>BTHU01000010.1:62296320-63538820 GCA_036184795.1 Tokudaia tokunoshimensis
TCAAAACTGACAAGTGTTAGTTTGTTCACGTGCCAAATAAGTGACCGTGGCCCATGAGGAGATTCGGGTCACCCCGGCTCCATGTTCCAATGTGGTAGCAGCTTGATGAAGTTTTCGTAGTAACAGAACAAATAAAGTTATAAAGTGAGGCACTTTTCACACACCTTGGAGGAAGGGTTAGAGCGGTGACTCAGTGGGTAAGACCAGCAAGTGCTCTTCCAGAGGACCAGGGTTTTGTTCCCAGCACCCATGACCGGTGGCTCACAACAACCTGTAACCCCAGCTTCAGGGGATCCTATAATCTCCTCTGACCTCTCAGGGCACCTGCACTCATATGTGCATGCCTACACACAAAGACATGCAAATGGACATAATTTAAAACATTAAAAACGGGTCTTCAAAAAGTAAGAATGCTGGATGCGGCGGAGCACACTTTTAATCCCAGCACTCAGAAGGCAGAGGCAGGCAGATCTCTGTGAGTCTGAGGCCAGCCTGGTCTACAGAGTGCATTCCAGGACAGCCAGGGCTATGTAGTAAGACCCTGTCTCTGAAAAATAAAATAAAACAAAAAGTAAAGAAGAAGCCAGGTATGATGGTGCACACTTTTAATCCCAGCACTCGGGACGTAGAGGCAAGTGGATCGCTCTGAGTTCAAGGCCAGCCTAATATATATAGTAAGTTCCAGGCCAGTGAGACTTTTGCGAGAGAGAGAGAGAGAGAGAGAGAGACAGAGACAGAGACAGAGACAGAGACAGAGACAGAGACAGAGACAGAGAGAAGAAAAAGAAAATTTAAATACATCAGGATTCTTAAGGTACTGTTTTTTGTTTGTTTCCTTCTGGAGACTCTTTTCTGATCTTGAACTCATGATCTTCCTGCCTCAGCCTTCTCCTGAATTTCTGGGATGACAGGAGAGTCACCAGTTCTGGTGGGTCTTGACTAAGACAGCCTCCTGCCCTAACTTCCAACTAAACGACGACCCCCTCCATTCTCCCTGAGCCTGCCCGCCATTTCATTCACACCCTGAGAATGCCTCAATTGCCCAAGTGCTTAGCTGCTTTTCCCTAAACAGAGAAGCAGCCAGACCCGAGCAACACAGGAGGGGTATTTGTCTGTTTAACACTCAAGAGATTCTCTGTGAGCCAGGAAGTAATAGCACACGTCTTTAATCCCAGAACTCAGGAGGCAGAGGCAGGAGGAGCTCTGTGAGTTTGAGACCAGCTTGGTCTACAGAGAGAGTTCTAGGACAGCAAGGCTACACAGAAAAACCCTGTCTCTAAAAACCAAGGTGGGGGGAGGTGTAGGGGGTACAGATGATCTACTATGTGGAGCAGGAGGGTAAGTGACCCTCCCTTCACCTTTGGGAGGTCAGTTAACATACCATGATCACAAAGGTAACATCTCCAAAATCGAGGCTAATTCAGTGAACTCTGAATATGGAAACTCTGAGAGTCTTCCAAATGTTGGAACTCAAATGTCACTCTGTTATCCACCTGGAATTGGCATCAGATCCCACAGGCTGCAAATGTGGTGGTGTGGGCGGTGAATCCCAGCATTTGGGGAGTGGAGGCTGCACGGGGAGTTCAAAGTTACTGAGAGATTCTAGACCAGCCACAGGCTGGTAAGGTCTACTTTAGTAAGCTTTGGTTCAACCAGGGCTAACATTGAAAACATGTCAATATATATATATATATATATATATATATATATATATATATATATATATATATATATAGAGAGAGAGAGAGAGAGAGAGAGAGAGAGAGAGAGGAAAAGAAAAGAAAAAGAAAAAGAAAATACATCAGGATTTTTTCAGCCTTGCAAGACTTCCTGGGTTTAGGTGTCGCTCTAAGGTCCTTGACTGTTGCTTCTAGCCAACTGGCTACAAAGTTAAGATATTTAACAATTTTCCAGACTCAAGCTTGAAAATTTATAAATGTGACTCCTATATCTGAGGAGAGCACTTACTGCCTGGGTGGCCCGCACTGGTAGCGCAGGAAGCCTGTCTCTAATGCTCCCTCTTTTGGAGCAGCATGGATGTGGTTCCTGCTCAGCACGACATTCGACCATGGGCTTCCAGTCTGAAATGTTCACAGCGGGGGTTTTCGTTTGTTTGGTTGGTTGGTTGGTTGGTATTTTTTAGAACAGCTCTAGTAGCCTAGGAGCTGTCTTTGCTGCCCTCTGCTGGTCACGAATAGAACTGTCAAGAACTGCCTACTGTTGGATTCTGCTATGCCACTGTGATTTTCCTGACTCCCCAAGGAAATAATACCCACGGGACCCCGAAATTTGCATCTTTTAGTAGTCTAGGGCTGGGATGATCTTGATCCCTCAAAAGCAATATAGCAGTTCTCTTAAGGCCAGATGTCCTCTGCGGTATCCAAGGAGGCCAACCAAGCTCTGCTCTTCTGAACCGTAAGGGTCAGATGTGCTTATTTCTCACTATTCCTCCGGAACCAGCCTACTCCAGGAGAGGGTGCAGGGTGGCACATTCCCTGCTCCCAAGGCCACCATTCTGGCTCCAAAGCTGCATCAGAGCTGTGCCAGTACTTGTCCCTCAGGTCTGCTTCCAGAGACGCACTGGCTTTGAGACGGACTAAGTCAGGCTGTAACGCGCACACGTGTGAGTCACTGGTCTCTGGACAGGCAAGGAATCACAGAAAGCTGCAGAGGAGCTTGGAGCAGATCACCCTTCACCTTTGTTGGGCTGTACAGAAGAGGCGCTATCCTTTTGTATTAACACTCTGCCTCTGCTCCATCCTGCCATTCAACTCACAATACAGAGGAAGTAAAGGGTAAGTCTTTTGGTGGACAAACATTCTCGTACTTGCATGGTTATTTTCGAAAGTTATTCATTGAGTAAAAAGTCTGAGAGGAGGAAGGCCTTAGAAATTGTTAAGACTGAGTTCCGTATTCTGGTGGTTTAATCTGACAGCTCACAAAACTTCCGGTATCACTAAACCTTACACCGTATGAGCTTTGTTTTGCTTTTCAGCATCAGTCTCTGAAAGAGAACTCAGCTTTATCAGTATCCAGATGTGTTTCTGCATTTGTCCTAAGGAATAGTAGACAAAGAGAAAGAATTCTTGAGCCAGGCTTTTCTCCAGAGAACCTGGGTTCAATTCCCAGCACCACATGGTCACTTACAACCATCTCTAACTCCAGCCTCATCTTGAGCCCTCTTCTGGCCTCTACAGGTACTGCACATACATGGTGCACATACATGCAGGTAAAATATCCATACACATAAAAGTACACTTTAAAAAAATAACAAAATAAAATAAAATTGGGAGGTGTTGTGTTTCATCATAGTTTCAATCATAGGTATATTTCATCTAAGGAGAATACTCCTTTGTAAATAGATCAAAACATGACAGGTTTCAAATGTTCTTAATCTTCAAATATGTTTTGCTTGTGTTAAAACAAAGTTCACAGATATAAAACATACATAATAGAATATGAGGAAATATGCTCAGTAGCAGTTTGGCTCCTTAGCAGCGTAGCAAGTCTCTACAGCCCCTGGGAGCCAGGTCAGGGCTTCCCTCCTGTTACCCAGGATATCTTTTTTGGTATCTTCCCTGCAAGCTCTGGTCCTTACTTTGCCCAAGATTTCTTTATCTTCTATTTCCCCATGCCCACGTTTTGCTCTTGGTGTTTAGAAACAGTCTCTGCCCTCACCCCACCCTCTACCTCCTCTCTCTTTTATGCTGACCTCAAACTTGGGACCTTAAACTCTTGCTTAAGATCCCCCAGAGCTGCCATCAGAGGGATGCACACCACCCACATGGCGGTCCCTGTAAACCATTCTGCCTCCCTGGGTCATTTGGGCCAAGAAGTCGTGGCTGCTGAGCATTCCTTAGCTCTCTGTATCTGTCCCTCCCAAACATTTTAGCTGTAAGTGAGCACACTAAAGATGGAGTTCTTCGTGACACTCGCCCAACCTCCCCTGGTCTGGATTACAGCACTACCGAATCCTTCCTTCCCTGGTGTGGATCCACACGTGTCTTTGCTTTCCCAGGAATGGCTGATGAAAATGGGCCAAGGATATTAGCTAAGCACCCAGGTCTGAGTCCAGGGTTTCTGGGCTAACATCCCAAAGAATTCATTGCCTTCCCTTGACTGGAGCATGTTCCTCTGTTCCGTCTTAAAATACAGTGGAGCCCTGGAAGGGAGCTTGAGGGACTTTTTCATATATGTCAATGCCACTCAAAGCAGAGGCTTTCTACCTTTGTGTTTAGGAAACCCACCCAGGAGTGGGGATTAGCTGAGGGTTTGGCTAGCATGATGTGGGAGGGAGTGTTGTTCAGAATACCTTTTAAAATATGTGTGCCTGTCTGGGGTGCTTTCCCACAGAAATGTTGCCTGAAGGAACTTGGGGAAGAACTCCTAAACTAAAATAAAGTTCATTTATATTTCATAAATCACACACACACACACACACACACACACACACACACCAAAGAAAGAAAGAAAAAAAACAAACTTTCACCTGGAAATTGTTAGTCTCAGCTCCAACAACTTTGCAAGAATCTGGACATTGTTGAAACAAAAACACAATTCTCACCTCAAAAAGAATCAGAGGTAATTTATTCTGAAGCCAAATGTAAGTGACTATGGCCCAAGAACAGATTCAGGGTACCCCAAATTCCACGTCCAATGTCCAATGCAGTGGGAAGAGACAGAAGACAGAAAGAAACCAGAATCTAACCTCAAGGTTATGATGTGTTGATTAGTGCACACAGCGAGGGGCAGTCTCTCTCCTGTAGAAAATGCGAGGCCTGTAGGATAAAGGTTAGCTTGGAGCATTATGGGGGAGGCAGGAGTGTTGGGAATGAGGAAGTTGTCAGAACTCAGGGGTCTGCCTGTGGTCTGCAACCTCCCCTTCCTGAAATTGTCTGCCCAAGGCAAGACAGACCATCCTGAGAGACAGGCTGCCTCTCAGCAGACATTCCTTTCTGGACTGACAGATAATGGTTGAGCAAGGTCACTGCGATCTCATAAGAATTCTGTTTGTAAAACTGAGGTGCTCTCTCAGATGTTGTGTTTAGGGTAGCTGAATAAAGAAAGTCATAAAGCAAGGCACTTTCCAGTACACTGTGGAAACATTAAGTGGCCACAGTGAATCAGAGAAATGGCGGCTACAGGCTTCAGGGCTATCTGGTGACACTCTGGGCTTTGGGGGCTGGTGAAAACTAGAGTTTTGTTAATGCATTCTAAAAAGTTTTATCTGTTATTCATATGACCTGAGGTCAGACACAGAGGTGGGCAAGGAATAGCCATTTTAAGGGCTAAAGGTAGCCCTTAAATTAAAGGGTAATTAGGCTCTGTCTCTGCATCATTTCAAGAATCACTGATGCTCTAATCAGTTTCTAACAGGGTTTCTCTGTGTAGCCCTGGCTATCCTGGAACTAGTTCTGTAGGCCAGGCTGGCCTGAAACTCAGAGATCTGCCTGCCTCCTGAGTGCCACTACTGCTGAGCTTAAGTACGCTTTTACCTGCAGATGACTTTGGGGTTCTTACCCACCAAGTTACACTTTGAGCAATTCAACAGGTTTCACAGATACAGATACTGCACAGTTATGTCATTATTGGGCAAATGGGAAGATTTACAAAGCAGAAATCCTATCACAGCAATCTTTGAGACAGGCCAGAGATGTTCTTCTAGGCAGCTGTTAGTCAGGGTCATTTTTTTTTTGAACTGCCTGACTTTTACTCTTCCTGGTAAGAGGGAAAAGAAATTAATGACAAGGCAGACACTGGTGAGCAAATTCAAAAAGGAGCATACCCTTGGTGAATCTGAATTCTAATGATGTTAGAAGTACAACCCTTGGGGCTAGAGAAATGGCTCAGTGGTTAAGAGCACTGACTGCTCTTCCAGAGATCCTGAGTTCAATTCCCAGCAACCACATGGTGACTCACAAACATCTGTAATGGGATCTAATGTCCTTTTGTGTTGTCAGCTACAGTGTACTCATATAAATGAAATAAATAAAAAAATAAAATAAAAAGAAGTACAACCCTGGTCTCCTTATGTTTTACAATTTCTAAGAAGTCTGGGTAGTGTACTGTTTGTCTTAAGGGTTCCACTTGAGGGGGCTGGAGAGATGGCTCAGTGGTTAAGAGCACTGACTGCTCTTCTGAAGGTCCTGAGTTCAAATCCCAGCAACCACATGGTGGCTCGCAACCATCCATAATGATATCTGATACCCTCTTCTGGAGTGTCTGAAGACAGCTACAGTGTATTCACATATAATAAATAAATAAATAAATCTTTAAAAAAATGAGTTCCTCTTGAGGCTAAAGTTTACTTCTGTATAACTTCATATTTTCTAAGCAGGTTTATTGGTGAATCCTCTACAACATTAGCTTGTTTTCACTTTTTTTCTTCCTCCATCCCCACCCAGCTAGAAGGGAGACATAAGACTGGGAATCTTAGCTAAGTATTTTGGTCCCATAAATCCCTCCAGATAATGTGGTCCTGAACCTATCACAGCCTGTTTCCACTCAATTATGAAGGTTGATGGTGAATAACGTATCAGTGTTAATTGTCTGCTAATAGAAACAGCAAATTAAAAAAAAAAAGAAAAAGTAATGGAAACACTTGGAAAATGGAAACAGGAAAACTGCTGAGTTCAGGGTCACTCTAGGCTACATAGCAAGCCCCAGCCAGCCTGCAAGCCCCTTCCCAGGGCTTGTGTTCTCTGCTTGCAGCTTCCCTATATAGCCCAGACAGCAATTCAGGGACTGAAGCTTCCTCTCTGCTTGGAGGGGTTGGGATCAAAAAAATGAGCCTTGTCCTAAGTACTGCCATTTTGTTTTCAAACTCCATTTTCATCATAAGGTGAAACTAAGTTTAAGTTCCCAGGCTCTAGGGGAGCTTTCCAGACAGCCCGCCAACTTCCTTCTTCTTCTGTTCCCAAAACATGATCGTTTCTAACCAAGAAAGAACAAAAGACTCTACTGATGCAGCATTGTGATGGAACTTGGCACAGATCTTTGTGAGCTTTAAAACTCTATAGTGTTCTGGCTCAGGGTCACAGTTCTGACCCCACGTCTGTTCTGCAGCCCCAGTTGATCAGTAGAGACCCGAGTAAAGAAAACTTTCTCATCTGCTTAACTACATGACAAGATGAACGTCCCAGAGACACAGTCAGCTTTGAGGCTGCGCCTGATTCAAATAAAGATCTCACTTTGCTGGACTCTTGTGACTGCTTGGGTTGCTTTACATTTTTTCAGACCCCAATAGAGGGAGTTCACCATTGCAGCCAAGGTCACCTCTTCTGATCTTATTCACTCTTTAAAAAAATATATTTTTAATAAAGCAAATATCTAATTAAAAAAGAAATAATATATATATATTTTAATTTTATATGTATATTGTTGTCAGACAGGCCAGGGAACTGTTGATGAGGAAGCCAGATCATTCTCAGAGTGGCTGAGATAACACTGCTCAGCTGATGTCCTGAGTCTGCCCCCAGACCACAGCACACCAGGTTCTCTCTTGGGGTCATCCTATCTTTACACTTTCCCTCCTTGAGAAGTGTTGACTGAGCTTCTGCAGAGGAAGAAATCCTGGTCATCGCAGGCCTTTGTAAGTGTCCAGGCGTGTGCATTGCTCTTACTTCCTTAACTGAGCTGAATCCCTACACACACCTCTGCCTGGGAGTTTGTATTTGTTCCCGTTCTGAAAAAAAAAAAAAAAAACAGAGACAATACTATAAAGCCAGGGTGGAGAGTCAGCTGAGTGCACACGCCTACCATGGGAAGCCCAGAGTTCCATCTGAAACAAAGCAAAAACCAAAACAAACCAGGCCTGGTGGGACACAACTGTGGCCCCAGAATTTAGCGGTGGAAGCAAGAATTAGGTTTTAATTGGTTACCTAAGACCCTGTCTCAGACACACACATACAAAAAAACTTAGCTCCATTTTTCTGTCGTGACAGACACCGTGGCCAAAAGCGACTTGAGGGCAAAAGATTGATTTTATTGTACAGGTTATAGTTCATCACCAAGTTAACTAAGGCAGGAGCCTGGAGGCAGAAACTGAAGCAAAACCATGAAAGAAGGCTTCTCACTGGCTTCTTCCCTTAGCTAGCGTTCATATACAGCCCAGGCCCACCTGCCTAGGGATGGTCACCCACAGGCCACAATGACCCAGGCCCTCCTACATCTATGAGCAATGATAATGATGATTATGATAAAGACCCACATGCTTTTGGACTGGCCAATCTGATGGAAGCAGCTGCCCAGGTATATCTAGCTGGCAACAAAATCAGCCGTCACACCGCCATGGTGTTCAAATGTTCAGAAGCAGAAAGTCAAGCTTAGGTACAGTAACGTCAGAAAAGCCAAACGGCTGACACATTTAGAAGTCATGAGTGCCTGGAGGTGTGGAGAAAATGGCTATGACAAACAGGAGCTGAAACCGTCCTTTGCTCTGTGTTGAGATATTCATACTTACAATTTTGCTTCATCCCTAGGACCCAGGTGTTATCACCCTCCCCGATGTAAGGATTTGAATGTGGGAGTGTTTTACACCTCAGTCTGATAGAGGGATGTTGTAGGATATCACCAGAGAAGACTACTTAGACACAGGTTTAAACAAATAGAAAGTCTTTATTAGCTGGTTGGAGACTACTCTGGGTTTGGGGGATATCAATGTAACCCGAGTCTTTCCTTGGGAGAGATTGTAAGCACAAAAATCACATCCTGGGTTGACACACTTCAGTCAGCAAGAGCGGTCAGCCAGAAGCAGAGCTACGGAAGCTGAAGAGCAAGCGTGGTTAGCACATTTAGAGGCGTTGCCAGAACTGTGGGCTTTGGTGGATCAGGCCTTTGTTTTCATTTTGGCAGGCGGGCTGTGTCTATGTGCTGAGTTTTACAGTCTGAATGGTACTTCCATCATGGAGTCAGTTGTGCTAAGGTCTGACAGCCTGTTCCAGGGACAGTATGATTGCATGAGTAAATGGACTGGCTAGAAATTGACAGGGTGTGCTCTTACGTGGAAACACAACAAATGTTTGCATGAACAAGACAGGATGAGTCTGTGGAAAGGCATCAGGAAATTCCACTGGATCCCACTGAGTTCGTCTGCACCGAGACTGAATCACAATATGGTTAAGATGGGCAGTCTAGGATGGGTCTGTAGACAAAATCAGGACAAGAACTGGCTGTGGGGTGCAGGATGGGTCTATACTCTGAAAGATAAAAGGAAAGAAGTCATGTTCTCACAGTGGTTACAAGAAAGAAAAGGAATGTAAGAGACTCAAGAGTGATTAGAGCTAACAGATTTTACATCAGTAGACAAATGCTAAATATGAGGGCAGCTATGCAGCTGCCAAGGGTGACCTGAACTTCGGAAAATACTACAGAAAACTAAACAGAAGGAAGCTGAATAGACCAGATATTTCTAACTTACAGTACCAACAAAGGACAGCTGGACATAAAGATCAAGAATTTTCAATCAAGTTTCCCCGCTGTAAATCACATGAAATGCCATCCTACTATACCACAGGACCTGCACTGCTCCGCCAGGAACAATTTACAGCCCACCCACCGTTTGAGAGTAGGTAGATGCAGAGTAGCAAAACATTCCTTGCTGGAGAACAGACCCAAAGTCTAGGTGGTAACAGAGGCTCCAGCTTCCTGAGACAGTGGTGAGGATTCAGAGATTATTAAAAGCAAATTATTATTATAAGCAAATTATCTTCTGGGTGTGGTAATGCCTGTCTGCTTTTCCATCAGTGACAGGTCACTAAAGTCCCAAGCCTGTCTCCGGTACACAGTAAGAGTCTGGCTCACCAAGACAGCCTGGGGTACACAGTAAGAGCCTGGCTGACAGACAGAACACCCAAACTGCAGGGGAGGATACACCCATCAAACGCTGAAAATACTCTGTAGTCTTCCTTCTGGTACCATCATGGGTTCTCTCTCATACACACACACACACACACACACACACACAGAAAGGAGGGGGACAGACAGACAGACTGTGGTATTCAGGACAGGTATCTGCTTAACTCTAACCCTAAACTTAATCTGACACTAGGCTCTCAGTCCCCATAGCCACACCTTCAGCCCAGCACCAGAAGCAAGCAGCAGTGTCTCTCTAAGCTTCAGGTCCCTTCCAGAAATTCCAGATTCAAGAATTCAGCTCATATGCCTGGACCCTTAGGAAGGCCCGTAGTGATCTGGATTTCTTCCTCTGCCCAAGGGAGGGAAAGTACAGAAATCAGAAAGTCCTGGAGAGAGAACCCTGTGTGCTGTGGCCTGGGGGCAGACTCAGGGCATCATCTGAGCAGTGTTAACGCAGCCACTCTGGAAACCATCTGGCTTCCTCATCAAGGGTTCCCTGGCCTGCCTGACACCCCTAGGTACTAAGTGGGACAGCCAGAGACCACCCACTTCCAGCTAGCTCCACTTCTCTTAAGCAAATCTCTAAACAGCAAACAGGACAGAGTTGACCTGTGCCCCCTTTCCTGTTTTGTAAGTTTCTTAAAGCTTCCTAACATCCTGATGCCTGACCATCCACCCAGCAGGCTTCGAGCACTTCAGCCCTACCAGGCACAGAGGGGAGAAGGCTAGTAGTTCTGCACACAACAGGAAGAAAAAGTGATGGAGGTAGCCGGGTGTCACGCCTTAATCCCAGCAGAGGTAGGCAGATCTCTAAGTTCGAGGCCAATCTGGTTTACAGAGTGAGTCCCAGGACAGCCAGGGCTACACAGAGAAATCCTGTCTGAAAAACCAAACCAACCAAACCAAAACAATGAAAGTGTGTGAGAGAATGGAAAAGGTCTGGATTGCTGCCTGCTGGGAAACTTGGGGAACTGCTGATAAGGCCAAAAGGGTTTCCAGAGATGGTGTGTCTCTTCCAAGGGACAGCTTGTTAGACAGGAAGCAAACTGCTTACTCAAGACCAAAATGATATTTAACCCTAAGTTACTAACCCAATCCTTTTCTTAAATCTAAATAACCCTCATAAATTCATCTTTGCAGCTTTGTCTTTTGAATGTTTTCCAAATTTTTATTATTTTGCTTTACTCTTCCTTCCCCCCCCCCTTTTTGAGACAAGGTTTCTCTGTATAAACCTGACTGTCCCGAAACTTGCTCTGTAGACCACGTTGGCTTATAACTTGAGAGATCTGCCTGCCTCTGCCTCTTGAGTGCTGGGGTTAAAGGTGTGCACCACCACTGCCCTGCTTTTTCGTGTTTCTTTCTAATAATCCCATTGATTAAGTTCTATATGGAAGCCAGGTGTGATGGTGCACACCTTTAGTCCCAGAACTCAGGAAGCAGAGGCAGCCAGATCTCTGTGAGATCAAGACCAGCTTGTCTACATAGTGAGTTCCTAGCCAGCCAGGGCTACATAGTGAGACCCTATCTCAAAACAGGGAAGGGAACTGGAGAGATAGCTCAATCAGAGAAGATTAAAGAGTGCTGGTTGCTCTGCCAGAGGACCCAAGTTCAATTCCAAGTACCCACCTTTGAGACTCAGAGCTCTGTAATTCTAATCCCAGGGAGTCTGTCACCCTCTTGTGGCCTCTATAGGCACTGCAAGCGCATGATAAATACATGCAGGTTAAACGCTCATACACATAAAATAATAAAAAATAAAATTATATTAAAATGTCTCTTTATTGAAGCCACTAACCTCTTTGGTCTGAGTGAAGGTCACTAAAGGGAAATAGAACCCTTCAGGCTGCAGGGGTGGAATAGAACTGCACAGGACTCTGTCCCCACGGCCAGTGATAAACTAATGTAGTTACAAGGACACACTTCTAGTAATGGTCACCACACCTTCTGCTAGTGGGCTGTACTCTAGCAAATAAGGCTCCCCAACCCAGGACCTCTCACCTGCACCCACCCGACTAAGTTCTCCTTTTGGATCTCTATGTTGGGTCCATTGTCTGGATTTCCTCCGCATGAGCTGAGGGAGTTCCTGTAGGTGTCAGACATGTGAACTGTGCAGAGATGAAAATGAAAACCCAGTGCAGACTGACATCGTCCACCTGGATCAGACTTCCGGGAATCTAATGCCAAGAGGTTGGTTCGCTGTCAGCATAGTTAAAACACAGTGAGATTTGGGAAAAGATCTCCAGGCAGCACTCAGTCCAATCCAGCTGCACGATAAAGCTTAAAATGTGACTGTTGTGATCTTTAAAAGAAAAAGAGGCATAAGAATATGTTCTATGGTGGTGTGAGGGAAGGGGGTGCCTCAGTGGGCCCACGCAGAGGCATCCCTTCCCCCTGAGAGACCAGACACACGAGGATGGTATAGCATAGAATAGAGTTTATTCAGGGCATGGGGAGGGGAATTAAGGGGGTAGTAGAGGCAGAGAAAGGCAGAGAGAGGGAGAGAGGAGAGAAGTAGAGGACGGCCATGACCATGTGGAGAGAGGGGGGAAGGGAAGGTGGAAGGGAGATGAGGCCAAGAGGGGAAGAGAGAAGCTAAGAGAATGAGAGAATAAGAGAAGCAAGAGGGAGAGGAGGGGCAAGCAGTCCCGCTTATAGTGGACCAGACCTATTGCCAGGTAATGGTGGGGAGGGGCATACCTGGTTATTGCCAGGTAACTGAGGGGTGGAGTTTAGACAGAATCCTAACAGTGACTACATGTGGGGTCAGGGAAGCCATGGGGAGCAGGCCTGGAGCAAGAGTGGGGTGAGGGCCTGGCCAGACCCTGGCAAATCTCATCCCGAGATCAGCAGTCATAGGATTGCTACTCCTGATGCACTGGACCTGCATGGCTGGGCGCACGTAGACCCGTGTCCCCACCTTTGCCCTACCAGAGGAGGTCACGTAGCCGGTAGCCAGGTTAAACTTCCTTTCCCCTTATAAGGCCATGTCCAGCAGCACCTGGAATTCCTCCTTATGCAAATGAGGCATCCAAAGCTCTCTGGCCCTGGACAATGCTGCACACTCACCCTTAAAGCCTCTACTTACTCACCAAGGGTTTAAATAGCCTTTGCTCCCCCAATCAAACGAGCTGTTCAATGAGGCAAAGGCTTCATGAAGAAGCATTCTGCTCAGGCAAGTCCGTTTTTTCCACCATGCTCACCCATTGCCTGAGGCCTCCATCAAACCCTCCCACCCCCACCCTACTGTCCCATCCCCCTGCCATTCCTGCCTCATTTTCCCTCTCAGGCTGCTGGTCTGAAGGCAATCATGCCTGCTGTTAAGGGAGAGTGGGCAGAGTAGGAACCACGACTACTTAGAAACTCTTTTACAAAGTACATGTGGCCGTTGAGTGGGCTCTACAGCTAAAAAGGCCTAGAACCCAGTGTGGTCTCTGACCGATAGCATAGAGGTCAGCAGACCATAAAGTACTGTGACATCTCCCCTAAGGTCTAGGGAAGGAAGAACCCGGGATAATCATTCTGGGGAATTTGGGTGAGGTCAGCCTCCACAGATAGCAAAAGGTCACCAGGTCGTCAACAAAACTCGCTCAAGCTCTCAGATTTCTGGGTGGAATGCAGGGATTTGGCTTTATCTCCTCCATTGAGACAGCCCTGTGTGATTAACAACTTGGTTCTCTCAGAGCTTCTGCGCTCCCAACAATGAGTCATCAGCAAACTCTTACCTCCCCCACCTCACGGAGTAAAACAGAAGCTCCTAGAAAGGGAGGGTGGGGGGAATGGGACAGGAAGCCACACCTGTTTTGAAGATTCAACAATGCAGACAGACTCATTTAAAACCTCCCTGATTGCTGTGCAGAGTTGGAATATTACAGACCCAGAGCCAAATTATCCTCGGCTATCTTTAACAGGCATTCACCGCCACCTCAGCGTCTGACCTAGCACCAACACTATCACATGAGCTCTTTCGGGAGGTAGTAACAGACCACTCACTTCCAACAACCCAAAAGCTAAGAATGTCATCAGGTAGCGTCTGAGAGAGAGCAGAGGCTCCCATCTTTCATGTTTACTACTGTTAAGATGTAGAATCAGCTTATGAGCCATCCATAGCTGAATGTATAGAAAAAATACAGTACATATACAAAATGGAGTTTCATTCAGGCATCAGTAAGGAAATTCTTCACTTTAAGCCAAAGGGATAGACATCAAGTTAAATGAAATGGTAGCACAGAAAGACAAAGGCCTGCTTCATGTTCTCACCCAGGTTAAAAGAATAAACTGACCTGCTGAGACAGCTCTGTGGCAAAGACACTGGCTAGCAAAGCTGGTGACTTGAGTTCAATCCCCAGGACCCACAGGGTGGATGGAGAGATCTGATCCCTGCGAGTTGTTCTCTGATCTCTCAAGTGTGCCTTGGCATACATACCCACTCACACTGCATACATAAATAAATGTATAATCTTTTAAGAGTGACCCAGGAGCCAGGTGTGGTGGCACATGCTTTTAACCACGTTGCTCAGGAGGCAGAAACAAGCAGATCTGAGAGTTCCAGGCCAGTCAGGGCTACACAGTGAGACTCTATCTCAAAACAATAATACATAAGACAAGTCAATCTGTAAAAAAAAAAAAAAAACTAGAGCTTCCTGGAGACCAGGAAGGATGTGGGAAGGTGGGTATATATGTGATTGCTCGACGAATGCGTGCATAATAAAGCCACTCCACATCTTGTCAATTTGCATCTTTATTTTCAGACAGGGTTTATCAAGTCATTCTCTCGGACCCCAAACTCACTCACTCTACAGGAGAACATGACTTCCAACTCCTGATTCTCCTGCCCCCAGTCCCGGAGTGCTGAGATTACAAACGTGCATCACCATTCCTGGATTTATACTGTGCTGGGAATTTAATCTAGGGCTTGGTGCATACTGGCAAACACTGTACCAACAGAACTACATCCTTAGCTAACCCTTTTTTTTTTCATCAGACAGGGTCTCACTGAAGTCCCAGGCTATCTTTAAAGTCTGGTCCTCCCTGCTTCAGCCTCCAGAGTACAGGGATTACAGGGGTCAACACTATGCCCAGCATTTAATTAATATGTTTGGGTGGGGAGGGGGGAGACAAACCTCCCATTGAGTTTGGCCTAACACAGTTCAGTCTGAGCAAGCTCTGTCTTCTTGGTTTTTCCTATTTCTCATTAAGGCACCTGTCAATTGATGGCCATATATTACTAACATTTTTAATGCTTTTGTTAACATGTATCAGTTATAATAATGGTTTTCATTGTCATTTTCACACATGTGTATAAAGTATTTTGATTGTATCTGCCTCCATTACCCTCGTTTGCCCCCTCTCACTGATCTCCTGATTTTTCTCAGCTTCCTCTTACTGTACCCCAGTCCCTGATGGCAATTATTATTTCCTTTCCCTTCCAGCTTCTTTTGTTCCTGTTTTCCAAGACAGGGTAGCCCTGGCTGTCCTAGAACTCACTGTGTAGACCAGCTGCCTTGAACTAACCGGATCCGCCTGCCTCTGCCGGGATTAAAGCTGTGCACCACACTACCCTGCTCCCAAAATAACTGCTTGTAGCTGGATTTTCTTCTTAAGTTCCTCTGTGTCACCCCAGGTTCTACCTCAGTGACCTGGCTAAACTTCTTCCTCTCCCTAACCATTTCAGAGAAGAGCTGGCCAAAAGTATCTTTTCTGGGGGGCCAGTTCAAACTGGCTAGATCTAAGCTAACTTAAGGTGCCATGAATCTTTAACCATCTGTAGCTAAGCAATACCTCCTATCTCCTTATAGTTAATAATTGCCAAGGATCATAAGAGGAGAAAAAGGGACATCTGGGTGTTGGAGAGATGGCTCAGAGGTTAAGAGAACTAACTGCTCTTCCAAAAATCCTGAGTTCAATTCCCAGCAACCAAATGGTGGCTCACAACTATCTGTAATGGGATCTGATACCCTCTTCTAGTGTGTCTGAGGACAGTGACAGTGTACTCAGTGTACTCACATACATGAAATAAATAAATCTTTTAAAAAAAGAATTAAAAAAAAAGGGACATCTTATTTTCTGGAAAATTTCCAGAGGCCTTAGGGAAAAAAAGTGATATTCCTATATTGTTAGTTGATGCCCCTACCTTCCTTAGTTTTCCCCCTTTGAGATAAGAGTCTGTAGCCTAGGCTGTCCTGCTACTAGACATGCAACACAGCCCAGGCTGGCCTCCAACTCTCTGTCTTCCTGCCTCAGGCTCCCAGGGGCTGGGACTGTAGGCATGCACCAAGGCACTCGGCTCCCCTCAGTTATTCCACAGCTATAATAACACTCCACGGGCAAGGGTTGAGAAGTTGCCTTTCAAGTCTGCCTCCCATTCTTGGCAAGAATAAAAGTCCTGCTCACTTTGAGGCTGTCCCTCTGTCTGATTAATGGTAACAGAGATGGGGACGGATCATTGTGACCACAGAGCAGGGTTTACAAGTGTCATCGGGTACTTCACCCACCACTCCTGACAGATCCCTGGTTGTTACAGGGTGAAATGCCTTTCTGTGGCGTCCAGTGCTGCCCTAGGGCCCCGATCACCTCAACTCCTTCATCTCAAAGACCCCCTCTGCAAGGATGCCTAACCCCCCGGTTCTTCAGTATAGCTTAGTAACAGCTCCAGGCCCTGCTCCGCACACTTGTCTCAAGGCTGCTGCTCTGATTTGGATTCCCTGTGGCTCGGCTGACCAGGGATCTGCTCTCTATTTGCCCTTCCGACGGCCAGGGGAGGACACAGATGTGTCCCAGGATCTGATGGGAGCTTCGAACTGCAGATGTCTTGTAAACTCTCAGTACATATTTCCTGAGTAGTCTCGCAATGAAGCAGACAGCGGCAGTCTTCCGTATGAGGCACCTGAAACACAGAAAGGCCGTGCAGGCCTTACATCATCTGCCTGGGCCTTGATGGATATGATTGAACACAGGTGCTCTGATTCCCAAACCCAATCTATTAGTCCCTATTCCAGGCTCTATGCGGAGGAAACACAAAATGAAGGCATATTTGGAGATATGAGAGTTGTGAGCTCAAGGGAAGGAACTAAAGGGAAAGTGTATGTGTGGAAAAAGAAATCCCATGTACACGGCCCTGCATTTTACCTGCGTGAGGGCTCCAACAAGCAAGCCTCTGAGCAGGAATCCAAGTATTCAGCAGTCAGCAGGCAGGCGCTTAAACAGCAGCCCTTCAGGATGCACAGCTGGACTAACCACTAGGCTTAACTCCCCAGGGGGATCTTTGGTCATTCTATGCTGTGCTTCCTAGCTGGTGTTTTTGAAAAGGGGACTGGCATGAATTTGTAAGTCTAGGTGGCTCCTCTTGCTCTCTGCAAGCCTTAAGTACCAGCTTTGGGGTGACCCTTGCTCACTCAGTTCTGCTGCACTTGGGGAACAAATCATCCACTTGGTTTCTCTCTCCTAATGCCACACAATCTGGACATTTGACTCAATACCTACTAGTCGGAAGTGATCGTCCCAGTTATTAGAAGGAAACGGAAGCATGAAGACCCCCCCAAGACAAAAGCGGTCAGCGGGGGGAGGGGTGTCTCTATCAAGCCACCTTCTCTAAGGGAACTGACTTCCTACCTTGTACCCTCAAAAGAGAATCAGAAAAAAACAATCAGCACAGTAGATCACTTCTAGGCAGCCTTTCCTTTGCTTCTTCCCTTTGACTGTCCGGTTCCATTGTCCAGCCCGGGAGAACAGACGTGGGGAGGATTTGGACTCTACTCAGCACTGGGTAGATGCAGCAGGAATCGGTTCCAATGCCTAGTTCTTGGTCGCCTCTCACTCTCCGTGACTCCTGTGTCTATGCACTAAGACAGCGACAAACTCCATGACTCACATTCTCAGGATTGGCAACCTTCTCTCTCCGTACTCACCAGGACTGTCCTGGTGCTCAGAGGGACCCAGAGTGCTACAGTCTTCCTTAAACAGAGAAACTGTAGATCATCCCCACGCCACGAAGGCGCGGGCCGAAGCTTCGGCAAGCACAGTGTATCTCCGGGTCTGCATTTCTCCAGTCGTACTGATTTGGAGTCGTACTGATTTGGAGTCGTACTGGCAGCGTTGGCTTTGAAATGGAATTTTGGCTGGGAGGGGTTGGGGCACAACAGCATACACGGGATGCGGGTGGTCACAGGGAGATCCCCTTACACCTCATCCCTCCTCCTCCCAATTCTGGCATTTCGCCAGCGCCGCCAGACTAGCCCTTCCCTGCGCCCACACAAGAGGAGCAGGGAAGAGCTAAGCCCCGGGCCGGCCTCCCTTGCCGGTGGCCGCGCGAACTGGCCCCTGCGCTCGGGTCCCGCCGGGGCGCGCGCGCATCCCGAGCCGGCTAGGAAGGCCCACAAAGCTAAAGCCCGGGCCCCGCGCCCAGGCCGGGAGAGCACGGAGCGGGGCGGGGCGGGGCGGGCCAGGCGGGCCGGGGGTGTCGGATGTCACCCCCCGCGTACACCTCGGCCGGGAGGCGGGGAAGCGAACCACTGAGATGAGGAGACCTCCTCGGTCCTAGAGCGGTGCAGGAAGTGTCCCAGGGGAGGGAGCCGGAGGGCTCCGGCCTTTCCTTTCCGCGGCGGCCCGGCCTGCGCGGCCCGCCAACCGGGACGCTGCGCAGCGGTGAGTATACGGTGGCCCGGTTTCCCATGCCCTGCTGCCTGAAACCGGATCCTGCTCCCCACTTCCCGCGCTCTGATCCCCAGCCCGCGCCTGGGTTCTGCTCCCTGTTCTCCTCTTCCCGCGTCCGGGCCCAGATCCCTGCTCCCAGAGGCGCGTCCTCATAGGTGCCCTCGGGGGTGAAGCAATACGATTATCTTTCAGGCGTCTCCCCTCGCTCCCAAGCCCGGCTGATGCATTCTAGAGGATCCCGAGACAGGGTTGGCCTGGCCAGAGACGGAATCTGGCCCATGCATTGGAGCCGCCTCGGCCAGGACACCAGAGAGACCGAGCTGGAAGGTGAGGATCTGCTTCCCTGCTGTCCCAGACTTAGAGGTAAAGAGCCAGCAAATCTGAAAGTGTAAGCGACAGAAACCCCATAGTTCTCCTGGCCTAAAACACCTCTCTCTCTCTCTCTCTCTCTCTCTCTCTCTCTCTCTCTCTCTCTCTCTCCCTCCTCCTCCTCCTCCTCCTCCTCCTCCCTCCTCCTCCTCCTCCTCCTCCTCCTCCTCCTCCTCCTCTTTCCTTCCCTGGGATCCTGCTTCTTCAATAACTGCTTTGGGCAAGCCCCGCCCCTGCGGGAGCCCTCCCCTCACTAACGGTAGTTCATTCATAAAGCTTCCGCTCCCGAGGCTCCTGCGCGCCAGGTGCCGGAGTGACAAAGAGGCACACGCTTGTCTGGCCTAGGGCTCTGCGAGAGCAGTCCCGCGGAACCGGGTGCTGAGGGTGGGACCCTGGGTACCCTATCCTACGTGCAGACCTGAGCCATTCAGGGCCCCGCAGGTGGGAGACAGTGGGCGGAGGAAGCTGGAGAGAGCGGGCGGGGCCCAGATTGAGTTCTTAATACCGGAGTAAGACGTGAGAGTAGTCGCAGTTCACAGCCTGTTGCTTTCAGAGGCTCGCTTCGGGACACAGAAAAGTTGGGGTTCCAGGTTGTTGTTCGGTTGCTTGGTGGCTTTCTGGTATCGCTTGTCTTCCAGCTAAGTGGTGCTGCCCCTCTGGGAATCTCTTCCAGGTGAGGGTGTGAAGGGCCAGTCAGTGGGCCTGCCTGGGGTTTCCAGAATCCCGAGAGCAGAACTCTGTGTCTCTGTTTGCCTTTTCTCGGAGTGTTCCAAAGTGTGGGTCAAGTGGAGAGGCCATGCCATGCTGTGCCCCTGGTGTGTTTGCTGGATTTTGTATGTGATAGCCGGGGAGCAATAGAGCCAGCCCCCAGCCCCACCGTGTGTGTGTGTGTGTGTGTGTGTGTGTGTGTGTGTGAATCTGTGGCCTAGAAGGGCTGTATCACTATGTGTACCACTTCCTTGAGCGTAATTTGGAGTGAGCAAGGGATAGCCGCAGATGGAAAACAAGTAGCTTTTTTTTTTCTAGCCACATTTTTAGATACTAAAATATAATTACATAATTCCCCCATTCCCTTTCACTCACACACACACTTATGTATGCACCTGCACACTTAACTATATAACAAGAACTTAAAAAAGAAATTTAAGATTTAATTTTTTAAATTATGTGTATACCTGTGTAGACATCTTTGTGTGGGTCTCTGCGCTTGGGTGTGGTGCCCATGGAGGCCAGAAGAGGGTGTGGAAGACCCCGGAGTTGGACTTACAGGACTTTGTGTCCCAACTTGATGTACTCTTAACCACTCAGCTGCTTCTCTGCCCGTGTTGTAAGGCTTGTCCCTTGGCCCAACTGGGTGTAAGGCTTGTCATAAAGCACTATTTGGGGAAGAGGCACAATTTTGGTACACTAGCTGCAACTCTGTCTCTGAGCTGAACCCCCAGGCCTAGCAATGGGGTTTTTAAGTACAGTATTATTATTTTTCTCTGTTAAATTTCTGTGGCCGACTCTGAGTTCCTTCTGCGCCTGGGAGATTTTTGTCCTTGCCAACACACAGTGAATGCTCTCAGGCTTTTGTCCATCCGTCCTGTCCTTGGTAGAGTGACATCGTTCCACAGCGGTCTTGCATGGCTCTTCCCTTGCATATTTTTTTTTCTTCAGTTCAATTTGTGAAGACCTCAAGAACAGAAACAGTGACTTTGGCGCCAAAGCTTCAAGATTGTAGCCTGTTGGGGCTGTATCCTCCAGGAGGACCTGTCCATCAAAGGTATCACAAACCTTGGTTACACGTATTTGCCTGTGGCCTCGTTATTCTTCTGGGGTACTGGAAATGCCAGAGTCCTGTTGAAATGCCACCACTTTTCTCCCAAATTTACTGCCACATGTTAGGGGGTTCCACATGGGAAGGGTCATCTTTCTTTCTGTACCCATGTGTAAGGACCAGTCACACCTACACTTCTTACATTTCCCAGGGATTCCTCAAAGGGCTGGTCTCCCATGGGCTCTGTCTAGCACCCCCTCAGAAATAACCACAGGAGACCAGAGCATTGAAGCCAGCGATTTCTGTTTGGAAATAGGGTCGTCTTCTGCCGCTGACCCCCATCAAATCCCATCATGCCCACAGCCCTGTGCCCACGAGTCTTGGCTCCAAAGGAAAGCGAGGAGCCCAGGAAAATGCGGAGTCCTCCCGGAGAGAACCCCAGCCCTCAGGGTGAGCCTCCCAGCCCAGAGTCCTCTCGACGCCTCTTCCGCCGCTTCCGCTACCAGGAGGCCGCAGGCCCTCGGGAGGCCCTGCAGCGCCTCTGGGAGCTGTGCCGGGGCTGGCTGAGGCTCGAAAGGCACACGAAGGAGCAGATCCTGGAGCTACTGGTGTTGGAGCAGTTCTTGGCTATCCTGCCGTGGGAGATCCAGAGCTGGGTGCGTGCGCAGGAGCCTGAGAGCGGAGAACAGGCTGTGGCTGCAGTAGAGGCTCTGGAACGGGAGCCAGGGAGACCCTGGCAGTGGGTGAGCACCGGGCGTCCGGGAGAGGGGAGCCCTTGCTGACCCCGTGAGACTTCTGACCCCAGATGAGAAAGTCTAGCTAGACCCAGTGTTTGGTTTGCTAAGAAAGCAATCATTACTCTCAATGAAGTCTAAATTGAGAGGATTGTTACCCATCACGTCCATGGCTAGCAAGAAAGACCAGAAAGAGGTCTAGGCAGCCCTGTGCAGAGCCTACAGGCCGGGCTTTGTCATACTCCTCTCTACCTGGCCCTCATCTGCGCTTTCTGGGATTGCAGCTCAAGCACTGTGAAGACCCGGTGGTGATTGACGATGGCGATGGACCTGCGCCTCAGGACCTAGAACAAGAACGAATGTCAACAGAGTCCCAGAGCAGCCCTGATGCCCCGCCTGGGTCTCTAGCACAGAGCCCTGGGCTCCTAAGCAGATCGCCAGGCCAGCCTAGTGAAGACCAAGGTATGCAGTCTGTAGTGTGAGTTTCGGAGTTGAATTATACACTGTCAGTGTGCTTGGGTGTTGACTGAAGTGATGGCCTTTTTACATCCTCAGTTTTCTCGTCTCCTCTGAACTATGAACTACTACTGTGTTCTGGGTCTTTCCGCAGAGCAACCGACCCAGAGTCTCTTCTTGGTATTTCGTCCTCCCAGAGGGAAGGCCTGTGTGAACACATGGTGTGAGATTGTATGGTCTTCTTTCTTTGAAGGTGTTCTCAGTGGCGACAGAGATAGTGACTGTAGGACCAAGACCCGTGGCCTGATCTGATCATGGCTCTGTCTTCTGTACTCTCAAAACCACATTTTCTTGACTATGTTACCCTGCAGCTGTAAGAACATCTAAAATCCCCTGGGAGAGAACAGTGGTCTCCTCCAGTGTCCTGTGGCAGGGTTGGAGTATCTGTTTAAACCATCCAACAGCTGTAAAGACGGATGGGGGGATGTCATGCTCAAACCCTGAGCCACCATTCCTTTGAGTTATACAGTAGGTCACCTCTTGGTTCCTTGAGGTTTGGTTCCCCAAGGTCCCTCAAGGCCCAGGGACCCCATATCCCTCTTATAAGCCTTGCCACCACAACAGTACTCTTAATTATAATGGGAAAAGTGCCTTTTTGAGATGTTTTTAGTTATTTCTGGCGTTGAATCTGTTCAGTGAGTTGGAGGTTCAGCTCTGTGGTGGAGCATCTGCTTGGCATATATAAGCCCCTAGTTCCGTCTCTGGCACCTTATCCAAACTAAAAACAAAACCTGCTTCTGGTTTTTCTTTTTTCTCCTTTCTTCCTCTTCCCATCCCTTTCTCTCCCCTTCCACAGACTGCCCTCAAACTCCTCTGTCTCCTACCTTAGCCTCCTGAGTGCTGCAGTCACAGGCCCGCTCAACCATAGTCAGCAATAATAGTCTTTTGATTAAAAAAACAGAAAGTGTGCATATGTGTGAGTGTATATAATTTTCCTGCCTGCAAATGTTTCCTGACTTCTGTACAAATCAGAACTCTTCCGTCCCTCTGGCTAGAAGGACTAGCTGTGTTGATGAGGTGGCACTGCCCACCTGTGTTCTACACACTGGATTGCTTCCCTAACAGCAGTCAGTTTATTCTCTTACGGCTCTGAGGTTGGCGGTCTGAACTGAAGGACTGGTCAGCCGTGGGTTCTTCTGAGCCTCCTTGTATTAGCCGACAGACAATCATCTGTACCTTCTTGCTGTACCTTCCATCTGCCTGTCTTCTAGCTAACACTCCTTAGTGATACCAGTTGAATTTGGACTCATGCTCATGAACTCATTTTAACTTAATTGGTTCTTCAGAGAGCCTTCCTCTAAATACAGTCGCATTCTGAGGTGCCTAGGATTTGAGCATGTGAATTTACAGGGACCATAGTTCAAACATATCAGGAAATATAAAGGAGGAACCATTCCCCCAAGTCAACAATACTGTGCAAGCAGCCTTTATATACACAAGCCCTCCTAGTGGAGGGATGTCCAGGGAGAGGCCTGCTGTGAGGAATCTTCTAGAACCCCAATTGCATCCACTCTGGCTTTGGGTTGTTTCCTTGGGCAGTACATAATACAGAATTTCCTGATGCCCAGCAATTGGGAAGACATTTAACACTAGGATGATTTACTAGACATACAGCTTCTAATAGTGATGCTCTTCCACCAAAGGTAGCCTTTGTTGGGTAGAATGAAACAACAATCCATCCCTAATAGGTGGCAGGCATTAGGGAGTAGAACTAAAACTCGTCCTCCAGATAGAAGTTCAATATACAAGTGAGATGGAGCCACGCTCCTCGTCCTGTGCCTGGTTTGCTTCTCTTAGGAAGTACTTTCCATGTTGCACAGGAGAGGTAGGGTGCCACCCTTTATGACTGAATAGCATCTCAAGTGTCTATATGTTTCCTCTGTCTCTGTCACATTTTGTTTTTCTTCTTGAGACAGGTCTTCCTGACTGCCATGAACCTCTTGTTATGAATCCTCAAACTCGAGACCCACCTGCCTCTACCTCCCACATGCTGGGAGAACAAGAGACAATATGCAGCAGGATGGATGGTGCATGGCTTTAATATACATGCATACTACACACGTACAAGCGCACGCACATGCTCACGCACATCCACACACAGCGTTAGGTTATGCTGTGGAACGCCAAACAGTTTGTCCCTGTTGACCGATCTCTCCTTCCTGTGTTCGTTTCTCCTGGCCTTCCACCCAAGCACCCTCCTTCCTCCTCTGGTGTTCTGTGTCCCTGTCCTTCCCTAGTCTTAACTAATCTTCTCTCTCATGGACCATATTTTCTTATCCACCCACCCATCTGCTGATAGGCACTGTGATCCTCTAACAGCTATTGTGACTGATTCCCCAGGGAACATGAGAGTGACTTGCCCCTTTGGAGTTTCATTTCTTTTGTGGTTTCTAGTCACAAGAGGGATTGTTCGATAATAATTTTGTTCATTTTTTGAAGACCTGCTGTTTTTCCAAATGGCTGTGCTAATTCACATTCTCAGTAATGGTACGAGATTTTCTTTTTCTGCATTTACACTAACTTCTTAAACAGCCTTCTTGTGGAACTTTGCAGGTGTCAAGTTTACAAGAGGTCCCACACCAGCCCTCCCCTTCACTGAACCAACTGCCAGTTTTAGCCTTCATTCAGGCTTTTTTTTTTTTAATGTGTGCACGTAACGGTGTAAGCATGCTGTGGTGTAATTGTGATAGTCAGAGAACTTGTGGAACTTGGTCTTTCTACCGTTTAAGTCCCTGGGATTGAACTCACGCCATTATCATGTTAGCAGCAAGTGCCCTTATTCATTGAGCCATCTTACCAGCCCTGTATTTCTTTTTTGAGACACGGTGGTATCATACTAAGGTCTGACTGATTCTCCTGCCTCTTCCAAAGGCTGGGATTACAGGCACATAACGTATTCTTGGCATATTTAGATGCTGAGACAGGTTCCTGGATTTACAGGGGTTGAATAGCAAATTGATCAGGCCATCCCTAACCTGTGCATTCCCTGTGATAGCCCCCATTGTCTATCTGAAAAGACTTCCAGAGCCCTTGTGGTTTGCAAAGTGCTCATTTTACAAGTTAATGAATGGCAACTGGAATGGCTCCCTGTTGGTCCCTCTCTGCTTCTCATTCGGTGCACAATCTGTAGCTCACAGAGCCACCCCTGGAAGTCTGGGAGGTGTTGGGAACCAGGCCTGGCTCCCTTTGGAACATCTTTTCCATCTCTTCCAGTTCCACAAGATGCTTTCCTTGTTCAGGAGCAGAGTGTCAGGGATGTCCAGCCAGTGACCACCTGCCAGCTTCCTCCGGTGAGTGATTACCAAAAGCTGATCCCTGAGCTGCCCCACAAGACAGTTTTCCGGAACTCTGGCCCGATTGCTGACGCTGATTGCTTCTACTGTTTGTTGCAGCTCAAAGTGCTGCTTGTCAGCCCACTTTAGGAAATTCTGCAGATGGACATATAAAGCCACCGGAGGAGACTTTGCTCCTTTTCTAAATTCCCTGTGTGGAAAGGAGAAACCATAACTCCTTACTTCACAAGGAGTGTTCTAATGAGGCAGTCTTCTCAATAGTAGCTACGTGTCAGGAAGAAAGCATAGTGGTTGCTGCACCATTATGTGACCAGGTGCATGTCACATGGGGCTTCCATGGTGTGTCTTGGTCCAAGTTTGCTTCGGTGTCCTTGGGTGTGACTGGTGTTCAGAGTGAGCACAGCTAGGATCTGTCTCACAAGTGGAGCACTCATTTCCTTCCTACGACCCTCTGCCTAGGTTTTCAGTGGACCTCTTAGCTTTCCCTTTCCCATTGCCCTTTCTACTGCCCCACATGATGCTACAGTGGAAACACACACACACACACATACACGGAGTGTGGGCTTCGCAGAGTATAGGACTGCTCCAGTAGAACACTGTTCAGAAGAGGCAAGAAGTAACAACCCCTCTCCAGGATGCTTGGGGCTATTGGGTTTGAGGCGGGTATTGAAAATTTGCATATGTAAAATAAGAACTTGGGATAAGACCCAAGTTTACACATGTAACTCATTTGTTTCATATATATCTCATATGCGGATGAAGGTTATTTTATGTTGTTTGTTTTTAAGAGTTAATTGTTTATTTGTGTCTGCTGCTATGCTCCCTGCTATTAGTCACTGATTTTGAGGCCAGAGAAGGGAGAGAGAGATTGGGTCATTTCTAACTCAGTTTCAGGCTAAGCCAGCAGAGGAGAATAAACCCATCTGTTCTACATTGCTTTCCTGTGCTGAAGGTCTCTCAAGGCCACAGAGAGTCTGCTTTTAAAAACAGAGGAGCAAGACTTAGGAGGCAGACACGGTGACACACCTTCAGCCCTATAATCCTCCTAGCACCTGGGCGCCCAAGGCAGGAAGACTGCCATGAGTGCAAGGCTAGCCTGGGCTAATGTTCATATCTGTCCCCAAAGAAGAAAGGAAAAAAAAAGACCCTTTTGTTATTGTTCTTGGACTAGCCTCCTACCCCTTTGACAGTTTCCATCCTGTCCTGTCATCTACAAGCAGTGAAGGCTCAATATGAACAATGTTTCCTACTCCCCAAAACTCATGGAATTCCTCGGCCTCCAGTCCTATGGACACTTTCCAGGTGCTGTCTGTCCAAGATGGCTCTGGGAACGTGTCACAGCCTTCCATCATCGACTCCCATCTGTATAGTACCACCTCCTTGTTCTTTTAAAACATTAAAAGGATTTAAAAATGTATGTATATGGTTGCTTTCCCTGTATGTATGTGTACTGCTTGAGCATCCAGTGCCTAAGAAGGCCAGAAGAGGGTGCTGAATTCCACGGAAATGGAGTTACAAATAGCTGTGAGCTGCCACGTGGGTGCAGGGAATCAAATCCAGGTCCTCCGAAGAGAAGCCTTAACTGCTGAGCCATCTCCCCAGCCCCACTCCTTGACTGTCTAGGCCTTTCACTGGGCCATTCTGAGATAGAAGGACAAGGCAAGTCTCTGAGGCATATTTGTATGCTTGTATATGCATACACATTTGCGTATGTGTGGCTGTGAATACAGGAATCTCCACACAGATAACTTCAGGCATTATTCCCGTCTAGCTTTATAGCTATCTGTGGTAGACAGAGGCCTCTCTCTGGCCTGGAAGTCACCCAGTAGGTGAGGGGAACCCAGGATCTACTTGTTTCTTCCTCCCCAGGACTGGGATCAAGTATGTGCTACTGCCCTGGCTTTTATGTGGGTTCTGGGGGCTGAGTTCAGGTCCTCATACTAGCAAGACAACTTTACCAACCAAGCAAGCCTTTTTTATGAAAGCACCAACTCATTTAGAGAACTGCTCTTATGACCTCCCCAAAGCTCCCTCCTGTAACTCTCCAAAAAAAATGGAAGGGGTGGGAAGGAGGGGGGATGACCAAACGTTCAGGCCACAGCACAGGAAGTGATGCTAGAAAGAGAAAGGTAGGGTCCATCTTGGACAGACAGCACTTGGAAAGTGTCCATAGGACTGGAGGCCAAGGAATTCCATGAGTTTTGGGGAGTAGGAAACATTGTTCATATTGAGCCTTCACTGCTTGTAGATGACAGGACAGGACGGAAACTGTCAAAGGGAAGGAGGCTAGTCCAAGAACAAAAGGGTCTTTTTTTTTTCCTTTCTTCCTTGGGGACAGATATGAACATTAGCCCAGGCTAGCCTTGCACTCATGGCAGTCTTCCTGCCTTGGGCGCCCAGGTGCTAGGAGGATTATAGGGCTGAAGGTGTGTCACCGTGTCTGCCTCCTAAGTCTTGCTCCTTCTCTGTTTTTAAAAGCAGACTCTCTGTGGCCTTGAGAGACCTTCAGCACAGGAAAGCAATGTAGAACAGATGGGTTTATTCTCCTCTGCTGGCTTAGCCTGAAACTGAGTTAGAAATGACCCAATCTCTCTCTCCCTTCTCTGGCCTAGGACTTAGAACAGCTTGGAATTTTTTTCTACCATTTCCTTTTTTTTTTAAAGGTTTATTTTGTATATATGTATGTGTACCATGTGGTTGTGAGCCACCATGCGGGTCCTCTGTAAAAGCAACAAGTATTCTTCGCTGCTGAACCATCTCTCTAGTCCCCTCTCCATTTTCCACTCTTTCAGAGAAAGCCTCCCAGGTGACTACTGTATTCTATCATGCTTTAAATAATCTGAGTTTAGTCTCATCCTCTTTGGGGAAGGCTCATTCCTAGGAGGTTGTCTTCTATAAAGGAGGGAGGTTGATAGACCAGATCTGTGACATACGTCCTTTAGTCCCGTTGCCACAGTGGTAGGAGACAGAAGGGGGAAGGAGAATATCCAGTCACCATGAGGCCTGGTCTGTATTTTTAGAAGTGACTTCTTTTGGAAAAGTGTAGGCAGGTAGTTCAGGGTTTTTTTGAGCCAGCATAATGTGGTTGGAAGTTGCTCTACCAATTTACATAGTTGGGAGAGATAAGATGTTCAGCATTTAGAGATTGTAACAGTCAAAGGACTACAACATACAACTAAGCCAGCCTATAATAGTTGTTATTGGTTTTTTTTTTTCTGAACAATGAAAATATTTAGCAATGAACTAAAAATTCACTAACAGACAGTCCGGTAAGTCCGTGAGGCCTGGGGGAGCTGGGTGGTTTCTTGTCTAATATTTTCCACATGGGTCTTTGTTACCACACAGCAAGATATTCAACCAATCTGTACACCTCTGTTACTGTGTAAGCATCAAGGCAGTTCTGTTGTTTAGCCACTGTTTTCATATTGCACTGTAGTGAAGAGCCCACCCCTTAAGCAAGCTGATGGGAAGGCTTCCAACCCTTGTTGGCATGAGAAGTAGCACCGCCATTGCAAAGGGCTTTTCTAAAGGAGCTCAGCTCCTCCTGGTAAATACTTGGAAGACTTTGGCCAAAGAGAGCCCCCAACAGAAAATTAATTGCTTTGATCTAAGAAGGGTTTGAGGTGATCACTGTTGGCTTCTCTGAGTTGGTATGGATATGGGCACACTGTCTCTTGTGAGCCATCTTGTATTGTGTCTCAGGGTCCATGGCTGTTTTCCCCGCAAGCACCACAGGTTTAGCATGCTTTGTTTGAGTTGATGGTGGCTAAGCCAAAGGTCAGTACTGCAGCATCCAGGTTAGTCTGGACCTTCATAGTTCATTATAGGCATAGTCTGTTGAGGCAGTTTTTGCTTTTAGTTCAGCATCAACTTGTTTGATGATACTGTAGTTAATTCGGGGTGTAGCAAGCATGCACGTATGAGTGCTTGGCACAGATTGACTAGAGCTGCCAGTTGACTAGGCAGAAGATGTGAGGTTGGGTCCAGCATCTTAGTTTTGACTGGTGGTCCTTCTGAGGAGGAGTGGGGTGCCTCGGATGGCTACTGTGAGAGCTTTGCAGATGGATAGTAGACTAAACAATCAGCTCTCTATGTCTGGGCAAAAGGGATAAGAATGAATAACAGTCCATAAAAACCTCAACCCAGCAGACACCTTTACTCCAAGTACTTAGGAGACTGAAGCAGGCAGGCGAATTCTGGTCTCTACTGTGAGACTTTGTCTCAACAACAACAACAAAAGGCTGGAGAAATGGCTCAGTGGTTAGGGATACTGGCTGCTCTTCCAGAGGAAGTGGGTTCAATTCCTAACATCTATCTACGTGGCCACTTCATCTGTCTGTTAACACCAGTCCCAAGAGATCTGATGCCCTCTTTTGGCCTCAATAGGAACTGCATGCATATCATGCACTGACATACATGCAGGCAGACCACCCATATAACATAAAACTTTTTTAAAAATTTATTTAAAACTTTTATTTTTACTGGCTTAAAATAACAATCTAAAACACAAGGACACTAACTGGCTTTATGCAGCATAATCAAAATCAAAAAATACTCTCAAGAACAAAATTAGTATAGTGACTGTACAGTAAGCAAGGGGTGTCCAGCAGGAATTAGCAGTTCAAGAGTCTGGAGAGATGGCTCAGAAGTTAAGAGAACTTGTTGCTCTTGCAGAGGACTTGGGTATAATTCCCAGTATTCTCATCGTTACCATCTCTAACCAGTTCCAGAGGATCTCATGACTTCTTTTGACCTTTGAGGGCACCAGGCACTCACGTGATACAGATACATACATTCAGGCAACACAGTCATACACAAAAAAAAGAAATATTTTTTAAAAAAATATTAAAAAGAATCAGCAGCTTATGACCTAGTCAGACCCTTGAGCAAAAATCCATCTCCAACCAGCACTAGCCCTCTGCTCAGAAAGAAGCTCAGAACCAGTACTCTGCTCAGTGGACATCAGGTAGGAGAGTGGAGTCCTTTTGGTTTGGCCACAAGAGTCCTCACCAAGGATCCTGGTCCTCTCTAGGAGGTCTTAAGCAGTTTCTTCTGAGATCTGTTCCCAGTAAATGAAACTAACAACCTGGGCTTAGGTAGGTCACTCTCCTTGGTCTAGTACAAAAGGCGGTTTACCAAACAGAAAGGTGGTTTCTCCCATAACAGCTTTAATAAGTTCTTGGCAACACCTAAGAATACCCTTTTCAGTAGCTAAAGAAGCTTAGGCCCCCCAGGAGGATGTTCAAATATCTGTGTTTCCCAAAGGGATGTATCTGAAATTGCAAAGAAATGAAAGTCGGGCTTTGGGCCAGGCAATGTTGAAAGTTCCCCATAAATTTAGCTGAGGCGTAATTTCATTTGTTCTTTCTACCAACCCAGAGGCCTGGAGGTATAGGCATGGTGAGAATGTAATGGTGCTGGGTAGAACCTTGGAAAGCCCCTTCCACCACGTGAGGACCCTGGGTCTTTTTTGGGTTTTTGAGACAGGGTTTCTCTGTTTAGCCCTGGCTGTTCTGGAACTCACTCTATAAACCAGGCTGGCCTCAAACTTATGTAGATCTGCCTGCCTCTGCCTCCCGAGTGCTAAGGTTAAAAGTGTGTGCCATCACTTCCCAGGAAGGACACCAAACCCAAAAAAGCAGGCTCTTTGCACAGGCCCACTCTGACCCACCTTGGTCTTGATTTCTAGCATCTGAAGTCATTAGACATAAACGCCTTCTGTTACATGCCACCTGGCCATGGGATCTCGACATCATAGCTAATATACAGAAAGGCCCTGTTCCTCCCCAGCTGACACAGCCCTGCTCTGTACTTTCAGAACCGAGTTTCCCCATTTAAGGACATGATTTTATGCTTCTCAGAAGAGGACTGGTCCCTTCTGGACCCAGCACAGACTGGTTTCTATGGCGAATTCATCATTGGGGAAGACTATGCAGTCTCCATACCTCCAGGTAAGACCCACCTCCCATGGAGGGGAAGGCTCACTCTGAATGAGGGGCACTACCTGTGAGGCTAAGGTATGTGGCCCAATCTGATCTCTCTGTTTACCTACTTACCTTAACAGGAAGGAAGCTGTGTGTGCAGGACTGTTTCCATCAGCTTCCAATCATTCTTGCTCGAACGGCCCTTTCTTAATGTACCCAATGGGGCTCGGAGAGATACTCCTAAGCCCTGGCCTGCTCTGTAGCATGCCACCTTTCACCCTACCCCAGTTTATCTGGCCGTGTTCTCCTTTATAGCCCCAGTGGTACCTGCCACAGCTCACTGGCCATCCCTCCTCAGGCTCTTCTTGGGTTGGACGGGGGTTACCCAGCAGGTTACTGTTAAAGGTGTCCCGCCTCTTTGTGAATAGATGAGCCTCCAGTTCTGCCGGGTCACTCACATGAAGAGGAGAACGGGTTGCCGGTCACAGAGTGGACAGACCTCCAGGATAAAGAAGCGCCCCAGGCCTCCTGCTTAGGTGAGTGACAATCAGAGGTGGGTGGACAGAAAGGTAGAAAATGATTGCAGCCAGAGCACCCCAGTATTCCTCCACCGCTCCCCACCCTTGGCATTCCATGTCGCCTTGACTCTGGCTTCTCATAGAGTGAGGAGGCTCGATTTTGCTGTGCATTAAGATTGTATTTCTCAACCAAGGTCTGGTAGAGAAGGAAAATATCTTCTGTTATCCAGAGTAGCCTTATGTTTGTAGTAAGGTCAGAGGCATATGGTTGAGGACCAGGCACAAAGCACAACCCTTTTAGACACTGTGCTTGTCTGCTCCCCGCCCACTCACACAGTGTGTGTGTGTCTGTGTGTGTAACCTGTGCTATGAAGGGACGCGGCCTTGAACAGAATCAGCAGCAGCCCTGAACCTCCTTTCCCTCTGGCCCCTCCCATCTCTGTCCTGTAGGCTCGGTATAGTCCGGTATAGTCTGTCTGTGGAAGGTCTGGCCTGCGCAGGGCCTACCATGGAAGGAATTACCCATCTGTGGTGGAATTAGAGCCTACATTAATCGTGTCCAGCTTCAGAACCTAGGTGCATGGTGTTTGCTCACTTGCCTTCAGGTTTGCTCACTCGCAGCTCCTCTCGGAGGGCGCGCAGCACCTGCAGATCATAGCCTGCCTCTTCCTTAGTGGTTTCTGAGTAGTGATAGCTGTATGTGACAAATCACTTTCTCCATTCTCTTTGGAAAGACCTCCCCAGCCTCCAGCCATTCCAAGAAGAAAGAAGGAAATGGGAGGAGATGCAGGTGCCAGAGCTCCAGTCCTGCCAGCAGGTGGTGCTTGCTCAGAGCCCTTGTCCAGGTGAGGAGGCTGGCGTGGCGCGGGACGTGAAGTGCAGACCTGGGGGTGGGCAAGTGTGTGTGAGCGGGAATTAAGCTGCCAAGGCTCCTGCTGACCGCTGTGACTGCTCATTGCCTTTCCTGGGTGGGTTGTCTAACCCACTAACAACAGTGCTCTGTATGTAGTGAGTGTGCCTTTACCTCATCACGGACAACCTGAATCCCAAGAGGATCTTGTTAAGAGCAGATTCTAGAATGCAGAAGCTGCACGGCTGCCCTCCCAGTATGGAGTCTTGAGTCATGGAAAAGTAACCACCTCCAGAAGCCGACTAGTGTCCTGTCTTTAATATCCATATTGCCAGCTTCAGCTGACAGTACGACAGCCTTGGCTCCCTCTGGGCAGACTGCAGCTTCTGTGTGCTGACTCTGAGAAACTCCCAGATTTTACTGGGTGACGCTGGTCTCTTAACCACCGCTAACACCTTTGCTCCAGTGGACCAACATCACTGTCCCAACACAGCAGATGTTTCAGTTTAAAAGTTCTGGTCTCTGAATCACATCTGATTCTTCCCCACTGACCATGGCATACAGATGGCACTGAGAGTCTGTCCTTCCCCTGAAACTTTACAAAGCTGAGCTCTGTTGCCTACACTGCCCTGAGCTGTACGCTAGTTCCCTCATTAGCTCACTAAGCTCAAATGCCACCATAATCCTCCCAGAAACCAAGCTCAATCTGTCACAGCAGTGATGACAACCTGGTACCAATTGATTTTAATCTGCTTTCTATTGCTAATAACACAATTATAGCCTTAGTAAATTATATGATTTTTTTCAATTATGTGTCTATCTGTGTGACTATATACATGTGAATCTAGTAGCTTCAAAGGCCACAAGAGTGTGTCAGATCCCTGGGAGCTTGAGTTATAGGCCTGGATCCTTGTGACCGAACACAGAACCATCTCACCAGCCCTTAGACATTTTACTTACTAAAGACTTATTTTGGTTAATGGTTCTGATTCAGCATCAAGGCCTTCTTCCTGTTGATCTCAAGGTGACAGAGGCCATCACATGGCCAGAGACCCAGCCCCCTAGCTTCTGTACAAGGTTGCTCTGAGATAGATGTTGTGTGTCCATTATTTATATGAACACCAGAGCTCTTATCAACTGTGCTGAGGTCCCGGAAGCTGGAGTCACTGTCACAGTCCAGTCAAAGCACACTCGGGCTGTTGGGACCTGACTCAGTTCTTTATTCCACGTCACCAGACCAAGTATTTTTTGTAGTTTGTTTGTTTGGGGTTCTTATTGTTGTTTTTGTTTTCTTATTCTTGTTGTTTCGATACTGTGTTTCTCTGCAGCCCTGGCTGGTCTGAAATATGTTATGTAACCCAGGCTGGCTTCAAACTCAAAAATCTGCCTGCCTCTGCCTTTCCAGTGCTAGGATTAAAGATGGGCCACTGCCACATCCAGCCTTTTTTTTTTTCCTGTACTGTGAATTGAACCCGGGGTCTGTGAATGCTAGACAAGTATTCTAAGCCACACACCTGTAAAACTGATGGTCTGTTTTTCAACTGATGATTGGGTCAGAGACTGGAGATGTGTCTCATTTAGAACCTGTGCTTAGCATGTACAAGGCCTTGAATTTGGTCCCCAACATCACAGAATAGGAAAGTTTGTAGCTCTAGCTCCAGATCTAGCTGTTGCGCATTTGAATGTCCCACCCCCTTTCCTGCCTCGGTTATTTGCCTTAATGAAAACAGACTAAAGCAGCCTGTAAAAACTCTGCCCATCTTCAATTCCAGTTTTTTTTTCTTCAGTATCTAAATTTTCTCTCTCCAGATTTTAATATAAGCAGCAAAAAGAAAACAGCATCTTTAATATAGAACATTCAACATTAGAAATTTCTCCAGCTAAATCTCCTGTTATCACTTAGCTTCTTGGGACAGAATGCCCAGACGTGGGTTAGCCAAGTTCTGCCACTGTGCAAGAATCACCTTTCCCTTACATTAGGGTCTCTATCTGAGCGGTTCCCCCAGAAGCACATTAAATAGCCCTGTCTCTGCTAGTCACCTCTTCATATCTGTCAATAATATGCACCCTAAACCCTCTCCCAGTCTGTCCATTACCAGGTCCAAAGCAGCGTCCACATTTCTCCGTGCTTCTTACAACCGTACCCATGCCTTCTGTACCAAAGCCAAGAGTCTGAGGCAGTCAGAGTAGCTCACCACAGACGAGATTGTTTTTTTCTTAAATGTGTGTGTATTTGCTGGTAGTGGTCAGAAGAGGGCATTAGCTCCCCTGGAAATTAGTAGCAGACTGTTGTGAGCTGCCCTGTGGTGCAGTATTTCACCTCTAAGCAGCTGCTGCAGCCTCACACTGACCAAGTTTAACCACATAAAAGTTTCTTTCAGTTCCAAAGACCACGAGTGCAGGATCAAGGTCTCATTAGGGTGGGCTTCTCCCCAGGTCTTCCTCTCACTCCCACCTCTTCACTGTGACCTACAGGATCTTTCTGCATCGGGTTTCCTCTTGTAGAAGCACAGGTTGTGTTGGAGACTGCCATTAGCCTCATTTTAACTTACCTCTCTGTCTTTTCATATTTAAAGCCAGCTATGGGGTGAAGGGATTCATTGTTATCTTTTCCTATATGTACTTTGCTCACATTTCTTCTGGTTGGGGCTTTCATAATATATTTCATCTCCTAGTGCATAAAGAAGAGACCTTTGTAGTCTACCATAGCACTTTTTCTTTCACTGAAACCTAGTAGTAATAGGAGAAAGTTGTCATCAATGGGGGCTCAATAGTGCCCTCTACCTGTCCACTCTGAGATGTCTAGATGTTTTACAACTAGAGTTGCCCACCATCAACCTGGAGAACTGGAACATCCTCTCTATTTAGTCATATAGATAGGACCACAGAGGCTTAGAAAAGCCACTTGGCTAGGATGAGACCCATCAGGTAGAAGACCAAGAGGAGAGATGAGCTTTGAAGCCCAACTAAGCAGACTTAGGTTGGGAACAATGAGGGTCAGGTCCCACTCCATCCTTCTTCCTTGGACATGTCCCTGTGATTGTGAGAGTATGTAAAATAAATAGTACAACACTTGTTAGAGTCTAGGTACAAACAGGGATGTGCTCACCATAACTAACATGACCTTTGACCCTCCAGGGTCTATCACACATGACTCTGGAGGTTAAGTCCAGAGGTTATGTTAAAAAATTTCACAGGTGAGTGCCAGTTCTTAGAATTTTAAGTTCCAGTAGCTCAGGACGAAATGCTTTGAAAGTAAAGGATTAGGGAAAAACAGCAGGAAATCCAGAAAGAAAGAGACAGTTGCTATACCAACAGCCTGTGCAGGGCAGCCAGACCCTCAGGAGTTACCAAGGAACACTACAACCCCAGGGTATCTGGACCCCCAGTTAAGCCTTTATAAATAGGGTTCCAAGGTCTAGAGTAGGCAGTAGTCTGGACAAGTCAACTGACTATACTGGTTTCCTGTGGCAGGAGGTGACCCACCACCCCTCAGGAACAGCCTGGACCAGGAGGTGACCATCGAGATCGTTCTGTCCAGCTCTGGGGACGAGGACTCCCAGCACAGCCCGTACTGCACAGAGGAGCTGAGGAGCCCTCCAGAAAGCCTCCGCAGCGCCCCAGCCCACCAGGGCAACAGCAGTGCTGGGGGTGAGGTGCGAACCTCACAGAAGTCTTACGTGTGCCCAAACTGTGGAAAGATCTTCCGCTGGAGGGTCAACTTCATCCGGCACCTGCGCAGCCGCAGGGAGCAAAAGCCACACAAATGCTCAGTATGTGGGGAGCTGTTCAGTGACAGCGAGGACCTGGATGGACACCTAGAAACCCACGAGGCCCAGAAGCCCTACAGGTGCACTGCCTGCGGAAAGAGCTTCCGCCTCAACTCACACCTAATCTCGCACCGACGGATCCACTTGCAGCCGGCCAGACAGCAGCCCGTGAAGAAGAGCGAGGAGGACGCGCTGGAAGCGGAGGGCGTGGGTGCCAGTGAGCTGCTGGAGAAGAGCAAGGCCAAGCTGGGCTTCCAGTGCGGGGACTGTGAGAAGAGCTTCCAGCGACACGACCATCTGGTGAGACACCGTAGACACTGTCATCTAAAGGACGAGACCCGTCCCTTCCAGTGTCGGTACTGTGTCAAAACTTTCCGACAGAATTATGACCTCCTCCGCCATGAGCGCCTGCACATGAAACGTCGCTCCAAGCAGGCTCTGAACTCATATTGAGCAGGGTGTCCCCACGAGCTAGCCCCTGCCCCAGCACACAACCCTTACCACCTGCCCTTTGCTCTCAGGTAGAGTCCAACTTCTGGTGCCATGCCTCTTCCTCCCCAGATGAAAAGCAGTCGCCTGAGCATTCCTTCTACTGTGCCAAAACCCAGGGAGGTGAGGCAACTGCAGCCTCAAGATCTGCATCTCAGAGATCTCCAGCCACGTGCTCTGGCCCTCGGGGGCTGGGCTGCCCCATCCCAGTGGCTTCTAGGGGTGGGGTATGTACAGTAGGGAGCTGGCCAAAAGCACTGACCTCGCCTCAGAAGTCAGCCTGGGAGAGAATCCCACAGATCCACAGATGGCCAGACCACTGACCATCAGGAGGTCACATTTTGAAAGTTCATGCATTTATCCCCATGTCTTCTTTGTACCCCAAGACCTTTCAGAAATGTGTAATGGAAACTGCCTGTCACCACTCACCTTGCTCCCCATCCTGTCTAGGAGCTGAGAGCCTAGCCCCCCCGGAGGCCCTTCTGCACGGTAAACCATGCCCTGGAACAGAAGCTTCTGTGAGGTCTTGTCCTTCATGGGTAGTGAGTCCAAGGCATTTGTGTAGCTTCCTAGCACTGTCGTCACTAGTACTAAACATAGGCTCTTCTAACAGCACATGGCATTGTGCCAGTTATGGAATTTGCAGGGCTAGGTCTGGTGTCAGTGGGCTGCTTCTCTCTGAGGCTAGAACAGGGAATCACCCTGGGCCTGGTGGTCCCTGGCACTCGCCTATACCCTGGGGCTCGGACAGACATCTCTCCATCTTTGCCTTCATCTCCACTGTGTCGGTCTCCAAACTTACCTTTTATTCAAGGATCCCAGTCTTGGGTTGGGGCTCACCCTATCTACTGTAGCAGAGCCCCACCTTCATCTGGAGTGGCCATTTCCAAATATAGTCACATTCTGAGGTACTAGGAGTAAGGACCTCAACACTGGGGTTTGGGCGGACATAGCCACAACTCCAGTTAACCCCGTGGTGCTGTTGCTGTTCCTGCCTCAGATGAACCAATGCACCCCTGAGGCAGTGAGCTTGCCATTCCTTTGAATGTTGAGCTCAGTTGTCTGCTTCCAGAGCTGCTGTCCTCTGCCATGGCCTTTCAGTTGAGAGCCGCTCAGTGTGGCTGTGACAGCTCTCAGCAGTCAGGAGGTCTGGGAAAATGAATTCAAGGCCTCTGGTGCTCTCTGTCCTGATTTTCACATCAAGAAACCTCTAGTCCAGACCCGATCAAAGACTATAAGACTTTGTAACAAGAGTTTCTTTTTCTGCTCAGTGCATTGCCCAGAAATAGTAAATGCAATAAAACCATTTGGTCACACCTTGGAGAAGAAATAAACTGTTGAATCTCTTAGTTTCTAAATAGTTTTCTTCTGTCCTTGTGTCTGGAAAAGGGAGGCATTGGGTCTTCGTGGTCAAGGGAGGGAAGCCTTGTCTGTGGCGACCAGGCTTCTCTCTCCACCCTGTCTACCCCTGCACTCTTGCCTCAATTCTTAAGTTACCCAGTGAGGAACATGGTGCTATTCACTTGTGTGCTTGTCGGCTAACAACCACACGTACAAGGGTTAATAAAGGCGGTATCCCAAGCAGGCACCAAATACTGCCAGGGAGTCCTCATTGTTGACCAAAGCCCACCAGGGGGTCACCATAGCTGGAATGTCACTTCTACCTGTGGTGCAGCTCAAGTCCTAGGTTTCTTCCTCTCAGGAGTAAACAGGGGTCCGCTGTTTTGAGGAACAGTGGCAAACCTCCACTAAGCATCCTGTCCTCACTGGACCAGCTTGCTCTTCAGCTCCCTTCTGGCTGCTGCTGTCTGAGGCCTCAGCTTGGCTCTTCCGAGTTTTCTCATAATGGCCCACGGAAACCTGCAGACTGACACTGGACATCCATGCTCCTGATTCCTCCTTCCCACAGTTGGCACAAGGGCATAATAAACACTCAATGAGTTGAGATTCATGTTAGACGTCATTAAAAATAGTGTGAAACTGGTTTTGGGAACCCAGGTTTGTGATCTTAGCAATCAACCCTGGCAGGGAATCAGATGAGAACACTGGCCCAAAGGTCCCCCCTGTCAGTGTGCCACAAGTGATAAGAAGTCAGCCCGTTAGTGGAGATCTGGTCCAGGTTACTTCTGCTCAATGGTTTCCCCTCAGCCAGGAGCAGAGTTTAGATCAGGCAGTAGGAGGATAATTTAGATCACCTTGCTGGTTGCATCAAAGCCCAGACACTTTTCTCTTTTTACCCCCAGTACTAGGAAGTAAGCCCAGAGCCTCCTGCTTGCTAAAAAGTTCCCCTATCACTGGACTGTATTCCTAGCCTTCTTTTCATTAGTACCAACTAAGTTTCCCAAGCTGGCTTTGAACTTGAGAACTGCTTCTAAACTTCCTGAGTAGGTGGATTGTGGGCTTGCTTTGAGGTTGTTAATAGGACTAGCTATCTAGACCCCCAGTGATATGACTCTAGAAAAGCCCAGATGTCGAAACAGGGTCTTTCTGTTTCTGGACCAGGCTGGCCTCAAACTCATAGATATCCTTCAGCTTCTGCCCCTGCCTTCCGAGTGCTGAGATTAAAGATGCAGGCCACCACACCTAGCTGTAGTTTTGTATCAACGCTGCATATGGTCAAATGAGTTTATTGCAGGTGTTATATGTTTCCATCAGAACCTTTTGTAGCATTTTGCTTCTGACGAAATTTCTCCAGTATCTAACAGTATTTTTTTTTCCTGTTTCTTCCCTGTTCACGGGGTAGTGTGTGTGTGTGTGTGTGTGTGTGTGTGTGTGTGTGTGTGTGAGAGAGAGAGAGAGAGAGAGAGAGAGAGAGAGAGAGAGAGAGAGAGAGAGAGAGAGAGAGAGAATGAATTTGAGGCCAGCTTGCTCTATGTAGTGAGTAGAGAGACCCTATCTCAAAAAGACAAAAACCAACAAGACAAAGTTTCAGTACAAGACAGTTTTCTCTCACAGAGGCCTGAACTCCAAGTAGTCAAAAACAAGGGAGAAGTCCTTCTAATCAGGTGATGTGGGGATGCACTTCAGACTTCAGTTGGGGGATCTTATGCTACCTGACATGGACTACTGAGGGTTCCAGTTGCCTAGAAACCATCCCACAAACTGAGACAGAACTTCCTCTCTTTTGTTTTCAATTGAAAACAAACAAAAAAAGAGTGTGTGTGTTTGTGTAACTGAGCGTAAACATCTGAGGCAGTCACAGGAATTGGGCCTACCTTGAGATGTCTGTTTCGAACGTCCTCATCTTGGGTGCTGTGAACTGAACTCTAGCTCCCTTTGAAGGAGGTATGTGCTCTTAACCACTAAGCTATCTTTCTAAATGTGGAGGGTGTGGGGATTCCTGTTAATCTTCATTAGCATAGCTAATGCCTTGGATCAAATTGGGAGTTGCCAAGATCCAACCTGCAATTATACAAGCAACCACACGAGGTCACCAGAAGCTCAAAGTATTTTAGGCTAATCAACTAATCTGAATTGAAAAGAAGAGAAAAAATGATTTTGACAAACATGGGAAATTATAACATGGGATTTGAAAGAACTCCTTCAGATGACCGTGTCCAAATTGGACAGTTTGTCCCAGAAGTCCTGAGGTGTCACTTGCAGATGGATCCAGAAAGAAATTCAATAATTCCTCACTGGGACAAGCCTCAAGGGTTGATACTTGGTCTCATGGCCTTAGAAGGGTGGAAGGAGAGGCAGTGATCTTGGCTCTGGCCATCTCAAAGAAACTCCTGCTGAGGAACAATGAGGGGAAATGCCCCTTTTGCCTGCTTTGAAGGCAGGTCCTAGGCTGGAACTCCCAGAGCGGAGTGGGGCCTCTTGCCTCTGACCAATTACAACATTGCCACCAACTACGTCAAATCAAAGTTTTAGAGACTAGGAGATATAGGGGGAAAGATGTATTTGTTCAGATAAAACAAATGCTAGGCAGAAGGCAGGGTATGGTCCAGCAACTGTTCTGTAATCACTAATGGCTTAGTCACGTGGCATTTGGAACTATGTTCATGTGTTGAACATTTCATCAGGAAGATCTGAGCACTTACCTGAAACAACTTACCGTGACCCTCCACTGTCTGTGGTTAAGAGAGAAAGACAACAGACCCTGGACACTGTGTAGACAAGTGTTAGCATCTTGGCTGGCTGACCTCACCAGCATGTGGAGTTCTCACTACGGCAGACTTCTGACTGTTGACTTCTTTACATTCAGACAGGGAACAGTTTTCTTGTTTAGCCCAAAAGTGTGTGTCTGACTCTCGACCTTCGCCTCTTCCCCCTCCTCCACCCCTCAGCCTATGAGAAGGACAGCTTGGGTTTTTTTTTTTTTTTGTATTAATTTAAAAATTGAATTGGTGCTCTTTATTTTATAGGTAAGGGGTTTGCCTGTATGCGCATATGCACACTACCTTCTGCTTGGTGCCTTTAAGGGGCAGAAATGGCATTGGATCCCCTGAAACTAGAGTTATGAATGGCTGTGAGCCATTACATAGGTGCTGGAGTACAAACCAAATTAAACCTGGGTCTCTGAAAGAGCAGCAGGTGCTCTTAACCAAGGAGCCATCTGTCCAGCTTCCTTGGAATTATTTATCATCGTCACCTTTACCTCATCCAAAAAGCTTTTTTTGTTGTTGGTTTTTTTTTGTTGTTGTTGTTGTTGTTTGAGACAGTGTTCCTCTGTGTAGTCCTGGCTGCCTTTGAATTTCCTCTGTAGACCAGGTTAGCCTCAAACTCAGAGATCCACCTACCTCTGCTTCCTGAGTCCTGGGATTAAAGGCATGGACCACCAATTCTCTAGAGTTTTGTACAGTTCCTGGGGCCTTGTCAAAAATGCCAGGACACCCCTCTGCTCTTTTGAGGATCAGACAGGAGCATAGTGCCACGGCCCTTGGGGGACTCCAGGGCCAGTCAGTCCAAGGTGAGAATCTTTTTTTTAAGGTCTTTATTTCTTTATTTTATATATATATATATATGAGTACTCTGTAGCTGTCTTCACACACACCAGAAGAGGGCATCAGATCCCATTACAGATGGTTGTGAGCCACCATGTGGTTGCTGGGAATTGAACTCAGGACCTCTGGAAGAGCAGTCAGTGCTCTTAATCACTGAGCCATCTCTCCAGCCCAAAGGTGAGGACCTTATCCTCAGTCTTGAGAATGCGACTTTGGCCTGACTGCTCACCTGCAGTGCGCACACTAGCTTGGACACTTCCAGAATCTGCGTGTCGCCTGTGACTGTCCCCCACAACTATAGCTGCTTTGTTTTCTCAGTCAAGAAGCATTTCATCTTTTGGACCATCCAGGACAGGGACAGGAGTGGCTGGTTAGGGTGACACCTGAATGACCTTCTCAGTGCAATCTGATTGAAGATGCAGGTGGCTTGTCTGGCTGGAAACCTGTATAGCCTCACCAGCTCTTGCAGGCAGCTGTCCTGGCTCTTGGGTGTCTCAAGCAGAACCTTTTGGTCCTTGTATCAATGGCAGGCACTCCCATGGTGGCTCTTCTTGCTCAGAAAAATTTTTAAAATTAAAATTATTAATGGGGGGGGGATTGGTGTGCATGCCATCTCTCATGCACAGAAGGTAAAAAGCCAACCTGATTATGAAGTAGAATATAATAATAAGTAGAAATTGAAAAGGATGTGAGTGAGGGTGGGCTGGGTAAAGAGAGGTCAAGTTTAGAGTACAAGCCATATGCATGTCTGGGAAAAATGACAGTAAGCCCCTATGAATATGTGTGTGTTTCAGATGTCAAGCAAAATAAACTATTTACAAGAAAGAATAAACATATACTGAGGCATATGTATATGTAAACATATACAAAATACTTTATTCCTATACATGTTTATTCCTTCATTAAGAGGAAGAATGGGGCCCGAGAGAGGGCTCAGCAGTTAAGAGGACCCAGGTTTGATTCCCAGAATCCCCATAGGCTCTCATAGCTGTCTGTGACTCAGTACAGAGCAGATGCCCTCTTTTGACCTCCCAGTTTATCAGGCACACATGTGTTATGCAGAAATACATGCAGGCAAAGCACCCACATACATTAAAACAAAATAAATAATTTTTTTTCTAAAGAGTCAGGAAGTAGAGGTTTGTGGTTAAGAGCTGTTGTCCCATTCATAACCGAAAGAAATTAAAATAAATTTTCTGATCAGGAGGCACTCCCATGGGAGTTGCCTTTGCCACAACAAAGACTCCATGTTTAGCCATACTTTCATGGGTAGCCCTCATAAACTCATTGGTCCACCAAATGGAATTATGCTGGACTCCTTTCTTTGATCTGTTGTTGGTGCCTTGTCTGGAGTGAGTAGATGATCCAGGAGACCAAGAGCCAGGACAGCTCCCCGTGGCTGCTTTTCTAGAGGATCTGAGCTCATTTCCCAGCATCCATGTGGCAGCTTGCAACCATCTATAATTCTAGGGGATCTGATGCATTTTTCTGCCCTCTAAGGGTATCAGGCACATGGCTCATAGACATACCGCAGGCAAAACACCTGTACACATAAAATAGTTTTTAGAAGACTCAGAAGTATACAAAACTTACACGCTTCAGGAAGTAAGTACTCTCAAATCCGAGGAAATTCCCCAAATTTAAAAGAATCTCAAGGTCTCCTCCCAGGTCATACAGCTGTAAAAGCAATAAGAACTGCTGCAGAGAAGGAAACTGCCTGAAATTGTGCAGTTTTCCCGGGTCATCACCTAGGCTAGGACGTGATTTTCACTGATGCAGTTGCCTGAGAGCATCCATACTTTCATGTGTAGCCCTCATAAACTCATTGGTTCACCAAATGGAATTATGTGGACTCCTTTCTTTGATCTGTTGTCCGTGCCCTGTATGGGGTAAGCAGATGTTCCTCTCTTCCCCTCTCCTCCCCTCCTCTCCCCTCTCCTCTCCAGGAAAAGACACACAACACAGTAAATGCCCAAATAGGGATCAACAGAACAAGAAATGAGTCTTGGAGGAATGGTGGCCATGGGTGGCCATGGGAGGGTGGCTGAGGCAGGCAGGTGAGGCTGGACCATGTGATGGTAGAGGAGCACAGGGCACAATCCCGGCATGGCTACCTTTCCGCTATCCTTTGTAGGAGACAATGGGCCTCTGTCTTAGTCAGGGTTTCTATTCCTGCACAAAAATCATGACCAAGAAACAAGTTGGGGAAGAAAGGGTTTATTCAGCTTACAGTTCCACACAGCTGCTCATCACCAAAGGAAGTCAGGACTGGAACTCAAGCAGGTCAGGAAGCAGGAGCTGATGCAGAGGACATGGGGGGATGTTACTTACTGATTTGCTTCTCCTGGCTTGCTCAGTCTGCTCTTGTTATAGAACCCAAGAATACCAACCCAGAGATGGTACAACCCACAAGGGACCCTCCCCCCTTGATCACTAATTGAGAAATTGTCCCACAGCTGGATCTCGTGGAGCCACTTCCCCAACTGAAGCTCCTTTCTCTGTGATAACTCCAGCCTGTGTCAAGTTGACACATAAAACCAGCCAGTAAAATTGACCCCTTGTCAACTTGACACACAAACACATCACGATTAAGCCTCAACCCTAACTTTCTTATTCATCTCTAAGATCTAGATAACTTTAAAAGTCCCACAGTCTTTACATATTAAAAATTCAATCCCTTTAAAATGTCCAATATCTTTTAAAATTCAAAGTCTCTTAACTGTGGGCTCCACTAAAATACTTTCTTCCTTCAAGAGGGAAAAATATCAGGGCACAGTCACAATCAAAAGCAAAGTCAGACTCCAACCTTCCAATATCTGGGATCAAACTCACAATTTTCTGGGCTCCTCCAAGGACTTGGGTCACTTCTCCAGCTCTGCCCTTTATAGCACACACCTTGCCTTCTAGGCTTCAGCTGCCTGTACTCCACTGCTGCTGCTGTTCTTGGTGGTCATCTCATGGTACCAGCTGTCTTGTGCTGTAACTAGGCTTCACCAATAGCCTCTCATAGGCTCTCTTCGTGGTACCAATTTGTCTTAGTCAAGGTTTCTATTCCTGCACAAAAATCATGACCAAGAAACAAGTTGAGGAGGAAAGGGTTTATTCAGCTTACACTTCCACACAGCTGCTCATCACCAAAGGAAGTCAGGACTGGATCTCAAGCAGGTCAGGAAGCAGGAGCTGATGCAGAGGACATGGGGGGATGTTACTTACTGGTTTGCTTCTCCTGGCTTGCTCAGTCTGCTCTCTTATAGAACCCAAGACTGCCAGCCCAGAGATGGTACCACCCACAAGGGGCCCTCCTCCCTTGATCACTGAGAAATTGTCCCACAGCTGGATCTCGTGGAGGCACTTCCCCAACTGAAGCTCCTTTCTCTGTGATAACTCCAGCCTGTGTCAAGTTGACACACAAAACCAGCCAGTACAGCCTCCTTGCTGTAGCAATGGTTACATGCTCTCTCTGATGGCTGGTAGCATAGGCAACCAAGGCCAAGTCATCTGAGAATGGAATGCCATTCAGGGAAGTCTCAGGGTGGCCATCTTTCTCTATTTCATATGTGGGTGAAATCCTCATAAGGACCATAGTGGAAGGGCAGCCATTTCTGAGAAACAGTGCGAGAGAGGCAGTTTGATATCTAGTTCTCTGGGCTGTGCAAGATGATGTTCACAGGAAAATTTAGATTCGGTGGACACGGGTGCTGGGTTAGGGCCTTACTGGCTTTCCATCTCTCTAGAAAAGTCTTGTAATATCCCCCCCCCAATTACTTTCTGTACTAGAAGGACGTCTTCAACAGTTTCTTCTTAGCCCAGCATTAAGAACTTTACTTAGGGCTTGGAGAGATGGCTCAGTGGTGAAGAGCACTGACTGCTTTTCCAAAGGTCCTGAGTTCAAATCCCAGCAACCACATGGTGGCTCACAACTATCCGTAATGAGATCTGACACCCTTTTCTGGTGTGTCTGAAGACAGCTACAGTGTATTTACATATAATAATAAATAAATCTTTAAAAAAAAGAACTCTACTGAGCCCTGTGATAGTGATTTCACAGCTCGGAAAAAGTCAAGCAACAAATGTTAGTGAGATAATGGAATTGGATAAAAAATTATTTACTTCAGAATATTCATATCCCCTTTAGTCGAGTACAAACAGGGAAGGATTCAAATGTAAGTACAAACATAGCCTCAAATACATCATACAGCAAAATATTTCATTACTAATTAGAAAGAATCTCTATCTCTCTCTCCCTTTCCCTTTCTCTTTCTGACAGTGTCTTACCATGTAGTTTTGGATGGCCTGGAACACATTATATAGACCATTATATATATGGTCTTGAACTCACAGAAGTCATCTGCCTCTGCCTCCCAAGTTCTGGGATTAAAAGCCTGTGCCACCATGCAGGGCCATGACTTACTTACTTACTTACTTAATTTATTAATTTTCAGAGATTTCCTCCCAGGCAAAACCAGGCTCATAGCTTTGCTAAAGAAAGGATTTCAGGGAGAGCCAGTATGGAGCATAGTTGGATTTATTACAAGCAGAAAGAGTGGTTGGAGAGATGGTGCAGAGGTGAAGAGCATTTGTTGTCCTTGCAAAGGAGCGGAGTTCAGTTCTCAGTATTCACACTGTGCAGTTCACAAATGGTTGTCACTTCAGTTCTAGGGGGCTCGGGGTCCTCTTCTGGTCTCCCTGGGTACTGCATGCCTGTGGTGTATGTTCACACACATACATAGATAGGGCTGTGGAGGGACTCAGCAGTTGAAAGCGCTGGCTGTTCTTCCAGAGGTCCTGAGTTCAATTCCCAGCCCTCACATGGCAACTCACAACCATCTGTCATGGGATCTGAAGCCCTCTTCTGGTATAGTGTGCAGATGTACATACAGGCAAAGAAACCATATCCATGAAATGCATGAGTAAATGAGCCTCAAAAAAAATACCTTCTGGATTAGAAAAAGAGCCAGGCAATGATGGCAAAAGCCTTTAATCCCAGAACTAGGGAGGCAGAGGTAAGCAGACCTCTGAGTTTGAGGCCAGCCTGGTCTATAGAACAAATTCAGGGCTACACAGAGAAAACCTATCTCAAAAAACAACAATAATAACAGCCAAACAAGAAACCAAAACACACACACACAAACAAAAGGAAACAAAGAAAACCCAAAAACAAAGCAAAAAACTTAAACCTTAAAAAAAAAAAGTCTTTTAAAACGCTTAGTTTCTTTTGTAAACAAAGTTGTGAGGTAGTTTTATGAGAAGTATCTTTTTTTAGGTTTAGGGAAGAACAGTAGACACTTAAGGTTATAAATAACTTTTTAAAAGAATTATTTATTTTATGTATATGAGTACACTGTAGCTGTCTTTAGACACTCCAGAAAAGGGCATCAGATCCCATTACAGATGGTTGTGAGCCACCATGTGGTTGCTGGAAATTGAACTCAGGACCTCTGGAAGAGCAGCCAGTGCTCTTAACCTCTGAGTCATCTCTTCAGCCTTCAACACCTATTTTTAATGATAGTTCTTAAACACTTTAACCTCCCCTCTAGCCCACCACCCACCAGAGGTAGTGGAAAAGAAAGGATACAGGGGACGTGGACCTATTTAGAAATAGTTCTTTGGAGCAAATCCTATCTGCGTTGTATGGAAACCTGCAGTTCAGTTCTCAGGTCCACAGCAGCAGCTCGATCTGCTTGCAAACACTTCACAGATACACCAGCAGTCCAGTTCAGTAGCATCGGGACAGTAAACACGAATCAGCAGCGGTGGCACGACCTAGCAGAGACAGCCAGGCCTCAGCCTCTGCTCAGGTCGGCAAGAGGAACCAGGAGAGACACCAGAATTTCTCGGCTGTGCCTCTCGCAGCCAAGAGATCAGCGAAGACTCAAGACCCACAGCATTGCACAGCTAATTCTATAAGCAAGCCAAGCTTGGCCTCTGTGAGTGTCTGTCGAGCTCTTTTTATATTCCCTCCAAACATCACATGTTCTTGCCTCAGCTGACATCATTCTGTCAATCAGCCCCAGTCCACAAGAAACTGCAGCACACCACCACAAGGTTTTGTTGTTGTTGTTTTTGGTGTGTTTCTCTCTATAGAGTCCCAAATGCAGCTCAAGTAAGCAATGTAAGGCAGACCAACAGATGCATGTCGTCAGTCAAGAGTCCTTCATCACGTGTCCTTTCACGTGCTTGCTTTAGTAGAACACTTTCACCTTTGTCTGCCTCAGCTAAGCAGTCCTTTATGAGTCCTTAGCTTTTATCTGTGTCCACTTTAGCTAAACATCCTTTCATGTGTTCGTCCCAGCAAAACACCATCTGACCAACTTTCCAAAGAACCCTTAAGTTTCTACCTCCAGTGCTCTTAACCACTGAGCCATCTCTCCAGTCCTATAAATAATTTTACTCTAGGTAAACAGTTTATTTACTGTTCAATATCATTTATTGAAATGTCTTTAGGAAAGTATTGTCTAGTCCCAATGAAACACAATTTATTTCTTGTGTTTGACAAGATGCCTTTTGGAAAACATATAATGTCTTTATTGGGTTTCCTCAGTGGTTCCTAAAATGTCCTGTTTTTGTTTTTTGTTTTTCCCAGCAAAAGGGACAAGCCAGAATGGCAGGACAATAGGCTATTTTCCTTTCTCATGTCACTGTAATGTCTCCCGTCTTTTTATCCTACCTCAGACAGACACAAATCTCAAAGTAATCCAGCTACTCTGGGAGAAGTGTAATTTTCTACAGCCTCTAAGGTGCGGAGAGTTGTCTTAGGTCCTCCTGCCTGTTGGCATGGTGACTCCAGCCTATAACCTCAGCACTGGAAGGTGAGAACAGGAGGACCATGCTGGCTGTATAATGCTTGGTGAGGCTGGCTTACAGGAGACCCTGTCTGAAGAAATGAAAACTGTTATCCAGTCTCTGGCAACTGCAGGACTTGAGCCATGCTTCTTGACTTGGGACACTTACATAAGCCTAATCTTCCAGCCATGCATGGTGATTGCAGACAGAAGCAGTTCCTCATCCCTCCTCGAATCAAGCCTTTGGTTTTTTGCTTTGTTTAAGAGTGCTGAAGATCAGCTGCCACGCCCTCTATCACCACGCCCACAAACTGTACCTGTTCTTTTAGCTGTTTTATGTGGTTTCTAGGAAATGTAAAATTATAGATGTGGTCTTTCATTAACTTCTATTAGACATTGCTCAGGCTAGCTCCTTGTGTTAGCCAGGGCTCTCTAGATGAGCAGAGCTGAGAGCATATATAATTTATGAGAGTGCTTTACAGGCCGTGGTTCAGCTAGTTCAATACTAGCTGTCCCCCAACAGAGAGCCATGGGCAGCCCATGAGGCTGGATGTCTCAGTTGGTCTTCAGTAGACATTGGAATCCTGAAGAAGTAGATTCTAATACCAGCAAAGGCGTGCTTTGGTAGCGGGATAGACAGACTGGCCAGTGAGAGGGAAGGCAAGCAGGTAAAAAGCAAAAGCTTCCTTCTTCCATGTTCCATTATATAGCCTGTCATGAAGGTGTGGTTCAGGATAAGGGTAGGTCTTCTGACCTCAAATGATCTAGTCCAGAAAAATCCCTCGCAAGCATTCCCAGTCGCTTGGGTTTTAGTTGATTCCAGATGTAGCCAAGGTGAAAATCAACAATAGCCATTACACTCCTCAAGCTAGGAAGATTTTGACATCTAAATTTTTAAAATAAGGGCTGTGGCTCATTTGACAGAGTCCTTGTTTAGAAGGCAGGAAGTTCTTAGCAGGATTCCCTAATGCTGCATAATCTGCATAATGGCACTAATGTTCTCCTATCACTCAAAAGATCGAAGCAAGCAGATCAGGGGTTCAAGGTTGGCCGCAACTGTAGGCAAGCTACATGAGACCCTGTCTCAACGTCTTCACAATAAAATTTTCAAATAATTGTCATGTTAGGAATTTCCAGTATGAATAGCATATATATATGCTATTACCCCATTGATATGTCTTCTGTAGATCAAGTACAAGTGTGTCCTGGCAGGGCCATTGCTAGAGGGCAGAGAAATTTTGTCTCAGTCAAGGGGTTGGATTACATCCCTATTCACTCAAGGATTGGGGGCGTGTCGAAACCTCTGTCTATCAGAGTAGAATTGTCCAATCAGGCTGCAGCTGGGGCGGAGGGGCGGGGCAGGTTGCTTTACTCTCGCGGTGTTTGGTTCTTTTCACTGTTTAGTTCTTGTTCAGGTTCCGTTTGTTCAGGTTCTTTCTCTGGCTCACAGTTGTGTAAGGTGGCTCCGCTGTAGCTAGCGTCCCTATGAGGTGCAGACGACGCGGGACGGCAGAAATTCGGAAATGGTGAGCGTTCCGGCCGACGCTGGCTACATCCAACCAACTAGGACCAGCCGCAGGGAAGGCCTCAGTAGCTGGAGTCTGCGGCCCGATCCCGGTGCTGTCCGGTGTCCTGTGTGGCCTGGGTCGCCTCGCTTCCCATCTGCCCTCGCGGCGGCCTGGCCGACTCACCTCAGGACTTGGGGCGTCATGGCCGACCCATCTTAGGACTTGGGACGCTGGCTTCTGGTTGTGGGTTCCCGCGCGTCAGCCATGGCTGAGCTTTCCTGAGCCTTGGAAAGTAGGGTCTCAATCTACTTTCTCTCCGCCTGGCTGCCCCCCTCCCCCGGTGTTCACAGTGAATCCCCCAAATTCAGGGCCGACCCACAGCTAGTCTCAGGACCCCGAGTTAGACCGATGGTTGGTTAGTAGGGAAAAGCGAAGAGTGGAGATTTCGTCAGTGCGGGCACAGTGGAAGAGGGACAGATGAAGGGTCTAGTGACACTCCTACTCCAATTGATCTTTGGACAGGAGCTTTAGGCATACATAGAGGAAGGCCAGACCAGAAACAAGCTTAAACACCAGCCATCGTGCAAAGTGGGCCCCGCCCATCATTGTCTCCGCTCATTTAAGACCTGGAGGGGGACAAGGTGGCTCTCTGGAGTTAGCTTCTGCTTCTGTGAAGGGCTGTTCTTCTGAATCCTGGGTGACTGCAGGTTAAGAACCATAACTTATCTCTGTGGCCTCAGTCTTGAAAGATGACGTGGGTTAGACAGACACCGCTTTGAGGTATTACATGCTTAGGTTGAACCAAAATAAAGGAGGTCGGCAGAGTGAAAGCCGGGATGCCAGGCTTCCTCCCGTCTTTATTTGTGGATGTATGTGGATACACACACGTGTGTGGGTGTCTGAGGAAGTCAGAAGAGGGCGTCAGATTCCCTGGAGCTAAAGGTATAGGCAGCTATGAGCTGCCCCAAAGTGGCTACTGGAAACTGAACACCATCCAGTTTTCTGCAAGAACAGCAAATGCTCTTAACCACTGAGTCATCAACCCCCAAAGCAGTTTCAGTCCCAGTATTCGCAAATGCCAAATTTTCGTTGCTAAATAAATAGAAATAGACACAATATTTTTTCATTTCCTGTTAGTAATGGTCCCAGGTTTTAGAACTTCCAGATGCTGACAAATTTCTTATAGCTGCCATATGACCTTTAATTAACCACCTAGATACCATCTGAGGTCTGGAGTGAAACCTCTTGGAGTTGCAGCTGGAGGCCTTGGACCTGGAGGAATCTCCTGGAATAGTCCTCATCTCAATAGTTAATTCTTTTTTCTTTCTTTTTTTCTTGTTTTTAATATTTTGTGTGAGTACACTGTTGCTGTCTTGAAACACACCAGAAGAGGGCATCGGGTCCCATTACATATGGTTGTGAGCCAGCATGTGGTTGCTGGGAATTGGACTCTGGCCCTCTGGAAGAGCAGTCAGTGCTCTTGACCACTGAGTCATCTCTCCACCACCACCCCCCCCCCTTTTTTTTTTGTTAAGAGTTTATTTATTATGTATACATTGTTCTGCCTGCAGGCCAGAAGAGGGCAACAGATATTATTATTATCTTATTATTGAGACACAAGGTGGGTGCTGGGAATTAAACTCTGGACCTCTGGAAGGGCAGACAGTGCTCCCCCACCACCCACAGACAAGGTTTCTCTGTGTAGCCCTTGCTGTCCTGGAACTCACTTTGTAGATCAGGCTGGCCTCAAACTCAGAAATCCGCCTGCCTCAGCCTCCCAAGTGCTGGGACTAAAGGTATGTGCCACCACTGCCCGGCATCATTTTATATTTTTAATCTACTTCTTGGTGTATAATTCTTAAAATTTCTGGATAGTTTGAGCTGATAAATCCCATTTTGCATGCTGCAATGAAACACCACCAAAAAGCAAGTTGGGATAGCAAGGAATTATTCTGCTTACCTTTTTATAGCACTGTGTTTCAATGAAGGAAGTCAGGACAAGAACTCAAGCAGGGCAGGATCCTGGAGGCAGGAACTGATGGCAGAGGCCGTGGAGGGGCTTACTGGCTTGCTTCACATGGCTTGCTCAGCCTGCTTTCTTATAGAACCCAGAACTACCGGCCCAGGGATGGCACCACCCACAATGGGCTGGACTCTTCCTTATTGATTACTAATTGAGAAAATACCTTACAACTGGATCTCATAGTGGCATTTCTTTAAGTGAGGTTCCTTTCTCTCTGATGACTCTAGCTTATGTCAAGTTGCCACAATACAGCCTGCATGCCAAGGTGTGTGTGTGTGAAGTCAAAGGACAAGTATAGAAGTTAGAAATTGAATTCAGGGCTCGTGAGATGGCTCAATGGTTAAGAGCACTGACTGTTCTTCCAAAGGTCCTGAGTTCAATTCCCAGCAACCACATGGTGGCTCACAACTCATCTGTAATGAGATCTGACGTCCTCTTCTGGTGTGTCTGAAGTCAGCTACAGTGTACTTACATATAACGATAAAATAAATAAATAAATAAATCTTAAAAAAAGAAATTGAATTCATACCATCAGCATTAGAGCAAATGCCTTATCTGCTGAACCATTTCGTTAGCCCAGTCAATTGGTTTGTTTATTTATTTATTTTTTATAGTATAGAATAGAGTTTATTCAGAGCATGGGGAGAGGAGTTAAGAGGGTAGTAGAGGCAGGGAAAGGCAGAGAGAAGGAGAGAGTAGGGAATAGAGGCCGCCATGACCACTTGGAGGGGGGGGGGAAGTGAAGGGGGAAGGGAAGAGCCCAAGCAGGCAAGAGAGTAAGAGAGACAAGAGCTTATTTATTTTAAAGATTTATTTATTATTATATATAAGTACACTGTAGCTGTCTTCAGACACCCCAGAAGAGGGCGTCCGATCTCATTACGGATGGTTGTGAGCCACCATGTGGTTGCTGGGATTTGAACTCAGGACCTTGGGAAGAGCAGTCAGTGCTCTTAACCGCTGAGCCATCTCATCAGCCCTATTTATTTATTTTTAAGATATGGTCTCACTATGTAGCCTTGTTTGGCCTGGAACTTTCTTCTGTGGGATTGAAGATATATACCACCATGCCTAGCTTTTATTAATTTTGTTTTAATTTGTGAGGCAGGGTCTCATGTAGCCCTGGCTCATTTGATTTCTTTTTTGTTAAAGATATAACATTTATTTTAAATTTAAATTATTTTGATTATGTGCATGCAAGAGTTTGTGCACTAGTACTTGCTTGTGGAGGCCAGTAGAAGGTTTCAGATCCTCTTGAAACTGGGGTTACAGGAGCTGTGAGTGCTAGCTTGGGTGCTAGGAATGGAACTTGGATCTTCTATAACAATAGTATACACTTTTAACAGCTAAGTCATCGCTCCAGCCCCCATTTGATTTGATTGCGAATCCGTTGGTGCCTCTTCAGTTTCCCTGGGTTGATACAGGACTATCTTGCTCTTCACTAAAGTTTCTGGACGTGAATTTGATGCTTTAAACTTTTCCTATGTGCTGGCTATACTATATTCCACAAGTTAAGTTTCTTTCCTTGAACTATTCAGGTTCTTTCAGGTGACTTTCGTCCACATGTGATTTGGCACTTTGTGATTTAATTTCCAGTTTGGAGGTTTCTAACTGCGTTTCTGTTACAGATTGCTATTTAATGCTTCCGTGTTCGTTGGGTACTTTATGTGATTGTTGTGTGCTTGCTCACTCAGAATGTGGTCTGTCATTTAGTTTTGCTGTTGACTGAAGTGTTCTAGAAATATCACTGAAATCCTGGTTGATGTTGTTGAATAACACTATTACCATTACTGCTTTTCTGCCCATTTAGAGCTGTCAATTACTGATAAGGAGTATTTTGGTATTTCTAACTGTAATTATGAAATTTTCCATTTTGCATTTTAATTCTAGAAGTTATTCCCTATGTAACTTGACCATCTGTTTTATGTTGTACATATTAAAGTCAGCTGATTGTTTAAAACAACTTATTTAGTGAGTGTAGCATTTATTGACTGTAGTGTCTGGTTTCTCAAAGATAATTTATCTCAAATCTTTTCCCTCATTCTCTATTCTTGGTGTTGTATTTTCTTTCTCTTTTTTTTCTTATTAAAAATAATTTTAATTAGATTGGCTTACAGTTTCAGAGGTTTCGTTCATTATCATCATGACAGAAAACATGGTGGCATGCAGGCAGACACGGGGCTGGTGAAGGAGCTGAGAGTTCTACATCTTGCAGGCAGCAGAAGGGGACCATGTTCCATATTGGGGGGGAGCTTGAGCATATATATGAGACCTCAAAACCTGTCTCCATAGTGACACATTTCCTCCAAAAAGGCCACACCTACTCTATCAAGGCCACATCTCCTAATTGTGCCACTCCCTATAAGCCAAGCATTCAAACACATGAATCTATGGGGCCATTCCTATTCTAATCATCACAGGGGTCCATGTTGGGTTTAATGCCTTGCTGTTGCTGTCTTGAAAGTCATAATAATTTGGGGATCAGAAGTGTAGTTCTTTTGGTGGTGTGCTTGTCTGGCATGCACAAATCTCTGGTTCAGTCAGTCAGAAACTGGGTGTGGTGTTGTACTGGGGGGCGGAAGGGGGAGGATCGGCTGTTCAAGATCATCCTCAGCTTCGTGGCAAGTTCAAGGCCAGCCAGAATATGTGAGACGAGAGAGCAGGAGGTCCAGGGAAAGCAGCAAAGAATGGTGTTGTGTTTTCTTAACTGAAAAATGGACATTTGACAATTGTAATATAGGACAACTGAAAAATCAGTTTTCCTTCTTTCTCTCGCATCTGTTCTTCTTTATTGAACACTAACTGTTTACTTTGTTTTTGGTGTGTGTGTGTGTGTGTGTGTGTGTTGAGACAGGGTTTCATTGTGTAGCCCCAGGCTGGCCTCGAACTCACAGAGATCTGTCTACCTCTACCTCCTGAGTACTGGGACCAAAGGTGTGCATCACCACTGTTTGGCCAGCTATGTCCATTTATGTAGTGAAAATACTGCCCAAAGATTTTCTTTAAAAGTTTAAAACAATTATTTTTAAATGACAAAGCCTCATTATGTGGACAAGCTGACCTCCAACTCATAGAACTCTAACTGGTTTTGACTCCTGAATGCCTGGGCTCCTGCCACCATGTCAGGCCTCCACTCCCCCACTCCTAAAAAGGTTATGTACCTGCATGAAATGACCTTGAAAAGTGGAAGAGGACATTAGAAATCCTAGAACTGGAACTATAGGTTTGGTAGCTGCCTCGTGGGTACTAAGAATTGAGCCTGGGTCTTCTGTGAGAGTAACAAGCATTTTTTAACTGCTAAGCTATCTCTAGTCCCTATTTCCAAAATATTATTGCAAAGACTATATTGCTTATGTGTACTCAATTTGTTGTATTGTTCATTATTATTTATTGAACCAGTTTTGACATATTTCTGTGAATTTCATAAACTAAAACAGAAAAATTAGAAGACACAGTAAACGCTCACCTCTTTCAAAGGGATGGGAGCTCAGGTATTCCTTTAACACATAATCAGGTTGGGGTTTTGTCTTTAGAGTTTTTTGGGATTCATGGAGCATCCTCAATTTTGCATTATACTTGGGTTCTTTGGAAGACTTTAATTTTTTAAGATTTATTTATTTTATGTATGTTAGTGTTATTACACTGTCGCTGTCTTCAGACACACCAGAAGATGTGGGGAAAAAAGAAAGTGGGGGGGGGGGAGGCAGAGGCGGTGCATGGGTCTCGCACTAGTGGCAGCAGCGGCAGCAGATCCAGTGTAAGAGAAACACAGGTAGGCAGAGCCTCTGTGGGGATAGGGAAATCGCGCCTCACCATGATAGCGAGTGCTGGCGCCGGAGTATCTATGGAGCAGGAGGCTGCCTGGCTAGCAGGCGAACAGGGAGGTCTTGCTCAGAAGGCGGTGCCCTTCTGGCATGGACCTCTGATGCCCGAACCTGTAGAGTGCCCAGGAGGCTGCCTGGCTAGGTCTTTGTCTAGAGGGCGGGGCCGTTTGTATGGCCCCAAATACCTGTAAAGAAGCTGCTTGGCTGAGACGCTGTTGATGAGATGGCTTGGATCCTTTCCCTGGTGGCCAGGAACTCTGAGGGCGAGTTTATTAAGAGACTGTTAATAGCTTTAATGTTTTATTATTAAGAAAATAGAAAGAGGCCGGGTGGTGGTGGCGCACGCCTTTAATCCCAGCACTTGGGAGGCAGAGACAGGAGGATTTCTGAGTTCGAGGCTAGCCTGGTCTACAAAGTGAGTTCCAGGACAGCCAAGGCTACACAGAGAAACCCTGTCTCGAAAAACAAAAAAAAAAAAAAAAGAAAATAGAAAGAGAAAAGGAGATAGAGAAATAAAGAGAAAGACCACGTGGAAAGGAGAGAGACTAGAGAGAAGAGTGGGAGAGGGATAAGAGGGATAAAGAGAACGAGGAGGGGCAGGAAGCCTCCTGTTGCCAGGTAACCGAGGGGCAGGGAAAGCCTGGATGTAGCCAGGTGACTGCAGAGGTGGAATCTAGCCAGAACACTAGGGGCCTGGGGCATGGCCACAAATGACTGATGGCCACAAGATTATGGAGTTGGCCTTGTCTCACACCACAGTCCCACAAGAAGAGGGCATCAGATCCATTACAGATGGTTGTGAGCCACCTTTGGTTGCTGGGAATTGAACTCAGGACCTCTGGAGGGCATCTCTCAAGCCCAAATAGTTTAATTTTTAAAAGAAAATTTCACTGCAACGTTTTCTTCCAGAGTTTAGGTGGTATGTACATATTATGGGTATAAGGAGCAGTTTGTTTTTGTTTACTTGATGCAAAATGAGATCTACTCTGCTCCTGAGCTAGAAACTTAGGCTGCTGGCTTTAAGACTGTTAGCATGTGTCTTGGGGTTTTACTGCTGCGAACAGACACCATGACCAAGACAAGTCTTTCTTTTTTTTTGGTTTGGTTTTTCAAGACAGGGTTTCTCTGTTTCTCTGTGTAGCCCTGTAGACTAGGCTGGCCTAGAACTCAGAAATCCACCTGCCCGCCTTCCTCTGCCTCCCCAGTGCTGGGATTAAAGGCATGCGCCTCCACTGCCCAGCGCAAGGCAAGTCTTATCAAGGACAACATTTAATTGGGGCTAGCTTACAGCTTCAGAGGTTCAGTCCATTATCATCAAGGTGGGAGCATGGCAGCATCCAGGCAGGCATGGTGCAGACAGAGCTGAGAGTTATACATCTTCATCTGAAGGCTGCTAGTGGAATACTGGCTCCCAGGTAGCCTAGGACAAGAGTATTAAAGCCCATACCCACAACAAATCCATACCTCCCAACGGTGCCACTCCCTGGGCCAACCACATACAAACCATCACAGCATGTCAGAGACAGATTAAAACAAGGATGAGTAGAAGCCTCTCAAGGTCTTATCATTTTCAGATTTTTATATGCTTACATTCACATGACTGATATAAAATTTTTGAATATTGAAATTTATAGCAAAGTTGTTTTTGACAGTTTTGCTTTACTCATGTGTCTGTGGAGGGACGTGTGTTTGGAGCAGCTCAAAGCTACTTTCCTGACCGCATTTTCCCTGGACTCGGTGGAAGTCCATGCACTGACGCTGTCTGTGCCATCACTTCACTGCATTACCTCTGCTGCTGTTGTAGTAAGGCAGGCTCCGACGTCTCTTTTTGGAATTCGGTAGTTTTCCGAGTGTCTTATACTTCCAGGTGAAACTTTGCACTGGTTTTGAATTCCTATAAGTTAGTCATCCAGGATTCTAATTGTTCTTAGTCACTCTAAAACTTGGATTTCTGTAATTCTTCCCAAATCTTGAGGTCCCTGATACACCAGCAAAGGTCCAACATTGTATTTCCTTCTAACCATAAGAACTCTGACAGAACAGATATTAAAATCACTCTGAGGAGCAGACAGTAGGATTTGGTTAGTAACATGGATTGGAGATGTACTATACTGTGATAAGCTAGACATAACCGAGAAGCACATCTTACTCCCTGGATTTACCAATGCGGAGGGTGTTTTTACTCTGCTCTTGCTTTCCTGAGTGCCTCAGTTCAATGATATTATTAATACAGCTGCACATAGACAACTGAATACATAAGAAAGTAAACTTTTAGGAGACCAAATGATGGAATAAATATTTGGAAATCATAAAATCACATGCACATCTACCTATAGAGTATAGATTGCTAGTGGTATAAGTCTTACCCAGCCTCTAATACACATTGTGGGATATTTTAGAACTCAGTGGCCTTTGATGATGTGGCTATAAACTTCACCCAGGAAGAGTGGGCTTTGCTGGATCCCTCCCAGAAGAGTCTCTACAAAGATGTGATGGAGGAAGTCTTTAGGAACCTGACTTCTATAGGTAAGAATGATAACATTTCTCTCTCTCCCTCTCTCTCTCTCTCTCTCTCTCTCTCTCCCTCTCTCTTTCTCCCTCTCTCTCCCTTCCTTCTTTCTTTCCTTCCTTCCGTTCTTTTCTTTAAAAATATTTATTTTATGTAAGTACACTGTCGCTGTCTTCAGACACACCAGAAGAGGGCATCTGATCCCATTACAGATGGTTGTGAGCCACCATGTGGTTGCTGGGATTTGAACTCAGGTCCTCTGGAAGAGCAGTCAGTGCTCTTACTGCTGAGCCACCTCTCCAGCCCTTCTTTCTTTTTCTTTTTTTAAAATATACTTTAATGGTATGTGCATTTATATTTTGCCTGCATATATGTCTGTGTGAGAGGGTCAGATCTTGGAGTTACAGACAGTTGTGAGTACTGGGAAATGAACCCAGGTCCTAGGGAAGAGCAGTCAGTGGTCTTAACTGCTGTGCCATCTCTCGAGCCTAACATTTCTTTACGTAGTTAAAACAAAACAAAAACACCCTGAATTTTTTTTTTTTATCAATTTTAATGGTGGAAAGGAACTACTTTTATGAATAAATGGGAATGATTTTTAGTATATAGTGAATCTCAAAACTGCTATTAATTTTTTGAAGTTCATAATTTATAGTGCTTTTCCTTGGTCTATATTTTAGAGAAAGGGTGGGAAGACCAAAACACTGAAGATGAGGACAAAAATCCTGAGACAAATCTAAGGTAATCTGAATTCATAAAAGGTATGATGTTCCTTGAGGGAAGCCTAGCATGTCTGTGAACTTTGGTGAACAAACCAAACAGATAAGCACAACTGTAAACATTGATGACTAGCTTATTTGTTCCCACCCCAGTTTAACAGTGTTGTGTTTTTAAGGTAGTTGATTTTCATGCAGTACTAAGAAACTATGTGAACACCACTGTTTTGATAATAGATTTGGGGAAGGCATGTTTCAGAAAGATGATTCCACTTACTTTCTAATTAATACATGCTCAAACACTTGGACTTTCTCTGAAATTGGTTATAATGTAAGCCCAAGACATTAATGACTAGAAATTCAGCAATAAACCAACTTTCAATATGTGCTTGCCATACAGAAGTCATACGGTAGATTCTGTAAGAGTAAAGATCATAAAAATCAATGTGGGTAAACTGTCAGTGAGATTACAAATCTTAATCTGAAAAAAAAGTGTTTAGTGTATAGGAAAACCATGTGAAATGTGACTTGTCTGGAAAAATCTTATGTTGTTCATTCCTTAATAGGCACGTCATAGCTGACTCTGGATACAGCCTATATGAAAGTGAAGAATACTCTGAGAAGCCATATAAATTTACACAGTATAGAAACTCTTTCGTTTCTCTTATGAGTATTCAAAGACATATGATAATGGACACTGGAAGTAAGCCTTACAAGTGTATGCTATGTGGGAAAGCCTTTCATTTCCCCAGTGAATTCAGAATCCATTTAAGAACTCACACAGGAGAGAAGCCCTATGAATGTAAACAGTGTGGGAAAGCTTTCAGTCATTCTAGCTCCTTTCGAAAACATGAGAGAACTCACACCGGAGAGAGGCCCTACGTATGTAAACAGTGTGGGAAAGCCTTTAACTGTTCTGGTTCCATCCGAAAACATGAAAGAACTCACACCGGGGAGAAGCCTTACGAATGTAAACAGTGTGGGAAAGCCTTCAACTGTCCCAGTTATCTTCAAATTCATGAAAGAAGCCACACTGGAGAGAAGCCCTATGAATGTAAACAGTGTGAGAAAACATTCAGTTGTTCCAGTTCCCTTCGAAAACATGAAAGAACTCACACTGGAGAGAAGCCCTATGAATGTAGACAGTGTGGGAAAGCCTTTAGTTGTTCCAGTTCCTTTCGAAAGCATGAACGGACTCACACTGGGGAGAAACCCTATGAATGCAAACAGTGTGGTAAGGCCTTCTTTTCTCTCACAAGTGTCCGAACACACATGATAAAGCACACTGGAAATGGGCCTTTTAAATGCAATGTGTGTGAAGAAGTGTTTCCCTTTTCCAGTGTATTTAGAAGACACCAAAGATCTCATGCTGGAGAGAAGAAGCCCTATGAATGTAAACAATGCAATAAATGGTTTAGTTCCTCCACCTCACTTCACAATCACAGAAGAAGTCACAATGGCGAAAAGCCCTATGCCTCTAACCAGTGTGGGAAAGCTTTCAGTTGTCCCAGTCACATTCGAAAACATGATCGAGCTCATGCTGGGGAAAAGCCCTTTCCATGCAAACAGTGTGGTAAGTGCTTCAGTGCCTCCAGTTCCCTTCAGATACACGAAAGAATTCATACTGGAGAAAAGCCCTATAAATGTGAACAGGGTGTTAGAGCATTCAGTTGCTCCACTTCCATTAGGAAACATGAACAAACTTACAGTGGGGAGAAACCCTATGACTATAGTGTGGGAAAGCCTTCACTTGCAGTTAGAATTGATTACTGACAGTCTTATACGTTATTCATAACAGTCTTATGAATGTAAATTCTGGCACATCCTTATTTTCTCTAACAGGTATTTGTTTGTTTTTGTTTTTAACAAAAATGGTAAAGCACACTGGAAATGGACCTTTTAAATGTGAGGTATGTGAAAAAAGCCTTTCACATTTCACAGTCCCAGCATATTTAGAGCACATCAAATAACCTCGTGCAGGAGAGAAACAAGCAAATGCAGACAATGTGGTAAATCTTCACTTCTTCTAGGTATCCTCAAAACCATTAAAGGATTCGTGTTAGAAAGTATTCATTCTAATGAAAGCACTGGAGAACCACTTACTACAATTGCCTTGTAAACATGAATGAATTTATACCAGAGACATGTCCTTTGAGTACAAATAAATATGGTAAATATCACATTTTCCATTTGCCCTCAAACTAAATACTCCTTGGACAACAAATCATCAGAGTGACTGTAAAGAATATGAAAAAACAGTGTTTTCTTAATTTTCATAAAGGACGCCAAAAAGGTTCACACTGAACAATAAGAATCCCATGTTTGTGAGAAAAAAGGTAAGGCTTCAGATGCCACAGTTCTCTCAGATTATGTAAAAGAACACATACTAGCTAAAACACTAGGGATAGGAACATGGGGGAAGCATTCAGATTTTCAGTGTTCTTCAAAGACATAAAAAGGACCAGAGGGAAAAAAAGCCTGTAAGCCTAATTTTAACACTTCTTTCTGAGAAGCATAGACAAACTCCGGAGAAGTCTATGAGTGTAAGAAACGTCAGAAGACCTTCAGTTTTTCCATTTTCATTTGAAGACATGATAGAACTCATCTAGAAAAAGACTATGGGGTACAGAAAGTCTACTGAGTTCATTTCTCATTGAAAGGTACGTGATACACTGGAGATGGTTGTGCATTACATTGACTTTACAATGTGAAAACATTGCTTTTCTGGGTTAAAGCATGGAATGTGTCTTTTTATATTAGATACAATTTTGTAGTATTTTGTTGAGACTTTTTATAACTATATTCAAAGAGATTTACGTATCTTGGTATAGTATATAATATAGTATTATTTAGTACATACAGTGTATGCATGTATATATATGTGTATCTGTAGGATACAGTATAGTTTGTATATGAGTAGTATATATTATATAACTAGTTTATATGGTATGTAATTAAATGTAACCACTATTTTACTATAGTATTATACTACATGGCAATGCTACTGGAGTCTTATCAGTGTGTAGAATAAAGTATTTCAGTTACCCACCACAGTCCCTGTCTGTAGCTATTTCTTGCTCCAGGAGCATGGCTACCAGGATTCAGCATCAATGGTTCATTCATTCATCATGGTTTCTTTACCAATCCATGAACTTGGGGCTGCAGATGGTATCAAAATCCTCAACATCAACTGGATGTGGTGGTATACTTTTAATCCCAAAATAGGGAGGTAGAGAAGGAAAGAAAGGATGGAAGAGAAGGAGGGAGGAAGAAAGTAAACAAAACCAACCAAAGGAAACAACTCCACAGAATCTTAAGCATTACCCATTCTTGTCCCTGAGGACTAGGGAAGTTCCTATTCTGCAGCTTTGGGAATGTGGCCAAAGTTATCAATAAACGATCTGTAGACATCCTCTTCACATCCTGTATGCTGTACATACCGAAGTTTCAAGGCCTAGCACCATCTTTACTCAAGGTATGTAAGGTCTCTCATTTTACAACTGCAAGAGATTGGACACCAGAACCATGAATCCAAATGATATCTTTAAATGTTCCATAATTCTTAAGGAAGATTTTCAGAGACAAAGACTTCAGAGATTCTGAAAAAAAGCCCTGGCACTACTTGGGCTTATACCACGAGGCTTCAAGAAGGTCTCATCTAGTGGTCACAACAAATGGTTAAGAATGCTATGTCCTGATACCTACTTCAGCTCTTATTTAAGGAAGGTACCATTTATGTTTCAAAACTTAGATTCTGGGATTACCCATGTCACACACCAGGGCCTCATCTCACCGGACCTAGTGAGGGTTCCATGGCATCCTGTGACATCAGAACTTTAGCCACTGTTACTACAATCCCATGCACTTGCATTCTCGAGTCCCAGGGAAGGTCTCACGGCTGTGAAGGGTCACGGTCTATGGCATCACCTATGCTTGTCCTGGGGTGAGGCCAGGGATAGTTCCAAGTATCCTGTACAACAAGTAATGGTAGATGTTGCCAAAACACCTATCATTGTACCAGCCTGTAATTCCTGTGAACACATTTGGATGCCTGTGTTAACTACATTATTGCACAACTATTTTTATGAACGGTTGTGCTTTGAACTATCAGGATACTCATGCACACTGCTTATGAAGCAAAGATGAAGGCACACAGGTTGTGCTCAGTTGTAGGTAAAGATTATAGAGTCTAGAGGGCACCCTACAAAGAACTGTACACTGACAAATGGGTAGGGTTACAGAGACAGTTTAATATAGAAGAATAATACTTCCAAGAAGGAAGGTAGGCCATAGATGGGTAGAAAAGTCAGAGGCTCAATGTTTCCACTAAGCAGCATATTGGGGTATCTTATTTGAACAGTATGCTCTTCTTGTAGGTATGTTTCAGTTTCAGTTGGGGTGGACTTTCCCTGATACCCGACCCCCCCCCCATTGCCCATTTGTTTCTATCACTGGTTTATTTTTATATAAAATCTATATAATTTATATAGCATATACTTTGTATGTTCTTCTCTCCTGCCACATCTTTTTTTTTGTTTGTTTGTTTGTTTTATCAAGACAGGGTTTCTCTGTAGCCCTGGCTGTCCTGGAACTCACTCTGTAGACTAGGCTGGCCTCGAACTCAGAAATCCTCCTGCCTCTGCCTCCCAAGTGCTGGGATTAAAGGCATGCACTACCATCGCCCGGCCTGCCACATCTTCAACATCAAACCTGATGACTGGGAATCATAGACCCCTGCTTATTTATTTCTCCATGTCTCAATGGCTTTTTCTCTTCATCTAATCAAGAAACCACTTTAAAATAGTATGAGTATATATATAATCTAACATGCAGATTTGCAAACTTGTGCCTATGTGATGGGCATGCTGGTGGTGCTGCAGAGAGTACAGAGACTTCTCCTTTGGAGCTATGGTTAGACACTTACCATAGTGTCTAACTATGTGTGTGGATGAGTAGTAGGTGCTGGGACAGGAACTGGTGCGGCAGGGTATGGAGGGTAACTCAGTGTCTGCTGCCTGTCAGGTTGCCTTGGTTGTCTCCTGTCGCAGTTCCTCAGAGGCATTTGGTAGAAAGGCTGCCACCACTTGGGAATTTCCCACACAGGCACTGGTAGTAGGTGCCATTGTGAGGAACAGCTAGCTAGGTGTGATCTATGGGTGAGTCAGTTACCAGCTATGATTGGAATGCAGCTCCATATTCTTTCCCGCTTTGCAAGGCCTACATGGCGATTGCTTGCATAATTCCAGCCACACAGAGGTCACTGCCTAAGCTTGCATGCACCAGCTAACAAGACAGAACCTGGCTTCATACAACACTTTGTCCTGTGTGGATCTGAGAGAAGATGACTTATTGCTCCCCTGCCATGCCTTGTGACTTCCAATATTGAGAAACAAGAGAAGTGAAAGCTTCCTGGCCTGTCTCCTCAGCAAGAGGAGACTTGCTGAGGCTCTTCTATTGCAGGACTTAGTTTGGCCTTTGTCCCATTCACTTTCCTACATCACATCATTCCTATATGAATCTGCCAATTAACTTGTTTTCCACAGGCAAGAAGCAGCTGGGTTTGTTTGCTTGTTTGTTCTTTGAGATCAGGTCTTCCTGCATGGCTCTCCTGGAACTCACTGTGTAGACCAGTTCAATGAGAGACCCTGTCTGAAAGAATAAGGTGGAAGATACCCACCAATGACACTATTTGTGTGGTTTCAGTCCTCTGAGGATGTGGATAATTATTTGTGTGTGTATGTATACATTTGTTCTTTTTCACAACAGGGTTTCTTGGTATTTCCCTGGCTGGACTGTAACTGTTCTGATTATTACAGAGACGCTAAAACCATGTAACTTTCCGTATAATAAATGCACAAGTTTTTGCATGCATTTTTCTTATAGGCTTTATAGAGTTTAGGTAGGGTTGCACTGGTACTCCGTACCCTCCCAAGAGCTGGGATTACAGATGTGTGTGTGCTTATACGCATGTTTTTTGTTTTTTTTAATCCATTTATGTGAGTACACTGCAGCTGTCTTCAGACACACTAGAAAAGGTCATCGGATCCCATTACAGATGGTTGTAAGCCACCATGTTGGTTGCTGGGAGTTGAACTCTGGAAGAGCAGTCAATGCTCTTAACTGCTGAGCCATTTCTCCAGCCCAGGCTATTGATCTTTTTTTTTTTTTTAAAGATTTATTTATTTTATGTGTATGAGTACACTGTAGCTACCTCTGGACACACACCAGAAGAGGGCATCAGATCCCATTACAAATGGTTGTGAGCCACTATGTGGTTACTAGGATTTGAACTCAGGACCTTTGGAAGAGCAGTCAGTGCTCTTAACCGCTGAGCCATCTCTCCAGCCCCTATTGATCTTTTATAAACCAACTTTTGGTTTCATTGCTATTCTCTATTCTTCTATTTAAAGACTTGTGCTGGTTATTTCTGTTTTACTGTAGGTTCTATTTCTTGGGTTACTGATCCAAGATGCTTGTTCTTTAGTCCTGCCAGCTTATCATCTTCCCTCTAGGTAAGGCTTTAGCTGTCTGACAGATAGTTTGTATATTGTCTCTTCATTTTCAGTATTCTCCTGTGTATTTTCTCCCCCCCCCCCCCAAGACAGGGTTTCTCTGTGTAGCCCTGACTGTCCTGGAACTCACTCTGTAGACCAGGCTGGCCTCGAACTCAGAAATCCGCCTGCCTCTGCCTCCCAAGTGCTGGAATTAAAGGCATGTGCCACCACTGCTCAGCTCCTGTGTATTTTCTAATGTTGCTCTTGATTTTTTATTTTACCCTCCCATAATCTGTATCTATACTTAAGTTTTCCAACTACTTGTTATTTAATTGCAGGTTTAGCCAGGCATAGTGCCATGTGTGCATCGTCCTCCCACAGGGAAGAATGAGAGGAGAGGATTCCCTGAACACAGATTTGAGCCTCCTCCTTGGACCCAATTAGGATGTTTTCCTTTTGTTAATGCTTCTTTCAGAGAGCGGTGTCACAACGGGAACACATGTCAGTAAACTAAAGCTGTGCCCGTGGCAGCTGGGGCAACACAAGGACTTAAGATCTCACAAGACACTAATTTTTGGCTACAAGAATCAGCAACAAGAGTGGCACCATGGACACCTGGACTGGGCAGAAATCCTTAAACTTTCAAATTTTAAAATTTTCAAACAGATTTGCACAGCAAGTAAGTACCTTTACCTGCTGAGCCATTTATCATGAGCCCCTCCTGGCTTGTTAATCTGACTTGGGACTGTTATCATTCTAGCTATGATAGTCATGGGAATACACAGTAGCTAATATTGATCACACAAGGCCTAGGATGTTAATTTTTCTTAATTCTTCTAGAGTAAAGGAGGTAAATTAAGTTGCTGGGCCACTTGAGTGAAGTTGAAGTCTCTCCACATAGGAAAGGAACCAGGGCCCCAGATACTACAACCCTGAACAGCTCAAAGGCAGAGCCTGGGCAAGCTTATCTACCTGGCCATGTTTGAGGCTCTGAAATAGGAGGTACTGCAATTATTTAGCTGGCAAAGGGCTTGAAGGTAAATAATTCTCTTTCCACTGATTGTACATCTAACGTCAAGCACCATCCTTCTGGCCACTGATCTCCAGTAGCTCCCCAGTGGTCCCAAACAAGAGGAAAGCTCCTCCTTGTGGCAGGCAGAGCAGAAAGATAGGTGTCCCTGCCCCTACCCATATGCTTACACTTAGCTAGTCTGTAGAGGACCTGCAGCTCACAGGGTGAATTAGCTACTCTGCAGCACACAAATAATGCCCTGTAAGATGCAGCTCTCTAAGTCTCACACCGATCCTCTGAAAATGTTCCCAGGCCTTACCCAGAGGGGTTTCTTAGGGATGATAGGGTGTGTCACTGGCACTCAGTCCTGTATAAGAACCCTACAAACATTGTGGCCAATTCTACTTATAATTTCCTTCTTCCTGGTGGTCTAAATTATGGTCCAGGGTAAGCAGCTAGCTCTCACAGAGGCGGCACACCACCACCCTCAGCCACAACCCCTACTTCTAGAAACAGCACAGAGAACATGGTGGCGTGCAAACACCAGAAGTGTCATGTGGATTCATACAGGTCATGAAGCAATGGTTTGTCTCCATCTCAGACTCAGAGAACATGCATAGGCAGTGATCACAGCCAACAAAGGAGGCACTGACTTATCCAGGGTCAGCCTGAGGCTGGGTGTATCTGTCTCCACTGCAGGGCTCCCTAGTTCTGTACCATCATCTCCATCATGGGCACTTAGATGGACCTGGGCTTTTCAGCCACTTAGCACTGTGCCTCCAGGTACCGGCAAACAGCATCCCACTTAAGAAGCCCCCCTACAGCTTATCACACCTGGTTTATTCCTCCTAGTTCAGTTGGAGTCTGGAGCCCCTAGCACAGAACTAGAGGATGCAGAGGCTTGGAGGGCAACTGCATACATACATATATATGTCCCAGGCTACATAGGGAAGCCTCTAAGGTTGGCAGATCGGATGGAGGCCCATCACTCAGGTGTCCTAGGATAACTAGAAGAGGCTGGGCGGCTCCAAAGAAACCTGGGTTCATGACCACTACTCAATTCACATTCTTGGCAGGCTTGCTAGAGGCCAGATGGGTGAACATCTCTCTAGCCTTCAAGAGTTAAATTCCCATTTTGTCTGGACCTTCCTCAAGGTCCACCCTCTGTAAGAACTGCACTGGCACAGGCTTGGGGCACATCCTATACCTCTAGGGAAGGTAGCTTGCATTTCCAGAAGGGCCCTGGGGCAAGAGGCTGCTCCAGAATTCTTCCTGCCTCTTGGTCTGTAGCACACTAAAGGGCCTCTACAGCAGCCACTGTGTCCTCCAGCTGCTGAAGCAACTCCTCTGGCTGTAGTGAGAATGTGCTGCTGTCGACTCTCTGAAAGTCAGGATTCACAACCACAGAGGCCAGCACGTCTGCGAGGCGGCCAATATCAAATGCAGCCTGCTGAAGGCCCAGGCCTAGGCTCTGGCTGTCCCCTGAATCCTCCTTCAGTCCTTGCCTCAGGACAAGGAGCCTCTTCTCAGAGATGACTTTGAGGAAATGGTAAAATTCTTCAAAATTGATCCCTGTGCAGGACTTCATGATGACCTGGACCAAGAGGAGAAGGAAAGTAAGCCCTGGGGTCACATCCAGACTCCAACTGCTCTGGTGTGCAAAGATTCCTCCCACACACCCAGGGGTCAGGGGATAACATGGGACCCGGAGACAAAGGTTCAGGGCTGGAATAGTCATCAGTAGAGTCAGAGTCATGAAGCCTGGCCCTGGCATCTGTACTGGCCCCAAGGCTGACCCAACATGAGCTGGTTGCTTCCCACCTGGCAGTGGTGGTGCCAGTCAGGCATGGAGTCCTTCCATTCTCCAACCTCATGCTGCACGGCCTGGAGCTCTTGCTGCAGGAAGTGCCACATGTTTGCCAGGTTGCAGCCATTGACCCAGTTGTGGTTGATAGAGATGGTGTCATCCTGGAGGGCAGAAGACAAGCTGATCCATGAGGCAACAGCAGGCCTCACTGTGGGTGAACAAATCAAGTCCTATCCCATGCCCATTAGGCTCAGTGCTTTGGGTGGGTGTAATAGTTTCAGCTGTCAGTGACACAGTCTAGAATCACCTGAGAAGATAATCTCAACGAGCAATTGTATACACTGGATTGGCCCATGGACATGTCTGTGGGGGAATTGTCTTAACTGATGTGGGAAGACCCACCTCATTGTATATAGCACCATTCTCTAGGCAGAGGGTCCTAAACTGTGTAAGACTAGAGAAACTGAGCGGAGCAGTAAATAAGAAAGCAAATCTTTATGCATTCATTCCTCTAATCTTGACTATGGATGTGATATAACTAGTCATTTAAAGTTCCTGCCTTGACTTCCCCACAATGACAAACTGTAACCTCTCAAGTAGAAAACAAGACTCTCAGATACTGTGGCAGGAAATGTGGATCCCATCTGATGATGGGCTAACACATTGGGATGAAGGATAGAACTTCATAGGCCATGGGGAACCAGGTTAACATAGGGCACGAGGATAAGTTCTCAGTAGTCTCATTTGTGGCTTTCCTACCCTATATCCAGCCTTCGCAGAGGAATAAAACTGCCCTCTTTAATACTAAAGAGGCAGCTGGAGTGGGATGGGAGGGGACGGAGAGGGAGGGAGCCTGGCAGAAGCAGGGTCATGTGCACAGTCTTACCAGGTTGTACACTTGATGGTGCCACCCACTGGGCACAAACACCATCTCACCAGGCTCCTGTATGACTTCAATGGGAAGGCTATTGTGCTGGATCCTGGGATACAGACGGGTGTCCAGAAGCTCGGTGGAAGTCACATCATAGGGCAGGCTACCATGGCAGTCCCGAAGGGCTTCCTCCTGCCCTGGCGGGAAGAACAACCATTTCTTCTTCCCACATATGTTGACTGACCAGCTGAATGAGCGGAAGATGTCTGCATGGAAGGGAGACCTACAGCAAGGGCTTTTGGTTTGTGTCTTGTAGAGTCCTACAGGGAGCCTGTTTACTTATTTTTTTGATAGGCCTCTAGGCAGATACCCCAGATAGTCACACCTCCCATCTCACCTTCAGCAGGTACCCATGTCCCTACTGTCATTACCAGGTGCCCCTCGGGCCCGCGTAGACAAAACGGTAGTCATCCACATTGAGGACATCCCAGAACTCATTCAGCCAGTCTGACGAGAAGTACACAGGCAGGGTGAATATATCTTCCAGGTCATCCACCAAGGAGTCTCTGAGGAGAGCACAAGAGCTACAGCAGTAATCCACTCTGTGCACTACCCAAGCCCACCCACATCAAATAGGGTCACCTAAGATCACCCAGTCTCAGTGAACTTCTTTACAGTTGCAGATCCTGAGGACCTGAGTTGAACCTCAAATTGCTCAGTTTAGAGTGCTGAAGATGACTTTGGGGCACCCCAGCTTAACCACCCCACTTAGGCTGTAGTCATGGGCCTCGGAACACAGGGCAAGCATCATCCCAGGTCATGAGCTACAGGCCTCCTCCTCTTCTTCACCAACACTACAGAGTCTAATGGTACCTGGCAACTCTAGGCTATAGCCCCAAGTGTGAGAGCCTCAAAACCCATCAGTGGGCCCCCAAATGCTGGATCGTATTAACACCATCCTTATGGGAAATGCTGGGGAAAACTACTAGATTCATGTGCCTATAACTCCCAATGAAAGACAGAGATGGCCAGAGCCCTAGTAGCAACAAATTATCTGTAGGTCCCCAAACATCAGGATCCTTTGCCTTTGCACATGTAGCAAACTCGTTCATCTATTAAATTCTCAGGTATGGCTTCCCCTGTAGCCTCCTGATTACGCAATGCCACGCCTTCTGCCCTTTTTGGTTTCAGGTCTTCCAGACAAAAGTACAGTCAAACATTGTATTTCAAATGGACAATTTTCTAGTATAAATATGCCAGTGTAATATTTGGGAAATACTTATACCAGTAACATCAAAGCAAGCAAACAAGACCTTAAAAAAAAAAAGTTTACCTAAAATTTTAAACTACTACACACAACGGTATTAGGGCCTGTGTTGAGGTCTGATCTATTGCTATGTATTGTAATGCTAAATTTTGTACCCTAAGATCTAGACCTATGAGTGAATTCTCAGTTACCAGCTCTTGTTGTGCAAACCTTGTTCCTTTATTTAAAACTACTGATTAAATAAAAATGGCTACAGCCCATTACTAGAGAAATTAGAGGTAGGCAAGGGTGGGGGGTTGAGCATGAGAGAAAAGGAAAGAACGAGGAGGTGAGGAGAAGGCGCCATGAGAGATGGACCATGAGTACATGGCCAGGAGAAACAGCAAGTACTTGGGGAACACCACTGGGGAAGTAGCCAGGCCACAGTTAGAAAAACAGAACAGGGGTTACCCCTAGTAATTGTCAAAGCTAAATAAAAAAACCATAGTCTGAGTATCGTTTGTTTGTAAACTAGTCAGGGATAAGCTTAAATTGGTTGTACTACAGGCCGGTGAGTCTGTTTCTGCCACATACAGATCCAGGACCTGTGTCTGATCACACTTTACCCAGCTCCTGCTCTAGACCCAAAGAAGTAGCACGGCAGGGTAGCTGGAGGCTGGTGTTTCTTTTGCATTCAGTCAGTTGTAGGAACTGTAGGGGCCTAAATTCCATCCTGTTCTACAGTTCTAAGTCTTATTGTGCACACAAATGATATAGGAATTCAACTGTTCTTTGGCTCACTCAGTATTACACTGTGCCTTTTGCTGGGGGTCTGAGGACAATGGTCTGTGCTTGTGAAAGGCACATCAGGTAGAGGAAAACATACCATTCCAGTGTCACCATGGAAAAGGGTAATACTCTTCCCAAAGCCAGCATCATAAGAGCCAGGTCTTAGGTACAGCCAAAACTCCTGAGATGTAGATGTTATGTACTAACATGTCCAAGTTGAAAATATCATAAATTTCAAAACATACTAATAGCATGTTTCCCAGTTCCAAAATGAAAAAGCAGTGTGTCTTAAGTGCATGACCACCGTAGCTTAGAACAGCAACAGAGTACACTGTAGAGGTGTGATCATTTCGGTAGATCGAGGGGTTTGGACGGGGGTTATGGCTTCTTGACACTGTCCATCATTGAGAGAGAAGGGTGGGAGAAGAACAGCCTGGGAAAACACCAGAATTCAAATTTTGAAGTAGTTTCTACTGAATGCACTGCACTCTTGCCCCAGCACGAAGTCAAAAATCTCCTAGGTAAAGCTGTCACGAGTTGCTGTGTGAGAAAAGTGGAGGATGATCAGGGAGGGTATTGAGTGTCTCTTTAAAGAGTAAGGGGTTTCCAAAGTGGGACAAAAGTGGTTGCAGAAAGGTCACTTGTCCCTTTAGAGAGCTTAGAATGGGCCAGGAGATGGCAAGAATCCCCAGAGAAATCGTAACAGGAACAAGCCTGTTCTCAGTGGGGTCGCAGAGAGGACAGCGCTAGAGGATCTGAGAGGTACCTGCTCAAACATTATACAAAAGAGGAAGGAGACAACAGGCCGCCTGTAACCATACAAGACGAAAGACTTACTTTCCCCACGATAGTTTACCTGGCTCGCTATGTTGATCTCCCTACGGAACTCATCCTCCCACCAGCTCTGAGACACAGACTAGAATTCTGCTGTAGAGGTAGCCCCCTCTGAGTGCTGTAGGCGTGCTCTACCTGGACTGCCTGCACTAGCTACTTAGGGTTAAGTGCCCAATGACCATCCGCCAACCTGTCCTATTACCTGCACAGATGCCAGTCCTTGAGGTAGAGGCAGCCCCGCAGTGAGGAGTAGCCCCCTTGGATGTACTCCTTCCAGTAACTGATATAGTCACGGAAGGGCATGTGCTCCTTGGGGTTTGAATTGTATTCCCGCACACCACAGTTAGCAACCGGTACAACTGCGTCTCCTGTAGCGAGAGAGTCAGCACAGAAATGGCAGAGTCATACGTGTAGTTCACCCTCTTGGGTTCCGGCCACCCTCTGGGCGAATTATCCTGATTCCACTCGTCTGTCCCGCCCTGGACGCCCTCCCATGCCGGGGTCTATGCCTTCCGTCTGCGCCCTACCATACTTCTGCTGCAGGTACTCGAAATCAGGCTTTCCCTCCGATGTCACCCAGCGCCGCCTGCTGCCCCAGCCCTCGGTGAAGGCGCTGGAAAACACGCAGGGCAGGTTAGGCAGCAGGAAGCCCTTCACGAAGTCAGCATAGGAGAAGGCGTCCGGCGTCTGAATGAAGGTTACGCTGCTGGGTGTGGGACCGCCGCAGCTAGGGACTCGGTCCCGGAGGCCCCGGTAGTACCGCTCGGCAAAGGAGCGCGTCTCCCGATCCATCCACCGGGGAACCTGACCCCAGAGGCCCAGTCCCACTTCTCACTACACTCCTAATGGGGACTGGAGGCTGAGAAAACCCCTAAAGCCAGTTCGGAGCAGTAACCACCGAGAAGGAGCCCGGAACAAAAAAATAGAGGGGCAACATTCCAGCAGGAACGCAAGACTAGGAGCTCCCGTGTGTGCGCCTGCGCGCCTACGCGGTCCCGCCCTCCCGCGCAGGCGCACAAACGCTAGCCGAGCGGCTGACAAGCTCTCCTGCTGCTGGCGTCTCTGTTTGGTGGTCCATTGGAGCGTGCCAGTGGGTCTTCGGTGCGCTCCTCTTGCTTCAGGTGAGCTGCTAACGCGCAGCTAGTGATACCGGAGCCCGCCACCGAGACAGGAGATGAACATAAGTCCAAAACCTCAAAGGATGACTGGGTCCTGAGAGGATGATGGGGCGCGGGGTGGGCGGTCGGGATCCGCGGGGCGGGGTGAGGTTCTCGAGATCCTGAATGGGTTGGGGGAGGAACCTTTTTAAGGATTGTGGCGTTTACTTAGAATGGGGAAAAATTAAAAAGGAGAAAAGTGACCTTTGGGAGATGCTGAGGTTCACATAGAGAGGTATGCATTGGGAAGAGAGGAAGGATACAAACCGGAGGCGGAGGAATATTTGGTCTAGCTAGCCTATTGTGGGCTTCAATGCGACTCTGTTGCGGCTAGGTCATGGTAGAGATGACAGCTCATAGAGAAATTCAAGGGAGAGAAACACTTATTCATGCCAGAATTCGTGGTGCACTCCTATAATCCCAGTATTGGGAATGCTGAAACAGAAAGATCCGACGTTCTAGGCCGTGAACCACAAATCAAGACTTAGCTCAAAAAAAAAAAAAAAAAAAAAGAAAAGAAAAGAAAAGAAAAAAGAAAAAAGGCCAGGTTACAATAACAACAATAAAACCCCAACGCACCCAAAATCCCATTCACTTGTAATCACTGAATCTGGTATTGAGCCTGTTTTTCCTATACATTTTATCCCTGTTACCTTTTCCCTCTCCCTGGGGTGCTCTTCCTTCTTTTCCTACATTGGTAGCATGTTATATTTGGAAACATCATCTTTTCTTTTCTTTCTTTCTTTCTTTCTTTCTTTCTTTATTGGTTTTTCGAGACAGGATTTCTCTGTGTAGCTCTGGCTGTCCTGGAACTCACTCTGTAGACCAGGCTGGCCTCAAACTCAGAAATCCATCTGCCTCTGCCTCTGCCTCCCAAGTGCTGGGATTAAAGGTGTGCGCCACCACTGCCTGGTATCATTTTAGATTTTTAATCTACTTCTTGGCATATAATTCTTAAAATTCCTGGATTGTTTGAGCTGATAAATGCCATTCTGCATGCTAATGAGCCCGACACCATCCAACAGCCAGTAGGGTAGATTCCAGATGGAACTGCTCACTGAGAGACCTGAGCAGGATCAGAGGGTGGGGACTTTGAGCCCAGCCCTCAGCTTCTAGGGCCAAAGGTTGAGTGACCAGTGTTTCATCAGTTGTGTCCACGTAATGAAATGTCCATAACACCCCTAGAGGTCATTCAGAGGATCCTATGTGCTTAGGGAGAGTGAGGGCCGGGTCTTCTCAGACTTGGCCTCTTGCTTCTTTTTATACCCTGTGTAATGTCTTAATAGTAACTATAAGTTGGTGGTTTTCTGAGTAATATGAGCTTCTAGGGGAAATCCAAGTCGAGGATCTCTGGAACTCTGATTTGTAGGTGCTGGCCATCAGAGTGGTGATTCAACCTCGGCTTGCATCTGCACTGATATAGAGACATCTTGGGAGACAGAACCCCAACCTTGGAACCTGATGTGGTCTTGAGGCAGACATTATCAGAGCTGAACTGAATTAAGAACATTCTTCTGGTGTCCACTGATGAGGACCCTCTTAGGGTCCCAGAATTCTGTACTAACTAGGACATGAGAGTAGAGGTAAAATACGTAGTTTGTTTTTTCTGTGAAAGTATGAAACCCAAATAGGAATTCCTTCTTTGCTTGAGTATCTGAGACCAGTGTCCATGAGCAAGAGGTCAGGACCAGTGGGTGTATATGCTCTTAAGACCTCTGGGGCAACCTAGCCAGTAACACTGTAACGGGAACATGAGCTCTTGTGCCCTGAGTAGTTAGTGCTGCAATCCTGGTCTTCACATGATAGCTGGCCTCTGGGTGTTAGTAACAGTGTCAATTATGTGAGGCCTGGCGAGAGGCCCGAGGCACAGGTGTGTGCCCATGAAGTCGCCTCTCCTACCTCCAACTGGGAAGTGCTGGTGATGCCCATCCTCAGCCCACACAGACCTATGGAAACTGCGCATCCTGGACAGAGCCACCCCAGAAGAAAACAGGAAAGGATTGGAGCTGGCACCCTTGAGGGGAAACACTGCCCGGTCTCATTTCTCTCTCTGAATTTCTAGAGCATGCCCTGCAGCTAGGCTGTGGTGCTTGCTTGAGACATCCTCAGACAGCACGCCTGAGCCTCCCAGGGTGGGGATGGGAACTTCTGAGGGAGTGGAAAGAGGGTCTGCTTCAGAGCAGGAGGGCAGGTAATGGAAAAAGCCAGTCTTGCCGCCCCCGCTCGGACACACTGCTCCACTGTTCTCCTGCTCAGCCTTGTAGTGGAAGGTGTGCAAAACGGTGTGTGTTCTGTTACTTTGGAAATTAACTAAAAATAGGCTGTTTACTTGCTATTGAGTTTTACTCAAGGGTACATGTGTGATGGAAATGCTGAAAGAGACCCATTATGCCAATCCCAGTGTGTTGGGAGTCACAGTGATGTGGGCTTATTCCCCAAGAACATCATTTATGTGAATTTGCTTGACACCCAGGGTTTGCCTGCCATGACTTCCCACAATAATTGTGTCTCTCTCACACAGGGTCCTCTCAGGGTTACTACTCTGTACCTGTCATGGTGGAGGCAAGTTACAACCTTACAGAGGCAGATCCCACACAAAGAATTCAGGAACAGAGCATCTCTGGAGGGCCTATTCACTGGGTATCCATGGAGTGTGCACAAGACTCAGTTCTTGGAAAGTCACCTTTAGTGCACATGTTGAGTTACGTTAGGAAAGCTCTCTGAGATACGGAGTGCTGTGGTTGGTAGTGGGCATTAGGAAGGCTAAAAGTGCTCTTGAAGTAGAAGCTTTAAGGTAGAAAAGCAATTCAGAGACAGGACAATGAGGAGCCTTGAGATGGCTAGAAGGGAGGGGGCAGCAGAGTGAAGCTCAGCCCTTTAGAGTGGGCAGAGTTGGACTTTACACTGTGTTAGAAGGGTATGGTTTTTTATGATTTGTTTTACAGTGCTCTCTCCCACTACTCAGGGCCTCCCATGTGCAAAGCAAGTGCTTTCCTCCCCGGCCCCCACCCGGGGTACATATTCAGAAGAGTTTTGGGCAGAAGCATGACATTTTATAATTCTGTTTCCTGACTCATTGGTGGTGAATGGACGAAAGGGGCAGGAAGTGACAAGGTCCTGGAAGAGCTATGCCAATAAAGGATGACCCTGTGCTAGAGAGTGGTGCCACTGTTGCCAAGTGGGGCTCACAACCAGTGCCCCAAGCCAGGTCTGAAAAGAACCAAGCTAAAAGTGAAAAAAGAAAAAGGAGACTTATTCAACGTGAACACACTGGGAAAGGGACAAAGAGATCTAATGAACCCCCAAGTCCTGAAGTGAGATTAACTAGGCCGAAGATTTGCATACCTAAGCAGTACAGGTGTGGCCACACCCACCATTAATCCATCCTTGTCTGGACTTTAGTCTCCTCCTGTAAGGTGGTCTAACAAGTTGTTGAAATTATGTGAAATCTCTTTCTGGGAGGCAGGTTCCCTTCTGGCTGGTGCCTTTTCCTTCTCCCAGTTTGAGACTCCTGGGGAGATACCCATTTCTCTGGGGTTAATACTTTGATGGTTGGATTGAAAGGCATAATTGTCTCTTTAAAATATTTTCATTTCTGCCAGGTCTGTTACACCAGGATTTACTATGGGTTAAAAAGGATGAGGAAGAGGAATCCAGAAACTCTTGGTTCCAACAGAATTTTTGTTTAAAAAAAAGAAAGAAAGAAAGAAAAGGAAATATATAGCCACGGCTTAGAACAGTATGAGATCCCCAACATATAACCAAACAAGGAGTTGGTTGTGGGTCAGGGCTGGTTGGAGATGCCTGTAAGGGTGTGTTAGAAAGGTGCTCATCGGGTAAGGGTGTGTTAGAAAGGTGCTCATCGGGTAAGGGTGTGTTAGAAAGGTGCTCATCGGGTAAGGGTGTGTTAGAAAGGTGCTCATCGGGTAAGGGTGTGTTAGAAAGGTGCTCATCGGGTAAGGGTGTGTTAGAAAGGTGCTCATCGGGTAAGGGTGTGTTAGAAAGGTGCTCATCGGGTAAGGGTGTGTTAGAAAGGTGCTCATCGGGTAAGGGTGTGTTAGAAAGGTGCTCATCAGGCAACCAGAACTCTGAGTTGAAGCCTTGGGAGCTCATGGACTTGGTAGATATGATTGGGAGAAGTCAGCATTGACTCTTAAGACATTTGTGTCTCTCAGTGGGGGGAGCAACTGGAAGGGATGATGGTATCTGAGAAAGGGTATGTATATTCTTTAACTTTGAGACTTCTTGTTGTTTGAGACAGGGTTTTTCTGTATAGCCCTGGCTGTCCTGGAACTCACTCTGTAGACCAGGCTATCCTCTAACTCAGAGCTATCCCTGTTTCTGCTTCCCAAGTGCTAGAATCAAAGGTGTTTGCTATTGTGCCTGGCTTAACTAAGAGATTTATAATAGGCTTGTGAACTGATGAAATTGTCAAGAGGAATTCCTATAAGTAGTATCTTATTAAAACTATAGTGACGTGGAGAGATTGGAAAACCTTTGGCATCTATTGACCTAATAGACCACCAGCTTCTGCCAAACCTAAAGCTAGGAATGCCATCAGGTAACATGTGAGGCCTAGAGAAAAGCATTTTCTATCTTGCTGTAGCCACCTCTCTTATGAGTCCATTGACACATTTTTACATTTGCCTTGACTTATGACTTCCTTTGTTCTATAAAACTTCATGAAACTGCTTCCGCTTTGGAACATAGAATTTGGGGTAACCTAAATCTGTGTTGCTAGACCCTGGTCACTCAAAATGGCTCCAGAAGAAACATCCATTAATCCTATTTAAGGTGAGAGCTGTGCTTTTTTGTGTTGATTAAGTAAATGGGATTGGCTACAACCCAGAGCCCATGACCAGTGTATGTTATAGATGAGGTTCATTGGCACAGCCACACCCCTTGGTTATGTGTTACCTGTGGCTGTTAGTGACAGTGACTAAGACTCAGGGCTCCTAAGTCTAAAGCACTTGCATGGCCCTTGAGCCAGGGTCATAGGCCTAGTGCAAAGAAGAGTGAAGTAAGTGATGCTGGGGAGGAGGGGTTGGGTGGAACACCCTTCAAGGGTCTGGCTTTAAGGGGAGCAGGAGCCCCTTGAGGACTCCATGGGGACTGTGTCAGTCTAGGCAAGTAGGAGGGTCACGGGGTCTAACCACGCCTGGGCAGCTTCTGCCGCATGGGTGGGAGCAGCTTTCTCCTTTCTGCCCTTCCACTTAATATCTGTTTTTTTGGCTTTCTGGAAAAGACATCCTGGAAATCTGTGTTAGGAAAAGTTGGGGCCACATGTTTCTCCTTTGAAACCTCTCAGTCCTGCTGGGCACGGCGCTCACACTCATTGTCATGTCGTGACAAGTGCTTGCTGTCCCTCCTCACCTTCTGGTTCTCTGTCCTTTTCTCTTTGAATCTTTGAATGAGTTTGAGATCTTGTAGTTATTTTACCAGAGGGTAAACAGAGGTCCAGAAGGTGAGGTAACTTTTCCCAAGTCATAAAACTGTGGTGGAGCCGGAGGAGCGGCAGCTGGAACCACAGTGAGCTTCCACTGCGGCTGCGCAGCTAGGTGTGGGGATTTTGTGGGGAACGTGTGGATAATTTCACTGCCCACTCCCAGTGCTCTGCTCATGAAGAGCCTTGTGGAGCAGGTGATTGCTGATACAAACTTTTTTTGGTGTCTAGCAACGCAGTAGTATGTTGTTTTGTTTCCTGGAAAATGATTCCTAAAATCCTGGGAAGGGAAGTATCTTTTGTGGGCCAGCAGTCCCTAGGTACAGGATGAAACTGGTCATTAAAAATCCAGGGCAGGCTCAGGGGATAGGGAGGTCAGTCTTATTCCCAGGCCTCCAAAGAGGAAGAGGGGCTGAAGGTTGACTAGATCACTCCTGACTAGTGGTTGAATCTGTCATACTCATGTAACGAAGCCTCCATGGGTAGACCACCACAGAGGTCGGCCTCCTAATAGCTGAATACTCAGAAATTCCAGGGACACCAAGGAAGCCTTTTTCCTTCTTTATACCTGGCTCTGTACATTTTTTTCATCTTGCATCCATTTTAATACCCTTAAAATCAACTAGTAGACATAAGTGTTTTTTTGCGTTGTATAAGCTGTTTGAAGAACTGAATCCAATCTGAGAAGATGGTAGACCCTGACTCACTGGCAGTGGGTCAGATATAGCCTGGGCTTAACGTTGGCATCTCAGTGAAGACTATCTTCAAGTCGATAAGGTTGCAGTGGAAGTGGACTAGAGACACCTAGCTGGTGTCCACTTTAGAACCAGTTGCTAGGTGGTGTGTAAGGGCCACCACACACACGTGTTTGTACAAGTGATAGTAATGTAGGAGAAACTGTGAGTTTGTTCTTATTTTTTTTTTCCTTACCCAGACCTAGACATTGAACAAGTCACTGTCTCTTGGACATGTTTGCTTACAGCTGATTGATGGGAAGCCCCTTCCAGCCAGGAAAATGAGACAAGGCTATGTCTTCAGAAGCTGAGTAGTACTCTGTGTGGCTCCCTGCCTTTAACAATTACCATAGCCTTAGAAACCATGTCTAGGCTAAAGTGGCTCACCTAATTCTGAGAGATACATGCCTGTGCTTGTTAAAGCTATTATTTTGTGTATGGGTGTTTTGCCTGCATGAATGTGTACTACATGAATGCAGTACCCTTGGAAGCCAGAAGAGGGCATCAGCTCCCCTGGGACAGGAGTCAGATAGTCGTGAGCTACTATTCGGGTGTTGAGACTCAAACATGGGTCCTCTGGAAGAGCAGCCAGTGTTCTTAAACATCTGAGCCATTGCTCCAGCCCCACCAATGAATTTCAAGGGTTTAGAGGTCACATGCATGGCTTGGAGGTACTCTAGTCTGTGACCAGTCTTACTGGAGTATAGGCAGGTCTTTTGAGACATGAAGGTATCAGCACCTGCTCCCTGTATTTCTAGGCATTATGGTGGAAGGCTTAGGCACAGACTTTCTAGTTCAGGGATTTGTTGCCTACGACTTACTGTGGTTTATCCAAGTAGAAGACATTGCCACTGGTGTGGCCCTGGTGTGCCAGGGAGGGGCTCATAATGTAGACTCGCCTGCTGAACCCCTCCCTCAGAAAGACAAAGCACCCTTCTATACAGAAGGAAGTGTCTCCTGCAGCTGAGAAAATCTCCCCCATTTTTCCAGTGACATCAGGCTGTAAACTTCCTGGCTGTTTCTCATGGAGCCTTCCTGAGGTAAGCATGCGAGGTGTTTTGTTTGTTTTAAATGTGGTGGTTCCCCTTGGTCTGGCCAAGGACAGGTTGTTAGGAGTCCTGGCTCAGGCTCGGCATAGGACCTGGTTGCCCTCTGCAACTTGGAGTTATCTCTGAAATCCTTTTCTAAAAAATAACTTTATGTATCTTCTTTTCTCTTATTTGCGATGATAACAAACTTCTCGTAGGTAGTTGGGCAGCTTTCTTCCAGGATTATCCTAACCTCTTGTCCTGGAACTGGTGGAGCTGGGGTTTGCTGGTGCAGGAGTGACTGGTGAGCCATAGACACGTAATGGGAGATATGGGTCTGCTCCTGTGGCTGTCGTGGAGAAAAGCTCAGAATGTGTGTGTGAAGAACTCAAGCTAGGTTATTAGAGAGGTCAGATTGCCATTTTGTTTTTCCCTGGCACTTCCATTTTGTATATCTTAAGTGTGACAGGAAGTTTCCTTTCTTCATCTTTCTTTTCTTTCTTCCTCTTCCTTATTATGTCTGCTTGTTTTTATACATATATTGTCTGAGACTAACTCTAACCAGATAGTAAAAGCTAAGGCTGGCTGCTGCATCTCCTGCTCCTGTTCACTGTTGTGGCTTGGTTTTCTGAAGAAATTGGATATCCTGATGACAAAGACTGGACTTCTCCCAAGGAATCCAATGCCCCTAATCAACAGGAAGTAGTCTAAGAAGATTGAAACCCCCTTTCTCCTCTAACAGAGATGAGGGTGGACTAAGGGTTTTTTAATTGGGTTTAGCCCAATAAAATAGCTAAGAAAAGTATACCTACAGCCTCCAACTCATAGCCTTCCTCCCTTAGCTTCCCCAGGCACCACTAATGCATTTCTTATGGTTGGACTGGTGGTGACAAATCCCATATAATCCCAACAAATAAGAATGACTAAGGCAGTGTTTCAGAAATGCTTCTCTAGGAATGAGTTCATTTGTCCATTTCTGTAGGGTAGTTGAGAATTCTGTCTTCATCTTGTACTTTTGACATTTTAACTTTTGTGTTCCCTTGAGAAGCTCATTTTGGGATTTCTTTGAACTTCATGGATCTGAATGTCCACATCCCGTTGAAAGCTTCAGGGTAGGAGATGTAGCTCTGTGGTAGATTTACTTGCCTAACATGAACAAAACTCTGTATTTGTTAGCACCATAGAAAGGCAAGGGAAGAAGTGGTGGTTTGAATGAGAATAGCTCGCATAAGCTCATGTGTTTGAATGTTTGGTCACCAGGGAGTGAAACTATTGAAAAGGTTTGAAGAATTAGGAGGGGTGGCCTTGTTGGAGTAGAGGTGGCCTAACCAGGAGGAAGCGTGTCACTGGGGATAGACTTTGAGGTTTCAAAAGCCTGTAACAGTCTTTGTCTGTGTCTGTCTGTCTGTCTATCTGTCTGTCTGTCTGTGGATCAAGATATAAAGCTCCCAGTTACCTCTCCAGTACCATATGTGCTGCCATGCTTCCCTCCATGGTAGTGAACTAAACCTCTAAAACTGTAAGCAAGTCCCCAGTTAAATGCTTTTTTTATAAGAGTTACCTTGGTTATGATGTCTGATGTCTCTTCATAGCAATAGAACAATGACTAAGACAAAAATCTTCAGGAGTTTTCAGCTGTTACGTTACCTAATAAAGTTTTAGTGCCTAATCCCTTATCCTCTGGAATGTCTCAAAGGATATCTTCATTCTTTTTTTTTTTAAACAATTATTTTTAGTTTGTTCATTCTTCTCTCTCTCTCTCTCTCTCTCTCTCTCTCTCTCTCTCTCTGTGTGTGTGTGTGTGTGTATGTGTGTGCGCGTGCGTGTGAGAACAAAGTATCTGCTGGGGCCAGCGGCATCTGGACCTCCTGAATGTGCAGTTACTATGGTTGTGAGCTAGGAACTAAACTCTGGTCCTCCTGAAGAACAGTAAGTGTCCTTAACTGCTGAGCCGTCTCTCCAGAGCCGTCTGTTGTATTTTACTTTTTAGAATTGTCTGGTGAGTTCTTTCAAAAGAGCCATCTTCATTTTAGGAACTGTTTACCCAAGACTATTATGGCGCTGTTTATTTCATACTTGCTTGTGATCTTCTTCCACAATCTTCTTCCAGGATCTTCTTCCAGGTTGACCCATATATTTTTTTTCTAGTTCTTTATCACATTTCTTATCTATATTATGAATTGCTTTCCTCATTTTGCTGTCTGTCTGTATTTCCTAAGGATTTTATTTTGAATTATTTTATAGGCAACCCATGGATTTCCTTTGATTGAAATCTATTTTCAGACAGTATCTGTATCCTTTGGAAATGTCATGCATCCTTGATTTTTTGAATTCTTCATTGATATTTTCATATCTGGCATAGCAGTTACCTTTTCCAGTCTTGTGGTGTAGCTGTCATAGGAAAAGACTTTTACTTAGATAGGATTTAGGGTGCAGTGTACATAGAGGTGAGCTTGGAAGTGTGTCCTGTGTAGTCTCCAGCTGTAGTCTGTGTCAGTAGTTCTGTGTGGACCTTCATAGCCCAATTCACAGCAGTGTGTGGGAATAGACGCACAACTTTGCAGCGGACATAGGATTCCAAATGCCTGTTTCCTTGTGCTTGCAGACTTGAGTGCCTGTGACTCTGGGGTTTATGATGGTGGCAGCTGAAGTCCTAATGCTGCAGAGTTCTTGACCTGGTGGCTTGTGTAGACACAGGTCTTCTGATTAGGGCAGCTGGTGCGCGTGTAGGACAGGAGTAGAGCTGATGGGAAGGCCAGAGCCTCTTAGGTTTCCTGCACCCACTGCTGCTCACTGAATCCACAGCACCCCTTACAGACAAGAGGGAGCACTTGGCCTTTAGCATCGATGCCCTTGCACCTCTCGACTTCCATATGACACATGTGACACATGGCTGAAGGCAAAGCAGCAACTCAGCCCGCATCTCTCAGGGAGACCTCATGCTCGGAGAGATCCCATCACAGGGGTGCAGTCTGTTCAGGAACCTCATTCTGACACAGATTGTGCTTTTGTAGGTCTGGTTTGGATGGTGCCGTGTTTAGTACTGTGACTATCTCTATGATTGGCTCCTCAGAGGTGACTCACTGAGCGAATGAATGAGTTTCCAGTTGACTCCGCATCACAGGAGCTAGGGAGCCTGCCAGTGATGCCTTTGTATGCTTACTGCCTACCGTGGCCTCTCCACATCAGGGCCTTATCCACCTGGTGATGGATAGCAGTATCCTTATAGCCTACAGATGGGTTCAGTAAGAAGTAAAGTCATATCATAAGAAAACTGTGTTTGACAGAGACAGACAGAGAGACACAGAGGAAGAAGAAGGGTGAGAGGGAGAGAAAGATACAGAGAGAGAAAGAGGGACAGAATCAAAGACACAACCAGAGAGAAATACAAGGGCAGGGAGAGGTGGGGAAAGCTCTGCTCTGTACTTTGCAGGGCAGGACACTTTCCTGGGCATTGCCAGGCCTAGCTCCTACCCAGTCGGTACCATAGACTACAGTGTGGAACCTCCTTTCTTGACTAATATTTGCTACCTGTACAAAGAGGATTGGGCAACATATCCTATAAGGGTTAATTCAAACCTATCATCATGACTTATGACTGCCGTGGTAAATATAATCATAGACATGAAAGTTCAAACAGCCAGGTATGATGACACAAGTCAATATTTCTAGTACTGGCCAAGAATGGGAACTTGAGGCCACCCTGGGCTACATAGCAAGTTCAAAGCTGGTCTGAGCTACACGTGAGACCCTATAAAAAAACAAACAAGGACTGGTTAGAGGTCAGTGGTGAGCAGCTTTCCCAGGCGCACCTGGGTCTGACCCTCATTTCTGGGGGGTGGGGAGAGGGGACAGAAACAGAAGAAAGTGAAACTAGCACACTTCACTGCTTATGGCCACACACCTGTCTATATGTAAGTACATCTGTGTGCATGGGACTCTAGGTAGCTCTGAGATGACTGTGCAGGAGGGGACCGTGTCTGTAAGACTTTCCAGTAAACCACTGGATACATACCCAGAGAATTCAGAAAGGACCCTTAGGAGGACCTTGTACAGATACGCAGTGATATGGATATCACAACCACAAGGTCCTGTGCATGGGACGGGTCTGGGGCCTTGTCTCCGGTGCTTGCTGTTCTCACGGTTTTTTCAGTGGGCACAGGAGTGGAGGGTCTCATGCAGGGAGTGATGAGATAAGCAGTTTCCTTCATCTCAGCCCTCTCTACTGTTGACTTGCTGGGCAGGGCCCTAAGCTCCCTGAGGCTGCACCTTCTCTTCAGGCCAACCTCCTACTCTGCAACCTAAAAGAAACGGATACATTTCAGCCTTATCTGCCCACTAATTGTTGTTTTTTCCACAGAAGCAGATACTTCAGCCTCTGTGTAACCCAGCAACGGGAACAGATGAACAGTAATATGCGGGTCCACTCCTGGCCTTGTTCATACTATCTGGACCTTGAGAAGCAATGGGTTCCTGGAAAACTAACCCTGACACCTCATTCACTGAAGTTCACTATGGACAAAACCGAAGAGGTCCTTGTTGGCCTGCCCCTCTCCAGCATCACTGAGATCAAGAAAGAGGCGTCTCTCTTTATCTTCAGTGCGATCACAGTCCTGGAGAAGGGCCAGACCAAGCACTGGTTCAGCTCACTGCAACCTAATCGAAATGTGGTCTTCAACATCATCGAGCATTTCTGGAGGGAGCTGCTACTGTCCCAGTCAGACACTGATGCCGACACAACCTCCCCCGTGACCATGGGGCAGGAGCTGATAGGACTGATGGAGTGTTCCCAGAGACGCATGGAAGACACAGCAAAGGTCCTTCAAGACCAGAGCGAGCAGCTAGACAGCGTCTTGAAGGGCCTGGAGAAGATGGAGTCTGATCTAGATGTGGCTGACAGGTGGGCAAACTCCAAGGTCTTCTCTGTCTCTACTGGGAAGGCAGTGTCCTCTGGACCGTCTCATGTTTAGCACAATCCCAGCACCTAGAGAAAAGGCTGTGTACCTACTATGTGGACTGTCTGGGACTCATCCCAGAGAGCCATTGCCTGTCATCACACAGAGCCTGTTGCTTCACAGAGAGTAGGGGAACGGGTGTCCATGTTGTGACCAACTGCCTGTCTTGCTCTGCTAATGCTGTGGTTCCTGTGTGCTCTTAGTTGTCTCCAACTCACAGGCCATGAGTATGATCTGTGTCCCCTCCTGGTGGTGATCTGCTTTGATGACGACAAATAGGTTTTTTTGTTTTTGTTTTTGTTTTCTGTGTACCTTGTACTTTTTTACATCTCTAAAATATGTGACCCATTCGGAGCTCCCATTTTGTGTGTGTGCCTTGTGCCTGTTCTCCTTTATCAACTGTCTTGTGTTTTCTCTTTGTTTTGCTCTTTTTCTTTTTCATTCTGGTTTGTATTTCTTGAGCTTTTCTTTCTGTTAGATGTTAATTTCTTTTTTTTTCAGGTTTTTTTTTATTGGATATTTTATTTAATCACATTTCAAATGTTAACCACTTTCCCAGTTTCCCCTCTGCAAACCCCCTATCTCATCTCCCCTTGCCCTGCTTCTGTGAGGGTGCTCCCTCATCAACCCACCCACTCCTGCCTCACCACCTTAGCATTCCTCTACTCTGGGGCATCAAGCCTTCATAGGACCAAGGGCTTCCCCTCCCATTGATGCCAGATAAGGCCCCTTTACCTCCTTCAGTCTTTCCCTAACTCCTCCATTGGGGTCCCTGTGCTCAGTCCAATGGTTGGTACTTCTTGGCATCAGCAATAGTGTCTGGGTTTGGTTTCTGCATGTGGTATGGATACCCAGGTGGGGCAGTCTCTGGATGGCCTTTCCTTTGGTTTCTGCTCCACTCTTTGTCCCTATATTTCCTTTAGACAGGAGCCATTCTGGGTTAAAATTTGGAAGATGGGTGGGTGGGTGACCCCATCCCTCAACTGGTGGGCCATGCTTAACCTCTGGATATGGTCTCGACAGGTTCTCCCTCCCCTTTGTGGGGCATCCCCATGGGTTCCTGGGAGACTCTTGCTTTCCTGGCATCTGGGACTTTCTGGTTGCTACCCTCAGTTCCCCATCCCCCGTTGCTATACACCTCTGTTCAATTTCCTGACCTCTGTACATGTCTTCCATCTCCTCCCAGACCTGATTCTTCCCTTCTTTTTCCTCTTCCTCCTTCTCTTCCTCCCAAGCCCTTCCCACCCTCTACTTTCCTTGATTATTTTGTTCCCCTCCTAAGTAGGACTGAAGCATCCACTCTTTGATCTTCCTTCCTCTTTGATCTTCCTTCCTCTTGAGCTTCATGTGGTCTGTGGGTTGTATTGTGGGTATTCCACGTTCTTTGCCTAATATCCACTTATCAGCAAGTACATACCATGTGTGTTCTTTTGTGACTGAGTTACCTCAGGATGATATTTTTACTCTGAGGTAGTATCTGTCTTTGTCACTGAGGTGCATTTCCTGACTGCCACAAAATGCTGGTCCTGTTAGGTATCCAGTCTGTTAGTCTATTTCTTTTTATTGGGGAATTGAGTCCATTGATGTTGAGATATTAAGGAATAGTGATTGTTGCTTCCTGTTATTTATATTGTTAGAGGTGGAATTATGTTTGTGTGGGTTTGTTGAAAGATTACTTTCTTGCTTTTTCTAGGGTGTAGTTTTCCTCCTTGTGTTGATGTTTTCCATCTATTATCCTTTGTAGGGCTGGATTTGTGGAAAGATACTGTATTAATTTGGTTTTGTCATAGTATATCTTGGTTTCTCCATCTATGGTAATTGAGAATTTTGCTGGGTATAGTAGTCTGGGCTGGCATTTGTGTTCTCTTAGGGTCTGTATGTCATGTGCCAGGATCGTCTAGCTTTCATAGTCTCTGGTGAGAAGTCTGTTGTAATTCCGATAGGTCTGCCTTTATATGTTATTTGACCTTTTTCCCTTACTGCTTTTAATATTCTTTCTTTGTTTTGTGCATTTGGTGTTTTGACTATTATGTGACGGGAGGACTTTCTTTTCTGGTCCAGTCTATTTGGAGTTCTATGGGCTTCTTGTATGTTCATGGGCATCTCTTTCTTTAAGTTAGGGAACTTTTCTTCTATAATTTTCTTGAAGATATTTCCTCCCCTTTAAGTTGCGAATCTTCCGTCTCTTCTATACCTGTTATCCTTAGGTTTGGTCTTCTCATTGTGTCCTAGATTTCCTGGATGTTTTGGGTTAGGAGCTTTTTCCATTTTGCATTTTCTTTGACTGTTACGTCAATGCTTTCTATGGTATCTTCTGCCCCTGAGATTCTCTCTTCTATCTCTTGTATTCTGTTGGTGATGCTTGCATCTATGACTCCTGATATCTTTCCTAGGTTTTCTATCTCCAGGATTGTCTCCCTTTGTGATTTCTTTGTTATTTCTATTTCCATTTTTAGATTCTGGATGGTTTTGTTCAATTCCTTCACCTGTTTGGTTGTGTTTTCCTGTAATTCTTTTAGAGATTTTTGTGTTTCCTCTTTAAGGGCTTCTACTTGTTTACCTGTGTTCTCCTGTATCATCGTTATGAGATGTGATTTTAAATCATAGTCTTGCTTTTCCAGTGTGATGGTGTATCCAGGGCTTGCTGTGGTGGGAGAACCGCGTTCTGATGATGCCAAGTAGCCTTGGTTTCTCTTGCTTATGTTCTTGTACTTGCCTCTTGCCATTTGGTTATCTGTGGTGTTAGCTGGTCTTGCTGTCTCTAACTGTGGCTTGTCCCTCCTATAAGTCTGTGTGTCAACACTCCTGGGAGACTAGTTCTCTCCTGGTGGGATTTGGATATGGAGAGCTGTGTTACAGGGTCAGCTCTGGGTTGCAGATGGAAACCGGAAGGATCCTGTTCCCAGGTGTTCCTTGGTTCCCGTGTCCTGATGGCTCTGTGCGGGTCCCTCTTGGGCCAGGAATTGGAGCAGAAGTGGTGGTCTCACCTGTGCTCTCAGGTGTGTCAGCACTCCTGGGAGACCAGCTCTCTCCTGGTGGGATTTGGATACGGAGAGCTGTGGCACAGAGTCAGCTCTGGGAGCAGATGGAAACCGGAAGCTAGATGTTAATTTCTAAGCATTAGCTTTGTTCTGCACATGCTGTTTGACTCACACCTCAACACTGCTTCCTGTCTGTTTTCTCTCATCTCTGCATTTCAGTTGCCTTTTTTGGTTTTATTTTACTTTAGTTTTATTTATTCACTTACTGGTTTTTCAAGACAGGGTTTCAGGTGTAGCATTGGCTGTCCTGGAACTTACTCTGTAGACCAGGCTGCCCTACCTCTGCCTCTCGAGTACTGGGATTAAAGATATGTACCACTACCACCCACCCCACCCCCTCTGCCCTTTTTTGTTTTATAGTGACCTGTCTCTCCTAGTTTTCTCTTTGTCTGGATTTCTTTATCTTCTGTCTTTACTCAGAAGTATTTGTCCCAGGGCCCCTGTGTAGGGACTTCTAGGACTAGATTGCTAGTAAAATGTCATCTTGGGTCTCTGCATCTCTGCTGCAGCATGACCCCTATCAGCCTTGCTTGCCTCGGCATGGAGGACCAGCTCTCTTCTCCCTGTTCTGCCCCTGCTAAACAGTGTCTCCTCCCAAGTGCCCAGGTTAGGTGTAGGCTCTTGTTTGTCTTCCTCCAAGCTGACCTGCTCTTGTCACTGACCACAGTCCATCCCTGTTTTTAGAGGAATCTGGTACTACCTTTGTTACAGCACCTAGATTTTCAGCTTCTCCTACCATTGGTATATAGAAAAGTCTCCATGGTCTTGTGGCTGTCTCTCTCTGTCCCCAGTGAAATGGTGGTATTCAGCAATAGTCCTTGAACCGTACTCCCTGGCCATTCTTCCCAAGACCCATCTTTGAGAGTGTCTTTTTCAGCACACCAAGTTCAAACTTGTGTTAAATTTCCGTGCTTATTTTCCAGAACTTAGTTTGGAAATGTTACAGCCCTCTTGTCTACAGTTCTGTTTTCTTGTTCCAGTTATCCCAGAGTTCCTCTGAAAGTATTAGGTAGAGAAGCCAACCTCTCTGGTAAATGTGTTGTCAGTGCCACTCTGAGTAGCCCAGTGAGCTCTCAGGCCTCTTAGGATGGGATCGACTCTTTGCCCTGCTGTCTGCATTGTTCACTGCCCACATCAGTCGCTAGCAGCCACTTTGGTTATCAGATATGTTTAGCTGTCTCAGTGCTGGGTTCAGCAGTGCTTTTCTTAATACTGATCCTAATGTGCAGGAGCAGTGGTGCTCGCCACGTGGATATGCCAAGGAGGGGCTGCAGAGTGAAGCACAGGAAGGTGCTCTGAGAGGAGACTCTGCACATAACTCCTACTGCAGTGTAGTAGTGGTGGTCTATAAATGACTACATCAGAAGTATGTGTGATAGAAACACAGCTCCTATAGGGTTTAATACAACCCTTTGTTTCTGGTGTTCCTCAGGGCCTAGGAATATGTATTCTCTATGGATGAAGGGTGTGCAGTGCTCCCTAGCCATTATGTGGTGGAATGTCCTGGCTCTCTAAGTGCTTTTTAGGTGTGACGGCCTCTGCTATAGTCCACACATGGTTAGGGATGTATGTGCTCAGAGAGAGCATACAGACACATCCTCTTCTCTCATAAAGACAGATTTTTTTAGTAAGACCATGTCATGGAGGTAGGCCTGTGTCAGGCTTGTTACAGGAGCAGACAGCAGAGTCCACAGGGTTTAGAGTTGGCAACTCTGTTCTCTCTGGCCCGTGCTTAGTTTTGTCCTCAGGATGAACTGTTATAAAATGAGTATGGAGAGTAAACTCTCTCTGTTCCAGGAATGGGGTGTTTTTACAACATCTTCTCTTCTGATTGACCATGTCCTAGCCTGTTTCTGCCTCTTTGTGCACATGGATACATACTTTACGGGAACTCGGGGATGGTTCAGCATATTTCATAGTCTGCCAAGTTAGAATTCCTATTGTTCACTTTTGGTTCCTGTTGGGAAATGAGGTTTAATCTGGACACACTGAATACATTGGAGCCTCTGTCTTCTCCATGAAAACTCAGCAGAGTCAAAGAGAAGTGAGACCTTGGTGTTGCAGGGCCAGTCACAGTAGGTGCTGGGTCAGGGCTTGACTCTTTCTGAGATCTATTCTGTATCCTGACAGTGCTCAGCCTTAAAGAGCCTACTCCATCACCACTCAGATGTCCTAGTGTCGATGTCTTATGTTTTCAGTGTAAGCCTATTTGTAAGTACCATAGAGCCTGTTTCCATGGCACACTAGACAGAGGGCGTCTGTCTGAGAATAGTGCTCTGTGGTCTTAGGATGTTGGTTCCTTTCCCACCGTGGTGCCTGTAATTCACCTTGCAGACTGGCTTCCAGCCTCAGAACTTAGAGGGAAGATTTGTGCATAAGGGAAAAACATGATCTGGTATCCTTTTGTTTTTGTTGTTTACCGCTTTTTGGCTATGGTATCATTCATAGTAATCAAACTAGGAAGTGGCTCATGTGTCCATCAATCGATGGGCAGATAAAGAAAATGTGAGATATTCTCTCTCTCTCTCTCTCTCTCTCTCTCTCTCTTTCTCTCTCTCTCTGTCACACACACACACACACACACACACACACACACACACACACACACACACACACAAGTGGAGCATTACTCAGTGATAAAGAAGGATGTGTATTAGCGTTCCTGGAACTTGCTCTGTAGACCAGGCTAGTCTCAAACTCAGAACTCAGAGATCCATCGGCTTCTGCCTCCTGAGTGCTGGGATTAAATATGTGTGCCACCACTGCCAGCTTGCTGCTTTTGTTTTGTTTTGTTTTGTTTCATTTTCAATAAGGAATTTTGCTGTGTTGGGATTTATATGTCTTGTCGAATCTGGCTTGGTGTGAGTCACGCAGCTTGTGAGCTGCATGGGCAGTTTTGCCTTTGCATTGTTCTCGGAGCAGGACTGTGGACAGTTGTTGATCCTCATCTTTGGCAGAATCACCAAGGAAACCACTCAGGGCTTGCTGTTCTCTCTGGTGCCATCTTTTTTTTTTGTTAAGATTTATTTATTTATTTTATGTATATGAGTACACTGTGTCACTCTCTTCAGACACACTAGAAGAGGGCATTTCAGATCCCATTACAGATGGTTAAGAGCCACCATATGGTTGCTGGGAATTGAACTCAGGACCTCTGGAAGAGCAGTCAGTGCTCTTAGCCACCGAGCCATCTCTCCAGCCCCTCTGGTGCCATCTTTACAGATTGAGTTTCTTTCTAAAGATATAGATATATTTTTCTAAAGATGTAGATATATGTATACATGTGTGTGCGTAATTTTTTTTTTTTTTTTGGCCGGAGTTTCAGAGGTTGGGCTATCTGTGTTGTACATTTCAGGTAAGTTGTTAGATTTATTGGCACTGAGAATAATGTCCATATGACTTTCAACCTCTGTAGTAACATCTCTCATTTCCAGTCCTGTGTCAGTAATTTATATTTTTTCTGTTGTTTAATTGATATTTCTTGTTAGTAATTTGTATATGGTATTTAAATCACATCCAAGAACTGACTTTGTGTGCTCTCTCTCGCTCCTCACCTCCCCTTAAAATATAGTCTCACTATGTTTCCCAGGCTACCGTGGAACTCACTTTGTAAACCAGGTTGGCCTGTAGCTCATAGAAATCTAGTTGCCTCTGCCTTCAGAATGCTAGGATTAAAGTCACAGATCATTCCTTTTTTATTCCTGTTCTCTGTGAGTATGCGAGACGTACATGCTATAACATCTGTATAGACAGTTGGAGTCTGTTCTCTTCTTCTACCATGTGGGTTCTAAGAATCAAACTCAGATCTTAGGTTTGATGGCAAGTTCCTTTACCCACTGACCTAGCTCCCCAGACATCCCCCCCCCCAACTCCAATTTCATTAATTTCTACTTTTGGCTTTTCTACTTTATTGTGAATATTTTGGTCTTCATTTTAAAATAATTTGAAGCAGACACTTAGATAACTAGTTTAAAATCATTTATTTATTAATCTTTTTATTTGTTTGTGTATCACTTAGATAACTAGTTTAAAACCATTTATTTATTAATCTTTTTATTTGTTTGTGTATTTATTGGTTTTTTGAGACAGGGTTTCTCTGTGTATTCCTGGCTATCCTGGAACTCACTCTGTAGACCAAGTTGGCCCTGAACTCAGAAATCCACGTGCCTCTGACTCCTGGTGCTGGGATTAAAGGTGTGGGCCTCCTCTCCCTAATTTTAAACCTTTCTAATATACACATATACATGTTGAAAACTCAATTTTTCAGGTGGGATTGTGTTTGCTTCTTGTGTGTGTTGTATTTTCAGTGTTATTCACTTTAAATGTTTTCTTTTTTTTTTTTAAAGATTTGTTTATATATATAGTAGTATTTTGCCGGAATCTATGTCTGTGTATGTATATAAAATGCATACTTGTGCTCTTGGAGGCCAGAAGAAGGTGTCAGATCTCCTGAAACTCGAGTTATAGTTGGTTGTAAATCACCATGTAGGTCCTGGGAAAGGAACCCAGGTCCTTTGCAAGACAGCAAGTGCTCTTAACCACTGAGCCATTGCTGCAGCCCCTCTAAATATTTTCTGATTTCCTTTTTGCATTTTTGGTACATGCACTTCAGAATGCATTAATCTGCAAATATTTTCATATTTGTAATTGTCCTTTGGACATAATGCCTTTGCAACTGGCTGCATTTCCTGTCATGAGCAGTCCGTGTCCAGTAGAGAGCAATGTGCACTCAGCAGGTGCTGGTGATTCTCTTATCAGTCAGGCTTAGCAGCCAGAATGCTCTCCAAAGCTCTAAGTTCTTACTAGGTTTTGTCAGCTTGTCCTATCAGTCACTGAAAGAAATGTAACTGTTGAAGTCTACAACTGTGGTTGTTTTTTCTTTTTGTCTGTTTTTTGCTTCATGAAGTTTGAAATGGTGTTATCTGGTATATGGATGTTTATTGTTAAGTCTCCCTGATGGGTAGATTCTTTTATCATAGTGGTAGCACCCACTTACTCTTAGCATCCTGTGTATGATGTGTACATTTTAATTCTTTGTTTTCTGTGTATCTGTTCTTTCTTGTTTTTACAGTGTTTTGTGAACACGATATAGCTGCCCCTTGTTCCTTTCAGACTGACAATGTGTCTTTTAACTTGGTTCATGTGCTTTTAGATTGATGCTTTCCTGGGTTGGTTTAACTCTTTAATTCAGCCTTATATTAGTTTGTTATTTGTTCTTTCTGATATTTGCTTTTTCCTTCCTGCCTCCATTTTTCTTCTGTTGATACACAGAATATATTTCTTGGTGTTACAGTTGTGCTGTGCAGTCTTGTAGACACTGACTGTACTAAAATTGAATTACCTTGGGCTAGGAAGTGGCTTAGAGATAGAGCTCTTGCCTGGTGTACATGAGGCCCTGAATTTGATTTCCCAGCTCTATAAACAATTAATTAATTGAATTAGGAATTGGGTTTCTTTGTTACCATGGCTGTAGAGTGTTCGGTAGCTGCGTGTGCCTCCAGTTGTTTTGGACATGCTACAGAAAGCTTTAGCAAACAGCTCTGTAGAGATTGGTGGGTTGATGAATTCGCGGATGGACTCTGAGTCAGAATTCTCCAGGTCAAGGCATAGTGTGGAAAGAACACATGAGTCATGTGCACATGTGTGCTGTATCTTTGGTTACCAGGCTCCTATCTAGACAGGTGTGCTTACACCCCTAGCCTCAGCCCCCACCCTTTTGTCTTTCTGCTTCGTGAGTGCTTGTTGGGAAGATTGACTATAAAATGGTAACATGCTCTACAAAGATTAAAGCAGTCTTCTGAAAACAACAAAGGCATTATACCTTAAAACTAAAACTAAAATTCTCTGGTTTCTGTGTTTTCTTTGTTTCCTTAGATTGCTGACAGAATTGGAGACTCCTACCTGGTGGCCTTTTAACTCTAAGTTTTGGAAGACGCCAGCAGAAGCGAAGTCCAGGGAAGGTGTCTCTCTAGCCACTTGTGGACCCTTTGGAAAGGAAGGGGCTGTGATCACAGTCCCTGCTGTTGTTTCTCAGAAAACAGAGTCTCATTCCAGGCTGGGAAAGTTCGCTGTCCTGGTTTCTGCTTTGGAAATCTATGATTCTGGTTCATTGCTTCTGCACAGATTTGAGAAGGAAGATGTTGATGATATCAAGGTTCACTCTCCTTATGAGATCAGCATACGCCAGCGGTTCATTGGGAAGCCAGACGTGGCTTACCAGCTGATATCTGTTAAGATGCCAGAGGTCATTCCCATTTTAGAAGTGCAGTTCAGCGAGAAGGTTGAGCTCCTGGAAGATGCCCTAGTGTTCAGGAGCAGGGGCAGGGCCCCTGCAGAGAGTGGCTGCTCCATTTCGAGTGCAGGTGAGTGGCCAGCAGGGCAGTGCGTGTACCGACTTCCAAAATTAGAGCCTCACTCAGCATGCTGTGATTTCTGTTCAACATGCCCATCAATCAGCAGCCTGGCTCCAGCTCATGGACAGTCACGGGCTCGAACAACCCTTCCAGACTGCCAGCTTACACCTGCCCTTGACAGATAATTGGGTTTCAGGATAGGGCAGCTTGGTTCTTGAATGTCTCCCAAAGGCTTACTTCTCAAGGTGGAACTCTTAGGAGATGGTGGAACTCTTAGGAGATGGTGGGGCCTTTAGAAGGAAAGGCCTTCATGGAGGTTTGCCCTCTCCTCCTGTTTGCTAGTGATACAGTGAGCAGTTTTGTTCCTGTTGTGGTGTACTGCCTTACCACAGATGCACAGCATTAGGGACCACTTATGTTGGACTGGGACCCTCTAGAACCATGAGTTAGGTTAAATCTTTTCTCTTGATAAGTTGATTGGTATAGTTGTGGTATAGAAAACTAAAATACCAGAAGCTAGGTGTTATATAAAGGGAGGATTAGGTAATTTACATTCTGAAAGCTTAAAGTCCAAGGTTGGACAGCTCCGCTTGTTTGGCCTCTGCTGAGGGTCACGTGGCAGATAGTACCATGCTAAGAACAGTGGCCAGGACAGGATGCTGAAGAGACTGAGGAGACAGGCTTGCTCCTTTACAACAACTCTCTCAGAAACTAAGATCCCACAATCCTCCTAAAGACAGTCTTCTTGTGACCTGATGACCTCCACCTAGGCTCTGCCCCTCAAAGGTACCACTGCTTCTCAACATCACTTAGCACCTAGCATATGAACACTTGGGAGACACACTTAGAGCATATCTGAACAATAGCAAAGGGTTTGGGTAAGTCATCCAAAGGAAGCTTCAAGTCCCCAGCCCTTGCCTCTACTCAGCTTAATTCAGGAAGTGGCACTCTCAGATACATTCTGATGTGATCCACATCTATCCTGACCTCTCCCCTACCAGCCTGCCACTATCCTTTGGCATCAAATTGGGTCTTTCCAGCCACTGCCCAGATGTACATTGTAGAGGTCTGCATCCTTGAATTTTTGGACACAGAGCTGAGTTTTCAGGTTCAGGTACTGTGCATTGGGTTAGTGGGGCAGCAGAACATAGCACCAAGGCCCAGAACAGCGGTAGTCCATTTGGACATGATGTGTGTGCATTGACCGTGGAGTTCAGCTTCCCTGGATTAGGCTTAGCCAAGTGAGGACCTACATGTAAGAGATAAAATGCTTTATATTTATATGAAGCAGGACATCTGTCAGTGTGGGAGAACAAACTGCTCCTTTCAAGGGAGGCTCTCAAGACTAAGAGCGTCTGTCTAGTGAGGCACAAGCAGAGGAGAAGGAGGAAGTGGGGTCTCCTAGTGGAGGCAGGAGTAAGGAGATGATGTAAGTAGGCATGTGTAATGCTGGGGAGGAGACATGTGATACCGTAGCTGGGTAGGTGGGAGCCGTCTCAGTGGAGGAGGTCTGAGGGAAGAAATGATAGGATATGTGTGTGTGCATGCATGTCCTCCCCTGGAGGGGCTTTAGGTGGGAGATGTTATAATGTCTTAGGAAGGTGGCAGCTATGCCAGGGGAGGGAGGACAGAGGAGGCCATAATAGCCTAGAAGTAAGGTACTTCCTAAGGAGATTCCTGGGGGCTTTCATGACTTCCCTGGATAGGTGAAGTCATAGGTTCACTTCGAGATAGACAGCCATCCAGTGAGTGGGTCTCGTTTGGTGAGAGTCCTGCTAACCACCCAGTGCCAGAAGGCCTAGGCTTGTGCAGAGGCTGCCTGTCTAGATAGCATCATCTTTAAGAAAGCCATAGGTGTGCTTCCTGGTCCCCTTCCTGATCAGTACCCTAACTGATACAGGCCAACCTCCCATATTCTAGATGTCGGAATCAGGGATGACTTTGTAACTACAGTCCTAGCAATAGCATTCTGGGATTTGATTGAGTTCTGGGGACCTGTCCTTTGTAGGGGGCACAGGAAAGTGGCCAACATGGGCACTTGCATGGAATGAATGGAGCACTTGGAGTGTGACAATCTGTTGTTTTATGTCTCCTGGGGACTCCCTGAAGTGTTTTGGGTGTACTTGGTGGGAAGGAAGCACTAGCCTCATTTCTAGCGCATGGGTGTGCCCAGATGGCTGCTCTGCAGGAAGCTCACATGTACTGAGCTTTAGTGGGGAAGATGGCTTCCAAGGAGGTCGGAACTCAGTGGTTTTCTTACCCACAGCTTGTTGGGAGGGTTGGCACCTTGCCCACACCTCCATGAGCTGCAGTGCTCAGCTAGCTTCTATCTTACCACTGGGAGGTGGAAACTGAAAGCCTTGACTGAGGCCCCAGGCCCAGCCTCTTCGGAAGGTGCGCTATGTGCGTGCGGCCACACAGGGGCAGTCTTGAAGCGCGGCGAGCTTTTGCTGTTGGGAGTTAAACTTTACAATAGAGAAGCTCCCGGAGACTACTGTAGAGAATGCTTCATGCAGACCGCAGGGGCTGCCAGTATCCAGGGCCTGGTCAGGAGAGCAGGAAGATTGGCCATGTTGTCTCAGAAGAGCACAGCTTGATTGCTGTTACCCGTCAGATCATCCTTAAAGACTTGTGAGCTTAGAATAGGTTTGAAAACAGTACAGGTCATTATCTTTTGTTTGATGTCACGTGGTAACAGGTGTCTCAGACTCTTGAGTTTCCGATTGTGGAGTATTTGTGAACAGTAATGAAATCATGGAGCACAAGTCTGCACGTGAAGTTCACTGCTGCTTCATATCTGCTTTAGACACACCCGCCAAGGGTGATTTTATACATTTTCTTCAATGATTTTGTGCACTGACCGTTTCAGAGTGTCCTGGAGTTTGCAGCATATGAACTCTGGATTTTAACATTAGAGTCCTATGCTGCCCCCAACCCCAAATCTACTCTGTCGTCAACTTCGAACATTAGTGTGCCTCCCTGTCCCTCCAGGGAGCGCCCATTCCTGGTACCTAATCTCTTCCCTCACCTCACCTCCACCTGGCCTCCTCTGTTCCCAGAGCCCCAGGGTCCTGTGATTGTGGGTTCCTGAAAAATCTGGAGCAGTCCCCGGTGGAGCACTCCCCACTGGAGCACTCCCCGCTGGAGTAGTACATGCCATGTATTTTCATGTTTTATCTGGGTGAAATCAGCAGTAAGGTGTCCTCCCATTCTGTGACCAAAACACACATAGTGTGGTCTGAGTCATCTGTTTGCTAACTCTTTCTTTGCTGCTTGCTGTTGTCACATGCCCACAAGGGCTGTCCACAGCTGGCACTGAGAGCTGCGCCCAGACACGGCTGCAGGACAGCTGGCCTGAAGCCACTCGCCACATCCCGACCATACAGCACAGAGGAGGACAGATGCTGGCATCTGATCAGCTTGGCCCTAGCCATCTCTTACAGCAGGGCTTAGGAGCCCTTGAGAGTCCTAGGATATAGGTACCCATCTTAATCAGGGTGTCTATTGCTGTGATGAAGCATCATGAGCAAAAGCAAGCTGGGGAGGACAGGGCTTGCTTTGCATACACTTATATAGCAGTTCGTCATTGAAGGCAGTCAGGATAGGAACTCAAGAGGGCGTGAACCTGGAGGCAGGAGCCGATGCAGAGACCATAGGGGAATGCTGCTTGCTGGCTTGCTTCTCACGACTTGCTCAGCCTGCTTTCTTACAGAATCCAGGACCATCAGCCCAGAGGTAATCCTACCCACCACAATCACTAATAAAGAAAATGTCCTATAGGCTGCCTGTAGATCAGTCTTATGGAGGCATTTTCTCAATTGAGGTTTCCTCCTCTCTAATGACTGGCTTATGGCAAGTTGACATAAACATTAGCCAGGACAGCACCCTGGGATGAGGTCTTCAAGTGTGCAAGCGCTGTGCTATGTCTGGCTGAGCTCTCACAAGGGGTCCCTGATGATACAGTTACTACATTATGGCGATCTCTGGGCCCAAGGGCAGTGTTTGTAGGAATACTGACATGTGTGGCACTGTGAGTGTTGGTTCTCCTGGTCCAAAGACAGGGTCCTAAGGGTTGCACTGTGCTGATCTGGGTTGACTGGAAAGCTGGTTAGGGAGAGTGACTTGGCCTTTATACACCTGTGGTCTCCATGCCTGATTGTGCTATGTGCTACAAAGTCACCGTGGAAGTATAGGTGTCTGTGGAAACAGAATATGATCTCCGTCTGTTTCCCCTTCCTCCCTCTGTCCTGCCCTTGTGGATGAATGTGCATTTTGTTTTCTGACCTCTGTACTAGTGTCTCAGGCCTCATACAGCCTGCAGCCCCTGCCAGAGGAGCTGCTTTCCAAGTGCAGATGAGGAATGTGAGGCCAGGTAGTTCCCAGAAGAGGGATCTATCTGCCTGGGTCAGTCTTGGTGCCTTTACTCTGAGCTGAGTGTCAGCGGGCTGTCGTGGGGGGACAGCATCTGTCCCCTTTGCTAGCTGACTTCCCTAAGGGCCATCATTTATTTGGCTCTGTCCCTGCAGTCTCACTGCCTTGCTGCAGGAGCAGTTCCTGCTTGCTTTTATTAAACAGATCATTAGCGATAAAGAGATAGAAACCATCCTGCCTAGAGCCACAGTAATTCTTCTCAGATGTTTCAGAACATGGACCAGCAAGTCAGCAGTCAGCCCTGGAGGTGGCAGAGTGCTCTGTGGCTTAGATGGGTCCCAGCTGACCCCACAGTGCATGGAAAACATCCCAGACTCCATGTGTCTGTGGGTCATTAGGGACATCCATTAGGAGTATCTTGCTTCAGCTTTCTGTTTGTTGAAGCAAAGTCCTGGTTATTGGAGCTGTTGAAGTCCAGTCAGCCAGCAATGAGCCCTAGGAACTGGGGTTGAGGGAGGCTGATGGCTACCACCACCACACAGGTGCCTGGCAAATATAAGTTTGTAATCAGTTTGGCTTGTTGCAACCAGTTTTGTTGAGAATGCAGTAGGAAAACTACTGTCCTGGTGATGGGTCCTAACTTAGCTATTTGGTAGATTGGATTTACACACTAAAGTGTGCAGTGTGTGTGTGAGGTGAAGGGTGTTTACCTCTGTGTTCATCTACCAATCTCATGGGCTATCCTCATCCTGCCTGTCTTCCTCCTAAGGGTGTGCCTTTCTCAGGACGGATGCTTTCTTAAGACTGTTGGAAGAGATTCAGAGTGAAGGGAACTTTGTGCTGTGTTTGAAGCACCTGGGGAAGGCAGGCATGTCTTAGTGACTGATCATTTTGGTCCTTGCCCTCAGACCCAGCGAGTGCTCCCCTAAGTGTACCTACCCCCTTTTCTCTCTTTTTCTGGTGTGCAGCAGCGACCTCCAGACTGCTCTACCTTGCCTTGCTAAGAGAAGTGTGAGAGCCACTGGAGGGGCTGCTTGTTAAGCTCAGTGCGCTCCCTGTCTCCTCCCAGTCTAGTAAACGCACTTGGCTGCTGATCTTTATTGTAGGGAAGAGTAAAGGTAAGACTTCGCCTGCAGACCTTATCTGGGCTATGAAGGTCTGGGTTTGTGGCTGGAGTTGCTCTTAAGTAAAGAACAGGTGGTACGTGGTAGCTACCAGGAGCCACTACATTGGGCTGGCTGCACTGTTACTGCCTGCTGTCCTGTCTTGGGTGCAGAGATTACCCAGCACACAGGTGTGTGTTGATCTGTGCGAGCTGTGGAACTGTCCCATTGAGCTGAGCGCTGCCTGACCACAGGGTGGGTGGTTCTGACTCACAAACTGGGCCAGGCTTGTACATGCAGCACCATTTGGCTCCAATAGCTGGCCATTTCCTGCACACTCTGGAACCACAGTGTTCTGTGGAATAGCTCAACTGTCTCCACATTTCCTGGTGATATGTATATTTCACCAGGGTTCAACAGTTCTTGGGTTTTATATGGCACATCTTTAAAAATGTGAACACTTGTGAATTATAGGCCCTTCTCTTAAGAGATACTTACAAAATTAGCTCTGGGTGCTTACAGTATTGCAAACTCACCTTGATGTGGGGTATTCAGCTCAGGAGGGGCCCAGGACCAAGGCCCACACATACCCATAAGGACACTGTGACACACACCTTGGGTCAAAGCCTGTGGCAGTCTTAAATGCCTTCTGTGATGTTCTGAACACTTGTGTGTGGTTTGCTCCCTTCCGAAAGTTTTCACCACTGACCTCAGCTTCCTGTTCCAGCATCCAGATCAAGGGGCTGCACTTCACCCCGAGAGCTGCCCACAGGAGGACAGGAAGGCGAGCAGCTGCAACTGCAGAAGGACTGGCCAGTACTTTCTGAGGAGGAAGCCCAGGAGCTGACACAGGTAGAGGGTGCCCACTGCCTCAGTGGGACAGTTCAGCATCTCTGTCCTCTCCACCTGTGCCTTATTCCTCTCCTGCCTGGAGACAGGCCCTTGTTAGATTATGCATGCCTTTCACTAAAACAGTGGTTCTCACCCTGTGGGTCATGGCCCCTTTGGGAGTTGCATATCAGCTGTTTACATTATGACTCATGACAGTAACAAAATTACAGTTATGAAGTATCAGTGAAAATAACTTTATGGTTGGAGGCTCATCACAACATGAGGAGCTGTGTTAAAGTGTCACAGCATCAGGAAGGTTGAGAACCACCAAACTAAAAGGAGCTGCTTGGTTCTAGGTTTGCTATGCCCATCCCAGCTCCCTTGTTTCATGGCATACAGACTCAATGTGCACTCCCTCTGCACACATATGGTGGTGACCATGTGGTGACCTCCACTCGTTATGTATGTATGCATGCATGTGCTATACGTGTGTGCACTGCATATGTACTATGACTTTTCTGCATAGTATATGTATACTGTCTAGTAATGTGCAGTATACATGTACTCTGTGCACATGTTATATGGTATACAGGTACTGCATGCTGTGTGCTGTACATGAACACGTTCTTCTGTAAGCATGTATGTACAGTTAAGGATAAACTAGCTTGCTCAGATCTCTCACGTTCAACATTAGATTCTGAAAGAAGTTTTCCACTTTTCCTGAGAAAATTGAAATTTAAATCCCACACAAATGCTTTGGTATTCTGGACAGTGTAGGTGCCCTTTTCTTCGAGTTTTTGAAGAAATGCCTCGTCAGTGTGCCTCTTACTGACAGATGTTTCAGTCTGTGCCCTAGAAGGTCAGAGTCCTTGTAGGCCATGATGGCTTGTCTCTGTAGTCACAGCACTCTGGAAGCCGAGGCAAGACTGCCAAAGGTTCAAGGCCAGCCTGGATTGAAGAGAGAGACTCTCTAAAAACAAAACAATAACAACAAAAGCAACACCCAGATAAGAGCTGTTAATAAGGCAGGAGCATGAGGGTGAGGTAATCGGATCATGAACTGCATACATAAAGCATACACACATACATACATACATGAGTAAACATAACCATGTTCTTCATTTAGAAAAGGGAAAGTGGGGACCAAAGAGACAACTTAGCGATCAAGAGCACTGGCTCTTCTTGTAGAAACCTGGCTTTGTTTTCCAGCAACCACATGGTGGTTCACAGTCGTCTGGAATGCGGTCTTCTGATCTCTGTGGATACTGCATGCACACAGTGCACATACATACATCTAGGCAAAAAACTCATACACATAAAGTAAAACTAAATAAACCCTTTAAAAAGGACACATGACTAAAATGTTGAGTCAGCGTTCACATTGCCCTGGACCTCCCATAAGGCCTGTCTGTTTTAATCAAGACCTATAGCCACATTCAGAGATGGGAACAGCTCTACCCTTAGTCTGTGGGAGTTGCAGGTAAATACAGGGGTTCTGTTTGTGGGGACATGCCTCCAGCAGAGTACTATCTCCATCGAGAGGTGGATGTGATTCAGTAAACCTGTTCTTAGTAATGAGTTCTCAGCTGTGTGTCTGCATAGGCACAAACATCTTTGAGCTCAGCAGTTTCCTCTTTGGGGGGAAACCCATCCTTTCTATGAAATACTTTAGACATAGACCCCTATTCCTTTTTCTTCATGGTCCAGTGTTTTTGGGTAAGCATGACCCAGGCACACTGCCAGCTGTGAGTATTGTCTTCTGCAGGGCACTAGACACCTTGTCTTCAAGACCTTCCAGGTGTGGGCTTCCTCCTCTGGGGTTAGTGTGTCAGGGCCCATGTCCCCGAGTTTCCTCGACTCTTCTCCTGAGCTCTTGGACAAGAAAGCATCAGCCTTGGGAGGCTGGGTGTGTGGGTGCTCAGCCGCCTTTATGATGATGTTTCTGCCCTGCGTTGTAGTTTAGGCAGAATTTTATTTATTAATTGCAATGGTGGTCATGTGGTCTAAGAGTTATCTCCTGTTTGCGAACATCTAATCTCTGCCTGCCTTCATCCTAAAGTTGAGGGTCAAGGGGGGAATGATGTCAGACTGACCACAGCTCAAGCCAAGAATGGGATAGGGCTCCACAGTGCCTGTCTGTGGCAGTACCTAGGCGGCCCTGGCGTCCTCTGTGTTGGCAACACTGAGCGCTGAGTAGAGGTCTTAGCATTGGGACACTGAGGGCAGTGGTGCTGGACCTGAGGGAACAGGCAGGTGGGAACTCGGGGTGGTCAGGAGGTGCAGCCTAGCTTTACATGTAATGGTCTTTTCAAGGTAAAACACATGTTTCATATTTAGAGAAGAATTCCTGGCTGTGCAGTTGAAGCTCAAATCCAAGTAGGAATGAGTTAAATTCTGGGGAAAACAAAAATGTAAGAAATCCTCCTCCATCCAGCTGTGGTTTTGGTTGCAGATGCTATTAAAGCCATTATGTTGAGATGTGTCCTGGTGATTTAAATTGCAGTTGGGGATGCTAATGGGGAAGTGGCCAGGACTATACAGGGGTGGGAGTGAGCTGAGTGGGTGCGCGGTCTGTGGCCACGGGCTGCCGCGTCACTGCGGCTGGGGGAGAAAAAGCCCAGAAGGCTAGAAGAAAACCAATCCCCTGGTAGATTTGGCACAGCCCTTCAACTGACAACTAGCAGAGTGTCTGCTCCTCCTCAGAACCGTGGCTGCACTTGGTTCACGGGATCTGCAGAGGCATATACTGTTGGTAGTAAAGGGTGGACGCGATAAAGCAGGAAGTCGAGATTGTTGTCCCAAAGCAAGGCATGCAGGGTCGGGATAGGGTTTGTTTCTGTGTCCTAATCTGAGTTGGGAGGTTCTTCATCCCACTTTGCCTTATTCTGGGATTCTACCAGTGGAAATCACGGTGATCAGACCTGGTGGGTTGTGGGCAGGAAGAGAGCTGGCCCTAGCAATGAGCTGTAGCAGAGAAAGGAGACTCCTGTGTGTAAGATCTAATGTCATGCTCCGAAGGTCTGCTGCAGTTCCTCACTCTGGGCAGTGAGGTCTGCAGAGCTTGATGTTTATACCTTAGGAATCTGTCACACGCTCCCTCTACCCCAGCTCCACAATGTACCTGTACCTGACCGGATTGTTAACTGTAGCTTTCTGGAAGTAATTTTGTGGTTCTCTACTGGTTATATAAACTATTTCAAGACATTTGTGCACCAGTGAAATGGCTCAGTGGGTAAAGGCACTTGCCACCACTCTGATAGCCTTCAGGGTAGAAGGAGAAAACTATGTCTCACAAGTTGCTCTAGGCCAAGCATGGTGCTACATGTTTTTAATCCCCAGAAATCAGGCAGAGGCAGGAGAATCTCTATGGGATTGAGGACAATTTGATCTAAATATCAAGTTCCAGGTCAGCCAGGACTATACATTGAGACCCCATCTCAAAACAAAAGCATAAAAAATAACAAAAGAAAACCAAACTGCCCTCTGAGCACTACATGCATGTGTGCATGCACAAAGCAGCAGAATTAAATATAATGAATCCATGTCTTCTGTCTCTGCCTTTTCATTCCTTTTGAGCAAATGTGGAACGTGGTTTATCATCTTCAGTGCCCATCACCTGGGCCTGTTTTCCCTGGTACCCAGGTTTAATCCTACCCAAACTGTACCTTCTCCCTGCTGGAAAACACCCGCCAGCCGTTTTTCAAGAACCTCATCTGCAGGAGATGAATGTATTTCCCAGGTATCCCTGAGGCTGAAGCAGAATTGTAGGGTCAGGGGCATCCACACCCACACTCTGCTCATCGAGACCCCAGGTCTGCTCGGCACAATGACATGTACCATGTTGTCCCCTCACATGTGCTGCAGGTCTCAGCCCCGCAGGCAAGGGTCACACACAGTCCCCCATCAGTCTGTACAGCCAGGCTGTTCAGCCTCTAAGGGCAGAACCCAGGAGGACCCCCTGCCAGGCTGAGTTCAGGGTCTATCTCTTGACTAGTTTGTTGTGAGAGAAGGTGCTGAGTGGCTTTGGCCACTGTTATTTTATTTTATGTGTATGAGTGTTTCACCCACATACATGTCTGTGCTACCGTGTGCATGTCCTATTCCCCCAGAGGCCAGAAGAGGGCTTCTCATACCCTGAAGCCAGAGCTACAGACAGTTGTGAGCCAACCTGTGGGTGCTGGGAATTGAACCCAGGAAGAGCAGCCAGTGCTCTTAACCACTGTGCCATCTCTGCAGCCCCGTCCTTCACTGCTTCACCTCCATGATGTGGGTGCCCTGTTGGTAGACGCTGTGGACTACTCATGAGCCCTGTAGCCCTCACGAAGCCTCTCTCCTCTGTTCCTGAGGGCATGCTGGGCTTCATTGATGCCCTTGCTTTGTCAGTAGAAGGTCTTTCTGGTTGTGTTACTGATGGTGAGTCATTGATTCCTCACAGAGAACCCCTGCACTCTGGGATCTGTCCCATATGGATTCCGTTTGTTTCCTGTGTTGTGTTTTCATTTTCATTTGTCTCTAAGATTTTACTAATTTCCTTTCATTGGTTGTTGCGGAGCGTGCTGTTTAATTTGTATATATCTATGAATGTTATGGATTTCCAAATTTTTACTTTGATACCACTGTGGTCAGAGAAGAAACTTATTATTTCAGTCACTGTACATTTAGTGAGATTCATTCCCTGGCATGTGATGTATGTTGGAGAAAGTCACCGAAGCATGGGGCATTCTACTTCACTCCTAAATTCCCGGGAATCCAAAAGTGAAGTCTTTTCCCATGTTCCTCTGCTGGCCAGTAGCACAGCCTCCAGAGTAGCTTTGGGGTGGGGCTGGCTGCTGAAGAACCAGGGTGGAATTGGAATGTGAGTCCCCTTAGCCTTACCTCAGAAGACCGGCTGGGGGCTGAGTGCATCACTGATGGCCGGTGGTTTAATCACCCACTCCCGAGACATGAAACCTCCATTTTACCCCTAGAGACATCTTCAGTAGCTTCCCAAGAGCTGAACAATTAGAGGCTCCTAGGGGCGGGTGCGCATGCAGGCCTTGGAAGCCCCATCCTGTACCCACACCTGACCTCCTACATCTCTGTGTCTGTATCTTTGGTAATTATCCTCATGATGAACCACTAACATAAGATAGTGTTTCCTAAGTTCTGTGAACTACCTGAGCAAACCAGTATAACCCGAGGAGGAGCTGTAGGAGCCCTGACGGAAGTGCTGGTCATCAGGAAGGGTGCACAGCCAGTCATAGGGAGAGGGCTTACGTCTGACACTGAAGTGGGGACGCCAGAGCTGAGCTGAATTAGAGGACACACTGCTGAGGAACGGATTGCGGACTGCTGCAGAGGGGTCCCAGCCTCGGTGTTCAAAGGTGCAGTGAGGCTGCTCTTGCTCTTCCCCATGTCCTCAGGCTGGGGAGTTCCCTGAAGCCCTGCGTTGCCTTGTGTGTCCTCTCTAGATAGTCTCTTCAGTGTTGTACCCTTTTGGTAATTTGTCTTAGTAGGTAGCAAGTATAAGGTAGCTTTGGTCTTGCCTAAGAAGCAGATGCTATTGAATCATGTCAGATGATTAGGAGGAATAATGGCTGGCTGTCCTTGTGTCTGTTTGTGAAGACACGTGGAGGTGGCACATGCTGCATCCTTGCCATGTAACCCATTATGTTGGTATCGTGATTGTTACCGTCCCTGTCATGCAGCAGGGCTGTACCCAAAGGCTTGGAGAAGAGCAGGTAGTCCTTGTGAAGCAGCGTGAGGTGAGGCGTTCACACGGCAGCTAAGCCTGGGAGCCATGCCTCAACCCATCTTCCTTATGTCTCCTGGCTTGTGTAGTGAAGATTCGTCTTTATGTGAACATTTGACTCTCTTTGAGGTCACCTATGATTGAGTTGTGTAACAGTGGCCTGGGCCAGCTTTCGACCTGTGTAGTCAAGCTGGGCCTCAAATGAGAGCTGCTGTTTGTCACTGGCGGCCAGCCGCCAGATGTAGTTCAAGGCCCACAGGTCCCTGAAGACTTGAGCTCAGCCACTCTGCTGTCTCGAAGTTGCCTCAGGAGTGGCACAAGCAAGCCCATGCATGCTGTAGAATGCAGGGACCATGAGACCGGAGCCTCACACCCACCCTCCCTGCCAGCCCCAGACCCCCGGCAGCCCCAAGGAATGCAGCTGCTGGGCCATGAGACTAGGGTGGTCTGCGTGCTCTGTGATGGGTTGCAGCAGAGCATGCTCTTGCAGCCCCTAGGGCTTCACTGTTGTGAGAGCCAACTTTCCCCTCTTTACCTTCTCCACAAGATGTTAATGGCTCAACTGGAAGAACAGTTCGCAGTTGCAGACAGCTTGATTTATCCCAGCTCTGTTCTTAAATGGTTGCTAATTTCTCACTGTAGGAAAATTCACGGTTACTGGGTGAGTCAGTGTAAGAACAGCTGAGAGCAGACAGCCTAGCTCACATGAACTGTAGGTGCTCGGATTCATGTGGTCATAGCCCAGATCCTGGGATCATAGGACAGGATGGAGCAGAGCATCATTTCTCAGATCCTATGAGAAGATAGGAACCAGTGTGCTGCAACATGTATGGGCACGCAGAGTGTGTCCCAAGTCAGGCTATCTTGACAGCACAGCTGTACACCACGAGGTGCCGAGACCCCTTGAGAGTATATGTGGAGACATGTCCACGTGGTTAGTGCGTCTAAACAGCCTCAATCAGCGCTTGTTACATAATGTCCTGTCAGTGTGGACAATGTAGAAATGTCAAGGAGACTGGCGTCTCTCTGTGTTTGCTCTTCTGGTGTACCTGGTGTGACTGATGCCAGCTGGGACTGTGTTGGTGGTGCTTGTTTAAGTACAGGCGGCCTTGTGCTGGTAGACCACTCATCACGCCACCACTGAGCTGTGAGCTCTGGTCCAGAGAGGCCTTGACCCTGGGACTGTCAGGGCCAGCAAGGCTAGACAGCTCTTCCCAAGGATTCCCTGGGAATGGCCCTTTGCAGAGTTGTGTTTGTGCTGCCCTGAGGACACAGCTGTGCGGGCCCTTGTCTGCTTCCTCCCCTGAACTTATGTGTTCCTCTCTACTTCTGCCTGGTTCCTGCCTGAGTCACCTGAACCGTTCCTTCTCCTACCTCAGACACTAAGAGGAACTGATGTGACTCGGACACAACAGCTGCCAATTGTTGTAGTGCAGCCATAGCTTCTCTGGGAGAAGAGCCCTCAGTTTCCCAGACTTTCCTAGGCACAGGCTTGCACATGGTTGTGTCCTGCCTGCCTAGCAGGGCTGAGCATCCACACAGGTGAAGCTGCCTGGTTACCGTGTTGTTTGTTGCATGTCAGGAACTTGTGGGAATGTCCACTCGGGCCTGGTCTTTGACTCCCAGCCAGACAGGGCTCATCAAGGGGCCCCCTGGGTATGTCAGAGGCTGGCAGCAGTATGTGCTGATGACTAGACAGCTTGTCATCCTGGGCCACAGAGGGAACAACTGTTTCTAAGGTTTGGCCAGACTTCATGAGCTCCATTCTTTCCGTCCCCTGTTATATGGAATGTGCGTGGTGCTATTTAATTATTTCAATCCCTCTCTTAAAGAGAAAAGGCTACCAGTGTGCTAGAGGTATTAGTGCTTGGAAGGTTAGCTCTGTGATTTTCTTTGTCTGCAGACCTAGTAGCTGTTGGATATCTTTTCAGTATGGCCAGTATTAATTAATTCCAAGTGCATTTTGGCAGACAGGCCAAAGGGGTCTTAGCAGGCTATTTGGAATGAATTCTATTTTTAAGACTTTTAAAATGGTGAGACTTTTTCCAAATCAAAGGTTGAATAGCAACCAGCCTTTACTTTGAGTATTTGTATAATATAATGCTAAAGCTTGGATAGGCAATCAGCTGTTTGTGCCATGGATTACTTATCTGTGAGTATTCTTAACTATTAGGCAAAGGTCACAGAATACACAGTCTTTCTCTTTTGATTTGTTTTGGGGGGTTTGTTTTTGTTTTGGGTGTTTTGTTGTTTTAAGAAGGTCTTATGTAATTTAGCCAATATGACCTTAAATTTCTGGTCTTCTGACTTCTACTTCCCAAGTGCTGAAATTACAGGCAGATATCAGTACACCCGACTTCTGCAATTCTGGGTCTGAGCTTCAACTGAGCTATACTCTGAGCCCATACATAGTCTTTCTTTGGCTGTACTTTCACTGTGCAGAAGGAAGAGCCAATTGATTTAGCTTTTCAGGAAGATGACAGGAAATGTAAGTCTCACGGGGTCTATCACAGAGTGGACTTTGTGTACGCAAGGTCTGTGGCCTCTTGGTCCTTTTCATGTGGCTAGTATTCATGTTTGTCCTGGCTAAGATGTTTGTTCAGCCTAATGCTCACACTGACATATTAGGACTTCTGTATTGTGTATATTATACTTAACTAATCATGACTCTCATTTGTTTACTTTTTGAAATATATTTTGGATATATTCACGTTTCACTCCTCAGTATGTGGTTGTTTAAAAACTCTTTGTGTCTTCCTGTCCTGCAGCTTTATGGCCACTCCAGGCTGTGAGGGCTGGTGTGGGTCCTGCAGCCCAGCATCCAGTGTGTGACTGTGCTTCCTCCAGGCCCAGATGAGGTCCTTGCTCTGTTTTCAGGGACATGCGATTTCTCACAGTGCCCTGGTGCTGGGACTGAGTCATCTGCCCACGGCAGTTAATGCTAGGCTAGTGGTTATGTCTCTTGTAACTGGCTCAGTCTGGATCCAGTGAGCCCCAGAGCTCATGGCCAGTGCTCAACTCTTCTGGACCATATTTTAAAAAAAGAGTTTGAGGTGACAGGTGAACAGTTCCTAAAATTGAGTTCTGGGAGTTGCATTGGGGGCGAGGTGTCTATAGCTCAAGCTTTTGTTTAGGACGAGCTTTTGTTTATCCAAAAGATGAGAAAGTACACAACAGGAAACAAAACTGGAAGTGTCCTCTCACCATGCATGCTGAGTTCATACAAGCATGTGGATGTGGTAATAAAATCCAGCCCATGTGAGCTGAGCGGCCCTTTTCTGAAGTATTCAGGACTGTACTGGTTTGGGCTTGTTTAGGACTTTTAAAGCCATGATAGCGCTGCAGGCCAGCACCCAGGCTACATAAACATGGACTCCACTTGTTTCATGAGTACCTCTGACACATACCTGAAGATGGTCTCAGACAGTACTTACAGTAGACCTGCATTCTGGAGGGTTTTGTTTTGTTAAGTTTTTACTTTTGTTGTTTTGAGATATGGTTTTGTGTAATCTGGGCCAGATTCAAACTCTATATGTCCCTGAGACTGGCCTCGAACTTTGCCTCTACCTTCCAAGTCCTGGGATTGCATGTGTGCCCCTCCATGTCTGATTAGTGCCTGGATTTTGGTGTGGTTTGTCCTGTGGGCTCAGGGGTGGTGTTCAGGAGCAGTGGCACATCGGCTCAGAAAGTCTCAGATTTGGGATTTGGGTGTAAGAATGCCAACTTTCAGGCTAATGTGAGGGATAGTAGTTTGAGTCATGGATAGCTTTTATTTTCTCCTTCAATTCTCTTCTTCCCTATAAGCATGGTTCTTCTTAAACACAAACAAGACAAATGGTTATATCAGCCAAGTGAGCCAGTGCCCAAGGGGCTATAGGACCCACACACAGCATGGCAGGACTTGGCCCCCAGCCTTCAAAGCGGTCGTGGTCTAAAGGTACTTCTTTCTCAGATGGCCTCCTGTGCCTTAGGGACAGGAATGATGGCTGAGAATCACAGTACCAGCACATCACAGTGTAGTCACACCTCCTGGAAAGACATGCACTTTTATGGGACCCACGTGTACACAGGCCTAGAGACCATAGAGAAGCATAGCCAGGGGTTGTGTGTGACCTGACTGTGGGAGGCTGGGAGCCTTGTCAGATGACATAACTGATAGGCAAGTGGGCGGCACAGGCAAGATAACCTTCCCACCACAGCAGGGAGTTGGGTGAGAGAGGGGTGGGGCTGGGTGTTAGGGATTCTTTTCCTTGTTTTAGTCGGAGGCTGTCTGGTGTGGGCAAGTCTAGAAGATGGAAAAGAGTACTGTATGATGTCATCCCCCGCCCAGGGCTCACTGTCCCCACTGTGTGCTTCCCAGAGCTCCAGCCAGCTAGAACAGATCTAGAACTGCAGGCAGCCATCACACGCTCTGTCTGTAATGGCAGTGTCATGGGGAGACACAAACTGGGTCTGAAGAGGAGGCCCTGAAACCCGTTGGTGGCCCTAGCACAGCCTTTGCAGTTAGCAGTTGACCATGTGGGTGGTTCATGTGACTCCAGACGTTGGGAAGGAACTTAGGCCTTACCATCCTGGCTTTTGCTGCTTGTGTTGTCTGTCGTTAGTCAGATGCGGCGTTCTTGGCCAGGTCTCTAAGCTGGTGGAAATGCCACCTTACGAGCAAGGGTGCCTTTGTGAATTAGAACTGAGCACTTAGTGTGTGAGCATGGCACCAGCTGGGTGCTGATAGAGCAGATTGGGCCTCCTGAGATGGTAGCTCTGCCTGGGCCCTCATGGGACACTTCCATGTGTGACATTGGGTAAGGGTCAGGGAAGGTTTTAGGATATGATGCAGTCACTAGACAGGCCTTGGAAACCTCAGAAGTCGCCACTCAACCCGTCCCCACCATAAGCAGCTGTGGGGAGACAGTGATCGTGACCCAGATGGCCTGACGAGCAGGTTCCTCAGTTCCTCTTCCTTGGCCCCACTGTGAAGTGCGGCTCTCCCTGAGGGCGGGCGGTCCTCACGAGCAGCACCGCTGTTTACTTTAGTATGATTCTTTTTTGCTGTCAGCCTGAAAGTACGAGCTGCTTAGCCCAGCTCCCTGAGAATACAGTTAGAGCAACCTCAGCGTGAGGAACTGTGAACTGCAATAAAATAAAACTGTCTGACATGCATCTCAGATCTGAGTGGAAGGGAAGCTAAGGGGAGGCGGGACTCCCCAACCTGTCTGGCCTGCACTGGCCTATTTCTCTCTCCAGTGGCCCCATGCACACACATACCTGTTACCTGGCCCTCAGTGCTCTCTGCACCACCGACCCTAGGTAAGTGAGGCTAGCCTTGTATTTTTGAAGTGGCCCTGTGTTTAGCTTATTAAATTACAGGCATTTGTCACTTAATGATGAGGAGGGCTCCTTGTGAGGCGACTTCAACATCACCAGCATCTCAGTGACTTCCACTGGTCTGAATGCTTGGTCCCCTGCTGGTCTGAGAGTTGTGAGCACAGGTACACACAGCTGTTGCAGCATGGCAAGCACCCTACTGTGCTGCACACAAGGTTCACCCCAATATTTGTCTAACCATGCAACCCAGTGACTCTATTAGCCTAGACCCACGTGTGATTATCTGCACTATGGTTTGTATAAGTGATCACACACTGGGTCTCTTCATGCCAGTGCCACTGTACAGAACACGTGTCACTGTGACGTGGGATCATTAGGCAGTTAGCATTTTCAGCTCACACAGAATCCCACAGTTCATGGGTGTATTCCTGGCCAGGTCCACATGGGATTCCCTCGGCACCTTCCAGGGGGTGGTCATGTATGCTTTCTGCTGGGGGAAGCAGCATCCTGGGGCTACAAGGTCAAGCCTAGTGCTGAGGCCAAGCTCAGGCAGCAGCTCTGTAGGCTATGTCCTCCCGTTTCAGAAAACTGTGTCCCTTTGGTTAGTGACCTCAACCAACCAAATCTCAAGCAACCAAATGATGCTGAGATATGAATGGAAACTGTGTGCTTGTCATTTCTGCTTCTCCCAGATCCTGAGCAAACTGAAGGGGCTCGCACTGGACACCGAGGCAGAGCTGGAGCACCAGGATGCAGCTCTGGACAGCATCAACGTCGCTGTGGACCGGGCAACCCTGACTGTGGACAAGCATAACCGGCGTATGAGAAAGCTCAAATAGTGGGGCAAACTGTAGAACAGCCTCCCCGGCACGGCTCCGCCGACTCTGCTGCTGCTATCCCTGTGCCCTTTGCGCTGAGACCTGTGCTGTGGTATTCTGAGGCCCTACCTGGGAACTATACCTTCCTAGGATAGGCCAGGAGAAGCCACAGTATGCATGAGCATGATATATGTTCTAGGTGCCCTTAGCATGAGGGCCAAGTCCTGTTCAGGCCACACAGCGCAGCCTGTCCACACTGAGACCCCGGCATAGAGCTGCCATTGTGGGGCCGTGGCCCTGGTTACCCTGCACAAGTCACAGCGTACTGTCATCTTTTCACCTTTTTTGCCAAATAGTAAAGAAAAATATCAGTCATTCTGAGATGTGAACACTTGGCCTGGCTCTGCCATTCACTTGCCACAGGCGTTGATTCCCCCTTCAGATGCTGCTGTAGCCCCTGCCACCTCTCCTGGTCATCAGTTAGAGCTCTGTAGAGGAACAAGGCCAGCCATGTATGCATAATAAAAGAATGCTTATTAGATTGCTTACATCAGAGGAGCCGGTCTCTAACAGCATGTGCGCACTGGAGAGACAAAGCAGAGTCTGGAGCCTCAGCAGCCCCAGTGCTGAAGGCCTGGAAGCTCCTGGAATCGCTGGTATTGGTTCTGCATTGAAAGCTCAAAGATAGTGGAGGCTGGTGACAGCTACGCTCTCATTCTCAGTCAGACAGAGGGGCCTGCACGCTTAGCACACACTGCCTTCTTAACGCCTCCCATTTGGGCTGCCCACAATCAGGGCAGCCCTTTCCCTAATTGCTGTCCCTTTGGAAGCACTCCCACAGACACACAGGGATGTCTCAACACTCCCAGACATCTCTTAATCTAGTAAGTTGATGGCCAAGACTACCATCCTTCTGGCCTTGCTGTAGTCACGAGTGCAGCCCAGTCCAGCTCAGAGGTCTCCACTGTGGACCTCTCCACTTTGACCTGAAGCAGAAGCATGGTGCCGATCTCCCAGTTTCCTGACCCAGGCCATTCAGAAATGTGAAGGTGCCTGCTTTAGAAGTGGCCCACACTGTTCTTGCTGTTGCCCTTCGCTTACTCTTGTGTCTTTTCAGTGAGGGTTCTCAGCTTACTGCTCAGAGCTGCTCCCACCAACCCCTGCCCGTGGCTACTGGGGACTCCTGCGTGGGCTTGTTCATTTGGGGAGAGGACCCTGTGAGTTGTTAGGTTTGTTTTTGTTTTTGTTTTTTGGAGACAAGTTCTCATTCTAGTCCAAGCTGGCCTCAGACTTGCAGCAATCCTCCTGCCTCCAAGTGCTGGGATTATAGGTCCATGCCATCTGCCCTGGCCCCCTCGTGTATTTACTGAGTGGGTACCAGATGGCCGCTGTGTGGCTATGTCTATCTGCAGTGTGCAGTGATGGGATCAGACAGGTACCGCTTCCCCCTCTCAAGCACTTGTCAGCCCTGCGCATTGGAGCCTCTGTGTTCTCCTCACATCATATGAAGAGCACAGTGAACTGCCCGGCTCTGCGGTCTCCCTGACATGTTCCGGAGCGCTGGCTTTCCTCCTGCAGTCTCCCTGACATGTTCTGGAGCGCTGGCTTTCCTCCTGCTGCCTACCTGCGTTTCACTCCATTTTCCAGCCTTCTCCCTTCTGTTCCCCCCACTCCTTCCCGCCCTCTGCTCCCTGCCCCTCCACTCAGTGCTCCTGGGAGACCTTGAACATCCAGTACTTGTCTCTGTGTGCCTGGCTCACTTCACAAAGCACCATGTCCTCTGGGTTTAGCCATGTTGTTGCAAATGACAGGATTTCATTCTTTTTCACCACCGGATGCTGATCTATTTGTCTATATCGTGGTGTTTGTTTCCGCCAGTGCTGAGAACCAACTCAGGGCCTTGTGCATGTTAGGCAAGCGTTTTACCCCTGAGATGCATCCCCAGCCCTTGGCCTTTTGAGACTGGGTATCACTGTGTATCCCTATCTGGCTTCTCACTTGAGATCTTCCCAACTCTGCCTCTTGAGTGTTGGGGTTATAGTCCTGTGCCCCTACATACGGCACTTACTACATGTTTTTTACCCATTCATACCACCAGACTTCTTCACTCATGTGGAAGCTGGAAAAGCTGATCTCATGGGAGCAGAGAATGGAATAGTAATTACTGGAGCCAGGGCCTAAGAGGGGTGGGCAGAGAAGTGGGCACAGAATTAAAGTCAGACAAGCAGAACACACTGGCATTCTATTTAGCAGAGAGACTAGAATGAGCAATGGGTATTATTTCAAAGCAGCTAGAAGAGAGTTCTTATCTCGAGAGAACTGATCGACCCCTGGGGGTATGAATTCTCATCACCCGACCTGACAGAGCACTATGGATGCGTGCCAGGGTACAATTACCATGTTAATAACAGACAAGGCCAAGGGGCTGAAGCAAAGGCCCGGTGGTTAAGGACACTGACTGTTCTTGCAGAGCATCTGGGTCCAATTCCCAACGCAGTGGCTAACAACCTCCTGTAACTCCAGGTCCAAGGGATCTGATGTCCTCTTTTGATCTCATGGGCACCAGGCACACACAGGGTAAACAGATACATTCAGGCAAAACATGCATATACAGAAAATAAAAAGAAATACAAATTAAAAAACAAAAGTACCCTCCAGAAGGCGGTGTGTGGGGACATGTGGCTTTCACAAGAGATTTTCCCCTGAGGTTCCATAACAGTGTACACCCACACATTGCAAATGGGAAGAGCACCACCCAACAGATCCTTAAGACATGTTCTAACATTTTGAGAAACTGATCCCTATTCAGCAGTTGGTGAGATTTGTGTGGTCTGCAAGTTGAAGCACTGCCCCAACCCAGGCCCAGAGGGACCTCCGTGAAGGCCTGGGGCTGACCTGTTGTCCCAACCACAGGCTGATGAGCTGCATGTGGGTGCCAGGATACTTGGTCGTAGGTACCTTTCATAGTTGCTATGGATTTCCACATCTACGTCTTATGTCCCTGGCACCTTCTCAAAAGTTGATTCTGTTGGGAAGATCCTTCCCCCTTGGTCCTTTTGAATAGAAAAAGCCACAGGGTTAGTCACTGTTGACCTAGAGGACTTGTCAGCCTTCTCTCCCCTTCAGGGCCTCCAGACATGCTACCAGGGTTTGGGATGGGAAGATTCAGAGGTGTGCTTGCTTTTCGTGCGTTTCTCTGGTCACTGGGAAGTAACTACCTTAGGAGTCCCCCACGTTAAGCCCCTTTCCCTATGTGGCACTGGAATATGGGGTGGAGACACAAATATGGGAGTGGCTAGCAGGCCCCAGTTTGGGCACTAAGGGCTCCAGACTTGAGAGGTTCTGCTGGGGAGTGTGCAAGGTGTCCTGTGGGCACCAGTGTTCGAGCAGGTACAGAAGTTACAGGAAACTGCTCTGGAGGCACGGTAAGTGGTGATAACTGGGAGGGGGGCGGGGGTACCTCAGGACCCTAAGGCCCAGATCATGTTTGTCAAATATAGCACATCTTAATACTTGTTTTGTTTGCATGGTTTTTTTTTTTTCCTTTTTTGAGTGCCACTTCCTTAGGTCTCACTATGTAGTCCTGGCTGGCCCTGGCTAGCCCTCTAACTCACAGAGATCCTCCTGCCTCTTCCTCTCGAGTGTAGGGATTAAAGGCATGTGCCACCATGCTGGCTTAGTTCAATACTTTTATTGTGCTTGTATGCACAGTAGACCCTGTTCTTGGGAGGAGACCTCTGACAGACAGGGTCTCTTATGTAGCCCAGACTAGCCTCAAACTCAAAATCCTGCCTCACCTCCTCAGAGGATAGGTTTGTTACCACCATCTGTCTGCTGTTGATAGAAGATAGATGTTTGCCAGGCCCCAGGATTTTTGGGATCTTCCTGAGACACCTCCTGTAGGTCTGTGAGATAGAGGCAGCCTAGGAGGAGCCTGTGTGTGGAGCAGTGCAAGACTGCCAGACCCAACATTCAATAGAGAGACTCAGAGATGACAGGCTGGGGCCCCTCCATATACCCTGCCTTGCCAGTCAGTCCACCCCATAGATATGCTGCCTGGTAGACTGCAGTGAGGGCCCAGATTCACACAAGGAGAAGCTGACTCAAGGGATGGTTGGAGCAGGGGGATGCCACCAAGCACAACAGGCACAAAGAGATACCCTCCACATGACATCCTACATGCCAGGCCTGCACCTCATTGTCAGCAGTACACAACACACAGCACATAGAAAACACCTGGGTGTCTGTCCTTCCACACCCCACTTGACTCCTGACTCAGAGTGGAAAGTTCAGCACTGCAGGAAGCTCCCTGCCTGCAGGACACATATCTTCCTAGGGGACTCTCATCCACTGCAGGGCCCAGGTGAGGATGGCACTGGTCTTACTACGTCAGGGCCTCGCACTGGCCTGAGTCATCACTCTCCTTCATAGTCACCCAGGGTGAGGTTGCTCCTGTCCCTGACTCCTCAACATAGTCTACAGAATCTGGTTCTCTCCCTCCAGTTAGGTGCCACGTCCTAAACTCCCCGAACTCGGAACAGTGCTACTGGCTGAGAATCAAGTCTCCCGACACATGAGCCACAGGAGACATTTTATATACAAGCCATAGCTTCAGACAGACAAAATCTAGTCAATAGAAGCCCTGACTTGTTCTCAGAGAGCTAGAGGTCAGATATCTGAGAAAGACAAAGGTCAGAAACTTTAAAAAAAAAAGAAAAAGGCAAAGTTTTAGTGAATACAAGTAAATGTAAGTTTACTAAAAATAAATGACCTAACATATCTGTGCATATGTCTGTATGTACACAGTGTGATTAATGACAGCCATGATGCAAAAGAGTGATAGGTAGAGATATTTTGGTGATAGAATGATAGAGATATTTTGTAACTTTTAACAATTTGTTTTTATTTTATGTGTGATGTTTGCCTACATATATGTATGTGTACCTCCTGCATGCTTGGTGGCCAGAAGTCAGAGAAGGATGGTAGATTCTGTGAGACTGGAGTTACAGAAGGTTGTGACTAAGAATTGAACCTGGGTCCTCTGAAAGAGCCTCCCGTGCTCTTTCAGAGCCATCTCTACCTGCCTCCAATTTTGAGTCAGGGTCTCACTATGTAGTCATGACTGACCTGGAATTAATAAGTAGAACAGACTGATGTCAAATTCACAGAGATCCACTTGCTTCTGGGAGCAATTACAAAAGAATTTGCCCCACATCCAGCTTTTCTTTCTTTCTTTTTTCTTTTTTTAAAAAAAGATTTATTGTTATATGTAAGTACACTGTAGCTATCTTCAGACACACCAGAAGAGAGCATCAGATCTTATTACAAATGGTTGTAAACCACCATGTGATTGCTGGGATTTAAACTCAGGACCTTCGGAAGAGCAGTCAGTGCTCTTAACCACTGAGCCATCTCACCAGCTCCCACCTCCAGCTTTTAATTACTTTTATTCTTTGACATTTCATGTATGTATGCCCCCTCCTTTTTCTCTCTAGGCTCCATGACAATGGCCCTTTCATGTCTCATTCATATACATATATATATATGAATATGAATGAGACATGAAATATATATACATGTATGTATGTGTATATATACATATGTGTGTATATATGTGTATATATATATATATATATATATATATATATATATACATATACACACCACACACATATATATGTGTGTGTTATCTTTCTATCAGGTTCCCAAGGCTGGGATTTGATATCCAGGGCTGGCAGGTTGTGTCTCCATCTGGGCTCAACTGAGGTCTCCAGTGCAACCACGTTGGTGGCAGAATTCAGATTCTGTGGCAGTAATGGCCCAGATTGCCACTTCTCTGACTGCCAGACTGTTTTCAGTCCCCTGTTCTCTTCATACCACAGCCTCTGTCTCCATACTAGCAGCCACATAGTGTCCCCAGCTGTACTTCCTGGGCTCTCTTTTGCCAGTGGTGATCCTAGGCCCAAGGAAACACTCCCTGTCTCAGAATCAACTCACTCCAGGCCTTGCTTTCGTCTGCAGGGTCCTTCTACCAAGCCCTCATTAGTGTGTACAGCAGGGCTAGAAATGTTACAGCATCAAAGGTTCTGCCTTTCTTTTCCCTTCATCCATGAAACCATTGTGTGGCCCTCACTCCTGACTCAGTGAAATCTGGAAACTCTTTTGGTTAGATGATATTGTCAACCTGACATAACCTAGAGCCACCTGGGGAGAGAGAACCTCAGCTGGAGACTTGCCTTGATCAGATTGGCTTGTGGCCATGTCTGTAAGGGGCTGTTTGTGATTGATGATTGATGTTGGAGGAGTCCAACCAGCTGAGGGCAGCACCATCCAGGGGGTGGGGTTGTCTCAAGATGCTTGAGAAATCTAGCTGCCCATGAGCGCCAGAGACAGCCAGCAAGCTGTGCTCATCCATGGCTTCTGATTCTAGTTTCATTCAGTCATGGATTGTAAGCTGGAAGTGTTAGCCAAATAACCCTTTCCTCCCCGGCGTGCTTTTGATTAGAGTATCACAGCCACAGAAAGGAAACAGAGAGTCAGCAGTCCACTTTCACTTGCCCAATCCCTGGCCCCTTCATCTCAGACTGGCAGTCTTTCTGCCAGTAAAACGTTGTCAGACCCCACAAGCCGCCCATGCATGTCCCGGTTCCTTCAGCATTGGCTGTGCTGTGCTGTGCTGTGTGTGGGGCTCCAGCAGTTACTTCTGATGCAAGCTTTTTAAAAAAGATATGTATGTATATGAGTACACTGTAGCTGTCTTCGGACACACCAGAAGAGGGCATCGGATCCCGTGGTTGAGAGCCACCATGCGGTTGCTGGGAATTGAACTCAGGACCTTTAGAAGAGCAGTCAGTGCTCTTAACCGCCAGCCCCCCGATCCAAGTTTTTACTTCCATGTTTATAACATGGAGCTATCCCTATTTCCTATGAACAGTGACAGAGTGCAGCATCCCAGCCAGGTAAGACCCTTGACCCAGCCCCATGGTGTGCTACCTTGAACCTCCTGCAGTCCCTCCCTGTCCTCATCTGTGAAACAATGAAACAATGCCCCTATTCCTGCCCATGTCCAGGGACTGCAGTTCTATGCAATATCTAAGACAGAGAGGACACAGTGGTGCTGTGGACTGAGACTTCTCTCTCATTATCCTCAGTCCTTCCCACAAGATAACCAGCACCTGTCATCCCCATGGGCACCTTTCACCACGAGCATCCCAGCAGGACAGTGGCAGCTTGGCAGCCAGCTTAGAAATCCAGTGAGGGACTGGGTGAGACAGCCACCGCGACTGCCACACCCAGGGGGCTGGAAGGCCTTTTTTGTTCTTGCTTTGTTGACGTACAGTGAGAGGGCTGGGTGCAGGCATAGCCCATTCACGGAGCCGTCGGGATTTGTTCCACATGTGAGGCATGTTTTTAATTTAATGGTTTATATCGTGGTGGATGGTGTTTACAGCAGTGAAGTCAGAGAGATGGAAGCACTGTGGGCCCAGAAACCTTGCTTGGCACACAGGCTGGTCTGAGAGAGGATATCATGTCTGGCTTGATGGTCATGGGTATAGGTCACCTGAGGGGCATAGCAGTCCAAGGGAGGAAAAAGCCAAGAGACAGAAGGGCTGGACTTCTTTGATCTTACTGGTCTCCACCTTGGAATCCCTCAACCTTTCCCATATGTAGGAATCAAGACAGATGGTCTGTTAGCTAGCCCCAGATCTGCACACTGCCCTGTGCAACGGGGGGCCATGAGGACAGAGAGATTCCAAGACGATCTCAAGCAGATAGCCTCTGTCTTGGGAGACAAATGTGAGAGTCGTGGATCCTTTATAACGCTGCAGTTCAAAATCCCATCTGCCTAGTCCCACTTAAGATGGGCCCCTATCTCCCGGAGCATACCAGAGGACTCATACAATGATGCCACGGCATCATTCAACAAGTCCCTGGTCCCAGGAAAGAAGGAGATGGCTTCCTGGAGGCTGGAGCCAAAGGGGGAAGGAACAAATCAGACCAGCAGAAAAAGGCAGGTTCCCAGTTCTATCAGGGAGAGGGAGGGATGGCTGGGGAACAGGAACATTACCCTTGGTGTGTGCAATTGAACGCACAAATGTGTTGGGGTGACTTTATAGTGTTGGAACAGTACCCAAACATAGACAAGGAATGCCTTCTAAGAACCTGTTGGTTGTCTGAAACCTCACACAGTATCTGGCTTGACTACTTTTCTTTTGCCTGTGATTTTATAAGCTAAAATTCAGCCATGGCCAGAAACTAAAAACAGCAACTGGGCATGGTGGCACACATCTGTAATTCCGGCACCAGGAGGCTGAAGCAGGAGGATTGCTAAAAGCTTACTGCCACCCCCCGCCACACACACACACACACACACACACACACACACACACACCCACACCCACCCACCCCCCCCCCAATCCCAGAACATCCTTACCCAGATCTTAGCAAACACTACAAGCTGGTTTTTAATTTGTTTATTACACTTGTGAATTTCACTTGTTCACCCAAAGGAAGGACTTTCATGACTGACCTTTGGTGTGTAGTGACAATTTATCTGATCATGGAAATGGCTCCCAGATCTCTACAGGGTGGATAATGTAAAAAGCTAGACAGAGGGGTGACTCACATACACAGTGGCAGTCCTGAGCCCAAGGCCATGAAATTTTACAACGCCCAGAGGATGGGTCAGTTCAGACTAAAGAACCATTGTTTGGAAATTTTTATTAATGTCTCTAGATTGTAGTTGCCTAAAGTCAGATATCAGACCTGGGTGAGGGAACTAGCCTGAGTGGCCGGGTGACTTCAGTTTTGCACCCATGTCTGTTGGTGAGTACCCAGGCAGATGCCCTGGTAGGTGGATTGACTGACTTCATGCTGGACCAGGGCTCCATCTCTCACCAAAAGCAGATGTTCATCTCTGGATCCCTGTCGCAGCATGCAGCCTGAACAAATAAAAGAACGACCACAGGTTCAGAAGAAAGAGGGGCGGGCGGCAGCGCCTTTCCCAGCTTTTCAAAGGAGAGGCTTCCAAAACAAGACTCTTTAGATTTGGAATCATACCTCCTAAGAAGCTAATTCTTTCCTTATGTCTGGAGCTTGATAAAAACAGGCTCCTTTGAACACAGTCCCGTGGTGCTACGTGTATGACGGGAAAAAGTTCCCAGAAAAAGTTCCCAGGGTCGTTTGTGGGCAGTGCCTGTGAACGCACTGGTGCAGTCCTTGCTCAGGAGCACCCAGACAGGGCTGGGCTGTGTTGGGGGCGGCAGGAACAGAGAGAGGGTGACACCCTCAAACGCTGAGGGTGGGAGTGAGGCCACTGAGGGGTGAGGGGCACTTGTGAAAGTGGGAAACAGGGTGAGCCGGGGAGGGGGTGGGTAGACTAGAGGGTAGGACTCCTAAGAAATAGAGAAAACCTGGGTAGGGGTGCGGAGATAAGGGCCTGCAGGAAGGAGGTAATCAGAAGAAGTGGTAAGAGTGTGGGGGTGTGGAGAGGGTGATCAGAAGTGACCAGGGGAGGGGTGGGGGCAGGGGAGGGAGACAGAGGCCTCAGGGAACAGGATGTCAAAGGGGAGGGATGGTAAGGAGATGGGGTCCTGGGTATCAACAGAGACAAAGGTAGAGTGGTGGGAAGGCGGGGCCTGAGAGAAGGCTGTCCTAGATGGACAAGGTGAAGCCGCAGGCTGGTCCAAGCAGCTGTGCCCAGCTGTGGAAGCGGGGAAGTCGACAGTTTGGAGTGTAGAAGCAGAGGGCAGCTTTGGTGTTGGTGGTGTGGCATGAGGTAAAGAAGGCACACCTCTTTCCAAAGCCCAGACTGATCTGGAGACAGCTTGCTGTGGCTTTTGCTGACTGTCCCTTTGGAACCCGAGCGTGAATGCAGGTGTGTCCCTAGCCTTTTGGCCACCAGAGCCAGGCCAATTCAGGACAGCCAGCCATGGAAGGACTCCTGCCCCGCAGCTCCTCTGGGGTCACTGCAGAAAGGACGTTGGTCAAACCCAGCAGCAAGGGCAGGACTGTGCCTGGAAAAGGGAAACACAGGCTTCCAAGACAGATGTGGCTAATCACCAGCCTCCTCTGTCAAGTAACTCGGTGCTCCAAGGTGTTCAGTGAGTGTGTTTATATGTGTGTTCTAGGATGCCTGTGTCTGGGTGTCTTCTTGTGTGTGTACTCAGATGTGATGGATTGTCTGTTACCCTCTGTGTGTTCTCAGGCGTGTGTACTTGGATGTGTTTAACTGTCGAGGTTCTGCGGTGTACACCAGGGTATGGCTGTCCTCACGTTTGCACTGTGTGCTTTTGGGTGGGAGGTGCACACTCTTGTTGAATGTGAGGGCCCATGTACAGCGTGGGAATCTCTGTGCACTGGATGCTGCCTTGTTCCCACCTCTGCTGAGGGGACCCTTTCACGGATAGTTGCTTTTGCATAGTTTCTTAAACACTAATTATCACTTCCTGGGGACTTTGGCATGAAAATAATGACAGTCCTTGGCCACCCAGAACCACATTTCCCAAACCTTATTTTCAAGGAACCCCGGAATCCAGTTGAGAGCAGTTGGGCAGAGATGGCGAGTGTCTTCCTGCACTGACCAATTGTTGCCAATTCCAGCCATCTCGGTTCCCAGACCCTCTCAACACACTGCCCCACCTCTATCTCCTGGAAGGTTCTAGATGGAAGGAGTGGCTGTCTGACTGAAGCCTAGCTTTGCTTCTCCTCTTGAGCCTCCCATCTCGAGGGCCCAAAACCACAAAAGACCCTGACCTACGGCTGCCGCCTCTCCCAGTGAGACATGGTCCTCACGCCCACCTCACACACCAGTCCCCACTCCTGGGCCCAGCTGGGCTTTGGACAGTCTGCCTGTACCAGTAGGAGAGGGACCTTCTCATCTCTGCCTGTTTACCCAGCCCTCTCCAGGGTGGACACTGCTTACACTCAGCCCCCAGAAGGAGGCTGGGCCCAACACCCTTGGGATGCTGACTACAGACTAAGCCAGCTAGCAGTTCTCCGGTAGCCAGAGGTTGTTCATGACAAGGATGTCAGTGCTGTCCGTCGGCAGCACTTGACCTGCACGAGTGGGGTCTGCTGCTGTTTGGAAGTGGTCAGAATGTCTCCAAGACCTCAAGGATTGGGATGGGATCCTCACTGTGAAGGACGAAGAGGGAGGGGAGCTTTAGGAAGTAATTTGGACTACATATGGTCCACAGTTGAGTCCCAGTAGCATGAGAAGAAGACAAAGAACTGAAGACACATGGTGTGTCCCCTTCTTCTTGCCATATTGACACTACGGCCCCTCAAGACATCGTCAGCAGAGTCTCTGGGGGAAAAACCTTGACCTTGGTCCTGTGACCTGGGAGGAACGAGCTGAAATCACTCCCCTAGATGACTCCTCCAGGCAGGGGAACTCGTGTGAGCAAGAGGGAGTGACTGGAGAGCCAGGCATAGGAGCACACGCCTTCAATCCAAGCACGAGAGGGAAGAGCTCTGTGAGTTTGAGGCAAGCCTGATCTCCACTCCTTTTTTGAAGATGGGATTTCTCTGTGTAGCCTCCCTCAGCTGTCCCAGAACTCCTCTGTAGACCAGACTGGCCTTGAACTCAGAAATCCACCTGCTCTGCCTCCCAAGGGCTTAAAAGCCTGAGCCTGATTGTTTCTTTTTTTCTTTTTTTCTTTTCAAACCTGGAGTTTGGTCTAAATAAGCAATCTCGAGGCCACCCTAAGCTACATAGTGAGTCCCTGTCTCAAATAAGCAAACAACAACAGAGAGACAGATTACACACACACACACACACACACACACACACACACACACACACACACACACACGCACGCACACTGTACATAGCAATGATTTGAAGAGCCTGGAGGATAAGAAGACCAAGGACACTGGATCAGATATGGGACACCCTCCAGACCCCAAAGTGTGCCCATCACAGCAGGAAAGGGACTGATGAGGGCACCAGATGATAGGAATTGCCAACCTCACACCTGCCACTTCTTGTTGACCAAAATGGCAATGTTGCCTGTATACGAGACACTTAAAAGTGAACTAAAAGTTAGACCGTATCACCCATCTGGCAGAATTTGATGAATTAGCCATTGTTTTTATATTTCTTTCATTTGTCTGTATTAATCATTTGCCTGCATATTTGTGTGTGTACCAAGTTCATGACTGGAACTCCAGAGGGTGTTGGATCTCATAGAATTTGGCATCTGGAGTTATAGATGGTTGTGAGCCACCATGTGGGTACTGGGAGCCTAACTCTGGTCCTCTGGAAGAGCAACAAATGCTCCTAACCAATGAGCCATCTCTCCAGTTCCCAAATTAGTCATTGTTGGGCCCAATGTCAGATGGTTTCCTGAAGTCCAAGAGAACGGGAGCTGCATACACAGGGGCAAACTTAGTAAGAGGGGCCTGCTCCTGGCAGGACATCTGTAAGGGGCTGGCCTTGGGCCTCCTCCCTCCAAACAGGCTGCAGTGTCCTGGTACTTAGGTGGCCATTTTTAACCCAGTCCTGATTCTGGCCTTCTGCTTATATCCAGAGCTTTCATAGATTAGACTAGCTTTAAGATCCTTATAAGTGTGAACTGGCCTTGAACTCTGGTCCCAAGCAATCTTGCTTCATCCTCCTACGTAGTAGGTTGGCTGGCTTCTCATTGCCCTTAATTGATTTTCATTAAACATATAAGCAGTTGTGGGTTTGGATTTTTGCCACATCTTCCCTCTCTTGAGCTTCTGAGTCATTTTAATTAAATCTATCTTGTCTTTTTTTTTTTTAAGGACTTGCTATGTAGCTCAGGGTAACCTTGAACTATGAGCAGTTTTCCTGCCTTTGCCTCTCGAATGCTGAGATTACAGATCTGCACCACTGTGCCAGGCTTGGACAAGTTTTCAGAAGAGCATCGCATTTACTGTGTAAGCAGGACGTGGTAGTGTTCACCTGTAACTAAACGCTTCTATACTTGGGGGGTAGAGGCCAGAGAACCCGGCCTTCAGAGCCAGTCTGAACTACATAGTGAATTTCAGGCTACGTGAAATCCTGCTTCAAAACTCCAAAAACATTTATTTAAATTTGATTACATTTATTTATTTATGTCAGACACAAGAAGGGAGGAGGGAAGGGGGGAATAGGAACATAGATGGCAGCCAGAGGACAACTTTGGGAAGAGTTCTTTCCTTCCACCATGTGGGTTCTGGGAATCGAACTCAGCATCAACGGTGGTGTCACCTTTGCCCACTGAGCCACCTCGCAGGCCTCCAAAAACATTAAAAACAAAAACAAGAGGAGGAGGAGGAGGAATTTACTATGTGACCTATAGAATGCACTGTAGCTGAGACCCCTAATCTCAGATTTCACATTTTTGTGGAGCTCAAAGCCGATTCGCCACCGCCGCCTTTCTGAGCGGTCCGCACCAAGAGGCTCGCAGAAACTCGCATATGGGTTTCATTTGTTTCCTTGCTGTAAGGCTGAAATCCACGACCTCCACTGGAATGGCTCTTCCCCTGCTGGCTTGTTGCCACATGGAAACCTCCGTTTACCGGCCTTGGCGTTAAGACCCAGTTTCAGTTTTCTCAAGGTATTCTCACCACATCAGTCCCCTCCAGAGCCCCCCCCCTTTGTGTGTGTCACACCTTCAGGGGATAGTCCTAAATCAGGCAGCTGACATTCAGATGAGAAGGGGTTTGGGACTGAGCGAGGGTTTTCTTCCTGCTTTGGTTTTGTTTTGGTTGGTTGTCTTTTTCATCCAAGGGTTCACTGTGTTGCCAGGTTGGCCTTATACTAATGATGATCCTCCTGCCCCAGCATCCCAAATGCTGGGGTCAAGGCTTGGGCTCTGTGCCTCACCCTGTTATGTTTTTGAAACTACAGGAGGGAAGAACTCAGACCACAGCCTTACAGTGTGTGCTAGGACTGAGGCAGGGCCAGGAGCTGAGATGAGCATTCAGGGCTGAATTTAAACTGTGAACCAAAGTGCCAGGTTCAAGTACAGCTATCCCTACCACCAAGTCTTCCAAAATAAAAAATTCTGAAAGAGCAAAATCTCAAAAAATAGACCAATAAAAAAATCAAAATCTTGCCGGGCAGTGGTGGTGTACCCCTGTAATCCCAGCACTTGGGAGACAGAGGCAGGTGGATTTCTGTGAGTTCAAGGCCAGCCTGGCCCTACAGAGTGAGTTCCAGGATCCCCAAGGCTACACAGAGAAAAATAATTATTCCAATCCATCAATAAAGAGCATAGCTAGGGACCCAGTGGAGACAGACTGGCAGTCACCTGTCCTCCTGGGGTGCCATGCAGGGCAAACAGAGCAGTGATGCGCTCAAACATCAAACAGAAACCAAAGGAAAATGAATCACAAGTTGGAGAGGGATTGGAAAACAGAAAACTGACCTCCATGGAAATGGCACATCTGCAGCTATGACACCACATGTCATGTGACACGTCATATGACAACATATGGTGAAGGTCATGAGCAGTCAATATGCCTTGGCAGTAACTAACTGCTCTAATTGGATTTCAGACCTTCTCAACAAGAGGAAACCATGCCTGGTACTGGAAACCTAGCTGTTGTATGTATATAATAGCCACCCTGTAGGGAGGAAGGAGAGAACCAGTTCCTCCTGACACACACTTTCTCTCTCTCTCTCTCTCTCTCTCTCTCTCTCTCTCTCTCTCTCTCTCTGTCTGTCTCTCTCCTCTCTGTCTCTCTCTCATACACACACCATAAATAACAAATTAATAAATAAATAAATTTTAAAAAGTTAAATTTAAAAATAGGCACTCAGTCTCTCACTGAAGCGCATCTTGCTGACGTCAGATAAAGTACGCCCTTCTGATGCTATCCAGACACGGACACACAGACCTGCTGCAGTGCTACCACGATACCTGAGAGCCTTCAGATCTGTGACATTTAGGCCCTTTATCTTCCAGAGCTATGGCTGGAGTTTTAGGCTTGAGGGCTTTTTGATCTTCGAGGATTTTAGCTTGGGATGGCGGCATTCAAGTGTGCCTTTCAGGCTTCTACTTCACTCCACCTATGTGCTGCCTGACTTTAGAAAAATGCTTTCTTGTATAAGTTTCAACACACAAACAAGCAGGCGGATAACAAATACTCAACTCAGGAACAGGGACACACTAACTCAAGTTTTCAGGCCTGGCTCCTGTGGGGGCTTCCTGCTTTTCCCAGATTTCTCTCTGTCCTCATGTTCTGCCTCCCTTCCCTGACAGAGATGAAGGCCATGACTTCAGTGTGTATGGCAGTCCTCTCTAGACCACGGTGGGGGGTGGGCGGGGGGGGCTGCCTACCCAGAGTTAAATACATTTGGGGACCTGAAGTAACTCCAGTAACTGTTCCCAAGGTGTCTCCATTTCTAATATTCACCCACTACTAAAAAGCCAGCTGATAGGAACAGAATACATTTTACAAATATATGAGTGTTTCAAAGAGTAAATAAAAATATTAGCCGGGCAGGGGTGGCACACGCTTTTATCCCAGCACTTGGGAGGCAAAGGCAGGTAGATTTCTGAGTTCGAGACCAGCCTGGTCTACAGAGTGAGTTCCAGGACAGCCAGGGCTATACAGAGAAACCCTGTCTCGAAAAACCAAAATAAATAAATAAATAAATATTAAAAAGGGGGAAGCCAGCTGGAAGGGGATTTATGGCAGAATGGCAGGTGCCGTGGGAGGGGCTTGAATAATCTAAAGCCTCAGGTCTGGGCACCAACAATGGTACAGCTTCTAGAGAGACAAATATCTACTACACCTCTGCTCCTCTGAGCCTTTAATACCGGCTCTTAACCATTGATGCTGAGCACAGAGGCCTATAAGCCCAAGTAGTGGCCTCACTATGTACAGGACAAAAATTGGTCAGTGCTCTGTGATTTAAAAGAGGTTTCCGTGCCCCTCCCTGAGGACTAACTTTCACGGTACCCAAAGGCATCATACAAGCTTTCAAAGGAGGGAGGCAGCCAGCAGCCCTGCCCAGCTATGACACCTGTGAACCACATCAACAGCCAGCATGGCTGAATAACTATCAGTGCAGTGGCGGCACATGTACCTTGCAGTAACTAGCTGCTCTAATTGCATTTAAGACTTTCTCAACAAGAGGAAAGAAAACTATGCCTGGTACTTGAGACCTAGCCAACTACTCAGTGCTAGTGAAAAATCATGGTTATTGGAGGATAATCTACAACCACCAATTTACGAAACCAACATGTTTTCTAACAACAATCCACAAACATTTGCCCTGATACCCACCGAAGAGTGTAGTCTTTACCCCTCATCACGGAAACGTCTCTTTGCGACAGAGACCATTACAAAAAACTACAACCAATCCGTATACAGAGTTGTGAAGCCCAGACCCAATAGATACATCTACAAAACACTTGACACCTAAGGCTCAGGGATAAGTGCAGAAGAGAGGGCAGAAAGAGTGTAGTAGCTGGAAGATCGGAGGCTTTGCTGTGAGATTGGTCTCCTAGCAGCATCATAAGCAACACCCATAAAGTATCACCAGCGTGACTGTCCAAATGTAAACTGAACAGGGACATCAACAAACATACTAAACAGCGTGGGGGAAAGCCCAACCACAATGAGGTCACCCTACACAAAGACCTACAGGCTACTGAGGAAAGCTGGGAGCAGGAGAGGTGGTCCTCCCCAGGGAAGAGCACCCCAATTGGTTGTCCAGTGCCAAATTGTCAGCACTGAAAATATAGATACAAGTAACATTATGTGGACCAATGGGTTATATCTGGTAATATATATGTGTATACAAATACCTAAAAGTATATAGTAACAGGAAAACAAGGCCATGAATTTGAAGGAGAGGGCTTTATGAGAAGGTTTGGAGGAAGGAAAAGGAAGGGAAACATGTTGTAATTAAAATACAATCTCAAAAGTAAAAAATAGAGCCCACCCCGTCGGTGTCCCAGGAGAAAGTGACTGCAGCTTTTCCAAAATTCATGTTCCTGTTTCAAGAATGTTAAAAAAAAATTAAAAAGTCCCAGTCTGTGGGACAATCATTCAGGCTGGCAAAGAAAGCTGTGTCTCTCTGTCCCTGGAGATACAAACCAGGGCACAGGAGCCCTTCAGGGGAAGGAGCAAGAACTCAAATGGGAGCGGAGGAGGACCACTCCAGCATCCTCCGAAGTCCATGAAGCAGATGGGAGCCTCATGGTGGAGACCAGAGGGGTGTGGCGAGAGGTGAGCTGGACCCCAATAGGCTGCTCCTCGGGTTTCCCACCACACAGAAGAAGGCAGGCGGCAGAAGTGTGGCCTTGGGTGTGACAACTGTCACCTGCAGCCTGTTCTGCCTTTCCTGCTCAGGTGCTCCCTGGAGCCAGAGTACAGGCCTTTGACAGGCCTCTCGGGTGGCAGTGTTGGCATCCTCCCTGTTGTGTGTCATCCAGATATACTGCAGAGTGTTGGTCTTCCTCATCTGCTCACTCACTTTTCCCAGACGCATCAGCCCGGCACATTCACAGTCAGATATCACACCAGCTGAGCACCTTCTTCAAAGCAGCTGAATTGTCACCTTGCTGCTCTCAAAGGCACATAGTGAAGGGCTCTGGGCAGGATTGGCCTTCAGGAGAAGGTTGAGAACTTCGGCAATCAGCTTGGCCCCTTTATGTCCACTGGGATCCGTTCAGACACCTTAGGGGCTAGACAGCCTTCCCGGGAAGGCTGTTCCACATGTTAAAGCAGTGGGTCTAAGTGGGGGTAAGGTGTACCCTTGAAGAGCCTTGAGTGTTTGACCTCCAGGCTCACAGGTGAAGTGCCTGGATCAGCCTTGGTTTCCATAGGGCCAGCCCTGGTCCCTTTGCAGTTTCTCCAAGAAAGGGATGCAGGGCCTAACTCCCCTGCATACACGCAGTTAACATGTGTAAGGCACACACATGTGCACAGCTTGGTCTCTGTTTAAATACACCTGGGGCACAAGCCAGGATCAGCCTCTGTAAGCACAAGCCTGTCTCAGACCTCCCTACCTTTTTCCTGCACAGGAACACGCAGAGCAGGAAGTCCCGGGTCCTTGTTATTTCCGGGCCACTTCCTGCACGAGTGAACCAACTGTGAACCACCAAGACCTTTCCCTGGACTGGACAGAACCACTCAGACCCGAGAAACAGATGGCCCAAGAAGGTGGTATACCTGGCAGCTGAGTCCAGAGGAGAGGGTGTCGCTTTCAGGACCAAGCTTTGTGGTCACCTGGTGAAGCAGAATAGATAATATTGGAGTCTGAGAACCAGTTAGATTTCAGCCTTCCTCAGAAACCAGTGAGGCAGGTTTCAGGTGCTCCTAAACAACGTGTGTGTGTGTGTGTGTGTGTGTGTGTGTATGTGCGCACACATGTGTGTTTGTGTGTATGTGTGTGTATGCGTGTGCATGTGTGTCTGTCTGTGCATGTCTCTATTTGTGTGTATGTCTCTGTGTGTATCTGTCTCTGTGTGTGTCTGTGTCTGTTGTTCCTGAACCCATGTGTGTACATGTCTGTCTGTCTCTACGTGTGTGAGTCTGTATGTCTCTGTATGTGTCTGTATCATGTGTTCCTGAACATGTGTGTGTGTGTGTGTGTTTGTGTGTGTCTCTCTGTGTGTATGTCTCTTTCTGTGTTTATGTCTATGTATGTGTGTGAGGTGTTCCTGAACCCTTATGTGTGTGTGTGTGTCTGTCTGTCTGTCTGTCTGTGTATCTGTGTGTATGTCTCTGTGTATCAATCTCTGTGTCATGTGTGTGTATATATCTGTATTTGTGTGTATCTATGTCTGTTTCGGGTGCTTGGAGGGAGTCTGTGTGTATCTTTGTGTGTCTTTGTGTTTATGTCTTTGTGACCACACAGGGCACAGGGAAGACAAGGGTGGGAGTCGACAGCTAGTGGCCAGAAAATCCAGACCAAGTAGAGAAAAAAGGAGCTGGGATAATAGAATATATAATATCTTAAACAATATTAAGTATACTCAAAGCTTCCCAGATTTGTGACCTGCGGACTCTTTGACAATCCTGTCCATCACTTTGAATCTGTCCCACTCACATCGTTGGCAGTTTGCTTTTGTAGTCCTTGTGGCAGGAGCTCCCCCAGATCCACTTCCTGGGAGCTTCACCCTAGGAGACAGGAATGAATTGGAGGGATTCCTCCTGGCTCCTTCTGGGGTGCAGTGTGGGATAAGGGGCTGGGATTAAGTTTCCATCACTGCCTGACATGCTCACTGCACCAAGGGGAGCTGAGCCCCCATAATCAGGACCAGCTGTGCCTCAGGCTGGGATGCTGGGGGTGTGGTGGCCATGTCTGCCTGGTCCCACTTCCCCAGAGAATATTTTCTGAAACCTCTCAGTTTATAGTTAGGAAACTGAAATCAAAAATCCCAATCCAGAGTTTGCACCGCTACAGGGTCTCAGCCTCCCCCTCCCCTGCTTATTGAGCCTTTGGAGTGGGCCTGGCTCCTGGGACCAGGAAGTAGGACTCCAGGTATCAGACTCCAAGTCTGTTGGCATTATTAGCCCCAGACAGGGCTGTGATGGACACACTGTGGACACACTGCACATGGGTCATGATTTCATGGTTGTGACATATTGCCTGACAGGAACAAATTAAATGACAAGCGTATTGGGGTTTAGGGTTCCTGAGCATCCTTTCATCTGACTCCCGAGTGTTAAGCCAGTGGTGGGGAGCTGATGCGACTGAGCATCCTGGCAGGAGCTTGTGTGGGACAAAGCTGCTAGTCTAGTGGTGGAGAGAGGCAAGACACAGGAAGGAGCTGGGGACAGACACATAGGTCATATCCCTCAGAGGCATGTGCCCAGTGGTCCTCCTCCAGTTGGGACCCCATTCTTTTTTTTTTAAGATGTATTTATTTATTATATATAAGTACACTGTAGCTGTCTTCAGACACACCAGAAGAGGGCATCAGATCTCATTACAGATGGTTGTGAGCCACCATGTGGTTGCTGGGATTTGAACTCAGGGCCTCTGGAAGAGCAGTCAGTGCTCTTAACCACTGAGCCATCTCTCCAGTCCCCAGGACCCCCATTCTTATGGCTTCCTCAGTCCAGAAGTCAATAGATTAACTGATGATGAAATCAGCAACTTACCAACACCATTTCGTCCTAGATTTTTGTTGCTGTGTTAAGATTCTGTGGCCAAAAGAAACTTGGGGAGGAAAGGGAAGGCTTTATTTGCCTTTCAGATTGTAGTCCATCATCAAGGGAAGTGGCTTGATGCAGAAACCATAGTTTCTTTCCGCTTGCTTCCAGGCTCATGGACCATTTGCCAGGGTGGGGGTTGCCACTCACTGTAAGCTAAGCCTTCTTCTATCAATTAACAATCAAGAAAATGCCCCCATAGACATGGCCAATCTGATGGAGGCAATGACTCAACTGATGCTCTGTCGTCCCACGTATACCAAGTTGAGGACCAAAGTTAGCCATGGCGGCTGTGAACTAAGCGTTACCAGCCTAGCTGGAGACATGTTTACGCAAAACGCCTTGAGTCTGACCCATAGGTCTGGCAGCTCTACATACTCATGTGAATGTTAAGTTTTGGCTTTGAAAAAGGATTCTAGACCAGCCTCCAGGACCACGGGACAGTCACATACATGAAGGCCATAAAAGAACACTACACAGGAACTCGAGTGGCAAGCCTTAAAGTCCATTGCTCACTGTCGTCCTAAACCAAAGGCACAAAAAAGACTCAGCCATGTAACAAAGTTTCCACAAGGAATGAAATTGACCGGAAAGAGTCCCTGTCTCCAAAATCCACAGGCTGGTGGACATAATACAGGGAACAGGAAGATGGAGGAGGAGCATGAGCTCAGGATAGGGAGGATGTAGGGGGAGGAGCATGTTCACAGTGAAGGGGGAAGAGGAGCACGAGAGCACAGTGTAGTGGGAGGAGGGAGAGGGAGGACTCTAAGGGAGAGAGCAGTGTAGAGTATCCTGGACACCTGGCTGGATGCTTGTTAATGCTGTTCATTTGTTTGTTTGTTTGTTTGTTTGAGACAGGGTTTCTCTGTGTAGACCTGTGTGTCCTGGAACTCACTCTGTAGACCAGGCTGGCCTTACACCACAGATCAGCCTGCCTCTGCCTCTGGAATGCTGAGCTTAAAGGTGTCCCCACCATGCCTGGCAGTCAATGCCATCTTAGATAATATTAAGTATACTCGAAGCTTCCCTGAATTGGTAGGTTTGTGACCTGTCTTTTTTATAAACCCTGCCCATCACTTTCAGTCTTTCCCACTCACATCTTGGCAGGTTATTTTCACATTAACCTTAGGGCACCGTGGCAGGGTTCTGTTTGTCATCCTGTGCTACCTGTTATAGCAAAGACCACTGAAAACCTCCCCACTGCCTATGGAGGGTGCATGGGTACAAGCCCATCGTTGCGAGAACTCTCAAGTATTTAAGCATCGGAAGCGAGTTAGCTAGGTGGTGGCATAGAGAGGGTACCCCGAGTCGATGAACAGCACCACATGCTCGGAGACACACAGACCCGTACTAACAGACACCAGGAAAAAAATAGATAAGACAGATTTGATGTCTGTCACCCACATGCTTGGGACCAGAAGTATGTTTGGTTTTATGTTTTTGGATCTTGCAATATTTGCACATATAAAACAATGAATCTGAGGGCATGGGAAACCCTTCCCACGCTTCACACCGTCACGTCCACTCTTGGCCTGCGGCTCGCTGTCTAGGAGGGGCTTCATGGGTCTCTCACTGGGCTTGCTCTTTGATGTGACCTGTCACAGGAGGTCACAGGTGTAACTGACCATACTGTGGCATCACAACACCTCTCAGAAGTTTCATATTTCAGATCCTTTTGGATTCTAGATTTTCAGATTAGGGATGCTTTGCCTGCCTCAGTGAGGGGAGAAAAATATCACAGTGTTCTGACTTGCTCGTCAGGAATCCATATCCGCAGGCTCATGGCCGCCTTTCCTAGGTTCCAGCTCAGCCTGTTAATATGGGCTCCCACCTGCTTGTCCTCAGAGCACCAATCGAGTCCCCAGGGACGAGGGGCATTTCCTCTATCTCATCACCGCCTGCTCTGGAGGAGACAAGGCAATCTTAACAAGGGAGCACAGTGGGTGAGCCTGGCCCTGACCGTGTCCCCACTGAGAGAGAGGCTGAACTTAGGGCGCGGGGCTTCCTTCGGGTGAGGCCCGGTGATGGGAGCATTCCAGGCATGCCGAGCTGGGAATTGACTCTGCCCTGGTGGGTGGTGCCTCCGGAGGCCCCTGGCTGACCCCCGCAAGAGTAGGAAGGATGTTCTCCTGTCCCCAGACTCCTATGCAGCAGAGTTCAGGGGGTCACCAGACCCTTCTTTCTGATGCTCATGTTATTGTGACGAGTCCCCTCTGGGTTAGGACTATACAGCCCCAGAGGGACAACAGTCACTGGTAGCTTTCTTGAACAACTGAAGTTGGGGGTAAAGCAAGCTATGGCTTCTCTCTGGCCCCTCTTCGAGCTGAAGATGAGTCCAAGGAGCCCCCTGGACCCCGCTTCCCTCTAGCGAAGTGTGGAGGAGGTCACCAAATCACTCTGCCTGTCTCTACTACCCCACACAAGAAGGGTAGTTGGCCACACCTTTGACAATGAACAGGCACACAGAAGAAACCACAGAGGTCAGCGTAGGCAGCTCAGCCCTTCTGCCTATCTCAAGCGGACTTGGAGGATGGCGTGGCACCTGCACACACTTTTCCAACCACAGGCATCTGCCTCCTGTTTCCCCCAAGTTCAAAGGCAGATAGCTGGCAGGCAAAAACAGAGTGGCTAGCCTGCAGTTGGGCGTGTAGTCTGTCTGGACAAGCTGGCCTGAAGGGGAGGAGGTGTGGCCCTCTGGCCAAGCCTTGACCCAGCCCTGTTTTGATTGAAGCCATGTGAGGGGTGGGTAGGCAGACAGCCAGGGCTTTGACCCTGGACAGCCAGGACTCTGACCCTCAGGAGAGGTGCAGGGATCCTTGCATGCCAGACCGTGTGCAAGCTCTTTACAAGGCTGGGCACATTCTCCTGGTCTGAGTAGTAGCCCTGGCTTGTATGAGGGCTGACAGGGCTTGTGGCTCAGCTCAGTATACTCAGCTCAGTAGGGTCATCAGCTGTAGAGTCTGGGATGGAGTTCTCAGAGCATCTCAGCTGGACAGAGGGTGGTAGTGACCTGCAGGGAGCTCCGGAGCAAGTGGGCCTACTGTATATTGGGCTAGCCAATCACTCAAGACTCCCAGTTGCTGCAGTACTATCCGCCCAGCTATCCAATGTGGAATGTTGATCAAGGGTTCACATGTGGGACCAGGTCCTCCAGGGGCATGGTGACATAGGGGAGAGAGCAAAACCCAGAAGGCTCCATAACTGGGCAGAAAGGTTGTTTACATCTTCTGGACAGCAGTCTGTGGGGCGGGGGTGGGGTGGGGGGTGGGGCATAAGAGCTGTGGATACTGGTAGGCAGGTAAGTGGCATTAAGGGGTACCTGTCTTTGTGACATCTGGGTGTCTTTAACCCCAAATATCCATCTCTTCTGCAGCTCACCTACCTACCAGCACTACAAACAGAACAAGGCATGAGCCTTACTTTATGTTGTGGGCTAGGCTCCAGTCCCCAACTCCTGGGCATTTGATCCTGGAGTAAATGGTCTTTGAGTTACTTCCAAGTCAGGAAGGACTGCCTGAAGCCCCTGTCAGGCTGCAGGGATGACATATGATATGTTTTCATGGAGAATGGAACAGGAATCTTTGCAGCCCACTCACCTGAGGTCAGCCCCTAGACACATTTACATAGTACGGAGTATACCAAGCATGTTACACAGTACATAGTGCTCATGCTACATAGTGGGTAGTACATACATACACAGGGCACTGCCTGCTGCATGGTAGGCTGTGGAATGACAACTGCTTAAATTCTGGGGGGCTCCTGCCCTGAGTGGGAGCTCACCTCACTCACTCCATTGACACAGAGTCTTCTGCCCTCCTGATTGAAGTCGCCTGTTCTCATCCTGATTCCTGTCTCTGTGTCTAGAGGGGTCCTAGTATGCTCTGATGGCTTAGGGAGTGAGGAGCCTCGTTAGAGTGCAGAGCCAGAAGGGCCCAGAGGATAGAAGAGCTAAAGAAACTACAAAATTCAGTCAGACACATTCTGTATGAGGACTAAGGGTGGAAGGGACTGGATCAGAACTCCAGACGCATGTGTCTTAGGAGCAAGCCTCACATGAATTTGATGAAGAATCTGTAAAGTGTAAAGAAACACATGCTCCCCCGCTACCTACTCCCGAAGTTCTCAGCCAGGTAGAAACCCGCCATCTAATGGGGCTTCTCCTAAAGTGAGGCCCAGGCCTGCCCTGGTCCCATCTCCTTCATTCCCATCATCTTTCCCAAAGGGACAGAGTCTGGAAGGTAAGACTATTAAGATCATTGAGGCCAGTAAGCAGGACCCCTCCATGGTCTCTGCATCAGCTCCTGCATCAGGTCCTGCCCTGCTTGAGCTCCTGCCCTCACTACTTTTGATGATGAACTGTTAGATGGCACTGTGAATGAAATAAACCATCTCCTCCCCATGTAACTGTCTGTGGTCATGGTGCTTCAGCATAGCAATAGTGACCCTAACTAAACACACCATAACATTTCCCAGCCTTCAATTTTCCTGCTTCAAAACCTCCTGAGGAGGTATCTCCCCATACCCCTGGACCCTTGGCTGAGTACAGTTAGCTCAGCCTTCTGCTCTGTCCAGAACTGAAACATCCAACAGTTCCAGGTTAGGCACTACCTTCAGATATCAATCTCTCCCCTGCCTGGGGATTCAACCGAGTTTGAAGAGTGCCTTCCTAGGGTACATGATGTCCTCAGTTACTCCCCAGCATTGCCCAAGGCCAGCCTGGGCTACATTAAGCCCAGGGAGAGGGGGATACTGGGAGAGAGAGAGAGAGAGAGAGAGAGAGAGAGAGAGAGAGACACACACACAGAGAGAGAGAGAGTCAGAGAAAGAGAAGAGAGAGACACAGAGAGAGACACACAGAGAGATAGAGAGACAGAGATAGACAGAGAGACACAGATACAGAGACACAGACACAGAGAGAGAGACAGAGACACACAGATACAGAGACACAGACAGAGACAGATCCGTCCAGATATAATGCCAGCAGGAGAGTTCCACTTCCTCCTCACCAGAAGCAGACACCCAGACAGAAATCCAACACAAAACTTCAGAATCAGCTGCCCCATAGATCCACAGTACTTAAGAAACACTAGCAGAATTATTTCACCCAATACATGTGGTATATGGATTCTTCTCAGCAGTTCATGGAACTTTCTCCAAACCAGATCAGATTTTAGTCCACAAAACCAGTCTTAATAAATAAAAGGAAAAAAGAAATAACTTTACAATCTTTTTAAGATCGATATGGAATAAAACTGGGAAGCAATAAGAGAAAGTATGCAAAGTTATGAACACTGGACAAAACACTTTTTTAAAAAAGATTTATTTATTTATTATATGTAAGTACACTGTAGCTGTCTTCAGACACCCTAGAAGAGGGAATCAGATCTCATTAAAGATGATTGTGAGCCACCATATGGTTGCTGGGATTTGAACTCAGGACCTCCAGAAGAGCAGTCAGTGCTCTTAAACGCTGAACCATCTCTCCAGCCCCTGGACAAAACACTTTTGATTGGGTCATTGAAGAAGATCTGGGAGGAAATACAAGATTCCTAGGTCCGAATGCAAATGAGAGCACAGCTTGCCAGAACTTGCGGTGAAGGCCATTGGTTCTGCGAGGTTCTGTGAGGACGGTTCAGAGCTATGAGTGCCTATACTGAATAAGTCAGAGCGTGAGGGAGCAGCTGAAAGGTGACACTCAAGCTCAGCCCAGCACGACCAAGGGGAACCCCAAATCAGCAGAATAACAGAAACAATAACAATCAGAGCTAGGAATAATGAGACAGGGACAAAACATACAAGTTACTGGAGTGAAAGACTGGTTCTTCCAAAAGGGTAAACAAGAGTGGCGAGCTCTTGGGCAAACTAAGAGACAGAGAAAGACGGCCTCAGATAATAAAACTAGAGGGAAGGGGAGCATGTCACAGCAGATACTGAAGTAGAGATCATTAAAGCACATTTTGAAAATTTATATTCTAATAAATCGGAAAATTACATAAATTTATATCTCAACATGTATAGCCTACCAATACTACACCTGAACAAAGCAATAATAACTGCTTAGAGCAGTGGTAACCATCTCTCTGCCAAAAGCCCAAGGCCTCACAGACTCACTGATGAATTCTACCAGGCCTTTACAAAGGGAATCAGTTTGGTATACTGGCACACACCTCTCATCCCAGCACTCGGAAGGCAGAGGCAGGAGGATCTCTGTGAGTCTGAGACTAGCCTGATCTTCATAGCACGTTCCAGGACAGCCAGAGCTACATAGGAGACCGTCTTTTAAAATTTAATTAACTAATTAGTTAATTTTAAAAAGAACTAACAAAAAGGGAAATCGAGGCTGGAGAAATGGAAGATTTGAGTTTGAATCCAACACCCATGTTGGCTAGCTCAGACTGCTACCAGAACTGCTGTTCCAAGGTATCTGACTGACACACTCGTCTTCATGGACACACACACACACACACACACACACACACACACACACACACACACACAAATAAAAATAAATTTTAAAATAGTTGACAAATGCCACTGTATCAAATAGATATCTCTATATAACAAAAATGACAGCACCAATAGCCATCCTGTAGGACAGGAGAACAATTTTTGCCAGCTATTCCTCTAATAGAAGATTAATATCCAGAATATTCAAAGAATTCAAGTATAAACACCAAAAGAGTGACCAATATATTCAATAGATGGGCAAATTAGCCAAATAGACACTTTTCAAAAGAAAAAAATACAAATGGTCAACTAACACATGAAAAAAAATTCAACTTCCTAGTCATTGGGAAAATGCAAATCAAAACCATTACGTGGAGACTTTTCTCACCCTAGTTATAATGTCTCTCACCAAGAGGGAAAAAGATTAGCAGTGCTGATGTGCTGTAGAGGGTGGGAGATCCTTACACACTGTGGGTGCAAATGGGCGTTAGTGTAGCCACATTGAAATCAGTATGGAGTTCCTAAAATCCTAAAACTACGGCTGCCATGCCATCTAGCTACATTACTTCCAGGCATCCACTGGAGGATTCAAGGTCAGCACACCATGTTTATGGTGCCACTATTTACAATAATGAGATCATAGAGCCAGTCAATGAGATTGTGGATAAAGAAACAGTGATATAGGGGCTGGAGAGATGGCTCAGCGGTTAAGAGCACTGACTACTCTTCCGAAGGTCCTGAGTTCAAATCCCAGCAACCACATGGTGGCTCACAACCATCCATAATGAGATCTGATGCCCTCTTCTGGTGTGTCTGAAGATAGCTACAGTGTACTTACATATAATAAATAAATCTTAAAAAAACAAAACAAAACAGTGATATATATTCACAATGCAGTTTTATTCCACCACAAAGAAGAAGAAAATGATTGCATGTGCAGGAATATGGTTGTCACTGGAGCCCGTTATGTTCAGAAAAATAAGCCAGACTCAGAAAGATGGATGTGCGAGTTTCCTCTCATTTATGAACTCTTGAAGGAGAAAAGACTTAAATGCCCAGGTAGGGGTGGTGCATGCCTTTAATTCCAGCACTTGGGATGCAGAGGCAGGAGGATTTCTGAGTTCAGGGCCAGCCTGGTCTACAGAGTGAGTTCCAGGACAGCTAGGGCTATACAGAGAAACCCTGTCTCAAAAAACCAAAAAAAAAAAAAAAAAAAAAAAGACAAGGAAAGCAAGTGGGGGTAAGAGGAAGAAGGGTGAGAGAGCATCTGTCTTAGTTATTGTTCTACTGCAGTGAAGAGCCACCATGACCAAGACAATCATTGTTAAGAGAAAGCATTTAGTTGGTGGCTTGCTTACAGTTTCACAAGTTTAATCCATTATCATCATGGCAGCGAGCATGGGGTCATGCAGGCAGTTGCTGGGGCAGTAACTGAGAACTGCATCCTCATCCCTAGGTGAAGAGAGAGACTCTAGGCTTGGCACAAGCTTTTGAAAGCTCAGAGTGCACCCTCACTGACACACTTCCTCCAACAAGGTCATACCCCTTCAACTTAGTCCCTGGTGACTAAGTATTCAAATATCTGACCTGTGGCGGCCATTCTTATTCAAACCACTACAGCTTCCCAGTTTGTTTTCTCCAGTACCCTGACCAAAAGCCAAAGGGTTTGTTTCACCTTTTCAGCTTTCAATCTATCATGAAGTAAAGTTAGGGCAGAAACCTGAGGAAGCTGAATGCAGGAACTGAAGGAAGCAGAGGGCAGGGAGGAGCTATGCTTCCTGGCTCGCCCCAGGAGCTCTCCTTCTTAAACTTTCTAGGACCACTGGGCCCTCCCACATCAGCCATTAATCAAGCAAATGCCCCCACAGACTTGCCTTTAGACCAATCTGATGGAGGCATTTTTTCAAGGGCAGTTTTTTCTTCCCAGACAATCCTAGTTTGTGTCAAGAAACTAACCAGTGCATAATGGGGAGAATATGGTCCAAATGAGAAGGCTACGTGGACTCCATGACAGGCTTCAAATTGGCAGTTCAGGAGACTAGGCCTAAGAACTGGGCAAGTCCAGGCAAGCCCAGGCAAGTCACTTACTAGAAAAAAACCCAGGTTTCAAGAAGCTAGTGAGAAACTGCCCGCCATCAGAAGCTGCCCCACCACCTGGCCTGAAGCAAGAGCAATGAATGGGTCGGCAACAGTTTCCAGACCTCCCCAGCAACAGTTTCCAGCCCAAATGCCCTGGTAATGGGTCTGGAATGTCTCTAGAGATGGAACAAGATAAAGGTCACCTACCCCAGAATTCTCCTACTGTGCTTTAAATCAAGCCTTCGAGCTCACTTGGTTGTCTCTCCATCTTGGAATGGGAGACCCCAGCAGCATGCTGGGCTTCTACAGAATAAAACACTCTTTGCTTTTACATGTGATTTGAGTCTGGGGTATCATTCTTTGGCAAAACATGGACCCTTACAAAAAGGCATCACATGCATGCCTGACAATGACACTATGCAAACCCGTTAGCTTGTATAATTAATAAATGCTAACTGAAACATAACATTTACCATCATGCACTTTTAAGTGTACAATTGAATGGCATGAATACATTCATGAGTTTGCACAAACACCAAGGTTACTTGTCTCCTCTTCCTGTCTGTACAATGAAAATATACCCACTAAATGGCAACTACCAGTTTCCCAGCAGTCCCCGTCTTGCTGTCTGTGGCTTTGACTGGAATAAGTAAACCAGTCAAACATAGCGAAGACTAGGAGGACAACAGTGGGGGCTGGGAGGGGAGGTCAAATGAAAATAGAAAAATTAAGAAGCAGCTGGGGGTGGGAGTATACGATTATAATCTCAGTGACTGGGAAGCTGAGGGTCACTGAAGCCAGCCTCAGTGGAATAGCAAGTTCCAGGCCAGGCAAGACTACAGTATGAGGCCCTGTGTCAAACAAACAATCAGAAACTGGAGGACTGAAAAAAAAAAAAGAAAGAGGAAAAAGAAAAATTGTAATGTGCTGAAATAAAGAGGAAGAGGAGGAGCCAGGAGAAAGAGAAGGAGGAGGAGGGAAGGATGGGGAGAAGTGGAAAAGGGGAGGAGGAGGGAGAAAGGAGGAGGGAGAGGAGTGGAAAAGGGGAGCCAGGGAAGAGGAATGAGAAGGAGGAGGGAGGAGGGGGAGGAGGGAAGGATGGGGAGGATTGGAAAGGGGGAGCTGAGGGAAGAGGAATGAGAGGGAGGAGGAGGAGGGAGGAGGGGGAGGAGAGAGGAGAGAGGAGGGCAAAGGAGGGAGGAGCGGGAGGAGAGAGGAGGGAGGAGGAGACACATGCAGCATCAGAGCACCTCACACTTCTTTCCAAGTATCCCCTTGTTTCCTCCTACTGTGAGTAACTTCTTTGGACTTGCACTCTACTTCATGGATTCCGCCTTCATCTGGGTCTAAACTTTTGTCAAGGTCATTCAGTGAGCTCTGAATTGGGTTTTTAATTTCCAGACGCTCCATAGTGGTTCTTTTTTTTTTTTTTAAATCTTAATTGTATACTGTCCAGTTGTTGAGAAAATAGAAATTTAGAGGCCTAGATTCTTCTCCCTGGCTCCAGCACAGCAAAGCATGTCCTTTATGTCCCTGGCTGATAATTCAAGCACCTGGTTGATAATTCAACCATCCGTTTTTGGGCTGTTTCTCCTTCACCATATCTCCTCTCATGTTTCTTCCGTCTTTGTTCCTGGGCTGGAGAAATGTCTTGCAGAAACAAGCAACAGCTAGGGCAATGTTGTCACTGTCCTGGAAAGCTTCAGTTATTTGCTGCAGATACAGATACCCCAGCCACCTGCAGTTACACCGAGCTGAGGGCTGGAGAGCTTGTGAATTGCTGTGTTTAGGGCCTGAGCCACCCCGATGACGCTGAGTTGGGCTACTGTCCAGCAGGGTGCTAACTCGCCTCTGCCCATCCCTCACCCCGGGCACACTCCTCTTTGTTTTCGGTCAAAAGCAGGTGTGGTTGAGTATGGGCCACACCCTTGATGGGTCCTGGACTCCTATTTGTTTCCTTAACCCAGAAAGATGCCAAAAATGACAGAGGCCCTTCCTGGCCCTTCCCGAAAGGGCGGGATAGCCTGGGTTCCAAGATCTCCTCGCTAGCCTGGCTTACTCTGGGGAGTCATCAGTGTGCTTTAGATATTTCCTGCTTCTATGGAGATGACATTTGTGTGCTGCCGTGAGTCTTTCCTTGTTTTATTAGGAGGGTTGACCTCGCTGCTCATCGTCACCGGAAGCTTGTCTTGCATTTTAACCTAAAGTTTTAAAGCGCTTTCTTGATCACTTTAGTTCAGTTCTGTATAAAGGGTGTGGTGGGATCACATTCTTCCTCTCTGCAGATCCTGTGTCCAATAGAATTTTTGTTGACAGTGTGTGCCTCTTAAGTCCTGTGTCAAGCCTCTGTGTAAAGATCTAAGTCTGGGATTCATTTCTGTAACAGGCTGAAGTTTGCCTCCTTCCCCTGCAGGGGTTGGAATCATGACTCCAAGCAGAGCGATAGTGTTTAGAAGTAGGGCCTTGGGGATGTTATGGCGGTAGCCCACGTGAATGAGAGCAGTGTCCTTACAGAAGGGGCTTCAGGATTTTCTCAGCCTTGCATGCTGTGAGGACATGGGCAGCAGATTCCAGTCTGTAAACCAAGAGGAGCTGGACAGCTGCAGTGTTGGCCCTCTAATCTCAGAACCTCAGCCCCCAAATGCCAAGAATACTCTCTGTTTTCATAAGTCATCTAGCCTATGGAGTTTTAGATTAGTTTTTTTTTAAATGATTTTTTCTTTAATTTTTTATATGTATGGATGTGTTGCCTGCATGTATGTCTGTGTAGCATGTATGTGCAGTGCTTGAGGAGAGGGTATTGGGTCCCTTGGAACTGGAGTGGCAGGTGTTTGTGAGTCACAACATGGGTGCTGGGAATTGAACCCAGGTCCCTTGAAAGAGCAGCATTGGTTTTTAATCACAAAGCCATCTCTAGATCTGGAGTTTTGGTTCAACACCATGAACTGATGAAGACAATTCCATTATGTGTCTCCCCACCCCTGTTAATTTTTGTTCTAGGCTATGCCTTACTGATATTCTTAATTACTGAAGTCTTAGGATTCTTCTTGTTTGGCTTCTGTTCAGAATTGCTGTGAGTCTAGTGTGATCAGAAACAGCTGTGTTTATAACGTCACCCTTCATGCCCAAGTGCACAGGATATTTATGACATCATACCCAAGTACACAGGACAGCTCCATCCCTCTGACTTCCATAACTCTCACAAAGTTTTGTAATTTTTCTCATCCTGTAATTTTTCTTTCATAGCCTTATGGAATCTGCTCCTTAAAATATCTTTTAAATTGTGTGTATCTATGTGGGTGAAGCTATGTACACATGTATGCACCTCTAAGGTCATAGGTGACAGATTTCTGGAGCTAGAGATACAAGCAGTTATGAACTGTCCCATGTGGATGCTAGAAATCAAACTCAGGTTCTAATCATCTCACCAGCCCCAATTATTCTTTTTGTTGTTTCTTTTCTTTTGTTTTAAAACGGGGTCCCATTATGTAGCCCTGGCACCGAACTCAGCTACCTTCCCAGGGCTGGGATTAAAGACATGCACCATCATAATCTGTCAGCTGGAATCCTCCCTTGAAAGTAAAAAGAAGGGTTGTCAAAATTTGCAAGAAGGGGTAGATTTTACTGTATATAAACAAAGACTTAATTTTTAAAAAAAAATTAATAGCAGACGGTGCATGTGTGAATAGTAAAATCTGACAGATCTGAGTCGGCCACTTGCTTAGAACACTGAAGTTTGAAAGAGAGAATTCTCAAACAGAACTTGAATATCTAGGTCTGACCATGGTGTGTGTGTGTGTGTGTGTGTGTGTGTGTGTGTGTGTGTGTGTGTGTCTGTCCCAGGTAGTGTCTGTCGCCTGTACCTGAGGTGAGGTCAGGCAGTCAGGCATCCTGCCCTGCTAGTCTTTTGGCAATCTGCAATGTAAGCCTCCACACAGCTCAGGTTCCTTTTGTCCACACCCGCTAGTTCAAAGTCACCTGCTGGGGGCGCCACCAACGCATCCAGGACCCCGGTACCATCACGTGTCCAGTTCACATCCTCACCAGAGGAGGCGCTGTTGCTGTCACATTTCCTGGTCAGCTGCCCTCTCCTGTCGGGCTGTGCCTCTGGCTTCATGGCCGCCCCCACTTCCGGCCTGGGCCTCTCGGGATACCTGCTGCTTCTGCTTCTACTGACTACCCCAACTTGGGTCGCTTCATTCAGTCGCCAACACCCCAAAGGCCAGGCAAATTCACTGAGGAGTGACGTGGGTAGGCCCCAGTCCCAGGGTCTGGGTGGTGATCCTTTCCTGGGTGAAACTTCGGCCCTAAGCCCCGGCCTGGCCCCTCCCCACTCAAATACTCCTTTCCTCCATCTGTGGCCCGCCCCTCCTGTGGTGTGGCTTTGGGCCCACCCTGCATTTGTTCCTTTCCTCAGCCTGTGGCCGACCAGTTCTGCAAGGCAAGCTCTTGGGTGGAGAGTTGACTCGTGATGGGAAATGGCCATGGCAGGTCAGCGTGCATTACTCTGGCTTTCACGTCTGTGGTGGCTCCATCCTCAATGCCTACTGGGTGCTGTCGGCAGCACACTGCTTTGCCAGGTGAGAGGTACAGGAACTGTTAGGGGTAATGAATGGAGCAGGGACACAGGATAGGAGAGGCCTCCACCGTGTGCACATGGCTTGGACTACTGCATCCACTGTTGAAGTGTCATCGTCATCGTGTCGTGTTTCCCCCTCCCCCGCCTAACCGCCACAGTTGATAACACTCATTCCTTTGACCTCAAACTTAAAGTGCCTTCCAATGGACCAACATGGATTTATCCACCCTAGCTGACTGGGCCACTAACTAGGTGCATGGCCTGTCCTCTTGAGCATAGTCCTACAGACCAGGCTACATCCCCACTTGAGAAGTCTCCATTTACAGTATGCCCCTCGCCCCAGCTCACCCTCCCTCCTCCAGCAAGGTCCCCACACTAGAGACAATGTTCCTTCACAGAACCTTCTTTGGGCAGATGACCCTGTCTCCTGAGTCTCATCCAGTCAGGCCCACAACTGTGGTGTACAGGGGTTCATCAGCTATTCAGGTAGAGGCCAGAGAGGGGCCCATTGCACGGCTATCTGGCCCTCAAAACCCAGGCACAGACTGCTATTGATCTCCAAGTCTCCTTCAGTCCAAATCAGGACCTCTGAGGTCAGATTGTCTGACAGGCCTAACTGGGCTGCAGGTAGGCCCAGGCTTTTCAACCTGGCAGACCCCGTCTGTGCAGTGGTGATACAGGGGGCTGCAGGCACTTGACCTCTATTCTGGTTGGCAGGGGGAAGAAACTCCAAACCTATGACATGTACGTGGGCATCACCAACCTTGAGGTGGCCAACAGACATACCCAGTGGTTTGAGATTAACCGGGTGATCATTCACCCCACCTTCGAAATATTCCACCCCGTTGGAGGGGACGTAGCGCTAGTACAGTTGAAGAGCGCCATCGTGTTTTCTGACTTCGTGCTCCCAATTTGCTTGCCACCTTCCAACCTGAACTTTAACAATTTGTCTTGCTGGACTACTGGATGGGGAATGATCTCACCGCAAGGTATGAGCTAAGTAAGATCTCATGGAAGCAGAATAGAACAAACAGCTCTAGATATGAAAAATTCCTTTATGGGGTTTATGGCGGGCTAAGGGAGAATCAGTAGCCTTGGGGATAGATCAATAGAAATTATCCATATTAAAACAGCAACAACAAAATATGTTGTTGTTGCCAAAGGGGGACAGAATGATGTGAAAAAGGAACTCCTCCTCATGAGTGGATAGGGCTTCCCTGTGTGGGAGGGGCTTCCCTGTGTGGTTGGGGCTTCCCTGTGTGGGTGGAGCTTCCCTGTGTGGGTGGGGCTTCCCTGTGTGGGTGGGGCTTCCCTGTGTGGGTGGGGCTTCCCTGTGTGGGTGGGGCTTCCCTGTGTGGGTGGGGCTTCCCTGTGTGGGTGGGGCTTCCCTGTGTGGGTGGGGTCTCCCTGTGTATTGGTGGCTCTTGCTTGTGGAAAAGACTCTCCTTGAGTAGGGATTTCTTCTAGATTTCTCCTCCATTGACCAAAAACCCAAGAATGTCTTTGCCTCCTTGCCTTCCAGGAGTAAGAAAGACCTAGCTGGACTCAGATATACACATCCTCACCTGGCAATTCCTCTCCCCTCTCCTCTCACAGGCGAAACCGGGAACGAGCTATTGGAAGCCCAGTTGCCACTAATCCCTAGGTTCCAGTGTCAGTTGCTCTATGGATTAACATCCTACCTCCTGCCAGAAATGTTGTGTGCTGCAGACATCAAGAATATAAAGAATGTGTGTGAGGTACATCCATTTTTACAGATCAGAGAGGGGACTACTGGGGGTGGCTGAACCCAGGCAGACAGTGTATGATCACCACACACTTGTATCAGACCTCAGTGCTGAGGCTCTGGGCTCTGTTGCAGCCAGAGAGGGCCCTATGTGGAGGGGAGGGGATGCTCTCTCGTTCTGCACCCGAGGGGCATAGATGGTCTAGTAGATCACAGAAAGTCTCTCTTCCTTTTCAGGGTGACTCTGGCGGTCCACTGGTATGTAAGCTGGACCAAACCTGGTTGCAGATTGGAATAGTGAGCTGGGGACGTGGTTGTGCCCAACCCCTGTACCCAGGGGTGTTTGCCAATGTCTCCTATTTTTTGAGTTGGATCCGTTATTATGTGGAAAACACACCCAATCCTCCTCAGATACCCCCCTCCCTCTCTTCATCTCTGAGAAACACCCTAAGCATTTTTGTGCCTGCTATAATGGGGAGTCTGCTGGTTTTGTGAGGACTGAGACACCCATCCCTTTGGACTGCCTCATGCCCTGTTTCTATCCTCTATAGCTCTCCAATCCTGTTCCCACGAATCTTGTTCCATGAAGTCAGGACACTTGTCCTTAAGTCTGTAAGAGACTGAACATGAGATGTGGGGAGGGGCAGGACCAGGAGGGAAAGATGGGGGACAGCTGGAGTGAACCAAGAGTTTGGGTTCTACTCATGTGACAGTCAAAAGTTATTAAAGATTTGTGAAACAAGCACCTCAGCGCTCCTACCCTCACTCTGTACTCCAGTCTTATTACAGGCACCTTCCCTGTGTAGTGGGTAGGAATCCACATGTAGAAAGTAGGCTATCCAGACATGGTTAGGCAAGTGCCCACCACGTGAAAAGAGTGTTGCAGGAGGTTGGAGAGATGACTCAGTGGTTAAGAGCACTGGCTGCTCTTAAAGAGGACCCAGGTTCAATTCCCAGCACCAACCTGGCAGCTCACACCCATCTGTAACTCCAGTTTCAGGGATCCAGTGCCCAACTCTTGCATCTACAGGCACCAGACACCAAGGCACACATGAAGTGCACAGACATACATGTGGGCAAAACATGCACATACATATAGTAAGGTTTGGGGGCAGGAAGAGAAGTACAAAACAAACAACTTTTCTAGACACTGACCTGGGTAGGTCTATAGGCACAGCCCAAATGAGGGGAGAGGCCACAGTTTAAATGTTGTCAAAAATAAGTTTTGAAACATTGAAGTATCCCAAGTGGGAAAACAGAAAACAGGAGCTGAGAATAAGCAGGCACAGGGGAAGAAGCCAAAAGGGTCTGTGTGGAAATGAGTGAACAGAGAGCCCCTAAGCACAAAGTCCGATGTCTGCAAGATCTGTGTCCCGGGTGTGTCCCGGGTTCTGCTCGCCTCAAATAGAAAATATTCCCCCAAATTTCTTCTCTGCTGAACATGATTAGACTTCCCAAACAATGCGGCGTAACAGTGATTGGCATGTCAGGTCTACTATGTTAGGGGTCATGCGTCACCTGGAGATGGTTTTAAGTCCGTGGGAGGAACCAGGCACAGTAACCCATTCCTGTAATTCTAGCACTGGTGATGCAGGAACAGGAAGGTCACAGTTCGAGGCCGGCCTGGCCTACATACAGAGAACCCGTCTGAAAAAAAGCACGCAGAAAGATGTATGTAGGTTCTCTGCAAAGCACGTCAGTGTTACGAGGGTCTCAGCATGTGGCAGACTCAGGAAAGAGCATCACTTGTGAGGAGAAACTGGCCCTGCATCTATGCTAAGGGACCACTGGATTTTGAAATGTTGCTTTTTGAAAGAAAAAAAGAGTCAAAAAAAAGTAAGAGAGAAATTATTAACTTAAGATAGGAAAACAAAAGTCCACAAAAGACGGAGGACACCTACTGAAATGGTGGGTGTGTAAGAGCTCAAAGAAGGTATTGTATGTAATTTTATGTCATAAGTAATGAAAAAGCACTTTTATTTAAAAACAAAAACTAGCCCCAATGGTGAAAAACAGACCAGATTCCATAAACAAATGCAGATATTTAAGAAAGTGACCCCACTCCTACTCCCATTTAACAGACATCTCCGGGAACAGATTTTCTTGAGACAATGTACAAACCATCAACTACAGTGGTGCCCCAGCACTGCCTGGCCTTCTGGAAGCTCAGAAAAAAAAAAGTAGCATTCCATTTGTTGCCTGGAGCAGTTTTGGATGAAACTGTACTAACATAATCCAATGTATGGGCAGGAATTCAAAAACCCTAATGAGGGGCAGGTGAGATGGTTCAGAGAGGAAAGGTGCTTGCCACCAAGCCTAAAGATGTGAGTTCGATGCCTGGAATCTCTAGGGCGAAGAGCACTGACTCCCACAGATTATCCTTTGACCTCTACGTGTGCCGTTTGGCACAGGAGCACACATGTACATAAGTCAATAATAAATGCAGTGAAAAATAAATGAAAACCTTACTGAAAGATTAACAAATAGGATCTTTACTTTTCAAAATAGTGTACTGTGATCACATAGGAAACACATTAATCAAACAGATTCACCATATCAGTTGTTCTGCTATGGAGAATACCAGTGAGAAAACTTTTTGACAAATCCAAAAGCCTATGTGGATAGGAAGATGTGTGCTTGCATTGCTCAGCCCCAACCTGGCAGAGTGACATTGACCAGGTATGCCTGAAGTACGGAAAGGCTGGAACAGTCCCCACTTTGCTCTTGAACCCATCACCACAGCCACTCAGAGGAGCTGTCCCAGGAAATGGAAGGAGCCGTCTAAGTCATCTCTTGAAAAAAGGACTCAAGCCAGCAGTGGTGGTGCACGGCTTTAATCCCAGCACTTTGGAGGCAGAGGCAGGCGTATTTCTGAGTTTGAGGTCAGCCTGGTCTACAAAGTGAGTTCCAGGGCAGCCAGGGCTACACAGAGAAACCCTGTCTCGAAAAACCAAAAAGAAAAGAGAAAAAAGGACTCGTGCGACTTTACCACAGGCATCAGGCACTTTGTGAAGAGAAACACTTCACAGGAGGTTGTACTCAGTAGAAAGAGCATGCTGTCAGGGAGGAATAGAACAAGACTCCACTCGTGGAGCCTTAACTCAGCACGTGGAGACAGTGAGCAGTCTCTTAAATGCCCCTTGTCTTGGTCCGTTTTCTGTGACTCAGTCAGAATACCAGGACAGTGTGGTGTGTCTTACAAAGAGTACATGGTTCTTTGGCTCACAGTCTAGAGCATGGTACGAGCACCATGCCTTGGTTGACAGCATCTATCATGGTGCAGCAGCACATAGTGGTACCCAGCAGTCACCCCCTTCTTGTCTTAACCCACAAACCCAGAAGTTTGCCATGAGATCAGTTCCTCACTACCCAGGTGCCCCCACATGGAACTGACATGTGGTTTAGGGATTAAGTGTTTGACCCATGGATATGGGGGACATAGCCAAGTTCTGGCACCCTTAAACACAGCAAAGAAACAAAGAGTAGACTTGAGGCTGGGGGATGTAGTTCATACTTGCCTGACATGTATAAAGCCTAGAGTCTGATCCCCAGCACCATGTAAACCGAGTATGGTGCAATGCACTTGGAATCTCAGCACTTGGAAGATGGAGACAGGAGGATCAGGAGTTCAAGGTCACCCTATTACATGAGACTGTGTAAAAAAAATTAGGTTTTAATAGATGATAAAACAGTTTATATTCTCGGCCAGGGTAACATGAAGTAAAGTGGAATTTGTTTTGTTGTTTTTGGACACAGACAAGTTGATTTCAACATTTACATCAAATCACAAGTAAACAGGTGTGCTCAGAATAAATTCAACATGAAAGTCAGTGACTCCGGTCTGTGCAGATAGAGCCCCTGCAATCAACATGACACAAAAGGTGGAGAATCTTTCTGTCCAGGAACAGATTCTTGGAGGGAGCCTGATGCTCAGTACTTCAACATGTAAATAGAAGAGAGTCTAGGTGGCATAGGCATGGAATCCCATCACTTGGAAGGCTGAGGCAGGAGGATTGTAAGTTTGATGTTAACCAGGGTTACACGATATCTTAAAAGAAAACAAACATCATTAAATGCGGTAAAAAGATTTTAAAAGCTCGACACATGCCAGACATTCACACTGGAAAGGAAAGAGCTAAGCAGGGTGGTTGGCTTCTGCAGCCGCAGGCCTCCCACTCTGGCGTGAAACTACTAAGAAGTGCCACCGGGCTCTCAGTGGTATTTGCACCATTTCAATCTATAAAATGTACATCTATTTTAGCAGCAATCGCTTGAGATCAACTGTGAGCACATTAGGTTTCTTTTCCCAGACTATCCTCCAACATTCGGATCTAGTAGGAACTGCACAGCATGTGTACACGTATCTTTGTGAGAAGGTTTGCAAATGTGTGCATGCATGTGGAAGACATAAGTCAACCTCAGGTGTCATTCCACAGGAATTAAATACTGTGTCTTCTTGGTCTCTTGTTTGCTTTTAATGTTTATGCGTGTTTTGTTTACATGTGTGTCTGTGCACCACATGCATGCCTGGTGCCTGCAGAGGCCAGAAGAGGGCATTAGATCCTCTGTGACTGGACTCACAGATGGTTGTGAGCCCTGGGAATAGAACCCATGTCCTCTGAAAGAGCAGCCAGTACTCTTAGCCTTGGAGCCGTCTCTCTAGCTCCATACTGTGTGTTTTGTGACAGGATCTCTCACTGGCCTGGAATGCACTCAATCGGATAGGCTAGCTTGCCAGCCAGCTCCAGGGATCCTTCTGTTTCTGCCTGCCCAGAGCTGAGATCCAAGCACATATGATCAACATTCTAACTCTTTTTTTTTTTACATGATCCTGAAGATCAAACTCAGGTCCTCAAGCCTACATAGCACTTTACCGACTGAACCATCTCCCCAACCTTTGGGGATTTTTTTTTTAAGTTCATTAAATTGACTTTCAGTTTATTTACTGGTTTAGAGATTCAATTTTTACATTTTTTTTCCAGTTGAAATAATACTAGAGACTTTTGTGTGTGACGTGCTGTTTCAGTGCATACAGACCCTGAGTAATGTTCAAGGTAAAATGGGCATGAGGGGTACCTTTCTCCTCCTAACCCTCAGCCTGGTGTGTCTGTACACAAAACCCTCCATGGCCCATTAAGGCTGCTGACTCATGCATTTTCCACGCTTCTGAACATGCCTCCTCATTTGTAGCTCCCAATTTGTGGGTTTCCTCCTAAGACACAGGAGCCTGCTGCTTCCTGGCATCCTGACATCTCCTGCCACAAGGGGGCAGGTCGTTGGCGCCCAGGAGTGGGACTTCCCTGGACTGTCTTCCGCATGGACTCCTCCACTGCTCATTAGGAGGAAGGGTTGTGATGCCTGTCTTAGGATGCTGAGGTTGCTAGTGGAGATGGCAGATTAAAACCACAGTCTCACCAGCATCTTGTCGGTTCTGAGCATCAGAGAGTGAGAACAAGTGTCCCGAAGGCCCGGCCCACAGGGCCACAGAATCTCTCTCTGCCTCGAAGTTCAGGCTGGGGGTGCCATGAGCTACGTCATGCACCAGTATGGCCTGCGTTCTGTTTTCTTTCCTCCACACTCCAGAGGGTGCGTGTGAAGCATGGACCCACCTTTGGAAGAAGCAGCTGTGATGCTTGACTTGGGGCACTGAGATTGGTAGTGGGGAATCGGGGTGAATCCTGGTTCGTGAGTCATTGAATGAAGGTTCAAGAGTCAGGAGAGCCCATCTCCCCCAGCCCCACTGCCTGTTTGAAATCCTTCCAGCTCTAAGCCCTTGGGAATCCAAGAGTTATTCAAGAAATAAAACATAAATACCATGAAATGCCATGTTATTAGAATGAAAGGGGGGGACATTGACATCTCAATTATTAAAACAACAAAAGAAGCATTGGACAAGAGCCAACATCCTTTTCTGATTAAAAAAAAAATTAATAGACTGGGAGTAAAATAGAACACACTCAACGTCCAAAAGGGCATGTTTCAAAAGCCCACAGCTGGTTCCCTGTCTAATGGGAAAAGAGATAACTTTTCCCTGAGATCAACAACACGAGATTCCCCTTGTATTGCATTTCACTGCCACCCAGCATTCAGAGCAAGCAGGCAAGAAAAAGGAGTGGTGTCCCAGTAGGAAGGAGCATTTCTGTATGGCACAGTTTTATGCTGTGGCATTTCTAACATGCACACACACATTCTCTCTCTCTCTCTCTCTCTCTCTCTCTCTCTCTCTCTCTCTCTCTCTCTCAAGCTTCAAAAAGTTGCAGCATACAAAATCCACACACAAAATCAGTCACACTTATAAACATCAGCCTTCAAAAGCCCAAGAAGGAAATAAAGAATACTAGATACAGGCCCAGGACAAGTGCCCAGGGCCCACCCACAGAATCAAAGCCGTGGTGTCAAGGCCACAGAGGCAAGCCCACATTTCTGGCCTGTTTCCTGGTGCGCATGGCTGAGCCACTATGGGCAGAGTCTGGAAGGTCTGAGCGGCCAGGAAGGCATGCACACGGTCTGAGGCCTTGCAGGAGGACACGGAGCCAGGCGACGGAGAAATTCTGCCTTTTCAAGTCTGGGTTCTACTTCCACTCAGCGTTGTATGCTGTTGCTCCTTAGTGCTCTCTAGGGATGACGGTTCCTGCGGCCGTCAGGATGGCCTTCCCATCACACACATTCTGCTCTGCATGCCCTGAAAGAAAGGGACCTTATTGCTGGGCAAGACTGGCTCCCTGGTCTTCGGCAGGAAGTCTCAGTGGCTGAGGGATTCTGATAGGAGAAGGTGGTCTGGAATGGGGCAAAAGGTAGGGGATAGGGACTTAAGCCCCAGAGCTAGCGGAACTTAAAGGGTATGGTTAAGACTTCCCGAGTCTCCCTCCACACTCCCAACCAGAAGGGAGACTGAGTCCGTGAGTCTGTGAGAGGCCAGGGTAGAGATGGGAAGCAGAGGACTTAGGCAGGAAGTGTCAGGGAGGGACACGTGCCTGACTTTCTGTGTGACCAATCTACACAGTCACTGACAGTACACAGGGGATGGTGGGAGTGAAGGCAAGCCCTAGAGGCCATCGGGCAGGGCACGGTCACCCCTATTTATTTACAGGAGGGAAATATGAAATGCCCAGACCCTGGAATGGATTACATTGTTCTAAGTGGGCTGAGGCTTCCTCTCCAGTCCTCCTCTTCCCAACTCTCCCCCTCTTCCCCCTATACAACCTCCCCCCATATCTTCCCTCCCTGGCCCATGTCTCCCTGGCTCTCCCCTCCCCTTCCCTTTCCTCTCTAGCCCAACCACCCTCCAGCCTGCCTCTCCTCAGCTCTCTCCTCCCAAGCCTTAACTCCTCCTCCTTATGCTGTGGAGCCGCCGCCAAGTCTCTCAGCTCCTAAGTGGGGCTCTTGGTCCTTTATGAGTCTCCCACCCCATAAAAGAGATCACCGCTGAGCAGTCCAGAACCTCTAGAAGCAGCTGGGCCAGCCGCAACCTTGCAGGCCCGGCCCAGGGAGGGCATAGTGGGATAAGGCTGTCTCACAGGGTGGAAAGGAGCCTTGTCCCTCAGGCTACAGTGGCCCTGGCCACTGAGGGACCTGCTTGGCCTTGTCTTTGTCCCCACTGATCTCTGGGCCCTGAGCCTTCCTCTGTTGGGGCAGATTGTGTAGGTGGAAGACCAGGCACTGGATAGGCCCCAGAAAGCCCAGGCCTCTCCCTGGACATCCAGAGGGATCAGACAGGGGTTGGTTTACAACAAACGCCTCCTGATTAATAAAAGTTTGATGGAAATTTCATATGTTGACTGAGGTCCTAAACATTTTCCAGGCACGTCTGGCAGAGGCCACGCTGCCTGTTTATGTTCACAATGAGAACATTTTTTCCAGTGAGGTCCATAGCGATTGTCTCTGTCAGAACCAGCGTGGGGGACAGACACACGAGTGGGGCTCCGGGTTGTTGCTACAGCCCAGACCCACCCCCCTCAATTGGTGACAATAAGATCCCTCCCTAGAAATATAAACCCAGGTCCTTCCCTGCGGTGGGAGCCTCAGGCCAGACGCCTCTCATTCCTTCCTCACAAGGGTCTCAAATGCCTCCATTTCCACAGAGGGCCTTCCTGGTGCACAGCCCACAGGTGCACAGCCTTGGAGGGGGCTGCTTGTGTGAAACACCAGAGAGGACCCCTATCCTTCCCATGGGTTGGGTCCAGCCTCCCCTGCCCTGAGCCTGGATTAGTGGGGGGGAGGGATGTCTTTCTGGGAGAGTAAGAGCATTCTAGTGTGTGTGTGTGTGTGTGTGTGTGTGTGTGTGTGTGTGTGTGTGTGTGTGTGTGTAAATCAGTGTACAGTTGGGACATGTCTGGGGTAGTATTTGGGTTGGGGGAATGGGAGCCAGGACATGGTCCCCAACTGTTTTAAGCACCGTATACCAGGACTTCTAGAGGAAAGAGGTAGCAAATGATACCTTCCCAGAGGTATACCAGGAGAACAAGGTTTTGCTCAGTTTCCCAATGCATTCCAGACCCCTGGCCAACAATCCTAGTGCCCTCTCAGAGAGCGACCTTGTATAGAATTCATGGGTGTACCTATCTGGCTCCGAATCTGCCCCTGGACTTCTACTGCCATGGGGGTCCAGTTTGGAGGTGGCAGTGACGGTGCGGTGTGCCAGCTGGGACTCAGCCTGCCCTGTGGCTACACCAAGCCACCGTGTGTGGTCCTTGTGGGAGACTCTCATTTATTTTTCTTTCTTCTTTTTTCCTACCCCCCCTTCCTTTTTAATAAAATGCGTCGGAGCGGAAGCCAGACACCACCTCCAATCCCTGTCCTTATAAAATCTGTGTGCCTGTGTATGTGGATGCAAGTGCATGCGTTCATGGCTTGCTTCAGGTAGAGACAGGCACTTCACCTACATCACCACACTACACCACAACTCCACATCTCTGCCCGGCTACCTCTCTGAGTAGGTAGGGATAGGGCCAAGGACCACGACCCAGAGCCCAAAGAAGCTAAATCTTGGGCACTGGGGAGAGCTTCAGGCTTGAGTGCCCCCTGCTCTTCAACTGCGGGCTACAAGAGGCCATGCCCCTCCCCGACTCCTCCAGGTTTGCAGTGTAGGACTCCCAGGTACTGCTTGTCAGAACCCTGCACCTCTGCTCTGTGTTCCTCCAGATCACTTTGCTTTTCCCGGAAGAGTTTATCCCTGCCACCCACACCACGCTCACCACACAGACACAACCTCTGCAGAACGCCTGTGAGCAGGCCCTGCCTAGCCTCTCTCCACAGGCCCTTGGGTCCCCTCTCCTCAGGGTTCCCTATCCCCTGCCACCAAGGCCAGGTGACACCAAACTAGGTAGGCATCAGCATGGGGCCTAGATCTCCTAGGCCCAAGATGGGGCCTGTCTAGTGTAAGCTTCCAGCTGGCTTCCCCTTCCAATCGCCCCCACATCAAGATGTGTTCTTGTTATCAGAGTTGGGGGCTCCTCTCCTCACTCAGACACAGATTGTGTCCCTTCCTGGGCCTGTGCTCTGTGGAGGTAGCATACAGAAGGCTAGGAAGGCAGAGCATTCTGGGAGTGGCAGCCCACGAAGCACCTTCTGTGCAGAGGCCACCTCCCCAGCTCTGCCTCACCCCTCCCCTCCTGTAGGCCCCTCCTTGGGCAGCTCTGAAGAGGTTATTGCACCCCCAAGGGAACAGAGCTGGGGGAAACTGGGACTAGGCTCTCGGAATACCCCTGTAGTCATAGGTGTCCTGTCTGCCCTTGGACCAGGTGGCTTTCCTCTTAGGGATCACTTTCTCCTGAGTTAACACTGACAGCCACAGCTGGCCATCTGCAGGATGGACCACTCATCGGGAACCCTCCTAGGCTACCCCACACTAGCTTTTACCTCTCAGGAAACACCCCACTTTCTTTTACCCTGCCTCCAGCCAGACACTGGCCTAGGAAACTAGGGAACTGCCCCACCCCCACCCCAGGACCCTTCTCTTTCCCCTCCTCCATCATATCTCAAACCTCCTCCTACCCTCTGGCTCTGTCCTCCTGTTTCCTAGGAATGCCATTTTTGTTCTCCCATGGACTGTGTCTGGGAAGGGCGGTTTGAATGAGAATGTTCCCATAGGCTCGTGTATTTGAACGCTTGGTCCTTCAACAGTGGCATTTTAGCAGGAAGGTCTAGGAGGTACGTGTGGCCTTGTTGGTAGAAGTGTGTCACTGGAGGAAGGAAGGCCCTGAGAGTCCGATTCGTTATTGCACTTCCACTTTCTCTCTCTCTCTCGGTTTTCAGTTCCTACTGTTATGCTTGCTGCTGTTTCTATGCTTTTCCTGCCATGATGGACATTTACATCATTGGTACCAAAAGACAAATTAAGCTCTTGTGATGGTTGGAGTATGCTTGGCCCAGGAAGTGGCACTGTTAGGTGTGACCTTGTTGGAGTAGGTGTGTCACTGTGGGTGTGGACTTTAAGACCCTCATCCCAGCTCCCTGGAAGCCAGTCTTCTCTTGCAGTGTTTAGAGGAAAGATGTAGAACTCTCAACTCTTCCTCCACCATGCCTGCCTGGATGCTGCCATGCTCCCCCCTTGATAATAATAAACTGAACCTCTGAACCCGTAAGCCAGCCCCAATTAAATGTGGTCCTTTATAAGAGTTGCCTTGGTCATGGCGTCTGTTCACAGCAGTGGGAACCCTAACTAAGACAGCTCCCCTTTTTCATAAATTGCCATAGTCAAGGCATTTATCACAGCAACTAAGAATTAACTGATATAGACATCTAACTCTCTTGAGGTCCCCAGCTTCTCATCCTGTTCTCTCTCTCTGTCAAAGTCCTGGAAAGGAACCATCTTCACAGGAAAGCACCTGGGAAGGTGGATGTGGCAAGCTGGAGTCATGGAGGTCAGTGGTTTGGAGGCAGGGGGAAGAGAGAACAGGGGACAACAAAGGAAGAGGGTTAGCATGGTGACCACCTGCATTCCACTCTACAGAACATCTGCAAGTGTTCTCCAAGGCAGGCACAGTCACTAATCCTCCCACAGGCCTTGGTCAGGGCTATCCTTATATCCCTGAGTCCAGTTTCCTGGCTATATAAGATGTCCTTGGCTGGAGAGGTCCCCATCCATCCTCCTCACCTCTGTGTGTCCAGCCTAGAGTCAGACTGGGCTTAGAAGCAAAGAAGTTTTATCTCAGAAACCCTGGCTTGCCTGGAGGCAGGGGTGGCCTGTGGAATCCACAGAGTAAGGCAGACAGAGTTGACATGGGGTGCTTGCACTCAGTTTCATCATAGTGTAGAGAGATCCCATGCAGAAAGCCACCCACCTCCATAGTCATGACACAAGATCCTCTCCCAGAGATGGCTCTTCCAGCTCCATCTGGGCCTTAGAGGTCTACCAACTTGGTCAAAACAGCTAGATAGCTATCCCTGAACCCTAGTCCGAGAGAATCATGGGGGCAGTAATGGCTTGTGATCGTGGAGTAGTAATCATCAGTGGTGGCTTGGACTTTTCAGGTTCAGGGGGTCAAGATACATCAGAATACATATTCTTAAGGGGTTCTGAGTGATGACTCTCAGCAGACCTGGAGGGGACATGATCTGTCTTCCCATTGTGGACTGTCCCAGACCTGTGAAAGCTGGTGTGCACATGTGTGTCTACAAAGAGTGAATGGTAGCTTTGCTGCCCCTGGGTCCTAGAGTTTCACATGTGGGGCTCCATTAGACTCTGACTGTCTACTTCCCTTGAGCCAGGGTGCAAAAGTCACTGTCTCCATCACAGAGAGAAGTAGGACCTGGCCCTGTACCCATGTCAGGAGTCTCTGTGACCCTACCTGTGGCACTATATATGCTCTAATAGGGGCCTCAGGCTGGAGAAGCAGGATTCAGAAGCCATCTCCACTGTTTCTATAGGTAGGAGAAGTCAGGAAAGCTAGTGATCCCTGACTCACTTCATAAAGGGCCCCTTGTGCCCAGAGGGCCTGTCCTGGAGAGGCTGCAAGCTCAGGGACCACCAGCCCACCCTTGTCTACCTTCTAGAGACAAGGTAACCAAAGAGACCATTGCTCTCACCCAACCTCCATCCTATTTGAGACCCGGTCCATTAAGCAGTAGAGACAGCCCTTTGTGCAGAGGGGCACAGAGGGCCAGTGAGGAGAGCCCCAGCTCCATCTGCTTCCTCAGTTCATGGTTAAAGTGGAGATGATCCTTATGATGACTTGAATGAGCCTGGCCCCCATATATTCATATTTGAATGCTTGGTTCCTAATTGGTGGATCTGTTTAGGAGGGATTAGAAGGTGTGGCACTGTTGGAGGAGTTGTGTCCCTGGGAGTGAGTGGAAGTTGAGGTTTCAAAGCCCACACAGGCCCAGTCTCCCCCCGCCCCCACCTGGGCCTCCAAAGTTGTAGATTGGATGTAAGCTCTCCGTTACTGCTTCAGTGCCTGCCTACCTGCCTACTGCTTTCTTTCTGGCCATGATGGTCATGGACTCACCCTCTGAAACAGTAAGTCTTACCCCACTTAAATGCTTTTTTTTTCTAAGCTGCCTGGGTTATGGTATCTCATTACAGCAATAGGAAAGTAACTAAGACACTCCTGGAATTTTAAATGATGCCACCTAAGGAAGAAAGACCCCCACTCCCAGGAGAGCAAAAGGGCAGGGACAGGTAAGGCAGGTAGGTAAAGTCCTGACACAGCAGGCACCAGGCAGGGAGACAGCACCACAGGCAGTGTATCCATGAGCACACTCACCTACACAAATGTGCTAAGAACACAAGCATATATTCAGACATATAAACAGCACATACATGCACACACAAACCTATGTGCGCATAAGCATATGCATGCGTGTACATGAGCACATACCTACATCTAGAATCCTCCTCAATCACACATATGAGCATGTTCCGTGCACACAAATAACCATCTCATGCACTTAGAGATAAGCACATATCTGTATACGCAAGCTTGCTTGTACACACATAAGCAGACATATGTGTACAAATGAACACAAGCACATACCTACACATACCTCATGCACACATATGAAAACATTCATGCTTATATGCACAAACACAGACAGCACATGTGTGCAAATACCTAGACAGAGAAACTTACTTGGCCACACACATGTAAACATACACTTACACAGAGTATGCTCACTCCTATACAAACACACTCATGCATACAAAATGCACAAATGAACATATTCCTGTATACACATATGTACTGTCACACATGCACACGTGGATTGCAATCACACACCAGGGTTGCTCACTCCAAAATGCATTTTTCCTGAGCATTTCTGGCCCAAGCCTTCCCAGTTTGGCCTCCCTCCCTTTCCCTGGCTCAGGGAAGCTTTGTGGGAGGCGAGGGGCAGCAGCCAGCAGCTGGACCTCAGAGCAGCCTGAAGCCTGGCTCCCAGGAGGACAGCCGCTGGGGCCTGCAGACACGTGTGAGAGGCCAGGCGACCCCCTGCATGGACACAAGGGTGGACCCCAGGCTTGATTTATGATGGGCTCCTGCACATGTGTCAAACATGCTGTGTTAAGCACCGGCATAAAAATAATATATAGGTTACCACAACGTTTTTATGACCTTCCCCAGCCCTGCCCTGGAATGCCGGAATCTAGCAGGTGAAATAACACACGTTTCAGTGGTTGCCGCCGCACCGGGTGCAGTCTTAGAGCCTGGGCAGCAGAGAGGACTTCATCTGGACCCGAGTCTTGTAGAAGCCCAGTCAGTCGGATGCTGCAGCATGGTGGGGAAGCAGACTCCTGGATGGAGTCAGGGAGCTTCTGAGGCTCGAGGGAAGGCTGTCCTGAAAGAGGAATGCCAGCTGCGGTCTCTGCCCATCCCTTCCTGTCCGTGGTGCACCTGCTTGCTACCAGTCCCAGGACAGGCTGCAGAGTCTCTCCAGGTGTTAGATCACAGAGGATTGCAAAGGAGGATCAGTGACAGCCCCAGGCTACCGTGTGGAAGGCAGGTGAATGCAGTCGTGGAGAAGCTGCCGATGTCCCTGCATGTGACTAGCGAGTGCATGTCACCCGCCATGGCTGCGTGGTTAACATCCACCCTCACGCCCAGCTCCAGCGTGTGTTCTCGCTTCTGTCTTCACATTGGGAAACAGGATTTCTTCTTTCCACAGATGAGGAAACTGATGTCTTTTATAAGACGAAGGCCTCTGTTGGCTGGACATCTTGAGGATGCAAACCAGGTGTGGGAGTATACATCTGTAGTCCCAAAACTGGGAGGCAGAGATAAGAACCTATGACCTTAAGAGTTTAAGGGCCAGCATGGTCTATATAGCAAGTCCCAGGCTAGCCAAGGCTACCTATTGAGACCCTGTCTAAGAAAGAAGGAGAGAGAGAGAGAGAGAGAGAGAGAGAGAGAGAGAGAGAGAGAGAGAGAGAGAGAGAGAGAGAGAGAGGAAGGAAGGAAGGAAGGAAGGAAGGAAGGAAGGAAGGAAGGAAGGAAGGAACAACTACATCAAAAACAAATGCAAACAGGCCAAGCACCACCCTTTGGAATGTTGGATAATAGATGGGATGGGGCTTTCTCAGCTGACTGCCCCAGAGCTATACAGACTGGATAGCTCTCCTCAGCCAGAAGGAAAGTAGGCAGTAGCTAGAGTCGGCTGGGGCTGGGGACTTGGTTTGCGGGGACACAAAGAAGCACCTCAGGCTCATTTGCTGGACAAAAGGACAGCTCTATCCTCAGTCCAGGTGGGACTTGGGGACTCCCGGCTAGGCATAGGCCTTGGTGTCCTCTGGTCCTCTGTCCTGCTGTGGGGTGTCTCAAGGTGCCTGTTTAGCAGGCTGAGATTGTACCTTCTGAATACTTGCTACAAACTCTTCCTTTATGTCTCTGCCTGCTGGGCCCTTCCACAGAGACCTCTCCTGGATGGGTTTCCTACCCCACAAAGGGAGTATGATGTTGGGCCCATTTCCAGGGCTGTCCCTGTAGTAAGGGACAGTCACTTTGTGCCTCAGGCAGAGGACTTTGGTGGAAGCTGCCTTGCCAAGGGAGAAGAGGAGGCAGGCACCCCTTTACTGGGTGTGGTGGGTTGTCCTCACAGAATGGAGCGAGGGGTGCACGGATGGGGCAGGGAGGAGGCTGATCTGGGTGCCTTCTCATTGGGCACTGCACTGTGGTGACCTCCCAGACAGGCAGGACTTAATGACAGCTCAATGAAAGCAAAGCGTGAGGCACTCAGCCCCACCCAGAAGCTTCTACTGCCCCATCTAGCAGGTGCTACATATCAAGCTTTGGTTTCCTCATCTTGGAGCCAGGACAGGATATCACTTGTTGAGGCCTGCAGCCCTTCCCTACCTGAGGCTCAGAGAGTCAGCCAGCTGGGTCTGGACTAGCAAGAAACAGAAGGAACAGCCCTGACCTCTATCTTCAGAAACCCCACAAAGAGAAGCAGGAAGCAGAAGAACCAGGTCAGCTCAGGTAGGCTCTGGAAACACCTTCTCCCGGGCAGCAGAGCCATCAGCCAGCTACTAAATTTGGGGATGCTGTCCACACGGTGTCCCCTATGGGCAGCACAGAGGCAAGCTAGAAAGACAGGAAAATTAAGGGGACATGAGAAGGGAAAGGGAACCTGGCTGAGGCTTTTCAACAGTGGAGAATCAAGAATTCTGGCACAATCATTGGCTATGAAAGTTGATGACACAGAAATAGAATTCCTTTTATAGAGAGGTATTTTATGTTAAAATAGCAATGAGCCCATGCTAAGGCCCAAGCACATACGACCTTCAAGTATGATCTCACTCATTTCTCTTTTTTTAAAGATTTATTTATTAATTTTATGTATATGAGTGTTCTATCTGCATGTACACCTGCATACCAGAAAAGGCCATCAGATCACAGTGTAGATGGTTGTGAAGCATTGTGTGGTTTCTGGGAATTGAACTCAGGACCTCTGGAAAAGTAGCTGGTGCTCTTAACCGCTGAGCCATCTCTCCAGCCCCCGTGACCTTACTTTTCCCACATATTTTCTGGGGAATCTTTTATTTGTTTGTTTGTTTGTTTGTTTGAAGACAGGGTCTCACTACATGTCCTGGCTATCCTGGAACTCACTATGTAGGCTGGCCTCAAACTCACAGAGATCCACCTGCCTCTGCCTCCAGAGTGCTGGGATTAAAGGTGTGCGCCACTATGCCCATCTTGAAAATTTACGGTTTGTTTGTTTTTGTTTTTTGTTTTCCTTGTTGTTTTTTCGAGACAGGGTTTCTCTGTGTAGCCCTGGCTGTCCTGGAACTCACTTTGTAGACCAGGCTGACCTCGAACTCAGAAATCTGCCTGCCTTTGCCTCCCAAGTGCTGGGATTAAAATCATGCGCTACCACTGCCCAGCTGTTTGTTTGGTTTTTAGTGATTATTTCCAGTGTGTATGTTTTGCCTACATGTATGTGTGTACCTCAGATCCCCTGGAACTGGAATTATAGACTGTTGTGATTTGCCATGTGGTTGCTAGGAATTGAATCCTGGTCCTCTGGAAGAGCAGACAGTGCTCTTAACCCCCTAGCCATCTCTCCAACCCTGGAGAATCTTACAAATAACACAAAACCACTTTTTGACCTTTTTATTTTGTTTATAATATAAACCTCTTTACTTCTCCACAACCCTTGTGTCCTAGTAGGGCTTTACCATGACAGCTACAATTCCACTCAACGTGTAGAAACCACCCTATGATCTCACTTAGGTTCCTTAGCAACCCTTGAATATGGCTTCAGATGCCACCCAGAGTGATACCTATGGCCACTGAGAAGACAATTCAAATTCTCTTTGAGAAGGCCATCCCTATGCCCCGGAGTATGTCTTATCATTCTCCTGAGTGACCTCTTTTTATTAAACCCTTGTGCTAAAATCCATGTTGAACTTTCTTCTCAATAAACACCAGCTCTGTTTCGTATTGTATCATCCTGAAATTATTTTCTGTGGCGAGGTCAGTGATCCAGCTCTGTCATTCACTCCAAGGCTTAGGGAACATCATGGAAGAGGAGATGGAAAGAATGTAAGAACCAGAGAAAGGGCGGAGTGCCGTGGAAAGGTGGAGCGGTGTCTTCTGAGCATGATGTGGCTGTTGCTGGCTTGAAGTTGCAGCAACAGTAATGACTTGAACAAGACTGGGCCATTAGCACTGTCACAGAAAGGGGGGGGTGTCACGAGGCCTACACCAGAAGGACAGATTTTTTTTTTCAGTGCTCTAGCTACTGGTAAGTTACCTATGCTCCTGTAAGTAGTGCCTTACCCATGATCATGTAAGCAACTCTAACTAAATTAAGCGTGTTACAAAAAATAAAAAATAAAAAGACATGAAGAGATCAGTGAGAATGGACAGGGACAAGGGAGAGTGTCTTAGTCAGGGTTACTGTGGCTGTAACAAAACACCATGATCAGAGCAACTTGGGGAGGAAAGTTTATATTAAGCTTATACTTCCATATCACTGTCTATCACTGAAGGCAGTCAAGACAGGAACTCAAAGAGGGCAGGAACCCGGAGACAGGAGCTGGGGCAGAGGCCATGGAGGACTTGATCCCTGTGATTTGCTCAGCCTCCTTTCTTATGGAACCCAGGACCACCAGCCCAGGGGTGGGTGTCCCCAACCACAACAGGCTGGGCCTTCCCACATCAATCACTAATTAAGAAAATGCCCTACATGTTGCCTACAGCCCAATCTTGTGGAAGCATTTTCTCAACGGAGGTTCCCTCCTCTCCAGTGATTCTAGCTTGTGCCAAATTGACAAAAAAACTAGCCGATGCACAGGGTGAATATGACCAAAATGCTTTATATACATGTAAGAACATGTCATGATGAAATCTATTATTCTGTATAATTAATATATGCAAATACAAAGTGTAAAATAATAAAAATAATTTGCCTTTGCCAGAGTGGAGTTCCCTGGCGGATGTGAGAATTCCTCAGGCTGCTGGCAGCAGCGGTTCTGGGCTGCCTTCTGCTTGCCACACCCTGCCCCTCCCATCCCCCACCCTCCTATCACAAAGGCATCTGGAAGGATGGAGTCCTGGCCTAGATTCCACAGGCCAAGATGGGACTAGAGGGTGTGGCCTTCTGAGAGTGAGCCTGAGGTGCCATTGAGGCCGAATATGCAACCTGTGGGTGAAGGACCAGCAGATGAGTGGGCAAAAATTCTCAGAGAGGGGGCTCAACAGGTCTTTTTAGGAAACCCACACACAGCTCCAAGTCTTCACTCCATGTGGTACTGCAATAATGTACACCTTTGCCCAGGAATGCAGGAGAAGAAATTGAGGCTCAGAGTAAGTCAGCTTCAGAAACAATTTGTTTCTTCTGAGGGGCTGTAGTAGAACCAGGAGATCTTGGGAGAGGCTATGACAACCTACTACCGCCCTGGCTGGTAACCACATACCCCCCACTTCAGTCCTTGCTTTCACCTACATCCTACTCTTGGGCCACCCTGACCCTGTCAGGCTTCCAGACAGCTGAGGGGTCACACGTGATCTGGGCGTGGGAAATAGTTGGGTGAGATACACATGGTTGTCACCATGAATCTGTGAACCCAGCAGGGCCTGACAAGACAGGTTTGTGGTCATGTGGAATCTGCCATGACAACCGCTCCTCCCTCCCAGCCTCCGAAGCTGCTGGGCTGGGTGGGGCCTCAGTGCTTCTCCGCCCCACAGTAGGCACAGGCTCCACTCACGCTGGCTTTCAACCTCCTGACGCGCCTGTCTCTAACTGTTCTGTCTTTGTCTCCTTCTCTCCGTTGTCACATCTCTCCCAATCTCTGCACTCTCTCTCTCCTTTTATTTCAGTTTGTCTCCAGGTCTGTCCTTATCTGTCTTCCTCTGTCTTTCAGTCCTCTCTGATCGCTCTTCACTGTTTCTCTCCCTCTCATTCAGTCTGTCTCTCTGCATCTATTTCTGTGGACCTCTCTTAGTCAGTCTCTTCCATCTCTTCCTCTGTCTCTCTTCTTAGCTGTCTCTTTATATGAGTATGTGTATATGATATTTATGTGTACACGTATATGTGTATGAGGTATATGTATGTATATGATGCATATGTATATACATATATACGCACATATGTATTCTACACACATATGTATATATTTTATATATTTTTGTCTTCCGTACTTGTTTCTCTATCTTGTTCTTTCTCTGTATTCCTGTCCTCCTTATCTCTGTGGCTCTGTATCTCCCATCTCTCTCTCTGCATCCACTCTTGAGCCCTGTGCAGGTTCTTAGGAACTCCAGTGCTTAAGATTAGACAGTGGGAAGTTTGGTCAGCCTAGTGGGTTCCCAGCTTGTTTTCCAAATCAATCTTCTACCAATTCCTTTCCTATCACGACCCTGGAGCGTGGCTGGGATCTCAGGAGTGTGGTTGGTATCTCAGGAGTGTGGTTGGTATCTCAGGAGTGTGGCTGGGGTGGATCTCAGGAGTGTGGCTGAGACCTCAGGAGCGTGGCTGGGATGTCATAGCCCTGGTGGAGTTCTGAGGGCTAAGCCACACTGAGAGGCCACATAGCCCAACCGATGCTGGGAGATGGGGAGTAGGGGACTGAGAAGGAATTCCGGGAATCTGCCGGGAGGGGGAAAGAGCATTGTCAAAGCAGGCAGCAGATGCCTGCAGGAGGGGCTCTAGATCTCTCTTCCTCCAGCTTTCCATGGTTGACAGACTGTTACATTTAGGACTAGCAGAGACCATAATGGCTAATGGCTCCCAAAAGGCCACTTTCTACACACTGGGCACACTCTAGACCCTCACAGTTGCAGGCTCCTCAGGCTGGCTTCAGGCCCTGGGCCTCTCTGTCTCTCTGGGTCACAGCCCCAGCCTGGGCCCATGGAAACAGCCCCAGCTTCTGCCTCTGGTTCTAGATTATCAAATGGGAGCTTCTCTTCCCAGGGAGGGGTATGGGGCTCAGATATCAAATAGGCCAGGTGCCAAAGGGGATTAAAACCTCATCCCAGAGTCCCAGGGGGATCCTGGAGGTTACTGGGTCTGATCCTTGGCAAGTTCCATAAGACCTATGGGAGTAGCCTGCAGGGAGCTGGTCAGGTTATCCTGTGCCTGAGCCCAGTGGGGAAGAGTAGAGACGCTAGGGCCATACAGATGCTTCAGTCCTACTGAGGAAGGGGCTTCTAAGACTAGTCAGTCCCCTAGTATACATTTTTAAGAGCTCAGGAGAAAGGGGTGACATCCTGGAGTGGGGGCTGTCTTCAGAGCCATTGTGACTATAGGACCTGCAGTCTATTTGACAACACCCCCCTCTGACTGGAGAGCCCAGCACCTGTCTAAGCTTAGGATTAATCCCATTACAGGAAGGACAGAGAAAGCCATCACTCCTAGCTCAGGGATTGCCCTTGGGGATGTCCCAAACCCGTCTTTACCAACAGGCAGTGTTGAGTTACTATAGTGCCCTGGGTCCTGAGCAGATGTAGCCAGATGGAAGCAGGATTCAAGAAGGCCGGATGATTGCACCCCACCCCACCCTTCCCTTCCAGCAGCCTCTGAGCCTGGGATGGGTTTTTATCTCCTTTGGCACCATTTGGTATCTGAACCCCTCCCTGGGAAGGGAAGTTCCCATTTACCTTTGATATTCTAGGACTAACGGCAGAGCTGGGGCTGTTTCCTTGGGCCCAGGCTGGGGCTGTGACCCAGAGAGACAGAGGACAGGGCCTGAAGCAGGCCTGAAGAGCCTGCAACTGTGTGGGTCTAGAGTGTACCCAGCTTGTAGAAAATGGCCTTTTGGGGACCATTAGCCATTATGGTCTCTTGGGCTGGGGCCAAGGCCACTCTGATCAATGTGTGTGTTCCCCAGCCTCAGGAGCATAAAAGAAATATCTAGAAGAAGTAGAGGGGTCCAGGCTGCTCTGTCAGAATGAACCCTCGAAGGGGGGGTGCCATACAGGGAGGGTCTGAGCCTGAGTGTTCCCGACTAATCTCCAGGACTCCTGAAGGCTTTCTCTCCCCAAGAGTGACCTCCACAAACTTGAAGGACTGACTTTCATCTTGGTTCTCCTCCTGCAGGCCATGGCCTAGCCCTCATTTCAGGTGCCCCCTGGGTGGGGTTCCCAGAACTGTCCAAGCAGAGCCCAGAGGGCAGTGAGATGCAGGAGGTCCCCAAACACCTGGCCTTTCTGATAGCCTGGGCCCTCCAGTGCGAGACCCGAAGTGGATCTGCTCCAAGGATGAAACAAATGAAAAGGATGCTCACATCTCCGAGTTCTCATCGCCTTCAGAGCTTTAAACAGCTGAGTCTGCCTCTCTGAGACCCCCACCTAAAGGGTGGCATTTCTTGGATAATAACAGAATTTTTCTACTGTAGAAGAAGAACAAGCCAGGCAGAGAGGCCACAGCCCTGGGGCGTGGCACAAAATGCATACAAACAGATGCACACATGTATGTACACGGAGCGTCCACAGCTCATGATTCTGCACACAGAATGAGTGTCTATTCCCTACTGAAACACACGAGAACCACAAGCTACATGTGTCTAGGGCACATGACGTCCTAGGTGCCCAGTACTTACATGATGCATGCAAATCCCATGCATCGGCCCTCAATGTGAGTGTCTATACAGGTGGATTTCTACACACAAGCCATGCACCATTTCACCCAGTAACCGCAGATGTTCACCCAATACACAAGGGGTCCATGCATGAACCTGGATTTCACAGTGCCCAGGTTGCTCACTTTCAGCACCATCTTGAGTTGCTGGCCAAGTCAGAAGCCATGTGGATGAGGCAGGCAAACGCAGGAAATAGTCTAGTAGCTCAAGACCCTTTGGTTTGGGTTATTCCTGTTCACCTCCTTTCTAATAATTCACCAGATAGCCTGCTTCCTTTACCTTCACGTCCTATGCGCACACATTCTCTCTGAACAATGCACCGAGCAACGTCAAAATCTCATCAGACCCTCAGTTCCCTCAGGCTACATGTGTGGCTCTCTCTGAATAATAGTGTTTCTTGGCTCGCTAATAACTATCAGATTTAGTGTTTCTATTCCAATGCATTCCCAGTGTATCCAAATAGTAAGAATGGAAAAGCTGATCTGGCCTCAACTGATTTCGAGTCCATGTACAAGAAGGCAAACTGTGTCCTTTGAAATGAATTTTTAGGAACTGACAAGATGGCTCAGCAGTTAAGATACTGAGTTCAATCCCCAACATCCACACAGTGGAAAGAAAACCAATGCTGAGTTGATCTCTGGCCTCTACGTACATTTGAGATTATGTGTGTACGCTGTTGTGCATACATGCACACACACACACACACACACACACACACACACACACACACAAATAAAGTTAATAAAATTAAACAACAAAACCAACAAAGTGTGCCATGCAAAGTGGCGCATTCCTTTATATTAGCATCCAGGAGGCAGAGGCAGAGGCGGAGGCGGAGGCAGAGGCGGAGGCGGAAGCGAAGGGAGAGGCAGAGGCAGAGGCAGGCAGAGTTCTGAGTTTGAGGGCAGCATGCCTAATCTATACAGCAAGCTCCAGGCTAGGGCTACAATATGAGACCCTATCTACCTCAGAATAAATAAAAAATACATAAGTGCATTTTTAAGGAGAATTTCCTATTTACCATTTTCTGCCTATGCACAACTACAATTAATGAATACGTATGATTAAAACTAGATGTGTTATGGACAGGAACATGTGCAATAGGAAAATGATTATGTGACCTAGTGTATCAGCTAATTAGAGACCCATTGTCACTATGCCCCTTAGTAATCAAACTGCCCTTCCCATGAACCCACAAAAGGATCACCAAACACTAAATAGACCCCTGAGTCTTCGCTCACGTGCCCTGCTGTCAGGACTGACGGTGGATCCTTTTCTAATCTGGACTATTGCTTTGCTTTTGGATAGTTGTCTTGATATGTTTGCAAGTCTCTGTGAACCCTTATTTCCAATTATTTGGAGAAAAGGTCAAGAAATGAAAGCATCTGACCCAGGCCCTGACCCTGACCACTAGTAACTGCACATACGAGTTCCTTCTCCTCCCTCTACACAGAAGCCAGGGCTGACACCCGCTCTCACATGCAGCTCCTGAGAGCACAGTACCTGATGTACACACCAGTGACTTCAGACAAGTATCTGGAAGCCTGGAGCAGGGAAGGCTTAGGTATTTTCAGGGAGGGAGAGGACCAGGCTTCTCCCAGATATGGGAGCCATCTTTTCTGGAATCCGAAGGCCCAGTGGCTGTCTAGTGCTACAGGTATGTCATGGAGGCCACTCATGTCTGTAAAGACAACAGGGTTCTGATTTCATCTGACAGACCGTTTGGGACAAGGGACATTGCTTGGACTTTCTAGCATGCTCTCCGGTAATGAAAAATGTACCCTTGACATTTGTTAAAAACAGACTTAGAGCAGGGCATCCCAGTAGGTACAGGGCTTCTCAACATGGCCTCACTGCAGGGGGAACTGTACCCTGAACACATTTGGGTAGCAATTACATCCAGAAGCAGGGGAGTTGAGTGGTTAGAGAATGACCAAGGAGAAACATCAGGTAAGGAGACTCTGGTCCAGTCCATTTGACAGGGTCCTACTGAGGACCAGCTTGATGAGCCAATAATACCTGGGGCTATGCATTGAAGGTGGGGCTTCCAGCTCAGTTGCTTTAGCAGGTCCTCAATAAACCGAACATGCAAAGGTGTATATGGCTACACAAATCAGTGCTCCAAACAACAGAGTTCCCAAGAACCTGAGTGATGTGGCCACCTTAGCACGCCTCTCCAGATCCCACAGACTGAGCAGCAGTTGGCTTGGGCTCCTGAGTCTAGCCGTTCCTAGGTTCTACTCCTCTTTCCTGGGAGGCGCTAGCCCTGGCTGGGCCTCTAGCTTGTGGAGAGTGGAGGCAGCCAGTCTTATCCCCTGTGGTACCCAACTCAGGAGCACAGAAGAGAGGGCAACCGCCAAGTATTGGCTAAGATGGCAGCTGATGACATTCTGTTCAGGGCCCACTTCCTCAGTACTTGGCTACACCAGGCCTTTCTGAGAGTCTCCTGGGTCAGGGACTGGCCTCTGGCTACCTCCTCTTATTGCCCAGTAGCTAGACCTGGGGTGCCCACCAGAGTAAGCTAAGGAACAGTGAGTTGTTTGTTCTCAGATGGGCAGAGATGAGGAAGTAGGTAGACCCAGAGAATGGATTTTGAATACCTGGTCCCTCTAGGACTCTGGGTCTCTTATAGCTATGGCCAGTTGTCTCCTGGGTCTCAGTTTCCTTTCTCTGTCCTCTTGACACCCATCTTCTTTTTACTGAATAGTCATTTGATCCTGTGTAAGACCCCTGAGTTGGAGCTTAGTGGTAACCTAGGACCCACAGGGCAGCCGGTAGACACTTGTAACACTAGTTCCAGATGACCTAAACTCTTCTGGCTTCCTTTTATGTACATGTAGTATACATAAACTCAAAAGAGCAAGCACACACATACACTAAATATAAATAAATACACTTTTAAAAGATCCCAGGGTCTAGTAAGGTAGGCACACAAAACAGGCACAAGTGGGGAGCACTGTGGGGGCCCAGGATGGAGAGGCATCTGGGAGTGAGTGTCTAGGTGTACTTCCAGGAAGTGCTGTCAAAGATGTTCCAAGGTGAAGAAGTCCACTACTGCTAGAGAGATGGCTCAGTGGTTAAGAACACCGACTGCTCTTCTAGAGGACCCGGGTTCAAGTCCCAGCACCCACATGGAAGCTCACAACTGTAACTCGTTCCAGGGAATACACGGCACCAGGCATGCATGTGGTGCACATCCCTGTGCATGAAGACAAAATACCCATACACATAAATAAAAGCAAAATAAATCAATATTTTTTTTTAAAAAAAGGGCTGGAGAGATGGCTCAGCGGTTAAGAGCACTGACTGCTCTTCCAGAGGTCCTGAGTTCAATTCCCAGCAACCACATGGTGGCTCACAACCATTTGTAATGGGATCTGCTGCCCTCTTCTGGTGTGTCTGAAAACAGCTACAGTGAACTCACATAAAAAAAGTAAATAAATCTTAAAAAAAAAAGATATAACTTTGGCCTAGTAGGTTTAAAAAATAAAAAATGATAAAAAAAAAGAAGTCCATTACTCTGTTGTGTCTGTCTCTACCTCTGTCTTCCTCCGTCTCTCTATTATTGCTATTTTGAGGTAAGGTCACATGGGGTAGCCCAGGCAGTGCTGGACCTCATGACCATCTTTCTCCTTCAGCCTCTCCAGTGCTGAGACAGCAAGTGTGAGCCATCACAACCCTCTGTCCTTGTCCCCTTCTTCACTCTGTCTGTCTGTGTCGACTCTGTAACTCCCTGTCAACCTCCCAGTCAGTGTTTCTCTCTGTCTTTATGGCCATCTCTTACCTTCTCTGTCCCTGTCTGTCTCCCTCCTCCTCCTCCTCCTCTATCTGGGTCTTTCCATCTACTTCCCTGCTTCTTTGTGTCTCCACCTCCCTTTTTGTCCCCACTTCCCATCTCTGTCTTTATGCCTGTCTCTTGTCTCTGTTGCCCCACCATCCCTCCCTGCTGGTCCCCAGATGTTCTCATCTGGGCTGAGAGTGATGCGGGAGAGGATGCTTCATAAGCAACCCTGTTGTTGCAAAGCCGCCTTCATCTCTGGCCAGGAATTTGATACTGCAGGGCAGAGGGGAGGTCACATCTGTGCTGCTTGCCAGGAGCACTCCCAGGAGATAGCCTTCAGGTAGGCGGCAAGAGGTACCGAATCACACAGTACCCGTGAGAGAACGTGGCCCCTGTCCAGGGCATAGCCTCAGTGACCACAAGCCCATCTCTTACTGCAGGCCATCCCTGCCCAGGGAGACTGAGATCCAGGGCTGGAGCATGAGGAACAGTCTGCCATTAATCTGCCAATTCTGCCAAAGACACAGCAGGCCAGCACGATGGACTACCCAGTGCCACCTGATGCAGAATGGCCAGTCCTGACACTCAACCGGAAACTCTGCCCAGTCTCAGTATCCTGTTCCTGTCCTTCTACAGTGTCCTGTCCCTCATGCTCTGAGGTGACCCCATATGTCCTCTGGTGTCCCATCCCTCAATGACACTTGTTAAAGATTTATTTTATGTATATGAGTACACTGTTACTATTTTCAGATGCACCAGAAGAGGGCATCAGATACTATTACAGATGGTTGTGAGCCACCATGTGGGTGCTGGGAATTGAACTCAGGACCTCTGGAAGAGCAACCAGTGCTCTTAACCTTTGAGCCATCTCTCCAGCCCCAACTCCACCCCCACCCCCACCCCCACCCCCATGACTTGTAATGTCCTGTCTCTTGTAGTGGTTTGAGTGAGAAGTCCCGCATAGTCTCAGATGCTTGTACATTTGGTCTCCAGTTGGCGGCGCTGTTTGGGGGAGGTTTAGGAGGTTCAGCCTTATTGGAGGAGGTGTGTCACTGAAGGGAGGCTTGGGAATTTAAAGATTCCATGCAATTTCCAGTTCTCTATCTCTCCTTCCTGCTTATGATTCAAGATGTGAGTTCTCGATCCCTCCATGACGGACTCATATCTCTCCAGAACCATAAGCCAAGTTAAATCCTTCTCTCTATAAGCTGCCTTGGTCATGGATTTTATCACAGCATGTCTTCTTAGTGCCCCATATCTCCTGTTCTGTGCCCTCACATGTTCCCCTAATGTCCTGTTCCTCATACTTCGAGGTGACCCCCAGCATCCTCTCACTGTCCTATCCTGGGACCTACATGTCCTCTTAGCATCCATGCTGCTATAGCACACTCACAGAAGGTAAACCTTCAAGAGTCTGGAGATCTGGGCAACCCTAGGTCTGCAACCCCGCCCTCAGTGAGTGCGGTGGATAATGCGTGTCTTTGCTGGCTTCAAGGCTCTCACTAGCTCCCTGGCTTCCAGGAGTTGAGTTATACATTCTGGAAGATAAGTCAGCCATAGAGCTGCCCTAGGTCCTGGCACAGTTGAAGCATCCTGTCTTTTCCACATCTCAGTCCATTGGAATGAGTCCAAATCTCCCAGGAGCCTGGCTGGTTCAGAATGGTCCCCGGGCAGCAGGACGTCGACCCTTCTTTCTACAGCTTTCTGGAGCAAGAAGTCCACCCTAAGCTCTCTGAGCCCTAGCAGGAAATCCCCAGCTGTTCCTTCTGCAGCTCCAGAGATGGCTACATCCCTGCAGTCCCTGTGGCTGTGGGGCTCCAATGCCTTTCCTTTTTGAGTTCATTCACTGAGGGCCTGGTACAGCCCCAGGCCTACGCAGCCCTCCTGGCCAGCTCCCCAGACCCTGAGCCAAGCAGCGTGATTTCATCTTGGGAGAATCCAACTGCGTACGGCATTTACATAAATAGTCTCCTCTACCCTGCCCCCATAACCAAGCAAAGAGAAAGGTCTGAGCTCTGTGAGGCCTGGCCTCCCTCTGCCTGCTCCTGGGGTTCCTCGTTGGCTCTGGGTAGCCACCCCCTTCCCTTGTTTCAGCCTGCAAAAGGGGGTGCATGAAGCAGACTCCTTGAAGGCAGAACCCCCGAGTCTCAGCCCTGACATGTAATCCCTGAGGCTACCTGCAGGTGGCACACTGGAGTGGGGGGGTTGACAGGAGGACCAGAAGGCCCGGAAGGCCAGGACATGGTTCTTAGACCTTAGGAGGGTCCAGTTGCTGTCAGAGGAATAGAGATAGGCTGACCCACTGAGAGGCCAAAGCCCCAGGGTTTCTTAACTGGGGCTTCGGGGAAAAGGGGTGGGAGAGCCTCCAGGTACAGGTGCTCACAGACGCTTTGAGTGGTGACAGAAAGTGGGACCATGGAGAGGTACAGTGCCATCCTGTCCTCTAAGGCCCATCTCCACCTCTCTGTTCATCTCTGTCTCTTTCCCTGTATCTCTCTTTCTGACTCTCTGTTTTCCATCTGCTTCTATCTCAATCTCTGTCCATCACTCTCTCCTCATCTCTCTCTTTCTAGCTCTCACTCTGTCTCTCCATTTCTTCCTGACTGTCTCTGTCTCTCTGAATCCCATCTGTCTCTGTCTTGTCATCTCTCCACTTCTCTCTGTCTCTCTACCTCTGTTTCTGCAACTCTCATCACCTCTGTCTCTTACTGTCTGTCTCTATCTCTGCCTCACTATTTCTCCATCTCTAGCTCCCCATCTTTCTGTCTCTGTCTACCACCGATTCTCACTCCCTGTCTCTCCATCTTCCCATGTCTCTGAGTCAGCCTGCTGGGCCTCTGGCTAAGAATCCAAGAAGTGTCTGTCTGGAGAGGTGGAATGATAGGATATGGAGGCTGGCCTGGCTAGGGTTAGGTAGAGGCTGCGAAGGCATTGGGCTCTAGTCCTGGCTCGACCCCTAGAACTCACTTGTACTCTCAGTCAAGGAAATAAGAGTCCTCTGGGGACGGTACTGCCCAGACAGTGCCCCACTCTCTTTGGATGACCTGAGATGGGTACAGCCCCAGCCCAAGGCCCTAGAGTGCAGAACAGGTGGGGCTGAGCTGAGAAGAGCACCCTGCAGAGAGACCCTGTGACCTCATACCCATCCTGAAAGGCAATGTAGCAGCAGTCAAGCTGGGTCCGAGGCAGGAGAGAGTCTGCGTTGTGGCCATGATCTGTGCTGTGATGCTGTGGTGAGCAGAAAGCAGCAAACACGAACCTCCAGATGAAGCTGTGGCTTAAAATCCGACTCCTACCACACTGAAAGAATTCAGCTCTGGGCTCCAAGCCCTCCTGGGAGAGGCAGCTCTAATCTGGACTCTTGGATTCAAGGCCTCCAGAACCATGACCTGTCATATTCCCATCCTTCCTGGATGTGCCTACTCAACAGCAAGATGTCCATCTATTCAGACCCTACCAATGTGCCCAAGCCTCTCTTTAGCAGGAAGGGTCAGCCCCTCTGTCTTTTGATCAGCTTGGCTGAGGACAGGAGTCATCAGGAGGAGCCATGGAACATACGTCTTCTTTGGCTTGCTTCTAGCTGTCACACTGGCTAAGCCCCTGGCTCACCCCTGGGTCACCTTGCTGGTTCTCTGGCTGGCTCTCTAACTTGAAAGTCTCACTGATCCCTGGATCGCTTGGCTGATGTCTATTGAACTCCCAACTAGCCCCACCTGACCCTGGCTTCCTGAACTCTCTTATGCCTCAGGCATAGCGTAGGTGGAGTGGAGAAACTCTAGCTCTATTTCATTTTGGATCCCTCTGACATGGCCTACAGGGTCTAGGGTCACATGTCCAGGTCACTGAGCAAGGCAGTGTCTTCCCAGACCCCAAGGTGAACCATGTCTCACAGGTCTCAGAGTAAGTCAGTTTTCACAGTTGCTGCCAATAGGATGGACAGGGTCCCCTGTCTTCTTTGGGTCTATTTGACATAAGAGTATGTATTGAATACCACTAGGTATCAGTAGGCAAATGCAGGATGATGCCAAGTCTGCCCCACTGTCCCCAGCACAGCAAATTGGGAGTTACATACTTGGCTGCAGTGGGTAAATAGCTGATGAGGAGGCCTGAGAAGCTCCCTGTCCCATGGACCATGTGGCCAGGCCCCTCACAATAAACCTTTACAACCCCCTCTGCCTTTCTGGATCTCACACATTCAGTGTCCATGTGTGAGCCCTGCTGAGTTATTTGGCATGGAAAATGTCCCCAAGGGCACCATAAATGTCATCAGCAGTAGATGCTAGCAATGGCAGTTCCCAACAACCAGAGCTGGCCACCCAGCCCACAGCCCTGTACTGGGGGCCAACTGGGGGCTGGGTGGGGACAGCTCATCACTCCCTTCCTCTTGCTATGAACCCTCAGGAAGCTCTAACCATCTCTGGGCTGATCTTGCCAACCCCCTTAAGCCCTGAGTGGGGTTTCGGCCACCTCGGCCTGAGCCAGATACCACAGAGGATCTATGTGGATGCTGGATCACTGAGGACCTGGGCTCTGCAAAAATGAGTCCCAGACAGCCACAAATCCCAATTCCACACCAGAACCACTGTTCCTTCTCCATGGAGCAAAGTCTCCTACTGGCCACAGACCAGTCCTCATAGTCTCACTTCTGGCGTGCCTAGGGCAGAGTAGATAGGACAGAAGGGGAAGTTCTTAGTCCAAGTCCCAGAAGCTTCTGGGCCCTGCTCCAGGCAGCAGCACACCCCAGGAAGCCACTGGCTAAACGTGAAGCACTCAACCCACTGCCCTTACCAGCCTTCACTTTCTCATCTGAGCCAAACCCTCTGGCCTGCCTGGGCTCCCCATCTCTCCTTAGTAAGCAGCGGCATGCATCTGCCCAGCTCCTGCACCATCCCACTGCCAGGCCCAGGCTGTCATCCTTGCAGTCTACACTACCAACTACACGGCTCCAATCCCTTGCTTGGGAAGCAAGGCCAGTAGCTTGTTCCAGGCACAGTAGACAGACACATAGCCCTCACCTTGAGCCTTTGGTGTAGTTTGGCCAGTTGTGAAAGCAGTGTGAAGTTCCCACTGTCATCGGTAGTGTAACACGTGCTCTGACATGGTTCCATGGGGGTCCAGGAGGCCATACCCCAGCCAGCTTCTCTGCAGAGTAATTCCAATCTCTGTACCCCAGCTTACTCCTTAGAAGCAGAAGTGTGCCTTTGGGGGTGAGCTTGCTCCCGACAAGGACCCCATGAGGGGGGAACAGGAGCCTCTGGGAGTCCTCCCCAGTTTCACTCTGGGATGAACCCCTCTTAGCATGAGGCTCTGGCCTCCCACAGCCAGCCAGCACCACCTCCCCATTCTCCATAGCCAGCCAGTGGCGTCTCAGGTATACTATGCACCTAGCCAGGACCTCAAATATTCTGGTTGAAGCCCCCAGGACAAACCTCACAATAACTGGGCTTTCAGATGGGAAATCCTGGCACTGGGTCAGCAGACCAACTGCCCCACAACAGATCCTAGTGTCCTGCCAGCCTCTTCCTTACCCTTCATTCATACCTCTCGACCCCACTGCCTGCACACCAGGAATTGCCCTCCTCTCCACACTCAAGCCTCCAGATGGCTATCCTCCAGGTATGCCCTCTCTTGTCCAGCAGATGTCACCTCTTACTCTCTTTTTCTTACTTTAGATATGGTGTGTGTGTGTGTGTGTGTGTGTGTGTGTGTGTGTGTGTGTGTTTCAAGACAGGGTTACTCCATGTAGCCCTGGCTGTCCTGAAACTCACTCTATAGACCAGGCTGGCCTTGGATTCATCGATTCACCTGCCTCTGCTTCCCAAATGCTGGAATTAAAGATGTGTGCCACGGCCACCTATCTGGTTTATAAGTAATGGAAACATCTCATTGTGGTCTTAGTAGGTGGATAATATCTTGTATTCTGCAGTGTTTTGGTTATGACTTGTGTGGCTTGAAAAGGAACGGCCCCCATAGACTCATTTGTTGGAATGCTTGTCCCATAAGGAGGGGCTTCTTTAGGAGGTGTGGCCTTATTGAAATAGGCGTGGCCTTGTTGGAGGAAGTGTGTCATGTAGGGGTGGGCTTTGAGGTCTCATATATGTCCAAGCTACACCGGTGTAACACAGTCTCCTGCTGCCAGTGGATCTAGGACTCTTGGATCCTTCGGTACCATGTCTGCCTGGGGACGCTGCCAGGCTTCATTACCATGGTGATAATGGACTGAATCTCTGAAACTGTGGGCCAGCCCCAATTAAACACTTTATATTAGGGGACTGGAGAGATGGCTCAGATACTAAGAGCACTGTCTGCCTTTCCAGAGGTGCTGAGTTCAATTCCCAGCACCCACATGGTGACTTACAACCATCTGTAATAGGATCTGATGCCCTCTTCTGATGTGTCTGAAGACAGCAACAATGTACTCATATACACCAATCAATCAATCAATCAATCTTTAAAAAGAGTTGTGTTGGTTATGGTGTCTCTTCACAGCACTAAAATACAAACTAAGACACTTGTCCACCAAGAAGCCTATTCCTCAGGATCTTGGTATTAAGAGCTGGGACCTTGGGCTAAAGAGACGGCTTAGCAATTATGGGCACTGGCTGCTCTTCCAGAGGGCCTGAGTTCAATTCCCAGTAACTACTCAGTGGCTCACAACCATCTGTAATGGGATCTGATGTCTTCTTCTAGTGTGTCTGAAGGCAGTGACAGTGTACTCATGTACATAAGATAAACAAACCTTTTAAAAAAAAACCCCAAAGAGTTGGGACCTTGATGATTCCAGTAGAAAGTGGTTGAGTCACCAGGGTGCTGTCCTTAGTTTTCATGGGATCCCAGTTTGTTGAAGCCAAACACTGGGTTGGGATGGAGTTATGATCCTTCTCCACTAGTTATCCTATCACTGCTCCTATGACTTCTTATGTCAGTTCACACCTGGTATCTCCCTATCAGCAGCTCCTAGGCTGAGACCATTGAGCTGACCTATGGTCTGTTGCTTGGTCATGTTTGTGACTCACTTGTGCGTCCCCATCATGACAAGCGCTCCATGTATCAGGCTCACAGAATCTCTTCTCTTTGTGGCATCATGCTGATGAGATCCTGGTCACTGAGGGTCACTGAGCAAGTGGCTTGTGTGACTGTACTTAGGGACAGGTGTTCCTCCCGTGGAACAGATTTCCCTCCATGAACTGCTTATTCTTGGTGGTAACCCTGACATCCTTAATCTTGGTATGTGCAGGAGGAGAATATGCAAGGTACTTACTTGATAAGTATTTGCTGGATGGCTAGGTGTTGGGTGAATGGAGAGAAAAGAAGGAAAAATACATGAGGAAGAAAAGAAGTAAATAAAAAAAGAAGAGGGAAACGTAAGAAAATTAGAGAAAGAAGAAAAGAGCAGTTTTTTTTAAGGGAATAGAAAAAAAAGAGAGAAAGGATGGATGATGACTCCGGTCAACAGCACTTGCTGATCGGCCAGTCAGGCCAGCAGAGGCAATGAGCTCCAGCTTCACTGAGAGAGCCTGTCTCCAAAGAGTGGGATGGCAGCAATGGAGAAAGTCACTTGACACTGACCTCTGGCCTCCACACTTCTGTATACACAGATGCCCTGCATATACTTTTGAGGGCAGCCTGTCACTCAAATGAAAGATGAGGAAGAGGATGGAGAGATAGCTTAATGTTTGAGAGCACTTGCTGCTCTTGCTTGATTCCCAACACTGACACGGTAACATTGTAACTCCGGTTCTAGGGAATCTGATCCCCTCTTCTGTTTCTGCAAGCACCAGGCACACGCACGCTGCACACACACACATTAGTGCGCATAAAATAAAAATTATATTTTTAAACAGAAGGGGGCTGGAGAGACTGCTGAGCGGATAAGAGCACCTGCTACTCCTTCAGGGGACTCAGTTTCCATTCCCAATGCTCGCACAGTGGCTCACAACTGTCTGTAACTCCGGATACCCTCAATGGCCCTCCACGGGCACACCCATGTACCCAAACATACATACAGGACAGGCAAACACTCATACATATAAAATAAAAATAAATCTTAAAAAAATGGCAAAGAGAAAGAGGTAAAACAGAACAGAGGGAGAATGACAAGAGAAGAGGGAAAGCGAGGAGTAGGTAAAATGTCCCCAGGGTGCTGGGGTTGGATCTGCAAGGACACAGTCACCATCTGTCCCAGCTCCCCACCCTCAGACAGGTCAGCTCTGTCCTTTAACGGCCCCAGGCTCCCAGCTCCACTCTTCACAACTCAGATCTATTTTTTTTCCATGTATGTGAAGAGTATGTGGCATGTGTGTATTGCAGGTGTATGATAGTGCTCACGAGCATGTGTGCAAGTCTGTGAGGAAGCCAGACACACCGACAGCGGTGGAACCAGCTTTGCTCAGCCTGACTTGGGAATTACACAAGGACTACATGAACAGGACAGGGCACAGTGCCCTATGAAAATGCATACGCTGTACCCATCCATATAAAAAGCTCTTTTATAAAAAGCTATCTTGGTGGGTGTGGACATCTGGGGTGGAGATGGCTGTTCCTTGAATTATCTAGGTTTGGTGGTGTTTTGGTATGGGGGAATTGAGCCCAGAGCCTCTCACATACTAGACAAGCTTGTATAACTGAACTGCATCTCAGCTCTCCATCTGTCTGTCCGTCCGTCCATCCATCCATCCATCCATCCATCCATCCATCCATCTATTTACTTACTTTATTTTGAGACAAGGTCTCATAGAATTGCCCAGTGTCAGCCTTGAACCCTTGATCTTCCTGCCTCAGTCTCTTTAGCAGCTGGGGTCATAGGCCTGCACCACCAGCCTGGCTTCAAACTTAGCTGGAGCTCTGATTTAATCGCTGCAGCTGCAGTGTGCCTAATGCTCCGAACTTCATGTGGCCATCACAGAAAAATGTGTTGGTTTTTCTCAACGTAACCTACTCAAACAGATAATCTTATAAAAATTTTAACATGTGTTTGTTTATTTGGGGGTTGGAGATAGAACCCAGACCCTCGCACATGCTAAGCACATGTGCTGAGCCACATCCCCCAGCCAGTGTTCATTTACATTAAGTCGCACATGCAATGAAAACAAAAGGCAGTGCGGGAGCCCACGCTTTTTCCTCCATCAGTTTCCGTGTGTGGCTTCCCTACTCGAGAGCTCAAGATAGCCGCTGTGGCTTTGCCACCAGGTCTCGTGTTCCAGACAGAAAGTGGGTGAAGGGTGAAGTGCTAAGCAGAAGAACGATCTCTTAGCATCTGGTTTTTGTCTGCACATTAGAGGACGGACTTTCAGTCTTGAGCCCACGGTCAGAAAGGTGTCAGGTGGTCACCGACGCTGGCAGTCGGCCAAGAGAAGCTGACCTAGTTGTTTTCCAGTTGAGTTCTTGGAATTTTATATTCTGTGTGTGTGTGTGTGTGTGTGTGTGTGTGTGTGTACATTATGGCACATGCACAGGTGTCAAAGGACAACTTGCGGAAACCAGTTCTCCCCATCTGCCTTTTAGGTTGATGGTCTTAAGTTCAGATTATTAGGCTTGGTGGCAAGTGTAACCTGCTGAGCCATCTTGGGACCTGAAACCTTCTAAAAGTCTTTATGATGCGCAAAGATTTCAGCAATGGGCGTGCCTCAGATCTCAGGGTTTCGAATGCTCAGATTATGGATGTTTACCCATCTGTCAAATATCCCCTAGTCCAAAACATGTTTAGCCTCAGAATACCCCTTTGATCCCAAGCTCTCCAGAGGAGTGCTCAGTCTGCACAGCATACCGAATGAACCTATCAGCGACGTTATAAAGCTCAAACACACGGAGTCCTCCCACGACAGCATCTGGTCCTGGAGAGGACAGACTTGGGCTTACTTGCTAGCATATGGCTTAACCTTTACCAGAGCAGGTCTCAGAGGAGAGGGGCCTCCTCAAGTCACACAGCCAGAGAACAAAGACAGTCACCCTCATGTCAGTGTGCCTCTGGTCCCATACCATAGGAAGAGGAACAATCAGGGACATAGTACCTGCCCCAATTTCTCTTAAATGGATAGAAAGACAATAGATGTGTACGTGTGTGTGTGCGCGCGTGCACATGCACACTAAGCGCAGAGAAGACCCAACTCTGAGCCCAGCTTGGAGGATTTGGTCCTAGAAAGGTAGGTCCTTCACAGAGTACTGCTCTCATGCTGCTCTGTCTTCTCCCATAGGAAGGATCTTGGTCTAGAAAGCTGGAAGAAACAGGCAGTGGTACCACACTTGGGAGGTAGAGGCAGAAGGATGTGAGTTCAAGGCCAGCCTGGACTACAAAGTGGGTTCCAGGACAGCTATGAATACACAGGGAAACCCTGTCTCAAACAAAACAAAACACACACACACACACACACACACACACACACACACACACACACACACACACACACACCAAAAACAACAACAAAAAAGGTTGGAGGAGGTTCTCCTGAGAGAGCTGATAGACTGTACCAGTCACATACCCCGAGGTCCTGTGCCCAGGCCCTTCCCTCACCAAAGCCCAACTATCCTCATCTCCTACAGGACTCCATAGGGCTCTTCATATACCCCAAGACATGTCTTCAGTGGGCCCTCTCTGCCCCCCACAAGCTCAATGAGTCTCCACACCCCAGCCCTGGCCTCTACCCTCCCTGTCTCCCCTCTGCTCCTCCCTGGAATGCCCTCCTCCTCTGCTTCCCTTTCTGTCTCCCCTCTGCTCTCCTCTCTTCTCTGCCCTCTCATTTTCCTTCCCTCTCCTCCTTATTCCTGCCACCTACTGACAGACTGCAGCAGGAACAGCCCTGCACCCCCAGCCCCAGCCGTTTCCATGGATCTGGGCCCAATACAAACAGCCCAGGACCCCCCACCTTCAGCCTGGCCTTGGGAGTAGGGTTGGGTGGGCAGATGAGGTCATTGCCACAGGCCCCCCAGCAGGCCAGTAGGCCTGCGAGGGGAGGAAGTGTTTGTTTGCTCTTGTTTCCCTGGCAACTAGCTGGACCCTTCCCCCACTCCCATCCCTGAGCAGGCCAGCAAAGCTGTGGAGAGGACCACTGCCCCTTTCCAGCCCATGCCTTGCTGTGCTGAGATCCCAGGCCATTATCCTGGGCTGCCAGGAAGGGGCTGTAAACCTTAACCCTACTTCCAGAGGTGGAGTTTGGAAAATGGAGACAAGACCATCTCTGCTCAGGGCTGAGGATCAGCCTGAAACTCCACCTGCTGTCCCTGGGTGGCAGCACCTCTTTGGGGGACCCTCTACAGAGGCAACAGGTTGGGGTCAGCTCCAACCTTCCAGGAACTGAGCCCAGCCATCCCTGGCAGGCGGTGGAAAGAGGAAGGACAGGGCAAAACAGTGCCCCAGTGTGGCCAGTCTCCAAGCAGCTCCAGGGTCTCCAGGGTGCCAGGTGTGTATGTCTGCCCCAGCCCTGCCCCAGCCCTGCCCCAGCCCCAGCCCCACAAAGTCACTGGCAAGTCCTCTCCAGTTCTCTCGTGTACTGAGGGATCATAGAGAATCTCACAGATAGAGCCTCCATCCCAGGGCAGACTAGGTCAATTCAGTCTCCAGAAAGCTGGGGATGGGTGCACACAGGGTTTGTGTGTGTGCGCATGTGCAGGCAGGCTAGACCTCCAGGAATGACCCGGACCCAACCTGCTCACAACCTTCTATAGTCAGCATGCCCCACCCTCCTCTCCCCACCCTGACAGCAGCTCCTGTGGGAGCTTACCATGAGCGACCTGGGCCAGGAACTGGAGACAGTGAGGAAACCTATCGGGGTCCCCATGCTCCACAATACATCCAGGGCAACCAAGGACTTCCACAGTCTATACTGGTCCCAGAGTTCAACCTCCTCTCTCTCCTCTCAGTCTGTCCTTCATCTACCTCCTCTCCCTTCCCTCCTTCTCTGCTCTTCACATCTTCTTCCCTTTCTCTGTCCCCTCCCCCTTCATTCATTCCCCTCTGTCTCCTCTCCTCTCTACCTTCATCCTTGGTGCCTGAAGTCAGCTTTACAGGCAAGGCAGGATCCAACCCAATACCTTCCCACTGTTGCACACTCAAGCCTTTCTGAGACATTACCTAAGTGCCTCCTTACCTAATCCCCCAGCCATCTCCCACACCAGCCAGCCCCGCTGGGAGGAGAGCCAGATGCCTGCCTCAGCCCCGTCTCAGCTCAGGGAGTTGCCTGGTTGATCGCTGGCTGGCCCCTAGCACCTGCATATCCTAGGCTTGTGTCTCCTCTTATGAAAGACCCTGGGGTCTTACCATTGAAGAATCTGTCTCATGGGACCCACCCCTTCTCTGTGTTCACTTGCCAGCACTTGTGATTGGATACCCTGTTCTCTAAGAACTGCTGGGGAATCTCTTCTCCAACCAAGAGTGGGAAGTACCTTTCAGGATCCAGGGTGTCTTGGTTCACTTGAGGAAGTAGCTCAGCGGGAGAGATCTTTCTTTCTGCCTCAGGGGTCATTGGGATTCCATCCACTGAGAAGCTCAGATGGGGGGTAGATCTAGATTTTCACCATGGTAGGTGGCTGTGCAAGGGAAAGAATGTGCAGGGGCTAGGAGGTGAGCTACAACCAGCACTGTGTCCCATGCATGTGGACATGTGGACATACATACATGCAGACACAATGAATCACACATACATTTGCACACATATATTCACAAAGGGACAAACCTATGGATGCAGCCAAGTAGAGTAACAAGATACAAAGATGTGTGGACATGGACATAGGACATGGCTCCCATGTGTTCATACACAAACACATACAGACACATATCCATGGACACAGCCCCTCTGAACATGTATAGACACTTCTGGGCACACAGACTTCAACATACACATATAGACATATTTGCATGGTCAAGTTCATAAACCCTGAAAGAACAGCTAGATGCCCAGGGGACCTTATGTATAAAGGAACTGGCCTATATAGCTGGCAGCCAAGATCCCAGGAGAATGACCTGGGGGAGGGCACAGTCTACATGCCTAGATGGAAGCACATCAGTCTTTCACAGTGGCTGATCCTGTTTGTCCAGCAACATCGCACAGACTCAGCCAGAGCTCACAGGACTTACCCAAAAGAATGGCCCCATGAAGCCTCTCAAAACCCCAGGAAGGAACTATGACCCCCACCCCTGCTGTTTGTCAGTCAGAGTCCTGAACTCTGAAAGGGAACACAGCTGCCTGGTGGGGGGTCAGTCTGTGACCAGAGGCTCAGTGAAAGTCCAGCACGAGCATGGTCCCCATCTTCCTGGAGGCGGGGCTATGGATATAGACATCTTGATCAAATAACTAGTCCACAGTCCTTGGTGGGCAACCTCTGCGCCCTGAAGCTTATGGGTGTAAGCCCTGGGGCAGGATGGAGAGCAGAACATAGACTAGAGGAGCCACTAGGAAGCCACGCAAGGTAGGTCACAGTGGCTGGGGAGAGGGAGGAAAGGACTGAGAGCTAGGTGGCTACTTTGAGAGCACCCCAGACATAGGGCTGGAGGTCCCCCGACATAGAACAGACAGAAAAGGGCTGTAGGAACCAAGCCAGAGGAGATGTGGTAGCCAGAGGTGAAGGCTTTGACAGGAGGTCTCTTCTTAGGCCAAAGGAGTAGAGAAGGTTTCTTTAGAGTGCCTCAGCTCCCACACAGCCTTGATAGTGCAGGCAGAGAGAAACCAGGGGTCTGGGGGTTATCAGTCTTTCAGAGGTTAGCAAGTCTCTTCGCCCTAGGTCCTCAGAAAGGACCTTCCTTGTCCTCCCATTCCCCCCTTCTCTTCTCTCCATCCTCCTCTCATGTTCTCCTCTTCCACCCTCTTCCCCACCACCAGGTCCTCTCTTCTCTCCTTGCATCCAGGCCTTACCCACACCTTCATCCTCCCTGTCTTTCCAGGTTCCCCAGAGCCTCTGTGAAAGCAGCAGACTTAGGTTGTCTATAATTTAAAATACATTTATTTAGTGTTTCCACTTGTTTCTGGTTTTGTTACACAAAGCTGTTAAATAAATACATTCTCTGCAGTCACTCAGGTTCACACCTACTCGCCACACAGTTGAGGTAGAGAAATCACAGGCTGCACAGGACTCCACACAAAGACAGCTCCCCTGTGTGTCCATTGCCAGGCGGGCCAGCAGTGCGCCTCAGAGCCGGCATAACCTGGGTGGCCGGCGGGAGCAGGGCAGCTGCTCACTCCACTGCCCATAGAAGAGAAGAAGATCAAAGAGGCTCTGGCCTGCGGGAGTTGCTTCATCCAGAAAGACATTCTAGTATATATTTATACAGAAACAAACCAGCCGGCAGACGTTTTCATTCTGCCTTGTTTTAAAAAATACTTTTCTGAATATTGAGGACATAGAACTAAATGTGGTATTCGATAAAAATATTCTTCCTCTGGACTGGTAGGCTCCTTTCCCCAGATCTGACAGAGACGAAGCCTGAGTCTGTGACCAGGTACAGACATCTGAGAAGTATGGGGTACGCTCCCACCCACCAGCCTCTGTATACTGCCACCCACACGCATCCTGGGAACGTGGCATTCATCGGTGGGCTATAGGAACCACAGGAGAATAAACTTTGCTATTTACACATCCAATGGGGACCAGAGGCCCTCATCCACATAAATAGGTTTCCTTTAAGACACAGTCCCACCACCACCCCAAGCCCGGGTCTTCTGGACCCCTGGTGCTCCAAGGCAGCCACTCCTTTCCTCAGTAGTGCCTGTCTTCATGTCTGCCACCTGTCCACACTCTAGCCTGCACTGCCATGGGTTCCCACAAACCTAAGTCTGGGCTTTCTGGGATCCAGAGTCACCATACTGCACAGGGACACAGGCCAACTGGATGCTGACCATGCCAGCTCGGAATACATACACTCCCACACTCACACAACTCATGCGCGCACACTCAACACCAGCTCAGTGTAGCCACCTTTCCCCTGCAGAGACATCAGCCAGACCCAATGACAGCAAGTTGTGTCTGTCCCTCCATAGCTCCCCTGGGGACAGAGAGCAAGAATGGCTTCCTGAGACGGACAATCGAAAAGTTGACCCTGGCCCTGTCTCCGTGCTCATGGCTCTAGTATCCCAGACCCCCAATCTATATCCAGCAACCTGATCTCTGCACCTGCAGGGTACAGAGCAGGGACCACCAAGGGTCTCTGACCCCAGATAAGGTAGAATCAGGGAGTGGGCTTCCAGAAGCCTTGCGGGCCATGGCTAGGTTCTATTGCTTCATTTCTTTCCAAACATGACCTTGATTTAGTGGTTTCAAACTAGAGCAAGCAGAAGAAGAGGGGGTGTGAAGGGAGGGAAGGCAAGGCCTCCCAGACTGGCTGGACCGGGCCTGGGGCAGGTCAGAGGGAAAAGCCACAGATTAGGAGGTAAGGGGACAGGGAAAATAATAATTACTATATTAGTTAAATAATAATAATTTAAAAGTCACTGATACTCCAAGGAAGTGCTCAGGGTCAGAGGGCCAGAGGCTGTGCCCTGGAGATGGAGTGGCTGCCCTCTCCTAGTGGTTTGGCTCTCTGAAGACAGTGCTGGCATCAGGCTGCTGGGCCAGAAGGGCAGCCGTGTGATTTTGAAGGTGCACCTGCCCTCCAAGCCTCAGAGGAAGCCAAGAGGCACAGAGGGCCAGTCAACACACCAGTCCCTGACAAGGGCTATACTGACGTGTCAGGGACAGAGACAACTGAGAAAGCATTACTGCAACGCTCTCGGGTCAGCGGGGCGAGGAAGCTCAGGCCCAAGGCATAAGCAAAAGGGTTGAGGCAGCCCGACGGGTCAGCCCCGCCCTCTGGGCCAGGAGACAGCCAACCAGCCGTCTGTGTACCAGGGCCCAAGTGTGCTAGGGGCACCTCTCCTTCCTTGCAGACCTTTTGTGTTGTTTGTAACACCTGTGCCCCACACAGCAGGACAGGCTGGACCTGCAAGGCTCACCCCACGCAGGTTAAGATTCTTTGCACTATGTGCAAAGCCTACACTCCCTGCAGAAAGGCTGGCAGGGCCGGGAGTCAGTGGGAGTCACCTCCTGCAGGTGTAGAATTCTTCTGGTGCTGTGTGCAAAGCCCACATATACCCCTTGTGGCGGGGCTGCAGGGCCTCAGGTCAGCCCTTGCAGGTGTAGACCTCCTCTCTCTGTGTACACTGCCTGCACTCCACGTAGCAGCACCAGCGGACCTGGCATTGGCAGGGCCTTGTCACCACACGGCTCTGTGTGTTGTGGCCTCGGCCACAACAAATACTCTCACAGTTCTTCTCACGGTGACACCGGCGGCCTGCCGTGCCAGGGGAAAAGCGGCCAGCCAGGCAGAAGCTGGGAGAGTCATCCAGGTGTACAAGCTCTGGTGTTCGGGGCAGTGGGTCACCACCTCCAGACCCAGAAGCCCGGCCCCGCGGTGGGGAGATGGCACCCGCCTCGCCGGTGGCTTCATTGGTAGTGCTGCCCACCTTGAGAGAGGTCTCATATTTGTGTTTTAGGTGCTTGCCCACCTCGTGGAAGGGTGCTAGCTGCCGCCAGCAGGTCCGCACGGTGCAGGAGCCAGACACGCCATGGCATTTGCACGTGGTCTCCACTCCAGCCTTTATCACCTGCAAGGGGAGGGGGGAGGGGAACATGAGGAGCATGCCAGAAAGACCCAGAAGCATCGGAGAGGCTGGAACCTCAGCCCCGGTGGTCCACTCTGCAACCCTCACACAGACTTAGACCAGAGCCTGGCCAGCAGGGGGCAGCACTGTCCAACACACAGATGTCCAGCAACTAGGATCACAGGCTGGCTGCTTCCCCTCCAAGTCGAGACTGCCAGGGGACAGAGGTCCTAAGGCCAGCATGTTGATGCCTCTCTATGAACACAGCCTGGTCCATGCCCCCTTTGAGACACTTCCTGCCTACCCTTATACCATCCCTGCCCCACTGTCAACAATTACATCCTTGCCAGTCTCCTACTTCTGGTCTCAGGATGGGTGAAGACAAGGATTCCCCCAGGGCTGTCTAGGCTGACCACACCCCTCCTGAGTGCAGACCTCCAGTAGACCTGACTCAAGCCCTACCCACTTAAGCGGCAGCCTGTGAGGGGCGTGGCTACAGATGCAGAGAGAGGTAGTTAAGTATGCTTCAAATAAGGATAACGTCTTAAGAAAATGCTGCACCTTCCAGGGCTAACTCCCCAGGAGAAGAGGCTGCACCCCTCACCCCATGGCCACAGGTAGGAGGCAAGCATGGCTGAGCAAGCATGGCTGAGCACAAAAACTCCAGGTCTCGTAAACTGCCAGGGAAGCCTGGCTAGGCCTTTCCCTTCTCAGGATTTAGGGCTCTGCCTGAGGAATCTCCTGCCTGGCTTCTCATACCCAGGGTCTCTCCAAATATTGATTCAAATATTAGAGAGTTGTGGGACAGAAGAATAGGGGGCGACCCTCTTCCCAGGTGGGCCCTCAGCCACTGCTGAGTTCTCAAGCTAGCCCCCTCCCCCAGAGCGTCCATTGGAGAGGGATTAAGAAGTATAGCTACCTCCTCCTCGCTCTCCTGCCAGGCAACCGGAGAGTCCCACTTAACCACGATTTCCTGAGAGACCAGGACAGATTTAATTAAAGCACGGCGGCCTGGGAGCGGCAAGCTGATGGGGCACGGTCACACATTCTGACTTTTCATTAATAGCTCAAAAGGGTAAGGTGGAGGGAGGGTCCAGCAGGAAAGAAAAGCGCAGCCTGGCCTTGGAGATTGAATCTGCCCTCCCGGGCTTCCCTCCCCACTTAGCCTAGGCCTGGGAAGGCACTGGTTGGAAAGGAGGCAGACCAATCCTTTAATAAGTGGGGGATTCAGAACTCCAATTACTCAATAACAAGGAGCTCAGGGCAGGACTGTCTCTAATTACCTTGCTGTCCTCCCCAGACTGGAGATGCAGAGCCCAGCAAGGGGAGGAGGAAAGGCCCCCAGCTCCTGAGGGAGGTATGGACCCTGCTTTCCCAAGCCCAGGCTAGAGTTTGGAATTTGGGTCACTCAAAGATGAGGTGCAGGGTGAGAGGGGCTCCATCTTGTTCCCTTCCAGCAACAGGTAACCAGGAGCAGCAGATCTGTGAGTGACATCTAAGACATTCAAAAAGCCAGTCACCTCCGGAGCATGGGCCACCTCCGGAGCATGGAGCACCTCCATGCCTGCAGCCCACAACTCCCCAAAGGCCTACCGGAGAGCTAAGAAATCCTTTCTTTTCCTTGTTTTTAAAGTCAGGTCTCTATCTTCCAGAACAAACTTGGCCATAGACAACACTGGGCTCGGGTAAATGGGTCCTGTACCCTCAGCCCTTCCTTGGAACCTCCCATCTACTATACTGTGGCTGCTCTATTCTGTGGCGACTCTGGCAGATGGGATACAAACCGCCAGCCTCTGGGGCAGACTTTCCACAGAGACTATCCCCAGGTCCTTGACTTGCCAGAAGCAGACAGAGAGAGCAAAGGCTCTTCCCAGGACTAGCATAAGGTACCCTCCTTGACTAGTGACCTCATCTGTCCCCTATGTAAGCAGGGTTCCAGGACCCTAGCTGGCACTGCGTGGCTAGGGCGGGCAGCTCCTGCCTCCTCCCGTTCTCCTGCTCCAGCCTCCTTCTCAGCTGCCCTGTCCAGGTCTCAGACACAGCAATCCCGTCTTCTGCCCTGTGCCCCACCCAGCTTGCCTTCACACCCACGAGGTTGTTGTGGAAGTCCACTCGGGCTCGCAGATCCTTGCTAGACCGCCGGCCCAGGAACTCCTTGACAAACTTGCTGCTGTACTTGAGGTTGTCACCGCAGCCGCCCCACTGCCAGGCCTCACGGTTTTCCAGGTCAGGGGCCTCGTCACAGGTGCAGCGCTCCATGCGGCCTGCGCTGCAGGCCTTGGCCAGTGCATGTGTCAGGCCCGCGGAAGAGATTGCATAGAGGAAGGCAGTCTCCTTGAAGCCTGGGGAGAGCAGTAGAGTGAGTGAGGCCCAGTGGACAAGCAGGCCCAGGAACTGCACAGCGCATGTGCCAACCTCACCTGTGTGCTGGCTAGGTAGGGTTTGGGGTACTGTGTCTCTGAGGGCCTTCGGCAGGCATCTGGAGAGAGGTGCTGGGGTTGCAGCAGTGTGTGACAGGCTGGGGAGTGGGTAGGGCTTCAGAGTTTACTGTGGTGCCTCTAGTGTAGTGGTCAGAGATCTCATTCAGGTCCCCAATGTCTCAGCCTGTCCCGGGGGTCCTTGGCAAATCTAGCCTTAGATTTCTGGTTCTCTACTAACCTGTCTATCATCTGCCATCCATCCATCCATCCATCATTTATCATCTATCTGTATATTTCCCATTATCTATCCATGTCTACCTATCATCTATTTATTATCAATCATCAATCATCTATCATCTACCTATGCATATAGATTGGCAAGTACTCTACCACTGAGTTACAGCCCTATTCCCTCAGGTCTCCAGTTTTTAAGGCTATGAAGAGATTCTCAGGAGCTCCTGTACCCAGTGGAAGGAGGTTGCGGCAAGGAGGGTTTGCCCTGGGCCTGAGGCTTTCGGTCAAAGCTGATGGTGTGCTGCCACCGGTGCACACCTGACAGGGTGAGCCTGGAAGCAAGCAGAGCTTACCTCGCTTGAGCAGGCTGGCTCGGTAGCGGCCCTCCAGGGTGCAGTTCCAGCGCTCGAAGCGGAACTGGTACTGGCACTCCAGGGCACTCATGCTCACGGCCTCCACCAGTGTCTCGGCCACACCCGGGTCCCTGCGGCACATGCGCCGCTGCTTGCGCTCCAGCTTCAGCCTGTCGCAGGCCTTGTAGTGTGCCTGGGCTGCAGCCTCGGTCTCCAGGGTCAGGGGGAGTATAGTCAGGGGTTCACTGCCTGTTAGCCTGAGCACAGAGAAGAGAGAGTGAGCCCCTGTCATAGGGTGGGGAGAACCATCCTGGCCTGAAGTGTCTGAGAGTCTCCCTGGGAACAGAGGAGCCAGGGTGCTGAGCCAAGTCAGAGAGGTATAGAAATGTAAGATGGGAGTGTCCAGCCTAGGGAACCCAGAAAGAATCAGGCAGCACATAGGGACCTTCCCTGAACCTGCTCGCCCTCACACCTATCAGCACTACCCCGTTCCCTACAGAATGTCTGGGGACTCCCGGGTAACCCAAGGTCCTCATAGCTGCCCAAGACATGGCCTCTAAAAGGTATGTCATTATCCAGACAGTTCCAGTTGATAACAGCATTGATAGATAAAGACCAGTCCCCAGTTACATCCTCAAGAGAGTATCAGTGTACAACTGCAGTGGGAAAAAAGGGCCAGGGCCAGGACCCCAGACTGTGTCCACACTCTCCTCCTCCCCAGTTTGGGGCTCCCTTCTCCTCCCTGACCCCTGAAGCCTGGCTGGGATAGTCTCTCAGCCTCAGGACCTCTGGCACACTGGCCCCTGGCGAAGCAGGCTCCAAACCTTCACCTTTAGCAGCACCTCTGAGAACTGTGTGGTGCTAGCTTTTGAGAGCATTCTTCACCACAGTCCCATATAGGTGCCAGGATAGCATCTACCCTACCGGATATGGTCTACTCTAGGAGTTCAGAGAGTACTACTGACAGGGCCTCAGGGGCACAGAAGGGAGGGGTGGGGCATTAGAAAGAAGGAAGTTGTCAGCCGAAAGTGCTAAAGGTTAGAGAGAGACCTAGGTTCAGAGAAAGCTGCAAGGTAAGAAGGGCCAGGGCCCAGTCACAGGAGCCTTGACTCATCAAAGGCTAGAAGTTGAGCTCAAAACTTTGGGGGTCCTCCAAAGGACCTGGACAGAGCATCCTTCAGAGAACTTTATAATAAAACACAGGCCTTGCCGACCAATTCTGCTTACACAGATAGCTCCAAGTTTCTGCCTCTCAGACACCAGAGGCCTCAGGTCAGCTCCCACCAAAGCGGGGTCAGGGGAGGGCTGGGGAGCCGGATCCGGCGATGCCCAGCGCTAGAGAACCAAGGCAACTCACAGACTAGAAAGCTCTGTCTTCAGATAGGCATGGCATTACTATGCTCAACACAGAACAGAAAGGTCTCGGCTGGCCATCTTTCTATCACTAGGATACTCCATCCAAGACAACCCACGGTCAAGGCCTTTAAGAGGGGACCAGGGACTAGGTGTAAACATGCAGCTGGAGTTTAGGACAGATAGAGGGGGACAATAGACAAACTGCATAAAAGGAGGAGGAGGAGGAAGAGCAGAAGGATGAAGAAGAGGAAGAGGAGGAAGCAGCAGGAGGAGGAAGAGAAAGAAGAGGAGGAAGAACAGGAGGAAGAGGGAGAGGAAGGGGGAGGAGGAAGCAGAGCAGGGGGAGGAAGAGGAAGAAGAGGAGGAGGAGCATGAGCATGAGGAGGAGGAGGAGAAGGAGTAGGAAGAGGAGGAAGAGCAGAAGGAAAGAGGAGGAAAAGCAGGAGGAAGAAGGAAGAGGGAGAAACAAGGTAGACGGGATAGTGTGTAGCTTCTCCTGATGCCTGGACAGCCTGGCCATGTCCAGACAGCATCCGTTCATGCTCTGCCTGAGAGAACTGAAGACAAGGTGCCCCTGAATTCTTGGGCAAACATGTCTCACCATGTAAACAGGGACTTGAGGGGGCCAGGGTCCCCGTCTGGGCCAGCCTGTTCCTCGACTGCCCTGCTGGGGCTGATCTGTCTCAGAACTCTTTACTCTGCATGGGCTCAGTGCAGATATCTGGGGAGGCGTGTCATCAGAACAGCATGCAGGACCACGGGAACAGGGCTAGGATTTGGGAGTTTGGAGCACTTGATATGGGAGGGCTTGGGAGGAAGTAGGGACCATAGGGGGAAGGTTCTGGGAGACCAGCATCAAATGGAAAAGCAGCCATGGAGGTACTGGAAGAAACGAAGGGGCATAAAACAGTGCCAGGAGGTAGATTTTCCTTCCTTGTGACTGGGTGTGGGTGTTTGACCATGAATGGATCCAATTACCTAAAAGGACTAAAACCCTTTGGGGTGTTACAGAGGGCAGAGATAAATGGGCAAGAGACAACCTGGGAAGATGTTTGCAACTTATTTCTCAGAACAAAACCAACTCCAACTCTATGAGTGAGAGAGAGAGAGAGAGAGAGAGAGAGAGAGAGAGGGAGAGGGAGAGGGAGAGGGAGAGGGAGAGGATCTATAGAAATGACTGTAGAGACATATATCTTCTTATAAATGAATAGCCACAGGAAGTAGACAGAAGTAGCACTCATAGCAGACAGGAGTAAAAGGTGACAATATATGCTGTGCTTCGAGTGTGAAAAGTCCTCCTGGAGCTCACACTTTAAACGTTTGGTCTCTAGCTGGTGGCAATATTTGGGGGCCCTCAGAAGCTTTAGGAAGTGTGGCATGGCTGGTAGACATAGACTATAGGGGTGGCCTTAGATGGTTATGCTCAGCCCTTGGTTCCTGTCCCATTCTTGGCTCAAAGGCTGAGTGATGTGTACAGCCTCCGCCACAGCGCTCCGCAACGCCTCACACACTACCATGGACTTCCGTCCACCCTCTGAAGCAGTGAGCCTGAACACATCCTCCTTTCAGCTGTTTCTGTCACATGTTTGGTCACTGGGATGCAAAAGTCACTAACACAATAAATGGCAATACTATGTATCCCCCAAAAGTTAGAAAGATTTTGGACATTGAAAACCTGGGGTGATTTAAAAGACATTGTTTAGTTTACCCTAACTTCAAAACCAGGCAACACATGCACATATGAAAACAACATGGATTGCCCCTTAGTATTCTCACTTCTTTATGTTTCAATTAAAAATAAAGAAAATAGCTGGATAGCGGCCCTCAGCACTGGGGAGGCAGAGGCAGGTGGATCTCTGTGTTTAAGCCCAACCTGATCTATAGAGCCAGTTCTAGGACAGCCCGGACTACACAGAGAAACCCTATCTCAAATGAAACAAAAACAAATAATCCAGCTGTCCATCTTTGCCAAAAAAAACAAACAAACAACAACAACAACAACAAAAAACACATGTAGTGGCACAGGTCTGTCATTCTGGCCACTCAGGAGACACAGCAATTGGGAGGAAGAGGCAGGCGGATTTCTGAGTTCAAGGCCAGCCTGGTCTACAGAGTGAGTTCCAGGACAGCCAGGGTTACAAAGAGAAACCCTGTCTTGAAAAAAAAAAAGTGACAGGAATCGAGGAGAAATGTTCCTGTGGATTTGTTTTCTTCCCTTTCCTGTGTTGGCACTGTGCAGCATGATGTCCCTTGCAGCTGGTCCCAGGATCCTCAGAGATGCTCAGAAATGACATAGGCAGTCAGCTTATGATGAAATAGGCTTGGTGTTGATTCTGCCCCAGTAAGCCAGGCTTCTGAGTGTGTGCAGTGAGCTGGTCTGAGCTGCATGTTCCACACATTATGGCTTATGACACACAGGTTTCTCAGGTCATAATCATAAGTCAAGGAGCAACTGTGCCACATGGTCCTCACAGGTAATGGCAGAATGCAGTGCCAGTGAGTGTTTGAGGAAGAAGTAAGGAACTGTGCCCTGTGCCAACACCAAGCCCACACAACACCCCACAGATGGAATGCCCAGCAGTCTGCAGACAGTCTTGAAGACAGAGGAAAACACACTCAGGACAGGCCCCCTGGGGAGGGGAAACGCATTCTTCTCCACACAGCTGTGTGTGCATCCCTGGGCAGAGATGGCTTCTCCACAAACACAAGGCAAGTGCCTGCCTATATGACTCTCCACCCAGAGGTTGTGGCCCTGAAGCCCAGACAGCATCCCCTGTACCTGTCCTGGAATGGCATAGGCCTTGTCCGCCGAACCAGCTGCCTGTCACACACAGAGCACCTGCTGCCAGGCTCAACGCAGCTGCCGCCCAGCCCTGGCGGTGTCTGGCCTGACATGGCAGACAGACCAGCTGCACAGCTCAGCATAGCCACCCAGCTGGGCACACGCATCTTTCCAGGGACCTCATGCAACTCGACATGATCTTCTGGGCAACCAAAAGTCCATAACTCCATCACATATCATGTCTGTCTCTCTATGATTCTATTTCTACCTATCTACAAACAGGCCTCTCATCATATACAGACAGACAGACATGCAGGCAGGCATGCACGCACACGTGCGCATGTGTATACACACACACACACACACACACACACACACACACGCCAATATTACAGTGGTTTAACGGGCTGGGATGCAGATGCATATCAGCTGACAGAGCACCTGCTTGTCATGCACAAAACCTTAGTTCTATAAACCAGGCATGACGGCACACACCTGTAATTCCTGCACTTGGGAGGTAGAGGCAGGAGGATTAGAACTCAAGCTCACCCTTGGCTGCATATTAAGACTGAGGCCAGTCCAAGCAACGTGAGAACTGTCTTAAAAGAGATCGTTCAGTGATTTAGAGCACTCATTGCTCTTGCAGAGGGCTGAAATTCAATTCCCAGAATGCATATGGTAGCTCACAATTGTCCATAATTCTAGAGGATCTGACACCTCCATGGGCACCAGACATGTCTGGTACACATACATATGTACAGACAAAATACATAAAAAATAAAATAAACCTAAGGGCAGCAGCAGCAAACCAAAAGTAGATTACAGTCACCTAAATATTAGTCCTAAAACTACTAAAATACAGAGGGGAAAAAAAGTCACTGATCTTGGTAGTTTTGTTATTTTTGCTTTAACATGACCCTAAAAGCACACTGAATGGAAGTCAGAAAACAATGAAAGTAAGATGTATCAACAGAGCGAGGACACAATCAGCAGGGAAGAGATACTGCAGAAGAAGAGAAACGTTCTGAGCAGGGTCTAGTATCCAATTCAGCAACCAGAAATAACTGCTTGAAAACTATGCACCGGGCAGGCTCAGTGATTAAAGCACTCTGCTCTTCCTGAGGACCCAGGTTCAATTCCCAGCACTCACATGGCAGCTCACAGCAGTCTGTAACTTATCTCAAGGGATATGACACTCTCTTCTGGCCTCTGTGGGCACATACTTGCAGGCAAAACACCACTACACATAAAATAAAAGTCAATCAATCAAATAAAACTAGCCAAAGAACCTAGAGAGATGACTCTAAAACAGACATACACACAAAGAAAATAATCCTTGTCCCTCATCATCAGGGAAACGCCAATCAAAACCTCAATAGGATATCACCTCACCAGAGCATGTGGAGCTCTGTTCACCACTGGAAGGGACAGAAATTAGTACGGCCATTGTGAAAGGAAGGTTCTAAAACCAAAACAAAACCAGAACTATCATGACCCACTGACTTAGTCACTTTCCTGTCGTCATAAGATACCATGATAAAGGCAATTTATAGAAGAATTTACTGGGGGCTCACAGTTCCAGAGAATGACTCTATGATCATCATGGCAGGGAGCATAGCATCAGGCAGACAGGCAGGCAGGCATGGTGTTGGAGCAGCAGCTGAGAGCTTACATCTTGAGGCACAACCAGGAAACGAGGCAGAGAGCTAACTGGAAAAGGCATGAGGTTTTGAAACCCCAAAGCCCACCCCCGGTGACACACCTCCTCCAACAAGGTCACGCCTCCTAATCCTTCCCAAACAGTTCACCAACTGGGGACTGAGTATTCAGACATATGAGCCCATTCTCATTCAAACCACCACTCCAGCTACCCTACTCCTGGGCATGTGTCTGAAAGACAGGAAGTCACTATGTCTGAGACCCCTGCATCTCTGTGATCAGCACTGTCACAAGAACAGAGAAATGGAAGCATTCTTGGTGTCCAGCAACTTATATGCAGATAATGAAAGCAAGGTGCACCCACATCCTGGAGGAGATTAGGTCATTTATGGTAATTCATGAGGAACTGAAGACCATTATTCTAGGTGAAGTGAGTCGGACACAGAAAGACAAGTACACCCATAAGAGCAAGGTGAGAAAACTCAACTCGGAAGTAGTGGACAGAGGTTACCAGGTGTGCTGGGAGGTGGCTGGTCAAAAGATACAAAATCTCAATGAAACTGGAGGAGGTGGCTCAGGAGACCTATCTACTACTGCATGGTGGCCACAGCAACCCTGGGAGCAGGCTGTGCACAGCCAGTGAGGCCAGTGTAGAGCAGAGAGCTTGGCAGTGCCCACCCTCATAGGGCAGGTTCTGGAATACACTGGGGTCACCTTTGATACACCCAGAGACGCAGAGCTAGTTATATTTTTAATTTCCCGAGGAATGGCCTATTTTATGCTCTCACTAGCTGTGCCTTTTCTACCTCGATGCCATTTCTGCCCCCTCCCCCCCTTTGCTTCCATAGAGTGGTGAGAGCCCTGAGCACAGAGTTATGGCCTCAGTTGACTGTATCCCACACTCAACCTCCCCAGCCCACATCACTGTGGTCTTTGGCTGATCTCGCTGTTATAGCAGCAGGTGTAAACACACAGCCATGCCCTCTAATAGCTGACGGCAAGGCAGTCAAGTCAATGTCACAAGTTTGTCATCCAGATGTAGCCAGCCTGGTACAAGGATGGCCCCAAAAGACAATAGAGAACAGAGAGGCAAGAGCTAGGACCAGTGCCCAGGCATGTGCCCAGACTTTGAACTACATCATGAGGCAAGCTAGGGGAAGTGAGCACCTTCCCAGTATATATGAGGCTGAGCTGGCCATCTCTGTCACTCAAAACATCTTGACATCACCCCCATTCATGGTAAGACCCAGACACACTGGAGAGGGTGCAACATCTCTGAGTTTCCTTCAGGCTTACGGGTGGAAGCCACACATAATCAAATGTTGCTTGCATCTCTGGGAGAGTGAGCATCCCCCTTTATCTGTAAAGGGAGGCTTGGAAACACCTAGCTTTGACAAAACCCCTGTTCTGAGTTTGAGCAAAGCTTAGAGAACATAGTTTAGTCAGGATACCTCTGGCTAGACTCTGCCTGGGACTTTCACCTGTGTGCCTTTCTCTTCCATGTTCTTCCTGTTGAGTCTTGGTTCTCAGAGAACCCTCTGCCAATCTTCCCTGAAGAGATAACATCAGGTGGAAGAATTTAAGATCGTCAGGAACCAGCCCTCTGGAACAGCTCCACTTGACTCCGCCACCTCTTGTCACTCCCAACCCTCTTACTGGGAGATAAATCACCTACCATAAAAACCCAACATTTAAACACTATTGATGTATTATTCACAGATATATCAATCATCAACATCAAATGTACGCCTTCCCCCATAACTGGATGTAGTGGTGTACAACTTTAATTCTAGTATTCAAGAGAAAGAGGCAGGCAGATCTCTGAGTTTAAGACCAGCCTGGTCTATAGATCTAGTTCCAGGACAGACAGGGCTACACAGAACCCTGACTCAAAAACAAAACAAAACAAAACAAAACAAAGCAAAGCAAAGCAAAACAAAACAAACCACCACCAAACCAAACCAAACAACAAAAGACAAGAACAATCAAAAGCCCCTCCACCTTACCACTGACAACTTACAGTAACAAACCACTTTACTTCCTGGCTAGATGTATTTATCTATCAACTCAGGGTATAATTTTATATACAAATATGTGTGTGTGCATGTTCATATACAAAAAATGTCTATGGATTGAGGCCAGTGGTCAACACTATACTTTCTGTAACTGATCTCCACCTTATTTTTTGAAAAAAAAAATCCATATTTACTTAGTGGCTGGAGAGATGTCTCAGTTGTTAAAAGCACTTACTGTTTTGATACATAACCCAGGACCTGTTTTGGTTCTTCTGGGTGTGTCTGGAACAGAATTGCTGGGCCAAGAATCTGATTCCCAGCACCATTGTGGCGGCTCACAACTGTCTGTAACTCCAGTTTCAGGGGATCTAACATCCTCTTCTGGCCTCCATGGGCACTTTATGTATGTGGTACACATATATACGTGCAGACAAAACACTAATACACATAAAAATAAGTAAAATTTTAAATGTGTGTGGGGGTATATTTATGTGCCATGGTGCATATCTGTGACTTGCAGAAGTCACCTTTTTTCTCTCTACTATTTGGGTCTTGGGGATCAATCTCAGGCCACCAGGTCTGGCAGCAAGCACCCTTACCTGATGAGTCATCTTGCCAGCCCTCCTCATTTTTCCAGACAGGGCCTCTCACTGAATCGAGAGCTTGCCAATGAGAGTAGGCTGCCTGGCTAGGAAGACTTAGAGATCTTCTAGTGTCTGCTTTCCCAACCCTAGGGTTACAGGCATATATTACAACCTGTATTTGGACACGGGTCCTAAGGGATCCAGGTCCCTGTGTTTGCATAGCAAGCCCTTTACCAACAGAGCCACTTAACTCTGAGTATTTCATTTGGATGGAGCCAGGAGACAGCAGCCCTTTGTGCCTGGTTCATTTCACTAAGTCACACTCTTGGCTCTTCCATGCTAAAGAATATCGAGTTGTTTTCTTTAGTTGGAAACATTCCCTTGTGTGGAAGGACATCTTGCTTATTTATTCACTGATGGATGGGCACTTGGATTGTTTCTGCTCTTCAGAGATCATGTGGACCTGTTTTGGTTCTTGTGGGTGTCTCCTTGGGATAGAGTTGCTGGGCCAGGGACCTTCCAGGAACTGTCAGGATGTTCTCCAAGGGAGCCGCCCCTCCTTCCATCCTCAGGCAGGGTTTCTGAGTTTTTCTGGCCCTTCATCAAGGTGAGCTGCCACTTCTGCAGCACACTGACCTTAGGTAAACGACACCGCCTCGGTCGATTGTCTTCCTGTGACTGTCTTTGAAAACTTTCATTCCTGCTGACAGGATGCTGCTCAGTGCTTCTGAGCCTCGCTCCACCTCAAAATTAAGCAACTGTCATCGCTCCTGTCACTGCTAGTCCAGCCCCGCCGGCCCCAGAAAGTCACACGGAGCCCAAGTCACTGATATAAAGCCTGAATCACAGCCTCACAAGATCACAGATCGCTCGAGGTATAGCCTCAGAGAACCTCATCAAACAAGTCATAGCACTGAATTCCAACATGGTGCCCAAGCCCATGGCCTCAAATCATCACAGACTGAAGCACAGCTCCACAGGCCAACACGGAGCCAGAATCACGGCCCCAGAAAGTCATGCAGAGTCCGAGTCACAGTTTTAGCTCACCATACAGACCCTGAGTAAGAAGCACAGATCAAAACAGGTCCCAACTCATAGCCCGAGTTTATCCTTTAAAGCCCAGTACTTCAGAAAACTATACAGAGCCTGAGTCAGTCTCTGGTCTGATATAGAATCTGATTTCCAACCTCACCACCAGGCTGAACTTCCACTGTCTCCTGAGGTCCCTATCTCCTGAGGTCCCCTGCTGTCTCCTGAGATCCCCCATTGTCTCCTGAGGTCCCCCCTCTCCTGAGATCCCCCACTGTCTGTGCCTGAGTTGGTACATTTTTCTCTCACACTCTCAGCCTCTTCGCCGGCATGTTTTGGTGGCTGTCTCACCAGGAGTCTTTATCACAGGGCACTGGACCACTCTCCCTTGGCTTAGCTTTACCATGAAGTCCTGACCCTATAAGGTCAAGAGTCTTGGCTTGCTGTTCTCATTCATACACACCTGTCCATTTTAAACCTTCTTTTTGTTTGTTTGTTTCATTTTACGGATATCCCCCCCCCCCCGGTTTCCCCTCTGCACTTTGAGAGTTAATACCCGCCTTACTTTCAGCTCTCCTGACAGGAGGTTGTCACTCACCCATGCCCTTTGCTAACACAGGTCACCTGTTTACACTCTTGCCACCAGTGATATGCTATTATGTACTTTAGGTCCAGCTCAGGGCCAAGGAAACATCATGTTACAGTCGCACTGTCTCACCTGTCACTTCTCAGAGGCCATTCTCTTTGTACTTTCAGGGATGGGTGAGCTTGCTGCCAAAGTGAGTGTCAGCCTCTTGGCTCTCAGGGACATGGTGCCATCTGGGTCCTGCTCTCTCTGGCTCCTCTCACAACTGTCTTCAGTATTCACAGAGGTACCATGAATACATTTCTATGAACATTACTTATTCTCTGTCTGAGTTTTATCCATTCAGTTTCTTGAATCTTCTGCATAGTTTTATTTTGGAAAGTACTTGTCCTTTCCCTTGGAGCATCAGTCCTGTCCAGCTCCCACCCCTGCTCTGGACCTTCCCAGTAGAGAGGCAGTTCCCTGTCCCACATCTGTCTGCCTCTCTACCAGCTCTGGGTAATTTCTTCTGACCGGCTCCCAGTGTGCTAATTCTCTTCAGCTGTTTTGAATCTGCTTCTCAATCCATCTGTCACTGGCCCTTTTCCCCCCAGTTGTTTGGTGTTTCCAAACTGCTGGGTCAGTTTTTTTGTGGGTTCTCTCTGTACAGAGATTCCTAGCCTATCTGCTTTCATTGGAATCCCCCCCGCCCCCCACCCCCGCCCAACCTTCTACTTTAAGTGCAGTGAGCGCTGTGGTGCTCTAGAGCCTGGTGTGTCTGTAGCTGAGCCTGGTGTGTCTGTGACTGAGCCTGGTGTGTCTGTGGCTGCTTTTCCATGCATACCTGGTTTCCCTTGACTGTGTGTCGGTTGCTGTCTTTGACATGAACAAGTTGAAATAAGGTATAAAAGATGGAGGTGAGTTAATGGTAAATGGTGACCTCACAAATTGGACATCTGCACAGGGCCTCAAGGAGGCATTTGGAATCTTTGCAGGGATCATGAGGGTCAGAGTCCTTAAGTCCAGGCTCCTGTAGCCAGCAGAGGGTATCCTTGTAAGAAAAGATGCCAGAAGAGGCTAGAGAAATGGCTCAGTGGGTCAGAGGCTTATTGTATAAGCATGAGGGCATAAGTTCAGATCTCCAGCACCCACAGAAAGTCCTGGCAAGGTGGTGAACATCTGCAATCCCAGTGCTGAGGAGATGAGGCAGGAATAGGTAGATCCCTGGGTTTTAGTGGACAGCCAATTTAGCTGGAGTGGTGAGCCTCAGGTTCAGCAAGAGACTCAAATCATAATGGAAAGAGCAATAGAGAAGACATTTGGTGTTGACACCTGGCCTCTACATTCACATGTATACATACGCCCATGTATGTATGTGCACACAGACACTCCATACAAAAGGAAACATCGAGGGTCTCAGGAGTTGAAGGAGACAGGAAGGACCTGCACAGGAGCCTTCAGCAAGACTCAATACCTTGAATTCAGACTTTGAGTCTCCAGAATTGACAAAGAACAAATTATTGCTGCTTATATACATCACACTAGTGTGAAGTCACTTGTACAAACCAGGGTCCAATAGCAGCCCCCTGGTGCAACCCACAGAAATTGTTCCCATGTGGGGTAGTCAGGCTACTGTGGCCATCAGTCTGAAACCCAGTATAAGTTAAGTCCAAGCAAGGCTGGACCCTGGACTGTGATGGAGACTCAGCCCACCATCCGGTGTCCTGCAAGCTCTTGGGCCCTGATGGTTGTGGAGAAGTCTCTGCCAAGTGTTCCCTGCTATAGCAGGCACTGGTCTCTGCTGTCCTTTCTCCTGTGAGAGGCTCCAAGTCAACCTGTCTCCTTGCTATCTCTATGCATCTATCTGTATGGGCTTCACCTTACTGGCCTTTGACAGTCTCAAAGTTCACCATCCACATGTATATGTATGTGCATACACACCCGTGTACACAGGCAACAGAAACATGCACACAGGTGCATTCACACAAATACCAAGACACATGCAGACCAGATGCATTCACATAGACACATGTCTGTACATGTACATACACACAAATCTGGCTTCAACTGTTTTCAACAAGAGGACATAGGCCCCTGTTACTGGAATTGGGATATTGATACTGATACTGACAGGTGTTCTCATTCTGATGGATTGGTGGGTGTTTTTACTCCAGACATAGGCAGGACTCTAGAGGACAGAGCTAAGGTGACATGGCTAAGAATATATAGTCTAGAAGCCAGATAAGACCAGGATCCAACAGCAGCCCCCAACCCAGCCCAAAATCAGGCCTGACTTAAGATTGCTCCCGTGGCAAGAAGCCCAACATGGTCTCCAGGGAACACCCACACATCACCAGTAAACAAAACATCCCAAGCTGGCTCTCACACCGTCTCCATCATTCAAGTTGCAGCCACTCTGGAAGATATAAGGCCAGATGGAAAGAAGGAAAACGTTTGTAGCACGGTGGGCCACATGTGAGAGACCTGCCATTCCAACCTGCAAAGCCCCATGGAGCAGGGAGGACTCACGGGAGGACCACAAGACTCATCCTCTGAGCGGTTAGGGCTGACCCTCTATGATGCTGAGAGGTGTCTATCAAGACCCCACCCCACCCCCAATAGCCCTGTAGTAAGCTAGCAGACACCCTTCTAGCCCATTGAATTACTCCTGAGTCTTGGACAACCTCAAGCTGTGACTGCTTAGGGACCCAAGTAGCTCCTTGGAGCACCAACCAGGTAATCAAGAGCTGGGGATAGCTTAAGATGGAACTGTACCCCAATCCTCCAGCCCGAGCTACTCACATACACAGGGCAGGCAGATAAGGCAGCCCTTCTAACAGCATGCCCCCAGAGTTGATCTTACAGTCCTTCATCCCACCAACAAGCAAGGCCACCCCCTGGGCCACCCTGCCAGGGAACCAGCTCTCCCCTGGGCCAGGGTGGAGGGAGCCAAGGGTGCAGTTCCAGAAGCCACAGCGCCCAGCCGAGGAAACCTCAGCTCCGCCAGACAGCATTTAATTTCTGTGTGAAACAAAATCAAAACAAATTCCAGGACTGAGAGACGGAACTGAGATTAACCCTCCGTCCTCCGGCCGTCCAGCTTCCAACCCCGGTACTGCCGTGTCCCTGGGGGTGGCAACATGCCCAGGATAAAGCCAGGGATGTTTTGCACAGAGACACTGGTCAAAGGCTGCAAATGGGCAGCCATCCAGTCTTCCTCCCTCACTGCCCACTGCCTTGGAAGAGCCAGGTTCCTGGGGACAAGTACCATCCAGCTACCACCCCAGGATCCAAGGTGCTGTCCAGCAGGCCCCATCCATCACAGGCAAGCTTGCTGTGGTGTCACAGCGCTGCCCTGGACCTCTGGGAAGAAGATGGGAACAGAGCTTCCCACAACAGCCACCCATGCCCAGCACCAGCCTTCACGTAAGGCCCCGACACTGAAAGCTGGCCAGTGGGCCCTCCGCAGCCACCAGTGTGACCCCACGTAGTAGTCCTCCCTGGAGGACTATACCTCTAGCTGCTCAGTTGTGTGTTGGGGCTTTGAAAGGCTATGTGACTAGAGGGCTCCCATCTCCATATCCCCATCTGCCAGAATGCAGATGGTCCCAATGTCCTCAGGCTCTAGGAGCTTCCAGCAAGCATTGCGTCCTGGGCCAGACCTCCAGCCCACTTCCCCTGGCTGCTCCGACCTCAGGTATTGCAATGAAAAACAAGCGCAGCTTGTGGCTTGCCTTTTCCATCGCCTCGTCCGGCTGCCTGGCCCAAGGTGCTTAGGCTGCCAGCTGGGCAGCTGGGTTTCCTCCTGTGGGTAGGGGCGGAGGGCCAGCAGGGATCTTGCCAGAGGGGCCAGGCCTGTGGGTCACGGGGGCAGGGCAGTCTGGAACCACCCAGATCGGCGTGTATGGTGAGTCTGTCCCCAGACACCTGCCATCAGGGCAGTTAGCCATAGGTGCCCTTTCAGATTTACTCTGCCGGGCTCACACTGCACGGCTGCCTGTGAGTGAATGTCCATCCGCATGCACAGGCCCCTGCCTCATAATGATCACAGGGCATGCCAGCAGGTAAGGTGGTGTGCCAGCTGGGAAGCCACAAGCCTGGAGCAGGCAGCCACACGTCTTCTGAGCCACATCTAGTAGGTGAAGTCAGGACTCCAGTCAGAGTAGTGGACCAGGTTAGATTATGAGATCAATGAGCAATACAGACCCCCAGGAGAACAGAGGGTCCTCCACTGGCTGTAGGCTGTAGGTGGTCTTCAACTAGGGGGTATAGTGTGCGGCTCAGAAAGGACTCTTAGGAGACCCTCCTGTATGCCACAGTGTTATAAGGGAAAGACTGACACATCTGGGCTGTGACGGAGCTTCACAGAGGAGGAGCAAGCCCAGCAAGTGCTGATTTCACCCCAACTTCCCCCAAATAGAAACTTATGTGCTTCAGGGGGCCTGGCTTCATCCACAGGCATCCAAGGTTCATGCCAGAGGCTTTCCTGACTACAGAGACAACTGTGCCTTGTCCAGGGTCTGCTGCAGCCAGCCGGGCACCAGCAGGGCACCCGCCACACGGCACAATACACAAAGGCAGCGGGTGCCCGGCAGGCTGGACTCAGAGGGCAAGTGCAGGAAGCCTGTCAACAGGTGTCGTCTTTCCAGCAAGGAGCCAGGCAGGCCTGGCTGCCCCCCTCCAACTAACCCTTATCAGCTCATCACCCTTCAGGGTTCAGGGCCTCCCTGGGAGGAATCTATCCTTGTGCATTCTTTCCTAGGGTACAAATTACCTGCACACCTTACCCATGATGGTCAAACCTGGGAGTTGGCAGGAAGGCAAAGTCACAGGCAGAAGGTGCCTGGTGCCTTAAGGCCACCTCTTGATGCTGCCTGGCACCTACCAGGTCCTACAGGCACCAGAGCCACAGAGGCAGGAGGCTGAGCGTATGGCAAGGAACGAAGCAAGATTAGGCCAGCTGTCTCCCCGTCCAGACGGCTGTCGGCTCTGAGCAGGACATCTGCTCACACAGCTGAGGGGGGCCAGGTGGCCCAGGCTAGCCTCACCTTAAATCCCACCACACTCCTGCTGAACACCACTTCCCATTCCATTTAGGCAGCATGAGGAACATTGTGCACCCTAGTCTGGGTGTGTGTGTGTGTGTGTGTGTGTGTGTGTGTGTGTGTGTGTGTGTGTGTGTGTGTAGGGGGGGAGTCTGGGCTTGGCCTGTGCTGGGATCCAAGGCAAAGCCCTCCAATTCTAGGAACTTGCAGATGCAGACTCAAGGGCACATGGAGCTGAGGGTCTAAGGGATTGCCAGTTCAGAGTGAGGGCGATCTGGGGCCCACACTACACCTGCTACACGGCTACTCCTGCTTCAGGTAAGTTGTTCAGGGAGCTGCAAAGGAATGCTGACTCCACCTCAGTAGGCCCCAGGGAGTTCTCCTCCCCTCTCCCACCTCTTGGTTTCCCCTAATCCTCTGCCAAAAGGTCTCACCCAGAGTCTGCCAAGGCCAGCCTGTCCCCACTTCTGCTCCACAAAGCCCCACTACCTGGATGCCACACTCAGCTGACCTGTGAGCATCCCGGGGTGTTGGGAGCTTAGCAGTTCTACGGTTATACCTGTCCCCAGTTACAGCCATGACTCCTAACCTAGACCTGACCTTCCGGTCAAGATCGCCCAGCTTTTGCCTTCTTAGCTCATGGCTGGACCCAGACCCCTGACTTTTTTGTAACCCCTCTTCCACCCCACACATACTGTGAAGGCTCTGTACAGCTTGGAGAGCCTGTGCTCTCAGACCCAGTGTTCTGCCTGGAACCCTTCCCAGGCTCTCTGACTCCTCTAGGAGCTCCCTGGATGCCCCTTGTCCAAACAGCTGTCACCCCTGGGCCAATGGCCACAGGTACTGCCATCTGGGCTCCAGGATAAGGATGAAGGATGAGATAGCCTCATCCTGAGGGGAATCTTCCTCTTCTCATTTTTTTGAATACCCAGACTTGAACTCCTCATAAATAAAGGATACCACCTCCACTCTTACACTGAGGCTGAGGCAGGCCCAAGAAAAGCACCTAAGGGTTTCCACCACCTCTGTATGTAAGGGATGAAAGACTCCATTTGTGCTCCAGTCAAGAAATAAAACTTCTCTGATCAGGAGAGGTCCAGAATATGTAAAGAACTGTCACACAACAACAATCACAACAGCACAAATAACCCAATTTTGAAAATGGCAAAAGAACTGAACAGCTGGTTCTCCAAAGGAGGCATGCAAATGGCCAACGAGTCTGCAAAAGCCATGGTCTTCTATCCCCCTCCTCTCAGCACTCCAGAGACAGAGTCAGACAGATCTCTCTGAGTGGAAAGCCAACTTGGTTTGCATAGTGAACTCTAGGATAGCCAGGGCTACATAATGGAGAGACACCATCTCAAACAAAACAAAACAAAACAAACAGAAAACCCAGCCAACCAACCAATCAAGAAGAATGCAAGAGACAATGTCATTGGCCATCAAACCCACAAGGAGACACATCTCACGCCCACTAGGATGGCTAGAAGTAAAAACAATGACAAAACCCAGAATGTGCTCGGTGATGACATGGAGAAACTGGAGCCCTGCACGTTTATGGGAGGGATATAAAATATTGTAACTACTTGGGAAAACCTTTTGGCAGTTCCTCAAGAAGTGTAAAGTAGAATTACCCAGGGAACCTAGCGATTCCACTTCTAGATAGGACCCCTCTCCCCCCGCCGTGAATATCCCCAAACCAAAACACAGATATGTGGAAGGGGAAAAAAAAGGGGGGCGCTGACATTCCCGGCAACATTACTAGAAATAATCAAACGGTGGAAACGACCCAAATAGCCATCAACTGACAGTGTTTTGGTTTTTTGTTTTTTTTTTTTTTAAAAAGACTTGTAAAATCAATTTGATCATAAAAAGGAGTGAAACACGGATTCAGGATACAACACGGATGAGCCTCCAAAAACATGACACGGGATGAAAGAAGCCAGACACGAAGGACCACATTGCGTACGCTCCCACTTCTACGAGGAGTTCAGAATAGGAAAATCCATGGAGACAGGAAGATTAGTGGTTGCCAGGGGCTGGAGGGAGGGGAGCGGGGAGTGACTGCCGAGTGGGTATGAGGTTTCTGGGGTGAGGAAAATGTTCTGGAATTAGACAGTGGTGATGGCTGACAGTTTTGTGAATATACCCCCAAACCGCAGAACTGGGGGAGTTTCTCAGGATGGGAGTTATATTCAATAACAAAAAAGAGGGCTTTGGTAGGCTCTGATACCACTCAGGCCCAAACAGTTCATAGTAGTCCCAAGTGCCTATGGTACCTTTCAGAAGGGGGCATACAGTCATTCCCTGGGAGAAGTAGGATGCATATGGCTGAAACCAAGGAATGAAAACCAGTCTTAAAGTTTACAATGTACCTTCCTAGTTTGAAAAACAAAACAAAACAAGTTGAAAGCCCCTCAAGTTCCCAAAGGCCCTTGCTGGAGAGCTAGCTCACTGCTGCAGTTCTTGACTTCTATCTCCACTTAGTCTGGGGCCTCTGCAACCTAGTAGGGAAACAGAGTCACAGGTCTGTTCCAGAGGTCTGCTGCTCACACCAATCCTCTCACCCACCAATTCCCAGGGAAGGGCAGGGGGCGAGGGAAACCTCCAGAGGGTCTGTGTCTGTGTCCCCAACCCACATGTGACCTCCGGCTGGCCCCAGGAACACAGGCGTGTAGCCGGCAGCAGCTCTGGGAGAAACTAATGGAATTGCCACCTGCTGATCTGCTGAACGGACTGGGATGAAAAACTGAGCCAAGGGAAGAAGAGAGGGGAGCCCCTTCCCCATGGCTGGTGGCCAGCCTAGAGGGGTCCAGCAGCAGGGTGGCCAGAGGCCTCTAGAAGGGAAGGGCAGCCAGAGCTGTAGGGTTGGGTTGCAGCTCTGGGAGGGGGTGGGGAGGGCTCCTGTGGCCACGTGACCCTCCCCGGGGCCAGCCTCTCCTCTCTGGGTTCCTGGGCTGTAACTGGAGCCGTGTTCCTGCCTGGGAGCCTCCGTGCCAGGCAGAGCTTTGGAGAGGGGGAAGGGAGAGGAGAGCCCCAGATTCCAGCTCCTTCTCCCTACTCCCTACTCCCTCTCCAGTTGGGCTGGGAAGGGACACTTGAGCACACCACATTCTCACAGGCGCACCCTCAGGCTCCCCCTCCAGCTCAGGTCCTGCCAGGCCTTTCAGGGTTTCCAGATTCATCTCCTGGAAGGGGTGGGACTGCTGGACACAGTATTGCCTAGGATACATCTTGTGCCCCCAACATACATACATACATACATACTCCTCAGAAATCAATTCCAGAAAGACCCAAATCAACTAGCCTATCCTCCCAGGCCTCCCCTGGTTCAACAGGTACCCACTCTGCCCATCTTTGGGGTCCTTCCGCCAAGCCCAGACAGTGGATCTAATAGGCAACTGCAGGAGAGGAGCGCTCAAAGGCATGGTCAGCTCTCCTTGATGGGTCCTCCGAGACAGAGAGCTAAGCAGAGGTTGACCCAAGCCATAGCAATACTGATGTCTTCAGTATCTGCTTGGGAGCCAGCTGACCTGTACTTAAACCCTGCCACGGAACCAGAGTTCCAACACCCCTACAGGAGCCGAGCTAGAGAACTTTCCCAAGATGCAAAGTGTAGAGACAGTTAAGCGAGGGTGAGAGAGAGGGATGGATGGGAGACAGTGCAGCCCCATCACCTGTAGGTTCTGAATCCTAGGGCCACAAGGCCATCGGCAGAGATCCCAGAAGGAGCAAAGCGGCCGCTCCTGCAAGCCCAGGGCGTGTCAGATGCCTGGCTGGGCCAGAAGAGAGGAAGGCACAGCTGGCTGATGGGCTGCTGTGACTCACCGCGGACCTGTGGCCAGACGGCCATCCTCAGCCCTCCCTCTTGCCCGCGGGTGAGGCTTAGGGCTGCACAGATGGCGTGCAGGGGCGTGCCAGGCCAAGGCCCAGGGGTTGGACCAGGGGAACCAGGGTGGGGGGAGACCCTGGGAACCGAGACATGGAAATGACCCTGGAAGACAACTCAAAAGAAATGGTCAGACAGAGGAGAAAGGAGGAGAAAGAAAAACACAAAGGGAAAATTTCCCATGAAAATATTTTATTTTCTTTGAGAACAGGATACACCTGCAGGGCTCCTCGGCCCAGCCGCCTCTCCCTGCCCTGGCGGGTGCCAGATTCCTAGACCAACGGGGCCCTCTGCCGGCCACACCGCTGCGAGCGGGCACTGCAGCCAGGGGCGAGGGAACAGGTGACCAGCGAAGGGCGGAGGCCCAAGGCGCAGTCCAGAGCACCCAGGACTAGGGCTGCGACCCGAGGGGCTAACCAGGGCTCCGAGAGGGGGAACGAGGGGGTGATATGCAGGGAGGGCAAAGAAAGTTGGGGCGCTGCCATGCATGGTGCCACCCAGGACCTTGGAGAACTCAAAGTGCAATGGGTGTCCCTCTAAAGATCGCTGGGTTCAGGCATCCCGGACCTGGGAAAGCGAGTAGAGAGGGAGGGACGAAAGGAACTAAAGGCGAAGAGACGCGCCCAAGAACGCGGCAAAACTGTTACGCATAGACAGGCGAGTGCGGGCGGCGACCCCGGGGGACAGCGGCGGCGTTACCCCCCGGGGTCAGGTCTCCCAGACGTGTTCCCGAGGGCCGAGGTCGGGGCCAGGCTCGGGCGAGCGCCAGAAGAAAGCGCAAGAAAAATAAATTTCTCCAACTTGGAGGGTTTTTTCTCTCTCCTTTGGGGCTCAGCGCAAGGAACATCTGGATTTTGTACGTGTTTTTTTGTTGTTGTTAAATTAACTTTTCCAGTAGAGAAGGGGGGTAATGGGCAGGGGCCAGGGAGGCTCCAGCCTTTTGGCAGGAACACCGCGGCCTAAGGCGGCGGCGGCGACTCGGGAGTCACCGTGGACCGCGGCCCCGCGCAAGCCCGTCGGGGACACCCGCCCCTCTACCTCTAGGGCGCACGGCGGGCAACGACCTGCGGACCTAGAGGCGCGCTCACTGCCAACTAACAACTCCAAGCCACCCGTGTACCCCGCCGAGCACCTGGCGAGTGCTGCCCCGGGCTCGATGCCCCCGTCCGGCCCCGCCGCCCTCGCCCGCCCTCGCGCGGCCGCCCGCCGCGGGCACCTACCCGAAGTAGGCGGCCGAAGGGCGCAGCGCGGCGAGCAGCAGCGTCAGCCCGAAGGCCGCGGCCAGCCAGCGCGCCAGAAGGGACCCATCCAGCATCTTGCCGCGCCGCGGCGGCTGACCATCGCGCTCCGAGCTCCGCGCAGGGCGCGCCGCGACCGCCGCCCTCTTATAGCGTCCGCAGCCCCGGCCGCGGGGCGGGGCGCCGGCCAGCTGGGCCCGGCCCGCCCGCGCCCCGGAGGAGGGGTCACGCCGGCGCCGGGGGCGGGCCGAAATCCGAGCTGCGCGCCCGCCGCCGCCACAGCCGCCGAGCCGCTCGGCTCGCGGGGCGGGCCTGGGGCGCGCCGTGGGGAGGGCTGGGCACGTGGCGCGGTGGGAACCCCGGTCGAGTAACGGAGCCAGAAGGAGCGGTGGGTGGGGCGGGACCGGGAGACAGAGCGGGCTTAGACCCCGGGGTTAGGTGTCTGCTGCCAGGTCACAAGTGCGAGCTCAGGGGTGTCTCCTGACAGTTGGGGGCCGGGTGTTGGCCGCCGGGAAAGACATCCGAGAGCCGAGAATCTTGGACGACTGTGCTTGAGGGGCAGTGACTGGGTGGCTTGGGGGCGACCTTAGCCACCGGATTACAGAGCGGGAGTCGGGGTGGGGGTGGTGAATCCACTCGTCCGAGAATGTTGCCAAGAGGGAGCCACTGCTGAAAGTTGGGGTGCTGTGGCTGAAGGAATGGAAAGGCGAAGGGAGACCAAAAAAAGCATTTCTACAGAGCGGCTACTGTGGCCGACTAGGACCTGAGAATGGGGTGATATGGCCCTCGGGGCCTTCTGACTACCAGCTGCAGATATCACTGACACCCAGGAACCTCGTCCCCCAAACAGGATGGAAGATGAAGGGGACCGCTGGCCAGGATGGTGACTGGTCTGTGTGAAAGCTCAGAGCTGTGACTCATATTCGTGGACTGAATTGTCTATAAGTCAAACCTGAACTAACACGTTGAGAAACACAAGTGCCCAGGGCACCCAAGAGACTGCTTACAAGTCCCCTGGGGGAGGGGCGGCTTATTCCGGGACGATTCGAAGTGCTGCAGAATAGGACTGACACAGACCCACCACGTGTCAACCTTCCGTGCTGGAGATGCACTTTTGTGCAAGACAGTGACCCCACACACACCAGAGCCAGGCTTACAAAACTCAGGGACCTCTGACACTAGTGTGCCTCCCTGACCTGGGCTTGCTGGGGTGAGCTCCATTCCCTGGAAGGCAAATCTCCTTACCAGCCAGCACCTTCTGAACTTAGAAGGGCTGCTTCTGGATCGGAGACCTCCAAGTCTGAGGGTTTTGAGCTCCTCTGGGAGGCTGAGTTGTCTAGCTGTGCACAGCAACTGCTCAGCCACCTGTCACGGCTCCAAAGGAAAGCAGAGGAGGAAATGAGCGCAAAAAAATCACATCAGCCTCCGCACTGGTCAGAGCCAAGCAGGTTACTCCTGTGGGTGTGGACCACCCAAGTGAATATACCCTGTCCTAACTGAAAAGCTTCCATATGCGGTGGGTGTGTGGCTGGGTGAGGGATCGGGAGAGCCCATCACTTCCTCTCTGAGTCTTGGTTTCCCCGTCAGAGGCCCATTTAACTACAGTCGGGGACTCATATCGTTCCCCATTGCTGGGAACCCTCCTACACCCCACATAGCCATCCAATGGTGCTTCTGTAGCAAAATGAACCCAGAAGGCAGCCCCAGCCATCGCAGCATTGGGGTGGGGGTGGGGGCTCAGCATCAGGGAGACTTCCACCTGGAGGCCTGGCTCCCGCTCCTAGGAAGAAGTAGGAGACGGGAGATCCTGAGCGATGACATATTTAAAGGCACGAGATTGCTTCCAAGAAAAATGATGTGTGAGATTGTAAACGAGTGTCGCCAGGCACTGCAGGCGATGCATATTCAGTGAGAGTGGAGCTGGCACCTCGGCCACCCAGCAAGTGCCAAGGAAGAAGGCAGCCGTCGGGCAGCCCCGGCACAGAGAGGCCTGGTGACAGCCTTGGACATCTGTGGAGATGGGGTGCTTGCTAATGAGGATGACCCACCTTTTAGGTGCTGGGGGACAGTTCTGCTTTCTTTAGTTTTGGGTAGGTCTGATCACAATGATGGAAGGTAGGTGTAGCCTAATCTCTGAGTGACCTGTCCAACTCAGAACCCTAGCCCATCTCCAGGGCACTAGGGCATGTGTGTGGCAGGACTCATGCTGGCACAAGGTAATGCCAGATCTAAGTCTTAGGGCTTCACCCAGCCTTCTATTTCCATAGATGGGGTGATAGCAATAGATGGTAGAGATACCACCCCTGTCCCACCTTCAACAGGACTTCAGGAGACAGTGCCCCTAGCACACTGCTACCTGCATGCTGCCCAGGCTATAGCAGCTTCGCTCCATAGCATAGGAAAGCCATGTCCCTTCTCTCTCCCTCACAGACCTTTGAGGTGCTTCTCCATATAGGGCTTTGCACTGCTATGCTCTCCCAAAGGAGCACCCAGCCTGTCAGTTCCACTATATCTGCCAAAACTGCCACCAGTCAGCCTAGCATTGGGGTGGAGAGGGCCCCTGCCCCATGGAGGTTCTGCCACACATGTCTGTGTCTCTGCTGAAAATAGGTAGAAAGGAGAGAAAAGCTCAGGGGAGGTCCAGAGTTAGCAGGTCCAGGAAGCCCCGTACTCCAAAATGAAACCAGAGGGCTTTTCTGGGGCTGGTCAAAATGCAATGCCCAAAGCAGCCACTAAGTAGATAGAAAGCAAATTCCAATAGAAGAGCTATTAATAAGCATTGGGTAGTAAACTTGAGCCCTCTGAGTTGGGCAGAACTCACGTGCCCAAGACATGCAGCAGTCGAGGAAGGGACAGCCTCGCCCTCCTCTTCCTCTCCTCTCTTACAGCTGAGCTCTTTTTTTCTTACCACTTTCCCTTCCCCAGAGTAGGTAATCACTCAGCTTTGCAGAGTGTGGGGAGGGCTGGCCAGTCTCCTTCCATGTCCTCCGGCTGATGGCCAAGTGGCCCTCTGGTTCCATTTTGCAGGGCCAGAAGGCTCATTGTCATCTCCCCCAGTGACCACCTAGGCCTGTGCAGCGATCCAAATTACAGGGAAGAAGCCAGATGCCACTGTATTCACAATCCAGAGATCAAAACTAAGCTGAGTCGCAGCTCTTTGATGGATCTTTAGGTCTGAATCCACTTACAGGCCCAGAACCCCCAAATTAAGGGAAGATCAGGTCCCCTTGAGAAAGGACCCTGCTAGTTGCTTAAAATTTACACTGATATTCTCTCAGCCTGCCTCTAGGTCTTTGGCCAAAGTGACTGACCATGAGAGGAAAGGAAATGGGTAGCTTGCTTTTTTAGATTACTGAGCCTAGGTTCTGGACTCATGTGGATTCTCAGGGTCCTGAAATATCACTGACAGTCCGCTGAGAATACTACAGGCTTGAGAGGGACAGATGACAATACTGTTTAGGTCCACCGCATTTCACAGAGGGTTCTGTGGACCTAATACCACCCTGCTGCCATCTCCCAAGACTAGGGCTGCATAATATGAGTAGACAGTGAACAGTGGGACCCACAGTGGGCAGGAAGAGGTTAAGGTGGTGGTATTTGTCCTGTCCTATCCACTCACTAGGCATTTGAAACTGGGAGAGTCAATCTCGGGTGGTCTGGAAGGAGTCGGGCAAGGGGCCACTTATCAGGAAACACTGCCTAATTGAGAAGGTTGGGCAGGGGTCTCCCTGGGGGAAAAGGCAAAACCAAGCATGAGTCATCTGAAATGAAGCTGGACAGAGTGTGAGGAGAAATGAATCCACCCAGATTGCCAGACATGGACAGAATGAGCTCATGGCTGTGATAATGTGTGGTGTGATGTGTGATGTGTGTGATGTGTGTGTGTGTGTGTGTATGTGTGTGTGAAGGAGGAGGGAGAGAGGGAGAAGAGAGAGAGGGAGAGAGAGAGAGAGAGAGAGAGAGAGAGAGAGAGAGAGAGATCACACACACACACACACACACACACACACACACACACACACACACACACACACTTTTGCTGGAGCCAAGCCTGGGAAGCTAAACTGTAAAGTCACGCTGCCCCCTGCCGCTCAGTAGAAGAACGACTAGTGCCCCATCCAGCGCCTTGGCTACTATCCCAGCCAGCATGTGCATACCTACAGTCTGGGCAGCACCAGCCCAAGACCTGGCTTGGGACAGATGCCAGGCAGAAGGCAGACATGGTGAGAAAAACATCAATCCACACCAATATATCCTCTGAGAGATGAGTGTGAGAAATTTGTTGGGGTTTTTTTTTGTGTGTGTGTGCAAGACTTTTATTAAATTGTTTTTACAAGACAATATTCAGACTCCAGATACAACTCCCAGGCCCTGTTTTTCTCTGGGTACCGGCTAGCACACAGAAAATGGCTTTCTATTCTTCTGTTGTGAAGGTGGGGATCTCATTGCTGGGTTCCTCAGTGCTTGCTTTGCCAGGCAGGAACTTTCAGTCTGGCCTCGTGCATCCCAGGAAGGATGATCTTTGCTTTGAAGCCCAGCACCTTAAGAGCGATGTTGATAGGATCTCCACTGTGGGTCACCAGCCCATCCACAGATGTCAAGGCATCTGTCCTTGCTGCTCCCTTCACCACATCCTCAAAGCCCTTGGCTCTGCTCTCTTTGGCAAACCATAGAACAGCTGAATCTGGAAAGGCCCTTCTATCTGCTTCTTTTCTTCTTTTCTCCTTTTCCTCCCTCCCTTTCTTCCTACCTTCCTTCCTTCCTTCCTTCCTGTCCTTGATCTCACTATGCAGCTAAGGACCTTAAATTTTTTTGATCTTCCTGCCTCTCTTCACAAATACGGGGATTAGTTGGGCATTGTGCCATCTTATGCAGCACTAGGCACTGAGATGCATGCTGGGAGGTGAATCCCCATGCCTTCCTCCAGACCCCCTCTCTTTCTCTGTTTCTTTTTAAAAGCAGGGTCTTACGTATCCTGGGCAGTCCTTGAACTCCTGATCCTCCTGCCTCCAGCTCAAGTGCTGAGATGACAGCTGTGCATCATCCTACCCTGCTTCATCTAGAGTTTCTAACCACAGGTTCTGCTTAAGTAACATGCACACACCTTCCATGGTCGCTCTTCCAGTGCAAAGACCCATCGGCCCTCAAAGATGTTGCTGCATTCGTCAATAGCTTTTTTTGTTTTTTGTTTTTTTAAATACAGTTGTCCTTCCGTGTCTGAAGGAAAGAGAGAGGCATCTGTTGATTACCAGGGCTGATCTGGCTGTTTGACTGTTGTGGAAGACAAAGTTAAAGGTCACCCTGACGTGTCGCTCCTCCGGAGCTCGCTCGCTCTTTCTTTCTTTCTTTTTATTCTGTCCAAGATTTATTTATGGACTGGAGAGATGGCTCTTCCAGAGGTCCTGAGTTCAATTCCCAGCAACCACACGGTGGCTCACCACCATCTATAATGGGATCTGATGCCCCCTGCTGAGAGCCCAGCCCGTGTTCTTTGCAAATGCAAAAGGCACCTTTTTTTTTGTAGTTTTTAAGACAGGGTTTCTCTGTGTAGCCCTAGCTGTCCTGGAACTCACTCTGTAGACCAGGCTGGCCTTGAACTCAGAAATCTGCCTGCCTCTGCCTCCCAAGTGCTGGGATTAAAGGCGTGCACCACCACTGCCCGGCTCAAAAAAGCAGTCTTTACAGCTGGCCAACTCCAGCTCAACCATGCACCTTTTTTACCTCATCCTAAGGGTCTCCCCAGCAAAGGGATTATTAACTTGCACCACCTGGCTTTTGTGTGGATTCGACCTTTGGTCCTCCTGGCAAAGCAGATGCCTTGCTGACTGGGCTCTCTCCCAAGCTGGTTATGTTGTCTTTTCTGGGGAGGTCCAGAAGGAACATTTGAAGGCCTTGGGGAGAAGTGCTGAGTTGAACTTGGGGTGAGGATATCACCCAGGTTTATGTGTTGAGATCTTGGCCTTTTAGGTAGTGGTATTGGAGGCCATTAAGAAATGATGCCTGGGCCTGGAGAGATGGCTCAGTGAGATGGCTCAGCGGTTCAGAGCACTCTGCTCTTCCAGAGGTCCTGAGTTCAAATCCCAGCAACCACATGGTGGCTTACAACCATCCATAATGAGATCTGATGCCCTTTTCCAGGGTGTCTGAAGACAGCTACAGTGTACTTACATATAATAAATAGATAAATCCTTTAAAAAGATAGAAAGAAGTGATGCCTAGGGGCTGGAGAGATGGCTCAGCAGCTGAAGAACACTTGCTCTTGCACAGAACCCAGTCTGTGCTCGTAGGATAGCAGCTCCCAATTGTCTTTAACTCCAGTTCTAGAAGAGCTAATGCCCTCTTCTGGTCTCTTCAGGCACTGCACAAATGGGGTGCACAGTCATATAAAAATATAACATAAAAAAATAAAAGAAAAAGAGAGAAGGGCTATCTAACCCAGGCTTGGGGATTAACTCCTGAAATCCCAGAATATAGCATGGGCCTTTTCTGACCACAGTGACATTAAATGAAAAATCAGTGCCAGCTGGGTACGGTGACATCCTTATTATTACAGTTCTCAGGAGACTAGAGCAGTAAGATTGCAAATTCAAGGGCAGCCTGGGCTACGTAATGACATCCTGTCTCAAAATATATATATATATATATATATTTATATTTATATTGTTGTCTCACCTTTCCTGGTGGCACTATCTTTAATCCAGCACCCAGAAGGAGGCAAATTCTGCCTGCTCTACACAGTGAGTTCCAGGGCAACAGGGCTGTATCGTGAGACCCTATATCAAGAAAAAAAACTGAAACAATACAAAACAGGTCAAGTGGAAGGTAACTGGCTCAACAGTACTTAAAGTGGTAGAGTTGCTTACAGTCCTCACCCAAGAGCACTGTTTTTAAAATCCCTCAATCTCTTTGGCTTCCTGCTTTCCAACAAGATCTCTTCTGCCTATACAGGCTCCTGTCATCATTTCAACTTCTGTCTCCAGAGGCCAGCTTGGCTGCCTGACACTAGACTTTCAGCCTTCCAAACTGCTTCTAAGTAAACCTTGGATATTCTCTATAGGAAGACAGGCTAATTAATTCAAGAGGCAAGGGAAGGCAGGAGAGTCATAACCCACCCCAACGAGAAGCAGAGTTGCAGAGAAATGAGCCAGGTTGAGGAGACGGATTGAAGCGTCTGGAGGTGCCAAGAGCTCAAGTTCAGATCACGCTGTAGTGGGTGGAGCAGGGACTACACAGGTAGACAAGAGTGGAACGTTTCTGGGATGTAGTGTGCAACAGCAAGCACTGACGGTGAGGTGTTTTGGACGTCTCTACCACATGGCACTGTCCTATCTTCTGCAGATATGAATTTTTTTCCTCCCCACATCCCATGTCATTATCTTTTCCCTGGTGTTAGCTCTGGGCTGGAAATGTTCCTGATGACAGAGTCGGGGTTAGTCAAGTACCTGCCCCACTGCAGCAAGAGACAACACCAACCCTGCAGATGTAACTTACACCTGCCCCTAACCAAGCTTATCTTAGCCTGGTGAGGTCCACAACTTAGTTTTTAATCTGGGCAAAACAAGCTGGGCCCCCAACTTCTGAGACTGTGGGGACAGAAGGGTCTCAAAAGGGGCTGGAGAGATGGCTCAGCGGTTAAGAGCACTGACTACTCTTCTGGAGGTCCTGAGTTCAAATCCTCGCAACCACATGGTGACTCACAACCATCTGTAATGAGGTCAGATGCCCTCTTCTGGTGTGTCTGAAGACAGCTACAGTGTACTTACCTATAATAAATAAATAAATATTAAAAAGAAGAAGGAGGAGGAAGAGGAGGAGGAGAAGGAGCTGAGCTCACATCCTAAAGCCATATCTGGCTTTCTCCCCTGCCGTTGAATGACTCATTCATAGGCTGAAAACGGAGGGGTAAGCTCATGACACCTCAGCCTCCCTCAACAAAGAAAGACCATAGTCCATGGATAAGTTGATTGGCCATTGACTTTCCCTCTCCATTGTCTGCCCCTTGCCCCACACTCCTGGTCCCTAGGAACAGGGTCCACATAATCAACCTTCATGGAAAAACCTCTCCCTTGGGCTCCAGTGACCCCTTTGCACCCCACCCCCACCCCAAGGCAGGTCTGGCCTATCGATGGTGAGGCTAGAAGAACCCTAAGTGAAAGGAAGACTTTCCCAGTGTTGTAAACATACTTCCTCTTTAAGATAAACATTTTTAGCTTCCCAATGTGGAGTAGAACATACAATGTTTGTCTTTCTGTGCCTGGCTTAATTGCTCTGTATTCCATCAAATTCATATCACAAGAGACACCCATTTTTATGGCCGACAGATAAAGTATAGCGGGCCACACTTTGTTTATCCATTCATCAGTTGTGGCCACTTAGGTTTTGTTTCTTAGCCACTGTAAATGGTGCTATAGTGAGCATGAGCTTGCTGGTGCCTCTGTAGCAGATCAGCTCCATTTCGTTTGCACATTTATAGCTAGGTTAGGACAGGAATGTCTGCTGACGTAGACTTCAAGGATAGTGACACCTCTGTCTACCAATGGGAATAACCTACCAGGTCCACACAGAGCTTGGCTCAGCAGGGAGGAGCTTCTGTCTCCACTGTCACGAGATGCATCATTCTCACAAGGCGAAACCTGACTTGGGCCATGGGATTGTGGCGATAACTGACAGGAGACACCACAAAATCCATACCTAAAGGGATCCTGCTTTAGTCCTTTCTAAGCTACTCTGCCCGGAGCATCTCCACGTGGTGGCAGTATTGACTGAAAAGCAGAACTCTTGACACTAAGAAAGGCTAAGTTGCTCTAAAGCCTTCCACTTCCTGTTAAAAGCCTGGGAATCAGAACGCCGAACACAAATCTCTAGATTCTGACTTGCCGCGACACCAGCCTAGGGTTCTTGAAAGCCTTAGCATTGTGATTTCTTCTTAAATTTCCAAATTCCATTTTCTTATCAGTCTGTGATGCTCCAGCTATGACCCTTTGGTTTGAGAAGCATAGACTGCCAGAATTCAAGGGTCCTATCTAACCAGCCGCTTGGGCCCTCGGATCTCACAGCTGGTGCCCCAGCTTGTGCTCATCCCGTCTATGACAAGGGATGTGCTGGCTTCACAGGCAAGCAGGAGGCTGGTGCCCTGCACCCATCACTCTGAGACTGACTGGTTTTGTCTTCTGTGTAGAGATCTGTGAAGCCACACATCTCCACAGAGGGCCCAAGCAGGGGCATCTCATCACAATACTTTTGGAGGAAAAAAACTCACATGAAAGCATGAAACCAGTAACAACCACCAAGTCCTACATATATTAATTTCCCCTCACATACCTGTGATGAAGTTGAATTTGTAAACCGAGCAGACTAGAAGCCAAACAACCAAGCATAGAATAAACAGAATCATTTCCTTCCTCTCAACTCTGGAGACAGACCACTCAGTCTTATATTAGCAATTCTAGCATACTGACAGTTTTTCTTTCTTTACTGAAAATGTTTACCGTTTTAATTAAAGGAAACAGTTTCTAGCTTCTCTTTGACATATTGAATTCCAGCGTCACTACTCGTGAAGCTCTTGAGTAAAGAGAGGATCACTTAAATGGAAGCACAGTCAGTCTCAGAACAGAGACTTAAGGAGAGGGTAGAGTTCACAGTGTGGGTATATTAGGGGGTAATAATGAGATGATACCCATTCTATATGAGACAGAGTCAGCTTTCACTGCCCTGAACATAATGGAGGGAAATTCAAAATTCGTGAATTGTTTATTTCTGGAATTTCCCCCCACAGTGGTTCTGGACTTTTGGTGACTATAGGGAACTGAAACCACAGAAAGTAAAATTTTGGATAATGGCTTGGGGAGGGGTGACTCTAAGCATTAATGTAAGCTAAGAAAATAAGGCACTCTGATGTGAAGGCATCAGGATCAAGTCATCCAGAGCTACGTCAAGATGAGCCTTGGTTAACAGAACCTTGCTGCTATCTCAAAAAATAAGAAAGAATGGAAGGAAGGAAGGAAGCAAGGAAGGAATGGAGGGAAGGAGGAAAGAGGGTGAACCCAAGGTAAGAAATAAACAATCTGATAGGAGAAACACACCAAGATAAGTCAGTAGGACAGGATGCTGAAGCAAGGGGTGCAGCTAAGGAAGCAGACATCCAGACAGCTGGTGGACACAAAACCACAAATGGAACAGCTGCTAGGGCTGTACCTGCCCAGCGCAAGGCCAGACAGAAAGCAAGAGTCCAGTCTGAATAAAGCATTGCGTAGGCTGGGAACAACCACAGTGCATGCCGGGACGGGGTATAGACCATATACGCATCCTCGCACAGAAGGTGAAATGAGGTGACTTTCAAAGATAGATCATCTTGAGTTGGAAGTCTTGCTTGCAAAGGCCCATGCCATGTCAATGATTGCCACAGATGAGGCTGTGGAAGTGGTAATGTTGTTAGGTCCTGAGAAGTTGTGGGGCATGGGGGAAGGGAGAAACAAAGTTATGGAACGAAGGTGCAAGAGGAAAAGCAGTTCCAGGTGGTTATGAGCATTTGTAACACCAGTTCCAGAGAATCTGATCCCTCCTTTGGTACAAGGCACACATGTGATACTCATACATACATTCAGGGAAACATTCATATATATATACAATTTTAAAATAATAAAATAAAAAAGCATATGTTGGCTGTGGGTGTGGCTCAGTGTCAGAGGGCTTGCGTGCAAATCCCTGAACACACACACACACACACACACACACACACACTCAGTGTACATGTGAGTCAGTATGCATGCCTTTTAATCTATGTGGATTTTTTAAGGTAATTTCTGAATATTGTTTGGATCTAATTTCTTAATACCCAAAGCCATTAGATATTTCTTTTAACCTGAATGCAGAGAAAAACTCTGCAATTCTCTGTCTTTGAGGTCAGAGGACCCATTCCTCTGTGAAAAGTTCCTGAGAAGGACCCCACAGGGTCAGTCAGGGATGTTCCTGGAAGGAAGGAAGCACCTGACAGGTTGCAGGGTAGGGATGGAAGGGGTTGCCTCTTCTGTCGTGGAATCTCACCCTGCCTGCTCACTAATCCCTGTTTGGGGATGAAAATGACTTTTCTTCCCGGACCACTCATACATAGCGATGTCTTTTCTCAGCAAAACCACAGTGTCTTGAGTTCCACCTCCAAAGTGGTTTCCACAGAGAAACCTCAAACACTCTCAGTCACCACAAACCATTTGCAAAACTGGCTCAGAGGCCCCACTCACGTCGCTGCCCCATCCTAGTCCAGTTGTCTTAGATGTACTGAGAGAAGGCCTGGGGTTAAAGAGACTTGGTCTCACCTGTCAGCATCCACCACGTATTCACCAGGTGCTTACCCTTGTGACAAGGATACATACACGGTTTGGAGACACATTGACTGACAAGGGACAGCCCTTAGGAGACAGCAGAGGGCGCTCCCGGGAGCAACCTCATCTCCAGACAAGAAGGAATCCATGGGCAATGCTCGTGCTCCCAGTAAGAGACAAATGTAGGTGTGCTGTGCACTGCACAGCCCTCCAAAGCCAGGCCGCTAGTCAGAGGGCAAGAGAGAAACACCGGGTGGGAGTGATGGCACACAGCTCCTGCAAAACAGAGGTGGAGGCAGAGGACAAGACCAAGGCCAGGCTGAGTTAAGTACTGAGTTCCAGGCAGAGAAAGGAAGGTCGGTAGGAAGGAAGGAGAGGGGAAAGAGAAGCAGAAAGCAAGGGAACAAGGAATAAAAACAAAACAACCAAAAGCAGGAGGGCCAGGTGGTGGAGGCGCACGCCTCTAGTCCCAGCACTCAGGAGGCAAAAGCAGGTGGATCTCTCTACAGAGTGAGTTCAAGTTCCAGGGTAGCCAGGCAGGGCTATATAGAGAAACCCTGTTTCGAAAATCAAAACCAACCAATCAACCAACCAACCAAAAACAAAAATGGAAAGGTAGAAGAGAAAGACTCCATGAGGTTCCAGGGTAGTAGAAAAGCCCTCACGACAATGGTCCACGATAAATAAGATGCCGCCATCTCTCTGTGGAGGCTGCTGTTCTGCTGCCCAGGGATGAGATTCAGAAGAGGGCGAGGCCTCCTGCAATGTCTTGGTTGCCTACAAATTCTGAGCAAGCCTGACTCAGGATCCTTGGGAAGGGTAGTGATCCCTCAAATGTCTCCTCCCACCTGGGGGAACCAAGGTACTCTGGATTCCCCTCCTCTTTGTCCCCCCCCCTTCCTCTAGCTGGCCTTGCAGGGGTCAATACAACTGCAGGGAATCAAGGAAGAGTCTCCCCCCCACCCCCCCACCCCAAACTGTCCTGGATGCCCCAGCCCAATAGTAACTCCCACTTGCCCTGGCTCGGTTGGCTCCACTGTCCTGAAGGCACAGTGTGATGACCCAGTCCTCAGCAAGATGGCCCCACCTGCAAGCCCTGGTGGGAGAGGTGGCCTGAGACAACAGTACCTACATTGCCTCATTTGGTGGGAATCTGTGAAAGTTCTATGGAGACCAAGGACAAATATCTAGCTGGTGGATACTTATCACCACTCTCCTTTGTGTCTGGAGAGACAGCAGCCCCTGGGGTGCTCCTCATCATGGCTCTAATCCCCCTGAGACCTACCGACCACCCCACCGACTGCAGCACTGGGGAGCTGGAGGTCCTGGAAGCCTGCCTGCTGCGCCCAGGCCCCCATCCCATCCATAGCTCAGGCTCCCCCAGTAATTCGATAATTGGGTGGGATTTTCACTGAGAGAGAGGGAAAGTCCAACGTAGCGATGAGCCAGCTCTCCTCCCTTCCTGCCTCATTCCAGAGTTCTTCCCTCTGAGAGTAGAGGTCTAGCAGTGACTCAGACTAGGGAGTGAACAAAGGCTAGACTTACTTCCACTGCACAGACTCATAGCGGTGGTGCATAAGAAAAAAGAATGGCTCTCTCTCTAAACTCGAGTCTCCTGATGACTCCTGGAGCCAGGATCTACAAACCATGGATGCATCCTCAAAATCATGAACTCCTTTTACTAATGGTAAACACTGGGCAGGAGGAGGCAGGCTCTCGGGAGCAGCCTGCCTCTGTTTCTCCAGTCTGTGCTAAGCCTACGGAAACAGCTGGGCATCTCTTGCTCTGAAAAGCAATCCTGTACAGCCCATAACACACCAGAGACCACTTTATGCTCCCACCGAGCCCCAGGGAGAGTCATGACTCAAGATCACGGGCTTTAGAAGTGGACAGGGCACCACGAAGGAGCTCTGTCATGGTGACTCTTTCTTCACCACAATTTTAGTATATGTGCTGCCGAAGCGAGCACCTCTCTTCAATTCAAAATGCCACACAAGTTCCTGCTGAGCTTCCTTCACAGCCTCGTGTACCGAGGACCAATCCCTGGTGGGAGGTGTCTCTTACCTGCTATGCCTTCAGGTGCTCCAGGGAGAAGCTGGAGCACATCCAAACTTGTACCTTGTCCTCAAATTACAAAACTCCCTAGGGTCATTTCTCTAGGCTACAAAATTCTGCAAACGGCCTCACTTAGGAGGAATCAATGTGTATGACTTTGGAAATTTCACTTTTCCTTCCCAATCAGCAAAATAATGTTTGCCAAAGTCAGATTTTTTTCCCCCCTAGCGAACTACTGCCGCCTTGAAAGCGGTGGTTCCAGAACCCGAGTTCAGGGGCTGCCACTTCCTTCTCATGAGTTTCTGTGTTCTCTTCCCTGGCTGGATAGGAGGGAGAGTGTAGAGGGATTGATTCTTGGTTTTGGACTCCCTAACAACTACCTGCGTACAGGGTCCGACAGTGCTCCCTGCTCCGGGAGGGGGTGTGGCTACAGACCGACTCCTGAGACAAGGTGATGGACTAAAGGAGGCTCAACACTGCCAAGAGCAAGAGACAGGATGCGGCAGAACAGAAAAAGTGCTAGAAGCGGGCTGTATGTCTTGCCCTGAGCTAAGGGAGCCTGTGCCTGGTCTGGTGACTCCGATAGGTTGAGATCAGGAAGAACGGAGCCCAAGCCTGAGGACTTCGCAGTGCAATTCTCAGCTGGCACAGCGCTGTCCTGGAAGGCCGCTAACCCCGTGCACAAGAACTCGCCATGCACACCTGGGCACATCCAACACCCTGCGCATCCCGATTCGGATTGTATTCCGGCACATACCAGCAGTGCCCCAGCACCCTCTCCACGAACACCGACACACCCCGCACTCTGCACACACCTTCAGCACCCCAGCGCCGGGAGCTCTCCCATTCACCCTAGCACCCCGCGCACCCACGGTCGCGGGAGGGGCCAGCGCCGCGAGGCTTCAAACCCCCAGGGCCCCGCCCGCCCCCTGCCCGCCCCGCCCCGGCCCCAGCCCCGGCGGGCGCCCCCCGCGGCGCTGCCCCGCCCCCGCCGCCCCGCGCCGCCCAGGGCCTCGGCCCTCCGCCCGGCCGCCGGCCCACCTGGTGCAGCGCCGCCCTCGGAGCCCGTGTACCGGTGCACACCCGGGAACCCCGCGCACCCCGCTGCCACAGAGGGCCCAGCGCCACTGCAGCCGCGCCACCTCCCAGGGCCGGGCCAGCCCCGGCGTCCGCGCTCTCGGGGTGGACTCCCCCCGCTGCGCGCTCAAGCCCGCGATGGCTCCTCTCGGATACCTCTTAGTGCTCTGCAGCCTGAAGCAGGCACTAGGCAGCTACCCGATCTGGTGGTGAGTCTACTTGCGTTCGCCCCGGGCCTCAGTGCCACCCTAGGGCAACCGCCCCCCTGGGGTAGGGGCCCCACCGTCGCTCCTCGCACCGGCTGCGAGCGGGTTGTTTTCCTTGGCTGCCACTTGGACCTGTTCGGGCCGCAGCTGGGACGCGGGTGGCGGAGCTTCCAGGGACACTGATTACCCTGGCAGGAGGGGAGGGAGAGCAGTGAAGGTCCATGCTGTCCCTGGCGTCGAACAAGAATGGCAGAAAGCGGGTCAGCACATGACACTAACGCATAGGCGATGGTCGAGGAAAGAGTGTAAAAGAGAAGCAGCGCAAGGAAGGGACTCTTCTTAGGGACCCTATCTTTTACACACACACACACACACACACACACACACACACACACACACACACACACACTTTAAAACAAAGTCGGCAAGACAAGACCGAACAGCTCGGGGCAGCGCAGTTACGTAAAGACAGTCCGAGACCAGGCGGGGAGTGGCTCGGAGCCTGCGGCAAGGCGCACCGGGGCCAGCCCTGAGCCGTGCGCGCGCGCTTTCCCAACGCTGTTGCATAGCTTCTATGTGGCTATCGGGGGGTGGGGGGTGGGGGTGGAAGGGTCGGCCTGCTGTCCACAGCCTATATCTGGCTGACAAGGAAAAGGAAACGCTGCTGCCGGGAGGGTTGAGCAGTAGGTAAAGTAAGAGATTTGAGTTTCCTGGAGTGAGAGGCTTGGGACACCGAGGCGCTGGAGAGGCGCTCTCCCGGTCCTGGAGAGACTGGACAGCATCCTCCACTCCAGACAAGGCTCACTAGAAGACTCTTCTCAGCCTAGGGATGGAGTGAGATTAAGGAAAGGAAAGGTGCTGACTCTCAGGCCCTATGTCTTCCGCACGTACCCTGAGAGAAGGAGAAATTGGGGCGACCCTTCCTCGGGGTGTGTGACACTCCCTCCCTTCATGGAGCGCAGACTTAAGGTCACGATCAGCTGCGCAGATCTCTCCTCGAACACAAGCGAGAGGATTGAGAGCGTCAAGGGACCGGCGCGCCGCTGGTGGAGACTCAGTTGGACAGAAGCCTCCCCACAAACATGCGCACCACCCCCCAGGATCACTCCGACAGCTTGCCTGGAATTATAATAATTATGCCGAGGGGAAGGGGGGACCCAGCGAGCCGAAGTACATCTAATCCGATAATCATTTTTCTCTTCGAGATGCTTCAAGAGAAGAGCTGAGAAGCCTGGGGTGGGGATGCGGGCCCGCGCCGCTGCAGGGATGGAGGGTGGGCAACCAGGGTCGCTAGGGGCTGGAGAGGCCGCTGGGCAGCGGCTGCGCTCCACGGAGATCTAGCTGAGGCTCGGCTCCGGTGAGATTTTTAAGACCCGGAGGGGCACCTGTAGAGCCCCGTGGCCTCCGGGAACGAGGACTGCGTCGGGTGCGTCTAGGAGCGCAGACACACTGAGGCGCGTCCCGGCGTCCGCGGGGAGCCAGGGGCAGCGCGTCCGAGGGAGCCCCGCGGGCTGCCCGCTGCTGCGCCAGGCTTCTAATTAGAACCCGCCGCCGCGGAATTCCTGGGCTCAAGAGGAAGCGCCTTCGCCCCCGCTCTACTCCCATAAAGAAGGGCCTTGTCGCCAGCCTCCTGGCTACCCCGTGTCCTGGATTTTTGTCCCTAAGGTCGTGGGGGGTCACTAACCGGGTCCACCCAGGCCCACAGAAGTATAGCCTCCTTTTCACCTGGGCTGTTAGACCCCCACCCCCACCCCCTCGGGTGCACCCGGTATTCTCCAGGTGAGAGGGGAGGGGTGTGAAAAAGTGAAGCCTTTAGCCTTCCCACCCCTCCCCTCAAAGGACCGAGGCAACCCTTTGGCCCCAGAAAGTGATACGGAAGTCCACCTGGTATTCATGGGGTTGGGTGACAAGGGCCACCTCTCCGCCCATCCCCTACTCCCACTTTGTTCTCTGTAGGATTCTCACACTTAACAATTCTGCTTCCTGAGACGCAGCCCGCCTCACTCTGGGATGCTGGCTTCCTGGGGACAAGACCTAGTTCCCCTCCTGCCCCCTCTATTCCCTCTCAGCACCCCCCCCCCGCTCAAAGTGTCAGCTGGATTGGGCACGCTGCAGAATGGAGAGGAAGGGTCCCCTAAAACGGGCGGCAGTGGCTGCAGTCACTTGATACAGTGTGGTAGCTGGCTCTTTAATAAAGGTTGTTTTACAGTTTCTACTTACCCAAGCTTCAAGCGGCTCTCTTTTCTCTTGCCCACACTCTGGGCCTAGATGAGGCATAGCCCCCAACGTGGAGGAGCATCATGGCTACCGCTGGGTGGGCTACTGGTGCGCTCAGTACAGAGGCAAAACAGGGGACTTGCGAACCTTTTCTTACAATCTGTTACATTCACGCTCAGCCTGCACCGCTGATTCTTTTACTAGACCTCCCCCCAGTCTGAGCCTCCCTCCCCCTTTCTGGCCCCCAGCTCCCCTTTCCTATGAAAGCGAAAGTGAGCGGCAGAGAAGTTCCTCACCTGCAGGACCAAACCCGGGAAATCTCAAATCAGGAGTAATTAGGCTTTTGGAGGCGGTGTGGGTCTTCCCAGGGAGGAGGAAGAGAGGAGAAAGTTGGTACTTCTCTGCTTCTGGTGGAACCATGAAGGTCTACCAACCTCCCCAGGACCTACTCTGAGGGATGGATGGGTGGTGTGTTCAACCCCATTGCCAGTCCTGATACCACAGGCCCCATCCAAAGTAAGCCCTCCGTGAGCGCCTGTTCTGAGATCTTCAGGATCTGGGGCAAGGGGCAGGCAGGCAAGTGGACCAATCCACATGCGGAGGAAGGTTCTCTCGCCTCTTCCCTCTCGCTTGCCAGGTTCTGTTCTCGCAGTGTTAGAACTGATTGCAAAGAGTCCAAGGGAAGAGGAGCCTTTCGTGAGGCTCCATTCGAGGACTCACACCAGAGGGGGGCCCGGGGCCTTCCTCCTCCTCTCTTATCTCCTATCTGGAGATGCCAGCCTTGTGGCTCCCTGCTTGTCCCCAGACACTGAGCTAATTCATGGCAGGGAATTAACAACTCCCTCTGTCCCCTCCACAGGCGACACTGCTGTGTCCCCACCCTCAGTGGCCACTTGCTGTTGTCGCAGTTCTCCACCCTACACCCATCCGATGCCCTCACTGCCACCTGGATTTCCTGTCTGGGTCCCTGCTCCCTGCTCCTTTACTTGTGGAAGAGCCAGTGTCCCAGCTGCCCTCTCTCCCTTCCTCATCAGGGTCCCCCGCCTATGGACACGTTCCTGTTGGACCACAAGCGTGGGAAAAACCGCAGAGCGGCCGGGGCCAGTGCTCAGCTCTCTCACAGACCCTCAGGAGCTTCTAACAGTCTCCTCTGTGGGCTTCTCCCTGGTATCCCTGAAGCTGTGTGCTGTGTGTGTGTCCCAGGGACACTTTAACGAGCCCCATTTCTTTAGAGACCAACTCTAGCTCCTCTTCTCTGCACATAGGTGCTCCTGGCTTCTCACTCTTCTCTGCAGTCCTGACCCCTACCCCACCCCCACCCCTGCTGTGCACTGCTGAGCAGCAGACAGCCTCCAAGGAGATAGGGCTCTTAACTCTCTTCCCACCTTCTTGTGACCTGGTTGGTGATGGATGCCAGCAGTCTACCTCACAGTGGGGACAAAGCCTGGTGGAACACACAGGGTAGGTGAGAGAGAGGGGGCGGGGATGAGAGAGACAGTCTAGGGGGCGTGTGGGTATAAGGTGGAGAGGTTACAGATGAGGTGGATGGTCCATGTAGAATTGCCAGGTTGCCAAGGTGATCAGGTAACCCTAACCCTAACCCTAACTCTAACCCTAACCCTAACCCTGCTGGGCAGAGCAGATGAGGAGATGAGAGTGCACAGCTAGGCAAAGACAGGTAGACTGAGGAAGAGTCAAACTGAGTTTCCTAGCTGCAGAGGTCACTCCAGACCTGTCATTTATGAGCCTTCCTCCCAGTCCAGCCATTAAAGTCTCCCTCATCTTCAGACTTCCTCCCCATCTGCCCACCTTTATCTCCCAGTTCTCTATCTTTCTGTTCCCTCCATCCTTCCCTTTCTCCCTTCTCCCAGTCTCTCACTTCACTTGGTCAGTAACTAACATAAAACTCACTAAGCAAAAGAAATCAGGACCCTACATAAATCACCACTATTACTAGTATTGCAACTCCTTGGGCACTGAGCTAGGTGTTGCTTCCTCAGAACTGCCAGTCACTCAGACTGTCTTCATTAACCACAAGAGGAACATTCAAAGTCAGCCCTTTCCCGAGACCAACTTGCCTAGCTCTTCCAGACTTTGATGCTCACACCCTCCAAATGTTATGGGATGGTGTGTATGCCTCCAAGCATCGGTGTCTTTCTTCCAGCCAGCTTTGTGTCCCCTTAAAATGACTTTCTATATCATTTGTATATAGCTTCCCAGACTCCTTTGTGTCCAGAGAGCAGAGAGTGAGTCAATTCAGTAGCACTGAGTATACTCTTAGACAATTATTAATGGTCTGGTAACATCCCCCACATACACAGACATTTGGTCCCTTGTACAAACCTTTGGCCTGCCCAGGCAGGGGTGGCCCACAGCCTGCATTTAATGCCAGCATTTGTGGAGGCAGGGGCAGGGGCAGGCAGATTTCTGAGTTTGAGGCCAGCCTGGTCTACAAAATGAGTTCCAGGTCAGTCAGGGCTATACACATAAACTATCTCGGGCAGGGGCTGTAGGAGAACAAAACAAAAACCAAAAAAACCTTTGGCCTAGAGCATCATACCCTTAGCAACTCAATCACCCTTCTTTTGGTATGGAATCAGAATCTGATCAGTGCTTTTTGATATGTGACCAGAGCCTAACTGTAAAAGATCTGCCAGTGGTCTAAGAAGTGCAATCTCTGTGTGTGGTGGTGGTGGTGGTGGTGGTGGTGGTGGGGTGTGATATTGCGGCAGCTTAATGACAGTGCACCAACAAGTCAGGTTCTTCTCTGCTTGGTCTAGGGAGCATCTGAGCCTGTGTACCAACCTGAAATCACTCAGGAGCAGAGTTCTTCCTCTCCCTGTACCCTAGGTCCCGGGTGTGAGGACTGCTGGCCCAGCTTTGGGGATTTCTGTATTTGCTTCTGTTCTGGGAAGGTAAAGAATTGGGCTATTGGGCTGAGAGGGTTCAGGGAGGACCATTTGGGTCTCTGACAGTCCTCTGGAGAAGGAGGCTTTGTCTTCTGCTTGGCCTCAGAGGCTGCAGCCAAGGCTGTAGAGATCTGGCAGGAGAGTGACCTAGGTTCAAGACGTTAAAAGGCTCCCTGAGGGCTTTGACCTGGTACCATTCTAGGACATGGTGAGCAGCAGAATCCAAGCCTGAGAAAGGGAGCTGGCCGCTTCTCTTCCCTTCTGAAGGCTGAAACTTCCAGGAGACTGTTAACAACACAAGGGCCACATAGCCCTCCTTAGAGTCCACAAAGCCCTCAACTCCACTGTGTGCACCTGAAGGAAACGTGTCTCTGTGGTGAGCTCTTGATCACATAGCATTTGTAGAGAGTTCTGGGGCTAAATCTCAGAGAGAAGACACAGGCCCATGACCAGAGAGGCCTTAGCCATGTGGGTCCTGCCACCTGTACCCAGGAGCATTCCTCTCCCTTTGGAAAGAGCACACTTCCAACACCTGTCATGGAAATCAAGCAGACCCAGTCATGGCTTCTTTTTTCCTCCCTGACCTTGCTTTTTGGCCCCTTGCAGCCAACCTTGCAGGTTGTGTTGAGTGGATGAACGGACAGTCTTTCCAGTGGACAACAGACACTATACCCGAGCATGATGGACACAGGGGCACATTTTAATATTTCTAATACCTTCCCCCATCCCACCAGATGACAACTTTCCAGCTCTAACACCTATAGGAACCTGGCCTCTGCTCTACCTAGGTCTCCCTCCAGGGCTCCCCAGGTGACACCCTCGAGGTGTCTGATACATTGGTGCTTCCACATTCCTTCACCAGCAGAACGTGCCGCTGCCGCCCAAGGAGGCTGGCAAACACATGGCCGCCGGCGCGGGAGCCTCCCGCCTGCCAGGACTCGCTCAAAGTATGTGTCAGTAATCCTGCTGGCCCGGCGGGGCAGGACAGGCGCTGGCTGGGAAGGCTTCAGGCAGGGCCCTGTGCTGCCTGGAGGAAGAACTTGGGACCCCCTCCCCAACTCAGAAAGTGCTGGAACCTCCAGGAGGACTTCCATTTTCTGGGGATGCTGTCCATTTGTGGGAAGGCATCGGATTGTTGGGGATCTCAGGAACACAGGTACCGAGGGGAAAGTTCTCCGTCTGGGTGGTTCTTGGGCAGCTCCATTCAAGAGAGGACAGTGTCTCAGGTCTTAGTGTGGAAGCCTGGCGATACCACTGAGAGGCCCAGTACTCCAGAGAGAAAGGCCTGAGTGGGATGGATCCTCCATCAACCCACTGCATACTGGCCCAGGACCCTTATCAGCAGAGACCTCTCTACCTATGATCCTCCTTGTTCCCTCTGGGCCTGGGCAGAGCCTTGGGAACCCCACCTGCTGGGATCCAACTCAGTGCTTACTGTGCCTGACTCCATGCCTGCAGCAGACAAGAGAAGTCAGGCAAGCAAGGCACTTCCTGCACCAGATACAGATGCAGGGAGAGGTGGACAAGAGCCAGTCCCAGACAGGCAGGTAGCAGGGCCACCAGTATACAGAACTTCCGGGAGCACGCACAGAAGTTCTGTCCATCGGATGTGACTCTCTAAAGTCAGAAAAGCAATGGAGACGTGTTTGTCCGACTCTTATCTTGAAGCCTCAGTTAGAATAAAGTTTACCACCTCATTGGGTCAATAGGGAAACTGAGGCCCAGGACACCAGGAAAGGATGCCACAATACTCAAGTGAATAATAGCACTGAAGCCTGGGCTTCTCACCTATGCCTGTCCAAATGCAACTGGCCTCAGTGCCCCTGCCAAGCTCCTTCCTCACACAGCCCCTCTTTGCCTGCCCACAGCTTCCCTCATAAATAACAGTCGGTTGCCTGCTTGCTCCTGGAGGCTCGACACTAGCTAACATGGAACTGGTGCCATGACACAAGGATGGGAAAATCCACATGAGACCAAATAGAAGCGGGGGAACCTTGGCCTGGGGAGGCCAGTGCTGGCCCAGGCTGGGCTGGCCTGCTGCCCATCTCCCAGTCCGGGACCAGCCTCCTTCCTCTGCGGCATGTCACAGCCAGCGTCTCTGCTATATCCCTGGCCAGGTGCCCGGCCTTTCAACAGGAGCAAGGAAAGGAGGAGGGAGAAAAACCATTAGTGTTTGCCGGCTGCAGGCGTGGCTCACGTGGCTGCAGCCACAGGATGAAACCCTGAGTCTAAGGATGGGGCTGTGTTCCAAAACATAGCAAGCTCTAAGTAGACAGCGATGCCTACCCCCTTTAAAGACAAACTATGATTAAGTAATAATGAAAAATTAACAGCATTAGTGAAAATGAAAGCAAGAGGAGTCTGAGATCTGATTGGCATAACACGGGCATTTTCGCTGGCGTGGCTTGTTCTCGTTTGACCCCTCACAGACATGCTTTTGTAAGGATAAAAGTTTCAGCCCTGCTTTCTAAGGCTTAATTTAAACATCTGCATTTTGGGAACTTGTTGACGGTGGCCTCAGCAGTTACCCTTGGTCTGAAGTGCTTAGGACCTGCTACCTAACTTTGACTGCCAGTCCTTCTGCTGGGACCCAAGAAAAGGCTTGGGGTGGGGTGGAGTGGCTGGACCTTTCAGATGAGTGACAGGAGAACACTGACTTTTTTTGGGGGGGTGTCCAGAGGACCTTGAAATGTGATGTCAAGTTGGACAGTTAAAATTCAGACTGAAAGTAGAGATTGTAGGCTTCTCCCAAGAGGCTGTCCTCCACCCTGGTTGGCAGAGAGAGGGGAAGTGCAATGAATTCCTCCAGTCGTGAATCACCAAGGCCAGGTGCAGAGAAATGGGTGCAGCGAGGGTGTGCCGTCTCCCAGCTTCTCCCCAGGCCCAGGCAGGGCCCTCCTGCCCTAGCTGTTTCCATCACCCCAAGGCAGGGTTCAGACCTTACAGTGACCTCGCAACTGGAGGAGCTGGATATGGATTGGGAGTGTCTGGTTACAGGGTCTCCTTATTCTTAATATTCTCCTGGGTAAAAGATAAGGGCGCAACCTAAGTCAGGACACAGGGTCCTTTGAGTAGCCTGAGTGATCTCTGTCTTTGTCTGGACACTGGTTTACACATGTCAGAAGGATCCTGTGTGAAGGGAGAGGGGAGAGCTCATCAGACACTCCTGAAAGCTTGTGGCGGGCACTAGGGGTTTAAGAAAGATGAGGTTCGTTCTGGGTGGGATGAAGGTCTCCGGTTTGTTTGGCTGGTAGCCATCTCTCGGGCTTTGTAAAAGGCAAGGGTGACTGGCTGACTGCCAGGGCTCAGGCTCCACTGGTCTCTGTCCCTTCTCCAAGCCCTGATATCTCTTGGGGGTTCGGATCTGATAAGTCTTGACCTTTAAAGGAGAGCAATGGCTCAAGAGGCCAGTGGGATTTTAGATGTCTAGGGGAAATTATGTCCACCCTTAACTCCTGTGATAATGGGGCGGGGAAAGTAGAAAAGACAGGTGGCGAAGGCCTTCAGGGCCCATGAAGATAGTCAGGTGTTTTGCATTTGGACTCAAGCCTTAGAAGATTCCCTGTCTTCGGAGTATCTTCAGAGTTATGGAATGTCAGGCTGGAAGAGACCTGAGATCAGCAGCTTAAAACCTCGTTTGCGACAGTCTGCTCAGACCCAGTCGCCTACGGTTCAGCTAGGGACGCTGAGGCTCCAGACTCTCAGAGGGTAGACCAGAATAGACCAGCATAGTGTGTCAGATGAGAACTCATGGCTGGGATGACCACTCTCATCTCCCTTGACGGAAGTGATGCCGAAAGGGAAGTGAGACACTTTTGTAACGCTGTGCCACTCTGATGGGCTGACTGCACACGGGCTCCGCTTGATGCGTTTCTCTATATTGGACTCACTCGTGAATGGTTTTTTTTTTTTTGCTTGGACTGGGGCTTAATACATTTTAAGAGTGTTACAGTGTGTCGGGGCCCAAGAGGATGGCTCAGTTAGTAAATGAAGTATCTGTTACACAAACACAAGGACCTGTGTTTGAACTTCAGGACACACATAAAAAGCATCATATGGTAGCATAGTTTTGAAATACCAGTGTCGAGGAGGTAGAGACAGGCAGGTCCCTGGAGTCCCCTGAGCAACCAGCCTAGTCTATAGTGAGCTGTAGGTTCCAATGAAAGACCCTATAACGAGGCACATAGTTCCTAAGGAACAACACAAAGATTGACTCCTGCCATCCAGTGTATGTGTTCACACCTAAACAGAAATGCCTGAAAGGGGTGCCCTTGGGAGCCAGTGTGCTGGGACCGCTGTTTTTGCCATATTAACCTGAAGTCTTGACATAGGCTCCACTCACCAAGCCTTGGTTTCCGGTCCCAGGTGGCCTTGAGTCACACCTGTCCTAATTTGTCACATACTGGGTCTGTGAACAAATCACCCATGAGCTCCACCCAGGACAATTGGAGCTGAGGGCAGGCAGACAGGACTGGGACAATGATGGGAGATTTGAAGGGACAAACACAGCAATAGATGATCTGTGGAAAGAAAGGGTCCAAGTGGCAGCAGGAAGGGGCAGCTGTCCACAGGATGGGCCAACGACCTTGTGGGATGTGTCCCTAGAGCTTGGACACAAGGTACTTAGAAGGCAGCGTCTCTCAGAGATGCCTGTTGTTCTGGGCGTCAGGACTCAGGTAAGGGTAGAAGAATCCAGTGCAGTGAGAAGGACAGTGGTGTGTCCCTCGGTTCTTGTCAAAGCAGAGCAGATGCCACAGATTTAAGAATTTTTGCAGCTCCCAAGTGTCAGCCAGACCAAGGAAGCCACTTCTAACCTCACTCACTTTGTGGGGGGTCATTTTGTGTATTTGTGGCTTGGGGCAGCTCCTGAGAGTCCCTCTGTGGTCTCAGAGCCAGAAACTCGGAGGCAAACTCCATGCTTCGGATCCAACTTCTGAAAACACGCATGAGTATGGCTTAGAACTTAGAACTCCAGACCTCAGTGTATACCCCAAGTCCTGAGAGGACATTCTGGGCATGGTTTTGAACCTCAGAACCCTGGGAACACCTCAAAGTTTGAGGTGCTGCCAGATTCTGGGCTTGGAGAGGCTTCTAGGGATAGGGCTAGAAGCAGGAGGGTGTGTGTGCTAGAGCGCAGCTGAGTCCTTCTGAGCGTGTAGTGCAGCTGGCGACTCAGCCTATAGCTGTAGAGACCTGGTGGGCATCCGAACCCTTGAATCATATTCCTGTGCAGTCTCTGAATGCTACTCCCACTCCCATGCCCCCAATGGGACCAGAAATGGAATTCTTGTCCCCAGCTCTGCTCATGGCAGTGGGACGTCACCCTTGACCACGAAAGGAGGTGACACGCTGCTGTTACAGCCACAGTTTCTGACATCACTGAAGGAAGACAGATATCGTCACAGTGGGTGAGAACTGGAGAAGAGGTTACAGATGCTGTTGCCGCTTAGTATTCTGTAGAAGTCTGGCATACACGGTAGCAGGACCCCCCACAAAATTCCGCCGTGTTCACCTTGCTGTAACTCAGCCAGTTTGGTTCCTCATAGCTGTACTGTCTCCAGTACTAGACTGGGCTATTTCATTTAGCTTTTCGTTTTAATTACATTTTATTTATTTATCGTGTATGCCTGCTTGCACATGTGCCCAGGCCACAGTGTGCTTGGGGTGAGGGTGAGAGTGGGGTCAGAGGACAACTTCAGGAATCTGTTCCCTCTTCCCATGGTGTGGATTCTAGGGATCACACTGAAGTTTCTCAGGCTTGGCAATTAGGCAGCTTTCTTCGCTGAAATATCTCTCCTACCCTGGAGTATGTCTTGGTGACTGTACAAAGAGCTCCTGGCACTCACCTTGGAGTCAGTGTCCCCTCACTTGGGTGCTAAGAAAGAGTAAGCCAGGTGTGGCAGGACACACTTGGGATCCCCAATGAGGGAGGCCTAGCCTAAAATAAAATCATGAGTTTGAGGCTAGCCTGGGCTACCTAGCAAGAGCTTGTTGCTCAGTAGTGGTTGCCTGGCAGGAGCAAGTCTCATTAGCTGAGAAGAAGAAGGAGAGGGGAGAGAGTCCGGAAATGGTGAGTTAGGCAGAAGTTTGGGGGAACACTTGAAATAGCCCTGGGGAGGGTCAGAACTCCGTTGGCTACATACAGAATTAGAGCCTGGAATTCATGGGACTGTGTCTCAAAAACAGAAAAATAAATATATAAATAAATGTTTGACTTCATACAGCTTTCCCTCTGTATTCTGTAGGCACAGGCTTTGCCAACTGAGAATTGAAAATGTTTGGAAACGCTGGGCATGGTAGCATATGCCTTCAATCCCAGCACTCTGGAGGGGGCAGAGGCAGGTGGATCTCTGTGAGTTTGGGCTAGCCTGGTCTACAGAATGAGTTCCAGGGTGTGGTTTAGTTAGTCTGGGCTATGTGAAAGACAAACAGACAGAAGTAAACACACTAAAACAAAACTAAGCTGACCATCACAGCCCAACTGAAGTCCAGAAGTTTATTGAATCTCCTTGACCCTGCCTGCCCATCCGCACCGTACAACAGCCACCGTGCTCAGTCTTCAGCATTCCTTCCCACAAGGCCTCTGTGCCGGCTTTCCTGATGGTCCAGTTCTCAGGGAATAAGAAATGATCCAGGCTGTGATTCAAGACACTTCAGAGGCCTTAGGGTCCAGAGAATGTTCTCTTCCACCTCCCTAAATCCATGAGAGGGAGCAGGAGGAATCCTGCTGGAGCTGCCCACACTCTGGCCTCCTAGCTAGGAGAGGTGGCGAGCAGGGACCTGCCCAGCAGAGGGGAAGCAGAGAAGGCTGACTCAGCATCCTCAGAGGAAGAGGGCTGGGGAGCTGCCATGGGCCTGGGATGTCCCTTCTCTGCCTTCCTTGGGGGCCACTCCCAGCAAGCTAGGTGGGGCGCTGAGGTCTGACCACTCCACCCCATTGGCACGAGCCCCCTCTTCAGCAAAATCCTCTTCTTCCAAACCCACATCATCTGCATCCAGGATGAGTGCTAGCTTCTGGCATTTAACAAAGGAGACCACCTACTCTTGGGAACTGGCCACTGGCCCTAGGCAATTCCTGCTGGGAAGACAGAGATGGCCAGTTCTGGCCAGATTCTTTTTCTGCTGTTTGAGAATGGTCATGCTTTCCACTGGCTCCAAGTCTCCTGGTTAACTGCATTCGCAGAGTGAAGACTGTCTTCTTTTTGGATGGATAGACAGATGCCCTTACCCTCTTTCTATGAATCTACGGATCTACGAATGAAGCTTAGTGGGTAGAATGATTGCCTAGCATCTGGGACGTCCTATGTTTGATCCCCTGGTGCTGCAAAGACAGATGGATCTCTGTGAATTTGTGGTCAGCCTGATCTACATAGTGATCTCCAAAACAACCAGGGCTCCATAGAGAAAACCTGTTTCAAAAAAACAAAAGAAAGAAGAGGAGGAAGAAAAGGAGGAGGATGAAGAAAAAGAGGAAGAAGAGAAGGAAGACAAGGAGGAAGAAGGGAGTAAGGAAGGAAGAGGGGAGGGGACATTGCCTAGGTCAAGGGGAAACTTTGCTTTTCCACAGGTAGGAGAGTCTTGGGGGTGAGTGTGGGTGCAGTGGGTGGTGGGGTTTGGGGGGGGGCTGAAGAATGGAGGAAGGAGAGCCAAAGTCCTTCTGGATCCATGTAACAGACAGAAATCAGATGAGCCTGACGAGACATGGTGGGACCTCTGGTTTTAGGGTGATCAGCCAAAAGTGACATGGTGACAAGGTACAGCAGTGGCTTTCCACCTTGGTCTAGTCTCTTCCTCTCTACTCTGGGCACCTGGCCAGGCCCCTCCTCTCTGCTATCCTTGAGGGCAAGGAGCACAGAACCCAGTCCACTCCATATGTACGTGTCTTGGCCCTCAAGCCAGGACCTTGGACAGTGATTTCTTCATCCTGCCAAATGTCTACTCTCCCCGTACTCAGAAGTGCCAATGTGGCTCATCTAGTGACACACAGACAGCCATGGTGGTCTGCACCTAGAGAAGAAAGTGTTGATTCCTACTGCAGGCAGGGAAGAAGGCATCTTTGAGCCTGATTAACCATGGAGGTCAGAGGCCTGGAGAGCAAAGACTCACACCTCACATCTACTGAGAGTGGAAGCAGTCTCCAGTCTGCACAGGGCTGGCCTTCTTATGAACGTGGGGCCTATCATGGGTAGGTGTGCATGGAAGAAACCTAGTCAGTCAGCCCACAGGCCTTATTTGAGCAAAGAGAGGAAGGGTGAGGGAGCAAAGAGTAGGCCCTTTCATGGTGTGCACACAGGAATGCACACTGCACTAAGGTCAGGCATATGGTGATGTGTGACGCAGGTCTCTTGAGTATTTTGGGAGATAGGAGAGTCCAGCTCTATGGGGCCTAGACCCGAGGATGGATGTGCTGGGGACCTGAAAACTGTGTTGGGACTAGAGGTACTTGATGGAATGTAAGCACCCTTTGAAGCATCCATATCCACGAGAAAATGCTGTTCTTCCCTCCTGACCAGTCCCCAGAGGGACCTAGCCACGCCAGGTGCTGGTGGCACTCGCCTTTAACCCCAGCACTGGGGAGGCAGAGGCAGGTAGATCTCTGCAAGTTCCTGGCCAGCCTGTTTTGCAGAGCTGGTTCTAAGACAGTCAACATATGCAAAGAAACCCCGTTGAAAAGCAAAACAAAACACAAAACAAACAAACAAAAATGACCCAGCCAGTCTTTCTTTTAAGCTGTGATTCACAAATGCTGGGTGTGGTGATGCCTATAATCTCAGCAGTAGTAGTCTAAGGATCATTAAATTCTAGCCTAGACTACATGGCTAATCCCAAGCTAGCCTCAGCTACATAATGAGTTCTAATAATGAGTGTTTCTAAAAACAATAATGATAGCTAGGTGTGGTAGCACATGGTTTTAATTCAAGCACTCAGGAGGCAGAGGCAGGCAGATCTCTTGAGTTTGAGTCAGCTTGGTCTGTAGAGTGAGTTCCAGGACAGCCAGGGATACACAGAGAAACCCTGTCTCAAAAAAACCTAGGAAAAAAAAAGAAAGAAAAGCAATTAAAATGACAATGAGTGCTTTTCCAACATGCATGAGGTCCTGGGTTTGACACCTTCCTCACCACCCCCAATAGCGTAAGCTATGGTGATGCGCACCTATGATCCCAGTGCCGAAGGTATGGGAAGCTAAATGACCAACAGTTCAAGGTCATCCTCAGCTACATAGTGAGTTCCAGACTTGATTGAGCTACATGTGACTTTGTCTCAATAAAGAAATGAATTAAGGTTCAAATTTGTACAGCCAACTCTCCGTATGTGAGGGTTCTACAGTCACAGACTTAAAGTCAAAAGGCTTTTTTTTATTTTTTTTGAAAAGGCGCATATGGCAGCACAGACCTGTAACCCCGGCAACTGGATGCAGACTCCACAGTGAGAACCAGATCAGCCAGTGTAATACATAATGAAACCTTGTCTCTAAGAAAGGAAAGAGGAGAGATGGATGTTGGGAGCCAGGTATAGTGGCTCATGCCTGTGATTCCAACCAGAGCATCAGAAGTTCAAGGTCAGAACTGGCTACATAGCAAGTCTGAAGCCAGTCTAGGCTACAGGAGACCCTGTCTCAAAAATAAGAAAAACATGAAAAAGAGAGAGAGAAACTATTTGGGAAGGTTGCTGCATGGATACTGACCATGTGTGGGCCTCCTGCCTTGGCTTTCCCTGCAGTGTAGCATGACAGTCTACTGTCTTAGAATCCTTGTTATCTAGGTTTGGCATGGACAGAAGGGTGTGTGGACTATGTGCAAATATCATGCTATTTTATACAAAAGATCCAAATGTGTGCGCGTGTGCACATGTGAATGTGTGCGAGCACACGTGGTAGCCATTCATAGGCCAAAAGTTGATGCTGGATGTCTTCTGTCACTCCCCACTTTGGTTTTTGGTACAGGGTCTGTCACTGAACCCAGAACTCCCTGACTAGCCTGGCTGCCTCTGCTCCTCACCTCAGTGCTGTGGCACACATATGCCAACCTGGTTTTTACATGAGTGCTAAGGATCCTATCTCAGGTCCTCATGCTCGCCTGGCAGGCACTTGAACCAACACCTTCCTCTCCATCCCTTCCTCACACTTTTTAGAGGACATTTGCTTTCTCCCCCTCCCCCACACCTGAACTGTCCAGTGCCACATGCTCTGGGATTCACTGAGACACCTCAGCAGCCATCGTCATCCTAAGTTCTCCATCAGTATCTGTATCCTCCAATGCCTACAGAGGTCTGAGCCACAGGCTGAGGGTCCCTGAACCTGGGTAGAGCAGGAATGCAGGTCCAGTTCTTACGAACAGTGAGTCATGACAGCTTGACATGGGATCTACATCCTGGGTACATGGTCAGCAACATCCTGTCTCTGGGTACCCTTCCAGGCAGAAGCAACTTCAGGCCAAGCACGTGCACATAGCCCAGAGCCCGTCTGCTTCCAGAGATGGTCTCACTCACCTCCTTGTCTTCCCACCAGGTCCTTGGCTGTGGGACCCCAGTACTCCTCCCTGAGCACTCAGCCTATTCTCTGTGCCAGCATCCCAGGCCTGGTGCCCAAGCAGCTGCGCTTCTGCAGGAACTACGTGGAGATCATGCCCAGCGTGGCCGAGGGTGTCAAGGCAGGCATCCAGGAGTGCCAGCACCAGTTTCGAGGCCGGCGTTGGAACTGCACCACCGTCAGCAACAGCCTGGCAATCTTTGGCCCTGTTCTGGACAAAGGTACCCTGGGCAGTTAGGGTCATCTCTATATGGGCATCACAAGGCCTTCTAAACACCATCTGGATGGGCTTCCTCCTCCTGACCAATGGAGGGCCTGGGAGAAGAAAGGAGGAAAAAGGAAAAGAAAGGGACCCAGAAGCCCACAGGGTGCGAGAGGCTTGGAGTATGTTGGGGAAGTGGTAGGCCAGCCAGCACCCCTGGGCTGGTTTGGAAAGGAGAGAAGGCAGGAGGGCTAGGTGTTAGTTAGCTGCTGGCGAAGAGCAAATTATCCTAAAGTGCAGTGGTTAAGGCAATAATTACCATGTGTTGACCTCCTGCTGCCGGGGGTCAGGGGCTGGGCTGGCTCTGCTTCCCATCCACAGGGAGGTCCACGGGAGGCTGTCTCAGCACCAGTTGCTGGAGAGGGCTCCGAAGTGGAGCAAAGGCTTCTTTCTGTGGTTTCTGGAACCCAGGGCCAAGACAGAGAGGGAGACAGAGACAGAGGAGGCAGAATCAGAGAGACAGAGAAATAGAAGAGAGACAAAGAGATAGAAGAAAGACAGGGGCAGTGGGGTGGGAACCAAAAGAGAGAGAACACACAGCAAATGAAAGCTTTCATGCCTTGAAAGAACAAGAAGGGAAAATCATATAATTTAAATTACTTTAGAACATACAATCTCAGCACACTTAGCGCACCCACAGAATTGCGACATCACCACTCCTAATTCCAAAATATTTTCATCCTCTCGAAAGGAAATCCCAAACCCATTACGCAGTGCCCCTGGCAACCACTGGTTTGCTTCCTACCCCTGTGGTTTTCTTATTCTGGACATTTCCTCTCTGTGTAATTATGCACTCTGTGGCCCTTTGTAGCTGGCTCCTCTCACTGAGTGTGAGGTTTACAAAAGTTCATCTATGTTGCCAGACACATCAATGCTTCATTCCTTTTGATGGCTGAATACTATTCCTTTTTACAGTGTGTGTGTGTGTGTGTGTGTGTATGTGTGTGTTGTGTATGTGTGTGTGTGAGCACCTTAAATTTTATATGTCAAAAAAAAGAAATTTATATGTAAATGATGACGCCACTTGTGGATTTCATTTCTTTTATTGGCATATATTATTATATTGGGTTTTATGTATATCTTCATACACATATAGAATGTATTTTGACCTGACCTGATTCTGCTGCCCAGGACATCAGTCCCCTGTGGGACCAAAGTGGAGAGGGTAGGTCAAAACTATAAGCAATGGATGTCTGTGCCTCCTGAGCCACCCAGCCTCCATGTTTGCTGCAGAGGTCAATTACAGCACCTATGGCTTTGCAAGTCTGGCTTGGAAGCATGGCCACTGAACTGTCCCCAAGGAGAACAGCATTGTGGAGAAGAGGCTGGGGCTGGACTCCTGCAGTGGTCTACCTGTGACCTTGATGGTGTTTAAATTCTTTCTTCTACTGAGGTCAAAGCAGATAACAGCAGGAGCCTTTGGGGTGGAAGTAACTCTGTCCCCTGCAGTCTGACCTCCCCTTCCCCGACTTTCACTTCCAGCAATCCGCTCCACCCAGTCCCATCAGCCTCCATTCTCAAGCCAGCTCTTCACCTCAAATAATGACATCATGCCACTAGCCCTGACCCTGCGGTTCCTCTGACCCCTTTCACCCAACGTCATGACCCACCACTGATTTTCTTTCCTAGTGACATCCATCAGCTCACTTCTAGGGGTGTCAGCATCCCTATCTATAAAATGGGAAAGTAATTGCAGCTTGAGAGCTGTGAGTTGGGCTAATTACACAGTTGCTCTCCCACAGGAAGAGCACTGCTGTATACAGGGAAGGTAGGGTCCCCAGGCTGGTACAGTTTACCAAGCATGGCTTATAGTATGTGCACATGTGGTCCATCCTGTGTCTTCATGAGAATGTGATGTGTGTATGCGTGCATGTCTTCCTACATGACTACATATAAGCAGCACATGTGTATTTTGTTGTTTTTTTGTTTTGTTTTTGTCTATTTGTGTTTTGTTTTGTTGTTTTTTGGGGGGTTTTTTGTTTTTGTTTTTCGGTTTTTTTGCTATGACAATGTACCTGATACTAATAATTTAAAGAAGGAAGATCAATTTCGGTTCTTGGTTTCAGAGGGTGGTTAGATGGCTCCTTTGCCTCAGGCAAAGCAGTCATGAGGTGGCTGGAATGTGTTACAAAAGGCTTCTTCCTTCACTGGAACCAGAAAGCAACAGGAAGGAGTCAGGGGTGAAAGATGCCGTTCTAAGGCATGTCCCTAGCACGATTCCACCCTCTTCCCCTGACGAGGCCCCTATCTCTTAATAATACCTCTGACTCAGTCAAGTCTGCTAATTAGTTCCAAGCTCAGGTTCCAATCACCTCAACAGTCCTTCCTAGACTACACTCCATTTCAAAGCATAACAGTGTGTGTGGTTATGGTGTGTCAATACATGTGCACACATGGCTTCAGTATGGGGCTGCACTTACATGTGAATCTGTGTGCAGGCATGGTACAGGAGGAGCTGAGAGTTCTACATCTTCATCTGAAGACTGCCAGCAAAATACTGGCTTCCAGGCAGCTAGGACAAGGGTCTTAAATCCATACCCACAGTGACACACCTACTCCAAGAAGGCCACACCTTCTAATAGTACCACTGCCTAGGCCAAGCATATTCAAACCATGACAGTTGTGGAGCCTTTAGAAGTTGAGATTGGACTGGAGAGATGGCTCAACTGTTAAGAGCACTGACTGCTCTTCTGAAGGTCCTGAGTTCAAATCCCAGCAACCACATGATGGCTCACAGCAACAGTGTACTCATATACATAAAATAAATCTTTTTTTAAAGCCAGATGTGACGGCATGTGACTTATTCTTACTCAGTCGTCAGAGGCCTGATCTCTATAAATTTAAGAACAGCTTGGTCTATAGTGACTTCCAGACCAGTCAGGGCTCACAAAGTAAAGAGTCTTATAGTTTTAAATCTGACATTTAGGTCTATGATTTTGTTTTAATTTTCTTAATTATTTATTTTATGTGTATGGATGCTTGCATACATGCATGTTTATGGACCCTGTACCTGGTGCTCCCAGAGGCCAGAAGATCCCCCAGGACCAGAGTTATATACAGTTGTTGCCATGTGGCTGCTGAAATTAAACCCAGGTGCTCTGGGAGATCAGCCAGTGTTTCTAACCACGGAACCATCTCTCCAGCCCTGTTTAACCTACTTTTGAAAGTTATTTTTAAAAGTATGTTGTGAGAATGGGATCCAACTTCATTTTCTTTCTTTCTTTTTTTCTTTCTTTCTTTCTTTCTTTCTTAACTTTGGTTTGTGTGTTTGTTTGTTTTTCAAAAACAAAGTTTCTCAGTGAAGTTCTGGCTATCCTGGAACTCACCATGTAGACCAGGCTGGACTCAAACTTAAAGAGATCCATCTGCCTCTGCCTCCTACGTGCTGGGATTTAAAACATATGCCGCAGCCGCCCAGCTCCAACTTCATTCTTTACTGTGTTGAAAGGCAGTTATCCAAACAGCATTTGTTACAAAGAGTATTGTTCCCCCATTGAATGGCTTTAGCTCACTCATTGAAAATCAACTGGCTCTGTAGGTTTGCATTGATGTACATATAGGCTGTCTGCTCCATTCCACTGGTCTCTAAGCATCGTCATAGCATTGCCATGCAGTTTTCATGTGTATAGCTTTGTCATTTGGTTTTTTTTAAAAACTCAAAATTGTTTTGATATTTGAGGCCGTTGATGTATGTTACCGTATGTATGTTAGGATCCACTGGTAATGTCTGTTTTTTAGACTTATTATTTTTTTGTGTATATTTGCCTACATGTGTGTATGTGTATCGTGTGTTCTTGGTGCCCACAGAGATCAAAAGAGAGCATTGGATCTGCTAGAACTAGTGTTATAGACAGTGGTGAGCTGCCATGTGGTGCTCGAAACTGAACCCAGGTCCTCCGGAAGAGCAGCGAGTGCTCTCAACTCCTAAACCATCTCTCCAGCTCCCACTTGGATGAAAGCTTGGGGATCTTAGGGACTGTGTGGGAGGAGGAGGAGGAAGAAGCAGAGGAAGAGGAAGAAGAGGAGGAGAAGGAGGAGGAGAAGAGGAGGAGGAGAGGGAGGAGGAGGAAGAGGAGGAAGAGGAGGAGGGGGGGTGGAATACTGTCAAGTTAGCAGTGTTGTTTCCTGATCCATGAACATAGGCTATCTTCATGGCCCTACTGCTTGAGGGACGCTTGGTAGCTTCCATCTCTGTCTTGTACGTTGTTTTCTAAATTGTTCCTAAGCATCTCTTCCATTGTTATCTACTGTGACATTCTTCTCTTTCTCCTCTCTTTTAAAAATCAATTAATTTTATGTGCTTTAGTGTTTTGGGGCACCACATGCATGCCTGGTGTCAAGGAGATCAGAAGAAGTTGTCAGGTCCCCTGGAACTAGAGTTACAGATAGTTGTGAACTGCCATGTGGGTGCTGGGAACTGAACATGGGTCCTCTCTGGGAGTAACAAGCCCCTCTCCGGGTTATCTCTTAGCCCCATCTTGCTTTTCTTACTATGTAGACCAGACTGGCTTCTAACTCACAGAGATCCACCTGCCTCTGTCATCCAAGTGCTGGGATTGAAGGAGTGCATGAGGCTCCTGGCTCATCATTGTTTTATTTCCATTTTGTATTGTGTTTGGATTGTTTGTTGTTGGCGACAGAGGTCGAATGAGCTCAGTCAGGTGCAGTACAATTGACCAGCTGCTCTGTGACTTGGCTGAAGCTGTTCATAGCTCTGACAGGTTGTTTGATGTCTGCTATTGATTCCTTGGGCTCCTCTTCACACAGGATGCTCTCACCTCTTCCTTTCACTCTGGACAGTCTTTATTCCTTAGAGGGACTGCTTTCAGACCTTTACTATAGACAGTGATAGCTGTGGGTTCATCCAAGTTTTTCATTTTGTAGATTCAAGAGTAAGAAACCTTTATTCATATATAAGTAGATACAGGTTTTAAAAAATATTTTATTTATTTTTATTTTATGCATATGGGTGTTTTGCTTGCATATACATCTGTGCATCACATTCGTGCAGTGCCCACAGTGGCCAGAAGAGGGCATTGAGTCCCTGGAGCTAGTGTTAAAGATGGTTGTGAGCCACCATATGGGTGCTAGGAATAGAACTTGGAGCCTCTGGAAGAGCAGCCAGTGCTCTTAGTGGCTGAGTCATCTCCCTAGCCCTTAAAGTTTTTTTAAATTTTATTTGGCAGACACACACACACACACACACACACACGAATGTGCATGCATGAGTGTGTACACATGTGTGAACATAAATGCAAGTGTCTTTGGAGGCCAGAAAGGATCATTGGATCCCCTGGAACTGGAGTTACAGATGGTCATGTGGGTGCTGGATCCTCTACAAAAACAGTACACACTGTTACTAGCTAAGCTATCTTTCCAGCCCTGAGAGAAGTTTGTTTTAAATAATCCATTCTTTTTTATTACAATCTATTATCAAAAAGGTTTTTAGACAGAACGTGGTGGTATACACCTTTAATCCCAGTACTTGGGAGGCAGAATCTTTGTGAATTCGAGGCCAGTCTGGTCTACATAGCAAATTCCAGGCCAGCCAGGACTATATAGTGAGACCATGTCTCCAAAATAAAAAAAGTTATCCAAATTCATGAGCACACAACTCAATTTCATTTTATTTATTTGTTTGCTTGCTTAGAGATAGTATCTTACTATGTTGCCCAAGTTCTTATTGAATGCCCCAATTCAATCAATCTTACTGCCTCAACCTTCTGAGTAGCTGAGGCTACAGGCACGAGGCACCCATTCACCTCCCTTTCTTAAGTTTCATGGAAAACATAACTGGAGGTGGGCAGAATTTCTCAAGGTGCTATAGCTAGCGGCAGCACCCATTTCTTGACTTCTAGGACAAATTCTCTGGGGCTAAGCACATTCTAGAGAGGTCCAGAAATCATCCAGAACCATAGCTGGGACATAAGAGGTTCTGCAGTGGATATATGTATGATAGCAAGCGCTCATCCCACTCTGCAGATGCACATAGGCTATGTGCATGTGGTCAGCATTCTGTTGGGCAGCCCAGGTGTGCTCTAGCATATGCATTTTGCTCTGTGAATGTGTCGGATGACTGAGAGACAAGGTGCTGGTGCCCGGGAGCTCCTTGGAAGAGGGCTTCCCTGGGGAAGTGGCACTTGGGCTAGATCATGGGGGACTTTCTCCTTTCCTCTCTTTCTTTAAGCATGCATAGACAGTAATTTCCAAGACCTGTTTGTGAATTCTAAGACTTACCTAAAGGCTAGTTTTGTGGTGCATCTGATTTACAAGTCAGGAAACTGAGGCAAAATGGGAGCTCAGGAGCCCGGCTCCAAACTCTCTAGGCAGACAGTAGTATGGTCACGGGGAGCCCAGGGGTGAGAGGAAAAGACGAGCAGGGGAAGGCAGTGGGGCTCAGTAGTATCATTAAACCGGAGCCTGAGGTACAGTGGAGGAGGAGAGAGAACGGCTGTGCCTGAGGCTAGTACCCCATCACATATTTTTGGGTGAGGTTAGGGGTGCTGCAGAATGTTTAGGCTCCCCCAGGACGCTCTTGGACAAACACAGGCTGTCTAGGGACAAGCAGCTGCCACAGGTCCTGCCTTAGAGAGCAGACAGTCACATCAGCCTTGGGGCTGATGGCTGTGCCTGCCCACATTCCTCTGCCTACACCCTTGTGTCCTAGAAGCCACCTGCAGGATAGAGAGGGCCTAGGTTGTCTGGCCATCCACTTTCCTGTGACAGCGCTGGGGGGGCTTCCTGCCAGGCAGCAGCCCGCACCTTTGCACTGTCATCCCTGCAGACACGTCTTAGGCCTCTCATCTTGCTGCTCCCTCCTTCACTCTGTCCCCTCCACTCCCCGAAAGCCCTGTCCTCCTCCCCCTGCTCATGCCCTCCTCCTCCGTTCTTCTCCTTCTCTTCTGGTGGCTAGGGGAGGAAGGAGCCCTCCGTGTGCCCCCAGAAAGGCTGGATCCAGAAGCCCTTGTGCCCCCCACCCCCTGCTGCCCGCTGGCCTCGAAGTAATCAATCTGATTGGATTAGGGTCAGGGCAACCCTAATCATGTCAAAGGTTACCCTAGGCTTTGTGGCAAGGACCACAGGGGTGCCTGGCCACCCCTGCCGGGGTGGCCTCTGTTGAACAGAGTTTAACATCTACCAGCCAGCTGTGAGGAAAGAGCCGGCCTTTTGCATGCATGTATGCATGTATGTGAGCTTGTGCAGCCATGCGTTATAGAAAAATGTGTGTGCATGTGTTTTATATATGCATGTGTGCATGAATGTCTTACGTGGGTATGTGCACTCGTGAATATGAATGTGTTTGTGTGCATGATAGTAAATATGTCTGTCTGCAAGTGTGTCTGTGTATGGGTATATTTCAGTGTGCATTTGTGTGGAGGTGTCTTGCGTGGGTATGTGTGTGAATATATGAATGCATGTGCTATGTGTAAATGTACATGGTACACATGTGTTGCATATGTATATGCATTCAGCATGCATGTGTGAATGGGTGCCTGTGTGTATACAAGGCAAGTGTTTGCTCATATCTAATCCCAGTACCATCTACCCTGAAACCCAGGGTGCCACCCTGAGCATGAGGAAGCTCTAACCCCTGGATGCTGAGCTAGGCCCTAGAGGGCTCTTTTCTTGCACCCAAAGGTAGAAGGGAGCTACCTACCTACCTACCCTGGATCAGAAAGCATTTGAAGAATTTTGAGTACAGGATGATTATGAACAGTTTATGTCTCTTGTGGCAATCCCCAGACACTTGGGAGGCAGGCATTAGGTGACTCCCCTGTATTGACCTCTGGCAAGATAAAATGGGTGGGATGATTGCAGGGCCAGCCTGGCCAGAGGCAGGGGTCACAGGACAAAGATCAATAAAACAGCTGGTCAGGCTGGAAGGAGACGGGTGGGAGGCTCACAGGACTCGGGGCCCAGAGACCAGGAAGCAGGCTCTAAAACACCATGTGGCCTTGAGAGGGGACAGCTTTCTCTTGGCTAAGTGAGATATTTGCATCTAAGACACGGAACCTACAGCCATGGAAACTGGGGTCTCTACCTGCCTGCACACTGGGGTGGCTATGCCTGGGAGTTCTCAGAAGCTCCTAGATGGCTTCCATATGAGGGAAGAGCATCATCTCCCCACCCTTGCAACACTCCATCCCACTTGTGGGTGGTCTCCCCAAGTCCCTAAGGGCTCCTGGGGCTCACCGCTTGTACAGGCAACCCTTATTCACTGTGAAGTCTTCGTTTGGACCTTGCTGTCCTGGACAGGGTCTCCAGTCCGAGGCTCTTACTTCGTGTTGGGTGTGGTCTATCCCTCCCTCCTGTGACATACCTCCAGGCCATATTCTCTGCACCTAGTGGCTGGGCTTTGTTGGGTTCCCAAGACCTCTGTCACAACTAGTGGCAGAGGTGGTCGCTTCTGAACATCAGACTCCCAGTATCTGCTGAATAGTTAGACCCCTGCCTTTGGTCAACCCACTGAGGAGCTAACTTTCTTCCCAACTCACCCCCAGCTCTACTTGGCTTCTTCCCCTCCCCCAGGCAAAACCCCTTCCTGATGACTGGCCTCAGCTGCGGGGCTCCTCAGGGGGTGGTCCTCCACCTCTCTGTGTGCTCAGTCTATGGAAGGACCAACTCCAATGGGGCCAGCCTGCAAGACAGCCGGAGCCTAGGGTTCCGGAGGGACAGAAAGGGCAGCTTTTTAGGGAAGCAGAGTCCCCAAATCCAGGTTGCGACCCCTGACCCCCCCATCCGAAAGTGTTACCATTTATGATGCGTTGGGGGTGGGGGCTCCCCTGGCTCCGGGGGCCTCTCCAGTATATCATTAACTCTCCGCTGTGGGAGGGGGGACCCCGGCCGATATCCCACTGCGCTCGGCTCGCAGCACAATGTCCCTGCGAGGACGACAAGATTAAGCACAAGGGAAAAGTGAAAATGCTGTTGGCGATTCACACGCCCTTCGGGGTGTTGAATTAAAGCGTCTGAAAGAGGATTTCCCCTCGCGCCCGACGGCGCGGCGGGCAGCGCATACTTCCAGGTTGCTATGACTGGCCGGCGATCGCCTAATCACCGGCCAGGGGGAAATTCATATAAAATATCGCTGGCCATTGTGGGGCTAACGCGGCGTGACAGTGTCGCACAAAGCCGGATTCATCAGCCCCAGCAGGTCAGCCAGGCGCCCGGCCGCGCGGGCCCGGGCGGTGTCAGGGGCCGCGGCCACGGTGGGGCACCGGCGCATTCCGCTCTCAGGTGGCTCCGGGGCCTTTTGTGCCTCCGTGTGATTACCAAATGCCACCGCGACACCCCCTCCGGGCCGCCCGGCTCCTCGAGGCCAGGAAAAGGGCCTGGGGAAGGAGGGATGGTGGGCAGCCTCAGAGGGGAGGCGCCAGGGCGGGGCCTGGGCTGCAAGCTACCAGCTGGGGCTGCTCCGATTCTCCTGTCTGCCCTTAGCCTGCTGTGTCGAACACGGGTGGGGGAAGGGGTGCCCACCCACTGAATGTGCTCTGGAAGTACTTTCAGACATCAGGATGGGAATGGGATAGATAGATGGTTTGTCTTTCCTCAGCGAGACAGAAGAGTGATGCTCCCAAGGGAGGTGGTGCTCCAAGACCTGCAGGCTCTGGCCAGTCTGAGCCATTATGGCTATGCCATAGTTGGGCCTTCTTTCTACCAGTGATCAGAGAGTGATCTCCCAGTTGGAGTCTGGAAATTGAGAGGACAGGGACCAGGATGTTGCCTGACAAATTCAGCCCAGGCTGCCAACCCTAACCCTTCTGTGGTCTCCAGGAGGGTGTGGTGGATGTAATGTGCAATCCTAGGTAAGAGTGAACCTTCTGTCTGCTGGAATTCCCTGGTTCTAGCCCTGTGCAGGGTAACTTCAACAGGGTCCTAAATAAATGCATACGTAGCATACGATCCTAAAGGTACATGCACCAAACTTTGGTGCACCCAGTTTCATAAAAATGTACTACTGGATTTAAAGGCACAGATTAATATCAACTCATTAATAGTAGGCAATTTCAATAAACCCATGCACTCACGCACGAGCACACGCACACAGCTCGTACCTGGTTCTCAAGAGTACCTTGCATATGGCTCATTTCACTTCTAGTTCTGAGCCTAGTGCCTAGCTCATAAATGGACTCTCATATTCTGGATGGATGATGGATGGATGGATGGATGATAAATGGGTAGTAGGCAGATAATTTGTACATGGTAGATGGATAGTAGACAAATAATTGAATGGGTGATATTTGGTGGAGGATGGGCAGATGATAAATGATGAAATATGAAGGGAAAGGAAAGAAGCCCAGATACTGATACTTTACTTAAACCCAGTAAGAGCACAGCAAGGCTGGTTTCAGAGATTGTTTCTGCAGAGAGACTTTGCTCCCCACCTCCCAGGATCTCGGTGAAGAGACACTGGCCTCAATTCACAATCCTTCCACCTCAGCCTTCCTGGTGCTGGAATTACAGGCCTGAGCCATGACACCTCTCTGGAATTTGCTTCTTTTATAGGACAACTTCTTCAGGTAGTTTCTTTTCTTCATCTTTACCTGTACCTGATAAATAGGCAGTCTTGGGTCTGAAGAGAGTATCTCCAGCCCCCCAAAGCTCATCTCAGCTCTGCTCCCAGATGACTCCGCCCGATTGGCAGCGCTTCTCTGTAAGAGTCCTGGGCTCAGGAGTCCACAGGCACCCACCCCTCCTCATTTGACGACCCATCGCCATTTGAATGGTCTGATTCACTTGTTTTTTGGAGTGAGGTATGTTCTTGGAAGCCCATTCCTTTATGCTGGCCATTTCAGCCAAGTCAACAGAAACTGGAAGGTGTTGTTGCTTGTGGCAGAAAACTTTGCTGTGGTGTGTCCCATTTTCATTCACTCTTTGCAAAGGACATAGCTCTGGGAGAGTGGTTCGTTCACGATGTTTGTTCTAAAACCCCATGGGAATCTGATGGAAGCAAAGAGCCTCTCTGAGAACATGTGTTTGTTCCCAAGATCCTTGAAAGCATGAGAGTCCGAGTCTTGCCTCTGACTCCTGGGTAGACCCAATCTTGCAGGATTAAAATCCTGCCATCCTAAGATGTCACCTGAACATTCTGGAGCCTTTTCTTTCTGGGTATGCTGCAGACATGTTCTCAATTATTATTAACTATCTGAAGTGTAGAGGAGCTTTGCAGGAGTGGTGTGGAAATCTCAGGTCCCTGTCCCCTCCCCACAGCCTTGCACACTGCTGTGGTACATGGTCATACTATCTTCATCAAAATTATGATCGATCAGGAAAGCCAACCTGACTTGAATGACCCAGGTCTTTGTGCCTCCATGTCCCTTGAGCTCCTCTATCCTACCCTTTTTCCGCTTCCAAAATCATCAGCCTTTGTAGGGAGGACCTCAGTCTGGCTTTATCTGGCTTAATCTGCCTCCAACCTGTTAAGTAAAGACTGTACATTTTTAGCAAGAAAACCTTGGAGACAATACAATCCTTCTAGGGAGGTAGATGGTATCTATTCACTGTTAAGAATGCAAACTCCGTTCCTTGCATAGTGTGTGATGGTGATCTCTTGGGAGGTGGGGGGAACTGCTTAAAACCTTCGGCTGCAGCTTGCCTTCAGCCTTCTTTTACCAAAATGTTCTATTTCACGTTCATCTGGCCTGTGGGTTTGCAGCCTACAGCTCCTCCCCCTGGCTTCTCAAAAGGAGTTTCCGGACTATTTGTAGAGGCTTCTGGTCTTTATTTCTTCCCCAGCCTGTTGAAAGCCAACTTCAGACTTGTCCTGCCCTGACTTGATCAGGAGCCCCACCTCCTCATTTGACAGTAGAGGAAACTGAGGTTCAAGAGAAAGGGAGGACTTCACAGCCTGCTGGTGACAGAGCTGAGCAAGAATGAACTCCCGTCCACTTCAAGTTCTGTGGCGCTCTCCTCCTCCCGAGAACCCTTCCCCTCAAGTGTGTCTACCAGCTCCAGGCTGTTTGCTTGGGTCTTGATAAGCAGGGAGCCTGAAGCCCTTGTTCTGGGCAGGGCAAGGGCAAGGCTTCCAGTGCTGGCCCCCTTATCTTTTAGAGCCAAGAAGGGTGGGGGAGGGGCTGGATAAGGTAACCCAAGGCTGCCTTGAGACTTGGAATGTGAGGGTGTAGGCAGAGAGGCAGACTTCTGAGTCGCACCCAGGAGGAGGTAGCTCAAGGCCTCTGGCCCCACACTCTGCTATGCAGAAGGACAGAAAAGGCTAGGGCCTCAGGGGCACCAGGAGGAGTGGCTTGGCTCCTTCGAAGAGCAAATAGGGGCTGGAAAAGTAGCTCAGTTGGTAGTCTTTGGCTGGCATGGACAAATCCCCAGGTTTCACTTCCAGCTCTACACAAAGCTGTGCGTGCTAACACACAGCTGTAGTTTTAACACCTGGTGGAGTCCAAGGTCCCTTTAGGCTACACAGTGAGCTCCAGGCAAGCTTGGGCTGAAGTCCCTGCCAAAAAAAGAAAAAAGAAATAGAAAAAATAAGGCTAGGGGCTTTGCTAAGCAGAGGGCAGGAGGGTAGGTGGGTGGTGCTGATGCGGGCGGGTGGTTCTGATGCGGGTGCCTCCGTAAAGGCTGCTTCAGGCCTGTCCCTCCTCCTCATTTGACAGTAGGGACTCTGTCAAATGGACCAAACGTTAGTATTAGGACAGGAAAACAGGGTGGGGGCTTTTCAAGAGTGCTGGGAAAGAGTGGAGTGTCTCTCCTGGTTCCATTCAAGAACACAAAATGTGGTAGAGTCTCACCTGGGGTCTGCCTCCCCAGGGTGGACTTACTGTCCCGGCCCGGGTTCTGCCCTTTCCCGTGATACCACAGGTCTCGAAGAGGTAGCACCGGAATGGGAATAAGCAGTGGACAAGTTACAGAGCCCACCCGTGGGGAGGGTCTGCACTGGAAATGGATTCCAGCAGACAACTCCTCCTGAGGAATAGGCACAGCTGGCATTGCAGGGAGCCAGAGGCCATATGTTGGGTAGACAGTGCCCAGGACCTCTCTGCTGCCATGCTGAGGCAGGGGTAGCTTGAGCCCAGGGTAGAATAAAGGTTGAGTGTGACCAGAGGCCAGTGAGTGGCTGAGAAGAGGAGGGAAATCTTTAGCGAGCTTTAGGAGAGCTGTCCATCACGCTGGCTCTGGGCTCAGAGCTGGGCCTGCAGTGGGCAGCTGTGTGCACGGCCTGTGGAGGCAACTGAACGCTGGGTGGCAGTTCGATTGAGAGCTTCTCTGTGGTTCTGGTAGTTCCTTGTCCAGCTTCTAGTGTCCAGAGTGGGGAGTAGCTGGACTCCTAGATGCCTGCAGGAGGTGTCCAGGCTCTGGCAGTGCCCCCAGATTGGAGGAAGAACAGCTGAAGTCTGCAAGGAGCCATCCGGGGAAAGGTGCGAGTCCGTAGAGAGGGCCAAGGGCTCTGCGAGGCCTTTGCCAGCCAGCTAGAGGTAACCATGGCTTACTCCGTATTGTCTGGATGAGAGTAAATGTGTGTTCTTTGATCCTGTGTGTGGATGCACACTGAGCTTTGTGGGTAGGTCTGAGTGTATGTCTAGTTGTTTGCAGTTCCTCTGTCCCTCTTTGGGCTTTGGGACACACAGAGTCCCAAGAGTTTTAACCTCTGAGATATGGCTTGTGGAAGCATGGGAAGCCTGTGTGTGCACGAGGGGTTGAAGAGGCCACATGAAAACTCTCGTAATCTCAAGAGCGTCCCCTGGCCCGAGGAACCCCGTGTATAGCTCCCCATGAGGCAGGTCTGTGAGGCTTTCTGTCTGGAATGATTTCTAGCTAGGTGTGTAAAATCTCTGCAGGTCAACATGTCAGATTCATACCATGCTTATCAGACAGCAAGCACTTGGCTCACCTCTATCTGGTGTCAAGTAGAGGAGGGAGTGTCTCCTCTCATTAAGAAACTCCTATTCACAATTGGTGAGGGGTATAAATAAATACTACCATTATAGAAATGTTTGGGGAGTCTCAAGAAATGAAAAAGAGAGCTATCACATGACTCTACTATTTCACTCTTGGGCATATAGGCAGAGAACTCCATACGCTACCATAAGGATATTTGCACCTCCGTGTATATTTGCTGCTTTTTTCACTATAGCAAAGAATTGGAATTAACCTAGTTGTCCACCAATAGATGAATAGTGAAATTTTTGCATGTATATATGTATATATATAAATGGATACTATTCATCTCCTGATTTATTTTTTGCTGCCTTGTATAGTCAATATTGTATTTCATTATCACAATATTATCATTTCAAGATCCATCCAGGTGATTTGCCCTTTCAATCTGAGGTCCCTGGTCCAGACCTACAGTGGAGGTCTACTGTCAGGGATAATACCAAAGTCTAGACTGTTGTTTTTCCTGTATATGCAGACCTGGAATGAAGTATCAGATATGCTAGACACAGTCAGATTTAATGACCAATCTCCAAACAGAACAGTTACAGTACAACTGTGGTAATTATGTGCTCTCTCTCATTGGTAAGTTTTGTGAGTCCTAGGTCTACTTGATTTTGCAGCTGAATGATAACAAAACTAGTGTGGATTTCTTTTCTTCTCTTCCTCCCCCTTCTTCCTCCTCCTCCCCCTCTTCCTCTTCCTCCTTCTGCTCCTCCTCCCACTCTCCCCCCCTTCCTCCTTCTCTTCCCCCTCCCCTCCCTTCTCCTCCTGCTCCTCCTCCTCAGCTCCTACAGGTAGATTTGTCCTTTCTTTTGACATTGTCCAACAATTTGACATTGTTGCAAGGTCAGCATGCGATTTCTCTTTCCTTTTGCTAAGTCGAGAACTTTCTCCTCCTATTCCGCAGCATTCCTTGTGCACATCCAGATTGCCAGCATCACCTCTCTTGATTTCAGAGCCACCATTAGGTAAAGCAAGAATGGCTCGGCCACAAGCATTGTGACATTGCCACTGCCTGATTCCCAGGCAGCTCCTGAGCTGATCCTGTGAGTTATATACGGAACAGGGATACTCTGCGCAAAGGGTTAGTTGTATCTGAAGGAGCAGCAGAGACAGTGTGAAACTTTACCACTGCTCAGAACAACATGCAAGTTAAAAACTTGATATTTCTGGAACTCTCCTTGTGTATGCGGTGCTGGGGATGGAAACTAGGGCCTCACAAATGCTGGACAGGCAGGTTTCCACAGCCATTTCTCTAGGACCCCAAATGTTCCACTTAATGTGTTCTAGCTCTGGCAAGCAGTGGGTAACTGTGACCTCTGACAAGGGGGATTCCTGTGTTGCCACACCGACCCTCTCACGATGGACATTTCCCTTCCATCCACCTCCTGTGCTCGTCCACTTTTCACATCTTTACTAAGCCTCTCTCCCTGACTGTTCCCTGTGTTTACATGAGATAGACAGCACCCTGTTGGTTTGCATTGCACCCTGGCTGGTGGTACTAAGCAGCAGGCTAGGTACCTAGGGGACCCTAGTGTATTACCCAGGATTCTCTGAGAAGACAGAAGTGATAGAATGAATCTCTCTATATATATAAAAGGGATTTAGTGGGGTGGCTTACAGGCTGTGATCTGGCTCATACAGCAATGGCTGTCTTCCGACAGGAAGTTTAAGAACCCAGAGTTGTCCACAGACTGGATGTTAGACTGGATGTCTCAGCTGGTCTTCAGGATACACTGGAATCCCAAGAGATGGGCTGTAAAATTAGTAAAGGAATAAACTTACCAGTGAGAGCGAGGGCAAGCAGGCCAAAGGCAGAAGTTTGCTTCCATGTCCTTTGTAATGAGCTGCCATCAGCAGGTGTGGCCCAGATTTAGGGTGGGTTTTTTGACCTCAAATGGTACAATCAAGAAAAACCACTCCCAGCTTGTGGGTCTCACACCAATGATCCCATCATTCAGGAGTCAGAGACAGGCAGATCACTGTGTGTCCTAAGGTAGTTTGGACTACATAGTGAGTTGCAGGACAGCCAGGGCTATGTAGAGGCTCTGTCTTAAAACAAAAAAGCCAGATGGTGGTAACACGTGCCTTTAATCTGAGCACTTGGGAGGCAGAGGCAGGCAGATCTCTGAGTTCGAGGGCAACCAGAGCTACTTAGAGAAACACTGACTCAAACAAAAACAAATAAACAAATAAAGTACCCAGCAGGTTCCACTTTAATTAATTCCAGATATAGCCTCATTAACAACCAAGAATAGCTGTCCTGGTTGGACTTGAACTCAAAGCAATCCTCCTGCCTCAGTCTTCCACATGCAGGTATTACAGGTGTGTACCATAAGTTCTGGTTTTAAAAACCTTTTGTTACCTTTGTTTATTTTTAATGTTTATTTATAGATCTAATTTTATGTAAAGATCTGTTTTTCCTTTTGTTGTTCAGAGATGGGGTATCATGTAGCACAGGTTAGCCTTGAGCTGTCTCAGGCTAAAGATGAACCCGAAGCTCTGCTCTTCAGCTTCCACCTCTGAGATGGGGATTTCACCGTCACGATCTCATTTCAGGCAGGGCTGGGATTTGATCCCAGGTTCCTTTGGCGTGCCAGGCTGGTTCTCTACCCATTGAGCCACATCCTTAGCACACTCCTTTTATTTGTTTGTTTTTTTGAGACAACCTCATGTAGCCCAGACCGGCCTCTATGACCTTGAATTTTTGCTCTTCCTGCTCCCTCCCGGATGCTGGAATTGCAGAGTGTACAGCTATGCCCAGTTTATGTGGTGCCAGGGATGAGAACGCGGGGCTCCTTTCGTGCTAGGCAAGCGCACTACCAACTGAGCTACAGCCCCAGGCCAGACTTCTGTTGACATAATTGTAGGTATTTTTAATGGGCCGTGCAATGACACTGGTCATTTGGGCCAATATTCTTCACAAAAGATCCTCAGAAACACAGTGGTGAGTACTGAGTTCTTTCTCAGCCCTGGTTCTGGATTCCTGCCGTTTGGACCGCAGCTCTCTCCACCTGGCCTCCATAACCCCCTATCTCCTTCCTCTGCAGCCACCCGGGAGTCAGCCTTTGTCCACGCCATCGCTTCTGCTGGAGTGGCCTTCGCTGTGACGCGCTCCTGTGCAGAGGGATCAGCGGCCATTTGTGGGTGCAGCAGCCGCCTCCAGGGCTCCCCAGGCGAGGGCTGGAAGTGGGGCGGCTGTAGTGAGGACATTGAATTTGGAGGAATGGTCTCTCGGGAGTTTGCCGATGCCAGGGAGAACCGGCCGGATGCCCGCTCTGCCATGAACCGTCACAACAATGAGGCTGGGCGCCAGGTATGTGCACAGGACCCCAGGGCTGTAGAGCAAGAGCTGCCTTTTCATTGAGGAGTCCAGTGGGGCAGGACAAGGGGTGGAAGGGTGCTGCTCTTGGTGACCAGGCTGCTCTGCTTGCCTTCTGTCAAGGGACATTGTAACACTGCCCAGCTGTACCTCAAGTGTCCCGTGTGTTCCCAGAGGATGCCAAGTTCACCTGTGGACGTAGGGTTCCTGGAAGTAGACAGGTGGAGGAGGCAGCTGCAGAGCAGGTAGTCTCTGAAGGTCCTGCGATGAGGAGATGTCCATGAGAGGACGAGACGTGAAGGGAGGAGCAGAGGGATGGAGGGTGGACATGTATAGTAGCTACAGATTGAACTGAGATAGAGGGTTAGAGGGGTAGAGATGGTTGATACAGGCTATTGAAACAGACAGGAGGGGGACAGAGGAGAGACAGACAGACAGAGAGACAGACAGATATATAGAGACACACAAAGAGACAGACAGAGGCAGATAGACAGAGAGAGACAACACAGAGAAAGAGATTATCATGAGACTCTGGAAACAGAAGAGGGAACCATGCTAACAGAACAATATTGAAGGTTCCCTCCCTCTAGCTGGGTTATACCTGGATCTCAGGGGCTGACACTGGGATTTCAGGAGAAGACGAAAGTCTGAACTTTCATGCATAGACAGTGTTTCACTGCAGCAGCTTATCTTCAAATATGCTTAGCCTCCCTCTCCCAGAGAGCCCTGCTTCCTTCCTCCGAGAACGAGTGTCCAGATAGGTAGTGCTCAGCGGCATAGCAGAGCCAAGAACTGAGTCATGGACTGGAGAGGGACCTCGCACCACCCAGGAATGCCTATCATCAGGTATCCTGAGAAACAGAGCTGACTGTGGGGGGTGAAAACGGAGACACTTCTTCACAGTGTATTTTAAAGGCATTTTAAACTAGGTCTGGTGGTGCAGGCCTGAAGCCCAATTACACAGCAGAGGCAGGGCAGGGTGATCAGAAGTTCAAAGTCAGCTTCAGTATGTGTTTGAAGCCAGCCTTGTACATAAGACCTAGTCTCAAAACTAAAGAAGAGAAAGAAAAGAAAAGGAAAGAAAGGAAAAGGAAGCATTTCATATCTGATGGCTCCTCTGCCCAGCTCCTATAGTGGGCACCTGCCTATCTTTCACTGTAGCAGACATTTGGAGATGTGCTTTCCTGGGGACAAACTGTCACAGTGAAACTCACTTCCATGCATAACTTCAAACCTTTGACCTCTTCCTAAAGCCCAATACTAGCTCAAAGGCTCTCATTCTTCTGACAAACAGGACATTCTCTCTGGAAGACCCAGCTCTCCCAGAATGAACAGACGGGTGCCTAGCACAGGGCAGTTAGATCACTTTGCAGTGAGTGTGTTGGAGTGACAACTGCCTCTCACCTGCAGGAACTTCCAGAAAGCAATGTGGGGTGCAGGGTGCGGGGGGCGGGGGTAGTGGTGCAGGTCTTTAATCTTAGCACTCCAGAGGCAGAGGCTAGTGGTTTTCTAAGTTCAAGGCTAGCCGGGCCTACCTAGGACAGTCAGGACTACATAGACACTGTCCACATCTCCACCAAACCTAAACCAAAACAAAATTTCCAGAGAGCATGCAATGAAACAAACAAGAAACAAGAGTTTGACTAGGAGTGATGGTTCAGGCCCCGGCAATCCCAGCACTTGGGACCTGAGGCAGGAGGATTATGAGTTTGAGTCTGGGCTATATTGTGACTTTGAGGCTAACTTGGGCTATATAGTGAGACCTTGTCTAAACAAGCAAACAGACAAACAACAAAAAACAACCAAAAAACTCCCCAACTTTTATTTTAAAAATCAAACAGAATTTATATATGAAAACTTCACAAAAACTATCAGTATCCCCAGAAAAATCAAACATTGTACCTGTGACACTGGGACAATGTATCAGTTTTTTAAGGGGGTGAAAAAGAAGAGCTCTTGGAAATTAAAAATATGGGGCCTGCAAGATGGCACCGCAGATAAGCACACTTGCCTCTGAGGCTGGGGTCAAGAGCTCTTGATGTACTTTTTAGAGGAACAGCATTTGGTTCTCAGCATCTACACAGAGGGGCTCATAACTGAGCTGTAACTCCAGCTCCAAGACACCTGCTACCTTCTTCTGGCCCCTGCACACACATGGCCATACCTTTTTTTTAAAGATTTATTTATTTATATGTAAGTACACTTTAGTTGTCTTCAGATACCCCAGAAGAGGGCATCAGATCCCATTACAGATGGTTGGGAGCCACCATGTGGTTGCTGGGATTTGAACTCAGGACCTTCGGAGGAGCAGTCAGTGCTCTTAACCGCTGAGCCATCTCTCCAGCCCCAATGGCCATACTTTAACACACACACACACACACACACACACGTGCACATGCATGCATGCATGCATAAAACTTTTAATCTACAAAAATGGGGGAAACCATCTTCCCCAAGATATATTATGAAATTCAGGGCACAAACTAGAGAACCCGCCAAACTTCAAAGAGACTTGGTGTCCCTGCAAAGGTTGGAGGTGGTGAACAACAAGGACATTGTTGGAAGCTACAAGAAATTTGAGCAACACTTTTGGGATTCTGAATGATAAAATGATTTTAATCCAAGAATTTTATTCCCAGCTAGACTATGAAAAGATTTGCTTTCTACTACAGTACAAAAGGTTTGGGCAGTGGTGGCGAACGCCTTTAATCCCAGCACTTGGGAGGCAGAGGCAGGCAGATTTCTGAGTTCGAGGCCTGCCTGGTCTACAGAGTGAGTTCCAGGACAGCCAGGGCTACACAGAGAAACCCTGTCTCGAAAAACCAAACCAAACCAAAAAAAGAAAAGAAAAGGTTTGCTTTTAGATAGTACCATTTCCCAAGGTTTACCAGATGGCTGTGTTGGCTGTGAGTGCATAGGAGTGTGAGTGTGAGTGTGTGTGTGTGTGTGTTGTGTGAGTGTTGTGTGAGTGTATGTTTCCCAGTATGTGTGTAGAAGTTAGGGGACACCTTTCAAGAGGTTTTTTTTTCTTCTTTCTTGTTTCTTCCTTCCTCTCTCTTCTCTGTGTAGCCTTGCTTGCCTGTCTTGGAACTTACTCTTTGGACCAGGTTGGCCTCACACTCAGAGATCCCCCTGCTTCTGTCTCCTGAGTACTGGAATTAACCACGTGTGCCACCACTGCCCTGCAGAGGTTGCTTTTCTTATTGCACCATGGACTTCCTGGGATGGAACATGGGTAACTAGCTTAGAGGCAGACCTTTACCCACTGAGCTACCTTACCAGCCCTTTTTAATTTGTTGTTTTGTTTTTTGAGACAAGGTTTCATGTCTTCCAAGCTGACTTGAATTTTCAGTGTAGTCATCTTCCAACCTCTTGCTTCTACCTCCCAAGTGCTGGGGCTGCAGACTTGTGCCACCACTTTTAGTTTATGAGACACTGGGGATCCAATCCAGGCCTTCGTGCCCAGCATGCTAGGCAGGGACCCACCAACTGAGCTTCATCTCCAACCCTGATGATTGGACATCTTAAAGAGGTTGGTTAGAGAGGAGAAAATACAGGGCTGGCCCAACTGTGTTGATTACATATCAGAAAGTTGTGTGGGAAAGGAAATGTCCCCTTAGAGTATGCCTGCTAACACAGCCAGGGCCATGGGCAGTGAGCACTGAAGGGAGAGATTATGCTACAGTTTGCAAAGCACTTCCTTGTGTGGTCAGGAAACACCGCACAGGCGAGCACTGGCCCCAGCCCTGTTTTAACAGCCGGTCTCAGCGTCTATTGAGATTTTTGACCAAGTAAAACAAAACCAAGAGAGACTGAAAAAGGAGAGATTGCAAGAGTCTCCTCTCAGGAAGCCTGGCTTCGAGACAGGGGGATGTCGGTGTTGGACTAGCCAGACAAGCCAGGCATGGTGTTATTCTACCATGCTCACGGGCCAGTTTGATAGACAGGAAGGGTAAAGAAGCAGCTGAAAGTCAGGTGAGGTGCAAGCAAGGCTGAACCCAGAATGATTGGAGCATTAAGCCCATGCTGTTCCATACAAATTCTTGCAAGCCACAGTCCGAGCTGCTTGGATAGTTACTAGCTCTCAGGTAGTTATATTGGAAGGATACCCAGAGCTGGGTGGTGGTGGCACTTGCCTTTAATCCCAGCACTCTGAGACAGAGGCAGGTGGATCTCAGTGAGTTAGAGGTCAGTGGTCTACAAAGTTAGTTCTGAGACAGCCAGGGCTGTTACACAGAGAAACCCTGTCTTGAAGAACAAAACAAACAACAAAAAAAAGAATACACAGGGGGGCTGGAGAGATGGCTCAGCAGTTAAGAGCACTGGCTGTTTTTCCAGAGGTCCTGAGTTCAAATCCCAGCAACCACGTGGTGGCTCACAACCATCTGTAATGGGATCCGATGCCTTTCAGTGTGTCTGAAGAGAGCTACAGTGTGCTCATATACATAAAATAAATAGAATCTTTCAAAAAAAGAATATACAGTTAAAATACACTGGAGTCCTTTGAAGGACAGTCTTACAGTGTAGCGCAGTCTAGCCTCCAGCCCTCAATGCCCCAGCCTTAGCATCCCCAGTGCCCCTGAGATCATAGTCACACTCCAGCCTGCTGGGCTGGTCTTGATCTTTCATCACTCTCTCCTCCTTCCGTCCATTCTACGACAGGTGAACTGTTACCATAGGGAAGGTAGAGGCCAGTGACACGTGGATATGGCCCATGTCTCAGACTCAGGGTAGTTTTTCAGAGCAGGTGGGAAGCAGGCAAAGTCCTTGAGAGGGAAGCTTCTAGCAACCTTTCCATTTAAAATGTTTTAACTGTCATGGTAACAGAACATATTTACTAGGTGCAATGAAACCTTTCAGTATGTGAACATAATGCACCATGGCCAATCAGGCTAGGAAGCATCCTTATCACCTGAAAATCATTTCAACCAGACATGATGGTGCATATCTGCCACCCCAGCACTTGGAGGCACAGGCAGGAGAACTGCCACAAGTTCAAGGCTAGCCTGGGCTATGAACTGAGTTCCAGACCATCTGGGGCTACATAGTGAGAACCTGTCTCAAAATGATTTTTTTCTCTTTCTTTCTTTCTTTCTTTCTTTCTTTCTTTCTTTCTTTCTTTCTTTCTTTCTTTCTTTCTTTCTTTCTTTCTTTCTTTTTTCCCCCCCGAGACAGGATTTCTCTATGTAGCCCTGGCTGTCCTGGAACTCACTCTGTAGACCAGGCTGGCCACGGATGTTTTTTCTTTTCTGTTTGAACATTCAAAACCTCCTACTCATAATTTTGAAGCAGTACTTTGTCTACTGTGGTGGCCACTTTGTGCTATAGAATACCAACAGGTATATATTCCTCCCTTCCAATGATGACCTCTTCAAGTTCCTACTACTTCTTAGCATCGCCACACTTGGGGATCCTGCATCCAGCATGAGAACCTTGGCCACAGCCAGATCTAAATAGTAGCTAACCCCATGGCCAGCTTGTTATTTCAGTAGTGCAGTGGATGTTGAAATTATGAATACAGCATCCTGCATGCTTTTCCTACTTTAAGGCTTAAAGACTCGGTGTGTGTTTTACACATTTGGTGCTTGTTGGAATGTAAGAGGAAAGACACCAGGAGCTGCCCAGAGCAGATGCTTACAGCCTGGGTCGGAAGTCTGGAGCAGAGGAAATGGGAGTGGTCCCCGTGGTAGAGAGGGCTTGGAATCTGAGGGCAATGGACAGGGCAGGCCACTGTAAACTGTTCTGATGGCTGCCCACCTTGTCCCTACAGAAAAGGAGGCAGGATTCCCTACTTTTTGAAGCACCTGTTTCTTCCCTTTAAATGTGTAGCCCAGGCTGGCCTGGAACTTGTGATCCTCCTGCCTGCCTCCTTCAGCAAATCCTACCGGCGAGCGAGCGCCACCACAACCGGCAGTTTCTTCCCTTTAAAGTGGGGCAAGGTCTCCATTGTTCATAGGGAAAGCTTCTGTTCATCCCAGCCCTGTGAGCTTGGGTCTCCTAATCTTCACACCATAGCATCTGCTCTTCACATTGTCCCTCGAGCATCTCCAACCTGTCTACCTGAAGCTCCCTGCTTCCTGAACGCCATCCTAGACACTCCCGCAAAGAGAATTAGCTGGGCCTACACGGAGACAGAAGCTCCCAGGCCCCTGAGGCCTTGGATCTGGCAGGGAAGACCCAGGTCACCATAGAGAAGATACTGGCACTAAGTGTCCAAAGAGAGGAATGTGTATGTGTGTGTGTGTGTGGGGGGGGGCTTTATGGAGCAGGTGGGCGGTAAAGAGCAGACCCCCTGGTTGAGCCGCATTAGGGACCAGTGCAGACACAGGCTTCCGTGCTTGCCTCCTCAGGCCATCGCCAGTCACATGCACCTGAAGTGCAAATGCCACGGACTCTCTGGCAGCTGCGAGGTGAAGACCTGCTGGTGGTCGCAGCCGGACTTCCGCACCATCGGGGATTTCCTCAAGGACAAGTATGACAGCGCCTCGGAGATGGTGGTAGAGAAACACCGAGAATCTCGTGGCTGGGTGGAGACCTTGAGGCCACGCTACACGTACTTCAAGGTGCCGACAGAGCGCGACCTGGTCTACTACGAGGCCTCACCCAACTTCTGCGAGCCCAACCCTGAAACCGGCTCCTTCGGGACGCGTGACCGCACCTGCAATGTGAGCTCGCATGGCATAGACGGGTGCGACCTGTTGTGCTGCGGGCGCGGGCACAATGCGCGCACTGAGCGACGGAGGGAGAAATGCCACTGCGTTTTCCATTGGTGCTGCTACGTCAGCTGCCAGGAGTGCACACGCGTCTATGATGTGCACACCTGCAAGTAGGAGGACTCCTAACAAGGGAGCAGGGTTCATTCCGAGGGGCAAGGTTCCTACCTGGGGGCGGGGTTCCTACTTGGAGGGGTCTCTTACCTGGGGACCCTGTTCTTACTTGAGGGCGGGGCTCTTATCTGTGAGGGTCTCCCTACCTTAAGGACCCTGTTTCTGTCTTCAGCCTGAGCTCCTATTTGGGATCTGGGTTCCTTTTTAGGGGAGAAGCTCCTGTCTGGGATATGGTTTCGACCTGAGGGTGGGGATCCACTTGGGGATGGAATTCCAATTTGGACCGGAGGTCCTACCTCATATGGCTTGGGCTCCTCTCTTGACCCGACAGGGCTCAAACGGGAGACAGGTAAGCTACTCCCTCAACTAGGTGGGGTTCGCAGATGGGTGGGAGGGGAGAGATTAGGGTCCCTCCTCCCAGAAGCACTGTTCTATCTAGATACATGAGAGGGTGCTTCAGGGTGGGCCCTATTGGGCTCGAGGATCCAGTCGGGGCGGGACTTCACCCTGAGTGGGTGGAACTTCTGGAGACCCCCTTCCATTGGGCAAGGCTTCACTGAAGACTCATGGGATGGAGCTCCACGAAGGGAGGAGTTCCTGAGCAAGCCTAGGCTCTGAGCAGACCATCCAGCTCCCATCTGGCTCCTTTCCGGTCCTGATGTAAGGTTCAGCCTGCAAGTCTCATCTATGCAGAGCAGGATCTCCTGGCAGAATGAGCCATGGAGAAACTCAGGGGTGATACCGAGACCTAACCAACCCCATGCCTGGGAACCTCTTTTAAAGCTCTGCACCCCTTCTGCCTGGGTTTTCTTATCCTCCTTGGAAGGAGGAAGACTTTCCCGAGGAAGATTTGCAGCCCCCCAGAGTTCAAGTGAGCACCCATGGAACAGAACAGACTCTATCCTGAGTAGAGAAGGTTCTTAAGGGGTGGGGGCTGCTAGGAAGGATCTTGGGGCATGACACCCTCCTACCATAGCCTGTCTCTGCCCTGACACTTAACACTCAGATCTACAAGGAAATACAGCCCATCTGGTCAGTGATGTCCAGGCCCCAAATGCCTCAGAGATGTTGCCTCACTTTGAGTTGTATGAACTTCGGGGTCATGGGGACACAGCCAAGCTGCAGAGACAGGATTGTTTCCTGGAGCAACCGTGTTCAGGAGCCATCTGCCCCCCAGAGCCTGCTGTTGAGGCAATGACCACCAGATCTGTTAGCCACCAGCCTGTCTTCGAGTTTCTCTGCTGTCTGTCTGGCCTGGAAGTGAGATACTACAGGCCATCTGCCACAGAGCTTCCTGATTTCTGCCACTGTGAATTATCCCCTCCTCCAGGAAGGGGAGGGGATGTGACCACATAGGAGTGTGCCCCAAGAGCTCGGGAGAGGAAGAGAGGCTACTCGTGCATGGTGACTTGTCTTCTGCCTGGAACTTTGCGTTTGCCGTTGTAATTTTATTTTCAATGCTGCTATATCCACCTACCACTGGATTTAGACAAAAGTGATTTTTTTCTTTTTTTTTCTTTTCTTTCTATGAAAGAAATTATTTTAGTTAATAGAATGTTTGTTTCAAATAATGGGGAAAGTAAAAAGAGAGGAAAAAAACAAGTTTGTGGTTTGTACTAGATTTTCCCTTTTATTAACATGCATTAGGTGCTCATAGTAATGGAGTTTGGTATGGAATTCTTCGATGATACTCCGCTCCCAGTTCTAATTTACACCTCCCTGTCCTTATCACGTGTGGGTCTGCACTATGCTGAGAACCTGAAGATGCCAACTCAGGCTCGGGGTCCCAGAACCAAAAGTAGAGACTGTCGACAAGCCTCCACAGAGGGCTGTGGGGTTAGAATTTCAAGAAAAGAAACTAGAAATAGTTAAGTCAGGAAAAGAGCTGGTCAATTGCAGCAAAATCTGAAACAGGATAGATTTGAGAACTTGAATAGAGGGGTGCAGGTGGGGTTTAAATTTAAACAAGTATGGGAGCTGGGAGGCGTACAGTAACTAGGATACTTTGGTAGTTCCAGTGAACAGAGAAGAGGCTTAACCACACTGGTGATACAGGGGAGATGTGGGGCAGATCGCCTGCCTCCCTATGACTTCACACTCACACAGCCCATATCCCAGTATCATTGTATTTAGGGTAGGCAGCCCTTGGTATTTGAGGACAGTGGCCTGGCTTGCTGCTGGTGGCCTTTTATGTGTAAAGTCAACAGATCTGGGAGCACACTTTAGTCCTCAGAGCCTGTCACCAGGAATGTTTCAGATTGCCACCCAAAGGAAGCTCGGGGTGGGGGTGGGGGTGTGCCTTTGCTTGGAGGCTGCCATACTCCCACTTGCTTTCGCAGGGGCACCAGGGCTTCACCCAAGACAGGCAAGGGTAATCATCCTGTTGGCAAACCAAATGATAGGGCACCATGAAGTGAGGCTGGAGGTCATCCTGTTGGCAAACCAAATGACAGGGCACCATGAAGTGAGGCTGGAGGTCTCTCACAAAGCCATACTTCTTTTAAGGCCACACGTCTGCCTAAGCAAGCCTGCCATGTCTCTGTTCCTTTCCCTGCTCTGCCACGTCCATCCCTATAATGTCCCCACCTCTGAGTCCTATCCTGATGTCCAGACACCAGGGCAATGATGTCCTGTGAAGCTGAGAGCAGCAAGCCCAGTCCTACCTCTCAAAAGTCCAAGTTGAAGCTGAGCAGAGCCGTGCACTCCTTTAATCCCAGCACGTGGGAGGCAGAGGCAGGCGGATTTCTGAATCTGAGGTCAGCCTGGTCTTTAGAGTGAGTTCCAGGACAGCCAGGGATACACAGAGAAACCTTGTCTCAAAACAAAACAAAACAAACAAACAAACAAAAAAAACGGAGGGGCTGAAGAGATGGCTCATCAGTTAAGAGGTCCTGAGTTCAATTCCCAGCAACCACATGGTGACTCACAGCCATCTGTAACAAGATCCATGCCTTCTTCTGGTGTGTCTGAATAGTGTGACAGTGTACTTACATTCATAAAATAAATAAATAAATATATACGTACATCTTTTTTAAAAAAAAGGAAAAAAAGCCCGAGTTGAGCTTAGTTGTTGCTCCTGCGTCCCCTTCATGCCCCGACCCCCACCTGAGTGATTTGAAAGCCAGTTAGAAGTTGGCCACAAGAAGAAGCCTAGAAAATGTTTTATGATGTCCCAGGCCCCTTAGCTGTAGTGATTCACCATGAACCTTAGAACTAGGAAACCATGCTGGCCTCTAGAAGACCAAGGGAAGGAGCTGAAACATAGCCACTGTAGACTTAGGGGAATGAGGGTTAGGACAACCAAGAAGATCATTAAGCATCCTCCCAACCCTCCCAGGGGACAGTGGGATGACCTGACCCAGAAGAGGGGAAGATAATTCCCCAGGCCCCAAAACCTGGGATGAGAGGCAGTGAAGTGAGAGGAGAAACAGGCAAGGGCCTTAGGACCCATCTGACTCAGCACTGTAGCTGAATCTGTGGAGTTGGTCTGTGATGACAGCTAAAGCCGAGGCTGCTGTCCACACGCCGTGTGAACTTGTCCACAGGCCTATGTCACATTGCCTGAAACTCTGAATGCCATTTGTCAGAGCAGCCTGTCCCTGGTTTTGTGGCAGGACCACTTAAGGCGGTCCTTAAACCTTCAAGGCAATCACAAGCAGGCCTAAGGCCTTACTAGATTCACCCGTATCCTTCAAGAAGAATACCGAGAAGGAGCCCCCTGGTCTTGGGGCATAAAGATGAGAGCAGGCATGGCTCCACTGCACGCTCCAGGCACGTCTTTTGTCCACCAACCCACTGGCTAAGTCTTCTGCTCTTCTATGCACTCACCCCTTCCAGGACACAGAAGCAACCTGTAGCTGCTGATCCCTGGTCTAAGCCAGCTCAGTCCACCACACCGAGTATACAGGCCTTCCTTGGTCACACTGTCATACCTAAACACCAATGTGCCCAGGGTCCAGGGTACAAAAGAAGCAGCCAGCCTAGCCTGTAGGTCTAGGTCTATAATCCCAGCTGCCCCAGAAGCTAAGGCAGAAGGACCACAAATTCATGACTGCCTGGGATACAGAACAAGGTGAAGATCAGCTAAAGCGATTTAATGAGAGCCTGTCACCAAATGAAAAGTGATAAAGAGCCAGAGGACTCCACTAAAGCACCGAAGGAAAAAAATCACAGACTGTGAGGGCTGTTGACAGCTAAGTGGCCTTGGGAAAGGAGTACTATGCTGGAGCTCTCTGACCTCTGGCTTGTCTGTTCAGGGTTTGTGGAGGAACAGGCCCAGTCTCTGGACTCTCAGTACCCCTTTGTAGCCTTCCAATTCTCTGACTCTTGGCAGGCAGGCATTCCAATGGCTCCCTCTCCGCATTCTCAGGGCTGCAGGTGCACCAGGCCTTGACACACTGTTGGCAGGACTCCCTAGGAATTCCCAGTAAGAGCAAGGGTCAGTGGGGGCCAGTCAGCTGCAGGTGAACATCCCACAAAGAGGATGCCATGTCCAGGGCCAGCGGAGGCAGAAGGACAGGCGCCCATTCTCCCCTCAGGGGAGTGAGTCATCAGGCAAGGGGGCAGGTTCAGGAAGAGTCCAATTAGCCTGCTGGGCCATCTTGGGTGCTAACAATAATAAAGCCATCGGTCCCTAGGGCAGTGATGAGAGTCCTCAGTTAAGCCTGTCCGACGGATGAGTAGTCCTCTAAGTTGGCACCCTGGGCAGGAGCCACCCTAATTGGTACCTACTGCCCTAGTGCCCAGATGAAAGGGACAGACTCGACTGGGAGGCGGCAGAACAGTGGCAAAACCAGTGTGTCATGAGGTCCTGAAAAGTCAGAGGCCAATGGGTACGGAGTGCCAGGCTGTCTCAAGACCCCAGTAGGGTCCAGTGTCACATAGCTTTTGGAGATGCAGAGCCCATATGCCCAGGCAGAAGACAGACCACTTTAGAAGGTCAAAGGCCCACATACCTTTGAATAATAAGGCTGGGAAGCTTGCTAGGGAAGCATCCAGGCCTGGAGAGGAGACTGCATTGGCCCGAGGGCACACCAGGAACTCAGGTGGGCTCTGGTGTCTGGTGTCAGTTCTGAGCAAAAGTCCCCACAGGCCCAGGATGAGAGACCACCATAGAGATGGTCTTGGCTATCCACAGGAGATACTCTAGGCTGTGGTCCTCATGGCTATGGTATGAAAAGGAAGCTTCTGGCCATACACTTGCCTATACCATCACCAGTTATTTATTCATGGAAAGCTAGTCTTAAGATCCATTTTCTCAGTCCCAAATCAGGTGTGGGAACCACAGCTGGCTGTACCCCAGCTGTCCAAGAGGAGGTTTTCTTGAAGGCCAGGCCACGGTGACAGCCTCCAGTCTGTCTCTGAAGAGAGGAAACTGAGCCTTAGGACCCAGAAAGTGAACAGGGAGGGGATGACAGAAAAAGGGAGGGTCAGTGGGGACCCAGGGAGAGGGTTCTTGAATAGAGTAGCCACATTTCAGGGGAACACAAGACAGACTCCCAGATAATGGCCTGGTCATGGAGGCTAGGAGATGAAACCCTGAACTCATTGCCTGGCAAGAGCAAGTTCCACTCTTCTCTGAGCCTCAGTTTCCCTTATTGCAGAAGGAAGTAGGATGAGCTACAACCCCCAGTCCTACGGGTGGGAAGTCCTAGGCCCTACTCAGATCCAAGCTTGCAGCTGTGGGCCTCAGATGCTGCCTCTCTGGTGAGTTTACAGCCCCTCCCGCTGCCCTGGAGAAGGAGGAAATGAGCTGGAGGTCTGTTCACAGGTAGTTGAGACAGCCCCCGAATAACCATATAAAAGGACCGGAGGCTGGGGCCCCACCCAGCCAAGACAAGCTTGGCCATCCCCTTGCAAATCTCACACTCAATAGCTTTGAAGTACTAGAAAGGGTGTGGCCAACCCCCACCTTGGGGCCCCACTGACCCTCCCTTTTTCTGTCACCCCCTCCTCTGGATGCCCACTTTCTGGGTCCTGGGGCTCAGTTTCCTTTCTTCAGAGATAGACTGGAGCTGTCACCATGGCCTGGCCTCCAGGAAAACCTCCTCTTGGACAGCTGGGGTACAGCCAGCTGTGGTTCCCACACCTGACTTGGGACTGAGAAAATGGATCTGAATATGAGCTTTCCATGAATAACTGGTCATGATGTGGGCAAGTGTATGACCAGAAGCTGGAGTCCCCAATCCAAGCAGTCTTGGCAGTAGGATCTGGCATTGTTCCCTCTTCCAGGGAACACTGGGGACAAACAGGCAGCCAGGAGAAAATTCTGAGAAGTCCCTAGGACCTTCCTAAAAGCTGACCACCCACTGTTGGGGTGAGAGAAAACTAAGATGTTGGGGTACCACAGCCCTAGGAACTCCTCCCAGGCATGACATGTTACATAGATGATGCGAAGCCTGGTTCACTAGACGAGTCCCAGTTAACCTGCTGTCTGTGAAGTTCTGCTCCTGTGTAGCTGAGGTGATCGATAGCTGGGCCAACTCTGAGTCCTAGCAAGCCTGGCCCAGCCATAATGATCTACCTTGAAGGAACTTTGGGACACCGTTACTGCCCTGGAGTCCAGCGAGTGGCCTGGGACAGATTCTCCTCCCTCTGGCTTTCCCCTGCAGCATGCCTCAGGCCCCAGGTCTCCAATCTCTCCACCAGTCACTCACATTTTCTCACAGCCTAGTAGTCCCTTAAGGGGCTCCCAAATTTCTTTTCAGAAATTCTCTCGGGGGGGGGGGTGGGTACCCAGAAATAACACACTCTGAGATTATAGCCTTTTAGGGTCATCATCTTCCTCTCTAAGGACCTCTGACTTCCAGAGCCAGAGTAGCAACCAGGTATACCCACCTTACTGTCCCCACAGCCCTAAGGGCCAGTGTGCCGTCCTCCTGGAGTCTAGTATTAGACAGAGGTATGAGTCCTGGATAGCCCAGTTGTCTCTCATAGACTTGAGTTGAACTATACTCTCTCAACGCTACTCTTGGGCCATGTGGGAAGGCTTCCAGCAAGGTGCTGCTTCTGCCCTCTGATGTTTGTGAATTCTAAGATGCCATACAGATGCCAAGACAAGTAGTGGCCAGGGCAGCGAGGAAGCCCTGGAAAGGGCCCCCAACTCCAGGAGCTTGGGTGCTGCCTACCCTTCGTGCCCTGCCTTGCTCAGCCCGGTTGGGCAGCTGGGGTGGAGCTACAAGCTGTCAGAAGTGCTAATTGTTGTTTAGCTCTGAGCCGGCTCCTTGCTCTGGTCTTTTTTCCACCCTCTCTCTCTTTTTTATTTGAGCGTCTAGAACTCATGGTAAATAGTCATTTGGCTCTCAGAGCCCTGCAAATTGGTGTTTATGGTGTGAAGATGAGGAGGACTCAGGACTAGTCCACCAAAACACAGGCCAGTGAAGAGGGAGGAGAGAGGGAAGGAGGCATAGACCCAGCTGGGACTGGGCACCCTCTATGCCCCATCCAGGCTGCTTGAATCCAGGAGAGCTTCCAGGAAGAGGAAGCTTCTCCTTCATCCTTAGCAGTGGGGAGACTGGAAATTGCAGGAACTAGAGCAGAACCCTCCTTTAGCATTCAGGAGGCACTGAAGGGAAGGAGAGGGATAGAGAGAGGGGAAGGAAGGCAGAGAGGGAGGGAAACAGACGGAGAGAGACAGAAAAATCCATGTACGGCCCTTCTTACTCAGTGGCCTCACAGATTTGAGACAGGAATGTATGGCTTCTGTATGATGCTTGTGGGGTGCAGGGTGTGGAAGGCAGGTGCCAGAGGAATTCCAAGCCCGAGCAGATGGCTGGGAGGGCTTCTTGGGAGAAGGGGACTTCCCCAGTTGTTTGCCTCTCAGTGCAGAGAGCAGGCAGGCCTGTGCAGAACCCTCAGACTCCTTGGCAGTGGTGGCTCAGCAGTCTCCCATCACCCCAAGCTCCCCAGCTCCCTCTACTGCAGGAAGCCCAGGATGCTCCCACAGCCTCGCTCTGTCTTCTCCATTCCTGGCACAAACTTGAGACACTCTGCCACCTCACAGTGCCAGACTTTATAAAGCAAACTGGCTTTTAACCAGCCCACCAGACACACAGCCCTGGAGGGGTGAGTCCCAAAGCTCTAAGGAGGCCATTTGACGTCTGTAGCTTGGAGTAGACTCTGGGGATTACACATGCTCCTTCCCCGACTGTTTTTATTGTCCAGGTCTGGGTTAGGGCAATAAAGTGAAGTGCCAGCTTGCACCTCGGGGACCAGGGACTAATCTGGTGGGAGTCATGACCCAGGCAACGTTCCTCATGCCGTGGACTGAGCCTATATCTCCTCTGCTCAAGGATATTCCATGGTTCCCCAGTGTCCACCAGGTGAAGTTTAACTCCTCAAGCCTACTTAGCTCACAATCTAGACCTTTAAAAAGAGTCCTGATCTATGGAGTGAGAGGCCGAGAGACTGTCCTACACGAGAGCTGTATACACGTCACTCTTCAGATTGCAGTGGGCCCCCGCCTGCACCCTTCAATCCCTCAGATGCTCTCTGACCTCTGGACCAGTCTTCTCACCAGTTCGAAAAGAAGTCTCAGGTCTCTGGCCTTCTCTCTCCTAGATCCGACACTTCCAATGGGTCCTTCTGACTCTGGAACTGGTTACAATTCCTGGACCTCTCCTGGCCACATTCAGGAGCCCATCACTGTCCCTGGGGACACTGGAAGTACCAGCTTGACCTCAGGGACCTGTATGGCACTAAAGGGGGGAGGGAGGGATTCTGATGTCACTGTAACCTTGATCATTCCCAGGGGCTTTGAAGCAAACACAGCTGAACCAAGGGCCTGAACTTCCATGTGACCCATCTGTCAGAGGAACCCACTTCTGTGAGATGAGGAAGGGGCTGCCTCAGAACTGAGGCCTTGCCGAGGCCTCATCCTTGCTGAGGACAGATCCTTGCTGTCATACGATGGAAGGTTGTTTGACAGATGCCATGGGTGAACCATGCACAAACATGACAGGGAAGAGACCACAGCGCAGGTGAGAAGGGCCATGTAAGGACTGGGAAGGTGAGAAGGGTGCAGGAGAGGACCTTGCAGGTGAGGATGATGCAGTGAAGATGGTTCGGGAGAGGACCCTGTGGGCGGGCAGAGAAAGTGCAGATGAGGAGATGTCAATAAGGAGGATGCAAAGGAGGAAGGCACAGGAGATGATGGAGAAGCTGAAGAAGGCACAGGGGAGAAAGGTGCATGTCAGGATGTTCAGAGACAGGGCAGTGGCGAGGGCGCAGGTGGAGAAGGTACAGGTGAGGATGGTATAGATGGGACCCTACACATGCTACCAGGCATGTGGGACAGATAAAGATGGTATAGATGGGACCCTACACATGCTACCAGGCAGATGGGACAGATAAAGATGGTATAGATGGGACCTTACATATGCTACCAGTCAGGTGGGACAGAACAATGAGCCGGGTCACGGTCTATGAGAGACACACACACTGGGAATGGTACACATGAGGTACTGAAAGCGCAGGCTTTTGGTGACCTTGCCCTCCCTGTAAAGAAAGGAGTTTCTACTCCTTCTCCAGTTCTTCTCCTGTGCTTTAACCACTGGCAAGTCTTGTGCACTCTGCCCAGTCAACCCTGCTGAACCACTGAGGCAAGAGTAGAAAGGCCTTTCTAACCTGTCCACTGAGCCAACTAGTTCAGAACCAAAGGCCTCTGTTACTTGAGTAGCCCTGGTTGGAGGGGCCTGTAAACCCCACCACAGTGCTGGGGCAGCCTACCATTTCCTGAGGTCAGGGGTCTTCCATGGGCCCACTGCAGTCCCAGTCAGCCTGAGCTTCACACCCAGCACTCAAACCAGCGACACCGCAAACTCGGCCAGTAAACATATTCTTCCCGGCTCTAGTGTGGCCCAGACACTAGCTTCTGTTACTGGGGGATCTTTTCCAGTCTTTCCCTTCAGTTTAGGAATCATTTTCTTCAGAACAGAACCCTGATAGAGGGGCTGACATCATTAGGCCTCCTCGCACAGGCCCACTCTTCTGCTCTGGCTACTCCTAACCTACAGCCCAGCTCTGCCAGGGTCCAGGCCTCGCTGGCAGCCCACAGACTGCCCAGACCAATGTGTTGGCTCTAGGCAAGTAGGCATCCTGAAGATGCTAGCAGCGTCCTTTGTCAGCTCTCAACTGAGGATGTGAAGATGGCGGCCTGTGCCTTTCCCTCTGCCTCACTTACCTCTTCTTTCCCTCACTGCAACCACACTCGGATCATGGGACCCTCGGGTCTGAACTACAGCTCCGCGCAGGTAGCACAGCCTCCTCCTTCCCTTCCCTCCCGTGCTTGCCTCCCTCATACGTGTAGCTGTCCATCCCTGCCTCTTCAGTAAGCTCTGGGAGGCTCTGACTGCTGCCTCTCTGACAGTCCTAACTAGTGTGGGCTGGAACACAGTAGCCAACCCAAGTACGCGCTAGAAACCCCTCTCATAATAGAGATGACAGGTGTGGAGGTTCAGTTGAGCCTGAAGGTGGAAGGCAGAGTAGTGATGATCTACAGGCCACATTCCGCATCTGGTCCCTAATGGTGGGAGTCAGGACCTGTCTAGTTTCCTCAGAGCCAGACCTGTAAGCCAGAGTGGGGATACCGAGGCAAGTGGAACATTAGAGTATCTTAGGACAAGGGATTCCTCAAGACCCTAACATGTGAGCAGGACATTGCTGTCAAGGCTACCGGACAACTCCAGGCTCTGGAGACCACCTGAGGAGACACGGAAGGGCCAGCCCCTGGCACGGTCCAGACTTTACCACGGACCCAGCCAGGGCACAGGTGTTAGGGGTGGGGCTCGTGTTGGCGGGAGTGCTGGCTTCGGATGCCTCGGCTGGGCTTTTTAATTAACCTCTGCTGGCTGCTCCGAAGGGCCCCAATTAAGTGCAGAATGCAATGGCAGAGTGGGGTCAAAGAGAGGAGCTGGTTTTAATTAAAGTGCAGTGGCCTGGGCAGGAGCGCCCCCGCCTGACCGCCTCCTCAACGTGTCCTGCTCAGCTCAAAGGCAGTCACGTGATGGGTAGATGCCAGAGAACTCTGCAATCCTGTCTGGCTGAGATCGCACCAGATAACAGCAGGACCAAGGGCTGCCTTGTCTAGCCTGTGTGTCCACTGCCAGGCAGCCCCTCTCCGGGCCACTTTGTCCTCTCTGACCTCTTCTCATTTGTCACCTGACCTGGAATAGCCATCTGCTATCCTCTCAATAAGCAGGCTCCTGGTATAATAAGCATCTGTGGTATGTCTACTTCAGAAGCAGCAAAAAGAATAAAACAAACAATTACATCAAATCTGCAGGGGCAACGGGATTAAGCAAGCTGGGCGTGTGGAGGGGAGGGCAGTGGAGAGCTGTTTAACCTGGTAAAGCAGGAAGGGGAGGGGGCTCATCTGGAGAGGTAAGGGCCTGGAAAAAGCCTGAGCAGAATCTGGGCAGGGTCTAGTTGCTGAGGTACCAGCAAGGCCAAAGCCTACAAGCAAAAATAAGAGGGAAAGCCAAGTTATTCTCCAAATGGGCAGAAGCCTACTGAGGACTCTTGACATAATTAGCTTTCCAGGAAATGTAAGGAAAAACCTTGGAAGAGGGCTGGTAAGATACCACCAAGCCTGGAACCCACACAGTAAAAAAGACTTCTGCAAGTTACCCTTTAACTTCTGTACACAAATGCTTGCATATGCTTATACACATGCATGCACCTGTGCACGCGCACACACAGCACACACACAGGATCAACCAATGTAATAAAAATTAAGAGGTGTTATCTCTTCTTCCTAGGGTGAATGGTACACCAGCAAGGCAACAGGGAGCGGTTGTACATGCCTGTGATCTCAGCACTCGGAAGTGGAGGCAGCAGCAGCAGAAATTCAGGTTATCCTCAGGCAGGGATTCTGGGCCTGCCTGAGCTACATGAGGTCCTGTTTCAAAAACATCAGCAACACCAAAAAATGGATACTGAGGTGAAAGTAGAGTCCCAGTCTCCCTCCTGCTGCAAATTCCAGGCAGGTGTTCCCCACCTATTACAATGGTCCCCAAATAAGTTCTTAAAAAATGTTATGGGCATTTTAACACACACACACACAGAGAAAGAGAGGGTGGGGAGATAAGGGTCTCTGCACTTCACTCAAGAAGAACAGGAGTTTCATGGGTTTCTTGCAAGGAGAAACATTTGCTAGGCATCCTAGTCCTCTAGAAATCTCACTGGCTAGGAAGACAGGATGTCTTCTAGCATCTTGACCAAAGCACAGGTTCTGAGCATCAGTATGTCCTGATGCAATTGACCCTAATCATGCCTCCGAGAGCACTCAGACTGGGGGCTACCGGGCAGGTATGCGTGTCCTGCCCACCGGCCTCCCATAATTCTTCCAACAGCTTTGAATAACTGCAGCTGTGGGCCAACATTCTCCACGCCTGGCTTCCTTCAGACATGGGACTTTGGGGAGTGATGAATGAGGGATGAGGAATGTGGGGGGCTTCTCCAGGGCCACTGTGAGTCCCTCTCATCTGCCTGACTCAGGCTCCCCCAACCCAGCCCTGCCAAACCTGAGTGCCCAAATACTAGTTACCAAAAAGCCCTGTGCCAGGGGATGCTCTTTTGGTTCTGTTGGGGTTCCGGGTAGGGTTTCCCCAGAAGAAATCTGTTTTGGCCCCTGCACTAGTCACCAGCCTAACAGCTCATATTCAGAGTGGAGCCTCCAGCTAATGGGTAATGCCCAGAGGAGCAAGATAGATGGCAATCTCTAAGTGATCTGCTACTCTGTGGCTTCTGTGAGTAGGGGACACATGGAAAAGGAAGAAATGCTACTGAGACATTCCAAGGCCTTGATTCCAAAGACAGGATATTGGGGGAAGAAGCATGGTTGTCATTTTAAGCCATGAGGTTTACAGGTACCTGTCAGTAAGCAGAGGGACTCAGGCAAGACAAGCTGTGGTTTGGATGTATCCCCAGAATTCATGTACTGGAAACCTACCCCGTCGAATCATATACTGACAGTGTTTGAAGGCAGTACATTGGGGAGGTAATTTGGGTTTGGAGATGTCATGAAGATGGGGACCCATGGCAGCATGAGCTACTTTTATCAGGTGAGGAAGAGAGAGTCTGCCTGTGTTTCTTGCTCTGTCTCTTGGATACCCTGCGGGTGGCTAGGAGGAATTAGGCCCTATATTAAGTTGCTGTCTTTCTGGAATCTGAGGCAGCATTCTTCTGACTTCTGAAGGACATCTGACCTAGAAATAGACTAGGGGTCCTTTCTCACACTAGGCTCCTGAAATCTCAGAAGTCTGTGTAGGTTGGCTAGCCCTGGTCCACCCAGAAGGAAAATCACAAACATACAGAGCTGGAGGTTGTGGTGCACACCTGTAATCTCCACACTTAGGTGGAGATGGAGGACCAGCAGTTCAACAGTCTTGTCTAGCCTAAGTTACATGAGATCATCTTTTTTGTTTGTTTTGGTTTTGTTTTGTTGTTCTGTTTTTTGAGACAGGGTTTCTCTCTGTGTGGGGGGGATTTATCTATGTAGCCCTGCCATTCTGAATCAGGCTGGCCTGAACTGTAAGATTCACCTAAGTGCTAGATTAAGTGCCACCACAGGCCTGCACAGGAGACCATTTAAACAAATTAGACCATAGCAGGTAAAACAACAGTTTGGGATCATGGGAAAGAAACAGAGCCAGCTGTCCCCGACCAGTAATTCAGGGACACGAAAGATACCCTTGTGAACAACAGAACCAAACTGAGGGTCCTGGAATGCAGAGCAGAGTTTAAGAGATGTCTTAAGTCTTTCTTGACTGTGGGTCACATCAATATATACATATCCCAAAGTTCACTGGATCACACAGTAATATGTTATATGTACACACATACATCTTCTTATGAGGAAATAAGCACACTGTCCCCCCTTTATAAAAGAACTCCCCATCGGGACTCAGGTTGCAGATCCTCCCCTGTAGTTACCTGAACAGCTTCCCTTGTCCTCTGGCCTCAGTTTCTCCTTCAGAGGACAGCTGGCTCTAGGACTCTAGGAAGATTGAATGCCTCAAACTGGACAGGAATTAGAAGGAATGGTTCCTGCTCTACAGGAAACAGCGAGACTGTTAGCATATGGCTTTCTAGAGGATGCACCCCTCAAGGCCTGGGGCAGAGGGCAGTGGCTGACCTACAGATGATGGCTACTCTCTGTCTCTCTCTGTCTCTGTTTGTCTCTGTCTCTCTCTCTGTCTGTCTCTCTCTCTGTCTGTCTGTCATTCTCTGTCTCTCTCTGTTTTTCTCTCTCTCTCTGTTTCTCTCTCTGTCTCTCTCTCTCTCTCTCTCTCTCTCTCTCTCTCTCTCTCTCTCTCTCTCTCTCTCTGGTTTTTTGAGACAGGGTTTTTCTGTGTAGCCCTGGCTGTCCTGGAACTTACTCTGTAGACCAGGCTGGCCTCGAACTCAGAAATCCGCCTGCCTTTGCCTCCGAAGTGCTGGAATTAAAGGCGTGCGCCACCACTGCCCAGCGATGACTACTCTCTATGGACAGAGCTGGTTATCCAATGTGGAGCCCAGGCTACCTCCTGTGGATAGAGAAATTCCCCCAAATCTGAGCTGGGTACCAGTGATCCCAGGCTCAGATGGAGTCTACCTTGAGCCTCTACAATCCAGGTATAGACTCCAGAGATCCATAGTTTCACTCCCTCAAGCCCCTGGATCCTTTCTGGCCAGACTCTGGCATTCTGGAATGCTAGGTCTCAGATCTGGTAGATAGCCACAAGTCACAGGTTGTCTGGAGTGGGCAATATCCTGATCATCTCAGAACAGCTAGACATGAAGCTTCCTGGACTTGATGAATGGGAAGTTCCAGGTGCAAAGCCCACGGTTTCAGTAGCTTCCAGGTTACCTGGGTGCAGATCAGCTCCAGACTCTCTTATCATACATACTACATGCAGATCAGAGACACACAAAAAATGGGCAGGTGGCCCATTGTTGGCCACTGTCTATATGCACAGCAGGGTTGAAGTTTGTTTGCACATAGCAGGAACCTCCCCCAGCCAGCTGATGAGATCTTGTAGGACCTGAGATACATATACATCATGACGAGAGAAAGAGTCCATTGTCCAACATCTACATGCATTTGGCACATTGCTTGTGGGGTGATATGTATTTTATAATCCCAATGGAGACAATGAAGCTGTAAGTTTTCTTAAGGGTTAGAATTTCTTTTCTCCTTAGCACTTCGAGTGAAAAAAAAAAGTGAGTATTCCCTCAACTTCAATTTTAGCAAACAACATAAATGATTTTCGGGTTCCTACAACAGATCTGATGTGACCCAAAGAAGTCTGCAATTTCTTGTCCCACCACTTTTTCCTCATGGGTATGTGTATATGGCATGCATGTGTGTGTATGAGTGTCTGCATATGTGTAAATGCAGGTGTGTGTGTGTATGCATGCAGAGCCCAAGGTAGACAAAATCTTCCTTGACTGATCTTTCACCTTATTCTTTAAAAAAATTTTTATTATTTTCATGTGACTGTCTTGCCTGCATGCACATGTATGTGCACCACATGTGTACCTAGTACTCTTGGAGGTCAGAAGAGGGTGCTGAATCCTCTGGAACTGAAGTTAGGAACAGTTGTGATTTTGCCTTGTGGATGTCAAACCTGGGAAATCAAACTTGGGTCCGCTGCAAGAGCAAGTGCTCTTAATCAATGAGCTATCTCTCTGACCCCTTTTATCTCATTAAAATAGGGATTTCCCCCTACCTCTGTCTTCTGAGGCTGCACTTAAGGCAGGCTGATGTGTCTACGGGGTTCTGTGGATCTGGATTCCAATCTTCTTGCTTGTGAAGCAAATATCCTCTGATCACTAAGGCAATTCAGATCTGGGACAGAGATCACAAGTTTAGGACTCAGCCATTAAAAATAAGATGGCATCCTTCCACTTGCCGTATTGGACAGGACTAATAGACACTATTGTAAGGGAAAGAAGTCAGCTACAGAGAGACAAGTTTTGTGTGTTCTCACTCATGAGAGAAAAAGACTGACCTTCCAGAAGACAGCAGAATACTGGACACCTGATGCTCAGGAAGGAAGGGACAGAAGGAGACTGGGTGATGGAAGCCAAGGTACATGCAGGCAGTAGGAGTAAGCTCTGCTACTCCACAGGATGGAAAGAAGATCACAGCAGTTAGTTCACTGTTCATATCTCCATAAAGATATGAGGGGAGAGCCCAAAGGCTCTAATAATAACAAAACAGCGACTGTTTAAGGCGCTGGAGACACCACAGGGGGCAGCATGCATGTGGGTCGCACACTTTGCCTTGTTAATATATATAATCATAGTGTACCAAATTAAAAAAAAACATTTACCCTGCTGCACGCACTGCTGTTTGGGAATGCGGCCCACTGCATTCGGAAGGGGAAGGAACTGGAGCTACCCAGCAGAAGGTGATAAAGCCAAAGTGTACCATGAGGGCCCTCACCTCACCACCTCTGCACCTAACCACTCCAGTGTGGCATGAAGCCAAGAGCAGAAAGCCAACAGTCCTTGACTGCAAAGATGGCCTACCAAGCACCCACTGTTCCAGGACAGAGTTGAACTGAGGTGATATCTATATACACCACCCCAGTAGCAGAAACCTTGGCCTGAGTGAGGGGCTGTACATGAGATGGGGAAACTGAGGCTGGATTAAGCATAAGGAGAAGCAAGATAGTTAAAGGGACCAGAGTTGAGAAAGATCCTGGAGCCAGTGCTCTCTGGAAAGGACCTGGGCTGAGATTCTCTGCACTGCTGTGTGGCCCAGGTCAAACTCACCCCCTGATGACTGTACATTCCCTGCAGAAGTCCCTGCCAAACCTGGGACTCAGGACAGGGCTACCCCTAGTGGCATGGGAGAGCAAGCAGGAAGCTGTTCTTCCCAACTGTCCTGGAACAGGCAGTAGGAGATGGATCTTGAACAGAAAAACCAAACTCAGTTTCTCCTGTAATTTCATGTCACAGCCAGAACAGGAGACTTCTGGGATCCCAGATGTGGGGACTAGTGCGCTCCAGAAAGCAGCTTGTTCCTCAGCAGTAGACACCAGCAGAGTGTCTTTTGATTTAGTTCAGCCCTGAGGTTGTCTGTCTGGAACATCAGATCCCAGAATTGGGGGAGGAGGAAATCAGTCTCTACGATGTCCCCACTTTGGTGCTGAAGTAGGCCCCAGGGTGTATCATCTTTCCTTCTGCTAACCAGTATAAACCCTGGGTTCTGACAGGCGGTGGTGGTGCACACTTTTAATATCAGCACTCAGGAGGCAGAGGCAGGCAGATCTCTGAGTTGGAGAGCAGTCTGGTCTACAGAGTGAGTTCCAGGAAGGCCAGGGCTAAACAGAAAAACCCTGTCTCTGAAACAGAAACAAAAACAAAACAAAAAAAAAAAACCCAATCAACCAAACAAATAAATGGGAGTTCCTAGACACATCCTAAGGTTGTACTGATTTGCCTAAGCAGTTTGAAGAGCTTGTGTTGACTGGTTAATCATGAGGATAGTTACCAAGGATACAGATGAAGAGATAGGTGTAAGAGGTCAGGTATGTGGAGGGCTTCCAGGCCTTCCCTGGCCATCGCCCCCAGGACCCTCCACACATTCAGCTCCTGGGACTCTCTGAGCCCTTACATCTCTAGGGGGTTTATGGACACTTAGTTACATGGGGACAGTTGATTAAACCACTGGCTATTGGTGATCCACTCAACTTCCAGACCTCCTTCTTTGAGGGCTGAGATAAGACTCATGAGGGTCCCCACCCTCTGATCCAGCCCTGGTCTTGCAGTGACCAGCCCCATCTGGTAGCTACCCGAGGGTTGCTAACCAGCAAAGGGCTTATCAGCACGAGGACTACACTTCACTACCAGATTCCTAGGATTTTAGGAATTGTGTTCTAAAAAACAGAAAATGTTTTTTTTTCCTCAGTCTTCAAAGCTGGAGAAGGGTATGGGACAGGAATAAGGGAAGGGCAGGGCTCTCCCTGTAGCTCTCCCTCTGGGAAGGTCATTAAAGCTGTAAAGTTCCACCTGTAACCAGGTACTAAAGGTCCAGAGTTTTGATTGTATGAGCATGTTGAACATAAGACAAAGTACCAAGTGGAGTTCAAATGAGACTCAGGGCTGCACAGATTGTCCCTAAGGGCACTGTGAAGTTACATTTGCAGCCAGTTAGCCGGCGCAGAAACTCCTGCTGGAAAAGGCTCCTAAGAGCTTGAGAGCAGGGAGAGTAGATCGGAAAATCCTACAGAGCTGTATTCCAATCTGCTCAGTGTACAAAACCTTCATGACGGACTAGGTGGTCTGGTGCAGTGAGTGTTGAGCTCCCTGTTGGCATAGGAATCCCAGAGAACACTGTAGTCTGTAAAAGCACCAGAGTACCTGAGCCCTAAGGGGTTAGGGAAAGAAGTGTGGAGGTCAAACTTAAGTGGGCTCCACCTTAGATGTGTGTGATACATGTATGTGCATGTGTGCATATGTAAGCATGTATGTATATATGATATACATACACACACATATATGTACATACAGACTTCTACATCTCTAAGCATCAGTAGCCTGGCATGAATGCGGTCCATCTCACAGAGACTGCAGACTGCCTGGGGGACAAGATGGGGTCTTTAAGGCACACGGTTCCTTTCATCTCTCACTGGGTCTTGCCTCCTGTCTCTGGTCTTACTCTAGGTGTCCCATCTGTCTCTTTAGCTACTGGTAGAACCAAGAGGCCAGGTCCCTGGGGATCCATGTCTCTGACTAGGTCCTTGGGAGTAGGATAGTCTAAAGAGAAGGGCCTGGACTTTTCCCTGGCATATGATCAGCTGAAGGGGAGGTTCGAGGCCATAGGCACTCCTAACTTCCTAGTACAGGTAGCTGAAGGATCCTGACCTGCCACATGAACACCTTTTAAGTCAGCTCACCTCGCCCCCTCCTGGCCAGAGCTGGTGTATCCAGGGACCTCAGATAGGAAAAGGGACTCCTGGTCTCTAAGCAACCTTGTGAAACAGCCTCAGTTTACCCAAGCAATTGATATTTCCTGGTAGGGTCTGTCCCTAGACATGCCCACTCAGGGCTCCCACATATATGCCTGCAAGCCCCCCACCAACCCTCTGCGTCAGGACTCAAAGCAGAAGCACAGATGAAAGAAGGAAGTATGTTTCTTCACTTGGGAGTAGGCATCCGGCAATCTGTTTTATCATTTTCAAAACTGTATCTTACATAAACCCCATATTGTCTCTCCATATTTTTTTTCAATTTGCTAGACTCCTCCCTCTCCAAAGTAAAGTTTCTTTGACTTTCTATTTCTTTTTTAAAAATTTAAAGATTTTATTTTTAACATTTTTTTTTTTTGGTTTTTCTAGACAGGGTTTCTCTGTGTAGCCCTGGCTGTCCTGGAACTCACTTTGTAGACCAGGCTGGCCTTGAACTCAGAAATCCTCCTGCCTCTGCCTCCCAAGTGCTGGGATTAAAGGCGTGCGCCACCACCGCCCGACTTAAAGATTTTATTTTTAAAAAATAAATATCTTTAAAAATTTAAGATTCTTTGTGTGTGTGTGTGTATGCAGGTGCTTGTGGAGGCCAGAAGCTTCAGATTTCCTGGAACAGGATTATGGGCAGTTGGGAGCTAGGAACAGAACTTGGGTCCTCTGTGAGAGCACTATGAACAATTTCTTTAGCTCCGTTGTCCAACTTCCTTTTTAATACATACTTGGGGATGGAGTGATGGTTCTGTGGTTAAGTCCACTTGCTGCTCTTGTAGAGGCCTTGGGTTTGGTTCCCAGAATCTGCATAGTAATTCATAAACATCCGTAGCTCCTGTTCTAATGGATCTTCTGGACTCTTTGGGCACCAGACACCCATATGGTATACATAGGCACTCACATACATAGATAAAATAAATAAATCTTGAAAAACTATATCTATTTAAGTGAATATATAATTTAACACTCAAAGTTCATGTGCAGTATGAAAATTTCACTGGAGCTTTTACTGACCTGGTGGGGAGGTGGGAAGAGCCTATGTAGATAGTAAGGTCCACTGCAAACACACTATCCATTACACATGTGGATACTAAATATTTTCAATGTCTGTTTAAGATTTTAACTGACACAAATATTTATGGGGTACAGAGTGACGTTTTGATCAGGACTACAATGTACAGTGATCATATTAGGATAAATAGAATGTCTATTTTTTCATAATTTTGCCTAATTTTCATAATTTTATGGAAAGGGAGTTTGGTTCTTGATTATTAACCTGCAGTTTTTCTGGACACCCCATCCCTTTGTCTCCTTATCCGTAAGGCTAAGACAGGCTTCTGACACGGCTGGAATAACAGGCCTCTGGAGATGTCCTGCCATTTCTCCAGGGTGTGTAGTGGGCAGCACCACCCAAGGCTTTGCATAAGCACTTGCTGGGTGTTGAGGGTGGGAGAGAACAGGCAGGTACGCCCATAGACATTTACAGAAGCAGCATTTAAAAATGGAACCCTGAGCGATGGAAAGGGATGTGTTTAGGGTCAAGAAGATGACTATTGCATAGAATCCTGACAGGCTCAGCACCCACAACTCTGGGGAGAATGCTCTGGAGGTCTCAACCCCTAAACGCAGTGAGGATGCCCTGAACCCTGTGCCTGGACACAACAGTGGCTGAAGTAGGCCCAGGTAACAACTGCCTCCTGCCAACTCAATAGATAGGGCTCCAGGCTCAAAAGAATCTCCCAGGTCCCTCAACATCTCCTGCCTGTGGGAGTACTCCCAACAGCACATGGGGTGGAAGAACTGGATAGGGAGGACAGGGCCTGGGCCTGATTCCTGCACAGATGGGGAGAGTTAACGGATTCCTCCTTCTCATCTGCACCCTGAAAGAGGCCACCCCATCATGCCTCTTTGGCAGGGCTATGCCCACGATGGTTTCTGGTCCTATCAGTCAGCTCTGAGCGTGTACACAGGTCCAAGACCAGTGTAGGGACATGGTGCTTGTCTGACATTTGGCCTGAGCCTCTTCCCAATTTGGTCATCTGTCACATCATTCTCTCCAATGCCCCGGCCGAGCTGGAATTTCAGAGACCTTAGGGTACTCTGAGAAGGTCATCACATCTCCTAGGGCTGACACGACCCACTCTGACCTTGGCGCTCTAGAACGTTTACTGGCCTCAACCCCCGCATCCGCGGAATGGGCTGGAATTCCGCAGGAAGGCGCGCGTGCGCACGCGCCGGCGGACACGTAAATCCATGCACCACACCCTTGCTCCTTCTAGTTCCCGGAGCCAGGGCGCTAGCCCGGGACCCGATCCGGAAACAGAGCAACTTCGGCTCCGCCCTTTGAAGGCTACAGGGTGCAGACACGCAAGCGCTATCCGTATAGGGGAGGAGCCTCCTGCGTGCCCGCCCTCTTCCCCCGGCGTGCCCCGCGGCAGGCGCTGACGTGGCTGCCGTCAGCGCCGCCATCTTGTGGGAGCGAAACCAACGCCTGGCTGGGAGCAGCCGCCGCGGAGGTGAGACGCGGGGCGCGCTGAGGCCGAAACTGGGGAGGCCACGGGCTGGTCATCGTGGGAGTCAAGGGGCGCTCGGCTGAGGCTGCTTAGAACCGAGTCTGGTCGGGCGACCTGAGGTCTGTGTTCAGTAGGCTTGGCGGCAGGCCGGACCGAGGATCAGGGCGCCCCCAAGTCCCGCGTCGCCCACGGCCGCTTGGCCCTCCCCCACTCCGCGGCCCTTACGCCTGGCCGCCCGCCGCGGGCCGCAGCCCGGAAGTCCGGCCAGGACGCCGGCTCTTCTCCAGGAAGCCAGGTTTCCTGCTGTTCCTCTCTGCGCCTCTCCTAGGCTCCACGGCCTGAGAGCCCGGTAGTGGGGAGCAGGGTTCGGGGGGTCACGGGATTTTCCTTCTTAAAGGCTAACTGGCAGCTTCAGATACGGCATGAACCTTGGGCCTGGGGAAACTGAGGCTCGGGTGGCCCTGAAACAGCGTCAAGGTCACTCGGGTGGCGAGGTCTTCCTCTTCTGTCTCTCAAGTTCTGTTCCTGTCGTCCTGGAGACCCGAAGTTGGGGGAAGGGGAAGGGACAGGTGTTGGACAGGGGCTCCGAACTGATGAACCGGGTACTGGGGTTTAACACGGTCATATGCGGATCTCAGGGGATCCCAGAATACCCACTGTGATCCCCAGTTAGCCGTGATTTGGGCCCCGTATATCCTCGGTGGGGTCTGCACTCTAGACTCTAGAGCCCGGTGGCCTCTGGAGGGGTTTGAGCCTTGTTTCGCCTCTTGGCTGACAACCTTTATGCACTTTTGGGTGGATTAGAAAGGCCATTCTGAATTGGAGAATCTTTAACCTGCCCATGGAATAACCTGCTTCCAACCTCTGAGCAATCTTCAGGTACAGAGGCCGGATCCAGTACACAATTCTAGCTGTCCATTCAGGGTGGTCATGCCATGTCAGATTGTAATGCAGCTAGCTACATATAACAAACGCTAAATGCTAGGGAATCTGCTCACATCAAGAAGGGATTCTCCCATTCAAACAGCAAGTGGCCGCTTTGTCAGGAAAGGAAGAGTCAGCTGCTCTTGGTCCCAGAAGTCACTGGAGATCCCAGTAGTTGATGCCACAACCCATGTTGGAGTAGTCTGTTGTAGTTCTTGTTTCACAACTAGTGGTCAGCAGTTTTTCCTGCACGCTGATTCTGGTGTTTCTGCCGTGTCTATCAGAAGACTAGTGAGATGCCATGATGCTTTGTGTGGAGGCTTCATGTCTCTGTCTTAACCAGTACCTACAGTGTCTGACATGGGTGACTGTAATGTCCTCACCTTTGAGCTTTTAGCAGCACTATCAGAAATAGCCTACAGTATGAGGTTTGATACACTGTGTTAACTACCTGGTTTCTGTTTCTCCAGAGAGTTGTGTGGTGTAAGGGCCAATCACAGATGTGTGAACTACATTGTTGGAGCTACATCGTCTCTGTGGCTTAAAGGTTTCCCTTATTGGAATGTCTATCACTTATCCTTAGATTTGCAAATGGGTCTGAGTCACTGCATCATCACATTGTTCTCTTTCGAGGCAGATGTACAGAATTGCTGTTTCAAAAAGGTTTAGGAGCTAGATGTTTGAGTGCTTTTCTAGCCTGTGTGAAGTCTTGGTTTGGATCTCTAGCGCTGCACACAAGGTTTAAGACAGTGTGAATAACAGCTGACTCATACTCAGTCTACTCATCCTGAAAGGAAAGTAGCAATAACTAGTTCTGTGCCCCTCATGCACAGTTCTGATTGTAAGTCATGCAGCTGAGATGTCCATTATGCCTCTCGCACCTTGTAGAGTGTCCAGAATCTTTGCTATACTAGGCTGCTTCTTCTGACCAGGACCAGGACCAGACAAGCTTCAAAATACTTTTTTTTTAATGTAAAGGTAAATTAGACCAGCAGTTGGCTGTGGTAACCCAGTGTCAGGCAGCCTAACCAAGAGAAAAAACTTGTTGTGCAAGTTCATGCAATAGCTTGTCACAATGGTTTGAAATTGTTCGGTCAATGTTTTTTTCAGATTCTTAGAATTAAATGTTACATTAATGTGCAGGGTTTTTCTGTGTAGCTCTGGCTGTCCTGGAACTTCCTCTGGAGACCAAGCTAGCTTCGAACTCAGAAATCTGCTTCGAGAGTGTTGGGATTAAAGACATAAGCCACCACCTCCTGGCTCTGATATACAGGTTTAAATCTACTCTTAATTGTAAGGGCTATGTCATTTGCACTGAGGAGCCCATCAGACCCAGCCTGCTCCAGGTTGCTATGTCATTCATGGCCTTTCTTCCCTGTTGACTTTCTTGAATCCCTTTGACCTTTTATATTCATGAAATTGTCAGAGATGGTGAGAGAAAAATGAAAATTTCTTTGACTTGAAATCAGATGGGCAATAGCATCTTTTCATGTGTGTATGTTGTATCTACTATTGAAGATTTGATAACTGCCTACTGAGAAGTTAAAGATAGCAGGGGTGGGGGTGTGTATACATTGGGATTCCTCATTACACTCCAAGGTCTGTGTCCAATATTGACTGTGATACAGATTACAGATAATAGTTTTTGCAGTTTGTCAATGTCCTGAAAGGTAACTCAACCCTCTCAGGTGAGTCAAGTGACCTGATTAGCTGGAAAACTTGTTAGTGTAAGCACATTCAATCTTTTTATTTCCAGGGGGACCTTTTAGGTATTCACCTGAGTTCCACCACCCTGCCCTCTTACAGAGAGTGGTGAAACTGATGAGAACCCAGCCTCCACACATTCTTATCTGATCCTGTTTCCTGATTTTTTTACTCACAATGGTAACAGTTTGGTAGCCTGTTAGGAGTCAATAAACTAAAAACTGTGGCACTCTCTGCAGGCCCTGATAATAGGGAAAGTTTTAAGTGATAAGAGCAGAATTGACAGAAAATAGGAAGACAGGCCAATATTTTATTGGTGCTGTTCATCAGGAAGGGTTTCACTGTTTACAAATTTTCCCTAAACTTGAGATCCTCCTGCCTCACCTCTGGAGATTGTAGCTTGCTGGGATTACAGCTGTGTGCCACCATGCTAGGCAGGCATATTTTACGGACAGCAGTTGGGAGGTGATTAAGTTCAGGTGGCTAACAGTTTCCCATATCTGAGGATCTGAGAATCACTGCTGTATAGCTTGAGTGGGACTTGGTTATTATCATTGGACATTTCAGGAATTGAGAAGTGTGTGATAGAACTAAAAAGTCTCCTTAATTATTAGTACTTATAAAGGTAAGTATACCTGTTAAAGGGATGCTTTAACCAGAGTTCTTTCCAAAAGGTTCTTGTTTTTTGTCAGTATCAGTTGTCAAAATATTTTTGCAGTACCATATACTGAAGCAGGAGCGTTTGTGGCTTAGAGTCTTTAGATGTCCTCTAACAAGTTTTTTGTTTTGTTTTGTTTAATTCAGTTGGTATAGTTTAGGTGTATGTGGCCAACAAAGGGGTTTCTAGATTTAATGAGACTCATTGCTGAAGAATGAGAGTGAAGGCAGGACTAGGTGGCTTGAAGTGTGAGTGTTCTCTGAAGCTTCCTGTTCTTCTGTAGATAAGAATGCACTTCTTCCTTGTTTGAATCCAGACAGTTATATTTACAGTTTCATCTTCTAGTGACTTTGGTGGTGAAATTTTGCTTGGCACTGTTTTCAGATTTTAACATTTAAGTCATATCAGACTTTGGACATACCAATGTGGTTAACTGAAATGTGTGTTCAGAACTACCAATTCTGAACTAAGTTTGATGCATACCTTGCTTCCTCTGTGTCGTCACTTTACCTTCAGTTCCCAGGTCTGTGCACCCCCACCCAGGTCTCTAGAAGTTATAGATGTAGAAATGTTTACACAGAAGCACAACTTGTATGTAGTTTAAAATGTCAGCATTCCATGTTGTTGACCCTATAGATTTTTCCTGAAAGTCATTAAGATTAGCCTCTCCAAAGGTGTGCGATTTTTTTTTTTATTTTAAATATCCTACAGGTCTTTTAATTTTTTTTTTTTTAACTTTTAAACTTTTTAATTTTTTCGTTTGTTTTTCCGAGACAGGCTTGAGACCAGGCTGGTCTCAAACTCAGAAATCGCTAACTTTTTAATTTTTAAAAACAACATTGCTTTTGCCTCTGATAAGGAGTACCTGTAAGGGGTCTAGTGGAAGAAGATGGAAGTGGTAACCTTACTTAGCATTGGGCACAAAGCTACTTGTCCATGCATGTTATTGGAGTGTTCATCTTAACCATCCTAGACTATGTAGACTAGGCTGGCCTTGAACACACAGAGATCTGACTGCCTCTGATTCCCATGCTTGGCTTAATATATGTAATTTATACTGCAGTGAATGTGTGTCTTAAAAGCAAATAGCTAGAGAGTTGACTCAGTGAGTAAAATACTTGCTGCACAAGCGTGAGGACCAGAGTTAAATCCCCCTTCACACACAGACCTTCTAATACCAGTACGAGGAAGGCAGAGAAGGCTGGGACTTTCTGAGTAAGCCATTCCAGCTGAATTAGTGAGCTCCAGGGTCAGTGAGAGGTTCCACCCCTCCCCCTTCCTTAAAACAGCATGTATGGGTGTTACCTATCCAAGGAGGCATAAATGTTACCTTAGTAAGGTGACAGTTTTGCAGAGATATGATAGAAAAAGATTGGCAAGTTTGAGGGAGGAACCAGAGGCCTCTTAGTAGCCCAGGACAATTGACAGAAGGGTTCTGAGCTGGGTAAGTGTACTCTTGAGTTTGGAAACCTGCCAGGAGCTTTATAGGAAGGTAGGACTAGAGAGAGGGTGCCCTGGTCCCGGAAGCAGCTCTGTAGTCCTCAGGGTATTTTGGAATCTGTGGGAACCCTTTTGGCTCTATCAGGTAGGGAGGCAATATGTCTGGCACTTAGCCACTTATGTGGTTTTCATGTAGGTGGAAAATCCCTCTGTGATAGCCTAAGCTTGATCACAGAAAGATAAAGCTTTTCTTTGGCATAATGCTAACAGATGTTTCAAGTCTTCCAGGAACCTAGCTTTAACTATCTTGTAAGTCAAGGATAGTGCATTTTGTTCTTTTCAGCACCTTAACAAAAGTTGTCCTCAGTTTTCAGGGAAAAAAATTACTTTGGGGTGGGATGCCCTTGAGATTGCTGTGGTTGGCATTTAGTGCCCCAGTAGCTAGCCACCCCCTTGTCCTCTGTATGGGAATGGCTGGGTCTAGCATTAAAGCAGAGTTTCGATAGAAGTTACTTCCCTTTGTGTCCTTGTGATGTTATTGTTGGGATAGGCTCATGGGGATCTTCAATCTTGTGCACATGTCAGGTTGTCTGTTGGCTTTTTTTCCAGGTGGCAGACTTAGTGGATTTGAGGGTATGGTGGGCACCAGACAGTTCTCATAACTACTGTATGTGAGGTTCCTAACATTACTGGTGCCACTTTGCACCTGATTAATTCACTTGTAGTGTAGTGGGAAGTGGAGGCAGCAAGTCTCCGTGGTTTGGGTCTGAAAAACTGGGTGGAAATTTGGGAAGGAGGGAGAATTTGATGGGAACGCTGAATATGGAAACATGGAGGAGCCTTACTTACCCAGAGAATAGGGGCAATTGCTAGAGAATGCACTGGGTGGTGGTCACCTAAGGGGAGGCCTCTGAAAACTAAAGAGGGGCGTCAACAGGTGTATGATTTAGAGAAAAAACTTTTAGAGCATTTTAGAGAAGTTTTCTGACATTGGGATGGTAGGGGAAATAGTGTGTGGTGTATGGTTAGCAGTGCCAGGCTCAGCAAGGACAGCGGACTTGGGGATTTGGTCTTTGGTCTTTGTCCTTCAGTGTGTTTGCCTCACTCCAGCAGGGTGGGGCAGGACCAAAGCTGAAGGGAGCCTAGAGACAGCTTAGCCTTGCTATACACTTTACTCTTCTGTTTCTTCCTGAAGAACAAGTTTTTCAAAAGAAGGGGCAGGGCACTTCCTACCCTCAGAATGAAGTTCCCAAAGGTAGAGATAAGGGTTTTGTTTTTTAATTAAAAATGATGTATTAATATTTTTTTTAATTTTTAAATGTGTGTGTGTGTGTGTATCTTTATATGGATATGTGAGTGCAGATGTTCAAGGAGGCAGTGGTGTGTCAGATCCTTCTGGAGCTGTATAACAGACCATTATAAGCAGCCTGATGCTAGTTCTAGGAATTGAACTCTGGCCCTCAGTAAGAGCAGTACTTAACAGCTGAGCCATCTCTGGCTCCATGTTTTTGTTGTCATGAGACAATCTCAAACTATAGCTCAGACTGGCCCTGAACTCAGGGCAGTCCTCTGCTTCAGCCTCTGTAGTGCTAGGATTACAAATCTGAGCCATGGTGATAGTGAAAGTCAAGTTTTGAAGATTGAATTATTCAAACTCATAAGTACTCTAGTGACTTCTTTGTCCAAAGTATGGCTGGATGCAACATTAACGTTGAGTGTCAGTAGAAGAGTACCCTGCTAATTGTAGCTGGTTTGAGGAAGAGTTTATTTTTATGAAAGCACCATGGACTAGCTGTTGGTTGTTCCAGTTCCCTTTTTCTTCAGTGTGAAAAGGGCCTCTGGGATGCCAGGTCCAGATCCGTTGGCCTTACAGGTGCGTGCGTGGTGTTTTGGGTGTTTTCTGGGCGTGGGGGAAGCTCATAAATAGGAAATCTGGCAAAGCTGTGTTACTTTGATTTGCCTTTCAACAGAAATTAATGCTCTTCAGAGTCCTGTTTCTCCTGAGCCCAGGGATGGTGGTCTTATATGTGGGTATGTGATACTTGGCTTGGCTTTGTGCATACTTTGCCCTCTGTAAAGACCAGGGGAGCAGGGGTGGCCATTGAGAAGCCACAGCAACTTGGAGGTTCAGCCTCATTGCTTCAGCAGGAGGCCTCAGTGGTTTGAGAATGTACATGTTAGTGGGAGATCAGGGTATGATCTTGGGTCATTTCTCCTCAATTCCATTCTGTGACCAAAATAAGTTGCACCTGTTTATAGCCAGCTGGAATTGTCTCCTATACACAAGTTGCATACTCCGTATATGTGCTCAAGAAAGGAGTAAAGGGCTAGGGTCTGGAGGATACAGCCAACCTATCCCTTTCAAGGAGTCAGAATAGGGACTTAGAAGCACAAGACTTATCCTAGACTGGCAGTCATGTGGTCATGTTGAGTGAGCTATGGTATGAAGACTGAACAAGTGGCTACAGGGTCACTAGGGAGGGCCAAGATGAGCCTTGTCCCCTGATTTCAGGATGGTTGTGTTATAATGTGCATTCCACCATTTTAGATGTGTTTCTAGGTTGATACCTCTTTATGTTTCTTGCTTTGTTTTTGTCTATGGTTTGGGGGAAGCAAACCTAATGCTCTGCTGCTATTTCCAATTCTGTATCTGTAGTTTTGGAGTTTTTCCATTGGGATATAAGTAGAGTCTATCTGTACTTCCTGCCAAAGTAGAAGGATGGTAGCAGTATGTGTTAGGTCACTGTCTCTCAGCTTACCTAATGCTCTGATCTTTTATTCCCGCTCCTCATGTGTGACACCCAACCATAAAATTATTTCATTGCTACTTCATAGCTGTAATTTTGTTACTATTGTGAATCACAGGATACCTGATATATGACCCCCTAAAGTGGTTGAGACCCACAGGTTGAGAACTACTGTGTTTGGGTATGGTTCTGTGGCTCCTAGGTGGGAGCTGTAGGTATGCGGTGCTATAGAGGAAACTCCAGAATATGCATTTTATTCTGGAAACCCTGGCTCCAGCTACAAGTTAGGATTCTGTTACTGAGAGGAAGACCAGACAGAACAATAGGGATCTGCTCCAAGAAGATTTACACAAACAATGTGGCGGTGAGATGTTTCCCCATTGGAGCTTTTACAAGTCTCAAAAAGTATGTTTCATGAATTCCTTATTGTAGGAATGTGGGGGGTTCACCTTAAGTTTGCAAAGAATACTCTAACTTCTGTTTCACTCTGTTGTCCTGCCTTCAAATCAGACCTGGTGGGTTCCCCCTGCCCTGAAGAAGCTTTGAGGAGGCAGTGCAGAGCAGGCATGTGTTTCAGCTCTTGTCCTGGAACGGTTGATTGAGTCATGGTTTTGCCCTTACAAGAGTGCTTGCCTGTCTTAGTATCAGCACATTTAGTTTTACTCTTAAGTAAATTTTATGAAATAATGACAAAGTATAAAGCAGTACTTGGATTGCATGAACATACCAGACCTAGAAGCTTGGAATGTTCAGCTGAGAGGCATGTGAAAAACCTGAGGCTTTAGGAGTAGACATACTCAGTCTCTGTTGATGTACAAAAAGCAGTATGTGCAGAGGTCAGTATGTGGCACATGACACTAATGCCCTTTTTAAGTTGCAGGCTTTCATGTATTTGATTTTGAACACTGGTACTCTTTACTAAAAACTTTAGTTAGAAAATGTTTGATAATGTGTTCAAGTTCTTTAAGAAAAGTTTCAGATTTGTTAAATTTCCCCAATTGTGATAGCTGAGAATATACACATGATGAATGTGGCTAAACATTATTTTTGAGGCAGGATCTCCTGCCTGGCTCCAGTGCTGTCCTTGCATGCAGTTCCTGCACAGGCCAGAAGAGGGCTTCACATCTCCTGGAACAGGATGGAGTTAAGGATAGGTGTAAGCTGCCATGTGGGTGCTGGGAATGGAACTGGTGTACTTTGCAGAAGCAGCAAGTACTCTTAACCATTGAGCCATCTTTCTAGCCTAAAAAGTTCCTAAAAGGAACTCTTAAGACATCACCAATTTCTCATTCAAGTAGTAAGTATGAGTTCTATTCAGGACAGAACATTCTGTTGAATCTGCAGCCCAGAGCAGAAAAACTCTCTTCCTACTGGGGTTCTTTCAAGATAGTGGTAATAACTGGAGGAAAATGGCAAACCTGCACAGTCTGATTTAGAGAAAGTTGTCTGGCCTAGAGAAGGTTGTCTGGCCTCTTCTGAGTCTTGTGGAAGGACGGATCGACCCTCCTGGTTATCTCTTGGCTGCTACTCAGGCTTCTGTTCAACTACTAAACCAGTCAGGTTGCATTCATTATTGTGGAATAGGTGTGGACTCAGTTGTGTTTTCTCGCCTTTACTTAAGAGACCAGGAAGACCTTGCTACTGACAGAGAGGATGGTATAGAGAGTGTGGTTGCCAGAGGAGAAGTTGCTTCAACCATTGTCCTCTCCTCCCCCAAAAAATGAACTTTCTTGACCCCATCTAACTTATTGGTTGTGGATCCTCCTGCCTGAGGCACTCCCTCTGGTGGATTGATAGGCAAAAGAAAACAGCTAGAGGCTGTCTGGGAAGTCTGTTTTCACTACCTGCTAATGGAGTAATGCAGAAGAACCTGAAAAGCAGGTTTAGCTTGTGTGTGTGTGTGTGTGTGTGTGTGTGTGTGTGTGTGTGTGTGTGTGTGTGTGTGATTGTAGAGGGAAGGTGACAACAACTTGACTGGCCTTCAAGCAGTCAGGCCCTGTACCCAGAGCCTCTGGAGGTGATTGGCCCTTGTAGCCATTAGGCTTTTCTCTCTGTGGAGGCCCCCTTGGGTTTGGGTCTGTTCTAGAAGCAGTGGGTGGGGCCCAATGAGGACACAGTGCCTATTACATCTGCTAGTGTGAACAGCAGGATGAATCTACAGGCTTGCATTGTTGAATGTGTTAAATCTGGAACTCATCATTGAATTGTATGTTTGCCTCTTCCTTTGGTGATTCTTGTTAAAAAGAAAGAAAATGTTCACTGTGGTTCTCATGGCCTCTCCATAGAGAAGGCAGGTTAGGCCCAGCACACTCATATGTGGGCGGTGCAGATCACATGCAAGAAAGCAGCACTGAATAACAGCAGTTATGGACAATGAGACACTCATGCAGCTATGGCAGTCAGACTTGGCTTAGGTTTCTCACACTAGACACAGTTATTCAGGGTGTCTGTCTGCTACTGTAGGGACTTGAGAGGGTACACATAACCTTTCCCCTCTGTCTTCCTCTGGATTTTTTTTGGGGGGGTGCCTTTCGTTTAGAAACAGGGTCTCATGTAGTTCAGACTGTCCTTATTTATTTTATGTATATGAGTACACTGTAGCTGTACAGATGGTTGTGAGCCATCTTGTGGTTGCTGGGAATTGAAGTCAGGACCTCTGCTTGCTTTGGCCCCACTTGCTCTGACCCGAGACTGTTCTCAAACCCACTATTTATAGCCAAGGATTTATTATCTTGAACTCTGCCTCAACCTTACTGGGATCATATATTTGTTCATGCATGGGTAGTGGGCACTACTATTGGTTTCTACACAGCATCTGAACATAAAGAATTATCTTAATGTCCCTTCTGCCTTATCAAGCCCCCCTGACACACGTGGGTGGCACCCTAGTCACTGCTAGTGGATCCCTTTTGTTTCTCCATTGATAATCATTTGTGATGTGATGATTTGGAAGGAAGGTGGAGTTCTTTGCATGGACAACTGATTGCTGAGCAGATGGTTACCTGCTTCTGTGGAGCTTTTTTGTTTAAAGTAAATTATGTGCATTGCCTCCTTGATTTTTTTTTTTTCCCCTGTACTTGAGTGCTTCCTGCTCTGTGGCATCTAGTGACTCCTTTCTTAATTTGTCTTTTTTGTCTTGGGCTCACTTTCTTTTGCCTGGTTTGGATCCTCATGGGATGCCTTGTCATGTCGAAATTGTTTTTTAACTATAATTGGTAGGAATTAAAGGTTGAGAGCCATAATCTCAGAATTTTAAAAGAGCGTTGCCTGAGAGTCTTCCTCCCACCAGCTCTGTCATTGTCACAGAGTGTTTTGGCAGCAGGTAGCAGCTCTTAGAGCATGTGCTCCTCCTGCCTAGCTAAGAGTCTCCCTCTGTAAGTTAGTCTTGTCAATCTGTCCTGTCCATCTGTTTTCTTTCTCTTCTCACTTTTTATTTTCCTCTCTTAGCGTCTTGTCTTCATGTTCTTCTTCCTTTGTTTGGTAATTGGTTTTGTTTCTTAGTTTTCCTACACTAAGGTCTCAGGCTAGTTCAGGTTGGTGTCCACTGGCCTCAGTGCTGGGATTGCAGGCATGACTCAGCACTTAGATTTCTTATTTCTTTTTCTTTGACAGTCTCACTGTATGTTCCAGATTAGCCTCATACTTTCTGTCATCCTCTTGTGTTTATATTTTTCCTATTCTGCTTTCTGGAACATTCATTTTGAACTTTTTGTGTCCCTCATTTTTCTTTTGTTCCAGTATCCTGTTGTTCTTACTTGTTAGACATCTGTACTGATACATTCAGGCTATGGGTTTTTTTGTTGTTGTTTGAAACAGGGTCTCACTATCTCCCTCAAGTGACCTGGAAATTACTTTTTAGACCATCCTGGCCTTGAACTCAAAGAGCTACCTACCTCCGATTCCTGGTTGGTGGGATTAAAGGCATAAGACACCATATTTCACAGTTTTTGAGGTCTCTTGTAGCTTAGACTGGCCTCAAAATTGCTGAGTAACTGAGGCAGAACTTCTGACCCTCCTACCGCTATCTCCTTAGTGCTGGGTTTACAGCTTGCACACCATAGCACCCTGTTTAGGTAGTGTCGGGAATTGAGCTTGGGACTTCATGGATACTTTGCCAGCTGAGCTCCATCCCTACCCTGAGTTTTTTGTTTGTTTGGTTAGTTGGGTTTTTTTGTGGTGGCTTTTCTTTTTAAGATTTATTAATGTGTATGACTGTATGACAGAAGAGGGCACCAGATCCTATTATAGAAGCTTTTGAGCCACCATGTAGGTGCTGGGAATTGAACTCAGGTCCTCTGGAAAAGCTAGTGCTCTTAACTTCTGGACTGTCTCTTCAGCCCTTGGTGGCTTTTCTTTTAAGTAGTCTGTCTCCTGTTTTGGCTTGCTTCCGGTCACAAAGGTTCCCGTTTTGCTTTTTGAAATCTCTGTTAGAGACTTTTAAAGAGAGATGGAGTTAGGCTTTGAGGAGCTGCTTATGTTCATATCTTCTGGGGCATTCTGGGAGTGTCCCCACATCTCTGTTCTGTGGTTCAGCTACTCTTACTCAGTCCCCACTTCCTGAGGGGTTGAAGGTACTTGAAGCTGGATCCTATCCATGACAAGTGTCCTTGGCCTCAATACTGTTCAACCCATCCCGGGATCCTTCTGGGAACTTCCTGAGGAAGGGGTACTTAAGTGAAGTGATACACACCTTTAATCCCAGCACTTGGATGTAGAGGCAGGTGGATCTCAGTGAGTTCAAGGCTAGCCTGCTCTACAGAGGGAGTTTGAGGATAACTGACAACCTAATAACAACAGAAACTTGTTTCAAAAAAATGAAGTAGAAGGCCTTTAGTGCTAAAAGTATCATTAATGCTCTGTCTTAGCGGATAAAGTGAAGAATTGATTGAGTGTGCAATCCTCAACATCTCCTTTTTCTCTGTCCTAATATTTTTATTCCCCTATGGGCAGTCATTTTGGTGAGTGCAGAATGTTCATCTGCTTAAACATAAGCATCATGTTGTATAACTTTTTTATTACATTACCTAAAAAGAGAACATTGTCTAGAGGGTACTAGAAATGGTGTGAAGGGGGTCCTGTAGGCCATACCTAGGACGTGGTGCCATCACAGCAGCTAGGAAGTTGGGTCTAGCACACTGAACAAGACAATGTAATGTGTAATTTGTGTGGATATGCCCCAAAATGGAATTTCTTTGTAGAGCCTGCTTAACAGTGGCTAGTGGAAATGACTGTATTAAAAAGTCAATTCACAGTATAATAAGAACACTGAAAAATGGTGAATGGAGTCCTCCACAGAATGTGAAAAGGGAAGGCCAGGCGGTCCTGTTTATATAGCCCACGTTATAGTGCTCTTAATCCTTTGCGTTTCACATACTGTAATCTGAATGTACTTTCCAAAGTTTATATATGGGAAATTGAACCTCGGTGCAATGATAATGTTGGGCGGGTGTTTGGTTCTTGAAGTTCCAGCCTCAAGAATGGATAAGGGCCATCCGGAAGAGGACTTTGAAAGAAAGTAGGTTCACACTCACTTTGCCACATGAGATCATGGCATTCCTCTCCCGAAGGATACAGCTGAAGCCCTCACCTTAGTGCCAGACATCCAACCTGCTAGACCGTGGTTTGGGATGTCTACCTCATCTGTTGTTGTTGCCCACTTTGTGATGTTCTGTTATGGCAGCACAGTGGGACAATTTATAGGGAAGCCTTGTCATTCTTTTTCCTTTGGGTCAGTAGCCTTGGATAATACACAGACAACTCTTTCTGAAGGCACTATGGCCTATTTGCTTTTCTTATTAAGAGTTAACAGTGAACATTTGACAAAGCAAGCAGTAAATCCATTTGGATGAGAAATGAAGATCAAAGTGGCCACCGATGGTGAGGCCAGACCCTGGGAAACCTTACTATCCTTTCCAGAAGTCCTTAACCTTTGAAAGACTCTGGTACCAACCAAGTTGCCTAGCATTTCTTTTCTTCCAGTGGACCCTACTAAGTATGCATACGCCTTGCAGAGACACATCCTCACATATGCCTATTCTCATAGTGTCCTCTTATATAGGTAGGTCTTCAAGGAATGTGCTGTGAGTGATTGACTGTTTGAGCCTCTTCCTTCTTGAGATAGAACATTGTCTTAACAATTGTCTCCCATGACCTGAGCAGACAGAAATGCCTGGAGGGGTGACATCACAGTTCTTGTGGGCTTGTCTTGTCTTGCTGCCACCAGGGGCTGGTGGAGCATTTGGCTTGTAGTATTGAGCATAAGGTATGACTGTCTAGTTGCAGTTTGTGGGTACTCTGACACTTCGAAGTAAGGATAGAGATGTAAGGTGGTTCTGTTGTTGTGAAAAGCTCTGCTAGGTTTTAAGAGGCCCCCCGTATCTCAAAACACTCTTTTTAGTGCCAGCTCCCAAGTATGAGTATACATGATTGTAGTTAGATGTCCTTGCATTCTGACAAGTGATTAGACTTTGGAGATAAGGGGTTGTTGTAGTATCTGTTCCTTCCTAAACTGCTGTGTGTGGCCTTGAGGAGTGTAGGGAGTCTGGTAGGCAGGGTTCTTTTCTGCCACCTGGAACCTAGGATTGAATTGTCTCCCATCCTCCCATGAGATTTCAGGGGGGATATAAGAAGGCTTGGGGCAGGGGACTCCTAGGTAAGTGTCTCTGACCTGCCACAGCTGGCCCAGGCTGGCAGCACATAACAGGACTGGAACCACTCACTTTTCTTTCCCAGGTCTTTGGCCAGTATCGCTTCCACCTGTCCACAAACATGGGGAATATCTTTGCAAACCTCTTCAAGGGCCTTTTTGGCAAAAAAGAAATGCGCATTCTCATGGTGGGCCTGGATGCTGCAGGGAAGACAACAATTCTATACAAACTGAAGCTGGGCGAAATTGTGACCACCATTCCCACCATTGGTGAGGAACTGGACCAGGGCCAGGGTGGGGATTGGGTGTGGGGATCCAGAATACAGAGGCCCTCAGCTGCAACCCTGCCCCCCAGGTTTCAATGTGGAGACTGTTGAATACAAGAATATCAGCTTCACCGTGTGGGATGTGGGCGGCCAGGACAAGATCCGGCCGCTGTGGCGCCACTACTTCCAGAACACCCAAGGTAAGTGGCCAGTCCTTGTCCTAGATTCCTATTTGCCTCAAAGAGATGCACTTGGCTCACTGAGTCTTGTGGTCTTTGCCATTTCGGGGCATGAAGCCATACTAAATAAACATCATGGCCAGTGGGAGGATTGGATCTAGAGCCTGTGGGTTGATCTGGTGGGGAGTGTTCAGTATGTACAGTAATGTGGCCATGTTTTCAGGCTTGATCTTCGTAGTGGACAGCAATGACAGAGAGCGTGTGAATGAGGCCCGTGAAGAGCTCATGAGGATGCTAGCTGAAGATGAGCTCCGAGATGCTGTTCTCTTGGTGTTTGCCAACAAGCAGGTAGGCACCAGCAAGGTCCTTCCCTGAAGGAAAACCTGTATCAGGGAAAAAAGAGGAGGGGTGAAAGACTGCCCAGGGTGATTGGCTGCTTGTGGTCCCTGCCACTAATTCCTCCTTTCCCTCAGGACCTCCCCAATGCCATGAATGCGGCCGAAATCACAGACAAGCTGGGGCTGCACTCTCTACGCCACAGGAACTGGTACATTCAGGCCACCTGTGCCACCAGCGGGGACGGGCTCTATGAAGGACTAGACTGGCTGTCTAATCAGCTCCGGAACCAGAAGTGAACCAGATCCCTCCCTCCCCCTCACTTCCTCTTCTCCGCCCTCAGCTTTCCTCTCATGTGGCAAACGTGCGACTCTGTGGTCCTGAGTGCCAGAAGCTGTCTCCATGGGTTGGTCACAGTGTGCATCGCACCGTGCTGTACATGTGCAGACGCAGCCTGCAGCCAGGTTTTTATTTAATGTAAATAGTTTCTGTTTCCACTGAGGCAGTTTCTGGTACTCCTATGCAATATTACTTAGCTTTTTTATTGTAAAAAGAGAATCAACTCACTGTCAGTACTGAGAAGGGATTTGGGTGTAGGGGCACCTGGCCTCCGGGAGCCATTGGGCTGTAGACTGGTGTCGGTATCCATTTGGTGGTTGGATTTTAACCCAAACTCAGTGCATTTTTTAAAAATAGTTAAAAATACAGGACAAGAACACTTGAACACAGAACGGAGACTATGCCTAGTGTAGGTTTTGCAGTTAATGGCCTGAATGCTAGTTATCAGATCACCTGTTTCCCTGTGGGAACAGGAGAGAAGGTGACGAACAAACCACCATCCGCTGCATGGTCACAGTAGAGCCCCCGTGACTCGCCTGTCTTTGGGTCACCTGCATTCCATAGCATTGTGCTTGTACTTGTGCTCACATGGTCACCTAGGGGTGGGCTGGGAACCATTGTGGGGTGCAGGGCCTGGCTTGTACTTGGTGTGTGGCCAGGCCCAATGGCACCCTGCATACCCAGCTTACTCTTGGGCCCACTTGGACGCGCTGGCAGGAGGCCTGGGTCTCACCAGCAGGAGTGCGTGCAAGGTGGGAGGGTCGGTCCATTACAGACCCACATCCTGGAGCACCCCCATCTCCATGTGTGAAGTAGCTTCCTCCCTCAGCCTGCAAGGGTCCGATTTGCCATCGAAAGACGACCTCTACTTTTTTCTTTTGTATTTTGATAAACACTGAAGAAGCTGGAGCTGTTAAATTTATCTTGGGGAAATCTCACTGGTTTATTTGGTGTCGTGGAACCTCTTACTGCTTTCAATACACAATTAGTAATCAACTGTTTTGTATACTTGTTTTCAGTTTTCATTTCGACAAGCACTGTAATTATAGCTATTAGAATAAAGTCTCTTAACTATTTGATGGGCTTGTGTGTCAGTGCCACCACTGCCAGGCTGCCTCCTGAGATTGAGAGCCCTTTTCATGCTATAGGAAACGTGTGTCCTTCAAGCCCTAGTGGAAGTTGGTGAGATCTGGTTGTCTTGGCTCCCCTCATGTCTTAAAAAATGTTTTGCTTTTTTTTTTTTTGGACAACTAGGGCAGCCAGCCTAGGAGTACATATCTCTAGGTAGGTGTGACCACTAGAAGATCCAAAGTCTACCATCCTCCTGAGCAGGCCCCTGCCTAAGTGGACTGACCTTCACCCCCTTGAGATACTGCCATCTTAGATAACTAATCTTCTCTCATGCTTAGGTGGCTACCTGCAGGGCACAGGTCATCATACAAGCCACAGCTTCTATGAAGTCTCAAGACACTTTGGGGTTTGCCCAAAAGTACACACTCCCAGCACAATAGCTTTTACAATCAGAACTGCTGTATTGTAGCAACCCTAATTTTTTGCTGTCTGCCAGCGTGTGCACATGGGCTCTAAAACTGCATTTTATCTGGCTATTGGACCTCTTAGGCTGACAGCAGATGCGTTCAGATACACAAAAGTTTGTTCTTCCAACTTCTTGGTCACTTGTATGGTTGTAAGGCAGCATCAAGGACAGGATTCTGGTCCCTAGACCCAGTGCCCTTAGCATGTACTGGATGGGGGCTCCAGGCTCCCAGCCTAACCTGTCCTCAGTGAGATAATACACTCTACTTTTAAAATACATTTACTTAAGTATAAAGTGGGCTTGATACCAAAAAAAAAAAAGTAGGAGTAATCAGTAACACACAACCTCAAACCTCATGGGCCTGGCCTGTGGCAGCAGAGACTTATATATTCCTTGGCAGGGGAACAAGGCAAGAGCCCTCATAGAACCACTAGGCTCTGGTAATCCAGGACCCACTCTATGACCTGGAGTGGTTCCCTCCAAATGGCAAGATAGAGCCTAAGATCCAGCAAGCTTGGCTCAGGATCCTGTCAGGGAGCAGCCACCGCCGTATCCCAGATAGGATGAGATAGTCAGTTGGGCAAGTAGGGCTTGGGCTTGTAGCCACTTGGCATCCAGTGGCTGTGCTCTGTAGACCCCACAGAGTTCCGAGTTGGGCAGGGCAACCAGAGCTCTGGTGTCCTTTGGTCTAGCCACATTCTCAGTCATCAGAGCTTCTGTCTTGTTTGCGGGATGGGTTCCTTCCACTGTCCTGGCTATGTTCCCGCTTCCTCTTACAGCAGGGAGAGAAGTCAGAATGTCTCTGGCGTCTGGGCCTATGAAGACAAGGACAACCAGACACTTAAAGGAAGAGTCCCTCACCCTGCCAAGCATCAGGCTTGGCTAGCTTTACAACCCCCACCCCCGTTTCTTCAGTGTCCCAGGTAGAGTTGGGCCTAGCCTACCGGGCAGGAGAGGGAGATGAGGAGCAGCTGTCAGCCTCCCTCTTATGTTCTTTGTCTTTCTTCTTTTTGTGTTTCTTGTGTTTCTTCTTCTTTTTCTTCTTTTCTTTCTTGCTTTTCTTATGGCTCTCTGCACTGCAAGAAACAATAGAAAAAAAAATCTAAGCTTGAAGGACTAGAATCTACTCCACTGTGGGGTAGTTTCACCTAGCAGGGAAAGGCAGACTAGGGCAGGGCCCATACCATAGCATTGTGCACTGATAATTTCTAAATGTTGTGAGTCTGTATTTGTAAATGAGCTTATTAATATTAGACTCCATGGCTACAAGGATGAGTGCTGGAATGCTGCCAACCTGGGTGGGCCTTCTCTCTCTCTTTGGAGACAAGTTCTCATTATGCAGCCTTTTCTAGTTTGGAACTCACTGTTTTACCTATGTACAAATTTGAGATGACACAAAAGTAGAAGTAACCAGACACAGATACACAGATAAATCCCAAGGACTGGAACCAATTTGTGAGAACTCTTAGATCAGCCTGCTTCTGTCTACCAAATGCTGGGATTAAAGAAAGTTGTGTGCCACCACCCCAGGCAACTTATGCCACCTCCCACCAAACTGGCCAGCATCACGGTCTTGAGTGTCACTCATCACTCTACTAGGTCACCTATGGCAGCTACTGAGACTCCAACCCAGAGGTGGAGGTCCACCTACTTCAGTAAAACTAAGAGAGCTAAGGCAGTGCTTCGCCCCTGAATGCGTGTGTGGACAGGAAGTCAGACTCAACTTACTCCAGTTCAGCCTTGTCCTCAGCACGAGGCTTCTTCCTGGTAGCAGATGGGGCAGTACTTGGGCCTTGGCTGTCCACACGGTGGTGCTGTATGAGAAGAGTAGCTGTGGTAAGGGTTACCCAGGGAGTCCTGCCCCACATCTCGGATACCTCCAAACCCCAGGATCCTGTGTATTGGAGTTGACAGGGTTTACCGTGAACACTGACAGCCCAAGTTTGGCAGCCTCTTTGTCTTCTCGGGATAGTGCCACACGGCCCGCGGAGCCACTGCAGGGGACAGAACATTTGAGGACAGCTCTCAATCACCGCCCAGTCCTGCCCCAGACTCCCAAACTGTCCTAACCTGGCGCTGCCCAGACCCAGCAGCCGGTCCACGCCCTTCTCCTCAGGGTCTCCTTCCCGTTTGCAGATCTCCACGAAGTCCTGCGGAAGTGGGGTAAGACAGGAGATTCTAGGACGGAACAGACGGACCCGCAACCACCCTGCGGGCTTCGAGCCCATATCTCAGACTCACCTCCTTGCTCAGGCCGGTGGGCTGTTTCCTCACGTTCTTGTAACCACTGCGAGCGAGGGTCGGGAAGGCGCATCAAGGGTCTGGCTCCTCGGTCCCCTTCCTTTCCCCTGCTCCGCCCACATCCAGCCCCGCCCCAGGACCACCCAGATCCCGCCCTCGGCGCTTGCGGTCGCCCCGCAGCCTAGGCACTCACAGTGCGGCCAGAAGCGCCTCACGCTCCGCCTCGCGCACGGCTGCCAGCTCTTCCTCACGGCTCGGGCCGGTACACGGCGCGCGGTCCTTCGCGTACCAGGTGAGGTCGCGGCCCTTCTGCCAGCGGCCTACAGGCGCCATCAGCGAGTTGCCCAAGTAGTTCTCCCTCTGCTTGTCAGTCTTAACGTCCTCCCAATTGAACTGGTCCTGCCCGCCACGGACGCCGCCGCGACTGGAGCCGAACATGGCGCTGGAGCCGCTGCACAGCCTTCAGTACCCACGGTCCCGAGACGGACTCCCTGCAGCACTCAGCCTCCGGACGCTCGCCGTGACGTCACTCTCGCGCCCCAGCGCGCGCCTGCGCTCTCGCTAACGTTTCCATGCGCCTGCGCACTGCCTATCCCGGGCCGACTCAATCAAGGTCCTCTTTCTTAAGGGCGTTCAGGGCTTCACAGGCGCATCCTTTATCCTATTACCACGTGCGCCTGCGCACTAGCTCCACGAAGGGCCGTTGTGCTGTCCCCACCTGATAACGCTTGTGTTAGGAATCTCGGTGGAATGGAACACCACAAAACCTTAGTGACACCAGGAGGGACCCGCCCCGTGCTTCCTGAAAAGCCAAGAGTGCTAACTCTAAAGGAAGGCCTGAGATCGCGGGTCACTGTTGAAACTAAGTTAAATAATGGCAAAACTTCACGGAACACTGAGGGGCAGATAAAGACAAAGTCACCAAAGAAACATAGATCCACTCTTCCGTGCTCTGGGTAACAGAGTGTGCGTGGCATGAAAGTCCAAGCATTCCTAAACCATCTGTGTTCTCTGCAGGTGAAGCTTTACTGGGCAATTTACTGAGACTGTGCCTCAAAATGAACAGAAACGGAGCTACATCTTAATGATAGATCACTTGCCCAACATGTAGGAGGTATTGGGTTCCATCCCTAGTCTGATAAACTACCCAACCTGGAACTCACTAGCATCTCAAATAGACCAAGACAGACTCATTTTTATGTCTTTCTTCTGAACACATCTTAAGTACCTGCCAATAGCTTGTGAGGCTCCTGGTATAAGCCCTGAGCTCATGTCCTGGCTTTAGATGACACAGCTGGCCTCAGATCCCGCAGAACAAGATCATACTAGGGATGAATAGATGGTCCCAAGGGGAGCTGCACAATAAGGTGTAAATGTATCCTTTATTTGCTTGATGTAATTGTCTTTTATTTATTTATTTATTTAGGTTTTTCGAGACAGGGTTTCTGTGTGTAGCCCTGGCTGTCCTGGAACTCACTTTGTAGACCAGGCTGGCCTCGAACTCAGAAATCTGCCTGCCTCTGCCTCCCAAGTGCTGGGATTAAAGGCGTGCGCCACCACTGCCCGGCTTGTAATTGTCATTTCTGAAGCTTACTGCCTCAGTGTGCTAACCTAGGCCTAGTCCTGGAAGCGTCTAGCCTCCGTACAATCTTATCTTGGCCTAGAATGTTTTCAGCCTGAGACCTATTGCTGAATAAGCTCATCCTTTAGGCTCTTTCTGAACTCTAGTTGGATGGTCAACTCAGCTGTTCTGGCCCAAACTCCTCTACACACTGAATGATTCAAACCTGCTTCTTTCAGCTTCTCCCGAATTGCTCTGCTTGGTCTTATACTACCTTTGGTATTATGTTCTAATCTTCTGGCTACTTCTCATTTTCTGGCTCCTTCTGTCTTCACCTGGCTAATTTGTTCTCTCTCTGCAACCTGTCTCTGTACAGCAGTCCCAGTAAAACTCCCCTCTCCTATTCTTTCTCCTAAGTCACCTCTTTCCTCTCTGTTCTCATGAGAGTTAGGTATATCTTATTCTGTCAGATCTTTCTGAGTCATCACTTTCAAACATGGGTGCTTCCTTCTAACAAACTAAGTTTATCTTTATTGGGATTAAAGTTGTGTACTAAAACTGAGGCACACTAGAAGTGGGTTTTTCCAGGAAACAACAAAATCTCAAGATTCATGGTGTGATCAAATATCCTGCAACAATAAGGGAACAGCAGACAATCATGTGGGCCACAGGGAAAAAGCACACCAGCCATCTCCCAGGGAAGGTCTCCAGAAAGCAAGATAGCAGCCTCTGGGGCCCTCACCTTTAACCAGGCTAGGTATGTTTAGGACACAGAAGGCAGAGCAGCATGGTCAGACCACAGAATGCATACTAGGTGAAGCTATGAAGGAAGTGTGCTACAGGGTTGGGATGGTACAGGACAGATGTCCAGAACAGTGCTAAGGCCTGTGCATCCTTTAGTAGTCACCTGTTCGAGGAGAACCAGAATCTGAAGTAACCGAGAACTGCTATGAGCAGTTGGATAATCCCAGGCCTGCTTTCGAGGTTAGGTACTCTGTGCTCATGCATCTGAGGAAGCCAGTGGGTTTTATATCACTATCAGGAGTGCTAAGGTTCAGGCAGTTGCTCATAGGCTTTGGCTAATATAGTCACTTATTCTGTAGACTAGGGGCTCAAGACACAGCCTGGCCACACTCCTGGGTTCCCAAGGGCAGGAAAGTGTTTCTCCCTTGGTTGTCTTTTAGGAAGGGACCTATTAATGGAGGAGGTAAGAAGGATGACTGCTAGCTGTATGTGACCCAGGAGTTGAACTTGGGGGTTTCTATTAGTAGGCAAGCAGAGCTTTTAGTTGCTGGGTACTTCCTGTCCACATACGTCACAACCAACTTTATAACAGTTTAAAACCCAGAGGTCTGAAGCTGTGTATGATGGCACCTTTAATCCCAGTTCTCATGAGGTCAAGCCTGGTTTACATATGGAGTTCTAGACTGACCAAGCTGAGACCATGTCTCAAAAAACAAAACCCAAACAAATAATCGACCCCACAGGTCTGACCTAAATGGACCCTGAAGCAAAGCCTTTCGATCTGGCTTTAACCTGGCACATATTTCTCAGAAATGATGAGTTCCAGGACGGGGCTTCCACACAAAAGACAATGACAGAAGGCCATGGTTTCAAGAATGTATGGTAAACACACAGAAGCCCTCCATCCTTACAAAATGTCCCTGGTGGAACGCCCTGACAGTTACTTCTTGGTCTTGGTCCAAAACCGTTTATATCGTTCAGTGTCAAAACTGTCAACCACCTCTGGCTCTTCTTCCCTCTTCTGCTGGAGCTGAGCCTCACGTTTTCGGAACCGGGCCTTGCGCTCTTCTGGAGACAGGGCATCCAGGTCTAGGGGCATCTGTGTGGGGAAAGGCAGAGGTTATGTCCACACCACTGGGGAGTCAAGGAATGACTGAGAAAGACACCTGCACCTCCTTTGCCTGCACCTTCTGTACTGTGCTGGTTATGCTAGTCATAGACACTAGTTATGGATTTTGTTTTGTTTTGAAGGGAAATGTTTTTCTGTTCTTTTCCCCTTGACTCATGGTATGTTTGCTTAAGATTGAATCTCAATTAGGCCAAGAAAGCCTTGAACTAGAGCAGTCATCCTCAGCCTCCAGTGCTATGATTATAGATGTGTTACCATGTGCAGTTTTATGTGGTCCTGAGACCAAAGGCTTTGTACCTATCAGGCAAACACTCTGCCAATTAGGCTACAACTCAGTCTATATTTGTTTAGACAAACAGACTTGTTAAGCCTGGTATGGTGAGATAGGCCTATATCTCAGCACTTAAAAGAGGTAGAATATTAAAGGTCAGCTTCAGCTATGTATTCAAAGCCGGCCTGGTTTGCATAAGACCCTGTATCAATAAAACAAAAACAAAACCCAAAAAAGAAAGTATCAACTTGTTTGTTCTAATTTTAGTGACTGGAGTTTTTGATGTAAATCCCCCAACAACCTGTTCCCTTCCTCCTGCACTATAGTAAAGGGACTGTACCTACATATGCAACTCCAATCCCAAGTTCTGGTCTTGGGCCCTAACACAAGAACCTACTCAAGGAAGCTTACCGCTAACATGCGTCGTGGCTCCCGGTATCGGATATGGATAGTGGAGCCGTCCTGCTTGACCAACAGCACAGGGTAGAGGCGAGCATAGGCCTGGCGGCGCAGTCGAGTGAGTGAGGCCCTGCTGCAGTCAGCTCTCCAAGGGGATGTGTGTAGGTAGTGGGGTGTAGGAAAGGCTGCTCTCACACCACAGAGCTTCAGCAGGCTATGGGCAGACATGCAGGCACTGGTTGATGGATGGTAGTTGAGGTAGGTGGCACCAAATGCCAGGCTAGCCAGCCCCTGTCAGGGTATGACAGAGACCTGCCGAGCAACCACCTAGCAACGATTGGCAGTTCACATTTAGGGACCTCCATTGAGCTATTAGCAGACTCGAAATAGTCTATAATGAAGGACTCGGGACACAAGCCTTCCAACACTGAGGAAAGGGATAACAACCCCTTCCTGGAGAGCACAGGGTGTCTTGGGGAGTTCCTGAGGGGACTGGAATTTTATGCTTACCCAAGCAGACTGCCCAAAGGCATAGGCATTGTTTTCCTTAGCACTGTGACGGCAGGAGGAAACAGTCACTGTTCCTGATGTAGGCCCTGCTAGGCAAGGAGAAAGAAAAAACTGTTTTTGGTTTTGTTTTCCATTTGATTATTGTCCTAAAATCCTGGCCTGGAGCTAAGTCAGACCCAAGTGCATCTCTAGTCCAACTGACAGACTATCAGCCTTCTACTGTACAACAGCCTAGTATTTACATATGACCTGTGCAGCTGTTCAAAGATTCCTAAAAGAATACAAAGCCAGGTGTGGAAGTGCATGCTTGTATTTCCCACGATCTAGAGGCAGAAGCAGGAGGATCATGAATTCAAGGTTATCTTGTTACACAGGGAGCTAAAAGTTAGGCTGGGTTACTTGAGACTGTCTTAAACACACACACACACAAAGAAAACTGAAGCAAACCTAAGGATTTACAAAAGCCATATAACCGTTTTTCACCTGTTTCGTTTAGAAAACAAAAAACCCTTATGTTCAATGCAGACTGAATTAAAAAAAAAAGTTATCTTCAATCTGTGGTTTGCATTTTTCAATACAGAAAATTGGGTGTGAGAGCTAGGTGTGTGTCATTTGCCAGTCTAGAAAATCCTTTTGGAGGTTTATTTACAAAAGCAGCTACCAGGGTCCTATCCTTCAAAGACTGAAGCAGTTTTCAGCGGGACAAAGGCCCGCCCAATTCCTTAAGTTTATGGAACCACAACCCTGTTGTGCGGGGTATGTGTGGAGTGCTTGGTTCACTTTCTTTTTAACATCTTTCTAGTTTCCATAGCAATACTGCGAGAAGACTATTTTCAACCCCGCTTACAGACGAGAAAAGAAGCTACTTTCTTCAATCCCAGAAACTCCCATAGTGGTCTAAGCAGGTAGAAGTAGAGAGTCCCACACTCAGCAAGATAGAACCAGTGGGCGAGCGTATAGACTAGAAGGTTCCCACCTAGGGAGGGAACCGCAGGGTAGGGCACCACTGCCCCGAAAGAGGTGATCCCGCTGGTCAAAGTCCCAAGTTCGGGGGCCTCCTCCTCTCTAGCCACGTCGACTAGGCCCGGGGTCGTCTGAGGAGAAGTCCCCTCCCATTTGCTCCACCCGACGCGCAAGTCGCCCTCCCATTTACTCTTCAGTGATGGGGCCGGTTGGTGCCGGCACCCAAAACACGCCAACCTGCGACCGCCACCTTAGCGTGGGAGAGACCTCGTAGACCCGCCGTGCAGAACTTTACTCGATAGGTGGGAAACTGAGGCCGAGCCACGCAGGGCCACCCAGGGAACCCTTCACTGTAGTTGACAATCCTCCACCATAACCTAGATGTCCTGCAGGCGCCCGCGGCGCGCGGTGATGACGTCATGTGGCGCGGGGCGGCCGGCCCCATTGAGGGCGGAGTAAGATTAGGGCCTACTCTGGGGAGCCCTCGTTAGTTGTCCAGGTTCTGGCGTTGCTGCGGGTTGCAAAACTGAAGTAGGTTAGGTCGGCGGACTACCCAAGTCCAGAGAGTGTGGGCGGGAGGCCGTCGAAATTCTGTGACTTTCTAGGGTGCAGGCAGCCCAAGGCTCTGCAGTGCGTGGACAGCATTGCTACGTACCCCTGGGCAGTCCTTAGTTTCCATGCCTGGTGGTTTTCCAGATTTGCTCCGGATCCGATGGTCGCCCTTGACCCCTTTCAGCAGGTACACGGCTTGTCTTGGGTTCGTGATGGAACCAGGTCTGGAAGATGGACATCCAAATGCCAAGTCGGGATGGCAAAACAGCCAACGTGAAGGAGTTTGAGTCACTGCGTGAGGAGTATCATTAGAGAGCAGTCGGATCTTCAGAACCAAAGAACACTTTCAAGCACCACTCAGTAGGACACTAAAGGGTCCTGAAGCTCTTCACCGTTTTGAGTTTTTGGCAGTGGTTTATTGTGAGCCCTGGAGGTGTGCTGCTGTGCAGGCTGCAGGACTCCCTCCAAAGTTTCTCAGGATAACTACACAAGCTTAACTTATGTGCTGCCTTTAGAGGACTTTGCCACATTGGGCCCCTGGCGTCATTATGGCAGATCTTTTTCCTTCCCCTTTCCTGTTTTTTCCTGAGTTACATGTCTCTTACCATCATCCCTATTGGGTTGCACTGATCAGTTTAGTTCCTTGTCTCCTCCTAGGACTATCTAACATGTAGGCAGGAGTCTACAAGAAACACAACGAGAAGTGTTTTTTGTAGCCAGCCTCTGGAACTCATTGCACATACTGACCTGCAAGTGTCGTTATCAGGCACTAGAAAGCAGGGAGCTCCTGCTCCTGCGACTATAAGCTGGTGCCTATAGGATTTCCGAAGAGGAAGCTCTAGCCACCTTACAAAGTCAGGTGGTCTTCTATCAGCCAGTGAGCTCTGGCAATGGCTGGAGTGGCACAGGCATTGTCTGAAGAAAGGGCTGGTGAGCTTTTCTGCTCACCTCTAGACAGCAGTCCTCTTGTTGTTAAGTCGTGCTGTCAGGGCAGATGGCCGGGAGTCCTCTGGGTGCTGTGAAAGAGTGATTTATGATAGATCAGTGAGCTCCAGCAGAGGGTACTCAGTCTGGGGGACAGGTGGTGGGGACATCACATACCTGGTGGTGGGTTTGCTTTGAGTCTATGAGGCTCTAAGACCTCAGATGTGTCTTCCATTCTCCACTGAATCCATCATTAAGTCTTGAGACTTATTTTCACTGTCTGAGGTTCTGTCTGTTGTCCCAGTTAGGGAACCAGAAATATCTTTGAATATAGTGATAATAAAGAGATTGTTGGATATGTCTTAACTATGTTGCAGGTTAGAGAATGGAGGGAGAAAAGAATAGGGCCATTTATTTATTTATCTATTTACTTATTTATTTTTGTTTTTCTGAGACAGGGTCTCACTATGTATCTCTGACTGTTGTGGAATTCGTTGTGTAGACCAGGCTGACCTGGAACTCAAGAGATCCATCTCCCTCTGCCTCCCAAGTGCTGGGATTAAAGGTGTGAGCTACCATGCCCCACATAAAAGGCCGTTTTTTAACTGACAACTTTAAGCCAGAAAAGAAGGAGGAGGAATCACTTCTTTTTAGGGACAGTGTGACTTCTTCTGATGTCTTCAAACAATTGTTGTTTTAATGAGGGTTGCTTAGAGCTCAAGTGTAATGTTGAGGAGCACTCTAACTCCTAGATCATGTATTTTTTCCCTTAGCTTCAATGGGGTAGTATTTCAGATGGTATCTTGAGGCTTCCAAGGATACTGGAGACTCAAATATCATCTCACACTAAGCTGTCTGAGACAAACTGAAAGTAATCCCAGTACTTGGAAGCTAGAGGCAGGTGGATCAGAATTTCAAGGGCTACACAGCAAGTTTGAGACTAGTCAGAGGTATATGAGACTTAGTCCCAGGAAGAAAAAAAGAAAAAGACAAGCCTTGAAACCAAGACTCTCTCCCTTCTGAAACCTTTGGATAAAAGGCTAAGTTTGTGCCTGGTCTATCATGCCCAAAGCTTCTATGAAATCTCTTCCTGCTGACCCGGAAGGTCTGCCTAGCAGAGGTTCCAGTCACTTCAATGTGTGGATGACTTCCTCTGGGCCCTTTCATGGCAGTATGTGAGGGTACTTTTGGCTGCCAAGGACTGTAAGGTTTTGTTTTGTTTTCATTTGCAATAAGGTTCACTATGGAGGGCAGGGAAGCCTGCAACTCACTATAGCCTCAAACTTGTGATCCGACTGCCTTAGCCTCTTCAGTGCTGGGTCTGTAGTCATGAATCATCATACTGAACATAGGTGAAGTATAAATTATCGTAGTCATGGAAAACCGAATAAAGTTCCTCAAAAAGTCTATTTGGCAGCTGGACGTGGTGGTGTATGTACTCAGGAGGAAGAGGAAGAAAGATCTCTGAGTTCGAGGTCAGCCTGGTCTACAAAGTTCCAGGACAGCCAGGGCTGTTACACAGAGGAATCCTGTCTTGGAAAAAAAAAAGTTGATTTGGCATATGATCCTGTTTAGCCTCACTGCTGGGTATTTACACAAAGGGGAAGGAGGTCAGAAATGGCACCTGCACATGTTTGCTGGGCACTACTCACAGCTAGGGTAGGGGGAAGAAGTCTCAAAAACAGAAAAGGGAGTTGTAGAGCTAGAGCTGAATGCTTGCTGCTCTTGTACAGGAAGAGTTCAGTGGACCGGTCACCCACATCTGCTTGTAACTGCAGCTCTAGAGGATCAGATCTGACCTCTGTGCATGTGCATGCGCGCGCGCGCACACACACACACACACACACACACAAGCATGTAAATAATTTTTCAAAAGAAAAGGAGTCCCACTCTTTTCTGCATCTAAGACATACATATTCTAAGGTAAAATCAGTGCTCATGGAAATAAATTCATCTGAATTGGAAAATGGGTGGCACTTAGACTCATACGGTACAAGGTGTCTTAAAATTCCCTAAATGCCAGCTGTACAGACTTCTTGGTCTCACTAATTACTGCCACAACTAAGCCCTCAACTTTTCTATGCAGCCTAACTTTTCTGCCTCAGTCACTGTTCTATTGCTATGAAGAGACGCCATGACAAAGGCAACTTTTATAAAAGAAAACATTTGATTGGAGGCTTGCTTACACTTTCAGAGGCTTAATCCATAATCAACCTGGTGGGAAGCAGACAGGCACGGTGCTGGATGAGTAGCTGAGAGCTTCACATGTTGATCCATAGGCAGGAGAGAGAGAGAGAGAGAGAGAGAGAGAGAGAGAGAGAGAGAGAGAGAGAGAGAGAGAGAGCGCGAGAGCGCACATTCCCAGTGTGGGCTTTGGAAATGTCAAAGCCCACCCTCAGTGATACACCTCTTCCAGCAAGGCCATATCTACTCCAAACAAGGCCACCCCTCCCAATCCTTCCAAAACAGTTCCACTAACAGGGACAAAGCATTCAAACATATGAGCGTATGGGGGTCATTCTCAGTCAAACCACTCCAAACCCTGAAAGATTCAGCCTTTGACAAGGGAGAAAAAAGCAATTAAGTCCCTGATGGAGAAACTTTTCCTATAGAAAATGTTTCTATTTGTTCCCAAATAGAGAAAAAATGTCAGGGCAAAGCAACAGTTCCATCCAAGTCTAGCTCATTAGTGTCACTTACAGGAGAATGGCTTTGTCATGCAGCACTGTCACTGAAAAGCCCATCCCAGCATGGTGACAGCTTACTGAACTCCCCCTGTGCAACTTGCAGGCATCCAAGTCCCCTGTGCAACTTGCATCTATACCTTGTGAAGAATCTATTCTCTTCCAGAAGTTACCACTTATAGAGACCCTCTGAGTCTTAAAGTATTAATGAGGCTTGTGAGCCTTTTCCTTCCCTCTACATGAAAGCATTCAAATTCAGAAATAGCGGTGCCAACAGTCCCTGGCCTTAGTACAGACACCCTAATTGTCAATTCATTTATGAATGAGAAGGAAGGAAATGTGTCAGGAGTCCTAACTCATGAGTGTGGAGCTCACCACTGCAGCCAACAGCTGGCTCCACCAGCCCATGCTAACCTTGCTCACCCGACCCCCGAAGAAGCCCCAGACCTCCATGACTATTTTTGTACCCTGAAGGCTTGGCACATCCTCGAATTACCCAATATCTTTCTGCTAACCAGCTCCCCTCCTAGGGATCCTGATGTTGACAAGTAGCACAGGACCCTCACTGTGGCAGACACAGTCCTGCCTCTCCCTTCCCTCGTACCACACACCACATAACTGACTTCACACAAACCTCCTGAGCACCTGAAAGGATGTACAGGAAGCGCCCTCAGCCAGTGTGCGTGGTTTTGGCTCATAGAGGGCACATACATAGAGGACGGTGAAGGTAAATACAGCCACCACTTCCTCAACACTGTAGAGGAACTAGCATCTTACGACACTTCATCATAGTATGTGACTGCCTTGCCTTCATAGGAGCTGCCCTCTTGCTGGGAAGCTGCTAACAGTTAAGTATGTGTGCACGGAGTGAGTGCTGTATGACTTGGGATACGGTAGAAACAGCAGGGGTTTCTTGCCTCCTACGCAGATGAGATAAAGAACGGGCCACATGTCAAATACAAACCAGATGCAATTCAACTGCCTGCTGTCCGCCTATTATGTCTTAGGAGGAGCAAAAGCAAACTCTGAGGCTGGAGGAAATCTCCTAGCAGATACACTACAACGAATACCGCCTTACCCGAAGAGACAACCTCCAAAAGATCTTAGTAACATCACTGAAGTCTCATAGAGCCAGTGACTGAGTAGAAAAGCTGGAGAGGGGGTGGCTGCTGGCTCAGTGGCTGAAGTACCCTGCCACAGGCCACGTCGTATTTCAGTTTGAGTTACTATGGCAAAAACTGGAGGCTAGGGGCTTCTACAGAAAAGAGGTTTACTTTGCTCACAGTTGGGGAGATGCAAAGGGTCCCTTGACAGCACCGTGGTGGCAGAAGCCCATGCGAATTGACGACTGTACAAAGCATCAGGGGATGCCAAAACATCCAAACCTGAGCCCTGATAGCCTACTCAGGGGAGAGCTAACCTACAAGACTAGTATCGGTCCCTCCTGAGGCTAATGCTCTTAGTGACTCAGTCATCTCCCAGGAGAACCTTAACAGTCACCCAATGTACACACAATCTAAAAGCTGATTTTGATAAAAAGTACTGAGTCCTCAATTGGTCCAGACAGGTACCCCATGATGAGATAATACACCATCTGGGAATGGCCCCCAGGCAGGAACAGTCATCTGATAGTCCCCTCAGATGCTCTGGAGCCATTTTTGAAGAACCTGAACGAAATGATCAGCCAAATCACAGTTCAACCATGCATGCTTCCTTAGGTCCTCACCTGCTCAGTCACCCTCTATTTTAAGTTTGCATCGGTAAAGTTTATGGCTTGACCTCCGTCTTCTAAATACAACTATACTGAAAGTTAAGTGCCTCTGCCTTTTCCTCGTCATTTTCTTGTTTTATTTATGGGATGAGTAGCTAGATTTTGCTGGGTCCTTCTAGAATTGGGTCTCTGGTATAGGACTCTGGGGACATTGCTACCTTAACATCCTACACTGATGACTAAGCACTCACATATGGTGTGTGAGGGCCGTATCTAAATCAAAGCACTGCATCCCAGCCTTCAAGATTCTTAGCCCTCTCACAAAGCAAAATGCTATTAATCTACCCCTACGAATCCCAAGTAGCTCATGACGTCATTGCTTGTCCTAGTGAGATTTATATGAATTTAACACAAGCTATAGTCACCTGAGAGGAAAGACCCTCAACTGAAAAAATGCCTCCATAAGACCAGGCTGCGGGAAAGCCTGTGGGGTGGTGGCAGCTGCTCTTCTTTTTTAATTTTTTATTGATTCTTTGTGAATTTCACATCACGCACCACAATCTCACTCATCTCCCCATCCCTTTACATCTGCCCTCTGCCCTTGCAACCTCCCCCACCAAAAGAAAATAAAAATATAAAAAAAAGCATAGAAAATGCCTTGTCTGAGCCGGGCGGTGGTGGCGCATGCCTTTAATCCCAGCACTTGGGAGGCAGAGGCTGGAGGATTTCTGAGTTCGAGGCCAGCCTGGTCTACAGAGTGAGTTCCAGGACAGCCAGGGCTACACAGAGAAACCCTGTCTCGAAAAAACCAATTCATGTGTGTGTGTGTGTGTGTGTGTGTGTGAGAGAGAGAGTGTGTGTGTGTGGTGTGTGTGTGTATATATATATATATATATATATATATATATATATATATATATATATATGTATATATATGTTCCACTTGGTACCAATCAGAATAAAGGTCAGTTAGAACTGTTCTGTTTAGCTAGCCAAAATAGCTTGAGTCACAGCTGACTACTGACTGGGGCAGCACTTCCTGTGCCTGCACATGAGCTCACTGTGGTTTTTCCCTCTATAAGCTGGCCCTGAGAAATGTTCAAGGTCCAGTCTCAGCTCCCAAGTCTAGGCTGTGACCATGATCAGTCTTGGGGTGTGCATTCAATAAACCAGCCCTGTTTAACTAGAATGGAGTCTGAGTGGTTTGTATGGCGATTCCTGAAGCCCCAAAGAGTTCTTATTTTCACTAATAAAAGACGTTAAGACAGAACTGGAAGAATGGCTCAGCAGTTAAGAGCACCGACTGCTCTTCCAGAAGTCGTGAGTTCAATTCCCAGCAACCACATGATGGATCATAAACATCTGTAATGGGATCTGATGCCCTCTTCTGGTGTGTTTGAAGATAGCAACAGTGTACTCACATACATAAAATAATTCTAATAAAGAAAAAGTTAAGAAATGACACAAACAGAAGCTCGAAGACAAAGAATGACTCAGACAGAAGCTCAAGGACAACTTATTAGAGTTTAGAAGGAAATTCCTAGGGCAAAGTGTAAATTTCACAGTTTCCTGGTGAATGAAAATGACATGATGAGGCCAGGCGGTGGTGGCACACGCCTTTAATCCCAGCACTTGGGAGGCAGAGGCAGGAGGATTTCTGAGTTCGAGGCCAGCCTGGTCTACAAAGTGAGTTCCAGGACAGCCAGGGCTACATAGAGAAACCCTGTCTCGAAAAAAAAAAAAAAAGAAAATGACATGATGTACCTCCAAGTTATGGTTGAGGAGAAGGTTTTTATTGTAGATATGAGGGAGAGCACAGCCGGAGGCATCTGGAAGAGTCCAGAGCAGGGAGAGAAAGAAGTAGACCAGACATGACCAGGAGACTGATCCAGGCCATGAGAGGAGTGTAGTGGAAATTTTCGTCGGGAGAACCGCGCAGTCCGCCTACGCAGCATTGCGGCGCTCCCCCCACCCCACTTCCGTAGGCCCATGTGGACTAACGTTTGGCTGTCCCTTGGAGGACGTGACAAGACGGGGTTTAATATGGAGTAGGTGGGGCCGGCGAGGGTGACGCAATGGCAGCGGGTAAAGGTGGGATGTGGCCGGCGCTGGTGCTTTGCGTACTGGGTCTGCGCAGCCATGCTGCACTCCGGTATGTCCCCGTGGGCCGGCGCGCCGCTGTGACGTAGTCCTGCGGGCGGTCCCTGATGCTGCGGCGCCCGCTGGTCGGGCTGGCGGTGGCCGCCCTGGGTCGGATCTCTGCTGACGGTGAGTTCGCTGGCAGCTGGTTGTCTACGGAGCGGGACTCGAGGCAGCACGTTTCCCTTGCGTGCCATCTCCAGTGACCCTGCTCTTGTGGGGATGCCGGGTGAACGTGTTTTTCGGGACCCCAGAACGACAGGGATGGGCACGCGGAGTCCCAGCCGTCCGGAGACCGGCGCAGCCTGAGCCTAGTCTGCGCTCTATCTCTGCTCCCTGCCCAGTCGGCATCCTGGGTAGGCTAAAGCACTTGGCTTTACTCCTCAGCCACTGAGGGTGCTGGACATGGTGCAGGCCTTGCTGACGCCTGGGTCTGACTATTAGGATTTGGCCTGTCCCGGTTTTATTTTTTAGAAAAAAAATATTAAGCTGCCTTTGGGCATAATATTCTCAGGCTTCGTTTTATCCAACGTGGAAGTGGGCGGGGTTCTTTCAGGCGGTGACTGGAGGAGGAGCAGGTGAGCGGTAGGATTAGCGGTATCTGAGGAGAGAGGGAGAAAGCAAATGTTTGGTCAGTCTTTGGTAGGGTCCAGGGAGAGAAAGAAGGCGGCAGTTTGTTTCTGTGGGTGCTCCATCAGTTCACCTTTCAGGAGGTCATAGGCTAGTTATGAAGCTACTACTAAAGTTGTTTCCCTTTCTCTTCTGTTTTGACACACACACACAATCCCCAGGAAACATGATAGAATTTGAAAAGAAAAGGCAGAAGGAGGTGAGGGAGGAAAGAGCCCAGGCAACAAAGAAGGAAAGGTAGAATAGGGTTGAGCTTTTGGGAGGCAGCTGTATGAGCAAGTTTTCTTGTATCCCTGACCCTTCTGGTTGGGCCTTAGTCTTCCCTGTCCCATCCTGTCCTGTCCCATCCTGTCCTGTCCCATCCTGTCTTGTCCCCATCCTCCCAGATTGCATGTGCTGGTTCCTATCCTTCTTGACTCTGCTTCTGCTGGTTCCTAGTCTGCCCTGCCCTGCCCTACCCTACCCATTCCCTGCCGACGACACTACTGGTTCCTTTGCCCTACCTTATCCCCCATTCTCCTCCACCGTTCAGTCTTCCCTGACCCCGTAAGGCCATCGTCTCCCTTCTGCAGGAGCGAGCAGATGACAAACTGTGCAGTGTCCTAGGTCTTTCCACTGTATTCTCGTTGGGTTCTGAGCCTTTCTCCTTTATGTTTCCTCTACCTCACCATCACGGGTTGGCATCAGATTCCTGGTCAAGAATCAGCCTGTTTCGTTTGGTCCTTGCTGGGAAGAGACGCAAACGGAGATGGGTAGCACCAGGAAGGGGCAGCAGGCTGTCCGTAGTTGGCTTCTGCTCCTCCACCTCTTTGTTAGGAGGCCATGGTAGGTCCATCTGGTTCAGAGGAACAAGAATGAAAATGCTTTGGCTGCTCTTGCTGCTGCTGTTGGAAGAGGCGCCCAAGTCTTGGGGGGGGGGGCGTTCAGAGCTCGGGTATGTCAGTCATGTCTGCCTGGCACTGTTTGTCTTGGAGGACTGGTGACTCTTCTCATTCCTGGAAGGGCCTTCTCGTCAGTTGATACGATGGAGGTGATGGTTGTGACAGATTTCCAGTCCTAGAGGCCTAAGGTATAGATAATAGATAGGAAGAGGCTGTATAGGAAGGTTTGTCTAGGGATGTCCCAGCAGAGCATGTTCCCTCCAGTACTCTTATGAAATCACTTGAATCTTGGCTTGTTTAACAATTAGGGGCTTGGGGCATTTTGTCAGGCAGTTAAAGTTTGGGACTGGGAAAGCTGAAGAGATGGGGGTCCTGTGGAGATGTCACCAATGGCCTTGTCACCTGGCTACTGACGAGAGCCCCTCCTTCGGTGGGCCTGGGAATTTCCCAGGTCCATAGTAGTCCTGCCAGGTCCACTCTGTACTTGTTGTCTGCCACTGTACCACACAGCTAGCTAGCCAAGGTCATCTGGTGTAGTCTCTGTAGATCTCATCAAAGATCCATGAGCTGTGTGTGCCAAGGGATACCTACTGGGACTTTGCAGAACCAAGGTGTGATCAGATGGCACTTGAAGAGACATCTTCCTGTCTCTTGTGGTTTAGCAACAAGACAGAAGTTACACACTGTGACTCCTGAAAGTGGGCTTGAGAGTTTACGTAACTCAACAGGGGAGCAGTAGGGAGCGCAGAGCTGGGTAGGACTCAGCTGTCTGAAGTGCATGCTTGTGTCCTTCCTCCCTCTGCCTGGTCGTGGCCTACAGGGTACAGGGTTAGGGTCAGATGAGGGCTCCTGTAGTCCCAGAAATGAGGGTTTCAGGCTGCATTGGGGGTGATACTAACTCATCATTACCTGGAGTTGGAAGCAGGTTATAAGGTCCTGGATCGGTACAGGCTGCTCCATCGCTGATGGGGTGGCAGGTCATCTTTTCCAGCCATGCTTGTCCCTAATACATGGCTTCATGTTGGCTCTCCTACCTGGGGTCCTTCTCTCAGCGTTCTTACCTCGTGCACTTTGGAACATCTCTCTTAGCTTTGGTTCTCCTCTGTTGTCACGATCCTGTGTTCTCAGTCTCGGGAATACACCTATGCAGTGAGTCTGCCGACCCGCGTGGTCAGCATTGCCTCGAGTTCCTTTTATGCTCAAGGGAACCAACAGCTCCAGAAATGGCCGTTTGGAAAGTGCAGATGCAGAACCCATATTGGTAGCTGCAAGTCACAACCTGGGGCCATCACAGGAAATTTGAGGCAGTGCAGCACCTTGAGGAGCTCTCTGCCTGAGGGCCTGATACCAGCAGAGGGGAGGGAGCTTCTCAGGAGTTGGGTTGTGTGGTCTGCAGTGCACACCCTAAGGCCAGGCCACAGTGGAAGCAGCAGGACTCGATGGCTAGGGAAAGGGATGCCTATGAAGTTGGTGGTGAGTTGGGTGGGTTGGAGCCCAGAATGAAAATAGCACATAGTGGTCAGTGTGATTGGCCAATAAGCATTTTAGAGAAAGGCAGAAGGGAGCAGATTTATTGAGAGGCATCACTGATACTGGGTAACTTTCCCTAGGTCCCTTTTCTGTCTTTTGATAGGTGGTCCTATGTTCTTCTCAGAGACATGTGCATGTGCATGAGTGCGTTTTCATTGTGCATGTGTGGGATGCATGTGCATGCACACATACCATACATGTAGTGCTTGAGTTTCTGTGGGAAATAGAATACCAACAGCACTGCTTTTGTGAGATTAATTCATGGCCTACATTGGGGATTAAGCACACAAGTCCACTTTAAGCTGATGCCCTTCTTGCAACCTGTGTCTTTTGAACCAAAAGCTGTGTGGGCCTCACCCTATAGGTCAGAGGTGCTTGGGTTGACAGGCAGCAGCTCCCAAATACCCTCCCTGGTCTCCCTCTGCCTAGACCTCAGAAGAGAGCAGCAGCTCAGGTCTCTCAGTGCTGTGGTGGCCCTTCCCAATCTCGCAGTACACTCAGATGCTGCCCTGGTTATTTGAACAGGTGTAGGCGCAGATCTCAGGAGCAGGACAAGTAACTGCCTTTTCCTTCCTGCGTAGTGGGAGGACAGGGCTGATTTCACAGTGCAGGCAGGGCTGGTGCCTGAGGGATTTACTGCTCAGAAGGGCGGGGTATAGGCTTGTCAGAGATTAGTCCTCTAGCTCTCAGTGCAGAGCAGCCATTGACTCTTCCCAGGCTACCATGGAGGCTGTAACACACCAAGTAGGTGGGTGCCATCCTGGGGAGGCAGGAGGGCCTTTGTAACCAAGTAGGTGGGTGCCATCCTGGGGAGGCAGGAGGGCCTTTGTAACCAAGTAGGTGGGTGCCATCCTGGGGAGGCAGGAGGGCCTTTGTAACCAAGTAGGTGGGTGCCATCCTGGGGAGGCAGGAGGGCCTTTGTAATCAAGTAGGTGGGTGCCATCCTGGGGAGGCAGGAGGGCCTTTGTAGACAGGGTCCTTGGTGTGTGAAGGACCTGCTCACTGGCCCAGCCAGCTGACTGTGAGGTGGGGCTGTGTCTGCTCAGGCAGGAGCCTGGGAGCAGGTGGGATCAGCTGCTCCTAGCGTGATGCCATCGGAACTTCAGGGAAGGAAGCTCAAGTCCCAGGTAGACTGACGGAGGAGGTTCCTGCTGTGCTTTCTTACCTACAGCAGGTGCTCCTCCCTGGCAGCCCCTACCTGTGGCCCACCCTGAGCTGCACTTGGGAGGCTAGGGCTTGCTATTCCAACTCTTGGTAGCAGATTGTCCTTCCCAGACAAGTCAGAGATGGTTGCGTGTCTAGTGCGAAGTTCCCCAAATAGGCTTGGATTGAACAGACTTGAGGATATCTGTAAGGACAGGGACATTCCTATTTCAGACTTCGGATCCCAGGGGCCAGTGCCATTTAAGGGAGTCAAAGCCCAGGCAGCAGTGTGAGGTCAGATTCTGGAGGACAGCCTCTATGGGGTGGGACCAGTGTGCTGCATTGTCTGATTCTGGGTCACTTGGCCTATGGACATCCTGTTGGGTGTGGGTGGGGCTGGATGTTGGAATCCTGTCAGCCTTCCTGCCTGTGTTTACCTTCTTGCCAATTGACTGGTGTTGTGAGGAAGGAAGGTTCACAATATATGAGGCTGTTGCCCTTTGGAGGAGGCCTTCACATCACTGCCTCCTGTCGAACAGCATGCCAGGGCACCAGTGAAGGCAACGCCCCTCATGTCTGTGATGTCCCTCCTCTCACAGGCATGGCAGGACCTAGGCCAGTAGTGCTGAGCGGGCCATCAGGGGCAGGGAAGAGCACTCTGCTCAAGAAGTTGTTCCAGGAACACGGCAGCATCTTTGGCTTCAGCGTGTCCCGTGAGTGCCTCAGGACCTTGAAGGGCATGGAGTCCAGAGGCTGTCCCAGCAGGGAACTATTCCTAGAGTCCCCAAGTGCACACACCCAACCTAGAGATGCTCTCCTCACCCTCCTCATCCCCACTACCCTCTCCCTTCCCAGGGCCTCCATCTAGAGTAAGCATCTTGGCCCCAGGGACCTCTTGAGATCTGGGCTGGGCTGCCCATTGTCTGTGAGCACCACGTGCTCTTACATAACCAGAGGACTGAGCAGGCCTGCAAGGGAAGACCCTGGGGAGGGGAAGGTCTGTAGATGCCTTCAGTGTGTGATAGTTTTGGTTTTGTTTTGGTTTTTTTTTCCTAGATACTACAAGGAACCCACGACCTGGCGAAGAAGATGGCAAAGGTGAGCTGGCCTCCTAATCCACGGGTGTTGGCACCAGCTAGTGTGTGTTGAGGGAGCGGGGCGGGGGGGGGAGGGGTGGGACAGGGTCACTCTGTGCCTTGGCTGTAACTTAATCCCCGGAAGGAGAATATCTCTTGCCTTTGGGTTAATGGCTTGACTAGAGTCAGCATCATAGTGAAGGCTGAACCTTCTTCCTGCCTGGTGTATGGGGCCTGGCCATTTCCAGTCCTCCAGCAAGGACAGTGGGGGCAGTGGTATCTGTTCCAGCCTGGATCTGGCCATAGCAGTCCTGTGTAGGATGGAGAGGGGCCAGGCCAGGCAGGGCTAGGTTTCGGGTACCCTCTGGAAAGCCCTCTTCTTCTCCAGATTACTACTTTGTGACCAGGGAGATGATGCAGCGTGATATTGCCGCAGGGGACTTCATTGAGCATGCGGAGTTCTCAGGGAACCTGTATGGGACAAGGTGGGCTGAGTTTGGTGTGGCCTGGCTTTATGGATCAGGGTAATCTCAGAACTGTGACAAAAGGAAGCACTCCAGCATGTCCTCTCTGACCGCACAGAACCCTCCCAGTCTCCCGCCTATGACTGGGGTGGCTTGCTTTCCCCTAGTCTCTGAGCATAGCTGATAGGCTCCAGGGAACAAGCAGGCCCAGTCATGCCCCAGGCTTGTCTGTCCTCAAGCCGTCCTGTGAGGCCAGGAGCCACATGAGGTACCTCACATGGAGAGGTAGGCAGTGACAGGCAGCCCAGGCCTGACCAAAAGCCCAAACCTTTTTGGCTTTTGGCTACAGGATAGGTATAGAGGGCTATGATGTCAGAGGGCCTGACAGGGTTGACCGTATGCTTGGAAGTTCTGGAAAGTACAGAGGGTGCTGGGTTCATGTGAGCCTTTGCACTACCCAGGCCAGGCCCGGGATGGGCCTTGGGGAGGAAAAGGCCGAGTTAAGAGACTAACAAGGTTTAGCAGTCATTGCATGTATTCCTGAGGGTGGCCAAAGGGCAAGAACTTATGTGGGCTTAAGGGCCAGGTCTTCTCTTTGATCCATTGAACATCTGCTCACTGCTTTTCCCTGCTCCCAGCAAGGAAGCTGTTCGGGCTGTGCAGGCCATGAACCGCATCTGCGTGCTAGATGTCGACCTACAAGGTGTGCGCAGCATCAAGAAGACTGATCTGCGTCCCATCTACATCTTTGTGCAGCCTCCCTCGCTGGATGTGCTGGTGGGTACTTGGTGTGGGAAACCTGCAGGGCAGGCCCTGAGACCCACAGAATGCCGACCTGACAAGGACCTGCATTTCAGGAGCAACGACTGCGACTGCGCAACACCGAAACCGAGGAGAGTCTGGCAAAGCGGCTGTCAGCTGCACGGGCAGACATGGAGAGCAGTGAGTGCAGTCAGGCCACTCGTACCTTCTGAGCATGTGGCCAGCCCATTCACCAGAAGTTGGGGAGGACCAAGGGTAAAGATGGAGGTGCGGAGACCTCTGTCTGCAGAGCCTTTGAGAGGCCACTCTTCTTTACTGACTTACGTGTTGTAGGCATCTTTTTGTAGTTGTGCTCTTGCTTCTGGGTCTGAGCTTGGCCCACATTCAGACACTGTCATTGAGACCTGCTGTTTCCCTGTGGGCATGTGGCAGTCCGTCACAGGCAGAGATAGTTCTGAGAGGCCTGGGCAGGGGCAGTGACCCACGCTTTAGTAGTCAGGACTTAATGGGAGCAGACCGCAGCTGAGTTCCCTGGAGGAGGGGAAGGAAGAGTTCCGTGCAGCCCCGGCCATCCTACCACAGTGGGAGCAAGAGGAGTCATAGTCAGATAGCAGGTTGTTAACTGGTGCAGGCCCAGAAGGGGCAGATTCCTCGTGTGCCTGACTCCGTCTCTTGTCTCACCCCAGGCAAGGAGCCTGGCTTGTTTGACCTGGTGATCATCAATGACAACCTGGATAAAGCCTATGCCACACTGAAGCAGGCACTCTCTGAGGTAGGCCTGTCTTAGGCAAGTCCCCTGCACACGCGTCCTGTGAATTCAGCAAACCCCGGGATGCCGGAGCTCATGGCCTTAGTGCTGTAAGCAGCACTGGCTCTGCCAGTTGCTGGACTGGCCAAGTACAGGTGCAAAGCCTGAGTCCCTGGGGACCCGGGGGAGGAGGGGGGACTGGCCAAGTACAGGCGCAAAGCCTGAGTCCCTGGGGACCCGGGGGAGGAGGGGGGACTGGCCAAGTACAGGCACAAAGCCTGAGTCCCTGGGAACCCGGGGGAGGAGGGGGGACTGGCCAAGTACAGGCGCAAAGCCTGAGTCCCTGGGGACCCGGGGGAGGAGGGGGGACTGGCCAAGTACAGGCACAAAGCCTGAGTCCCTGGGAACCCAGGGGAGGAGGGGGGACTGGCCAAGTACAGGCGCAAAGCCTGAGTCCCTGGGGACCCGGGGAGGGGGACTGGCCAAGTACAGGCGCAAAGCCTGAGTTCCTGGGGACCCGGGGGGGGGGGGGTGGGATATGAGACCTTGCCCTCCCTGGTTCCCTGCCTCTTCTGACTTTCTGTTTCCCTTCTTCCTTGGCAGGAAATCAAGAAAGCTCAGGGAACTGGCGATGCCTGAGGGCCTGCTTCGTTCCACAGAGTGATGCCTGTGGTCTAAATTTGCCTGGATTACGAGGTGGGGGGAACTTTGCCAAGGCATGAAGGACTTGTAGACTTCCACTGTGGAGTAGAAGGAGCTACCCCTTGTCTGGCCACATGGTGGCTCTGCACCCTGGGCTGGCTTACTGAGGCTGAATGACTCCGAATACCCACATCTATTCTCCCTGGGCTATTTGTGTTCCTTTCCCTGTTCCTCCTGCTGGAGCAAGACTGACATCTTAATAAAGTAATTATTGAGTTATAGTGTCACAGCCCCCCATACTGGGCTTATGGCCCCTGGCTGCCTGCCTCTCCCTGGTCAGCCCAGATGAAGGCTGCCAAGGGGGCTCTGCACAGGTCTGGTGGCCCTGGATGCTGCCCACATCCAGGGTGCACTGGCGAGCACTGGTTGTGTTCACCCCTTCCCCTGGGAGCCAGTCAACTGAAACAGTCGGCATGGGCTGGAATGGCTCAGCCCTGGACAGCCTCGTGCTCCTGTCTCTCTGAGGTGTTTCTGAGCCATTTGGGGACTCAGGGACAGACACCACTTGCCAGGAAGGAAAGTGCCCAGCCACAGGGGAAGAGCTAAGGTCATAATGCTGACCCTGGACCTATGGGTACTGTGTGCTCTTTTCCTTGTGTATAGCTAGCCAACCCAAGGAAGGGCCAGTGAACCCTGTTAGGGCTGGTAGAGGGGCAGAGCCCTGGGACTTTTGCAGAGGTCCCAAATTTCGAGCTCTAAAGGTTGTAGCGGGGTGCAGCATTCCTGAGGGAGATGGCCCTCCCCTCCTGCCCAAGATGAGACATTATGAGTGTCTTGGTCCTGCTGTCCTCCCCTCTTCCTCTGGGCTCTCGGCCCAGGCTGCCTGGCTCCGCCCAGGAGCAGTCCCAGCAGGGAGGGCAGTGGTTGTTGTCAGCTACCCCCACCCGGTGGTCAGCCACAGCTCTGCCTTGTGCATCTCCAGGTGAGGCTGCTCCTGGGGCAGGACTTGGGGGGGGGGTGTTAACTGGATGTGGGTGTGAAGAGGGCAGGCAGGTACCCAGGCAGAAGTCATCAGGGAGACTGGGGAGTCCTGGGCTGCCTCCAAAACTGCAGATGTTTCTCTAGAAGGGTGAGCCAGAACTGCCTGGACCTCAAGTGGAGGCTGGGGAGACCAGCAGGCCTGTCTAGATCCCTGCTGCTCCACCCCCAGGGACAATCATGGATTCAGACCCTAGGGGGAACAATGGAGCCCTTGAGGGCCCCTCCTCCATCCCCCATTGTGCTTGGTGGCGAGAGGTGGCCCTAGCCCCACAGTATGCCCTTAGAGAGAATCAGCCAGCCGGCAGGTGGAGAGGCTCAGCCGAAGGTTTGCATTTCCAGCCTGGAGAAGGTAGGGAAGGCACTGCTGGGGCTGCAGACTGGCAGGACCTTGACTGGTCTGTACTCTGGACTGCTAAGGTGGAGTTTCCCAGGCTCCTGTATCCCCTTTCAGGCTCTGTGGGGTGTGTCACAGGTGGTGCCAGATGCCACCCTGGAAGATTCACTGCAGCTCTGGCCAGATCTTGTCTTGCTGTATTAAGGGACCCTCAGGGTGTCCTTTAGCTGGGTCTAGTTGGCTTTATGGCTCTTTTTGGGTAACTAGACCCATGGTGGAGGGAGATGGGAACAAACTGGTGAGCCTAGGGTGCTTTCGGTACCTCCCCCAGCAGCTGAGACCCTTCAGGCTGTCATAAGATGGGCCGGTCCACCCCAGCCAGTTGTAGTGTGTCCCAGGGATCAGTATGGGCACCAGGCCCAGTCTACTCAAAGTGAACAAACTTCATTATCCACTTGCCTGCTACCAAGCAGACCCTCTCAGCAGCTGGACCTACACAACTGCTGCTGTGTTAGTGTGGCCCTGTAGCCGGCACAGCCGTCTTCAGGATGCCACAGCAGTTCATTCTGAGTGCTTCCTTCCCACCTACCTGCTGTGTCTAGGGGCTGCAGAGAGGGAGATATGAGGATGGGTAGCCAAAAGGGAAGATACAGAGTCCGAGGAGGGAGGATGGAGAAGATCTGCTTAGGAGGACCTGCTGGCTGGAATTGGCTTTGTATGGGACAGTGTTCATTGACCCAGCTGGGAAGTGATTGCTAGAAATGGGTAGGGGACTGTGGAGGGGCTGACAGGAGGACTGAAGAGACAAGGACCAGGGTGAGTATGGGCTTTCTTCAAGGAATTAGGTACACGTGTGTACTCTGGGCAGTGCCAAGGGAGGCATGGGGAGCATGGGGTGCCTACCCAGGCTAGTGCCTCTGTTTCTGAAGGCTGCTCAACCTGTAGGAGCTGTCTAGACTTAGGGTTGTGACTCATACCAGGCGTAGGCTAGCCCATCTCTTTCTGGTCCCCACAGTCTGATTTCATCTAGTTCTGCCTTCTTGAACTCTCAGGAATGTGACTTGGGTGCCGGTGAGGAAGACCCCACAGGTACACAGGTCAAGGAGGGAGGTGGGTAGTTTCTACTGAGTACCCAGGGCTCGAGACCTGGCATGTCAAGTCCTAATGCTCGTTGGCCACAGATTACTCTCACTGTACCCCTCACCAGCATCTGCTAGCTCTGGGGGACAAATGAGGACCCTCAGGTCTCCCTTCCCCCAATACACACATAACAAGTTGCTAGCCGTGTGTTTGCTGACACACTGGGCCTTACGCCCAGTACCATGCTAATTACTTCTGGTCAGTTCAGGGCCTAGGGCTGGATGTGTGAGAGGACTGGTTACAGTAGAGGATGCCCCTTCCATACCTGGACCAGATTTTCTAAGGGAGGCAGAGGCTGAGTGAGCTATGTATTATGTGTGTTGGGGGTGGGGTGGGGGTGGGGCTCCACTGGCCAAACATAAGCACCACCACAGAACCTAATTCTGGACCAAGATATAGAAGCTGCTTTAGGGTAGAAGTTCCTTGAGTGAAGAACCCCTTCAATTTAGCTGTGAATGCTAAAAATGGTGCACCTCTGTGGTAGAGTCCTATATGTTCAACATGTTTAAATTTACAACCGGAGATAATAGTACAGAAAAGATCCCAGAGGACCTCATATACCATGCCATGTTGGCATGAAACAAGTCACCATAATAAACTCTAGTGCTGCCTCTATGTTAGCTGAAAGCCACGGTCTGCATGTTTCCTACATTCCCTTGGCTCCTCCTGACACCACAGAACTTAGAAGAGAGTCTCCTTGTTTTAGCTGCCCACGGCTGCTTAAATACTACCCAGGTATTTTTCAGGGTACCCTCTTGGAAACTGGCCTGTGTTTTCTCTTGCTTTGTTGGAGTTATGGGTTTCAGAAAGAACACTATGGGGGGTGATAAGCCTGTCTTCATAGATCACATCAACAGGACTTAACAGCCGTAATGCCGAGTCACAGGGCTCAGGGTCACTGCAAAGATGCAAGTCCCCATCTCATGCTGTCCTCTGATAAGATGTTGCCAGCCACATGTGGCCGCTGGAGAGGGTGTGTGCTCCCTCTTCCTGTGTGTGCCATCTCAGAGTGGTTGGCAAGCCTGGTTATTCATGGCTGCCGTTGCTGTTCTCTGGAGTATCTGTAACCAAAGCTGCAGTCTGTAATTCTGCTTTCTTAAATCTATTGGTGATATTGTTGCAGTGTCAGTGTGACCAATCCACATATCAGCGTGTGTGAGTGTGTAAGCATGTTCTTCCTCTTTGAGGGTGCTCCACAGTCTTGTTTCCCTACTTAGCCATCTGATCAGTCACTTCCCCCAGGGATTCCCAGTTCCTCATATTGAAAGAGAAGTTGGAAACCAGAGCTCCGGACCTAGATAGGGTCTTTGTTTTGTGAGTGAGGTTTGAGAAAGGGACTCAGTGTAGCCCCAGCTGACACCAGACTCACCATGTAGCAGAGGATGACCTTGAAACTCTGGTCTCCCTACCTCTGTCTCCCAAGCACTAGAATTATAGGCAGCGTGAACATACCCATGTCAGAAATGCTCTCACTCCTCATGTGTTTCTACAGCCAGAGAACTGCAAAGATGCAAGTTTCAAAGGACACAGCCAGAGAACATATGCACACCACAGGTTTCCATGGTGTATCTCTAAGTGACCTCTGTGAGAGCCTGCCTCTACCACACTAAACACAAGTGCATTCCAAAGTCCCCAGCACACGCTGGAGTCAGAAAACTAACCCTTACAGTGATTGGGAAGCATCTGATAGGCAGACTAAAGTGTTGAGTATGCAGAGGTGCAACTTTCTCTGTCTGCCCGTCTGTCTGCCCCTCCCCGTGTGTGTGTGTGTGTGTGTGTGTGTGTGTGTGCGCGCGTGTGTGCGTGCGTGTGTGTGTGTAAAACTTGTATGGCCAGGTAACTTTGCTTGTGTCTATGCAGGGACAGGCAGCAGGTGGGGCTCCGGCACAACAGAGAATGTAGCAGGAGCCACCTGAGGATGGGCAGGGCACTTGGGGCAGTGACTAGGTGAGACCCTGGTATGTGCCCTAGTCGGAGGTCACCGGAGGAGCTGAGCATGGACATGCCTAAAACTCCTTGCACTCGGCAGGCAGAGGGAAGATGATGAGAGGTCAAGGATATCATAACTCTTACAGACTGATACATAAGGAGTCTGAAGTCCACCCACGCTACACGAAACCTTGTCTTTAAAAACAGTCATCGAAAGGCAACGGGGGTAATCTCCATGCGCATTCTAAGGTACCCCAGTGGGCATGAGTCAGGTTTATAGAGAGTGAAACAGCTAGGACCTAGGAGGCAAGTGACCACCTGGTCCCAAGTGGTGCAGGTGGCAAGTGTGGGTGGGCTCAGGGTTTGCTGGGAGACTGAGATGTTCAGGAGACAGCAGCCCAGGTAAAGTAGTCTGAGAGTGGACAGGCCCCTTTGAAGAGGAGATTGACGTATAGGTCTGACCCTCTGTAGTTTGAGGTACCTGCTGGTGTGCAGTGCCAAGGCTAGGCAGGAAAGAGTTACAGGCTAGAGGTTTAACTGGAAGTCCCCCCTGTACATGGCCCAAGCCTAGGGTCCTGGTTTTTCTGGGTCAGCTCTACAACCATAGCATATCTTCGTGCCATTCTTAAGAGTGAATAGCTGTGACCTCGTGCATGCTTTGAGTGACAGGTCCTTCCACCCAGGGACAGAGTCAGTCCAGGGCTAAGCTACAGTGTCTCCATTGTTGCCTGTGCACATCTTGACTCCAGTGCTAATCAGCTACTATGACAGGAGCAGGTACGCCAGAGAAATGGCGAGTTGTCAAGCAAGGTTTTTCAGAGATCCAGTTGTTAAATTCTACTCACTGCTAGGCAGACCTACCCAGAAACTCCTGGTTCCAGACCCTCCTGGGTCTGCACTGATAATAAGCCTTAGGCTCCTATGATTGAACTTTCAGGTGGGGGCTGACTGAAGCTGAGGTAAGGGAGTTGAAACTACTCTTGAGAGGGCGCCAGGTAGCCCCATTGTATATCCATGCTTGAGGCATCGAGGTAGGAGGGGTGGACCCTGAGGATGTATCTGTCTGTGGATATGTTTGTACAGGTATGTTTAGTTTTACTGTGGGAGTATACTTGTGCTCCTATGTGTGCATCACATGTGTGCCTGAGCTCTGAATGAACATTTGTCAGCATTTGGCCATGTGAGTCTTGAGTCTTTACATGTGTGGTTAAGTGTGTAAATAGATGTATATGAATGTTGGCGTATATGAATATGTGGGTGCCAGCATGTGTGTGCACGTATATTTATGAATGTATACATCCTTGAGCATACATTTGTATCTGACTGCATATACATGCATTTGAATGTACAGTGTGTGTCTATGGATGTGTACCTGTGTGCATATGAGGGTAACTGTGTATGTGCATGTGAATGTTTGCATATATAACTCAGACACACACACTTATATGTGCATGCATGTATTCACATGAGGGTGTGTGTCTCTGATTACACACATGTGGTCCCAAGAGGGGCTGCACAGATGTGAGGATGTGGGACCATTTCCTCAGGAACCCCCATTGTTCTGCTGGCTGCCCCCTCTTCCTGCCCTGAGGGGAGAGGCCCTAGCTACATAAAGAGCTCTGGAGCCTCCAGTCCTGATGCTGGTCCATACCTGCTGCTGCTACCTCTAAGGCCCTGCCAGGGGGAGGGAGCCAGAAGTGTCAGTGTCGAATGCTTGGGGGACTCCTGCCCCAAACTTTCCCAGGAGCAGGTACTAACTCTGTGGTAGCTGTGAGGAGGGAGGGCGTGCATGAGGGAACCACAGAGCCTTCCTCTGACACATCTTCCAGGCTGATTTGAGTTGGTCGGGATGTTACTGTCTCTGAGGCTCACAGATACCCAAATGTTGCTGTGTATCCGGTTGTAGCCTCACCAGTCCTGCCTGGACAGATCCTGGGACAGTCCGGGGACTAGGACCTGGGGCTAGATGAAGAGCCCTGGATGGCCTATGAGCGGTGGGAGGGGTAGCAGATGGGCTAAGGGCAGCAGGACCAGTGAAGGGCTTGGGAGGGTCATTGATGGAAGGGACTCCCAGAGCTGCTGTGTGGGGTGTGGAAGGAGAAAGGCTGGCACTGCTGGAGGATTGGAAGCTAAAACATTGAGGCGGCCTGGGGGCCAAGGGTTGGGGGTTGGGGGATGATGGAGTCTCAGGACTATGGGTTCTGACCACAAAGGCTGGGATGCAACAGAGGTTGGAAAGGCCTGAGTGGCTGGCAGGCTTGGGGGGTAAGCTCTAGGAGGGTGGTATCCAATTGGGACTGAGCCGGGCTTGTGCTGTCCAGTTTTCCTCTTCTGTCAATTAAGGCAGCACACGGGTTTTATGGCTTTAGGGGCCTGAGACAAAGGTGCACATCCTACAAGTTGAGGCTTTCTTGGAGATCTTTGGGAGAGAGAAGACAGGAAGGGCAGGCTGGATGAAAGATGCTCGGTCCTCATCTTTAGCACATAGGGTGTGAATGCAGATGAAGGAGACCTCTGAAAGGTAGTGAGCTCGAGGTCATCTGGGGTGTTTCAGTAGACAACTGCAGGACAAGCCTGCAGGCACCACAACTCTGGGCTCAGCAGTTCCCAGCCTCCACCCCTCCCCGTCCCCCACCCCCGCTGACCACCTGCATGCATGCCTGTAGGTCCCACCTGCTCGCTCCCATGACCAACATGAGCTGGAGCTTCCTGACGCGGCTGCTGGAGGAGATCCACAATCATTCCACCTTTGTGGGCAAAGTTTGGCTCACAGTGCTGGTGGTCTTCCGCATTGTGCTGACAGCTGTCGGTGGTGAGTCCATCTATTCAGATGAGCAATCCAAGTTCACCTGCAACACGCGGCAACCGGGTTGTGACAACGTCTGCTACGACGCCTTTGCACCCCTGTCTCATGTGCGCTTCTGGGTCTTCCAGATAGTGGTCATCTCCACGCCTTCTGTCATGTACCTGGGCTATGCAGTCCACCGCTTGGCGCGCGCCTCGGAACAGGAGCGCAGACGCGCTCTCCGACGTCGCCCTGGCCCCCGGCGCTTGCCCAGGGCGCAGATACCACCGCCGCCACCTGGCTGGCCTGACACCACCGATCTGGGCGAGGCGGAGCCCATGCTGGCACTGGAGGAGGATGAGGATGAGGAGCCGGGGGCGCCCGAGGGCCCCGGAGAAGACACGGAGGAGGAGCGAGCAGATGATGTGGCTGCCAAGGGGGGCGGAGGGGATGGCAAGACGGTGGTCACTCCTGGCCCTGCCGGGCAGCACGACGGGAGGCGGCGCATCCAGAGGGAGGGCCTGATGCGTGTGTACGTGGCTCAGCTGGTGGTTAGGGCGGCCTTCGAGGTGGCCTTTCTGGTGGGCCAGTACCTGCTGTACGGCTTCGAGGTGCCACCCTTCTTCGCCTGCAGCCGCCAGCCTTGTCCGCACGTAGTGGACTGCTTCGTGTCGCGGCCAACCGAGAAGACGGTCTTCTTGTTGGTCATGTATGTGGTTAGCTGCCTATGCCTGTTGCTCAACCTCTGTGAGATGGCGCACTTGGGTCTCGGCAGTGCGCAGGATGCTGTGCGCGGCCGGCGGGGAGCCTCAGCGGCGGGTCCTGGCCCCACGCCGCGCCCACCGCCCTGCGCTTTCCCGGCCGCGGCCGCCGGCCTGGCTTGTCCTCCCGACTACAGCCTGGTGGTGCGTGCAGCTGAGCGCGCGCGAGCGCACGACCAGAACTTGGCGAACCTGGCGCTGCAGGCTCTGCGCGATGGGGCGGCGGTGGCGGCGGTTTCCGCGGACCGCGAGAGTCCACCGTGTGCAGGGCTCAATGCAACCTCTCGTGGGGCACCCAGGGCGGGCGGCCCAGCTTCCGGCACCGGCAGCGCCACGTCGGGGGGCACCGTTGGGGAGCAGGGCCGGCCGGGAGCTCAGGAACAGCTGGCTACTAAGCCCAGGGCTGGTTCTGAGAAGGGCAGTACAGGCAGCAGAGATGGCAAGGCCACCGTGTGGATCTGAGGGCACTGCGGAGAGCTCCGGGGGGGACTGGCATGAGGGTTCAGTGGAAAGCTTTCTGCCCTCAAACAGTGGTCTCTTGGTAGACCTCGTTAGTGGTCTTTAAAAGAGGGAGCTGAAGCCCCTTAGGAGGCGCTGACTCAGGTACCTCCCTGCAGGATAGGAAGGGGAGTGACCAGGGTCTTACATGTGACCCCTGAGGGTGGGGTGGGGGCAGAGCTGTGTCCCAGGAATTGACTGTTTCTCCAGGCTATGCTAAGCAGGGATGACCCCTTTGCTAGGCCTGCCAGCCTTTCCTTCTAGGCTCGCTCGCAGCTTCCCCCCTAGGATTGGGGGTGTCTGGCACGAACCTTTTGGGGACCGTGCTAATCCTCACTGCAGCAGCAGACGGGTTCCTCTGCAGCGCCCTTACAGAGCCAGAGAACTCCTAGGTCAGGAACTCAGACCTCGCTGATAACTCCCAGCCCTTGGCTCCCCACTGAGTGAGACCCGAAGGAGGCCTGGACCAAGAACAGCTCCACTCTCTGAGCTGAGATCGCTTGGCATGACTCCTTCTTAGGGGACACCCTGGAAGTTCTGTTGTGCCTCACTGCTTAGATGCATAAGGCTCTGGTCCAGGGCTGTGGCTTTGGCCATGCTGACAAATTAGAGCTCTGGGGAGCCTGCCCCCTTCTTCTGTGCCCTTCTCCCTGTTTTAAAGTCAACTTCCAGAACAAAGGAAGTAAAATAAAACTAACTTTTTGTTTACATTCAAGTGTGTACATGTGCTTATGTGTCTAAGCCCACATTGCACACTGGTCAGTGTGCACCAGTGTGTGTGTGTAACCATGTGTTGTGGGTCTGTCTGTGTCTGAACATTCAGAAACGTGTCCGCAGCCGTTCATTGGGAGAGACAGCTTAATTGCCAGGAATACTGGGCGAGGGGACCTCCCTCCTCAGGGACAGGCTGGGGAGTAAAACTGGAGACCAAACCCTGGAGGTCATTAGACCTATGGTGGTGCCACTTGGTGCCAGGCAGCATGCCAGGGTCGGGTGGTGGGGCTTGGTGGAGCGCACAGATGTCAGAAACAAAGAACAGTCAGGCACAAGGTCAGCCTGCAGCTCAGGGGACAGAGGCAGTTCATCTTGGGCTGGAGGTGTGTAGTGCTGACGACTTTGAAGAGATGGGGGAGGGCAGAGGGTAGGAAAACACAAGGCATGCCTAGCCAGGAGCCATCCCAGTGCAGACTCCAGGTGACCAGCCACCTCCTGTGAGGGTGAGGACAGCACTGCCCTCCCCAGCTGCACAGCCCTTCCTGGAGTCCCTGAGCCAGGCTCCGCTCAGCCTACGTCTAACCTTAGCATGACTGCAGTCAGATATAGCAGGCTGAGTCCCTCTCCTTCTGGAGCCCATATATCTGGTCCCAGGTCTCAAGGGATCCCTTACTCCAGCTGGGCCCCACCCCCACTGAACCCTGCCTTCAGGTGAAACCCACAATCTTGTGACCCTAGTTCTCAGCTGAGCCTTAGCCCCAGGCGCACCTGACGTCCAGGAGAGCCATTGCAGGAAGCTCTGACTGTACTCTGGGCTTCAGCTGAACCTCTGACCTCCAGGCACGCCTCCACCCCCACTGAGTGAGCTTCATCCCTAGGAAACCACAGAAGGCCATGCTGGGAATGGAGCCTCAGGAAAGAGGGTAAATTCAAGCCATACATAGCAATGTCTCCCCCAGTGGGGTCCAGCTGGTGGCATCTCGGCAGAGAAAGCATCCCCGTTACGAGCTGTTTGAGTTTGGGGCTGTGCCCGTTTGATGTGCCCATCATAGATTGGGGCGGGGACTCTGTGCTGGGGGGCAGGGCATAGAGTCAAGTGTGCTCAATGCAGCTCTTACCCTCCCTCCCTCCCTCTACCTGTTTGTTCTAGTTAGGCCATCCCTCACCCGATTGGATAAGGTCCACCAGGCTTCCCTTGGCCTACTGATTCAAATGTCATTTATCTCAGAGAAATGCTCCCAGACACACCCAGGACATTCATTTTAATCAGTTTTCCTTAAGTGACACTGGTAACTATACAGAGTCCTGAGAACCGGGTAGGTGTCTACAGCTTGTAACACGCAGAACAGGCTATTTGTCTCTAAAGATTCATTGTTTTGTAAGGCTGGAGCCTTCAGGTTCTTCTCTGCATTTTAAATGATGTGAACAATCGTAAATTCCAGTATAACAGTTGACCAGGTCTCCAGGCCTCATGATCCAGCCTAGTGAGTGAGATCAGAGTGAGGTAGTTTCCTTCTTAGACAGAGGAGGACAAGAGGTCCCTGCGAAGAAAATTGTTTACAGACAGGGAGAGTCCGTTTCTCAGTGGGCTCTAGGCAGAGGCCTTGAGCTTGTTTTATAAGGAGACATCTGCAAAGTAGCAGGTTTTTTTTATCAGTGAATTGATAGTGTATGCAGAAGCTGGATCCAGAGGAGGGAAAAAAAAGCTGAAATGGGTTATAAGCTGAAAATTTAGCTCAAAGTCCTCCTCCTTCACATGAATACTGGACAGGGCCTTGTGCACACAATGTGTCTATAACTTGTGCCTGCAAGTGTAGCTCAGGAGCTGACTACCTGGCTCTCCTCATTTCCTTGCTCTTCCTTCCCTTGAAACTTCCTGGTGGGCTTTTCCTGAGCCGGAACTTCTCTATCCTGTCTCCCACTCAAACGAAGTCTGAAGCATCTGTTTAATTCAGCAAACACAGATGCCTCTCAGTTCAAGCCCTAGTTTCCATACAGGCCTGAGCCAACCAGCCTCAAGTACTGGGCATAAAAATGGCCCAGTCAAGTCCAGGTAGGTCAGTAGGCAACTCAGTTTCCAGTTGCCATTCTTGTAGGGAGCTGCTTCTCTACCTCAATAAAGCTTTGCTTGCTCGTCTGTTGTCCTTAAGATCATTTGTGTGTGTGTGTGTGTGTGTGTGTGTGTGTGTGTGTGATCAGTTTTTGTTTTGTTTTTGTTTTTTTTTTTTTTTTTTTTTGTTTTTTTGAGACAGAGTTTCTCTGTGTAGCCCTGGCCTTCCTGGAACTCACTCTGTAGATCAGGCTGGCCTCAGTCTCAGAGATCCGCCTGCCTCTGCCTCCCTAGTGCTGGGATTAAAGACATGCACCACCACCTCCTGGGCTTGTGACCAGTGTTGAGACAATGAACCTGGGAGTCACTAGCTCAGAGTGACTTAGGTGGCTTTTGAATTTCAGGGGCTTCAGCTCCCTGGGTTAAGCCCACCTGTCACATTCAAAGGTTCCCATAATACTGGAAGACACAGAGTTCCCACAGTGGAGAGTCTGGAGGCAGAATAGCTTCGTTAGGGGAAATCTCTTGTTAATCAGCTAGATAGAGAATACAGTATGCAGTCCTTAACCGCAGCTTCTGGGAATTCTGGTTTCTGGACACACTTGGCTAATAGCCGCTGCCTGGAAGCACACAAGCTCTATTTTGCAGGTAGGTCAATTTGCTTGGCCTCCCATTATGATTGCCCCATAATGGGCACCTTGCTTATAGAGTTGGGGTCTACCACAGGAATGGGGCTACAAGCTGACGACCTGAGTGCTGTGCACTCTGACGCCCCTTGTCTTGACTTATAGATACCATCTTTCCACTGTGACCTCACAGTGCCTGGATAAGGACCTCCCTGGCAACCCATTTACCTTGGTGGAAAAAAAACTTTTTGAGAAAGGGTTTCACTGTGAGGCAGGAGGTTCAGGAGACTGAGGTAACCTAAGCTACAGTCTCCCAGTGTGCACTATTACACCCAGTTCCTTTATAATTTCTCTTGAGACTCTGTCTCCAAATGCAAACACATTCTGAGTTCATGGAGGTTAGGATGTCAACAAATAATTCTGATGTCAAGAGGTGCATTTGCCCAGCTGAATGTTCTGTGTCCATGGAAGAAAGGACCTTCGGCAATGATGACTTACATCCTGGTGTCTCACATTCACAGTCAAAGTGTCCTTGAATTTGGGTCTCCCTTCTCCTTGGGGGCATTAGCCACCAGCCCACAAAGATGAACCAACAGGGTTTTGGACATCATGTGAGTACCAATGGAAATAGCATCATTCTGGGATCAGCTCTGGGGAGACAGATCAACTTTAATTGGAATGAATCAAGGGTTATGTAGTTTTGGGGGAGTGGATAGGAAAATCCAGGGTGGGCAAAGGTTATTGGCTAAAGGCTAAGGTACTAAAATATCTCATTTGCAAGGGGAGGAATTTCAGCTGCTTGCTTAACAGGTTCTTACCAAGAGAAAAGAAGCTGAATTTATAATCTCACCAAGGCATTCCTCAGGCAGAAGATATAGTGGTTTAGAGCTCCCCAGATAAGGTCACACATAGAAGAAGCCTTCTGGTAAAGGGAGTCTGCCATTTTGCACCGAGCTCAGGGATTCCCAGTAATGTCAGACTTTGACTTTAGTTAGCCAGGCAATACTGGACTGCTCTGGCTAAGTCCCAACCTCCATGTCATCCACAAGTCCAACCTATAAGACCAGCTCCTTGACAACGTGGACAATACTACAGTTCCATGTGTGATGTTCCCTGTTCACCCCAGAGAGTGATGGTAGCAACATTTAGGGTCTGTGCAGATCCAGGTTGGTGAAACAATGTGTTTATTAAGGTTACTTCAGGAACATGGGTAATTCCATAGGCAGCTACACTGCCAGGAAGTCCCCTGAGCAATTTACAGACACCTAAACCACCGGAGAATCCCACATGCAGTATGGTTGATTTGCAAAAAAGCTGTACCCCTGGCGAACCCTCTGGGCGATGCACAAGTAGCTACCCTGTTGAAGAGTCTCTCTCTCTCTCCAACTCCCCAGGATCCTTCTACCTCCTGTATAACCTTGAGAAGGGGCCAGGCCTAGTAAGAAGATCTTGAGAACCCTGTGAATCCGAAGAGCCCCCTGCTCCTCCTATTAAGGAATGTTAGAGAGGTGACCTTATGAGGGTCCTGCCCAAGTGGGTGGGTGATCACAGTTGCTCTGGCTCAGGATGGCATTGCCATGTCCTACTTGGAAGAAGCAGCTATACACATGCCTGAGCTCTGAGCCCCAGGCTGGATTATGGCCTCTCACTGTTGCGTGAGATCTCTGAGCCCCAGGCTGGATTATGGCCTCTCACTGTTGCGTGAGATCTCAGATGCTCTTTAATTTCCAGAGGCTGAAGCTATCCAACTACTAACCTAGCACTTAGTAATTTATTAATCAATTAGCTTCATGCCTCAGTTTCCCCCTCTGCCTGGGATAAGCACAAGGCCCTAGGCCTCACTGGACACTCCTGACTGATGCTTATTACTACCCTCCTCCCTCCCCACTTTCGGGTCCCCGAGCAGGCCTGTGGCCTGGATGGAGGGCCCACCCTTATTCCACACTGTATGGCAGCCATGCCTTGCTGGCACAGGGTCAGTTGGGAACTGCCTCTGTCTCATCACCATCCGTTTCCACAATCTTAGCCAACTGGCTGCTGCCCATGAGAGTTCATGGAGGACCAGGGTGGAGAGGGGCATGTTCAGAGGCACCCCCAGAATAGGGGCAGTTCACTTCTTCCTCTGGGAAGGGAAGAAGCCTAAGAGGAGAAAAACAGGAAACTACCTCCATCCTGGGAAGTGGGGCCTGGGACCCCACCTGGCCAATTTTCCAGCTCCCTCACCCCTCCTGATGGCCGCAGAACCCGGGCCTATGAGAGGCGTTGGTGAGAGCACATGTTACAGCTGGGCTCTGGGGTCAGGGTGGGCCCCTCAGTTCTCTGGGGCTTTCAGAGTCCAATCCATTGTCCCCTCCTCATGGAAGCAGAGCAGCCGTTCAGTCAGCCTTGAGGAGGTTGCTGAGTATGGAGCCTGCAGTTTGATGCAAAAAGTCCAGAAAGTTTCCTGGGCCGAGGCTGAGGCATACCCCAGGAGACAAGTTCCATGCAGTTTCACTGAGGTCATGTACATGGCGCTGGCTATGGCTGCTAGCCAGAGAAGGCATGGAGGGAGCTTGTTAGTGACTCTAGCCAGGGCACTGGGGTCCTGGGTAGATTTCTTACTTGCCCCTTCCTGCCCTCCCTGTATGGGTGGGAAGCCCATTCCTCTTGTGCTGGCCAGGGACAAACTGATGTGAGGCTTGAGGAATGTGACCCTCATAACCCTGTGGGTGTTGCCCCCAGCCAGTGTTGTCCTGTCCTGACTTCCGTGATGGCCTCCCCCAGGCTGGCAGGGGTTTCTGGGTCACCCTCAGGCCTAGGGAAGAGGAAGTCATGATCTTCCAGGAGCACGCATTCCAGTTGCAGGGTGGGTAAATCAGGAAGTTTGCAGCCTGGGGGAAACTGGGTGTTGGAGTCCATTAATGCGGGACCTGCCTGGACCTTGATCAGAAAATATTACTCATGGTAGTTAAGGTAATGATTGATGTTCAGGTGGTTGTCCCAACATAGGCCAGGGCCACCAGGGATCCATGGCCTTACAGGATTTTGAGGTAGACAGGAAGGCCTCGAAGTTCAAGAGTAGGGCCTGAGCCCTGATCTTGGCCAGGGGATACATGTTCAGCCCTGCCCCTCCTTTCCTTTTGGGCTTTGAAGCATAGATTGGCTTTGAACTTGCTACATAGATGAGGATGTCTTTGAACTCTGGATCCTTCCGATTGTGCCTCCCAAGCGCTGGGACTAGAGGCAGGTACATTGTCCTACTTGTTCAGCCTGTTGGTAGAGATCTGTCTGGGATCACTTGCTTTACTCAATAACATCTGTGCTGCTGACCTAGATTTAGGGATTTGGCAGTGAGCTGCATGAAGATTCTCTGCTTGGCCAAACTGTAGTCTCTGACTGTGTCCAGCCTTGTAAATTCGAGCTTTAGAAAGAACCCTGCCTAGGCAGTTTAGTGGGAATCCCCACCCTGAATACTGAGTGCCACAGTTACAGGACTAGTTCCTTATCCCCTCATCTGAGGGGCTGTATGCTCACCTCCAGCAGGAATCTGTTAGGTGGCCTGGGCTAGAGTCCCCCTCACCAGTCACCAGCTGCCCTGTTCCTATAAATTCCCACTGTCAGGTTGTATTTGGGGCGAGGCCTAACCTTTCTTCCTGATGGCAAGGACTTACTGTTGCGGTCCTGGCACCTATAACCATGACTGCCACTGCACCTATCATTATGGTGTTAGTAATTGCTAAAAAAAAAAGAGTTGTGTGTACATGTGTGTGTGTTTGTGTGCTCATGTGCATGGGTGAGTCCTTGTGTATGTATATGTGTGCATTCAGAGTCCAGAAGAGGTTGTCAGATCCCTCCAAGCTAGAGTTACAGGTCTTTGCAGGATGCCTGGCTTATTAAATGGATGCTCAGGATCTGAATTCCGGTCCTCATGATTATGCAGCCAGGGCCCTAAATCACAGAAGCATCTTTCCAGCCTCATTAGCAGCTTCTTTAATATCACCCTAGCAACTACCATAGGTAGTATTTTCTCTAGGCTGGACAAGATGGCACATGCTTTTAATCTCAGCACTTGGAAGGCAGACACAGGCAGATCTCTCTAACTTTGGGGCAAGCCTGTTCTACATATGGAGTTTCAGGCTACCCAGAGTTACATAGTGAAACCTGTTCCAAAAATACAGTTGCTTTTTCTTTATTATCAGATGAAAGTCACACCTGTCTGGGGCTCTATAAACAAGGACCTTTTCAAGTCTTTGATGTGTCATGTGAGGAGTGGAGTACTTGAGAGAAACAGGTTACATACCCAGAGACTGACATCGTGGGATGGATTTGAGCAGGTTTCTACAGAAGATTGTTGGGGCCACCCTGAAGCTAGGTGACCCACAGCAGGGGAAGTGGCTCCTTCTCATAGGGAGGCCACTTGTCCAGGGTGCAGCTTCTGACCAGGGACCAGGGCTATTTCTCTTTGGAGAAGGGTCTATAGGCAGTGGCTACAGCTCCATGTACTGCAGTTCCGGAGAAGGGTCTATAGGCAGTGGCTACAGCTCCATGTACTGCAGTTCCCAGCACGTATCCCCTTGTGGTCAGTCACGAGGAGACAACATAACAGCTCCTAGGAGGATTCAGAGTCATGTCTAGGCTTGTCACAACCATAGGGCAAGAGTGAGACCTGTCCTTGTCCCCAGGAGACACTTGAGTAGCTGATGTTCTCATGGTTCAGCCGGAAAGATCATCCTCAGAACAATAAAATTGACATGAGTGGACAAGGCGAAGCGGGGCCTGTGGGCAGTTAGCAAACAAATGGTCAGATGTTGTTACCACATGATCACAGTTACTGCAGGTTGAAATGTCAACGTAGAGATGGGGGACATACAGTCAGCCATCTGGACTAACAGCCTAAGTGTCCTTGGTGTCCAGAGGTCAGCCCTTTGATGTTAATCCAAGCTGATATAGGCTAACCAAATTTTGCAGAATGCAGTGAGTAAAATACATTACTCTCCAATAAATTGATATTTATCTTAAGCGGAGTCTGCTGATAGTACAGGGATTGCTGACAGCACCATAGATCCATATTATTATTATTATTATTATTATTACTTTTTGGTTTTTTGAGACAGGGTTTCTCTGTGTAGCTCTGGCTGTCCTGGAATTCACTCTGTAGACCAGACTGGCCTCAAACTCAGAAACCTGCCTGCCTCTGCCTCCCAAGTGCTGGGATTAAAGGCATGTGCCACCACTTACTGTTGTTTTTGAGACAGGGTTTCTGTGTAGCCGGCTGTCCTGGAACACCCTCTGTAGAGCAGGTTAGCCTTGAACTCACAGAGATCCACCTGCTTCTACCTCCCAAGTGCTGGGATTAAAGGCGTGTACCACCACTGCCTGGTTTATTTATTTATTTATTTATTTATTTATTTAAAGACAAGAGTCTCACTCTGTAGCCCTGGCCTGCCTGGAACTTGCTATTTAGTAGACCAGGCTGGCTTCAAAATCACAGTGATTCCCCTGTCTCTGCCTCTGCCTTCTGAGTGCGGATCAAAGGCCTGTACCACTACTCCTTCCTTGCCTTTTCTTTCTTAATAAACTGTCCCTAGAAAGATGGAGAGTTGACTAAGAAGCTAAGAGCATCTGTTACTCTTGCAAAGGATATGAGTAGAATTCCTAGCACCTATGTGGGGGCTCGCAACTATCCATTAATGCCAATCATAGGAGAGCCAACTCAATTTTCTGACTTCAGTGGGCACTAGACGTGAACATGGTGTGTAAACATACAAACAAAATGAAAATCTAAAAAGAGCTGCATAAACTGTCTCTATTTCTCACTATGTAGCTCTGGTGCAATCCATTGCCCTGGTGTGGTAGGTGAATGAAAAAAGGGAATTAAAAAGAAAAGGCCATGATTGGTCTGGGTTTCGGCACTAGATGAATGAAAGAAAAGAAAGAAATAAAAAAAGGAAGGACGTGACTGCTTCTAAGTATGGTGGAAGAGAAGGTTTATTGTACATAAAGGAGAGAGCAGAGCTAGAAGCAAGGGCATCTGGGAGAGTCCAGCGTGAGCAGGCCAATGTGAGGAGGGAGGGCAGGGGAAATGGGAGAGCCAGACCAAGGACCGAGAAGGTAAAAGGTCCAGTCAACAAATGGCTGGATAATATTGGGAAGGGCCTTTGGGGGAAGGGCCTTTGGGGGGAAGGGCAGCCAGTCATACCCTGTAACAGGTAGGGACTGAGGGGTGCAAAGAAAACCTGGTGGCCAGGTCTGCTTTGATACGTCAATGAGCACCTCAGTTAGTCATTTGTCCCAGGTTTAAGACTTAACAGTAGGAGCCTCTGAGGACCATGGAAAAGAAATACAGAAAGCAGCCACGGGGTGAGCCATGCCCTCGGATATAAACAAATGTGACTACATCTCTCTACCCCATTTTCTTAGCAGTTCTAGAGACCTTGAAGGAAAGGCAGGAAGGTCACCATGTGGCTTATTTTTTGCCAAGCTTCTGTGAGACCTTGTTACATTTGAGTGACCTTCCTTTCCTCCAGATCTAAGCCATCTTTAGAAACCCACCTTAAGGTTTTAAAATAACCCCTAAAATTATGTTACCATATATGGAAGACAAAGAAGCAAAAGCCATATAAAAAGTTCTCCTGTCACTAAAAAAACAAAACAAAGCAAACCCCAAAACCCAAGAGTTTCATTGAAACTGCTGGAATGATCAAAAAACTACTTTTGAAAAGTCTTGGTATCCTGTCTCTTTGTTCAGAATCCCATAGCACTGGGATCCAAGAGCCTGGAATCAAGTCTCCTTTGAAGTCAGGCCTGAGCTGTTAACATTTTGAACTTAGGTTGGGGCCCAGCACTAAACATGCTTTCTTCCTTTCCTTCTGTTTATCTGTCTGGATTCTGGCCAGAAGCCTAATAAATATGTTTCTCCTGAGACTCTGGGCTTTCTGTTTCTGTGACCTTCATTTAAAGGCAAAAGGCAGGACTCTGTTCTCCAAGCAGCTGTAGGAATGTATTGCTTATCTACTGACTTTCTATTTCTATCAGGGTTTCTGTTGCTATGACAAAATATTATGACCAAAAAACAAGCTGGGGAGGAAAGGGGTTATTGGGCTTCTTACACTTCCACATTGTCGTCCATCATTCAAGGAAGTTGGGGGGAACTCAGACATGGGCCAGGAGCTGAGGCAGAGGCCATAGAGGGGAGGGTGCTGCTCACTGGCTTGCTCTGCAGCATGGTCTGTTCAACCTGCTTTCTTATAGAATCCAGGACCCCCAGCCCAGAGATGGCCCTACCTACAATGGGCCTGGCCCTCCTCCATCAATCACTAATTTAGAAAATGCCATACAGGCTTGCCTGAAGTCAGGTCTCATGGAGGCATTTTCTTAATTGTGGATGACTTTTGCTTGGGTCAAGTTGACATAAAAAACTATCCAATACACCTACTTTCTTTGTTGTTTTTCTCTCAACTGCTAATTTTCTTCTCCCTTCCCCACAAGACAGGGCTTATCTGCGTAGCCCTGGCTGTCCTGGGACTAGTTCTTAGCCAGGCTTCACAGAGATGAGCCTGCCTCTGCCCGCCCAGTGCTGGTGTTAAAGGCATGCGCCGCTGCCACCGCCAAGCTCCAAGTCCATTTCTAAATTCTATTGTCAGCAAGACTAAGAACACATAAAAGGGAACTCCAGTTTCTCTGGTAGCGATATGATCCAGTATGGCCCAGGGACCCAAGGACCTGGTCTCAAAGATACCGTGTAGACGTTTTCATAGCAACATTACTTCTGGCTCCAAGAATCGGAGACCTCCAAGTGCCCACTGCCAGCAGAGTGCATAAGGGAAAGTTAGGCATTCACATAATGAAATATGATTCTTAAAAAGGGAACGAAATTCTAATACGTGCTGCAAGGATAGATGGATGCTCCATGAGGAGAGGCTCGTGCAAGAGGACGGGCACCAAAGGTCCTCAGAGGCTTCCAACCTGCAAGGACAGAAAGCGAACTGTGGGCACCGGGGGCTGGGTGTGGGTTCTGGGAGGAGTCAGTAGGGAGATGAGAAAGTTCTGGATGGTAGTGAGGGCTGTACAGCCGTTTGAACAACGCCGAGCTGAATGCACTAAAAGTGGTCTCGTTGGCTTGTTTTCATCAACTTGCCACAAGCCTAGAGATATCTGGGAAGAGCGGACTCTTTAGAAAATGCCTCCATAGCTGGGCCTGTAAGCAGGTGTCGGCTTACATCACATAGGTGACTGATGCAAGAGGGCCCAGCTCACTGTGGACAGATGCTCCTGGGCTGTATCAGAAAGCAGGCTGAACAAGTAAGAAGCAGGCCAGTAGGAAGCTTCCTCCAGGGCGTTGGCTTCAGTCCCTGCCCTGAGTTCTCTCAGTAAGTGGGTGTGACCTGAGAGTTCTCACATGAAGTGAACCCCTTTTCAAATGAAGTGAACCACTTTTCTCCCCAAGTTGATTTTGGTCATGTTTATTATAGCAATAAAAAAGTAACAGTGGTGAAGATAATAAATTTTATATTGTCCGTATTTAACCATGAACAAAGAAATGTCTGATTTTTTTTTTCCTCCTTTTTCTCTGGGCAGTACTGGGGATGCAAACCATGGCTTTCTGCCTGCTAGGAAATGCTCTACCACTGAGATATCTCCAGTTTTTTATTTGGAGACAGGATTTCAAGTTGCCCAGGCAGGTCTTCGCATCCTACTGCCTCTGCCTCCTGAGAGGCTGGCTGGGAATGCACACCAGGACCGACATAAGATGACAAATTTTACGTTTATGTATTTACCACAAGCACATATGGTTTGAACAGGAGCCAACTAAGGAAAAGGTCATTGGGTGGTTCTAGCCTTGGCGTTTATCTGGGCTTGCGCACCCAACGATTGCCTAAGGCCCCGCCCACTCCCCCCACGCACGCGCGTCTGCCGCCGCCGCCGCCGGGGCCTGCCCGCCTTCACTAGCGCCCAAGATGGCAGCGGTGGCGCTGCTTCGGGGCGCGGCTGCGGGGCGCAGAAGCCCAACTTGGCACTGGCGGCCGAGTGGGACAACGAGGCGCTGCTTAGCCCGTGGCTCCGGCCTTCTTGACAGCAACCCTACGGACGGTGTGGCTTGGACTTGCTTCCGGCTGGACGGGCGCGCCTTAGTGCGCGTGCGCGGCCCGGACGCTGCACCCTTCCTATTGGGACTATTGACCAATGAGCTGCCGCTTTCGGGGCCTCCGACCGGCGCGGCTCTGCCTTCCGCGCGTGCGGCATATGCTCATTTCCTGAATGTGCAGGGACGCACGCTCTATGACGTCATTCTGTATGGGTGAGCTTTGGGCAGCAGGGCGGGGCAGTAGGGGCGTTAGAGTGATGCCCTGAAGGATGTCCAAGATAAGGTTTCTAGGGAATGCTATCCAGACACCCTTGGGAAGAGACTTAATTAGATAACTCTGAAAATGGAAATGGCTTTCTTAGGACAATCTAGACTTAGGGAAGGGGTCACCTAGAGGCCGATGTCCTATGGAAGGCATCCAGGTTGGACTAGTTACTTGCACAGAGCCTTGTGCCTGGGCCCCCAGCCAGTCAAGTCAGAAGCTGCTATACAGTGGCTTCTGGAGTTAAGCATTTTCAAGATGGGGGCTTCAGCCTTGTCCCCCTCCTCACTTCTTAGAAAGATTTCATTGGTCCTTGGGGCTTTATTTAAAAAGCTACTCTGCACAACCACTCTCTATGGTGACAGATTGTACCAGTGTTTTGAGAACCCAGTGTTTTCCTTACTTCTGTTCCTCTTTGCAATGCCAAATAGATGTATGGTCCCATCATCTATACAGACCTGACTGTGACTGTGAATAGCGTTTGCTGACCAGTCTGGGCAGGGCCTGTGTCTATAGCATTGAATCCTCAGTTGCTCACCGTTACGGGATCTAAGTCCTGAAGTCTCAGCATTGTCTAGTAGGCATGTGAAGACCCACCCTCCCTCTCCTGTCCCTGGGCTGTCCCTCGATTCCTACCGAAGTCGAGGCCTGGCTGACTGTCTCAGCTACCCGGTGTCTTTCTAAGTTGGGTTTTGGTGAGCCTAGATGCTCAGAGTGGGAGTATATGGAGAATCCTCATATCTGGAGAATGATTCCTGAACCCCTGAGGGTGGCCATTCCAGGATGAAAGTGGTCATTGAGAATTGACAGCCATGAATCCAGTAGTTGTCTGCAATCTGTGGGGGAAATCTAGAGTGTCTGTCTCCAGGTGCTGAAAGGTCACAGTAATGTGCTTTCTAGAGATCTTTTTTTCCCCCACATTACTGCACTTAGTGAATTTCTGAATCTAGAATTAAGTCAGTGAATGACAACCCATGAACCAGCCCCAGTGTGCTGCTTTAGTATATAGAGTTCTGTGTGAACCCTGGGACTGTCTCCCAGGCAGTATTAGGACTGTGGTGGCTCAGGACCTCAAGCCTAAACCAGTCACTGCCTTTTGTAGAACACATGCATGGACTCCATGCTGGAAGCTTGGATCTGACTGCATTTCCAGGATGCTATCATCTCTGTGTGTTAGTCTTTGGTGGCTTCCATTCCTCGTGGTGACGGCAGTGGTTGCCAGTATAGTAGCAGTTGGCCTCTAGTGTTGAAGACCCTAAGCATCTGCAGCCTAGGTCCTGCAAGTGTTTATAGTTGTTGATCTAGTATAGGGATTCCTCTACACTTGGCAGCAGCCAGTGTTAGAGTTCTTGTATGGGCTATGGAAGTTGAGATTCCTTAGCTGTTGATACCAGCTGTTGTTACTGCGCCTCCTCACAGGGTCTCAGACCAGTTGGCTTTAAAGGTTTGATTGACAGCTCTCTGGACCTCTTCAGTGACCTAGGCCTGCAGTTACCCTTCTCTGGCTCTTTGCAGTCTTTTCTCCTTCTTCAGTCTCAGCTTGCTGTCTCTCATTGTCTGCCATCTTTCTTCCTGCCCAGGCTGTTGTTGAGCTGCTCAGCTGTTGCTCCAGCTGTCACACAGCTGGCAGTCTTGCCCTCTCTGCAACTTTGGCTTGTCAACCGCTCAGCTGCCGCCGCCACTGCAGTTCCACTGCCTCTGCTGACCTCTGCTGTCTCTGTTGCTACTCTCTCTGCTACCAGCCCAGCCCACACTACTGAAAGCAAGAAAAGAATCTTTGCCCCTGCTGCTCACACACTGGGGCAAAGCTCAGGAGAGTCTCCCCACAGCCTCACTAAGTGAGCCTTCACAGCCTGTTTGTATAGGCCTAGGAAGGATGTTTGGACCAATTACAGGCTTGCCTGTCGGCAACCTTTGTAATGACTAAGGATCGTGTTTTGGACAGTCATAACCCCGCATCTTTAGCAATAGTTACAGCAGTCCTCTCTTCTAGACTACCAGGGAGATGCTGTCCATATGGCCTACTTTGGAAGTGGTAACAAGATCATCTACCTGAGACCTGTAATGGCAAAATGTCTGATAAAAACTATTTTAAACAACCCTGGTGGAAACTGTGCTGTCAGCAGGGGCGCTCTGCTGCATGAAAGTGCCAATATGGGGTCGCCTGGCTCCCTGCTTGTCAGTCCTTTTGCTCAGAGCAGCAAGGGAAAACCAACACCTGCCAACTAGTAAATCGCCCATCCCGGACATCATTGCTTATTCATAAGAAAATAAACATCAGGGCTGCCTGCCAAAAGAATGTTAAATAAATGGTAGGACCTAGAACTATCTAGGAAACAAATCTTTAGGCATGTCTGTGAGGGAGGTTCTAGGTTTGGATCAGTGAGGCGAGAAGACTTGTCCTGAGTGTGGGTGGCACCTTCCCGTGGCCTGGGATCCTGCACCGAATGAAAAGGAGAAAGCAAACTGAGCTCCAGCGTCCATCTCTCTCTGCTTCCTGATGCAGATACAAGGTGATCAGCAACCTCAAGTTCCTGCCCCTGCGCCTTCCCCTGTAATGGACCCTGCCCTCGAACTGACTTCCAACAAACGGCTCATTGTGGATTCTTCAGAACTTGGTTACAGAAGTGAGGAAACCGACTAATACAAACACTAGTGGGTTTTTGGTTGTTGTTTTTAAAGGATCTGTGTAGCTCAGTTTGATCTAGAGTTCCATATATAGCAACCCTGGTCCCCTAGTCTCCACCCCCCAAATACTGGGATTAGTGATTAAAGGAAAAAAAAAAAAGAAGGAAAGAAAAACCTCCAGATTTTTATAGTGCTCAATACTGTTTCCACCTTGGGGATAGGTGAGTCCCTCTCATCTGCTTCATGTATTTCTTTTTCTCCTAAGGCTTTCATCTGCTATGTTCCTTAGTTATCTAGGGCTTTCTGATTCAGTAATTTTCCTACCAGTAAGCTTAGCTTTGTCTTCACCATGGAGCCAGAGAGACTGTGAGGTTCTGTTCCAGGCAGGACTGTGGGCAGGCGCCTGACTGAGAGCTGCCTTGGTCCAGCCTCAGTCTCTGTCTGGGTAGTATGCTTTCTTGGTATGTCTGCTTTGCCCTGGTGGGGAGGACTTGAGTCAGTCTCATCCCTCCACTTCCTATAGAACATCAGGCCTTACTTGCATCTGCCTGTGCACAGGTCAGTTCAGGTCTCTGTGATCTCAGGCTACTACTGTGTTCCAGACATCCTGTGACTGGCACTGAGGAATGGAAGTCAGAGGAGGAGACTGAGGCAGGTGCCTGGGTGTCCAGTCACCTTCCCAGGACCTATTTCCCAGGTGGTAACTATACACTCTTGGTCTGACTGGGTCCATCTGTGGCCATTGGGTAGTCGTGGCACCTCCTGGTGTATTCAGCCAATCCTTGGCAGGATATGTGGTACCCGGGCCTTGCCTCCTACTTGTTCCTTACCCCCATAGCCTCTGAGAAACTAGGGGTCTTCCCTCTATCTTCTCCCAGTCCAGTGGGGTGAGACTCTCCATTATAGGCCTAGGTGGTAGGAGACTGGGTCTGCATCAGCCATTGTAGGGCTGCTGGGCTCAGCAACTTCTCAGGGTAGTGCCCTTTTTACACCTGTCACAGCTCTGCTATCCATCGCAGCCGGGGGCTGCCTGCCCTGCTGCACAGCCATAGTGCTCTGTGGTTCTTAGCCGCCGTGTGTGGTTCTGTGTCCATGTCAGTTATGCAGGTACAGCCCTGTGTGGATCTGGGTGCACTCTCCATGCCTACGTCCCATTAGTACATTTTATAAGCTCAGCCCTGTGTGGACAGACACTTTGTCTTGTGTTGGTTCCCACAGTGCACTTAGCTGCCTGTGTGGAGATTCCTCTGCAGGTGTCTTGTGTGGCTGAGGGCAGGGCTCTATGTACTTGTCTGCTTTGTGAGAAGATGGAGGTTTGCCCGCCCCTAATGTGGCAGCGTAGACCCATATATCTGAGGTTACGACTCTGGACATTTCCATTTGTATGTCTGTCTATGTGGAGGCAGCCCTAGAGGCACAGTCTCATGTCATTGTGGGTATGACTTTTAGTCTGCCATGGGCCAGCAATGGATACAGCTCAAGGACAAGGCCACATACTGGAGGGGCAGCCCCATGTGGCCGGGGTGCTTTTTTCTCTGTTTTGTTCTTCACCGGCTTGGGTAAACTGACAGTGGGTAGGAACTCCTGCCACGTCTAAGCCCATGTCTGTCTCCTGCAGACTCCCAGAGTGTACGGAGGAGGCACCAAGCTTTCTCCTGGAGTGTGACAGCTCTGTGCTGGGCGTCCTACAGAAGCACCTCACCATGTACAAGATCCGGCGGAAGGTCACTGTGGAGCCACATCCAGAGTTCCACGTGTGGGCTGTGCTACCTTGTGCCCCCCAAGCTGCTGAGGCTGCGCCTCTAGAAGAGAGGGTAGAAGCCACTACCTTGCTTCTCCGTGACCCCCGGACTGCACGTATGGGGTGGCGGCTTCTCACCCAGGATGATGGCCCAGCCCTGGTGCCCAGGGGACAGCTTGGGGACCTCCAAAATTATCACATGTACCGGTACCAGCAAGGTATGAGTAGGGTAGAGAGGGACAGCTATGCCAGGCTGGTGTTGGGGAGCGGCGGGGAGGTTCATGGAGGGGCAGAGGGGTTGGCGGAGCTGGCCTGCAGGGCTGGGTGTCATAAATTGTAGGCCTGTACTTCTCTCTGGATGTGCTATATTCATTCTCCTGGTTTTTGAGTTCTACAGGCATCCCCGAGGGAGTCTGTGATCTTCCCCCAGGGACGGCCCTACCCCTGGAGTCCAACCTGGTCTTCATGAACGGCGTGAGCTTCACTAAGGGCTGCTACATTGGGCAGGAGCTGACAGCCCGGACCCACCACACAGGTGTCATTCGCAAGCGCCTCTTCCCTGTGAAGCTCGAAGGTGCCCTGCCTGCTAGCGGCATCAGCCCTGGTACCTTAGTGATGGTGACTGCAACAGGCCAGGCAGCGGGCAAGTTCAGGGCTGGCCAGGGACATGTGGGACTGGCTTTGTTGCGGTCAGAGACAATCAAGGGTCCTCTCCACATCAAGACCTCTGAGAGCCAAATGGTGGCTGTGACCGCCGTGGTGCCGGATTGGTGGCCCACAGCTGCCAAGTAGCTGGATGCTGTGGAGCTCCACTGGCCTTAGAGTTACCGGATGCCTTTGAGCCTCTCCCAGGGTCTTCTGCTCTATATGCTGCGCCCTGTTGGCTATGAGTTCCTCCTCCTGCGGTGGGTGAACACACCCACTAGGAAAGTTCCGTGTGCTCCAGGCTCTACAGATTGGCTGATGCTTCTACAGAGCGCCTACTCTTGTGGACTGTCCTCTCTCGAGAAGTCTGACTGAGAGCAGCGTGACCACCTGATGCTGGGAGAGAGAAGGGTCTGAGCTCCCGTTTGGACCAGATTTGGAATGAGATTTGATACAGTCCATACTCCAGGTCTATAGGCCTATGTCGGGTGCCAGGTCCCTAACCTCGTTTCCCCTTGGAGGAAGGGACTCTGTGTTTGCAAAGTAGCTGGAACAGGCTTTGTGTTCTCTTGAAACTCATCTCAGGGCAGATATTGTATAGGCTGTGTCCAGGGTCGGGAGGTGGGATCCCTTGGACTGGGAGATGTGTTCTGTGAGTGACAGGGACTGCACGTCTGCTGTCTCCAGAGCTCCTTTCGCTCCTCAAAGTGAGCTGCTGACTTTTCATATTCCCCTGGAAGCTCTCGGAGGGGTAGAGGCCAGGACTCAGGTCCATCTGGGAGGGGCTTCCGCTCGGCTAACCTTGCTGGTTTGGGATATCCCTATGCTTTTAGTAGGGGTGACTTGCTGGCCACTGGTGGAGTGCATACCTCCCTCTGAACCACTGTTTTCTAACCTTTGTAATGTGAACTGGGGGTCTCACTGCAAAGCCCAAGGACTAGTAAAGTGTGGTCTGCAAACAGCCCTTTTGGAACTCTTGTTTCATTTCAGGCGGGTCTGGTAGAACAGACCCTGGGACAGCTGTCCCTGGAGACCAACCGCCAGATGGAAGCCACCCATTATTGTAGCCCTGTTTGGTCTTGAACTTGAAATTCTCCTCCCTCAGCTTTATGAGTGCTAGATTGATAGGCATGCACCAGTGTGTTCACAAGATATACCTATGTCTCTCTCTTTCAAAAGATGTATTTTTTTGTTTTTACACTTTTATGTATGTGTGTGTATGAGCGTCTGGGTGCCTGGAGAGGACAAAAGGAGGGGATCGCATGCCCTGGAGTTGGAGTTACAGGTGGCTCTGAGTTGCTGGATGTGCATGATGGGTACTGAGCTTGTATCCCCTGCGAGAGAAGCAAGTATTCTTTGTTTTTTGTTTGTTTGTTTGCTTGTTTGAGTCAGGGTTTCTCTGTGTAGCCCTGGCTGTCCTGGAACTCACTCTGTAGAACAGACTGGCCCTTAACTCACATGCATCCCCCTGCTTCTGCCTTCTAAGCGCTGAGGTTAAAGGCGTGCACCACTATGCCCGGCTAGGTCCAAGAAGTTTATTTTAGCAGAATTGTATGGTCCATACTGGATTGGCAGGAAGTGGGGAGGCCCCTGAGCCTAGGCACAGGCAATGGATGCTCAGGTTTCAGGGGAAACATCTCTGAAACTGTTTTCTACAGTACCCCCAAGGTAAATCCACAGAGGGCTGGGGTGTGGGTAGCCTGGGTAGTCATTCTGGAGCCAGGGGAAGTGAGGACTTCTAAGAACTGTGACTTGGGAGGCTACTTAGACTAGGGCTGTAGGTGCACTCTGAACTGAGGTGCAGTTTGCAGCAGCTTAGAAGGAGGCACGGGGGTCGGGAGTGGCCTCCCTCTTAGGCAAGATGTGCTGGCGCACCCTGAATGACCTCACTCTCTATGGTACTGAATGAGTGGTTAGTGCTGGGGACAGGAACCTGGCAGAGACAACTTGAAGGATGGATTACCCTGGCTGGCAATTTCAGGGGGTTGCAGTTCATAGTGGAGTTCATGGCAGTGGGGGTGTGGCTGAGTCCCTCACACGGTAAGGCGCCAGGAAGCAGAGAAAGGGCATCCACAGGCAGGTACATCCTTCAAACAGAAGGATAGACTTCACATTCCACAGGTCCCACAGCCTTCCAAGCAGCGCCAACTGCTGGGGAGCACAGTGAGGTCAACTGTGAGCCCCCGGAGGACAGTTCACATCCAAAGCACAGTACCTGAAGCACATACCAGGCAGTGCAGGTCCTAGCCTGGCGGATAGACCCTGCCTGCCCTGCTTGGGTGGGTTGCCTGGCCTGGCCTATGACAGACAGCCTTGTCCCTGTAGCTGTTTTGCCTCTGACTGCCTGTCCACTCAGGAGCAATACTGTAGTTGTGTAGGATGTTGGGGTTCCAACTGTGCTCTGGAAGTCTGTGACTGATGGGCTCCTGCTGACCCCATCTGGCAGCTTTTTAAATTGACCCCTAAGGACTCCAGGCAGCTTCCTTTTGGATTGCAGTCATGTGCCTGGCTTTCGCCCTCTCAAACCTGATGGGGAAGTGCCCACACAGAGGTTGGTGCTTCTGGGCCTGCTTTGAATACATTCTAGCCTTCAGAAGGAGGCCAGAAAGGTTCTAAGGCAGGCCCATTGGGTAAGGAAAGGGCAAGTCCCAGGAGAGTCAGGAAGCTGCTTTGGCCCGAGGCCCCGCCTTGTGAGTCACCCATTGACCCCCGTTGGGCTCTTCCACTGTTGGGGGCTTGAACAGGTCCACAGTCGCCATTGATGCATCCCTGCAGTTTGGAAAAGCAGCACCACACAGTAAAATCGCTGATGAGTGGAGCTAGCTGACACTGGGCTGATCTACAGGGACCTCAGGGCCATTCTCAGTGATGCAGGCATGCTTTTGGTATTCACCTTCTCCTGAGGACCTGCAGAGACCCCAGTGTAGACCCAGTGCAGACATCTGAAAACCCCTAACTGCTTTTCAGTGTGCTTTGTACAAAGTACAAAACTGCGAAAAATAAACCAATTAAGGGGAAAAAAGGTGTGGTTCTTATTCTGGAGTTTTTTCTTTGTTTTTAAAACTACTTCTAACCCAGGTTTTAGGGACTGCATTTCTAGGATACAGGGTCTCAAAAACCTTTGCCACCATGACCTGTCCTGGTGTCTGCTGAGGTGGGAGGTCAGGAGTGTCCTTGGGAAAGGCCCCTAGAACCTGTGAGGCCAGAAGGCAGGAAGGAGCAGGGATAACTTTTCCACTGCCAGGGTTATGCACTGTGAGGGGCACAGGTGACTTAAGTGATGTTGGTGGGCTCAAGCTCTGGGGCGATTTCCCGATCACTGGGCACCTGGTTCTTCAGGAAAACGCTGGGGCCTGCTTGTCAAAGGGGTAGGGGAAGGCTCTGAGCTAAAGTCAGGAGCACTAGGAGCTGACTAGCCTGGGGAGAGCAAGCTCTTCCCCTTCAGGGAGGTTTCATATTCCAGAACCTCACAGTATACTGGAAACATTCCACACATGCTCAATAGAATCCTACGAGAAAGGGCCAGCAGAAAGACAGGTCCACAAGTTTTAAGACAGAATAACCAGGCACATCCTATAAGATAAATATGTGGATTATATTAGGTAAAGGGTTTACAATTGAGTAAGCGGGAGAGGGACTAGTGATTAGCAGAGGCTGAGGTGGGAGGGAGGAGAGAGATGGGTTAACAAGCACAAGATCGCAGTGGCTGGGGCAAACACATTCTTTTCTAGTACGTGGAAGGGTGAGCAGACAATGATGCTAGCCACATCATTCAAAATAGCTGGAAGAACATGCTGAATGTTCTCATCACAAAGGAATGACAACTGACGGCGTGACCCGACCACCTCGAGTTGGTCATCGCACAGCATCTACATGCTCCAGCCATCACACTGGGCTCCGAGACCTGGTGACTGACTGGCTGCTGGGTTAAAGTAAGGTGTGAGAAGGTGGGAGCGGGGGGGGGGCTGCTGAACCGATCTAGCACAATTGTAAAAAGACAAGTTCTAAGTGGGATGTGCCAAGCACATGCCTGCGACTCTGGCACGTGGGACAGGCAGGCGGAGGAGGCTTCAAGGCTGGCAAGGGCTACACAGACCCTGACTGGAAAAAATGCTCCCCCAGAAGGAAATCTGTAGGATGTGTTTTCTGGAGCACTGGGAGCTGGGAACCACCAAGCCTCAAGAATGATTGTCCTAGAGTGCGGAGAAGACAGGAGATTGGGAGCTAGGGTAAGAGACAGGAACTCAGTGTAATACAGAGAACATCCAGTGACTTTAGGGTAAGTCTGGAAGGACAGGAGGGAGAGCACGGGCAGGGTGTAATGTAAATTATATTGGTAAATTGTCATGTGCAAGGGGAGTTTGTTGAGAGTGGGTTCTGGGAGTCAGGAGGGTCCTCTTGTCCTAGACTTGAGTATTTTTATTTTATTTTATTTTATTTTTTTAAAAGACTTGAGTATTTTTATTCCCCATTCCCAACCCTTTGTCCTGGGTCGGGTTGTTCGGAGGCTCCATAAACAGAGAGAAAGGAAAACAGCAAACAGCTAAGGGGATTAAAGACATGGTACTTGCAGAAAAGCTAGAAGGTCAGCCCTTTCCAGTAGAGTCGATGCTCTGAGACGTGGAAAGTCCTCGCACCCCTCCCTAAGATTCCCCGCTCTGACCCCAGCCCCTGTTCACAAAGAACTATGGGATAAGCAGCCTCCCCATGGGTTCTTTGCCAGACCCTTGTGTGGGGAGCAGTGGGGAGAGTCAACCAGGCAGTATCACCTGGGCACAGCTCTAGAGCTGTCCCTTGGGTCTGGCCACAGTATGCAGGCTCAGTCCTTTGTGCCTCAATGGCCTGGTTTATGGTTTACCTCAGGGCTAAGACATCTGTGTGGGAACCAAGGTGGTGCCATGCAGGTACTGTTAGGACTCTGTCCTGTCAGCTGCTTTGTCAATGTGACAGGGACAGGTCATATTCCTCGCTGACAAGGAGGAAGCAAGTGGGGCATGTAGGTCACTGAGAAGTAGGAAGCCAATGGAGCTACTGTGCCATAGGTGATGGCCTTCCAGAAGGGGCTCTGTTCCTTTCTTTCTTTTCCTAATTGCTTACCTTAAAAAGCAAGCAAGCAAGCAAGCAAGCACAACAAACCAAGGACTTATGTATCTAATACTGGCCTTGAAGTCAATATATGGGCGAAGATAACCTTAAATGTCTGAAACTCCAGAATCCACTCCTAAGTGCTGGGTGACAGGTGTGCCCTTCTACACCCAGTTTTTGAGGTGCTTTCTGCATGCTAGACAAACACTCGTGGACTTCTGATGTGACCCTGCCAATGGCCAGCCTGACCATAGACAGATAGTCCTGCACACAGAACAGGACAGACAGCCATGGCCGCAGGATGGGTGTAGCTCCCAGTGAACTCTGAGCTTAGAATCCTCCATCTCCAAGCACTGTGTGATGAGCTGTTTGTCTGGGTGTCCGTAGCTGTGGCTCGAAGTCTCCACCACAGCCCCCCAGCTAGTCCTGAGCCAGGTGGTTTGCGGTCTTGGCCTGCTCAGACCATCACTTCATGATGTCATTAGGGTGGTGACAGTCTAATCCTTGAGCATGGAGCTGGTGTTCCTCAAGGTCATGCTGAGGAAAGTCAAAGGGTCCCAAGTTGCATATTTTTGAAATTGCAGAGAATATCTATGTCTAAGAAAGTGCCATGACACATACATGTATGTCAGAGGACGACTTTTAGGAATTAATTCTTTCCTTTTAATGTGAGTTCCGGGGTTCAAACTTAGGTTGTCAGGCTTGGCAGCAATTGCCTTTACCCAGTGAGCCACTTCCTCCACCAATTTCCTGTTATGAATAATACTGCCATGAATGTGCATGAACTAAGTTTTGCATGGGCATTGCTAGTATTTGGTGTTGATCCCATATCAAGCAGTTGAATTGATGGGTCATATCAGAACTGTGGCATAATTTTTTCTAAAAGATTTATTTTTATTTCCTGTGTTTTGGCTCCATGTTTGTGTACTGCATCATGCATTACCCATGAAGGCGAGAAGAGGGCGTTAGATTCCCTGGAAAAGGAGCTACAGATGGGTGTGAGCTGCCTTGTGGGTGGTGGGAATTGAACCTGTGTCCTTTGCAAGAATAGTAAGTGCTCTTAGCTGATGAGCCATTTCTCCATCTCCTCAGTACTGTTTAATCAGCTTGAGTTTGTTTACGATATTAAATTAGTGTCTCATGACTTTTTTGATCATGGCACTGGAGAGATGGCTCAGTGGTTAAGAGAACTGACTGCTCTTGCAGAAGTTCTGAGTTCAATTCTCAGCAACCACAGGGTGGCTCACAACCATCTGTAATGGGATCTGATGCCCTCTTCTAGAGTGTCTGAAGACAGCTACAGTGTACTCATATAAATAAAATAAAATAAAAAAAATCACAAATCAGGTGAAGGTTGCAAGGTGTGGGCAGGGCCTGTGCTCCCTGAGAAGCCCCAACTCTCTCAGTTCCTGGTGGCACCTGGTGTCTCTCCACTACTGCTGTGCCACTCCAGCCTCCTTCCTTATACTTAGACATCTTCTCCTGAGTGATTTCCTCTCACACGGCCTCTGCATGTGTCTGTAACTACCTCTGTGCCTGTATTTCCACTTCTTATGGGAACACCATTTACTGGACCAGACCACCCTACTATCCTTATCATGACTGGATTGCTGCTGCTAAAACACTCTCTCTAAATAAGCTTCTGTCCCAGGATCTGGAGAGAGACTTTGGCACAGCCTTTTGAGGGGATGCCCTCCATCCCATAATATGTTGGAAGCAGCAGCCCATCTGGCACTTTTCTGAGAGAGCTGGCTGCCTAGGGCAGCCCTCCCTCTCCTCCACAGGGATGCTTAGGTCTGAGCACGTGAGGGGCAGTGTCCAAGTTCTACACAGCCATCTGTCTGTCTGCCCACCAACACCAGGATGAACAGAGCAAGAGCCATCAGAGTCCGGGCAGAGTGGCTTCTCTCTGTCCCAGCCATGTAATACATAAAGCCAGGAGGCTGTGAAGCAGGTGTTTCTGACAAGGGCTATCTCAGACGTCTCTGCCAGGGTCACAGCCTGCTTACAGGCCACTGGCAACCTGACAGTGAGTTCTACAGAGATGCCTCCCACAACAATGGCTCAACGTCAACGTCAGTGGAGGCCCCCCCCCCCCAGTTCCTGATCCTCATGGCCAAGGGTCCTTGTTCAGAATGACTCGATCCTCCACAGTTCCCCTTTCAGAACAACCCCTCTCCTCTGCCCCCTGGATCTGCCCTTTCACCTGACATTCGAACTCCCACATGGTGCTCTCCACTCCCCAACAAGCTTACTCCTCAGAAGCCCTCTAAGTCTCTGTGGTTGTTAGGTTGCTAATAGTGAGATGGCAGAGGCTAGGGGCTGTGGAGATGGCTTAGCCTGTAAGGTGCTTGTCATGGAAACACAAGGAGCTGAGTTCAGATCCCACGCATCTATATAAATGGATGGGTATGGCTACCCACACCTGTAATCCCAGGACTGGGGAAGTAAAGACAGGATAACTCTTGGGGTTTGCTGGCCAGCTGATCTAGCTGAGTTGGTCATCTCCAGGTTTAATGAGAGACTTTGTCTCAAAAAATGAGGTAGAAAGTGGTAGAGGAACACACTCTATATAGATCTTTGACCTTCTTACACTTGCCCAAACAGGTGCATGTGCATTTGTGTGCACCAATATGGCCTGATGATGGCTAGAACCCAATGTCCAGAACACAAGTTTGGCGCTTGAAGCTCTCCTGAGAGATCAAAGACCCAGGCTCTTCTGAGTCACTTTGTAGGATGTGGGAGAAGGAAGCGCTACTCTAATCATGATGGGATTGAAGGGTTGCCAAATTAAGTCACTCAGTTAATTGCGGCTGTCAATCTCTCTCCTAGGAATCTGTGCAGCCCTAATCTTAGCATTTCCAAGGAGAGAAGGCAGCTGTTGGGGTGGAAGGTGGCACTCTCTTCCACCACGGCTCCTGGTACAATGACTAATTTTAAATTATGACTGAGGGAGCAATGGCAGGCTATGATACAGCCTACACTGGTACAAGGCCTCCTGTGATTTGTCTCCCTTGAACACATCAGAAAGGTTTCCCACAAACACTTTCAAAGCCTTGGCAAATCCTTTGGGCCAAAAGATTTTCTTTTCTTGACATTTGTTTTAGCCAGCATAAGATGGATTTTTTAACATTCTGTGTTTACTTAAAATTGTTTACATTCGTAGACAAGCTTTTCCTCATGGAACACTTTACCAAGTTGGGTGGCCATTGTCAGATTTTTGCATTTAGTCATCACAATAGAATTCCCTGTGGACATCATGAGAAAACAGAGATCCAGAAGGAAATTTCCCAGAATCCACAGGAGAACCTTGGAATCCCACTAGTGGGATGTTTAGAGTGACTTCTAAGATCATTTTATGCATGCTGTATTTATTTAAGTGCTGTAATTTAGCATTTTTCAATGCTGTTTGGTTCTGTCATGTGGATATTTCCACTTAATTGGAAGATTTCCTCTTGGAAGGAGGGTGGTAGATCTCCAAGTCAGGAAGTTAGACAACTTTGAAGACTCTCAAATCCCCCACTGCCCAGTGAGAATTCTGAATTTTGATTTCTTAAAAAAAAACACCCAGAAATATTGTAAGAATATTTTTTTTTTTAATCCTAGGTGTGGGATATGGGGCTGCTTCAGATGGTCCACAGCAGCTGACTATGATTTGCCTCGTGTTCTAGCAGGGGCACAATTTTTCCATTTGCAGATAGTTTCCTGAGATTGTGTGTCATTTGGAATTCTGGGGACTTTTCAAGAGGGTATATAAGTGCCAGGGCCCCAAGAGGTGAGGGGTTGTTTGTGGGTTGTTGTTGAGTGTTGGTTTGTTAAGTAGTCATGCACAAAGAAGAAACAACAAGAAGAAATTAGATGTCCAGACAGCGAAGATCAAACTTGCCCCAGTGAACTGGACATGCCTGATAAGCAGAAAGTAGTCTAAGGATAACATTGCCACCTTATGGACCCCTGACGTCATTCAGGATCTGTTTCCTTTCCTCTCTGTCCTCCCCTCCCCCCATCTAGTGTTAGGAGGTTGAAAGGGTGAAGAAAAAGGGTAAAGGATGGAAGAAAGAAGAACCCACAAACTAGCCAAGTCCAGCGACACCTCCCCAAGGTTAGATACACAGTACAAACTTGTATGTATTGTTGTGGGGTTAGGAAACTTCAGGGTTGCAGCTTTGAGACTAGTTACCCATACTACAATGGGCGTCTCAGTGATGCAGCCTTCTGGAGTCATTCATGCTCCTGTGAATAACCCCAATGAACTTATTGTTTCACTGAGATGCAATTGGATGAATGGTTCTTTGATCTGCCATGGGTACCCTATATGGGTGAATAGACGTTTGTTCATGTCTCCCCAGGAAAAGTAACACAGCAGGTTGCTGCTTATATGGAGAGAATGAGTTATCCTTTCCCCATAAAATCCACAACTCACTATCCATACCCACTTTAGATTACAACAGGTTGGGCAATTACATATGCAGAAATAAAGGGACCTTAGAAAATCTATCATATTTTATTTAGTTAGGGTTAAAAAAAAGCTTAAGAACTAAAAACAAAAATAAGCTCTCTGTGTGCATGTGTGTGTGCATGCATGCGTGCGTGCATGTGTGTGTGTGTGTGTGTGTGCGCACACATGCACACATGCACGAGCATGTGTATAACACGTGGAGGTCAGAGGACAATGTTCCAGAGTTCATGCTCTTCTATCTATGATGTGGGGTCTGGGAATCAAGATCGTTTTTTTTTTTTTTTTGTTTTTTTTTAGCATTGGCAGCATGTACTTTTAAGCTATTTGCCAGCCCAAGAAAAAAATTTACTATTTTGTTCTAAATTTAATTATTCTTTTAATTACACAAATGTATGTGGCTCACTGTGATGATTTGACTCATGAAGACCGTGTGTTGTGTGCAGACTGGGCCCGTACCATTTTCATGTTTTGCTCATCTGCCTTTTGGCTGCTTACATGTGTGGCTTTCCTTGTATGTTCGACTTGTTTCATCACACGTGTGCTCATGGGCTCAGAGGTGTCTTAGATGGTGCCAAGGCTCAGTTTACTTTCTTTGTTCATTATATTCTTTATTTTATTTAGGGTGCATACTTTTAGACTATCCACAATTTCACTGATTCTTTTATTACATAAATCTCCCATTGAAAATGTAAATGTGGGGGACTGGAGAGATAGCTCAGAGGTTAAGAGCACTGGCTACTCTTCCAGAGGACCCTGGTTCAATTCTCGGCAACCACTCCAGCTCTAGGAGATCTGATACCCTCACACCAATGCACAAAATAAGATAAAATGTAAATGTGTCATTTCAGTTGTTGGACATTTCACCTCCACAGAATTACATTACCACTTGTTCTCTCTCTCTCTCTCTCTCTCTCTCTCTCTCTCTCTCTCTCTCTCTCTCTCTCTCTCTCTTCTACAGGATTGCCCTCCTCCTCAGCTTCTTTGAGCCTTCCCTAATTCAACAACAGGGGCCAGCTGCTTCTGTCCATTGGTTGGGTGCAAATATCTGCATCTGACTGTTTCAACTGCTTGATGGGTCTTCTGGAGTGTGGTCATGCTAGGTCACTTTTGGTGAGCGCTCCATAGCCTCAGTAATAGTGTCAGGTCATGGGACCTCCACTTGAGCTGGATCCCACTTTGGGCCTGTCACTGGACCTTCTTTTCCTCAGGCTTCTCTCCATTTCCATCCTTGTAATTCTTTCAGACTGGAACAATTATGGGTCAGAGTAGTGACTGCGGGATGCCCCCTCTCCCTCAGTTGATGCCCACATCCAGCAGGATGACAGGGCCTCACTATTACTTCTGTGTGTGTGGTGAGGACATGTAAGATCCAATTGCTTAAATAAATAGCAGTGCTATTGAAAAGGCCTTACCTTATTGCTAGTGAGCGGAAGTCCTTACCCACTGAGGACATAAGTTCCTTAGGAGATGCATGAGGTATAAAATCTTTGCTGTTGTCTGTCTGCATTGCTCTTTCTGCAGTGGTACACATGGTTTTGGTTAGGTGAGTGGGTAAGCACCCGTGCGTGCTCTCTCTCTCTCTTTTTTTTTTTTTTGGTTTTTCGAGTCAGGGTTTCTCTGTGTAGCCTTGGCTGTCCTGGAACTCACTCTGTAGACCAGGCTGGCCTCGAACTCAGAAATCCTCCTGCCTCTGCCTCCCAAGTGGTGGGATTAAAGGCGTGCGCCACCACCGCCCGGCCAGCACCCGTGATCTTGTAGCACAGTGTGACTATGATGTGTTTTTCCTTAAAGTTGGGTAAGAGTCCAGATATAAAATGTTCCCACCCACATGCACAGAGGCAGTTCTTTGAAGGGCAGACGAGGTCATTTGCTTGACTCTGGTCATTATTCTCAAAACAACACTTTATATACCCATCAGTTGGGGATGTAGATTGGTGGTAGAGCTGCTTGTCTAGAACACACACACACACACACACACACACACACACACACACACACACACAATTTTCCAATTATACATCAATAAAGCCAGTGAGGAAAGACCCAGCAGTACAATAAAGACCTCTCCTGCCAAATTTTGTCTGGTGAGTTGTCCTTGAATATTTTGCTTTTGTGTTCCACCCCCAGAGAAATCTTAATTACTTTATTTTTTTTATCTTTAAAAAACCTTTAGGATTTATTTGTATTTTACATATTTCCCCACTGATATGGTTTTCACCCAGGAGTGACAAGACATAGTGTGCATGTAGTATTAATTTTTAAATAAATCCTGGCATGGGGTTGCTTCCCAGCTCAATGTTTTATGTTCCCAAATGAAAGGCACACACACAGCCATTATATTTAATATGCCTTAAGCAGCACAAAGCCGGTCAACTGCCTAACCTCCATGTTACTGGAATCTACCTTCCACTGACAGTTCTGAGTCAGTACTTACTATATAGTCCATCTTGGCTGCTCTGGGCCCCAGTGAGGAGACCTCTGGGCCGTGTTCTCTTGGCCTCTATGCATGGCTGCTCTGCTCCTCTCTCCTGCATATTCCTCAGGTATGGTGTCTCTTCTCCTTCTCCTTCCTCCCTGATCCCAAGCCCAGGAATCTTAAATCCTGCCCCTGTCTCTCCTCCCCAGCTATTAACTGCTTGCATTTTTATTTACCAATCAGAATTAACTGGGGCAGGTTCCCAGAAGCTACATGCAGATCATCTTTTGCAGTTTTGGGGACCCAGTTAGCATTACAATACAAGCAGCTACAAGTGCACATATCCTTGGGCCCCAGGGCTGGTCCTCATTTTTCTCAGGAGACACTGGTTTAACCTTAACCAGCTGTATACAGGTAGCACTGTTCTGTGGAAATATACACTAAGAGTCTGGTCTGAAAGGGCATTGGTAGGTAAATGTGTGATTGTGGGAATTTGCTTCCTGTGTTGGGAACATACGTTTGCCAGGTGTCTGACATCCATGAGGCAGCCAAGCACTGGAAAGCTTCCCAAATAAAGCATCCAGAATGGAATTGAGCATGAGCCTCTCCAGAGTATGCAACTTCTTCACAGATGTCGTTGGCCTTGTCCATATGTTCATATAAGTCTTATGTATAGAGCCATGTGTGGTGGCCCACTCCTTTTATTTCAGCACTTAGGAGGCATAGGATCTCTGTGAGTTTGAGGCCAGCCTGATGGACAAATCAAGCACCAGGACAGCCAAGGCTGTGATACAGAGAAACCCTGTCTCAAAAAACCAAACCAACCAAACCAAACCAAACCAGACCAAACTAGACCAAACCAGACCAAACCAAACCAGACCAGACCTAACCAAACCAGACCAAACCAGACCAAACCAAACCAGACCAGACCAGACCAGACCAAACCAAACCAAACCAAGCCAGACCAGACCAGACCAGACCAGACCAGACCAAGAGAAAAGACATGTGTTGAAAGTGTTTCAGAAACTCTGGAGATCAATTTGGTTTGTTTCTTCTAAATTTATTTTATTTTCTTTTTTTTTAATGGGAAGCAGTTCTTTTTTTTAAGATTTATTTATTTATTTATTTATTTAATGTATGTGAATGCACTGTAGCTGTCTTCAGACACACCAGATGAGGTCATTGAATCCCATTACAGATGGTTATGAGCCACCATGTGGTTGCTGGGAATTGAATTCAGGACCTTTAGGAAGAGCAGTCAGTTCTCTTAACTGCTGAGCCATCTCTCCATCCACCCTAAATTTATTTTCTTACCCCACTTTTACTTTGCCAAGGTGTAGCTCATAAAGATCACACGCCTTTCAGGGATGGCCTGGGATGAGTTGGTGTATATATGCACTAGGGAAGAATTCCTGGTCAGGCTAGTGAGCACACCCACCACCTTCTCCGCTCTGTGTGTGGTACTTCATACTTCAGCGGTGCTCTCTGGGAGCGGAAGCAGACACGAGGTACAGTTTTACTTACGTGGACACTGGCATGTAGAGGGGAGTCACAGAATTTACTCATCCTTTCATCTTTTGCATCCTTTGGTCTGTATCTCCTCATTTTCTTAAAATGTTAGAAATAGATCCATTGATATTCCAGCAGTGGCTTCCTTGGGGACGTAGCCCAACAAATAGAGATTAGTCTGAGAGGCTTCTGCACACCCATGTGGGCTGCAGCACTAATCATAGCCGCCAAGGAACGGAAACAACCCAAGTGCTCACCAACTGACCAGTGGGTATAAACTGTAGGGTGTACTGTTGTCATTTGATATCCTCAGGGCGTTTGCTCCAGGATGCCCTGCCCCCACCCTGCTGATGCCAAAATCCACAAATGTTCAAGTCCTGGATTCAAAACGGCGTACAAATTGCCCAGAACGTCCGTATGGCCTCACATTCACAGTCCTCCGGCTTCAGCCTCCCAGTGCTGGGGATATAGTTTTGTATCACTATAGCCAGCTTCTCTAATATTTTAATTCATCTCTAGCTGGCTGGTAATACTTAATACAATGTAAAAGCTGTTTAAATAGCTGTCTGTTCTTCCCGCCCTCCCCAGGAATTAATAACAAGAACAGTTCATACATGTTCAAGAGAGACAATCCTTTTTGAGACAGAGTCTCACTGTGTTGCCTTGGCAGACCTGAAACTTGCTGTGTAGAGGAGGCTGACCACAACCACATAGAAATCCAACTTCCTCTGCCTTATGTATGCTGGGATTAAAGGCGTGTGTCACCACGGCTAGCTTTTTTGAATATTTTAAATATGAGTGTATCCAATTGAGTCTGTGGATGAGGAGTCCAAGTATTAAGTTGGTGTTAAACATTCACAGAGTGGAACTCTATTCTACCTAGGACAAAATCCCTGTTACTATCAAGTGCATGGAGGCTACAGAAGGACAGGTGCTGGTTTATCACTCAAAAGTGAAATAAATAAATAAATTGCAAAGAGGCAGTGTAGGTGCTAGGGACTGGCAAAGGGGAAAGGTAAGAACTGGCAAGGGAGTGTGGATTTGGGTTTTGCATGAGTGTCAGATTCAGTGTGTGTGTTACTGTGTCTCTGCTGGGCTAGAGAAGTGATCAGGCTCCTGAGAAGACAGACAGAAACACAGATATACACAGCAAGAGAGGTGACCCACATCCTGAGTCTGCTTAGACTCAGACCCAGATGAGGGGACAGAAAACCCAGCCACGGTGGTACTTCATGGATGAGTCAATGTGATAACGTGAGGATCACCAAGAGACCAGGGCTGTGCTGGACGTAAGAGGACCTGGGCCTGATATCATGTGCTTGAAATCCCAGCCCTCAAGAGGCTGAGGCAGGAGGACCACGAGCTTAAGGCCAGCCCAGGCTACAAAACAAGACTCCAAACTAAAGAGGATCATAGCTTTCCCAATAGGCCCTGGAGGCAGCCTGGGAGCCTGGATGAGCCAGGAGAGGTACAAGCCGCTACAAGTGCTAGCTTCCAGGCAGGAAACTAGAAGGGCAGTTCTTCTTTCTAATAGACTGTCTGGAAGTTCATCCCGATTGGAGGAGAGAATGTGGGAGAGGGGGCCAGGGCTGCAGAGGGGGAGGGGTTACAGAGAGAGGAGTGGGAAGACAGAGTCGGAGGGGAGGAGTCATTTAAGAGAGGGAGAAAGAACTGTATAGAACAGGAGGAGTCCAGGCCTTGTGGAAACCCATGGTTGGCTGTGACAGCATGGTCATGGTCCTGTGCGTCTCCAGCCTCTCTGCTTTTGTCCCATAGGATGTGTGCCCCATAGCCCTGTGTTTGTAACTACTCTTTCAGGTCCACATGCTGCCTCTCAGTTTGTGTGCCCACCAAGTGGAGGGCTTTTTACTCTTATGGCCTTTCCCATGCCCGCTGTCTGGAGCATTCAAACAGGTGCTTTGGCTTCCTGGTGGCCATATTCCCTTCAGTTCCATCAATGAGCCTCCCTCCTTAGAAACATCACTGCTGTGAGACTCCCTGGAAGTGTGTGGGAATTGGTGTCTGTGGGTTTGGAGTCAGAATCTGCTTTTCTTTTGCATTCCATGACGACAAGAGATATTCAGGGAAGGGCTCTTTTGTCAAAAGACTCAAGAAAGGAATGGAGACAGTCCCCTGGCCTCGGATGTATGGACAATACACAAGGCTGCATGGGCCATTTCACTCTTAGGAAGCTTAGACTCAGACCCAGATGAGGGGACAGAAAACCCGGCCACGGTGGTACTTCATGGATGAGCCAATGCGATAACGTGAGGACCACCAAGAGACCAGGGCTGTGCTGGACGTAAGAGGACCTGGGCCTGATATCATGTGCTTGAAATCCCAGCCCTCAAGAGGCTGAGGCAGGAGGACCACGAGCTTAAGGCCAGCCCAGGCTACAAAACAAGACTCCAAACTAAAGAGGATCATAGCTTTCCCAATAGGCCCTGGAGGCAGCCTGGGAGCCTGGATGTGTCCCCTCTCTTGCCATGCATGCCCTGGGAGGGTGTGAGGCATGCATGCCTCCGCATAAGCTGAGGTCTCCATACCCATGTGCACACATGTGGACTAGCACCTGTGCAGACATTGACTCTCACATACCACACACCTATACCCATAAGGGCCCTTATTTGTCCAACAACCGTCAGGTTGCTCCCGGGACTGGTACCTTCCATTTCTTTCTTTCCTTATTGAAACCAGGTACTATCTCCTTTAAAATGCACATGCTAAAGCTCCTACCCCCCATAGTACTGATGTTAGGGGGTGGGACTTTTGGGGAGATGGTGAGTCCATAAGAAAGGTAGAATGGATGTACTTAATCAGGGACCCCAAGAGTGCTCTTGCCCCTTCTGCCAGGCAGGCACTGGGGATACTAGTTAGAAGAGGGTCCTTACCACAGGACTTGGAGCCCTGGCCTTGTCTCCAGAACAGGGGGAAGACAGGAGGTACGAAGCAGCTCCCAGCTGACTACTTCCAGCAGACTCTTCCTCTGGATCCCACAGCACTGGGAACTAGTTAGAGGGTATGTGGGCCTCAGGAGGTGAGCTTTGGCATTTCCCCCTGACTGATTCCCCATGTCTTTAGATGGGGTCTGCAGGGAGAACTGTATACCTCCCTCACTGCTGGCTCCCCAAGGATCTCACCAGCCCCACCGCAGCCTCCCTGCTGCCAACTCATCTTCTCCCTAGGCGGGGTCTACACGATGTCCGCATCTGTTCCTGGGTTTGAGGGAATGGGCAGTCCTGCTTCAGACATGAAACAGCAGGCACTGCCAAAGTCCACAACGGAAGGATGGACAGGCCTGCCCGAGGCATGAACAGCAGGCAGTGTCAGTGCCCAGCTCTACCCCAGCGTCAGACCCCTTGACCCTAGCTTGGTTGGTTCTTATTAGGGTTCCACTCTCATTTAAAGCCACCACAGATTCTGAGTATGGCACAAGGACCAAGTTTGCCTGGGTCATAAGTAGGTATGAGTCAGGGATCAGTGTATATCATTCCTGGCTGTCCCCTCACACTGCTGGGACCTGGGAGGGCCAGGTGGGGAGCAGAGCAGGTTGCTCTAGTTCCTTGTAGTAAACTTGATTCAATCCTTTTTAGGGATTGAACTTGGGTTCATCCTAGTCTTTCTATACGTCCTGGTTTTCATAGGTGCCTGTGGGTTCCTTTAAAGTGCTCCTGAGTCTTTGGGTTGATTGTGTTAGGCTGATTCTAGATCCCCATGTGGTCCTGTGATTCCTTAGATGTAGTCCTGGTTCCAAGTGGTTGTCCTGGGTCCCCTCGATGGTCAGTGCCAAGTCTTTAAGACTGCTGACTGGACCCTCTTGGCACCATCCTGGGACCGTAGGATCTTTCCCCACCAACACTCCAGGATGCTGGTCTGAGGAAAGCTGGACCAGCTACCCCTCTCCCTACTACCCTCATCACAGTGGGAAGACACAGGCGTCTTCCTGCTCCTGACCACCTGCCCTTTGCCTCCTTGGGACTGAGGGTGAAACTGAATCCTGGACAGTGACACCAGGGCTATTTTGGAGCTAGGCTGGGCTGGGCTGACCAGAATGGGGGTGGGGCAGGGGCGGGCCCAGCCTTCTTCAGCTGACAGCGTTTGCCTGTCCTTTCGTCCCTGTCCAGTCTGAGGACCGGCTGGACTGTGGGCTGCTGGGTGGGAACCACGTCGTCCTGGGCCCCAGGAAGGAGGCAGACCCAGCAGCCCCCAACTCACCATCTGTGCCCCTTGCCTGGGTGCTGCCCCAACCCCTGGTAGACACAGGTGAGGAAGCAGAGCTGCCCTGAGGGCCATCTTTCGTTCCTGGAGGTCAGATGGGCTGAAGGTCATGGTGTTCTGTGGAATTTGGGGACTTTAGGGGTTCAGTTATCCTGGGCCCCTCCCTGAGAAGAGAGTGGACTAGATGCCAGATCTGGGCCCTTCTAAGTTGAGATCTCAGAATGGGAAGGGGCAGTTTGCCCTGAGGGGCCTGGGAGGGCTGTGGCTGGCACTGTGCAACCACTGCCTGGCTGGGTTACCCCTTAGTCTCCCTACTGCTTGGGGGTCTGGTGTCCCTGCCCCCAGCTCTTCCGAGATGGATGCCCGCTGACAGCTGGGGCTATTTTGGGCCTGTTGGCTCAGTGGAGGGGACAGCCAGAGGGGCACTGACACTTGACTCCAGGAAAGAATTTCCCGGGGAGCGGGGGAAGTCACAGGCCCGGGGTCTAAGGTGAGGCTGAGCTCAGGGGTTGCCCTTGGAAATTCATTCTAGAAGGGCATGGGGGCCACAGGCCTGTGCTCTTAGAGTGGTGTGGAGGAGAGAGGGGGCCAACAAGATGGAGGAGACGGAGGGGGTGGTCTCTGCAAAGGACTGAATAGTGACAAGGCCATTAGGCCCAGTCTGGGTGTCACTTCCCACTTGGTTCATCCAGAAAACTGGTCCACCCTGCAAGAAGCAGAGTAGCCATGTTCTGTTAAAGTGGTGGAGGGTATGTGTTATGGTATGGATAGTTGCATGAACCACCTTAGGCAGTAGAGGAATCCAAGTCACCTCCTGGGGTGAGGAAGGGGTGAGGGAGAGCTGACTTCCTAGAAGAAGCTCCTCTGAGAGGCTGGGGATGACCACCTGGACCCCTCTGCTTAGGAGATGCAACCTCCAGCCCAAGCCAGGCAAGAGGAGGGGCTTCCCTGGGGATAGATTTCCTGGAAGCGTCTATCAACTCTGGTTTCGTCATCTGTAGGAAAGAGAACAGACTCCCCAGTGCTGGGAGCCCCTCACTGGCCTAAGACCTGCTTGGCAGGGTGACCTAGGGGCTCTTAGGCTGTCATTCTGAACCCATTAATAGTGACTTGGTGTGCGACTGACTGGTAACATAGTTGTAGAGGGTATAGAGGCCTTGAATAGACAGTGGGATCCAGGGGCAGCATCTATGAAGGCCTAGGAAGACTCTGGAATCTCCAATCCAGGGCCTGTGGACCTGCAGAGGCTGGGCCCAGCTCCCTTTAAATATGTTTTTTTTTTTTAAGAAAGTATTTTTTTTAAAGATTTATTTATTTTATGAAAGGACATGTAGCTGTCTTCAGACACACCAGAAGAGGGCGTCAGATCACTTTACAGATGGTTGTGAGCCACCATGTGGGTGCTGGGATTTGAACTCAGGACCTTTGGAAGAGCAGTCAGGTGCTCTTACCCATTGAGCCATCTCTCCAGCCCCCTTTAAATATGTTTAAAGGCTGTTTGCATACTCCTGTTCATGCGTCTCTGGCTGGAACATTGCAGGCTATGCATAGGATGGAGGGTAGAGCCATAAGGTGCCCTGCCTTGCTTCTGGGGACCTACAGACTGAGCAGGAAGCTCTCACTCAAGGCCCCTGAAAGCTGATGTCAAGGCAGACCTTCTATGGAACAGATGTTGAAAGGCAGTTCCAGGAGCTGGACTTGGGCCCCAGTTGGTGCTGCCTGACAGTCCTATCCTAACCCTAAGAGATGGGGCCTGTTTCTGAGTGGGGGACAGAGGTGCTGACTGGACAGTGAGTCAGCAAACCGGCCAGTGCTGCCCAGCCCTGGTCCAGGATCAGTCTCCTGGAAGAGGATTAGGGGATTAGCTATCTGAATCACAGGACCAAAAGCTGGAGGGTCAGGGAGAACAAACCCATCAACTGGCTGGTCCCGCGTCAGGCAGCCCAGGCTGAGAGGTTGGAGACTGTGTCAATGCAGAGCGGATGCAGAGGCTGAGGTCTCTGCACTGGGGTAACCATGACTGCCAGAGCTGGAGGAAGTTAGCTTCAGTGCCCATTGTTCCTATATGAGACCTGGTGAAGGCAGGTAATTTCACCCACTCACTGGATCCGTGGCAGCTTGGCTGGGGCTAATAAGTCTTGATTGGGCTGAGGCCAGCCTTATTTGGGTGTTGATGATTCCTAGGAGGACTGAGGCGTGCAATCTCGTCCTTGCAGGGGGGAAGGGGGGTGGCATCCAAGTTGGCAAGACCATGCTAAGGACTGAATAGTGACAAGGCCATCAGGTCCCAGGCTAGCTAGGCCCAGCTGGTCCCCAGCTCTTGTAGAAAGGATCTGGTTGTACTGGTCCCAGACTATAGGGACCCTCCTGCTGCTCTTTGCAGCCATTGGCTACACTGCTCCAACACCCTCTTACCTGGGGCCAGGTTTTCCCGGAGGATTGGCAGTGTGAGGGCAGACAGGTGCCCGTGGGTTATCGGCAGCCCAGTGAGTGAGGACCCCTTTGTTAGCATGAGCCCCACTTCAGGTGAGGTTGACTGCTCCTCTCCTTTCCTGCTGGTTGAAGATCATGTCCCCTTGGGAGTCAAGAGGACTTCCTGGTTTGCAACTTAAGGGACATAACTTTGGGTCATGAGACTGGAGTTGGGCATAGAGTGGAGGCACATCAAAGTAATTGAAGATACTAGACTTTCAAGTCACAGAAAGGGGCCAATCTGAACCACTGGACTTTGGAGCCACTAGAGTGGGTTGGGAGTAGAGGAGAAAAGGAGATCTGGTGAGGAGGTAGCCCATGTGGAGGTGTCCATTTGGTTAATTTGGCCTCTCCTGGTAACGCCGGATGAGGAGGAAGAGGGTAGAATGTGGTACAGGCGACTGGCTCATCTCAACACCATCATAACCTTTTGTAGTCCCCCAACCCTGCTGCCATCATGGACCACTCCTTCAGCGGAGCACCCCGATTCCTGACGCGGCCAAAGGCCTTTGTGGTATCTGTTGGCAAGGACGCCACGCTGAGTTGCCAGATCGTGGGCAATCCCACGCCACACGTGAGCTGGGAGAAGGACCGGCAGCCAGTGGAGGCGGGAGCACGCTTCCGCCTGGCCCAGGACGGCGATGTGTACCGCCTCACCATCCTCGATCTGGCGCTAGGTGACAGCGGGCAGTATGTGTGTCGCGCGAGGAACGCCATAGGGGAGGCCTTTGCCGCCGTAGGCCTGAGAGTGGACTCGGAGGGCACGTGTGCCGAGCAGGCGCCCCACTTTCTGCTGCGGCCCACGTCCATTCGCGTGCGCGAGGGCGCAGATGCCACCTTCCGATGTCGCGTTGGCGGCTCCCCACAACCAGCTGTGAGCTGGTCCAAAGATGGGCGGCGCCTGGGCGCACCCGATGCCCCCCATGTGCGCGTGGAAGATCACGGCGAGGCGAGCGCGCTTCGCATCCGGTCAGCAAGGCCTCGCGATGGTGGCACCTACGAAGTCCGAGCAGAGAACCCGTTGGGCTCCGCCAGCGCTGCGGCCGCTCTCGTGGTGGATTCGGATGCTGAGGTTGCTGGACCACCCGGAACCTCCACCGCCACACTCTTGGCGCATCTGCAGCAGCGGCGCGAGGCCATGCGCGCAGAGGGCGTTCCCCCTTCTCCACCCGGCGCTGGCACGCGCACCTGCACGGTGACCGAAGGCAAACACGCGCGCCTCAGCTGCTTCGTGACCGGGGAGCCCAAGCCTGAGACAGTGTGGAAGAAGGACGGGCAGCTGGTGACCGAAGGCCGGCGACACGTAGTGTATGAGGACGAGCAAGAGAACTTCGTCCTTAAGATTCTTTTCTGTAAGCAGTCCGACCGCGGCCTCTACACCTGCACAGCATCCAACCTCGTGGGCCAGACCTACAGCTCGGTGCTGGTGGTCGTGAGAGGTGAGCAAACTTGTAGCCCCGCACATGCGCGCACCTGAAGCTCTTTCCGGACAAACTCCTTTCCCCGCACCTCGTCCTTTCACTTTTGAGCACCAGCTGCGTTTCCAGGAGATAACCTGGTGCAAAGATCTGCTAAGGTCGGGTGGCTACATCCTGAGTAGGTCTCCTTCTTCAAAACACACGGACGATGATGGCCTTTGGACTGAACCATCATAGTCCCAGTCACTACCCCTACATCCCTCCCTGCACACCCCTGCCTCACACAGTGCCTGCTATTGTTTCTTCCGTGTTCTTCTTTCTCCTCTTACTCTTCACTCTGTCCTGTCAGCTCACCTATTCGACCATGCCCCTTCTTCATTTTGGGTCCCTTGGTCCATTGAGGACATCTCTCCCCCCCCCCCGCCCCCGCCCGCCAACTTCGATGGTCCATGCCTATGTCCCGGACGCCTCCCTTGCCTCTTTCTATCTGTTAGTGTCAGATTCCCTGTTCTAATTCCTCGCCACCCGCTCTGCCTAGTCCCTGACCCTGCTTCTATCGGAGCCCCGCCATTGGCTCCTCTCTCTCACTGCCCCCTCCCGCAGAGCCGGCAGTGCCCTTCAAGAGGAGGCTGCAGGACCTGGAGGTGCGAGAGAAAGAGTCTGCCACATTCCAGTGCGAGGTCGCTCAGCCAGCAACCGAGGCAGCATGGTTCAAGGAAGAGACACGGCTATGGGCCAGCGCCAAGTACAACATCGAGGAGGAGGGCACCGAGCGCCGGCTGACCGTGCGCAACGTCTCTGCAGACGACGACGCGGTGTACATCTGCGAGACTACAGAGGGCAGCCGCACCGTGGCCGAGCTGTCGGTTCAAGGCAGGCGGGGTGGGGCGGGGCGGGGCGAGGAATGCAAACACGCCTGGGTGCAGAGGCGGCAGGCCTCTCACCCAAGGGTTCTTGATGAGTGTGGGTAAGAAGGCAGGTGAATAGGGCTGAGTTGAGAGGGCCAGGGTAGACGGGCCAGGATGAGGGGCAGGCAGGGGGCAGGGTATCTGGGATGTGGGGTGGGGGTGGAGTCGAGTAGAGTGTGATGGGACAGGTTGACAAGAGGGTGCCCTCCTGACTTGGGGGAAAGATAGGTTGGGGTACAGCTGGTGGGGCAGATAGGGATGAGGGCAGAGTGCACAAGCGGTGAGTCAGTAGGTGGGGAGGTTCTAGGGCATGGGGGTGTGTAGTGGTGTGGGGCTGGGGAAGAGCTGAGCCTGGCTAGGGTTCGAGGGAGGCTAGGGTTAGGGTTAAACCTGGTTCTGGGGCCTGGAGAGATGACTCGGTGGTTAAGAGCACTGACTGCTCTTCTGAAGGTCCTGAGTTCAAATCTCAGCAACCACATGGTGGCTCACAACCATCTGTAGTGAGATTTGATGCCCTCTTCTGGGGTGCTGAAGACAGCTACAGTGTGCTAACATATAATAAATAAATACATCTTTAAAATAAAAAAAGGTCTGGTTCTGGACAGGCAAGTGTTGGGCAGGTGCATATGGGGTGAGTATGGGGTACACAGGGGGCTTGTCTTACCATCTTGGCAACCTTCCCACTCTAGGAAACTTGACCAGAAAGCTGCCTCGGAAGACAGCAGTGCGCACTGGAGACACAGCCATCTTTTGGGTGGAGCTGGCTGTCCCCGAAGGCCCTGTCCACTGGCTACGGAACCAGGAGGAGATGGTGGCAGGGGGCCGGGTTGCCATCACTGCAGAAGGCACGTGCCACACACTGACCATCTTCCAGTGCACCTTGGAGGACATGGGTGAGGTGGCCTTTGTGTCTGGTGGCTGCCGAACGACCACCCAGTTCTGTGTATCAGGTAAGGGCTGGAAGGATGGCCTTTGAGTGGCCTTCCCTGCACACAGCTGCACTCCTGTCCCCCACATCCCATGCTGTAGGCTTCCCTTACCAGTGGTGGTCCAAGGGTGGCAGAAAATTGTGGTCGTGTGTCTTCCACTCCAAGTTCCTCTCTTGAGGAGGGAACTTCCCACTGCAACTAGAAGGCAACAGGTCTGGAGAAAGGCTTCTGAGCCCACTGATGGTGGATGGTACCATCCCATTCACCAGAGCAGTGCCCAGGTTCCATCAGTCATTCACTTTCTGGTGACCCCAGGCTGGGGGAGGGGACTCTTAGTTGGTGAGCTCAACCTGTTTTCCACACAGCACCCAGGAGGCCACCCCTGTACCCTCCTGCTGATCCTGTTGTAAAGACCAAGACTGAGAGTTCTGTGACCCTCAGCTGGTCCCCACCACCCCATGGGGATCGCCCTGTCACTATTGATGGTTATGTGGTGGAGAAGAGAAAGCTGGGTGCCTATGCCTGGAGTAGGTGTCATGAAGCTGAATGGCTGACCACAACGGAGTATACTATCACCGGTGTGGCCGAGGAAGGGGACTTCCAGTTCCGAGTGTCAGCTATCAATCACTTTGGCCAGAGTCCTTACCTTGAGTTTCCAGGGACCATGCACTTGGGTGAGTGAGACCATTTAGTAACATCACGGGGGGCTGCCACCTGCCCTTGAGTTACCTGACCCCAAAGCATGATTCTGCCTCCAAGGGAGACAGGATGACCTTGAAGGGACTCTCTATGTGGGTTGGGTGATATTGGAGCCTCCTAAGATGTTGGGGCATCCTAAAACAGAACCCAGGTCCGACTGACCCTGACTCTGTTCAGCAGTCTCAGGGAGCTAGGCTTCAGCTACTCCATCTGTGTGGGGACAGGGGAAAGGAGGGGAAGATAAAGGCTGTGCTCTCAACTGTCCCCAACTCTCCCCTTAATGCTGCTCACCCTGCAGTCCCCATGCTGGCTGTAAAGACACCTCTGAAGGCAGTGGAGGCAGTGGAGGGTGGTGAGGTCACTTTCTCCGTGGATCTCACGGTGGCCTCTTCGGGCGAGTGGTTCCTGGATGGGGAGGCCTTGAAAGCGAGCAGTATATACGTGATCCGTTGTGACCGCACCCGGCATATGCTCACCATCAGAGAGGTGCCCGCCAGATTGCATGGGGCACAGCTGAAGTTTGTGGCTAATGGCATTGAAACCAGCATCCAAATGGTGGTCCGAGGTAGGCTTGAGTCTCAGAATCCCATTTTTTTTTTCAGCAGTGTGGTGATGGGCGGGGGGGGGGATAGTCTCTAGAGAAGGCCTGTCTGGAGGCCATGTGATTAAGGGGGAAAGGCAGCTGGGGACTTGGGGCTGTTCATCCCAGGCTGGCAGTTGAGGCTGGGCTCCTGTGTGTGTGTGCGTGTGTGTGTGAGTGTGTTTGTGTGTCTCTGTGTGTCTGTGTCTGTGTAAGATGCCTTGTGGTTGGGTTACATCTCTGACTGCCTCTTTTCTCATTCTCTCTTCTATCTCTCTATCTCCTCTCTGTCTGCCTGTTTCTCTCTCACCCCCATATGACTCCCCCTACTCCGATTTTCCCCATGCTTTCTGTCTTTTTACTGGCACCTTGCGTTCACCTGTCACTTCTCTTCCTCATTCCTCTTATGTCACCCCCTCTTCTCTTGCCTCCCACTGACTTGCTTTCCACGGCTGCTTCTTTGCTTCCAACCCACCCTTTCTCCTGCGTTTCTTCCCTTTCACCTCTCCTTCTCTACCCTCATATCCCCTCTCCTCTCCTTCACTGCCTATGGCTCCTTTCTCTCGCCCACCTTCTTGTGGTCTCTTTGTCCCTATTAACTTTCCTTAAACCATCTCGGACCTGTAGCGGCTCTGGGGCTGCCCAGCAGCAAGCTTCCTGCTGTGGCTGCCCGGGAGGTGCTGGCCCACTTGCATGAGGAGGCACAGCTGCTGACTGAGCTGTCGGACCAGGCTGTGGCTGTGACTTGGCTGAAGGATGGTCGTGAGCTGTCCCTAGGGCCCAAGTATGAGATGCAGGTGTCAGCTGGGAGGCGAGCGCTGCTGGTGCGGGACGTGGCACAGGATGACGCTGGCCTCTATGAGTGTGTCAGTCGTGGGAGCCGCATTGCCTACCAGTTATTGGTACAAGGTGAGCATAGGTGGTCAGTGGGGCTGGCATCATGTCCTTGTGCTGTGCTGTGGTTCTAGATGTGTATTCTCTGTCCTGTAGCTCCAGGCAAGCTCTGAGGGGTTCTGGGCAGCGGGGTAGCTGTTTTCTGATGTGTGTGTGTGTGTGTGTGTGTGTGTGTGTGTGTATACACATATGTATGAATGTATGTGCACACATGTGTGCACATGCCTCTGTGTGTTTGTAACATATTTGCATACTTGTGTGTGTGTGCTTCTGTGTGTGTTTGTGTGTGTTTTGGTGGTGGTGGATAGCTCAGTTCTATAGGAAGAAGGAATTCCTAGCTGTGGTTGGAAACTCTAGTCTGGGCGAGCGTCAGCATCCTGTGTGGTCTAAGTCTGGACACCTGCATCTATACCATATAGGCTTCACAGATTTTCCTCACAGACATAACAGGTGGCTATATGGATACTGTGACCAGGGCTCAGCTGGACCTCAGGGACACATGTGCAAGTGTTCTGGGGCAAAGACAGCAAGATGCTTGGGTTCCTCTTGCTATAGCTTCTTGTAGGATGACATGAGGGTATGGCATTGGTTGGAGGCAGCTTTGGACAGCAGGCAGGGAAAGGCTATCTCCTCCTGCTCCCTGCGTGAAGATGCCATGGACTTCCAGCTCTGGCAGAGATGCATACCACCCTTCAGGGGACTGGGGTTCCTCACACTGGATCATTGGGTGGGTGGGGTCCACATATTATCTCCACAGATGAAAACTCTTTGCTGCCTTCCAGAGGCATGTGTTGTCATTTCTCACACAGGCTCTAAAATCCTACAAATGCAAACATTCTGTGCATCAGGATTCTTAGTAATGTGCATGGCTGTGAGTTTGGTTGTATCCAAAGGCAAAAATCATGCCATGGTCAGTGTCCAGTTGGTAGAGAAAACTGGGCATGTGTTCATGAATGGGACCTTCCTGCTTTGTGGAAAGAGTGTTTCTGAAGGTGGCCAGAATAGGGAACGAGAGAATATTGTCTCTGTCTGTAAGGGATGGTCTGGTGATTTCTTGTGGTCCTTCCCTGTCATTCTGTTCTGGCCGGTGAAGGGCTGGACATTGCATTCTCAGATTTAAGAAGTGCCACAGCCAAGCAACAGGCCATGGAGGATTGGAGTTACCCAGAGCTCAGAGTTTGTTAATCAGAATCCAGAACTGAGGAGCTTGGTAGGATCCTCTGAATAAGTGTCCTTGTCTAACTGTCCCCAGAGCCCAAGCTGGTGTTCGCCAAGGAGCAGCAGGCTCGCAGCGAGGTGAAGGCAGAGGCGGGGTCCAGTGCCACACTGAGCTGTGAGGTGGCCCAGGCCCAGACTGAGGTGACATGGTTCAAGGACGGGAAGAAGCTGAGCTCCAGCTCAAAGGTGCGCGTGGAGGCCTCGGGCTGCTCCAGGAGGCTGGTGGTGCAGCAGGCGGACAAGGCGGATGCTGGGGAGTACAGCTGCGAGGCCGGGGGACAGAAGGTCTCCTTCCGCCTGGACGTGGCAGGTCAGTCCTTTGGGACAATCCATGTATGTATTTGTACTTTTTATATCTTCTTGAGTTTAGTTATTTTTTTTTCTTTTGAGACAGGGTCTCACTATGTAACTATTGGCTGGCCTTGCCTGGAACTTGTTATGTAGATCAGACTAGTCTCAGACTTAAGAGATCTGTTTTTTTTTTTTTTTTGACCTCCCAAATGTTAAGATTAAAACCATGTGTGGCTTATGAATTTTCTTTCTTTTTTAAAGTTTTTTTTTAAGATTTATTTTATTACATATACATCATTCTGCCTGCATGTATACCTGCAGGCCAGAAGAGGGCATTAGTTCTTATTACAGATGGTTGTGAGCCACAATGTGGTTGCTGGGAATTGAACTCAGGACCTCTGGAAAAGCAGTCAGTGCTCTTTTTTTTTATTTTTTATTTTTTATTTTTTTATTTTCTAAGTTTTTTTAAAATTTACATTCAAAATCATTTCTCCTTTCCCGTTTCCTCCCTCCCCAAAAGTCCCATAAGCCCCCTTCCCTCCCTCTTTTCCCCATTCAACCCCCTCTCGCTTCTCTGTCCTGGCATTCCCCTACATCCAGTCTTTCCAGGACCAGGGGTCTCTCCTTCCATCTTCTTGGGAATCTATTGATATGCGAATTGTGTCTAGGGTATTCCGAGATTCTGGGTTAATATCCCCTTATCAGTGACTGCATACCATGTGTGTTCTTTTGTGATTGGGTTACCTCACTAAAGATGATATTTTCAAGTTCTGACCATTTGCCTAGGAATTTCATGAATTCATTGTTTTTAATTGCAGAGTAGTAAGTATTCCATTGTGTAAATATACAACATCTTCTGAATCCATTCCTCCGTTGAGGGACATCTGGGTTCTTTCCAGCTTCTGGCTATTATAAATAAAGCTGCTATGAACATAGTGGAGCATGTGTCCTTATTGCATGCAGGTAAAGCCTCTGGGTATATGCCCAGGAGTGGTATAGCCGGATCCTCCGGGAGTGTCATGCCCAGTTTTCTGAGGAACCGCCAGGCAGTCAGTGCTCTTAACCACTGAGCCATCTCCCAAGTTCTCTTCCTTCCTTCCTTCCTCCTCCTCCTCCTCCTCCTCCTTCTTCTCCTTTGTGCTTTTGAGACTGGGTTTCTCTGTAGCCCTGGCTATCTTGGAACTCGTGTTGTAGACCAGACTGTCCTTGAACTCATAGAGATCTGCCTGCCTCTACATCGTGAGTGCTGGGATTAAAGGCATGTTCCACCATGCCCAGCTGCTTATAAATTTCTCTTTTTTGAAACTTTAAAAATCTATTTATTTATTTATTTATTATATGAGAGTACACTGTAGCTGTCTTCAGATATTTCAGAAGAGGGTGTCAGATTGATCTTATTATGTAAGAATGGTTGTGAACCACCATGTGGAACTGAACTCAGGACCTCTGGAAGGGCAGTCAGTGCCCTTAACTACTGAGCCGTCTCTCCAGCCTTATAATTTTCTTATTATACCTAATTTATCAACGAAAATTTATCAGGGGCACTTCAGAGAAACGATGTATGTAGTATTTGGTGTTATCTGCATTTGAGGCACCTACTGCAGGCCTTGGAATGCTCTCTGGGTGGATAGGGAGAATGACTTTCCCTGTGCTTAGAGGATTTAGGGCTTTCCTGAGCACAGCAGCCTGCATGACACTTCCCTCCAGATGACCCAACCAGGGTTTTTCTGGTTACAATTTTACTAATCTAGACAGTGCCTCTAACTCTGAGTGTCCCCATTTGTCCCCAGAGCCCAAGATGGTGTTCGCCAAGGAGCAGCAGGCTCGCAGCGAGGTGAAGGCAGAGGCGGGGTCCAGTGCCACACTGAGCTGCGAGGTGGCCCAGGCCCAGACTGAGGTGACATGGTTCAAGGACGGGAAGAAGCTGAGCTCCAGCTCGAAGGTGCGCGTGGAGGCCTCGGGCTGCTCCAGGAGGCTGGTGGTGCAGCAGGCGGGCAAGGCGGATGCTGGGGAGTACAGCTGCGAGGCCGGGGGACAGAAAGTCTCCTTCCACCTGGACGTGGCAGGTCAGTTGGTTAGACATTTGACTATGTCATGGGACAAGCCTGGGGAAATGTTTCAGTGTGGACTGGGTGCTGGGTGTGTTGTACAGCTACTCAAGGGCATGTATTGGCTAGTTCTCCACAAGGAACACGTAACCCCAACCTCAGAGTCACGAAGGAGGAGTATGTTTTGGTCTCCCCAGACCATGGGGCAAGAGAAACCATGGTCTATGCTGATAGATCCGCTATCCAATGTGATGTCACCAGGGCTGGAATCCAAGCTGGACTTGTGTTTGCATCTGATGTCTCCACTGGGATATCCCTGATGGAAGTGGCTTTTCGAGATGAGAAGACTCTTTTAAAGCAATAGGGCTGACCTCAGTGCTGTGTTTGGAGCCTTTGGTCTCCCTTTGTGGTCTTTTTTGCTTCACAACAGCTTGTAGTCAGGGTGGTGGTCTCCATGAGGGATACCTGGACCTCTTGTTGAGGTAACCAGGTCTTCCTCAGGATGCAGGAGCGCTTGAAGTTCCACTCTGCAAGGCCAGAGTGATACCTCTGCTTGTGGTTTATTCAGAGCTGAGCAAAAGGCCCACCTGGTCCGAAGAGCAAAGAGAAGCAAACCCTGCTTTGGTTAGCAGGTTGGGGCGTCCCATCATGGAGGGGTCTGAACACAGGGAGACTGGACTCCAGTTGAACTCTTTTTGATCTTTTATCACAGAGTCAAGGCTTTCTTTTATTCTGTGTCATCCTTTTACCTCTACCTGATGGTCACACAAGGCTTTTGCACACAAGGCTTTTGTGCCCCCAGCCATGAAATTCAATGTTCAAAAGAGGAAGGATTGAAAATTATACCTCTGTCTCTGTTTCTTTCTTTCTGTCTCTCTGTCTTTCTCTGTTTCTTTCTTTCTGTCTCTCTGTCCTTCTCTGTCTCTTTGTCTCTGTCTCTGTCTCTGTCTCAGTCTCTCTCTCTCTCTCTCTCTCTGTGTGTGTGTGTGTGTGTGTGCGCACACACACACACATGCACTCAAGAGAGCATGTGCTAAAATTAGTCATATTTTTGTTTCTTTCTTTTTGTGGTCTTGTATCAATACACTGACTCAAATGTTCTCCACACTTCCTTCTAGTTGCCTTAGGGCTTCTGATTTCTTTCCTTAGGTCTTTGACACATGTTGAGTTTATGTATGAACAGGGAGAGTTAGGGCATTGTTTAATTGATCACTGTCAATCTTTTCTTTTCTTCTTTTTAAAAAATTATTTGGAAGAGTACAGAGTCTCACTTGCCTGGCCGGGGACTTGTTGTGTAGGGGGGGCTGGCCTCAAACTTATGGAGATGTGTCCAGCTCTGTCTCTGAAGTGATGGGATTAAAGGCATGTGCTACCATACTTGACAAGCTACCGTAATTAAAAAAGTGGCTTGCATGTATGCATGTCTACTGTGTATGTGTGATGCCCAAGGAGACAGAAAGGGCAGTTGGCTCCTGGAGTTGGAGGTATGGGTAGTTGTCAACTGTACCATGGGTACCAGGAACCAGTCTTCAGTCCTATGCAAGAGCAGTCCATGCTCTTAACTGCTGAGCCATGTCTCTAGCCCAGGATGACTGCAATTGTATAGTTAGCTTTAAAATTGAGAAATGGAACGCCTCGAGTTTTGTTGCCCTTTCTTTAAAATTGACGCATCTATTTTCTTAAAAATTATTATTTTATATGTATGGGTGTTGTGCCTGAATATATGTCTGTGCAGCACATGTGTACCTGGTGCCCATGTAGACCAGAAGAGGGCAACAGATTCCCCAGGATGGGAACTAAGGGTACCTATGAGCTTTGATGTGCCTGCTGAGGACAGAACTCATGTCCTGTGGAAGAGCAGCCTGTGTTCTTAGCCACTGAGCCATTTCTTTCTTTTTGAAAAGATAGCATTGTTCTTCCTAGGTACCGTGACTTTCCCTGTTAACTTGAATGTCATTTCTCAAATTGTACAAAATAAGGATGTATGGTTTGTATGACTGCACAGGTCAGTTTTGGGAATATTGCCATTTCAAGATGAAGACTTCAAATCTATGACTGTGGTATGCCTTTTTATTTATTTATCTGAATATGTTCAGCAACAATCATACGCTTGTTGATTAACTTATTACTAAATGTTTGTTTGTTTGTTTATTTATTTATTTTAGTATCACCACAGTGAATGAATTCTCCCTTAATTCTACCTTATTCTTTTGAAAACTTCATACCTGTATATATCTTGGTCACATCCACTCCCTTCCTTCAGCTCCTCCTGACTCCCACCCAACAGATCTCCCATTTCCTTTTTCCTTTCCTTTCTCCCACTAAGTTCACTCAGTGCTACTCATGTGGGCTTGTGCGCTCACAATCATCCGCAGGGGCATGGGTGACTTACTAGTGGTGACATTCTCAGAGAACGATGACTCCTAAGCTCTCAGTAGGGATCAGATGCCATCGGCCCCTAGGCTGATGTACAGGAAGAGGCCTGATTTCTGTGTGTTCATCTTGTACTTGCTACCAGGCTGAACCTGCTGATTAGTGCTAAATTCGCTTGTGAATCCCTGAGAATGTCTAGGTAATAGGCCGTTGTTTCTGAAGGTAGAGAGGCTTGTGCATCTCATTTCTGGTCTGGATGCTCCTGTGTTTAGGTTACTGATTCAGCCCTACTGACTGCAGGGCTCTCCAGGATTTCTGTCTTCTCTTTCTCCTCTTGAATCAGTTTCTGTGGAGTTATCAAGGAATTTGTTTGTTTCTTTTATCTAAGTTATCTTATGTATCTAAGTTATCTTATGTATCTCAGTTATCTTATGTATGTATGTATGTATGTATTTATGTATTTATGTATGTGTCTATCTATTTGTCAGTTTTGGTTTGCAAGATTATGTGGTTTTGGGAGAGACAGTGACTGTGAGCATGGAGAGGAGGCAGTGGCTTGAGAGCTGTTGCAGAATTGAGTTTAACAACACCAAGGGTCAGTTCTACTGAGAGTGAGGAAGAGGGAGCTGTGAGGTGTGCTGTAGATTTGGGCAACAAGAAAACAAAACAACGATGATGCAGCATCTAAAGTATGGCAGCGAACAACTGCCAAACTCAGATTCCGTACCCAGCTAAACTGTCATTCAGAAGTGAGGACCAAATAACACAGTTTTAAAAAGTACCTTCATAGAGTTTAGCATTCACAAAAACATTCTTGGAGAGAGTTGTCAATGGATATACTGGTCAGAGTAAAAACTATAATCAAAAGTAACAGAATGGGGTTCTCTGAGTTGCCAGATTTTGGAACCCAAGGTGGACCTTAATTTAGTTATAGCAACTGTATGTCTTGTTTTTGCAGAGCCCAAGGTGGTGTTTGCCAAGGAGCAGCAGGCTCGCAGCGAGGTGAAGGCAGAGGCGGGGGCCAGCGCCACACTGAGCTGTGAGGTGTCCCAGGCCCAGACTGAGGTGACATGGTTCAAGGATGGGAAGAAGCTGAGCTCCAGCTCGAAGGTGCGCGTGGAGGCTTCGGGCTGCTCCAGGAGGCTGGTGGTGCAGCAGGCGGGCAAGGCGGATGCTGGGGAGTACAGCTGCGAGGCCGGGGGACAGAAGGTCTCCTTCCGCCTGGACGTCACAGGTGGGTGTTGAGGCACTAAATTAGTGTACAAATGCTCTGAGTCTTGTTATGGGCAGGCAGGCCTGGTGTTTTGTCCACTGAGTATCATCTTTGCCTATCTCATATCCCCTGCCAGTCTCATCCATGTGCCTGGTCCTGGTGCATTGGGTGAATGTGTGTTCATCTTGTCCAGGGTCTCTTGTGCGCCCCCCGAAGTAACTTCATGCTGTAATGTCTCATTTTTTTATCCCAGTGCCTGCTCAGTTCTACTGTGGTTCCTTGGTGCCATGGTCTCTGGTCCTATCCGTGTGCAAGGCTGAGGTGACCAATGTCTCTTTGTCTGAGGTCTCTCTCACAGATCTCTGTGGTCTCATCCAGTCCCACATGAGGCATCTATTAAAGAGAAATTTTAGTTCATGTTCAGCCAGGGTAAGAAGGAATTTTAGTCACATGACCATATTTGAAATTGTATCAACTCTGAACCTGGAGCTATGAGGGTTCAGTTAGGTGTTCTGGAATTCTTGCCCTCAGTATAATGCAGGACTGAGAACAACAAGACCTTTTTCTGTCCAGTTATGTTTGTCCCAGAGACTTAAGGCATTGGAAACTCAACGACCACCAAAAGTCAACTGGAGACAATGGCTCTTGGTTTGCTGATTCATGCCAATGAAATTAAGAGCTTTGGACACTTGTGGGAGAAATCCAAGTGGAAGCAGGCTTCCTTAAGGGACATTAGGCAAAAGTGAGAGTAATCCCCCAGATTGGGAGGGGTTCCCAGAGGGGAAAAGTCATTGAACTTCTTTGTTTGGAAGTCTATTATAGGACTTATGGCAGAAACTGGGCATAGACTGAGGCAATAACTTTATAGTTAGACAGTTAGCGCCCCATATACTGTTCCTGACCTCCTGGTGCAACCAAAGAGATCGCCTGCAGTACCTGCCCAGTTAAGATTGTTGAAATGCCTCCTCTGCCATCTCTGACTCCAGCTCAATCTTACTGACTCTGATGGCCTCCCATCTGTAGGTCACATAGTTGATGATGTTGTCCTCTGACCCTGCAGAAGTCTCAAGTGATGGTATTCATACTACACTCACAGCTACCAAGAAGTAGCCATAGTAGTTCTTAGTTAATTTCCAGTCTATGGGATGGTCAGGAGTGGTTAGTGATTTAACTATTCACCATGGGACCTTCATACTTATAACCCGCGTAATTTGACTCTTGTGTTAGTTCAAGCAGGCTAACCTATTCTATGACATCATCTAGACCCGAGCACATGATGATCTGTGGGGTGCTGTGTGTGTATGTGAGAAAGCGTGAGAAAAAGAGAAAGAGAGGGAAGGAGTGGAGAGGGAAAGAGTGAGCGGGAGAGGGGGAGGCAGAGGGGGAAGGATAAAAGGAGAGGGAGAGGGAGAGGGAGAGGGAGAGGGAGAGAGAGAGAGAGAGAGAGAGAGAGAGAGAGAGAGAGAGAGAGAGAGAGAGAGGTGCATGCTGGGTAGTTCTTTACCACTGTGCCTCACTGTCATCCATGCTGACGTCTTCTGTATGAGAATTTCCCCTTTGAATCTGATTTATGTTTGCAGGTGAAAAGGACTGAGCAGCTCATGTGGCTGAGGCTCACTTGTCAACCATGAGTTTCCGTTATCAAGTAGTGTTTATTCATATGTCTCACCAATGATTCTGCTCTTCCTGAGCTGCCCTGAGGCAGTGGTGGAATGTGTGGATGACCTGTGGTTTTATGCTAGAGATCCAGGGCCATTTTGTTTTCAGTGAGCAGAGAGCCTGGAGGGTGTTTGTCACCCACAGCAGCCTCATCCAGGTCTTTCCATGTGTACCTTTCAAGACTCAAAGGGTTTCTGATTTTGTGTCACTATCTGTCTCCAGAGCCCAAGCTGGTGTTTGTCAAGGAGCAGCAGGCTCGCAGCGAGGTGAAGGCAGAGGCGGGGGCCAGCGCCACACTGAGCTGCGAGGTGGCCCAGGCCCAGACTGAGGTGACATGGTTCAAGGACGGGAAGAAGCTGAGCTCCAGCTCGAAGGTGCGCATGGAGGCCTCGGGCTGCTCCAGGAGGCTGGTGGTGCAGCAGGCGGGCAAGGCGGATGCTGGGGAGTACAGCTGCGAGGCTGGGGGACAGAAGGTCTCCTTCCGTCTGGACGTCACAGGTCAGTTGGTTAGACATTTGACTATGTCATGGGACAAGCCTGGGGAAATGTTTCAGTGTGGGCTGGGTGCTTGGTGTGTTGTACAGCTACTCAAGGGCATGTATTGGCTTGTTCTCCACAAGTAACATGTAACCCCAGCCTCAGAGGTACAAAGGAGGAGTATATTTTTGTCTAACCAATCCACGGGGCAAGAGGTACCATGGTCTATGCTGATAGATCAGCTATTCAGTGTGTTGTCACCAGGGCTGGGTATCCAAGCTGGACTTGTGTTTGCATCTGATGTCTCCACTGGGATATCCCTGATGGAAGTGACTTTTCGGGATGAGAAGACTCTTTTAAAGCAATAGGGCTGACCTCAGTGCTGTGTTTGGAGTCTTTGGTCTCCCTTTGCGGTCTTTTTTGCTTCACAACAGCTTGTAGCCTGGGTGGTGGTCTCCATGAGGGATACCTGGACCTCTTTTTGAGGTAACCATGTCTTCCTCAGGATGCAGGAGCGCTTGAAGTTCCACTCTGCAAGGCCAGAGTGATACCTCTGCTTGTGGTTTATTCAGAGCTGAGCAAAAGGTCCACCTGGTCCGAAGAGCAAAGAGAAGCAATCCCTGATTTGGGTAGCCGGGTGGTGCGAGCCATCATGGAGGGGTCTGAACACAGGGAGACTGGACTCCCGTGGAACCTTTTTGATCTTTTACCACAGAGTCAAGGCTTTCTTTTATTCTGTGTCATCCTTTTACCTCTACTGATGGTCACACAAGGCTTTCGTGCCCCCAGCCATGACATTCAACACTCAAAAGAGGAAGGATTGAAATTTACAGCTCTGTCTCTGTCTGTTTCTCTCTGTCTCTGTCTCTCTCCCTTTCTCTCTGCCTCTCTGCCTCTCTCTCTCTCTTTCTCTCTCTCTCTCTCTCTCTCTCTCTCTCTCTCTCTCTCTGTGTGTGTGTGTGAGAGTGTGTGTGTGCGCGCACACACATGCACTCAAGAGAGTACGTGCCAAAATTAGTCATTTTTTTGTTTGTTTTTGTGGTCTGTGTCAATACACTGTCTCAAATGTTCTCCACACTTCCTTCTAGTTGCCTTATGGCTTCTGATTTCTTTCCTTAGGTCTTTAATACCAATTGAGTTTATGTTTGAACAGGGAGAGAGTTAGGGCCTTGCTTCATTGATCACTGTCAATTTTTTCTTTTCTTTTCTTCTCTTTAAAAAATTTTTGGTAGAGTACAGCATCTCACTATATAATCTTGGCTGGCTTGGGACTGGTTGTGTAGGGCGGGCTGGCCTCAAACTTATGGAGATGTGTCCAGCTCTGTCTCTGAAGTGATGGGATTAAAGGCATGTGCTACCATACTTGGCAAACTACTCTGTTTAAAAAAGTGGCCTGCATGTATGCATGCCTACCGTGTATGTGCAGTTCCAAGTACAGAGAAAGGGCAGTTGGCCCCTGGAGTTGGAGGTACGGGTAGTTGTGAGCTGTAGCATGGTTACCAGGAACCAGTTTTCAGTCCTATGCAAGAGCAGTCCATGGTCTTAACTGCTGAGCCATGTCTCTAGCCCAGGATGACTGCAATTTTATAGTTAGTTTTAAAATCGGCAGTGGAACTCCTCAAGTTTTGTTCCCCTTTCTTTTAAAATTGATGCTTCTATTTTCTTAAAATATATTATTTTATATATATGGGTGTTGTGCCTGAATGGGTGTCTGTGCAACTTCATGTGCCCATGAAGACCAGAAGAGGGGATCAGATCCCCCGGGATGGGAACTAAGTGTACCTATGAGCTTCAATGTGCCTGCTGAGGACAGAACTCAGGTCCTGTGGAAGAGCAGCCTGTGTTCCTAGACACTGAGCCATTTCTCTCTTTTTGAAAAGATAGCATTGTTCTTCCTAGGTACCCTGACTTTCCCTGTTAACTTGAATGTCACTTCTCAATTGTACAAAGTAAGGATGTATGGTTTATAAGACTGCACAGGTCAGTTTTGGGAATATTGCCATTTCAAGATGAAGACTTCAAATGTGTGACTGTGGTATGCCTTTTTATTTGCTTATTTATCTGAATATGTTCAGCAAACAGGACTTCCAGTTGTTCATTAACTTACTACTAAATGTTTGTTTGTTTGTTTATTTATTTATTTTAGTATCACCACAGTGAAGGAATTCTCCCTTAATTCTACCTTATTCTTTTGAAAACTTCATACCTGTATATATCTTGGTCACATCCACTCCCTTCCTTCAGCTCCTTCTGACTCCCACCCAACAGATCTCCCATTTCCTTTTTCCTTTCCTTTCTCCCACTAAGTTCACTCAGTGCTACTCATGTGGGCTTGTGCACTCACGATCATCCGCAGGGGCATGGGTGACTTACTAGTGGTGACACTCTCAGAGAACGATGACTCCTAAGCTCTCAGTAGGGATCAGATGCCATCGGCCCCTCGGCTGATGTCCTGCAAGAGGCTGATTTCTGTGTGTTCATCTTGTACTTGCTACCAGGCTGAACCTGCTGTTTAGTGCTAAATTCGCTTGTGAATCCCTGAGAATGTCTAGGTAATAGGCCGTTGTTTCTGAAGGTAGAGAGGCTTGTGCATCTCATTTCTGGTCTGGATGCTCCTGTGTTTGGGTTACTGATTCAGCCCTACTGACTGCAGGGCTCTCCAGGATTTCTGTCTTCTCTTTCTCCTCTTGAATCAGTTTCTGTGGTGTTATCGAGGAATTTGTTTGTTTCTTTTATCTAAGTTATCTTATGTATCTCAGTTATCGTATGTATGTATGTATGTATGTATGTATGTATGTATGTATGTATGTGTCTATCTATTTGTCAGTTTTGGTTTCAAGATTATGAGGTTTTGGGAGAGACAGTGACTGTGAGCATGGAGAGGAGGCAGTGGCTCGAGAGCTGTTGCAGAACTGAATTTAACAACACCAAGGGTCAGTTCTACTGGGAGTGAGGAAGAGGGAGCTGTGAGGTGTGCTGTAGATTTGGGCAACAAGAAACAGAAACAATGATGATGCAGCATTCATAATATAGCAGCCAACAACTGCCAAACTCAGATTCCGTACCCAGCTAAACTGTCCTTCAGAAGTGAGGACCAAATAACACAGTTTTAAAAAGTACCTTCAGAGAGTTTAGCATTCACAAAAACATTCTTGGAGAGAGTTGTCAGTGTATATACTGGTCTGAGTAAAAACCATAATCAAAAGTAACAGAATGGGGTTCTTAGAGTTGCCAGATTTTGGAACCCAAGGTGGACCTTAATTTAGTTATAGCAACTGTATGTCTTGTTTATTTGCAGAGCCCAAGGTGGTGTTTGCCAAGGAGCAGCAGGCTCGCAGCGAGGTGAAGGCAGAGGCGGGGTCCAGTGCCACACTGAGCTGTGAGGTGTCCCAGGCCCAGACTGAGGTGACATGGTTCAAGGACGGGAAGAAGCTGAGCTCCAGCTCGAAGGTGCGCGTGGAGGCCTCGGGCTGCTCCAGGAGGCTGGTGGTGCAGCAGGCGGGCAAGGCGGATGCTGGGGAGTACAGCTGCGAGGCCGGGGGACAGAAGGTCTCCTTCCGCCTAGACGTCACAGGTGGGTGTTGAGGCACTGAATTAGTGTACAAATGCTCTGAGTCTGGTTATGGGCAGGCAGGCCTGGTGTTTTGTCCACTGAGTATCATCTTTGCCAATCTCATATCCCCTGCCAGTCTCATCCATGTGCCTGGTCCTGGTACATTGGGTGGATGTGTGTTCATCTTGGCCAGGGCCTCTTGTGTGCCCCCCCACCCGAAGTAACTTCATGTTGTAATGTCTCATTTCTTTATCCCAGTGCCTGCTCAGTTGTACTGTGGTCCTTGGTGCCATGGTCTCTGGTCCTATCTGTGTGCAAGGCTGAGGTGACCAATGTCTCTCTGCCTGAGATCTCTCTGACAGATCTCTGTGGTCTCATCCAGTCCCACATGAGGCGTCTATAAAAGAGAAATTTTAGTTCATGTTCAGCCAGGGTAAGAAGGAATTTTAGTCATATGACCATATTTGAAATTGTATCAACTCTGAACCTGGAGCTATGAGGGTTCAGTTAGGTGTTCTGGAATGCTCTCCCCCTTGCCCTCGGTATAATGCAGGACTGAGAGCAACAAGACCTTTTTCTGTCCAGTTATGTTTGTCCCAGAGACTTAAGGCATTGGAAACTCAATGACCACCAAAAGTCAACTGGAGACAATGGCTCTTGGTTTGCTGATTCATGCCAATTAAATAAGAGCTTTGGACACTTGTGGGAGAAATCCAAGTGGAAGCAGGCTTCCTTAAGGGACATTAGGCAAAAGTGAGAGTAATCCCCCAGATTGGGAGGAGTTCCCAGAGGGGAGAAGACAATGAACTTCTTTTTTTGGAAGTCTATTATAGGACTTATGGCAGAAACTGGGCATAGACTGAGGCAATAACTTTATAGTTAGATAGTTAGAGCCCCATATACTGTTCCTGACCTCCTGGTGCAACCAAAGAGATCGCCTGCAGTACCTGCCCAGTTAAGATTGTTGAAATGCCTCCTCTGCCATCTCTGACTCCAGCTCAATCTTACTGACCCTGATGGCCTCCCATCTGTAGGTCACATAGTTGATGATATTGTCCTCTGACCCTGCAGGAGTCTCAAGTGATGGTATTCATACTACACTCACAGCTACCAAGAAGTAGCCATAGTAGTTCTTAGTTAATTTCCAGTCTATGGGATGGTCAGGAGTGGTTAGTGATTTAACTATTCACCATGGGACCTTCATACTTATAACCCGTGTAATTTGACTCTTGTGTTAGTTCAAGCAGGCTAACCTATTCTATGACATCATCTAGACCCGAGCGCATGATGATCTGTGGAGTGCTGTGTGTGTATGTGAGAAAGCGAGAGAGAAAGAGAAAGAGAGGGAGGGAGTGAAGAGGGAAAGAGTGAGTGGGAGAGGGGGAGGTAGAGGGGGAAGGAAAAAAGGAGAGGGAGAGGGAGAGGGAGAGGGAGAGGGAGAGGGAGAGAGAGAGAGAGAGAGAGAGAGAGAGAGAGAGAGAGAGAGAGAGAGAGAGAGAGAGAGAGAGAGAGAGGTGCATGCTGGGTAGTTCTTTACCACTGTGCCTCACTGTCATCCATGCTGACGTCTTCTGTATGAGAATTTCCCCTTTGAATCTGATTTATGTTTGCAGGTGAAAAGGACCGAGTAGCTCATGTGGCTGAGGCTCACTTGTCAACCATGAGTTTCCGTTATCAAATAGTGTTTATTCATATGTCTCACCAATGATTCTGCTCTTCCTGAGCTGCCCTGAGGCAGTGGTGGAATGTGTGGATGACCTGTGGTTTTATGCTAGAGATCCAGGGCCATTTTGTTTTCAGTGAGCAGAGAGCCTGGAGGGTGTTTGTCACCCACAGCAGCCTCATCCAGGTCTTTCCATGTGTACCTTTCAAGACTCAAAGGGTTTCTGATTCTGTGTCACTATCTGTCCCCAGAGCCCAAGGTGGTGTTTGCCAAGGAGCAGCAGGCTCGCAGCGAGGTGAAGGCAGAGGCGGGGGCCAGCGCCACACTGAGCTGTGAGGTGGCCCAGGCCCAGACTGAGGTGACATGGTTCAAGGACGGGAAGAAGCTGAGCTCCAGCTCGAAGGTGCGCATGGAGGCCTCGGGCTGCTCCAGGAGGCTGGTGGTGCAGCAGGCGGGCAAGGCGGATGCTGGGGAGTACAGCTGCGAGGCCGGGGGACAGAAGGTCTCCTTCCGCCTAGACGTGGCAGGTCAGTTGGTTAGACATTTGACTATGTCATGGGACGAGCCTGGGGAAATGTTTCAGTGTGGGCTGGGTGCTGGGTGTGTTGTACCAGCTTTTCAAGGGCATGTATGGGCTTGTTCTCCACAAGTAACACGTAACCCCAACCTCAGAGTCACGAAGGAGGAGTATGTTTTGGTCTCCCCAGACCATGGGGCAAGAGGTACCATGGTCTATGCTGATCAGCTATTCAGTGTGGTGTCACCAGGGCTGGGAATCCAAGCTGGACTTGTGTTTGCATCTGATGTCTCCACTGGGATATCCCTGATGGAAGTGACTTTTCGGGATGAGAAGACTCTTTTAAAGCAATAGGGCTGACCTCAGTGCTGTGTTTGGAGTCTTTGGTCTCCCTTTGCGGTCTTGTTTGCTTCACAACAGCTTGTAGCCTGGGTGGTGGTCTCCATGAGGGATACCTGGACCTCTTGTTTGTTTTTTTTTTAAAGATTTATTTATTTATTATATGTAAGTACACTGTAGCTGTCTACAGACACTCCAGAAGAGGGAGTCAGATCTCATTACAAATGGTTGTAAGCCACCATGTGGTTGCTGGGATTTGAACTCAGGACCTTCGGAAGAGCAGTCAGTGTTCTTAACCACTGAGCCAGCTCACCAGCCCCACTGGACCTCTTGTTGAGGTAACCATGTCTTCCTCAGGATGCAGGAGCGCTTGAAGTTCCACTCTGCAAGGCCAGAGTGATACCTCTGCTTGTGGTTTATTCAGAGCTGAGCAAAAGGCCCACCTGGTCCGAAGAGCAAAGAGAAGCAAACCCTGATTTGGGTAGCCGGGTGGTGCGAGCCATCATGGAGGGGTCTGAACACAGGGAGACTGGACTCCTGTGGAACCTTTTTGATCTTTTACCACAGAGTCAAGGCTTTCTTTTATTCTGTGTCATCCTTTTACCTCTACCTGATGGTCACACAAGGCTTTCGTGCCCCCAGCCATGACATTCAACATTCAAAAGAGGAAGGATTGAAATTTACAGCTCTGTCTCTATCTCTGTCTCTGTTTCTCTCTGTCTCTCTCCCTATCTTTCTGCCTCTCTCTCTCTCTCTCTCTCTCTCTCTCTCTCTCTCTCTCTCTCTCTCACTGTGTGTGTGAGTGTGTGTGTGTGTGTGCGCACACACATGCACTCAAGAGAGTACGTGCCAAAATTAGTCATTTTTTTGTTTGTTTTTGTGGTCTGTGCCAATACACTGTCTCAAATGTTCTCCACACTTCCTTCTAGTTGCCTTATGGCTTCTGATTTCTTTCCTTAGGTCTTTAATACCAATTCAGTTTATGTTTGAACAGGGAGAGAGTTAGGGCCTTGCTTAATTGATCACTGTCAAATTTTTCTTTTCTTTTCTTCTCTTTAAAAAATTTTTGGTAGAGTACAGCATCTCACTATGTAGTCTTGGCTGGCTTGGGACTGGTTGTGTAGGGCGGGCTGGCCTCAAACTTATGGAGATGTGTCCATCTCTGTCTCTGAAGTGATGGGATTAAAGGCATGTGCTACCATACTTGGCAAACTACTCTATTTAAAAAAGTGGCCTGCATGTATGCATGCCTACCGTGTATGTGCAGTTCCAAGTACAGAGAAAGGGCAGTTGGCCCCTGGAGTTGGATGTATGGGTAGTTGTGAGCTGTAGCATGGTTACCAGGAACCAGTTTTCAGTCCTATGCAAGAGCAGTCCATGGTCTTAACTGCTGAGCCATGTCTCTAGCCCAGGATGACTGCAATTTTATAGTTAGTTTTAAAATTGGCAGTGGAACTCCTCAAGTTTTGTTCCCCTTTCTTTTAAAATTGATGCTTCTATTTTCTTAAAATATATTATTTTATATATATGGGTGTTGTGCCTGAATGGGTGTCTGTGCAACTTCATGTGCCCATGAAGACCAGAAGAGGGGATCAGATCCCCCGGGATGGAACTAAGTGTACCTATGAGCTTTGATGTGCCTGCTGAGGACAGAACTCAGGTCCTGTGGAAGAGCAGCCTGTGTTCCTAGACACTGAGCCATTTCTCTCTTTTTGAAAAGATAGCATTGTTCTTCCTAGGTACCTTGACTTTCCCTGTTAACTTGAATGTCACTTCTCAATTGTACAAAGTAAGGATGTATGGTTTGTATGACTGCACAGGTCAGTTTTGGGAATATTGTTATTTCAAGATGAAGACTTCAAATGTGTGACTGTGGTATGCCTTTTTATTTGTTTATTTATCTGAATATGTTCCGCAAACAGGACTTATACTTTTTCATGAACTTATTACTAAATGTATGTTTGTTTATTTCTTTTTTTCTTTCTTTCTTTATTTTAGTATCACCACAGTGAAGGAATTCTCCCTTAATTCTACCTTATTCTTTTGAAAACTTCATACCTGTATACATCTTGGTCACATCCACTCCCTTCCTTCAGCTCCTCCTGACTCCCACCCAACAGATCTCCCATTTCCTTTTTCCTTTCCTTTCTCCCACTAAGTTCACTCAGTGCTACTCATGTGGGCTTGTGCACTCACGATCATCTGCAGGGGCATGGGTGACTTACTAGTGGTGACACTCTCAGAGAACGATGACTCCTAAGCTCTCAGTAGGGATCAGATGCCATCGGCCCCTCGGCTGATGTCCTGCAAGAGGCTGATTTCTGTGTGTTCATCTTGTACTTGCTACCAGGCTGAACCTGCTGATTAGTGCTAAATTCGCTTGTGAATCCCTGAGAATGTCTAGGTAATAGGCCGTTGTTTCTGAAGGTAGAGAGGCTTGTGCATCTCATTTCTGGTCTGGATGCTCCTGTGTTTGGGTTACTGATTCAGCCCTACTGACTGCAGGGCTCTCCAGGATTTCTGTCTTCTCTTTCTCCTCTTGAATCAGTTTCTGTGGTGTTATTGAGGAATTTGTTTGTTTCTTTTATCTAAGTTATCTTATGTATCTAAGTTATTGTATGTATGTATGTATGTATGTATGTATGTATGTATGTATGTATGTGTCTATCTATTTGTCAGTTTTGGTGTTCAAGATGAGGAGGTTTTGGGAGAGACAGTGACTGTGAGCATGGAGAGGAGGCAGTGGCTCGAGAGCTGTTGCAGAACTGAATTTAACAACACCAAGGGTCAGTTCTACTGGGAGTGAGGAAGAGGGAGCTGTGAGGTGTGCTGTAGATTTGGGCAACAAGAAACAGAAACGATGATGCAGCATTCATAATATGGCAGCGAACAACTGCCAAACTCAGATTATGTATCCAGCTAAACTGTCATTCAGAAGTGAGGACCAAATAACACAGTTTCAAAAAGTACCTTCAGAGAGTTTAGCATCCACAAAAACATTCTTGGAGAGAGTTGTCAATGGATATACTGGTCAGAGTAAAAACCATAATCAAAAGTAACAGAATGGGGTTCTTAGAGTAGTCATATTTTGGGATCCAAGGTGGACCTTAATTTAGTTATAGCAACTGTATGTCTTGTTTATTTGCAGAGCCCAAGGTGGTGTTTGCCAAGGAGCAGCAGGCTCGCAGCGAGGTGAAGGCAGAGGCGGGGGCCAGCGCCACACTGAGCTGCGAGGTGTCCCAGGCCCAGACTGAAGTGACATGGTTCAAGGACGGGAAGAAGCTGAGCTCCAGCTCGAAGGTGCGCGTGGAGGCCTCGGGCTGCTCCAGGAGGCTGGTTGTGCAGCAGGCGGGCAAGGCGGATGCTGGGGAGTACAGCTGCGAGGCCGGGGGACAGAAGGTCTCCTTCCGTCTGGACGTCACAGGTGGGTGTTGAGGCACTGAATTAGTATACAAATGCTCTGAGTCTGGTTATGGCCAGGCAGGCCTGGTGTTTGGTCCACTGAGTATCATCTTTGCCAATCTCATATCCCCTGCCAGTCTCATCCATGTGCCTGGTCCTGGTACATTGGGTAGATGTGTGTTCATCTTGGCCAGGGCCTCTTGTGTGCACCCCTCCCACCCGAAGTAACTTCATGCTGTAATGTCTCATTTCATTATCCCAGTGCCTGCTCAGTTCTACCGTGGTTCCTTAGTGCCATGGTCTCTGGTCCTATCTGTGTGCAAGGCTGAGGTGACCAATGTTTCTCTGCCTGAGGTCTCTCTCACAGATCTCTGTGGTCTCATCCAGTCCCACATGAGGCGTCTATAAAAGAGAAATTTTAGTTCATGTTCAGCCAGGGTAAGAAGGAATTTTAGTCACTTGATGATCTTTGAAATTGTATCAAGTCTGAACCCGGAGCTATGAGGGTTCAGTTAGGTGTTCTGGAATGCTCTCCCCCATGCCCTGGGTGTAATGCAGGACTGAGAACAACAAGACCCTTTCTCGGTCCAGTTATGTTTGTCCCAGAGACTTAAGGCATCGGAAACTCAACGACCACCAAAAGTCAACTGGAGACAATGGTCTTTGGTTTGTTGATTCATGCCAATGAAAATAAGAGCTTTGGACACTTGTGGGAGAAATCCAAGTGGAGCAGGCTTTCTTAAGAGACATTAGGCAAAAGTGAGAGATATGTCCCCCCATTTGGGAGGGTTTCCCAGAGGGGAGAAGACAATGAACTTCTTTGTTTGGAAGTCGTTTTTAGGACTTATGGCAGAAACTGGGCAAAAACTGAGGCAATTAATTTATAGTTAGATAGTTAGAGCCCCATATATGGTTCTTGACCTCCTGGTGCAACCAATGAAGTCACCTGCAGTGCCTGCCGAGTTAAGGTAGTTGAAATGCCTCCTCTGCCATCTCTGACTCCTGCTTATTCTAACTGACCCTGTTGGCCTCCCACCTGTAGGTCACATCGTTGGTGATGTTGTCCTCTGACCCTGCAGGAGTCTCAAGTGATGTTATTCATACTAACCTCATGGCTACTGAGAAGTAGCTGTAGTTGTTCTTAATTTCCAGTCCATGGGATGGTCAGGAAGGACTAGTGATTTAACTATTCACCATGGGCCCTTCTCCCTTATAACCCATATATAGTAGCTCCTGCATTAGTTCAAGCAGGCTGCCTATTCCATGACATCATCTAGAGCTGAGCGCATGATGATCTGTGCAGGCTGTGTGTGTGTATGAGAAAGAGAGAAAGAAAGGGAAAGAGAGGGGGGGAGGGGGAGATGGAAAGAGGGAGAGGGAGAGGGGGATGGGGAGGGAGAGAGAGATAGATAGATAGAGAGAGAGAGAGAGAGAGAGAGAGAGAGAGAGAGAGAGGTGCATGCTGGGTAGTTCTTTACCACTGTGCCTCACTGTCATCCATGCTGACGTCTTCTGTATGAGAATTTCCACTTTGAAACTGATTTATGGTTGCAGGTGAAAAGGACCGAGCAGCTCATGTGGCTGAGGCTCACTTGTCAACCATGAGTTTCTGTTATCAAGTAGTGTTTATTCATATGTCTCACCAATGATTCTGCTCTTCCTTAGCTGCCCTGAGGCAGTGGTGGAATGTGTGGATGACCTGTGGTTTTATGCTAGAGATCCAGGGCCATATTGTTTTCAGAGAGCAGAGAGCCTGGAGGGTGTTTGTCACCCACAGCAGCCTTATCCAGGTCTTTCCATGTGTGCCTTTCAAGACTCAAAGGGTTTCTGATTTTGTGTCACTATCTGTCCCCAGAGCCCAAGCTGATGTTCACCAAGGAGCAGCAGGCTCGCAGCGAGGTGAAGGCAGAGGCGGGGGCCAGCACCACACTGAGCTGTGAGGTGGCCCAGGCCCAGACTGAGGTGACATGGTTCAAGGATGGGAAGAAGCTGAGCTCCAGCTCGAAGGTGCGCGTGGAGGCCTCAGGCTGCTCCAGGAGGCTGGTGGTGCAGCAGGCGGGCAAGGCGGATGCTGGGGAGTACAGCTGCGAGGCCGGGGGACAGAAGGTCTCCTTCCGCCTAGACGTGGCAGGTCAGTTGGTTAGACATTTGACTATGTCATGGGACAAGCCTGGGGAAATGTTTCAGTGTGGGCTGGGTGCTGGGTGTGTTGTACCGACTTCTCAAGGGCATGTATTGACTAGTTCTCCACAAGTAACCCAGAGGTACAAAGGAGGAGTATATTTTTGTCTAACCAATCCATGGGGCAAGAGGTACCATGGTCTATGCAGATAGATCAGCTATCCAATGTGGTGTCAGAGGGGCTGGGAATCCAAGCTGGACCTGTGTTTGTATCTGATATCTCCACTGGGATATCCCTGATGGAAGTGGCTTTTTAGGATGAGAAGACTCTTTTAAAGCCATAGGTCTGGCATCAGTGCTGTGTTTGGAGCCTTGTCTCCCTTTGTGGTCTTTTTTGCTTCACAACAGCTTGTAGTCAGGGTGGTGGTCTCCATGAGGGATACCTGGACCTCTTGTTGAGGTAACCAGGTCTTCCTCAGGATGCAGGAGCGCTTGAAGTTCTACTCTGCAAGGCCAGAGTGATACCTCTGCTTGTGGTTTATTCAGAGCTGAGCAAAAGGTCCACCTGGTCCGAAGAGCAAAGAGAAGCAAACCCTGCTTTGGTTAGCAGGTTGGGGCGTCCCATCATGGAGGGGTCTGAACACAGGGAGACTGGACTCCCATGGAACCTTTTTGATCATTTACCACAGAGTCAAGGCTTTCTTTTATCCTGTGTCATCCTTTTACCTCTACCTGATGGTCACACAAGGCTTTCGTGCCCCCAGCCATGACATTCGACATTCAAAAGAGGAAGGATTGAAATTTACAGCTCTGTCTCTGTTTCTTTCTGTCTCTGTCTCTGTCTCTGTCTCTGTCTCTGTCTCTGTCTCTGTCTCTCTCTCTCTCTCTCTCTCTCTCTCTCTCTGTGTGTGTGTGTGTGTGTATGTGTGTATGTGTGTGCGCACACACATGCACTCAAGAGAGCACCTGCTAAAATTAGTCATTTTTTTGTTTGTTTTTGTGGTCTTGTGTCAATACACTGACTCAAATGTTCTCCACACTTCCTTCTAGTTGCCTTATAGCTTCTGGTTTCTTTCCTTAGGTCTTTGATACCAATTGAGTTTGTGTTTGAACAGGGAGAGAGTTATGACGTGTTTTAATTGATCACTGTCAATTTTTTCTTTTCTTTTCTTCCCTTTAAAAATTTTTTTGGAAGAGTACAGAGTCTCACTATGTAGTCTTGGCTGACTTGGGACTGGTTGTGTAGGGCGGGCTGGCCTCAAACTTATGGAGATGTGTCTAGCTCTGTCTCTGAAGTGATGGGATTAAAGGCATGTGCTACCATACTTGGCAAACTACCATATTTAAAAAAGTGGCTTGCATGTATGCATGCCTACCGTGTATGTGCAGTGACCAAGGAGAGAGAAAGGGCAGTTGGCCCCTGGAGTTGGATGTATGGGTAGTTGTGAGCTGTACCATGGTTACCAGGAACCAGTCTTCAGTCCTATGCAAGGGCAGCCCACGCTCTTAACTGCTGAGCCATGTCTCTAACCCAGGATGACTGCAATTTTATAGTTAGTTTTAAAATCGGCAGTTGAACACCTCCAGTTTTGTTCCCCTTTCTTTTACAATTCATTCATCTATTTTCTTAAAAATTATTATTTTGTATGTATGGTTGTTGTGCCTGAATATATGTCTGTGCAACACATGTGCACCTGGTGCCCATGAAGACCAGAAAAGGGGATCAGATCCCCCGGGATGGGAACTAAGTGTACCTATAAGCTTCGATGTGCCTGCTGAGGACAGAACTCAGGTCCTGTGGAAGAGCAGCCTGTGTTCCTAGCCCCTGAGCCATTTCTCTCTTTTTGAAAAGATAGCATTGGAGTAGAACAACACCAAGGGGCACGGATTGTGAGGAAGAGGGAGCTATGAGGTGTGCTGTAGATTTGGGCAACAACAAACAGAAACAACGATGATGTAGCATCCTAAGTACTGCAGCTAACAACTGCCAAACTCTGATTCCATACCCAGCTAAACTGTCATTCAGAAGTGAGGACCAGATAACACAGTTTCAAAAATACATTCAGAGAGTTTAGCATTCACAAAAACATTCTTGGAGAGAGTTGTCAATGGATTTACTGCTCAGAGTAAAAACCATAATCACACGTAACAGAAGGGGGTCTTAGAGTCACCAGATTTTGGGATCCAAGGTGGACCTTAATTTAGTTATAGCAACTGTATGTCTTGTTTATTTGCAGAGCCCAAGCTGGTGTTCGCCAAGGAGCAGCAGGCTCGCAGCGAGGTGAAGGCAGAGGCGGGGGCCAGCGCCACACTGAGCTGCGAGGTGGCCCAGGCCCAGACTGAGGTGACATGGTTCAAGGACGGGAAGAAGCTGAGCTCCAGCTCGAAGGTGCGTGTGGAAGCCTCGGGCTGCTCCAGGAGGCTGGTGGTGCAGCAGGCGGGCAAGGTGGATGCTGGGGAGTACAGCTGCGAGGCCGGGGGACAGAAAGTCTCCTTCCACCTGGACGTGGCAGGTAGGTTTTTGTTTTTGTTTTTACTGTTCTCTAGTGTTTGTATTAGACATTAAGGTGAGACACTGCTGCCTTGTGACCTGTTTCTTTTCCCAACTTCACCTACAATCACTGCTAGAGATTGTCCCGCATATTCAGGTGCCTTGATCTTGTGAAATGCTTCTTAGGTTTAAGAGATTTTAAACTTCTCAGCAATTCTACAAGGAAGAATCATGATTATTTCTATTTGAAGATGAGGCACAGATGAGCTTTCACTTGCTTGGCCATCCAGTTGCAGAGCCACGATTTGGGTTGATATCAGTTTCCCCCTGAAGACATCTGCTCCACTGGCGTCTGCTGTAGTAGGTCCCTGGGTGTGTGAGTTCTCGAAATTCTTTCTGTTTGAAAACACTGATTTTGGCAGTCATGCTAGTTATTTTATGTCGACTTGACACAAGGGAAAATCATTTGGGAAGAAGTAATGTCTCAGTTGAGAAATGTCTCCATAAGATTAGTGGGTAGTCACATCTGTGGTGCATTTTCTGAATTAGTGATTGATGAGGAGGCCTCAGCTCACTCTGTGTAGTGCCTCCCCTGGCTAGTGGTCCTGGGGTATTTAAGAAAGCAGATAGATATGGAAAAAGGCACACAAATAAATCTTTTGCAACCCAGAACTGACTGTTCAGTGTGAGTTTTGGCAACCAAGACAGCTCAAAGGAATGCTGGCGTTAATAACAAGGCTTTTCATGAGCATGAGGTTGGAGCTGGAGCTACTTGTGAATGGATGCCTGCTTCAGTGACATTGGCATATCCTGCATACAGATTAGTATTCTGAGAATGTCAGGAGTGAATATGATCTGAAATCATTCTTAAGAGAAGTGGGGTGTCATCAAGTAGAAGGCAGATCTACTTTGAAGTGATTCCCGAAGGAAATTGTTTGAAGAAGTTGCTAGAGAGCCTCTGGTGGGGAACTTGGAAGTTGTCCTGAGTATGCATCTCAAATTTAAAGAGAGATGAGAGAATAAAAGAACCATGGGATGGCAGCACAAAGATCTTTCTTTGAGAAAGGGCTATCTTCAGAAACCCCGAACTTGAGTGACTTGATGGACAGCGAAGGAATCACGTGTAAAATCCTAATCAGTAATTCTGTGTAGTACTATACAGTACTATACAGTTACTATACAGTAAACAAAAATGAAAACCCTTTACACAGATGAAAGAAAGAAATAAGCTGAGCAAGCCTCGAGGAACACTTTCCCCTCCTCAGGTTTCTGCTCTTCTTCCCTTCATGACAGATTGTGATCAGGACATGTAGGCTGAAACAAATCCTTTCTTCTCCACATTGCTTTTGTTCCTGGTGTCTTACAGCAGTAGATGCCTTGGTTAAGACAGCAGTAATATAGCAACAACCTCACATGTGGTTTGCTTGATGCTGGGGTTCAGAGCATGGTTGAGTCTGTGGGTTTCTTGGTCTTTGGCTCTTTTGTCCCATCTGTCCCCAAAAGGACTCCTATGACACTGACTGGTAACGTCATGTTCTTGTGCTGTTGTCCAGCGTGTGCTTCCTCCTGCTCCACCATGATTTTCTCATTGTTTTAGTTTGCATTTTTTCTTTTGATCCTTCTTCCAACTCGCTAACTTATGTTTTAGTACACACAATGCCAATACCACTAGGAGTAGGTTTACTTTCAGCTGTTGCATTTTTAAACTTTATAATTTCTGTTTGACTTAATGTACAGATGCTAGATTTGGTGACTAAATTGCTATCATGTGTGTGTCACACATATACACACATACAGACACACATAGACACATACATACAGACATATAGATACATAAACACAGACATAAAGACACACATAGAAACATACAGATACATACAGACACACATAGACACATAAACACAGACACATATAGACACACACACAGACACACATAGACACATACATACAGACATAGATGCATAAGCACAGACACACATAGAAACACACAGTCACACAGATACACAGACACATACAGACACACATAGACACATTAACACAGACACACATAGACACACACAGACACACATAGACACACAGACACACACACACAGTCACACAAATACACAGACACACACAGACATAGAGATATACAAATAGACACACAGACCCACAGAGACATAAAGATATACAGACACACAGACACAGACAAACAGACACATACACAGACACACAGACATACATAGATACACAGTCACTTAGACACACACACACACATATTTTGGTGTTGAACCCAGGGCCTTTCCCATCCTAATTACATCCTTAGTAACTCCATCCTTAGTAACCTCCCCAAATTTGCTTCTTTTCTTCTCTCTATGGCTGCACCCAGGTCCAATAGCTCTAATGAATGGTGTGGCTGTTCCTGAAAGTGGACCCCCATGACGTCACCACCTCCCACTTAGTCCTGCCACTTTTGCAGTTGGGGGCTTTTCTCATATCCATTGCTGTCCTGGTGTGACAGAGAATTTCTTTTTTATTGACTTCTACACATTTTATGCTCAGACTCGGTTACAATGATGTCCCCTAGTTCCAAAGCAAGGAGCACCCTCTATTTGCTGAGCACGTGGGGAGCACTCGGTATAAGAGCCATTCCAGGCCTGCTGCAGTTTGATCAGCCTTGCCTACCTCTCATTTATTTGATTCCTGGACACAGTCTTCCAAGGAATCCTGCAGCCATTCTCCAGGCGAGGTGGCCACCCCAGCCTTCAGAAGGTCTCTGCTGGTCTCTGCCCTGTCTGGATGTGGGGTTTCTCACAGAAGCTCATGTGCTGGTATTTGGTTCCTACTGTGTTGAGATGGGGAGACAGTTATAGGGCAGGCCTCCCGTGGGAGTGGGGGCAGTGGAATTTCTAGCCTCATCAGTATCTGAATGCAATGCGCCAGGTCTTGTGGGACTGGAGTGGTTCCAGTGAGAGTGGGCTCTCCTGAGTGAGCCGGGCACCTCTCATGTTTCCTTTCCTCTCCTGTCACTGTGGTGCCATCTTCCATGGGTCCTTATTAGAGCCTAGCTGCTGTCAGGGCTGTTTCCTTCAACTTTGGAACTGTGAACTGAACAAACCTGTTTGTTTATTTCAGTGAAGTATCAGCTTCAGGCATTTTGTTCTAGCAACATAAGCAGACTCAGGTGGCTGTGTCACCTTCCACCACAGGCCTTTCACAGCCCTCCAGTCACAGAGGGGAAAGTGCTAGCGTGTGGGCCTCAGCTATCTTGGTTCACTGGTGTTTGGCATCATAAATTTGAAGTCTATTTATAGGAGATGTCAGTCACCTCATTGATCCTTCCTCTGTGTTTCTTGGTTTATTTACTTTTTGAGCCAGGGTCTTATGTATCCCCGGCTGGCTTTGAATCCTCCCAGCTCCTATTTCTTGGAGAAGCCCCGAGATAGGCTTGGGTTTCATTGTCACACTCTACCCAGCATGGAAAAGCAGGTGTTGGGGAGCCAGGGGTGACAGACACCTTCCCCAGCACTCTCTGTGCCACAGCCCAGGTACCCGCTTTTTGCTCATGAGTACAGCTCTCTGGTAGTTATCCCTCTGCGTTCTACTTGTCTGGCTGTGAGTCACAGCACACCAAGGTCTTCCCGTACCACCAAGTCTAGGTCATCTGCTTCCTCTTCCATACCAACATGGATAACTTCTTTATTTCATGGACCAATGTGCTGTGGTCTATATTTGTGCCCTGCCCATGAGAAGGTAAAGTGTGCGCCTCTGCTGTTCACTGCAGACCTCCCAGCTCCAGACCCCCAGGTGGCCTCTGCTCACCTTGGCTGTGGTGGTGATTGAATGAACAGTGAGCTCATGAGCAGTCTGGAATCACTGAGGCTCTATGGCCTTTACCTTCATTTTCCCATGTCTCATGTGCCTTTGAAGATTTTATGCTAATGGAAAAAATTACAGTTTCCTATGAAAATTGTCTTTTTTTTAAAAGATTTATTTAGTATTATGTGTAAGTACACTGTAGCTGTCTTCAGGCACACCAGAAGAAGGCGTCCGATCTCATTACAGATGGTTGTGAGCCACCATGTAGTTGCTGGGATTTGAACTCAGGACCTTCAGAAGAGTAGTCAGTGCTCTTAACCACCGAGCCATCCCACCAGCACCATGAAAATTGTCTTAATAAAATATTCACTTTAATTTTAGTGTAATTACATTACCTTTCCAATTTAAGCACAAATAATTTTAATTTGAAACGAAGGCCTCTTACAGATGCAGAAATGAACAGGATCATGGAAGCTGGTGTTCTATGACGTAGGATTTCATTAGGGATGGATGAAGCTTACCCAGTTTAAGAACTTGGATGGTGACAGGGGTAGCAATGGGTGTGGAGAACTTAACAGTGCAATCTCTGAAAGCCACACAGAGCCCTTTGTGCTGTCATTCCCATCACCAAAGATGTATCCAAGGATATTTTAAAAAGACATTTACATTTTGTTTATGCATATGTATACCTGCTTATACATAGGTGTGTGCATGCCCGTGAGTGCCGATGGGCCAGGAGGCCAGGAGAATGCTGCGGATCCCCTGGGGCTGGAGTTACAGGCAATTGTTAGCCATCCGCCATGGGTCTTAGTTACCTTTCAATTGCTATGACAAATCACTGTGACTAAGACAACTCATAAAAGAAAGCATCTAATTGGTCCATCATGGTGGGGCAGTGTGACAGCAAATAGCAAGTAATAGTGGTTAGAACAGCTGAGAGCACATCTTGATCTTAAACAAAAGGCAGCGTGAGAGAGGCACACTGGGAATGCTGGGAGTCTTCCGCAACCTCAAAGCTAGTGACCTCCTACAAGGCCAAACATCCCAGTCCTTCCCAAGCAGCTCCACCAATTGGGGTCCAAATAGTCACTCTTAAGTGGATTATTCTTAACCAAACTACCACAGTGGGTGCTAGGAACTGAACTTCAATCCTCTGTAAGAACAGTTTGAGTTCCTAACTATGGAGAAAATTTCCCAGCCACCCGAGTACACGTATAACAGCTGTACTGATTATATCTCCAGGCAAACAATCCAAATGAACTGTGAGAAGGAAAAGAAAACATTGTTCAGTTGTGGTGTTTATGCAGCACAACCCCATGTAGCAGCATGAAGGAACAAATTTCTGCTCTTCCTCTTACCCTTCTCTTCCTCCTCCTCCTTTTAAGGACAGGGTCTCACCATGTACCCCTGGTTGTCCTGGAACTCACGGAGATCTGCCTGCCTCTGCCTCTCAAGTTAAAATTGTGCAGTACAATGCCTGGGATACATGAACAAATAATATGCAGTATGGCTGGGTCCTTTAGACAAGTCAAATGGAAGCACACAGACCCACCAGGATATAATAGAATACATGCGATGAAGACTTTGTGGTCGGCTGGCTGGCTGTCAGTGTGTGGGCCTCACAGAGTGCAGTCACACACGCTGAGACAGCTATCATGTTGCTGAGCAACACTGCCTTAAGGGACCACCATGGTTATTCTGGGGTCAGTCACTGAGTAGAGGAGCATCAGCTCAGAGCATGTAACTTGCCTAACTGGTGTGAACTCACAAAGTCCAGGGAGAAGTAACTGATGGTGCCAGAAGTCAGAGTGGTGGCTGTGTGTGAACAGTGTGTGTGTGTGTGTGTGTGTGTGTGTGTGTCTGTGTCTGTGTGTAGGCAGACTGTATGGATGGGGAGCTGGGATGCTTTGTTCATAGGTATGGGTTCTATGGGGAGAGGTATATTTGAAGTTCACTGAGATGAACAAGTGCTCATATATACTTTAAGTGTAGATAAAACCATCAGGGAATGGAGGCTATAGAGAACTCCGTAAGCTAGCTCTGGGAGCAACAGAATCTGCCACGAACTTGGCAGAGATAGTAAACCCATAGGTAAAGATACCAGAGTAGCCCAACCTCTTTCCTCTGGCCTTGAAATCGCTCTTGAGTGAGGATAACTTTCAAATGTTCACCTGAGCCACTGAGACAAAAGACACAGTTTGTGAAGACATGTCTAAATCCTACTGGACACCTGATGTCCTCACGGACACAGTTTATGGAACCCTGGAGAATCGATGTCTGTGAAATAGGTACCATATAGTATCTCTCACTGTGTGTCCCTAACTGTCCCCAGAGCCCAAGCTGGTGTTCGCCAAGGAGCAGCAGGCTCGCAGCGAGGTGAAGGCAGAGGCTGGGGCCAGTGCCACACTGAGCTGCGAGGTGGCCCAGGCCCAGACTGAGGTGACATGGTTCAAGGACGGGAAGAAGCTGAGCTCCAGCTCAAAGGTGCACGTGGAGGCCTCGGGCTGCTCCAGGAGGCTGGTGGTGCAGCAGGCGGGCAAGGCGGATGCTGGGGAGTACAGCTGCGAGGCCGGGGGACAGAAGGTCTCCTTCCGCCTGGATGTCACAGGTGGGTATTCAGGTATCAAGGCTGCTTGTTTGCATGTGATGGGAGATGGGCTGATGGCCTAGATGGTCCTGTCTCTGCACATGTCCCACTCTTCTCTGTCAAACTGCTTTCTTTATGCTGGAATGTGCAGGAGAGAGGAAGGGGGTTGGCTCCACAGTCCTCCTGGAGTGCATACACCCAGAGACCTAGAATGTCCCACTAAACCCCTAAATACTAAAGCTACTTCCCAATGGCACCACTCTGGGGACCAAGCCTCCAACATGTGGGCCTTTGGGGAGCATTTCAGATCCAAACAGCATACCCAAAGAAAAGGTGGTGCCTTTGCTGTGCCCCCTTTTCTAAAACCAAGTAGTGAAGACAGGGCATCTCAGTGCAGGGGTAGGCAGCCAGACTGAGGGAGCAGAAACATTCCTTCACGGGAACGGTTCCTCCACACTACCTACAACTCTCCTCCCTCTTCTGGGACTATGGAAGGGCTGCAGTCAGTATGAATGTTTCATGGAAGATTTTGGACCATTCATCTCTATTGAAAAAACACTGCAGCAGTAATCACCACATACAAAGCCAACTCTAGTTGAGTCCCAGACTTAGACTAGAAAAAGAAACACAACCCTCAAGGTGGCACGTACATATTTCTATGATTCCACTTAAGGATTGCTTCATTATTTTTAGCCAGTGTATAATGGTATTTATCGAGGTGCAGTGTGGAATCTGATAGCATGTTTGTGATGTGCAGCAATGTGCATTGATCAAACTGGCAGTCAACATCTTCACTTCCACTGATGTCAGTGTTGGAAACATTGAAAATACTTGCATGTAGTTATCATGAAGTACTTAAGTAGTTACTCTAGGGTATAGGAGAACACCAAACTTATAGAATGAATATGTGCCAATGGAACATACATTTCTGGAACACACACATACACACATACTGTACTATGCTGGGAATGAAATACAGAACACATGCTCTCTCTCTCTCTCTCTCTCTCTCTCTCTCTCTCTCTCTCTCTCTCTCTCTCTCTCTCTCTCTCTCTCTCTGTCTGTCTCTCTGTCTCTCTCTATTATGCTGAGAATGAAATACAGAGCTCTGTGTATTCAAAGCACAGCCTTACTACCGAGCTACCCTAGTCCCCAGGAATGAGTTTTTTATCAGAACAAACATAGTGACCACCATAGAACACATCTGAATACATTGAAATTTGAAACTGATTTAGGTCTGGTGAGATGGTTCAGCAGGTAAAAGATGCTTGCTGAACAAGTCTCATGACCTGAGTTCAATCCCTGGAATCCAGGTAAATCTGGAAGGAGAGAACCAACTCCACAAAGTTGTCCTCTGGCCTTGACCTGCAAGTGTGGAATACCTCCTCCCCCATATCACATGCAACAGTAATGCTAAGTAGAAATTAAAAAACCCAGGGACTCAGCACAGAGTTCCATAAATGACAGAAGACAAACAACTAAACATGGGAAGTTATCTGGTGTGTGGTTGTCGGTCCTCTAGTGTGAAAATATGCATGGAGATCCTAAAGTGAGTGCCTAAAAGACCGTACTATTGAAAATTGAACTGGGTTTGGAGACATGGCTCAGTGGTTAAAGCACTGACTGCTCTTCCAGAGGACCCAGGTTTGATTCCTAGCACCCACATGGTGACTCACAACTTTCTAACTCTAGTTCCAGGGGACCTGATACCTTCACAGAGACATACATGCAGGCAAAACACAATGCACATAGAATAAAAATAAATTATTTAAAAAATTGGGCCAAAGTTCTGCCTAGTGACACCAGAAAAGGAGCAGTGTGGTGTGTATCAAATTGTGACGGTCATTCTTTTTATCCCGAGTAACATGCCATGGGTTTATTTACCCACTGTCCTCTGTGGCTCTACAATATATGGAAAATTCCAGAAATGATCAGATTCATCAGGGTTGTTAGGGTACCACATCACTTCTGTTCAGTTGGTCCTTATTTTAATTAATAATGGTCCAGAGTATAGGCTTTTGTTATACTATGTTGCATTAATTTTTCTATTTTATCATTAATTGTTGTTATTTTTTGTTCACTTTTTTGTTTTGAGGCAGTCTTTCTACATAGCCCTGGCTGTTTTAGAACTCACTCTGTAGACCAGGCTGGGCACGAACTCCTAGAGTCCACCTGCTTTTGCTACCCAAGTGCTGGGATTAAAGGTGTGCACAGCCACATCGACCCTTTTTTTCAGACAGGGTCTCTGTATGTAGCCTTAGCTGGCCTTCCTGGAACTTTCTATGTAGACCAGACTGGCCTCAAACTCACAGAGATCTGCCTTTCTCTGCTTCCTAAGTTCTGGGATTAAAGCCATGTACCACCACAGTTGGCTTATGGATTTCTTACTTTGCCTAATTTATCAACTAACCTTTATCAGGGGCACTTCAGTAAAAACATACATAGTCTTTGGTGTTATCTGCATTTGAGGCACCTACTGCAGGCCTTGGAAGGCTCTCTGGGTGGATAGGGAGAATGCCTTTCCCCGTGCTTAGAGGATTTAGGGCTTTTCCTGAGCACAGCAATGAACCTGCATGACACTTCCTTCCAGATGACCCAACCAGGGTCTTTCTGGTTACAACTTTACTGATCTAGACAGTGCCTCTAACTCTGAGTGTCCCCATTTGTCCCCAGAATCCAAGATGGTGTTCGCCAAGGAGCAGCAGGCTCGCAGCGAGGTGAAGGCAGAGGCGGGGGCCAGTGCCACACTGAGCTGCGAGGTGTCCCAGGCCCAGACTGAGGTGACATGGTTCAAGGACGGGAAGAAGCTGAACTCCAGCTCGAAGGTGCGCATGGAGGCCTCGGGCTGCTCCAGGAGGCTGGTGGTGCAGCAGGCGGGCAAGGCGGATGCTGGGGAGTACAGCTGCGAGGCCGGGGGACAGAAGGTCTCCTTCCGCCTGGACATCGCAGGTGGGTGTTGAGATACCAGTTTGTCTTGTGTTGAGATGAGTGAATCAGACGCATGGCTGACCACTGGGTCTTTCTGTTACACTTTGTTTATTACCATCTTGTGTCCTGTCATCATATATCCGTGGGCTCAGTGAGGTCAAACAGGCAGGGTGGGCCCTTCTTACATACCCTGAATGGTGTCCACATAGTGGTACATAACTGTATGTTCCAAGAGCCTGCCCAGGGTCTTTTGGTTGGTTCTGTTTGAATCAGTTGGTTCTTGGTTGTAAGGTGACCATGCAACTATCACTTGGGAGAGCAATCTTCCTTGGATTGGAGGTACTGGAAACTTCCAGGTTCTCTTCCAGAACCACATGTTGGTTTCCATGGCCTGAGCTGTTTGTATCCCACTGACTCAGGGTGAGGAGAAGCCACAGGCCAGACATTTGTCACACCTGTTACTGTCTCAAGACTATCTTGTATCCTCAGCTTTTGCTTCCTTATGGTCTCCTTCACTCCTTTTCTGGGGAGTTAGAAGATGCCCTTCTACACACTTCCTGTGGGAAAATGCCTGTTGGTGGATGAGCAGGCACACAGCTATGGAGATGAGTACAGAGTAGAGACTGATCACATGCATTGACATCCACTTGTCAGGATGGATGAGTCTTGTCAACCTTGCCCTGTGCCCCCATTGTTTTAGTTTTTTACTAGAGCATTCCCATCAGTAGCCCTCGGAAGCTGATGTACAAGTTAGCATGCGGAACTGTTGGTGTGGTGTGCCGCCATTTTGGCTGTGGCATCTGCCAGCAATTGGAGTGCTATACAAAATCTCAGTATGTACCTGGTGACCAGGTGTCACTAGTCCTCTGGCTGGTGCATAGAGATGGCTGAAGAGCATATGCATTTCCTTTTATTAAGAGACTTAATGCTAAGTCACTAGAGGCTGCACTCTCGCTTTTGGCCTATAGGTTTGTGTTGCATCCTTGGTGTTCTCGAGAGTTAGTTCCAGGATGCCACTGCAGATGTGAAGTCCTCTGGGTCACCAGTCCTGTATGTAAAATGATGCTACATTTACACGAAAACAGCACACATGCTCTCTACAATTTCTTCTTTTAAGATCTATTTTATTTATTTTTTAATATTATTTTTATTATTAATTTTTAATTATGTGTGGAGGCCATAATTAAAGGACATAAATAAAGGACAGCCACCACAGTCCTTTCCCTCTGTGCATCTCCACTTGTTTCCTGGTTGATTGTACCCCATACAGTGTTAGTATAGTCACTGGTGGGAATCTGAGTCTTCAGATCCCCCCAGATCTGGACTTAACAGCTATGGTAGTCGTACAGTGTGGGTGCTGGGAACTGAACTCAGGTCCTGAGGAAGAGGAGGAAGGGACTTCTTACCACTGAGCCATTTCTTCATTTCCCTGTTTTATTTTTTAAAAAGTGTGTGTGTGTGCGCGCGCGCGTGCACACACAAGTGCAGGCACCTGCAAAAGCCAGAAGAGGGCATCAGATCCCCTGGTGCTGGAGCTACAGGTGGTCATGAGCTGCTCGAGTTCAGGTCCCTCAGGAGAGCAGTAAGCACTCTTAGCTGCTGAGCCATTTCTCCTGTCTATTTACTCAAAAACAAAACTAAGCAACACCCCAAAGCCCAAACCAAACCAGATTCATTTATTTCACGATTGTGACCATTTTGCCTGCATGTATGTTTGTGTACCATGCACATGCCTGCCGCCCATGGAATTCATGGGAGAGCATCTGATCACCTGGACCTGGTGGTTGTGAGCCACCATGTGGGTGCTGGAACCTCACCTGAGTCTTCTGCAACAGCAGCCAGTGCTCTTAACTGCACAGCTACCACAGTCCTTTCCCTCTGTGCATCTCCACTTGTTTCCTGGTTGATTGTACCCCATAGAGTGTTAGCACTCTGTAAGTTGCTTTTCTGGGGACTAATGACAAGAAGGAAGCCTGTGATTCTCATAGATGCAGTTCTGCCCCACCCCTGTATTTTCTATTTGCTGGTGTTGAATCCATGACACAGACGACCAGCTAGACAGTCAGTTACGAACATGGACAACTATCAAAAAAGCCTGCTCTTTCTTTGTGAGACAGTCGTTGAAGAGATGATGAGAGCTAATTTTATGGTTTAAAAAATTGGCAAGTTATGGCAGTTTGGCTAATTCCTAGAAAATTATGTCAAAACTGACAAAAGAAGAAACTGAAAACTCCAACAACTCTGTGACTTGAACCAAATGGAAACAGTATTTTTAGAGCTGGTTTTATGGAGGTGGGTAGGGTGGGCGGGTGGGCAGCTCAGCAGGAACGTCATCCCAGAAGTTCTAGAAGCTGTTCTTTACTCTGTTCTCCTGGGGAACAAGAGAAGGAAAGATGGACCATGGAATGGAAACAATGTGACACAGAAACCAAACCTTACCTGGGAAATATGCAAAAACAAAATGGCCATAGCCACTTCAAGGCCAGGATAGGGAAGGCCAGGTAGAAAACTGCTCTGCAGTGTTAGAAGACTGTGAGGAGTTGGGCCCAACAGTAGGCACAGAAGATCAGGACGTCAGGGAATCACTGGATCTCAGTGAGCGCAGAATGAAAACATCTTGTAACGTTCACTATCTTCTGGGCTAGTGAGATGACTGAGTGTATAAGGACACTTGCTGCCAACCCTGAGGATCTCATTCCTGGGACCCAGAGAGTGGAGAGAGAGAGAGAGAGAGAGAGAGAGAGAGAGAGAGAGAGAGAGAGAGAGAGAGAGAGAGAGAGAGAGAGAGAGAGAACCAGCTCAGACATGGCACACACATGTACCCCACACATGTAATAAAAAATTAAAAAAAAATCGGTTACCATCCTGGAAAACGTCCAATAAAATTCATCACGAATTATTTCAGAAACCAATAAGTCTCCTTTACTGTGAAAGACAGAACGACTGGAAACAGCAGCTAATGCCGTGCTTCAGGAGAGAGATTCATTGTTGAAATATCAACAAGACAAGTGTAGGAGAGCAGGAGTAGGTGTTACAGTCATCAGTTAAGAAAGTCCCCAAGGTAAAGGGTGCAGTTCAAGCCTTGGGGAGGATGGCCTTGCACAGAGATCTAGCTCGAGGAGACACCGCTCCATCTGCACACTGCATGGACGCTTGGAAAATGAAATTCTGTAGTATTTACAGAAGCTTCAGAAGCATCTGTTTTCTAACTTGATGCCCAAAAATGATATTTGAAGCCCAGTGAAGAAATGGTGAAATGGATTTGAAGGATTGTGACAAAGATTCGAAGAAACTACTAGAAAGCTTAGAAGGCTTAACTGCATTCTTAGTCAGAACCCGTATTTGTGTATGTGTATGTGTATGTGTATGTGTATGTGTATGTGTATGTGTATATGTAGTTTGAGTGTGATGTGGATTGACAAGCTGATTGCAAAGGCATTGTGTCCTCTCAGATGAAAACCGAGAGCATTTGCTCCAAGAAATCAACCCTCACCATAAACCAATGCTAATCTGATGGTGGGACCAAATGTGGTAACAGAGAAGCAAAAGGGTGATTTCTGTCCCCGCTCTTGGCTGACCACCATCACAGTTCCTGTCCCTCCTTTCCTGTGGTATGAGTCTGAGGCGTAGAGACAGGACCATCTTCCCCAAGTGGTACTAAGGGCATTTCACACTGGGAAAGTGCTCGAGCCCTGGAAGTCTCCCCCAAAGCATAAGGCTGCAGTCAATGGTGCACGGAGTGGCGACCTCAGAGAGAGATAACCTGATCCACAGCTGAGCGTGCTGGGTGTTACCATACAAATGATTTCATAGTCAGTGCGTGAACACGATGTGTTGCTTGGTGAAAATAATTGATTCAACCAGAAAACACAAAAAGTAAGAAGTTGAGGCACAGACGGGGAGAATATTTACAGTCTATTTACAATACACATAGCTGGTAGGACTCCAGTACTCAAATACATACTGAGCTCCAAAAATCTGGAAAGACAATTTAGGTATAAACCAGGTCAGACTGTGACACCAATACCACTGAAGGACAAAAGCAGGGGCTGAAAGTGTCAGGTCTCCAGCACAGAGTCACTGAATATAGCTTCTGAAGAGATGCTCTCCAGAAGAACCCCCACAGCAGAGGCAGGATGTGTGGATCTGGTTTTGTGCTGAGGGGCACTGGTACCTGTACCATCAGGATTTTCCCCTGATTTGGTCTTCTTGGCCTAGACAGTGTCTCTGACTCTGTGTGTCCTTGTCTGTCCCCAGAGCCCAAGGTGGTGTTTGCCAAGGAGCAGCAGGCTCGCAGCGAGGTGAAGGCAGAGGCTGGGGCCAGCGCCACACTGAGCTGCGAGGTGGCCCAGGCCCAGACTGAGGTGACATGGTTCAAGGACGGGAAGAAGCTGAGCTCTAGCTCAAAGGTGCGCGTGGAGGCCTCGGGCTGCTCCAGGAGGCTGGTGGTGCAGCAGGCGGGCAAGGCGGATGCTGGGGAGTACAGCTGCGAGGCTGGGGGACAGAAGGTCTCCTTCCGCCTGGACGTCACAGGTGGGTGTCACATAACTAAGTTAGCCTGTGTGGAGGTGTTGGAGGCTGGTTAGGGCTTAGATCCTGGTCGTATTCCCTTTAGAGACTGACTTTATTATTATTTTTAGCAATGTGTATAAGTGTGTGGGTGTGTGCACAAGAGTGGATGTACTCAGTGAGTCCAGAGAGGGTGTCAGATCCCCTGGAGCTGGAGTTACAGGAAGCCAGGGGTAGTAGCCCAATTTTGGTGCTGGGAACCAAACTTGAGCCCTCTGCACGGGTATTATGTACTCTGTATTGACAAGCACCCTCCCAGCCCCTGCTCTTCTCTTTTCCCACTTCACCACTTAGCCCCTCTTGCTTCTCGTTCCCCCACTTATGGCTGAGCTCAGGGGATCTAGCAGATGAGCAGGGTCTTCTGCATCTTAGTGCTGTTTCCATAACTGCATTAGGAAATGCACTTCTTCCTGTGGGCAGTGCAGCCTGAACAATCCTCCTCAGATCCCTGGGGGAGGGGGGCTCTGCAGAGATGCGACAAGGTCCTTGACAGAATTAGCCAGTCTACTGATGAAGCCAAGAGGCACTTGAGAGTCCTGTGAAGGCGCCACTGGAGGAACTTGTTACCTGTTGCTGTGTATGTGATTTGGGAACCTTGGATTTACTTAATCTGCAACTGAATTTAAATATTAGCTAACGTACACGCTGATGTATTTCCCCCAATTTTTTTTTTAACCCACAAAAGTTTGTTCTTGACACAGGAGGCTGTCCTAAGTGGACTGTGCAGGCTTGTAACTGGGAGGGAATGCTGGTCACATGGAGGGAGACTTGCACAGTTTATTGTCTCACCATGAGACACCATGGACCCTGGTGTCTCATAATATATATGCAAATGGAAAGTTATGTCAGAATTCCTGGTTGTCAGCCAGCGAGGCATGTCTCTCAGAGCTAGTTGACTGAGGGCCTTAACAATCTGTTTCTTCGCTTCCACATAGCCGTGCTTAGCCATTCATTTCAGAACACCTGCCCAGGGCTCCTGATGCAGTGTTTTGCTCAAGACTCTGCATCACATCTGGCCTGCGGCCTGTGGTGGTCCAGATGTTTCTCCAGGCTTAACCAGATGCCCTGAATTTTATGATCTGGTCGAGAGCTCTGTAAGGGAAAGTTACACATTAAAGCATTTTAATTAGTGTTATTACTATTGCCTGTGTGGACATGCATGCCGTGCTATGTGTCAGAGGTCAACTCCGTAGCCATCTGTCCTCTCCTTCCAGTTTCCTGCAGGTTCTAGGGGTCAAATTCATCTGTCTGGTTTGTAGAGCAAGCACTTGGCTTGCTGAGCCATCTCTCCAGCCTAGCATCCCAGACCCTTAAGGAAAGCATGAGATATTTCTCTAGTCTTGTGAGGCTTTCCTACACAACATAGTGACTAGATCCTGAGTCCTCACTGTAGAGATAGAAATAGAAGAAAACAGGGCGTTGATCTCTGAACCACAGTCATGTGTAAACCCAATCCTCCCTTTCCCCTGGGTTTTAGACCCAGTGAGAACTGGAGAAAGACTTTTCTTTTTTCTTTTTTTTAAAAGATTTATTTATTTATTGTATGTGAGTACACTGTAGCTGTCTTCAGACACTTTTTCTTCTCTCTTCGGCCCTGCTCGCTCCCAAAGATTTATTTATTTATTTTATGTGAGTATACTGTTTCTCTCTTCAGACACACCAGAAGAGGGCATCAGATCTCATTACAGATGGTTGTGAGCCACCATGTGGTTGCTGGGATTTAAACTCAGGACCTTTGGAAGAGCAGTCAGTGCTCTTAACCACTGAGCTATCTCTCCAGCCCCGAGAAAAGACTTTTATAAGAGCTTTTGGGATCTTAAAACACATGGAAAGAAAGCGTTGTCTGCTAGTTCACATCACAGAGGTCAATTCCAGGTGAGTTAGAGACACCAGCTGCCCAACTGAACCATAGTCATGTGGTTTATGATGGGTGTTGCCTAAAGCCCTCAGGATAAGGAAGGAGTTTTCAGGAAACCAGAGCATGAGCTACAATAGTGGGAGAATGATACACTTGGCCACATAACACAGAACACGAGACCCATTAGAAGATGTAGCGGCTGTGTGCAGTTATTGCAAAATAACAGAGGCCGTGTAACTTATAACTCAGGGACTAATGATTCTGCTGCCTGGAAGGTTCAGACAGAAGGTTCTGGTGTCCTGCTGGGGGAACAGCTCCCCAGCATGGCAGAGAAGTAGAGGGGAGCCTTGTTAGGAACAGAAAGGGTCAAACACACAGGCACTAAGGACTCTCAGCCTTGTGAGAGATACTTCATTCCTGTAAGACTTGTCCAGTTTCTCCAGATAAGAGAGTGGAGTCTGCATGGTCCAGAAGGTCCACTAAAATTTTCTGCCTTGTAAAAAGCTTTTCACCTCAACACCAGCATGTAAGAATTCACCTTGCAACATGTAAACTTTTGGGGGTACAAGCTACATATAACCATCTGTAATGGATCTGACCCACAGGTTGTACATACAATGAAGGAAGATAAGTGCTGTCATATATAAACAGATTCCTGAAATAAATATGAAGAACAAACAGTACTACCGAGAGTAGGGCCTCCTTGCATACCGGCTATCCAGAGGAACACAGACACTGATGGCTGGAGACATCAGTGAGACAGACAGCAGAGGGTCACAGATGGCCCAGGAGCTCACTTTAGTGGGTGCCATGACTGAAAATTATTCAGAGTAGGAAAAAGTATGGAGAGTCAGGATTCTTAGCTCAGTGAGGCACATCCTGCCAAGCCCTGGGTAAACTCTCCATCGTCACTGTGGGGCCGGTACATGTGTCATGATCCATATGCCCTGCATGGAAGATTGTAATAACCATGTCTCCCCTTGAGCTGTCCCAGCAGTGGTGACAAGCTATGTGGATAAACTCGGATTTTGTGTTGAGAGGCCCCAGGGACTTTTCCTGGACATACTGTGTAGGGTCTAGGTGATATTCTGTCTTCGAGCTGCCCCTCCAATCTTTCAGAAGGTGGCCTTTCTGATCTAGACAGTGTCTCTGACTCTGTACATCTGTTTGTCCTCAGAGCCCAAGGTGGTGTTCGCCAAGGAGCAGCAGGCTCGCAGCGAGGTGAAGGCAGAGGCGGGGTCCAGCGCCACACTGAGCTGCGAGGTGGCCCAGGCCCAGACTGAGGTGACATGGTTCAAGGACGGGAAGAAGCTGAGCTCCAGCTCGAAGGTGCGCGTGGAGGCCTCGGGCTGCTCCAGGAGGCTGGTGGTGCAGCAGGCGGGCAAGGCGGATGCTGGGGAGTACAGCTGCGAGGCCGGGGGACAGAAGGTCTCCTTCCGCCTGGATGTCACAGGTGGGTGTCATTATGTTCAGGGCAGAGATGCAGATGAACACTCAGAGGTGCAAGGGTTCCTTGCCTGGTTCTTACAGCCCAGTCTCTGTCCCTTTTATTCCTCTACTGACCCCTGAACTCTGAGGACCGATCCTCTTTCTCACATACCCCTGATGTCTCCCAACAGATCCTTCCCCTTTCCACTTCCACTGTCTTCCTCATCACCCGTTCTGTTGGGCAGGCTTCTTCAGTGGCAAGAGTTGTTATCCCTCAAGTTTGGGGGAAAAGGTCCAGTTCTCTGCCCCTGTGGGCTGTGAGTGTCCTAGCTTGAGACTGAGAGCCTATTACAGGGCCTTGGGCCCTATTGTAGCCCCGGAGTCCTGGTAGTTCCGTGGTAGGTTGGTCCTGTGTGATGGTCCCAGTTTAGAAGCCTGTTTTGGCCTGCTGCTGGGCCAGGATGACCTGCCTCTGCCTTGTCCCCTTCCTCCGGCTCTCGCAGCCCCTCCCCGGCTCTCGCAGCCCCTCCCCGGCTCTCGCAGCCCCTCCCCGGCTCTCGCAGCCCCTCCCCGGCTCTCGCAGCCCCTCCCCGGCTCTCGCAGCCCCTCCCCGGCTCTCGCAGCCCCTCCCCGGCTCTCGCAGCCCCTCCCCGGCTCTCGCAGCCCCTCCCCGGCTCTCGCAGCCCCTCCCCGGCTCTCGCAGCCCCTCCCCGGCTCTCGCAGCCCCTCCCCGGCTCTCGCAGCCCCTCCCCGGCTCTCGCAGCCCCTCCCCGGCTCTCGCAGCCCCTCCCCGGCTCTCGCAGCACACCCTCTACCATCCCCTCTACACTCCTTCCTGTTGAATGTGGTACCTGGATTGTTGTCATTACCTGGTAACTGTGATCATTTACCTGACAGACACTTGAAGAAGAAAGGGTTCCTTTTGGTTTATTCTTTGAGGGCATCTAGTCCATTTTGGGAGGGGGAGCTATGGTTTCAGATGCATGAGGCAGCTTGTCACATCCCATCCACAGTCAGGAAGCAGACAAAGATGGATGAGACTGGTGTTCAGCTCTCTTTTCCCCTTTCTGCTTACATTCAGTTTTGGGTCCCTGCCCACATTCAGGGTAAGTCTCCTTTCAGCTAAACCTCTCAGGGAACACTCTCTCTCCCCCCTCCCTTCCCTCCTACACACACACACACATACACACACACACACACACACACCACATATACATACATACACACTACACATACATACACATATACATGCACCACACACCACACCACACCACACACAAATACACATACACGTATATACATACATATATATCACACAACACACAGACATACACAACACACACACACACACACACACACACACACACACGTGCTTCATGGGACAGGAGAGATGACATAGTGGTTAAGAAGACTTGTTGCACTTGCAGAGGACCTGGGTTTTATTCCCAGCATCTGTACAGCTCACCTGTAATTCCAGTTCCCTGAGTTCTGATGTTTTTGGTCTCTATGGACACTGCACACAGATACATATATTCCCAATAACACACAAGACACATACATACAATTAATCTTTTCAAAAAGAAATGCTTCATAATGCTCTAGATGTTTCTTAATCCAACTAAACAGACATTTGAAATTAACCATCTCAGGATCAATCACCTCACATGTTCCCACTTCCAGGAAGGCTCCCAGGGATGTTTTTGCAGGCTGACACTACCTTGTAAGACTGACAGGGACAGACACCACACCCTCCTAGCTGTCCTTGTCTCTCACTGCAGTCCTTGACACACCCCTACAGCTGAAGTATGGGGTCTTTTTAAGGGCAACTATTGTGTGAGGCTTGACTGAACCATCTCAGTCTCCCCTGACACCCACCCTGACTTTTGCCAATAGCGTTTTGCCCCAGGCTATCCTCTCAGGCTGCTCTATGGACTCCAGTCTCGTCCCTCGGCTGTCTGTCTTGCCCTGGAGTGCTAGCTTCTCCTCTTCTATGCCATGCTGGCCTGTGGGTTGAAGTCCCCTGGAGGGCAGGATTGCTGGGTGTTTGGTTAGGATGGTGCTGGTGATGATGGTCCTTAGGAGAGACATGCCCTTGCCGGCCTACAGAGTGGCATATCCGGGACCTTTCTTTCGTGCCCACTACTTACTTCTCTGCAGAATCAGAGCCTGAGTCCCAGATTCCAGAGAGACCCAGCCGCAGGGAGCCTCTGGTTGTCAAGGAACATGAGACCTTTGTCCTGACTGCCACGATGGCTGCACCCTCTGTGGCTGCTGTGACCTGGCTCAAAGATGGCGTGGAGATCCGCCGCAGTAAGCGGCATGAGGCCACCAGTCTGGGTGATACTCATACCCTGACCGTGAGAGGTGCACAGGTCCTGGACAGTGCCATCTACAGCTGCCGTGTCGGCAAGGAAGGTCAGGACTTCCCGGTGCAGGTAGAAGGTAAGCAGAGGCTGGGGGGCCAGACGTCTGGGTCTCCTCCAGGGTCCCTATGTCTGCTCCAAAGACTAGCAGTCAGTGTTCCACAGCAGGCCCAGAGTGGGGGGTCAGGACACATGGCCATCTGCATAGGGCACAGGCTGATACCTTCTTCTCCCCTCAGAGGTGGCTGCCAAGTTCTCCAAACCCCTGGAGCCCATCGAAGGAGAATTGGGTGGCACCGTGACGCTGGTCTGTGAGCTGAGCCCGGAGCAGGCTGAGGTTGTTTGGCGCTGTGGGAACACACAGCTGCGTGCGGGCAAGCGCTTCCAGATGACATCTGAGGGACCTAGGCGCACACTGACCGTGTCTGGCCTTCGAGAGGATGACGCAGAGGAGTATGTGTGTGAGAGCCGGGATGACCGCACCAGTGCACGGCTCACTGTCAAAGGTACCCGTGGGTGAGCTAAGGTGGCTTCCTGGGGGAGACATCCTTCCATGTGTCCGTCTGGGGGGGGGACGACTCTGTGGAGACTCTCCTGTGGCCTCTCATGCACGCTTTTTCCTCTGTAGTTCCCCGAGTGGTCAAGTTTACATCTGGATTGAGTGCCATGGTCGCAGAAGAGGGCCAAGAGGCCACCTTTCAGTGTGTCGTGTCCCCCAGCGATGCAGCTGTCACGTGGTACAAGGACGGAACACAGCTGCAACCTAGCGGGAAGTTTGTTATGGTACAGAGTGGGGCCAGCCGAAGCCTGACTGTCTTGGGCCTGACGCTGGAGGATGCTGGCCATGTCACGGTGGAGGCTGAGGGGGCCTCATCTTCTGCTGCCCTCCGGGTCCGAGGTAAGCTGGGAACTGCCCAGGCTTTCAGAATGTCCAGGGGCTCCTTGCCATAGGCGCCCTTCCCTCCTCACGAGCTGTTGAGGGAGCCCCAAATTGTGTCGGGGTTGATCTGGTTGACCTCAGGGGGCTGTGAAATCTCCCAGCTGGCAACAGAGGTGATTCGGTGGGAGGACTAGATATCTTCTCTTTATGTGTACTTGGCAGGGGCGGGGATAAGTTTGGGACACTCCAGAGAGACCTCCTTCTGGAGGAAGTGGTCTGAGGATGAGTCTGCAGTGGCAGAACTGGGGGCGGGGGACGGGGGCTGGCAGCCAGTGCACTCGAAAGAGGGAGGCACGAATGTGCTTGAGAGCCAGGACTTTATTTGTGGATGCACTAGGCGTGGCTGACTCTTGAGTGAGGGAGTGATGAGGCTGGGTGCCTCCCTGGGGATGGCGAAGGATGGGACAGCTAGGCCCACACTGCAGCCTTTGCCCCCCCCCCATATATTTTAACACAAGCCAGTGTCCTTGGGCCTTGTTAAAGGGCAGACAATGGGACAGTGGTTGAGGGGTTGTGAAGTGACCTTACCCTGCTGCTGAAGGCTGGCTGTTGATGGTATCTGGCCATAGTTGGGTGTTTAGCACAGATAACTGGAGCAGGGCAGCAGGGCTTGGGAGGGGATTGAAGAGGAAATGGCTTTAGCTTCTTCCCCTCATAAAATGAACCTATATAAGGCGTGCAGTTGGGGTTCTGCTTGAATCGAGATTGCTCATGTGATGGGACTCTCTGGACCTAGATTATGGCTGGGTTCAGAGGTGGGGCTCAGGCAGTCCCAGAGTGGCCATGATGACCTCTGCCCTCTGTGTCTCAGAGGCACCGGTCCTCTTCAAAAAGAAGCTTGAGCCACAGACGGTGGAGGAGAGGACCTCTTTGATGCTGGAGGTGGAGCTGACGCGCCCCTGGCCTGAGGTGAAGTGGACACGGAATGCCGCCGTCCTGGCACCCAGCGAGAATGTGGAGATCCGCGCTGAGGGTGCTCGGCACCGTCTGGTGCTGCGCAGTGTGGGCTTTGCGGACCGTGGCTTCTTTGGCTGTGAGACTCCAGATGACAAGACACAGGCCAAGGTCAATGTAGAAAGTAAGGCTGCAGTTGAGACTTAAGAGGGGGGGGAGGGGCTCCTTCAGGAGTGGGAGATGTGGCCTTGTGTTGGCTGTGAGGTGGAGCAGGGTTTCCTTCTGGAGAGGCAGGCAGTCACCCTGGTTCTGGCAGGTGGATCCAAGGAAGGAAAAGATGGAGGAGGATGAGAAGGGTCAGGCCCTGGGGTCAGCTGGGGTTGAAATTGAGCCGGGTGAAGGTGCTCACTGGGGGCTACTGCTCCTCCAGAACGGTGGGCTGCACTCACAACTGCATCTGAGTCCTATCTGGCTGGAGGGTCTCACTTCACTAGCTCACTAGAGCCCCTCTGACAGTGCGGCAGGTCCGGCTGGTTCGAGGCTTGAAGGAGGTGGAGGCTAAGGAACAGGGCACTGCCTCGATGGATGTGGAGTTGTCCCATGCTGAGGTGGAGGGCAGCTGGACTCGAGATGGCCTACGACTTCAGCCCGGGCCCAAATGCCACCTGGCTGTACAAGGCCCTGTCCACATTCTCACACTTTCCGCGCTGCAGCCACAGGACAGCGGGCTGGTGGCCTTCAGGGCTGAGGGCGTGCACACGTCTGCGCGACTCATAGTCACTGGTGAGTAGGTGAGGGCTGGCAGCCCTCCACTCCAGGGCACACCTATTTCATTTTCCTAAGCGATCCAGGGAGGCAGATGGAACCAGGAGGGAAGTGGAAACCCTTTGTGGGATTATCATCAGCCTACCCGATCAGAAAGCACATCCTCACTCCATGTGTTCCTTCCCTACCTCCTGTCTCAGAGTTGCCCGTGAGCTTCACCAGACTACTACAGGATGTGGTGGCCACTCAGAAGGAGAAGGTGACCCTGGAGTGTGAGTTGTCACGGCCTGTGGATGTACGCTGGCTGAAGGTATTTCTTCTTCCTCTCTGCTTTTCCCTGTGGGCATCCAGGAGGCGAACCCCTTCTTCTGAGCCTCTCTAGTCCTGACCAGTCCTCTCTGCCCTACAGGATGGTGTGGAGCTGCGGGCAGGCAAGGCTGTAGGCCTAGTGGCTCAGGGAACCTGCAGGAGTCTTGTTATCTACCGGTGTGAGACTGGGGACCAGGGTGTCTATGTATGCGATGCTCTTGATGCTCAGACCTCTGCCTCTCTGACGGTGCAAGGTGAGTTGTGGACAGAGTGGGGAGGGAGGGCAGGGACTCCTGGCAGGCAGGAGTGAGAGCTTTCTTGGGCCTCTGCTCCCACAAGTCTGGCTGCAAGCTGGTAATGTGCTAAGAGTCCCCTATGCTTCTGGGCATGCCAGCTGTCTCAGTCAGTGTTCTCTTGCTGTGAAGAGACACCATGACTACAGCAACTCTTATAAAGGAAAGCAATTCGTTGGGGTTTAGTCCATTGTCATCATGGCGGGGGAAACGTGGCAGCATCCAGGCAGACTTGGATGCTGGAGTAACTTGAGAGGTCTATATCAGGATCCACAGGCAGCAGGAAGAGGAGAGAGAGGGAGAGAGGGAGAGAGGGGGAGAGAGAGAGAGAGAGAGAGAGAGAGAGAGAGAGAGAGAGAGAGAGAGAGAGAGAGAGAGAGAGAGAGACTGGGTCAGGCATGAGCATTTGAAATCACAAAGTGCACTCTGAGTACACACTTCCTCCAACAAGGCCACACCTCCTAATGCCACTTCCCAAGCATTCAAATATGTAAGCCTATGGGGGCCCTTTTTATTCAAACCACCACAATGGCCCTCTGTCCCCTCACCTAGGTCGCAGTGTTCAGATTACAAAGCCACTGGAGGATGTGGAGGTGATGGAGAAGGAGGGTGCCACATTCTCCTGTGAGGTGTCCCATGATGAGGTTCCGGGCCTATGGTTCCGAGAATCCAGTAAGCTAAGGCCCAGTGACAATGTGCGCATCCGGCAGGAAGGTAACAGGGCTGAGGGCTGCAGAGCAGAGTGGGTGGAGGTCTGCCTTCCTCTCTTTCAGCAGAACTGAGTGTCCTTCGTCTCCAGGGAGGACGTACACTCTTATCTTCCGGAGGGTACTGGCAGAAGATGCAGGGGAGATCAAGTTTGTAGCTGAGAACGCAGAATCAAGAGCTCACCTCCGAGTGAAAGGTGAGGAAGGCCGGGTGAGGGGAGGATAGGGAGTAGATGTGGTGAGCTGCCTTACAGATAGCTGGCTTGCCACAGGCCTTGGCTCCCTCGGGACCACTCTCAGACAGGGCAGCAATGACTCACCAAGAAGGTAGGGAGTATGGTCTCCTCAGGAAGAGTTGGTGTATAGAGTTCAAGCTCCACTTTGCCAGTGGTCATTTGTACCCAGCGGATTCTAGATTAGTCCTGGGTGGGGATGCTTGACTTGGCCACCTGCTGGCCCAGGTGGAAGGAAGGTGTGGTCTGTTGGTCTGGAGTAGAGATCAGTCTCTTGGCTCCTGGGAGCTTGCCAAGGCAAACCTTCCAGGTCACCATCCTGACACCACCTGACTGTGTCCACAGAACTGCCTGTGACCCTCCTGCGCCCACTGCGGGACAAGATTGCCATGGAAAAACATCGTGGTGTGCTTGAGTGCCAGGTGTCCCGGGCTAGTGCCCAGGTGCGGTGGTTCAAGGGCAGAGTCGAGCTACAGCCTGGGCCCAAGTACGAGGTGGTCAGTGATGGCCTTTACCGCAAACTGGTCATTAATGATGTGCAGCCTGAGGATGAAGACACTTACACCTGTGATGCTGGCGATGTCAAGACCAGTGCCCAGTTCTTTGTGGAAGGTATGGGATAAAGACGTGGACAGTCCTCCTGGGTTTGTGAGTGGGCGGGGGTGGGATTTGTGGTTTTGTGGCTTGCTTCTGAGGTTCTAGAGGCTGCCACCTCTGAAAGGAGTCTGACTGGGGACACCCAGGCAGCTGGGGGAGGATGCTAACTACATGGTAGGAAGAGATAAGAAGGAATATATAGTGTGTAGGAGGGGAGACCGATCCCTCTTGTAAGGTTCTACTGCTGACCAGCCAGCCCTCCATCCACAGAGCAGTCCATCACTATTGTGCGGGGGCTGAAGGACATGACCGTTATGGAGCCTGCCCCTGCCTGGTTTGAATGTGAGACCTCCATCCCATCTGTGAGGCCACCTAAGTGGCTCCTTGGTAAGACTGTGCTACAGGCAGGAGCAAACGTGGGGCTGGAGCAAGACGGCACTGTGCACCGGCTGACGCTACACAAGACCTGCTCCACCATGACCGGCCCCGTGCACTTCACCATCGGCAAGTCCCGCTCCTCCGCACAGCTTGTTGTCTCAGGTTAGAATCCAGTATGGGGCGAGACTGAGGGCGGACGCAGCTCAGGGATGTGGGTGGCCATAGTTTAGGGCCATGGGTGCTCATGGCTTGGAGTTGTGGTTAGCTGTTCGTCAGGGGCTTGTAGGTTAGAAGTGAACAGGGCATTGCACAGTAGGACATAGGAAGAGTGACCAGGCATAGGTGGCCCAATACTTGGGCTCAAGGCTGTGGGTGGGCAATACTCAGTGGCTTTACAGAATGTGAAGCAGAACATGGACACAGGGCGGCACATAGGTGGACTTAGTGAGAGCTGGCATGGGGGCCGGGGCTGTGGCCTGACAGGTAGGATCTGGGCTTTCAGGCACTGGCAGGGCTATGGGCCAGGAAAGCATGGGATGGTATATGTTGGCTGGGACAGAGCTGTGTACTGGCAGTGAGGGGCATGTGGAGCACATCCCTGAAAGAGAGGGCCAGGCACATCGTACGGGCTGTGGATGCAAATGGCTTAGAACCTAGGATAGGTTCTAGGGTGCTCTGGTCTCTTGTGGCTCCCAGTCTTGCCCTTGTATTGTTCTCTGCAGACATTCCTGTGGTACTGACACGGCCTCTGGAGCCCAAAGCAGGGCGTGAGCTGCAGTCGGTAGTCCTGTCCTGTGACTTCAGGCCAGCCCCCAAGGCTGTTCAGTGGTACAAGGAGGATACACCCCTGTCCCCGTCAGAAAAGTTCAAGATGACGCTGGAAGGCCAGATGGCAGAGCTGCGCATACTCCGGCTCACTCCAGCTGATGCCGGGGTCTACCGGTGTCAGGCGGGTAGCGCCCAGAGCAGTGCCGAGGTTACTGTGGAAGGTAGAGAGCTGGGAAGGAGGGCAGTGGACCCCCAACTCCGGGGCAGGGGGTGGCTGGTAACACAGTGCTGAGGTGCTGGTGTGTGCCCTGTAGCTCGGGAGGTGACAGTGATTCAGCCACTGCAGGATGCCGAAGCCATGGAGGAAGGCCGGGTCTGCTTCTCCTGTGAGCTGTCCCATAAGGACGAGGACATCGAATGGTCACTCAATGGTATACCCCTGTACAATGACAGCTTCCATGAGATCAGCCACGAGGGCTGTCTCCACACACTGGTGATGAAGAGTGTCCGGCAGGCTGACACGGGCACCGTGTGTGCCACCTCTCCCAAGGTGTCTGTTTCTGCCCGGCTGGTGGTTAAAGGTGAGAAGACCTGTGGAATCCGTGGGGTGCCTCCCCCTGGGTGGGCACAGGCCCCCCCTCACCGGCCTATGCCATTCTTCCAGCAAAGCCAGTGGTGTTCCTGAAAGCACTAGATGACGTATCTGCAGAAGAGCGTGGCACGCTGACCCTGCAATGCGAGGTCTCTGACCCCGAGGCACGTGTGGTTTGGCGCAAAGATGGTGTGGAGCTGGGTCCCAGCGACAAGTATGACTTCCTACACAAGGCAGGTGCTCGAAGTCTTACGGTCCATGATCTGAGCCACGAGGATGCTGGACTGTACACCTGCCAGGTGGGCAGTAAGGAGACCCAGTCCAGGGTCAGCGTGCACGGTGAGTGGTCAGGACATTTGGTCAGGATAGGTCTTTTTCCATCTAGAGGCTCCAGGCTGCTCTTTAAGACTGAAAGGCTGTTCTGTGTTTCAAGCAGGCACCACAGAAGTTGTTTGTAGCACATAGGGCTTAATGTGGCCCTTTGAGGTCCTGGGAACAGACAGACGGGTCAAGGGACAATTGTCTACAGAGCCTCACAGTGCGGGGCTGGTATGGATTTATTCAGTGCCCTGACATTTGCTCTGTACCCTGTGATGGGGTTGAAAGGAAACCAGCCAGGCATGTGTGGGAGTACTGAAAGGGATGACCAGGAGACAGCTGTAAGAGGGTTCCCAGGCCAAGGGCAGATGTCCTCTCCTGCAGGTGAACAGGCTACAGGCCATCTATGCTCCCATTCTTTACAGAATGTCCCTAGGTTAACAGTTGCTGCCCCACATAGCACTATTATTTTAAAGAGGCTAGTCCCTTTGAGCACATGTCTTTCAGCTTGGGAAGCTACTCACTGTCCTGACTCAGGTCTGGTATCCTAGCTTGCAGGAGATAGCCTGTTCATTCATGATACCTCAGAGGCTCTGTGACAGCCTTAGAGGAAGGGAGCACAGTGAACTTCTCCTAGGACTAGGCTTGCTCTCTGTGGAAAGGGTTACTTATGGGGTTCCTGTCCCTCCCCTCCTGGTGTTCCAAGATGGTTAGAAATGTGTAGGATCCTCCTTCACCCAACCACCTTGATTGAAGAGCTGTCAGTCATGCAAACAGGGCATGGGCAGCTTGAAGGGAGGATTTTGGTGTCAATTCAGTGATGGCATACATTGTCATCAGGTGTGGAGCTAGAGATAGTGGGAAACTTGGCCCTACAGTGACATGGCCCATCCCACTTCCTGGCATGGGACACTACTGTTTTCTCAGGTTGACATCTGTGGACCAATGGGTGACCTGTTTCTTATGTCCCCTAGATCTTCATGTGGGCATCACCAAGAGGTTGAAGACGGTGGAGGTGATGGAGGGAGAGAGCTGCAGCTTTGAGTGTGTCCTTTCCCATGAGAGTCCCAGTGACCCAGGGGTGTGGACAGTCGGTGGGAAGACAGTGGGTAGTTCTGGCCACTTTCAGGCTGTTCGGCAGGGCCGCAAATACACCCTGACAGTCAAAGATGCTGCGCTCAGTGATGCAGGAGAGGTGGTCTTCTCAGTGCTGGGCCTCACATCCAAGGCCTCACTCATCATCAGAGGTGGGTGCTGTAACTGAGGCCAGGAGCCTGAAACTGGGGTTCAATTGAGCTGGGGTGATTCTAGGGACCGTCTCCCTATCACGGCGGGGACTCAAAATATCTGTTGGGAATGCTGTGGTGGGGAACTTTGGTTATTGAAGGGAGTGACATTCCTGCTTGAACATCTTTGAGTTTCTAGAGAAAGCCCAGATTTCTGGTCTCTCATTCGTGGTCCGACTGCTCTCAGTGCATGCAGTTCACTCAGCCAGTCTGAGGCTGGGGAGGCTGGGAAGTAGCCTCTGATGTCTTGAAGCTTGTGCTTCTGACACACACTTGGTGCTCATGGGTGGATCTGCCCAGGGACCAGCCAAGCTGCGGCCATACCCTGGTATGAGCCTTGAATGAGGTGTCATTAGAGCCCATGCTGCGTAGGTCTCACCATGACAGTGAAGCTTGCAGCAGAAGCTTGAGTCTCTAGGGGTCTAAGGAGTCAAGGGTTAGAGGCTGTGGTGTTGATCTCTAGAGAGTGCGTGCTCCCAAATGCCTGTCTCGCTCCTCATCCTGGCCATGGCTGAGGCCATTTCTCTCTTCTTCTTTTTCTTATTTTTATTTATTCTTTTCTCATGTAATACATCCTGACCACAGCCTCTCTTTCTTCTACTCTTCCCAGTCCCCTGCCTCCCCTAAAGCTCCCCTTTCCTACAGACCAACTGCTCCTCTGTGTCCCTTCAGAAAAGAGCAGGTCTTCCAGGGAAATCACCCAAATATAGCACAGCAGGATGCAATAAGACTAGGCACAAACCCTATGTAAAGGTTGGGTGAGGCAGCACTGTAGGAAGAAAAGGGTCCCAAGAGCAGGAAAAAGAGTCAGAGACAGCCCCATTCCCATCCTTAGGAGTCCCACGGAAACCCCAGGCTAAACAACCACAGCGTATATGCAGATGGCCTAGCACAGACCCATGCACGCTCGGTGACTGTCATTTCAGTGCTGAGGGCCATTTCTCTTTTTTTCTTTTTTTTAATTTTTTACTTCAAACATTTTTTTATTATTTTTTAAGTTTTTTATTTACATTCCAAATGATTTCCCCTTTCCCGTTTCCTCCCTCCCCGAAAGTCCCATAAGCCCCCTTCCCTCCCTCTGTTCCCCATTCAACCCCCTCTCACTTCTCTGTCCTGGCATTCCCCTACATCCAGTCTTTCCAGGACCAGGGGTCTCTCCTTCCATCTTCTTGGACATCTATTGTTATGTGAATTGTGTCTTGGGTATTCCGAGATTCTGGGTTAATATCCCCTTATCAGTGACTGCATACCATGTGTGTTCTTTTGTGATTGGGTTACCTCACTAAGGATGATATTTTCCAGTTCTGAGCATTTGCCTAGGAATTTCATGAATTCATTGTTTTTAATTGCAGAGTAGTATTCCATTGTGTAAATAAACCACATCTTTTGAATCCATTCCTCCGTTGAGGGACATCTGGGTTCTTTCCAGCTTCTGGCTATTATAACTAAGGCTGCTATGAACATAGTGGAACATTTCTAAAGGACGTTGCAGTGACTATGTGGCTAATGGCTGGTTCTGCAGTCAAGGGTGGGCCTCATGGGGACCATCTCTTCTTATTCCAGAGAGGCCAGTGGACATCATAAAGCCCCTGGAGGACCAACGGACTACACTTGGGGAGGATGTGATGTTAAACTGTGAGCTGTCTCGGGCAGGCACCTCTGTGCGCTGGCTGAAAGACGGGAAAGCCATCCGGAAGAGTCAAAAGTACGACCTGCTCAGTGAAGGCACACGGGCTGTGCTGGTTGTCCGCAAGGCCTCGCTCAAGGATTCTGGAGAATACACCTGTGAGACAGAAGCTTCCAAAAGCACCGCCAGGCTCTGTGTGGAAGGTAAGCACACTGCTCTGCCATAGTCTCTCCTGCAGCATGCCAGGGGCCGCCCCAAAGCCCCAGTGGAAGTGACGGAGAGCTTCACGCCCCCATCCCTACCTTTCTTGTCCTTTACCCAGAAAAGGCAAATCGGTTCACGGAGGAGCTGGCTGACTTGCAGGTGGAAGAGAAGGGCCGAGCCGTGTTCACATGCAAGACAGAGCACCCAGCATCTGTTGTGACCTGGCGCAAAGGCCTCCTGGAGCTGCGTGCCTCGGGGAAGCATGTCCCCAGTCAGGAGGGCTTGACCCTGAAGCTCACCATCAACGCCCTGGAGAGGACAGACAGTGACACTTACACCTGTGACATTGGTCAAGCCCGGACCCAGGCCAAGCTCCTCGTCCATGGTGAGGCAACCCCGACTGAAATGCTGCTTTTGGCTCCTTAATGGGTGCGCTGTTCAGCTTTGTCTGAAGTAGACCACGGAAGCTCAGAATTGCTCAGTCATCAGGACTCTGCTTGTCCTAGCCCAGCCTAGCCTCAGGTTCTTTAGGTCTAAGGGTAGAGCAGGTTACCTGGGCATCTCAGGCTTTCCTAGTGTGACCTTCTGGGAGGCAGCCAGTGGCTTGCCTTCATTTAAACAGTGGGTACTTGCCGTGTGTTCTGAAGCATCGAGGCCTGTGCTGAGTCCCTGGGCATGTGCTCTTCATGTGCTTGGACATACGGCATGTAAGTTATTACGGAGGAACAATTCGACCATGTTTGTTGGCAACTAAGGAGCTTTGTGTGTTTCCAGTGGACTGACTGGCTGTCAGTGTGGCCAGTATTGATAGTGTCAGTTTAGAAAGTGTTGGTAAACAACAGTCATTCCATTTGGAATGCATGGCATCAAAATGGAAAGCCAGGGTGCATCCCAGACCAGGGAGGCACAGAGGAAGACGGCATGAGCCTCGTGGGTACAGAGCTCAGCATTTCTGTAGACATGCAGCAGGGGTTATTAGTGTCTGTAGCTGCCTGCTGGGGGTGTCTCTGCTGGGCAGGTGTCTGTCCACAGCCTCTGTTCTGAATTGCCGCAGAGTTCAAGAAGGTCAAAGGTAAACTTTGGTATGATCTGTGCCTATAGACAAGGCATGTGGAGCGTGAATGCATGTGGGGCGGGAGGGGATTTCTCTAGGGTGTGTGTGTATACCAGGCAGAGTTCTGTCAGGTTTGATAAGAATGATCTTAGCAAAACTTACAGCTTGTATTGATGTTCTGTTGGTTCAATTTTTTTGCTGTCTCTGTTTGTTCTCACTCGTGAAACGCTATTCACCTTCACTATGCAGGGTGAGGGCCGTTGTCTTCTCTGCTTTGTAGAGAAGGAAAGTGGTGGTCAGCCTAGGTAGTAGGACTGTGTCTTGGTATCAGAACAGAGATGACTGTCTCTGCCCTGACCATGGCCTTCACCTAGCTCTGCAGTACTGGGTTGGAGTCCGCCAGGGGGTTTCCTGGAAACCCCTCCCGAGATCTGTCTTCAGGGAATAACATATGCTCATGTTTGTGAGAAGCCTTAGCATTGATAATTAGAAGTAACAAGAGTTTACCCTCCATATTTGCAGGTTCTGCATGTTCAGATCTAGCCCCTTGCTAGTTAGAAACAAGTTGAAAAAGAAATTGTGGGGCTGGGGAAGATGTCCCAGTTGTCAGAGCCCACATAAATGCAGGTGGTTGGGACCCACGTGTAATTCCTGCTTGGAAAGGTGGAGATGGTTGATCTCAGAGCAATCTGGCTATCAAGACTGGCTGCATGAGTGAGCTCTGCGCTTGATTGAGAGACCCTGCCTCACTGAAGTATATGGAAGAGCTATTAGGAAGATTCCTGACCTCAACCTCAAGACTCTATATGTGTGTGCACACATATATGTGCCTTCACAATGCAAATATGCATGCATACATACCCAGGCACATTGCACACAAAGGGGAAAAAAGGATTCTATGGCTGTGATGAATACAGACTTATTTTCCTCGTTACTACTCCCTGTATATTAATTATAGTGTAACATTACACCTCCATTGCATTGACTATTTAAAGCATACCGGCAGATTTATGCCAAGTGTAAATACTTCACTATTTTTAATATGGGACTTGAGTGCTCTCAGATTTTGATATCTGTGAGGTTCCATACCAACTTTCCATTGGGACTGTGGGAGGTAGAAGTAGGAAGAGCAGAAGGTCAAGATCATAGCAAGTTCAGGTTTAGCCTGGAATACAAGAGACCCTGTCTCAAAAAAAGAAAATCAGTTAAGTGTAGACCTTAAGTGTGGACCGACTGGTCTGTGGGTGGAGTAGAGCCATTCTTTGTGTGACAGCCTACTGATCAGAGCCCTTTCTGTCTGCCCCACCCAGTATTTGGGGTCTTTCAAGCGGAGCCCTTCCTTCAACACATTTGTGGGTGCAATTGTATGTCTGTGGGATCCATGTCGATGTACTGTTCTTAATTTAACAACAACAAAATATTTCTAGGGATTTACGTGCATGCAGGCATGACTGTGTGTGTGTGTGTGTGTGTGTGTGTGTGTGTGTGTGTGTGTGTATTTCTGGGTGTCTGTGTGTGAGTAGGTTCATGTGAGTGTTGGTACCTGAGGAGGCTAGAGGCCTTGTATACTCAGTAGCTAGAGTTGCAGGTGGTTGTGAGCCATCTGATGTAGGTGCTAGGAATTGAACTTGGGTCTTCTGGAAGAGCAGTGCATGCTTTTAACCACCAAGCCACCCCTCCAGCCCTCAATTTAAATTTTAATATAGACATAGCTCTCTGCATTTATTTTAATCTATTCATTTTTTAAAAAAAATTTATTTATTTACTTCATGTATGTGAGTACACTCTTGCTGTCTTCAGACACACCAGAAGAGGGCATCAGATCCCCATTACAGATGCTTGTGAGCCATCCTGTGGTTGCTGGGATTTGAACTCAGGACCTCTGGAAGAGCAGTCAGTACTCTTAACCACTGAGCCATCTCTCCAGCCCCTATTCAATCAATATGAAATATTTGGATCTACCTGTGATACAGTATGATAACTGTGTATGTGTGGATAGCATGCAGTGATCTAATCAGGGTACCAGGCGTTTCCATACGTGAGCAGTCATCATGTATGTGGTGAGGCTTTAAGCTTTCCCTTGGGTCTTTGAAATGCAAATGAGCTAAGCCAGGGACACTGATGCAGATGCCACAAATTCTTCACATTTGTGGATGCTGAAAAGTCCATCTTACAGAACCAGAGGGGAGAACAGAAGGGGCCAGATGGATCAGGAATATGAAGGCTAGAGTCAGTTGAGTCTTTGCAGCACATTAGGGTACTGGTGGCCTCTTTGCATCCGTCTATGATCTATCAATGCGAGGTTGACTGCAGTATGAATTATACTATACTATGGTGAGTGCGGTTGGTGTAAGTGATTTTGGGAGCAGGCAGCCTATCTGTTAGCAAGCCCAGCTTAGTACAAAGGGCTGGAGAGAGTACACAAGCTTCAGCAGGCTGTGGGCCTCCCACCATCTTGGCAGAAGAACTTCAGAGAGGAATATAGGTCTGGGGCTCAGAGGCTGACTACAAAGGACTACATGTCTCAGATCTGCTTTCAAGTTTCACTGACAAGGAGTAAAGTAGACTACTTGCTTATGGCCACACTAAGGGTCTTGGCCGAAATCATTTCTCTGAACCTGGCCTTAGGCTATAAGAGCTCTGACTTGTCCATTTAACCAACAGGTCAGAAAGTGCGTGTTATTGAGGACCTAGAGGACACTGATGTCCAGGAGGGCTCCTCTGCCAAGTTTTGCTGCCGCATCTCTCCTGCTGACTACAGCCCCGTGCACTGGTTCCTGGATAAGACCCCCTTGCACAGCAATGAGCTCAACGAGATCACTGTCCAGCCTGGAGGCTACCATGTGCTCACCCTGCGGCAGCTGGCGCTCAAGGATTCAGGCACTGTCTACTTCGAGGCGGGTGACCAGCGGACCTCAGCTGCCCTGCGGGTGACTGGTGGGTTTTGTGTCTAAGGGCCATCCAAGATGGGGACACTACATGGCCTAGAGGATCCTTGAAGAGGGGCAGGTGACAGATCCTTCGTGAGCTCTGTCTAGTGCACAGTGTGGTCCTGGGTCTCAGGGAAAGCCAAGATTAGCTGTAAATGGCGAGAGGGTCTCTCATCTCAGGGAAATAGCCAATGGCATGGAGGGTCTCCTACCTCAGGGAGTTGATACAGAAGACTCAGTTGGGTTCTTTCAGAATCAATTTCTGAATTCAGAAATTGTGGGGGATGCTATTGTGTCCAGAATAGAAACTGCCCAGAGCCTGCCTTGTGCCCTCAGCATTTCTGTCTGGCTCCAGCTTGAGATCAAGGCCTCACATGGCCCATTGTGTCAGTCCTTTCACAGAGGTACCACAGTCCCAATTACCTTTGGCTTTTCTCTATCTATCCTCCAGAGAAGCCGAGTATCTTCTCTCGGCCACTCACAGATGTCACAGTCACAGAAGGTGAGGACCTGACTCTTGTCTGTGAAACTACCACCGTGGATAGCTCTGTGCGCTGGACCAAAGATGGGAAGACACTGAGGCCATCGGCACGATGCCAGCTAAGCCACGAAGGCTGCCAGGCTCAGCTGGTCATCACTGGCACCACCCTACAGGATGGTGGACGGTACAAATGTGAGGTTGGCGGAGCCTCCAGCAGCTCCATTGTCAGGGTCCACGGTGAGTGCCAGGAGGCCATATTTGGGGCAAGAATAAAAATATGTCCACATGCAGCAGGAGGCAAGGGGACCCCAGAGCAGCTTCTGGTTCTTCCCTCCATTTCCTTCTGTTGTGTAGGGCACTTGGCTTCCTTGTGTCTGAGAGTCTCTACTGCCCCAGTAGTCTTCCACCCTCTCTTGGTCTCCTGATCCTTGCATGTGGCCCATTCCTGCATCGACTTTGGTGGAGCCCCTCTTCCTGCCTGTGGCTTGCCTCCCTCTGGACCACCCTAAGCTGGCAGCACAGATGGACAGCTTGCTCATTGGGAGTCTCTTGTCCCCCTGGCTGTGTAGAATGAAAGTAGGAGATTAAGCTCCTTGTCTGGGTGGCCTCCTGGGGTCTGTCTTCTTGGCTTTCAAGCACCATCTTCTCTGGGACTCCGGATGGTTAATCCTCTCTGCTGGTGTCCTAGTTAAGGAAGCCAGAGCAGTGAAGCAAGGGCTCATTCCAACAACCGTATTCTAGTTTATCTCCTTAAAGTCTACAATGCCAAACAATCACATTCTGAGACCCCAAGTTAGGGCTTCAATGCCTGCACTTTTGGGGGGGGGGGACACAGCTCCTGCTGTATTCCTCTGCCTTTATGTTCTTCTAGTCAATGTCCATCTTTTCCATTTACGTCAGACCTATCTTTCCCAGAGGTCACTGGGTCCTCGCCACTGGCACCCAATGTTTGAGTTGTCTCACACCGCGTAGCTGCTGCTCCTTCTGAACCCCAGGTGGGATCCTCCTCCAGGAGGCTGAACTGGCTCTGTCTGTTCACAGCTCGGCCAGTGAGGTTCAGGGAGTCCCTGAAGGATGTGGAGGTGCCAGAGGGCAAGGCTGTCACACTACGCTGTGTGCTGTCATCTGTGGCTGCACCTGTGGAGTGGCGTCACGGCGATGACGTCCTGAAATCCAGCAACAAGTATAGCCTGCGCCAAGAGGGAGTTGTGCTGGAACTGGTCATCCGAGACCTGCAGCCCCAGGACAGCGGGCAGTACTCGTGTTCCTTTGGGGACCAGAGAACCTCGGCCATACTCACAGTGAAAAGTACGTGTGCCTGTGCATACTGTGCCTAAGGCCCAGTGGGTACCTCAGCCCAGTGCAGGAGAGTAACAGTGTTCTCTGTATTTGTGTCTGTTGCAGTCTCATCTGCCCAGTTCATAGGAAAACTGAGAAACAAGGAGGCCACAGAAGGGACCATGGCCACACTTCGATGTGAGCTGACCAAAGAGGCCCCCGTGGAATGGAAGAAGGGAACAGAGACCCTGAGAAATGGGGACAAATACAGTCTGAAGCAGGATGGAGCTGTGTGTGAGCTGCAGATCTGTAACCTGCTTGTGGCAGATGCAGGGGAATACTTGTGTGTATGCGGACAGGAGAGGACTTCAGCCATGCTGACTGTCAAGGGTAAAGAGCATACTTGGCTTTCCCCCCTCCCCCCATGCCTGTGCACCTACTGTGCATCCCACCTTTTTTTTTAAAAGATTTATTTTATGTATATGATGAGTACACTGTAGCTGTGCAGATGGTTGTGAGCCATCATGGGAATTGAATTCAGGACCTCTGCTCACTCTGGCCCAAATATTTATTTATTATTACATGTAAGTACACTGTAGCTGTCTTCAGACACACCAGAAGAGGGTGTCAGATCTCATTACAAATGGTTGTGAGCCACCATGTGGTTGCTGGGATTTGAACTCAGGACCTTCGGAGGAGCAGTCAGTGCTCTTAACCGCTGAGTCATCTCTCCAGCCTATCCCACGTTACTTCTTGAGTCACTATATATATGAACCAGAAAATACCAGCATCTGCAGCTGGCTTCCCACTCTGGTGGGTTCTTTCCTGTTGCTGTGTTCTGTCTCATTCCCTATCCTGTCCTATGTCCTGTTCTATCTTCCCACGCTCTGTAGCAGATCTGATGCTGTCATCTTTGTCTTACCCTCCTAGCTCTGCCTGTCCACTTTATCAGAAGACTCAGGAGCAAGGAGGCCACAGAAGGGGACACGATCACACTGCAGTGTGAACTGAGCAAGGCTGCCCCTGTGGAGTGGAGAAAGGGAACTGAGACCCTGAGAGATGGGGGCAGATACAGCCTGAAGCAGGATGGGGCCATGTGTGAGCTGCAGATCTGCAGTCTGGCTATAGAAGATGCTGGAGAATACTTGTGCCTGTGTGGACAGGAAAAGACCTCAGCCATGCTGACCATCAGGGGTAAAAACCACGTGTGTTCCTGCGTGCGGGTGCCCCTATGTATGGGTGGCTCTGTGCCTGAACATCTTCCACCTGCTGTTCCTGATATTCTCTGGCTCATCTTATCTCGTTGGCTGATGTTTCTCATACTTGTATGGGACCCATTTTAGATTCCAGAAAACAATGGAGAACTGGGTGTTTCTTAACCTCAGGAATGTCCTGTCTGGAATGAATGCTGTGTGTGTGTGTGTGTGTGTGTGTGTGTGTGTGTGTGTGTGTGTGTGCAACCAAAGATATAATTATAAGTCCTGGGGGCATACCAGGAAAAGAGGGAGGGAGGAAATGGAGGAATGGCACACACAACAGGGACACTGGAAGGACAGCCTTGTCATGTGCCTGACTGTGAAGGTGAGGATTCACCATGTAAGTATCAGGCAAGGTCGAAGGCCTACTCCTTAGGAGTCAGATGAGGGCTTGTCTTATGGTGGTGAGGAGATGTGAAGACAAGTCTGTGGGGGTGAGCCTGACACTGCACCCCCCGGCTTTCCCTGGTCAGTTCTAGATCTTCCCACTGGAGAAGGGTTTGCTGATCCTACCTCTGACCACTCAACATGTCCCGTGTCGTACATGTAGTGTCTGTGGCCCACTTTGGTCTATGGCTACAGAGTTTAATGGTCTCTGTGCCTGTGTATCCCTCCCAGTTGTGGACAGTATTTCACAGATGGTTAGAGGCCTGGGGAGGGCGTTATGGGGAGTAGGGTCACACTGTGGAGTGTGAACACAGGAAGGTACCTCCCTGGAGTGTGCACAGAGCAAGGCACCTCCCTGGAGAGTGAACACAGCATGATGCCTCCCTGGAGTGAAGAGAAAGGCTTTGGAGATCAGGGATGGAGGCGCTCATAGATTGGAGCAGATATCATATACGGAGCCCTGTAGCCTGGCTGCAATGGATCTTGGGAATTCTCATGTAGGCACTGGCAGCAACAGACCTTCCAAGAGTGGCCTCCTGGAATATGCTCCTGAGTCACAGTGTGTCCAGGGAACTGGAATGCCTATCTTGAGTTGGCTCTCTGTCGGGAGTCCTTAGAAGGCTTGAGCACCTCAGCACAGGGAAACAGATGGAATGTACAGACATTGTTGGAGGGCTCTGGGTATCCTGGATTCTGAGGATGGACTGAATCTTCTATAAGTGCAAGAAGCCCTTGTCCTGGTGGACTCTGCTCTTACGTGAAGAACCAACTACTGAGGGCACTGGAGAGGAAGGTATGATAAGGCCTGGCCATCTCTTTGTCCAGGCCTTGGCAGGTGACTCCTATCACCTGGATAAACACTGGAGACGCTTGAATGAAAACCTGCTGCTACGTGGAGAGGTCTGGTGTCAAAATGCAGAGGCTATCCAAACATTCCAGAGGATGGCAGAAGGGTGCACCCAAGGCCTGTCGCATGGCCACAGAGTTAGAAAGAGGTCACAGGAAGACACACTCCATACGTCCAAGCCTAGAACATGCTGTTGATGGCTGAGGTCCTGGCAACCAGTTGCTTTCACAACTGGGTTTCCCCTAACAAGAGCGATGCATATGAATGCCTTGCCTGGACCTTTCAAGACTGCTGCTTTTTTAGAAGCTACCCTGGATCATAAAGTCCTGAGGATACTTTGAGCCACTGTCCTTAAAGACCTCTAAGTACATAGAGATGGGCATTGAAGAGTTCTCAGTCTTGGCCTGGTAGCCAGAGGAAGTCTTCAGTGTTGGCAAACAAGTACCAGTTTGTCTCTCCTCTTCTCTGTGACCGCTTTGCACATAGTAGCTAAGGACAGGTGTCAGGTCCATTTGTTCAGCCATAGATCTCTGCCTGTACTCACGCAGCAGAGAGTGTGCCTGCACTGTGAAGATGGGACCAGACCCCATGGCCACATACTCCCGACTGACAGTTCCAGGAAGAGACTTGTGACTTCTTCCTACCCAGCCAAGCTGTTCCTTCTTCCCTGTCTGTTCTATTCTGAGAAGTGGGGTTTGCTATGACTATATAGGGGAGGGGCTCAGGTACCCCATGTGCTCTCTCAGCATAATCAAAATGATGGCATAAGAACCACTGAAGGCATTCACAACCAAACCATACTGTGACCTAGCAGCCAGGCCAAGCCATTAAGCCTGGAGTTTGTGTGAGGGGCTGGTGGGCACAGGAGACCTGGGGCCAGGAATACCATTGTAAATGCTTCTGCTGTCCTGGTCCTGGACTCTCTCTCTCGACCTCCTGGTCTTTAGGTCCTCTGTCTTTGCTGCTTCACCAGGGTCAGACTGACCAGTCTATGTGCTACACTCTCCCCTGCCCCTGCCCCTGCCATGCTGTTTCACATTCATTTCCTTCCTATCTCCGGAGTATATTTCACTGTTGAGTGTCATTTCCTGTCTCTAGCATGCTCCAAGCTCCTGATGATCTTGGTGCTGTCCTCAGCTCCCCAAGTCAAGCTCATGTATAGTCTGAGGCCCATGGAAACCATGGAAAGAACTGTGGCCATGAGACACATTGTCTAGACTAAGGGAAGTCCCTCCTGCAGCTGTGCTTAGCATGCCCAGTGTGTGGTCTGTGTGCAGCAGGGCTTCCTGTCTTCCCTGTACCAGTCTCATCTAGGGTCTCCCATGTTCTCAGAGAGTGTGACTGTGCCTGTGTCTTTCTGACCTCCCCAGACCTTCCAGCTAAGTTCATAGCTGGTCTGAAGAATGAAGAGGCCACCGAAGGAACCACGGCTACACTGAGCTGTGAACTGAGCAAGGCAGCTCCTGTAACATGGAAGAAAGGACCGAAGACCTTGCGAGATGGAGACAAATACAGCCTGAGGCAGGACGGAGCTGTGTGTGGGCTGCAGATCCGTGGCCTGACCACGGCCGATGCTGGGGAGTACTCATGTGTGTGTGGGCAAGAGAAGACATCAGCCACGCTGACTGTCAGCGGTAAAGATGGATGGCTTGTCTTTATGTTGCTCCTGTCATTTTTTCTTGCCTCCATGTGTAGCACATCATCTGTGGTACCCCGTGGCCATGTGTCCATTTACTCAAGGAGATCCTCCTGCTGCTGTCCCTCCCCAGTTACCTGCTTCCTTCCCCATCTGTATATGGGTTCAGTTACTCTGTGGCTCTTGATCAATGTGTGGCCTAGCTGTGGTGGATACTGGGGAGTACTGGTGTGTGCATGGGCAGGAGAGGACCTCAGCCACACTAAATATTAATGGTGCAGATGTGTGGCCAGTTGGGTTTGCGTCTTGGCGTCTATGGGCAGGCTGCGTATCTTGCTCATCCAATATTCTGTCCCCCTGTCTGTGTGTCACATCCTTGTGAGTTCCATGTTCACACAGAGCATCAGAGGGTTCCATGTTCTCAGTCACTGCTTGGCCCTTCCCAGGCTTACCTGCCAAATTTAGAGAAGACCTGAGAAGTCAAGAAGTCACAGAAGGGGCCACAGCAATCTTAAGATGTGAGCTGAGCAAGGCTGCCCCTGTGGAGTGGAGGAAGGAGTCCGAGACTCTGAGAGATGGGGGCAGATACAGCCTGAGGCAGGATGGGGCCGTGTGTGAGCTGCAGATCCGTGGCCTGGCTGTGAGGGATACTGGGGCATACTCCTGTGTATGAGGGCAGGAGAGAACCTTAGTAACACTGAATATTAATGGTAAAGCTGTATGGCCAGTTGGGTTTGCGTCTTGGTGTCTATGGGCAGGCTCATTTTGCTCATCCCATATTCTGCCCCTTTGTCTCTGTGTAACATCCTTTCATGACTGGATAGTCCTAACTTTTGCGAAGCCGTAGGAGATAGGCAAAAACATATGCATAGCTGCCTTCCTCCACCTTGTGCCACCATGAGTTAAGTACTTTTCCTGGTAGGTTCCATGTCCTGTTGTCATTCAGATTGAATCATCCTGCTAAAGTCCTACAGAGAATGTGGCACCCCTGCGTGTTTCTGGACCCACCTCTGTTCCTCATACCAGATCTATAGAAAAGACCAGGGTCCTGCTATTAAGAGAACACGAAGTTCACAGCCTGTTCTCAGCACAGCAGTACATGAACCCACCCTCAGTGGGGTTTGTGTCTTCTCTGTGCTGCTCATGTCTAGTGTGCATCATAGTCTGTCTGCTTAACTTGCTCTGAACATAATAATTCCTGTGTCTTTCTGACCTCCTTAGCCCTGCCTACCAAGTTCACAGAGGGTCTCAAGAATGAAGAGGCCACGGAAGGCACCATGGCCACTCTGAGGTGCCAGATGAACAAGGCTGCCCCTGTGGAGTGGAGGAAGGGGTCTGAGGCCCTGAGAGATGGGGGCAGATACAGCCTGAGGCAGGATGGGGCCGTGTGTGAGCTGCAGATCCATGACCTAGCTGTGGAAGATGCCGGGGAGTATTCATGTGTGTGTGGGCAGGAGAGGACCTCAGCCACACTGAGTGTCAAGGGTAAAGATCACATGTGGCCACCTGAACCTGAGGCTTGGTGTCTCCATGTTGTCTCATTGATATGTCTGTCCTCCATATGTGACACAGCTCCTGCAGTGACCCAGTGGCCATCTGTCCTGAAACTAGTGTCATCTGGAGATTTCCATCACTACTTCCAATTGTCCAGAATGTTCTCATGTTCATGTCCACCCCAACCCCTTGGGTCTTGAATCCTTTGCATCTGTTCCCTCGTTCACTCTTCCTGCCTCAAATCTTTTGTCAGAATGTGTGTCTCCTTGTGTATTCCTTGTGCAGTGTGTCCTTCAAAGAGTCCCATGTTCTCAGTGTCTGCTTGGCCCTTTCAGCCCTGCCCCCCAGATTCATAGAAGACTTGAGAAGCCAAGAGGCCACGGAAGGCACCATGGTGACTCTGAGGTGCCAGATGAACAAGGCTGCCCCTGTGGAGTGGAGGAAGGGGTCAGAGGCCCTGAGAGATGGGGGCAGATACAGCCTGAGGCAGGATGGGGCCGTGTGTGAGCTGCAGATCCATGACCTGACTGTGGAAGATGCCGGGGAGTACTCATGTGTGTGTGGGCAGGAGAGGACCTCAGCCATGCTGACTGTAGATGGTAATGTCTCTGTGTAGCCACCTGATTGATCTGCTTTTTCCTATCTCTCTTGTTAAAGCTGTACCATGCCTATACTTCTCAGTGCTAGCATGTCATGTACAGTCAAATGTGTGTGTGATCTTTTCCCCCCAAGGCATACCATGTTAGTCTTGTCTAATGTCTGTTCTAAGATATGAACCCCAAGGAAGATTTGTGCTCAGTTTTAAGGGAGGTACCAATGGATTGTATCGGTGTCCAGTGAGAGATCTGCTGGAGTCACTAGCATCTTCCTAAGGTCTGGCGATTTTGGGTCTTTTGGCTCCAGCAGAGTCAACTGATTGATGCCTGTTCCTTGACAGACATGCACAGCAATGTGTGTTCCTGGCTGGAGGTGGCCGGTCAGACACCGTTGAACTCAGCAAGAGCATTTCACTGCTCCTTTGAGCTAATGCCAGACTCTGAAGGACTCCTGCCTTAGTCTCCCCATAAGTCTGGAGGCTAGGATTCCTCCACTCAGGAATGTGGTTTTTCCTGAAGGTGGCTCTCTTCTCCTAATCTTCACATGGTCATTCCTTATATCTGTATCCTAATCTTTTTTATATGTACACTACCTATTTTGGATTTGAGCCTAGCCTGACCTCATTTTGACTTAATTATTTACTTAAGTACTCTTCTTGGAAGTACAGTGACTTCCTGAGATACTGGAAAAGCTGGAGCTTCAGTGTATGAGTTGGGAGTAGTTTGTGAATTAGCTACTTTTCTGTGGCTCTGATATAAATCCATGACCAAGGCAACTTAAAGAGCTTATTTAGGCTTTTGGTTCCAGAGGGATAGGAGTCCATTATGGGAGGGAGAAATGACAACAAGCAGAAGGCAGGGGCAGGAACAGGAAGCTGGGGACCAAAATCTTGAAATGCAAGCATGAAGAAGAAAGTGAAGTAGAATTTCATGAGTCTTTAAAGTCTCTAAATGACAAACTCCAGCAAGGCCACACCTCTTTATAGGTAGGAGGTAAATGTGACTCAGAGGGGATGAAATCTAAAACCTCACACATAGAAGAGACAAACAGTGGGCTGTATGGACTGGAAGAATGGATTTTACAAGTGAAAAGAACTTGTAAAAGCATCAGAACCAGGCAGAACCATGCTTCCATGCTTCTAGAACAGTGGTTCTCAACCTGGGGGGTGGAATTTAAGCAATCCTTCTACAGGGGTGCGTATAAGATATCACGCACATCAGATATTTATATTATGATCCATAATAGTAGCAAAGTTATAGTTAATGGAGTAGCAATGAATATAATGTTATGGTTGGGAGGGTCACCACAACGTGAGGCACTGTATTAAAGGGTTGTGGCATTAGGAAGGGCAAGAACCACTGTTCTCACAGTGGTGGGATAGGCTTTGGTTAGATGTTCTTAACCAAAGAAGGAGGAAATTGGAATAAAATATGGGGTAATGAGCCTTGAGAATCTGGAATGGCAGGGCAAGTCTACTGAATTTTAAGGCAGAAGAATTTTCTGTGGTTCAATCTTCTGTCCTCTAGACTGATTCTCACAGCTCTGAGTGGAGAGGTGGCCTAGTGTCAAGGAGGAGAGCACCTACCCTCCAGGCCTATGGCTTTTGGGGCCCCTGGTGGCTGTAGCATCTCTCTCAACCTTGGATCCATCTCTTAGTCACTCTATTTTAAAAACTTGTTTGCTCTTTTGAGACAGGGCCTTCTATGCAGCCCTGGCTAGCCTGAAATTCTTAGTGTAGAACAGTCAGGCCTGGAACATGTGGAACTTCTCTAGCCTTAGCATTTGAAGTGCAGAGATTACAGGTATGAACCACCACCCCTAGCCATGGCCATCTACTTGAAAGGTCACACATGTAGCAGCTGGATGGCTGTACTGTTTAGTTCATCTTATAGGTCTCAGAAGTTTTACAACTTTCTCCACTCGTCTGGTCTCTATCCCTTCTAGTCTTAATGATATTTTAATAGGTAAAATATTCTCAAAGTCCTCACTTTCCTATGGAGTCACATAATGGGCCCCCATAAGCCATTCCTTATTAGCTGTGGCTTCTACTGAGATGATACAATTAACTACATCCTGAAGTTGTCTTCAGAATGCGCTCCTCTCTCTCTCTCTCTCTCTCTCTCTCTCTCTCTGCAGCATAGATAGGCTGTAAATTCTCTAATCTTCAATCCCTTTTCTATTTTATTTAGTAATTCGATTTATCTCCCAGTTTTCTTACTGTTACTATAAGAAGAAAGAAGAAACCATATTATACCTCCAACACATTGCCTATAAACTCCCTCAGGGGCCCCAGTTTTACTGTTTCCAAAATTCTCCATTCTATGAGGCACTAGAACAGAATATGGCCAAGTTCACGGCCACTGTCACAAGGGGGCAACTTCCTTCTTTCTAGTTTCATTTCCCGTTCTGTCTGAGGCCTGACCAGATACAGCAATAATACCCATATTTCTACAGACTATTCCCAACCATCTTGATTTTTCTAATATATACTTCAAAAGTCATCCAGCCTCTACACTTTACCTGTTACCAGACAGCTCCAGATTCTTAGGTATTTGTTACAATCGCATTCTCAAACTTGTGTTGTTTGGGTCACTGTCACAAAGAACAGTAGCTAAGGATCCTTAAAACAGAAATTAATTTCCTTCCTCTACTGAAGGTCTGCACTGATCAGATTACCAGCAGTATTAGCTCTGTCCAAGGCCTCTCACCGGGTCCCAGGCTGTTGGAATCCCCAAGTCTTTACACAATCATCTTGCTTGTGTCCAGATGTCTTATAGAGACATTATTCTTAATCATTCATCTGTGTGACTTCATTTTACATTTCCATCTCTTCAAAGACCAATTGCCAAGTACAGTTATTTTCTGACATTGTATTGATTTAACATACATTTAGAGGTGTACAGTCAATTTTAAATATAACCAGGGTGAGTTCTGATCAGTCAGTCGGAAGGACAGCAGGACAGATCCAAGGCTCAAAGGCATGCTTAGGAGGCCCCAGCTTCAGTCTATCACCAGGCGACATGAGCCAGGGACGTGGCAGCAATGGGTAGAGTGTGACTCTAGTAGTGTCAGGACAAGAGTGTAGTATAGCGGAAAAGGCTTAGATGAGCAGTAAAAGTGGGTCCACACATGGGCAGTGGTGGGTTGGAGGCACTGTGTGAAAGGGCATCCCATCTGTGAGGCTGGAGGACATCACAATTGCAAGATGCCTGCCATGGAAGTCATGTCTTTGCATGTATGACTTAATCTCAAATGCCTGGCATGTCGCCTAGTGGTGGGAGAGCATAGAAAGAACAAGGTGCCATTGAGAAGATGAGTCTGGAATGGCACCCATCTGTCACTCAGCCTGCATCTCAGTAGCACAGCACAGAACCTCACTTCACACACTTGGATCTGTCTCTTCCAATGATCTTCAGACCTTCGGCTTTGGTTTCCTTCCTGGATACTCAGATCATGACTGACAAAACTTCCATGGAGTTTCATAGCTTCTGTCCATCTGATCCTTCCTAGCCCTGCCCACATGATTCATGGAAGAGCTGAAGTCCAAGAAGTTTATGGAAGGGTGCACAGCCACTCTGCAAGGTCAGATCAGCAGAAAGGCCTCTGTGGAATGGAAGAAGAGAAAAGAGACTCTTACAGACACAGACAGACACAAGCTGCAGCAAAACTGGGCCATGTGTGAGCTGCAAATCCATGGCCTGACCATGTTAGATGTTGGAGAATACTCATGCATGTGTGGGGAAGAAAGGACGACAACTGTGCTGACTATCAGGGGTCAAGACTGCAATTGGCAAAGTAGATCCATGTGACAGTGCTCCAGTAGGAAGGTCATCTTGTCATCACTTCGTGGGATCCAGTCCTGCTTCATGGGTTGTATTACCCAGAAGACAACAGTATCTGCAGCAGCTTCCCCACGACCTTGTGCTGCTGTGGAGTTTGCGTTGTTGGATCCTCTGTGTCTTAACTGTCATGTCCTGAACTCCAATATTCTCTAGGAAATCTGAGGTTTTCCATGTGATTCTAAGTACCTTTGAGTCTCTACATGCCAGGGTCATATGAAGTATTAAGCCTCAGGAGGCTGCAGATTGGGCAGTGTGGAGACGTGCACAGGCTAGCCTGAGGAATACCACACAAAGTTCTCAGCAGATTCACATGTACCCTTTGGTTGGGTTCTGTGTCTTCTCTGTGTGATCCGTGTTTTGTCTACCACTTGCTCTGTTATAATGATCATGCCTGTGTCTTTCTGACCTCCCTAGCACTGCCCCCCAAGTTCACAGAGGATCTCAAGAATGAAGAGGCCACAGAAGGGACCATGGCGACTCTGAGGTGCCAGATGAACAAGGCAGCCCCTGTGGAGTGGAGGAAGGGGTCTGAGGCCCTGAGAGATGGGGGCAGATACAGCCTGAGGCAGGATGGGGCCGTGTGTGAGCTGCAGATCCGTGGTCTGGCTGTGGAAGATGCCGGGGAGTACTCATGTGTGTGTGGACAGGAGAGGACCTCAGCCACACTGAGTGTCAAGGGTAAAGATCACGTGTGGCCACCTGAACATGAGGCTTGGTGTCTCCATGTTGTCTCATTGATATGTCTGTCCTCCATATGTGACACAACTCCTGTAGTGACCCAGTGGCCATCTGTCCTGCAACTAGTGTCATCTGGAGATTTCCATCACTACTTCCAATTGTCCAGAATGTTCTCATGTTCATGTCCACCCCAACCCCTGGGGTCTTGAATCCTTTGCATCTGTTCCCTGTTCCAAATCCTTTGTATCTGTTCCCTGTTCCAAATCTTTTGTCAGAATGTGTGTCTCCTTGTGTATTCCTTGTGCAGTGTGTCCTTCAAAGAGTCCCATGTTCTCAGTGTCTGCTTGGCCCTTTCAGCCCTGCCCCCCAGATTCATAGAAGACTTGAGAAGCCAAGAGGCCACAGAAGGCACCATGGCAACTCTGAGGTGCCAGATGAACAAGGCTGCCCCTGTGGAGTGGAGGAAGGGGTCAGAGGCCCTGAGAGATGGGGGCAGATACAGCCTGAGGCAGGATGGGGCCGTGTGTGAGCTGCAGATCCATGGTCTGGCTGTGGAAGATGCCGGGGAGTACTCATGTGTGTGTGGACAGGAGAAGACCTCAGCCACACTGAGTGTCAAGGGTAAACATCACGTGTGGCCACCTGAACATGAGGCTTGGTGTCTCCATGTTGTCTCATCGATACTTCTGTCTCCACATGTGGTTTTTTGTAGGGACCCCATGGCCATCTGTTCTACAACTACAGTCATCTGTGCATCTCCATCTGTGCTTTCTGTGTGCCCAGCAGACATTCTGTGTTTGCATCCATGCCAATGCCCTCTGTTCCTCATGAGTTTGCCTCTGTCACCTTCTGCACCTTCCTTCACATGTTCAGATTGTGTTCTTTAATAGTGTGTCATTCTTTGTGAGTTGTGTGTCATGTGCTGTGTTCTCCGATTTCATGTTCTCAGTGTCTGCTTGGCCCTTTCAGCCCTGCCCCCCAGATTCATAGAAGACTTGAGAAGCCAAGAGGCCATGGAAGGCACCATGGTGACTCTGAGGTGCCAGATGAACAAGGCAGCCCCTGTGGAGTGGAGGAAGGGGTCAGAGGCCCTGAGAGATGGGAGCAGATACAGCCTGAGGCAGGATGGGGCCATGTGTGAGCTGCAGATCCGTGGCCTGGCTGTGGAAGATGCCGGAGAGTACTCATGTGTGTGTGGGCAGGAGAGGACCTCAGCCACACTGAGTGTCAAGGGTAAAGATCACGTGTGGCCACCTGAACATGGGGTTTGGTGTCTCCATGTTGTCTCAGCGATATGTCTGATTTCATATGTGACACAGCTCCTGTGGTTTCCCAGTGGCCATCTGGCCTGTATCTGGAATCATTCTGCTTGCTGAAGACATATTCTCATGTTCAAATCCATCCCATTGCCTTTCTGTTCCTCATGCAGTGTTTCCTCCTGCCCACCCTGTATACCTTCGTTTACCTTTTTTCTGTGGTGTTGCTAGTTCTTTGTGGCTATGTGTCCCGTGTTCAAGATCCTCCAGTGTCACGTTCTCAGTGACTTCTTGGTCCTTCCCAGCCCTGCCAGCCAGATTCATAGAAGACTTGAGAAGCCAAGAGGCCCTGGAAAGTTCAACAGTCACAATGCGGTGTGAGCTAAGCAAGAAGGCCCCTGTGGTGTGGAGGAAAGGGTCTGAGACCCTGAGAAATGGGGCCAGATACAACCTGAGGCAGGATGGGGCTGTGTGTGAGCTGCAGATCTGTGACCTGACTGTAGAAGATGCTGGAGAGTACTCGTGCACTTGTGGGCAGGAGAGGACCTCAGCCACACTGAGCATTATGGGTAAATGCCTCCAGTGGCCACAGGATAGTCTTGGGCTTCTGTTCTTGCTCTATTTCTGCCTCGTTCTACTTGAGCTCTCCCCAGGACTGCCTCATTCACGACTGGTCTCAGCCACAGCACTCTCCGGGGTCTTGGCATCTGTACCTCAACCCTTATATCCTCACACCCCCAGTAAACCATGGTGGGCAGAATCCTCCCGTCCCCCACCATGTTCTCAGATGTTCTACCCTTTGCTATCCATATTCCAGTTTCTCTGTGTCATGTTTAGCCAAATACTCTCTTTTGTTGGGGGATAAGTTGGATATCCAGAGAGGACAGGTAGGTCTCTTAGTGGTTCCCATGCTCTGCAGAGTGGGGATATGGTCCTTGTGTCACCAGAATGTGGAAGACAGAACCCTACCTGATCTCGCAAGGTCTGGCTATTTCCTGGGGTCTATGGGACACTTTGTGCCCTAGTAGCAGAGGGACAAGACCATGCCAGCAGCCTGGGAAGGGCAAGGCTAAGCTCCCAGGTCTGGTCTGAGACTGTGACCTTGGAGAACAAAGCCCTCTTCTGCGTTCTGGTCTGTAGGAACATTACTAGACTTGATTCTATTCTGAGTGGTCTGATGTGAGTGTCTTCGTGGGTCCTTTGTATATAGCCTTGCAGGGAACTGGATCATCCAAGAAGGAGGCAAGAACCCAGGGTCAGATCTTAAGTACTTTCTAACCTCCACACCAGCTCCGTTACCTTGAAGCCTACCTATACCCATGTCAGCATCCTTCCTCAACCCCAGGGCTGCCTTGGGACTGTGGAGGAGCTCAGCTTCACCCTGTTTGGTACCTTAGGTTACTCAGAGGCAAGGCTGAGGCGAGTCTGCTAGCCTCTCATCTTCTTGCAGCCCCACAGGCGGTGTTCCAGAAGCCGCTGCAGAATCTGCAAGCAGAAGAAGGCTCCACAGCCAGCCTGCGATGTGAGCTGTCAGTCCCCACCTCTGCTGTGGTCTGGAGCAAGGGTGGCCTGGAGTTGCAGGCTGACGCACGCCGAGAGGCACGGCAGCAGGGCTGTGTCGCAGAGCTGCTGTTTCGGGATGTGCGCCGCGAGGATGTGGGCGAGTACAGTTGCACCTGTGGCTCCCAGATCACAAGCGCCACGCTCATGGTCACAGGTGGGTGCCTGAGGCTGGTTGACGCCAGGCTTGGGGGCTGGCTGTGTGGGTACAGGTTTCATTCAGTCTCAGCCCTGTGTTCATGGATCCCAGCCAGAACTCACTCAAAGTGGTGGTCCTGAGATCCGCCTCCCTCACCAGTAGCTGGATCTCTGAGGGTCTTCTGAGCAAATCCTTCATCCTGTCATTGTTCGGGGACATTGTTCATGCTGTCCCTCCTATGGTAGCTTCTCCATTGTCTTGCTAGGTGACCCAAGTCTTCCGTGTCCTCTGTCACACTCCATATCTGTCCCATAGTCCTTTCTGTCCCATATTATATTATATTATATTATATTATATTATATTCTCACTTCAGGATCCCCATGACCTCAGCTGCTCCTGTTCTCTGTAGCTCCTCAGGGACATCCCTCCATGTGTTCTCACCTCCCTGCTAGTTTCATGGGCAGGTGCAGAAACCCCTTTCCCTGCTGTGTACAGTTCCCCAGTTCCTCCCTGCAGAGATGTCCTGTGAATCCTGACCATGGATCTACTATGAGTTGTTCCCTGACTGCAACAGCCTTATCAATTCAGGGACCTGCTCTCATGCTGTCCCTCAACCTTGCAGCTGCTCCTGTGCGGTTCCTCCGGGAGCTGCAGGCCCAGGACGTAGATGAGGGGACCACCGCACGCCTGCGCTGCGAGCTGAGCCGGGAGGCTGTGAGCGTGGAGTGGCGCAAGGGCTCCTTGCAGCTTTTTCCGTGTGCTAAGTATCAGATGATGCAGGAGGGCACAACTGCGGAGCTGCTGGTCCGTGGGGTGGAGCAGGAGGATGCAGGCGAATACACCTGCGATGCCGGCCACGCGCAGAGCGTCGCCAGGCTCTCTGTCCGAGGTGAGCTACCCGTGGGTGGTATACCTCCCAGCCATCTCCTCCGGCCTTGAAGAGCAGGGGACCTTATTCAGTCAGAGTCAGAGAGCTGGAACCCATGGCTCTAAGTATTCTTTGATGGTCCTCAGCCCCCAAGCCCAAGTTCAAGACTGGCCTGCAGAGCACAGAACAGGAAGCAGGGGGCACGGCCCGGCTGTGTTGTCAACTGAGTGAGGCTGAGCCAGGGACTCTGGTGCAGTGGCTCAAGGAGGGGATGGAGCTGCATGTCGGTGCCAAGTATGAGATGCGATGCCAAGGGGCTATGTGTGAGCTGCTGATTCACGGGCTGGAGGCCAAGGACACCGGTGAATATGCCTGCGTGGTGGGTGGCCAGAAGACCTTGGCCTCCCTCAGAGTCAAAGGTGAGTAGCTAGACTCCAGGAGGAAAGTTTGAGCCCTTCCCACCACACCCACTCCCTAGGGATCGCCTGGGTGCAGCTTACACTGGGGCCAGGACTCTCATTCCATAGCCCTCTCCACCTCGTTCTTACACTATGTCCAGTTCTGATTCTCTGAAGGAACCTAGCAGCCAGGACAGACCTCAGACCCCAAAGGTGGCCCTGCCTCCTCTTCTCAGCCAGCAGGAAATTCAGCATTGCTTTGGGGGCATTCTCTGAGCCCTTACTTATTCCTATAGAAGGTCTATCTATAGGAATAAGTGCTTCATGGTGACCTAGCCAAGATAGGGGTGGCAGCGGTATCAGGGCCAATCACAGCACTCACCCCTGTGTAACCAGTTTTCCTTTTGGCCTATGGGGAAGCACGTGCCCCAGCTCAGCTTCCGTGCTGTAAGGCCAGCGGGTGACCTGCCGTGTCGGGTAGCAGAGGAGCTCTGGATGTCAAGGAAGGCTTTCAGGAGAAGAGGTCATGGGATAAAGACCCTCTCTCTTCTGTGCCCCTCCCCCCAGAGCCTGAGGTGACCATTGTGCGGGGACTCGTGGACATGGAGGTGCAGGCTGATGAGGATGTGGAGTTCACTTGCAAGGTGTCACAGGCAGGAGCCACAGACGTGCAGTGGCACCTCCAAGGTCTGCCACTGCAGAGCAATGAAGTGACAGAGGTGACTGTTCTTGGAGACGGCTGTACCCACGTGCTCCAGTTGAAGGGTGTGACCCTGGAGGATGCTGGCACTGTCTCCTTCCACGTGGGCAGCCATTCATCTTCTGCTCAGCTCACAGTCCGAGGTATCTGGCTCTGGTGGGTCAGGGCTTCCCTGTCTTGGGAGGAGAATGTTCAGGCTTAGGCAAATTTGGGAACACAGGTAGACATTCTTTGGAGGCTGAGGTTCTCATTGTGAGGGGGACCTGAGTGGTAATTTCCCAGGTGGATCTGGTGGGTAGGTAGGTGCAGTGGGCTTCCCAGAAGCTTATATGGTGTTGGTGTTTAGGACCTACCTACTATCCCTCAGAGATTCTGCAGACTGTACTACTCCAAGTCCTAGGTTAGTTCTAGATTCTCTGTGGGCCTGAACCCGGGGTGTGTTCTTTATATAAATCTAGAGAGGGGGCTGGTAGCATGTTCCTATGGGATTATTCTCAGGGACTGGGTTGAGATAGCATGTGACTCCAGGGATATGGGAGCTCTACCATTTGAGAGAACGTTCCAGATGCAAAGGCTGATGCCCATGCTTCCGTGTCTAGTCCCCGAGGTGACCGTTCTGGAGCCCCTGAAGGATGTGCAGCTCCGCGAGGGCCAGGACGCCCACTTCCAGTGCCGGCTGTCCAGGGCCTCGGGCCAGGAGGCTCGCTGGGCTTTGGGAGGGGTTCCCTTGCAGTGCAACGAGATGAACGACATCACTGTGGAGCAGGGCACACTCTACCTGCTCACTCTGCACAAGGTGGGGCTCTGCTTCAGCCTGTACATAGAAGGTTCTGAGATCATCAGGGAAGACCTTCCTCCAGGGCACTGGGGTCGGGGAGGTGACAAGCCCCTATCACTGGGGCCTGGGAAGATGGATCGACCCCTTTTGGTCAGGGTGGGGTGCAAGTCAAGCATCTTCCTCCTGCCTCTTCAGGTGACCCTCGAGGATGCTGGAACCATCACTCTCCAAGTGGGCTCATGCTCCTCAGAGGCCCAGCTGAAGGTCACAGGTGGGCATCCCTATCCTACCTCAGCCTCTCCCTGTAGATGTCCTTTGTCTCCTAGGACTGCAGCTGCGGCAGAGGGGTTAGAAGTCCAAGACTTCTAGCTGTGATTTTTTGAACGGGGGCTGGCAGTTTTCCAGGGTGTGGTATCTCAGGCCAGAACTGCCACTACCTCCTGGAAAAGCTAGAGAATCTGGCTAACCTAGGCTTGGGCCTTACATGGAGACACGGGCCAACTGTGTGGTTTAGGTCCTTGTACATGCATATATGTCCATGTTGATGTGCCTTTACTTACCCAAAAGGCTTAGAGATGTAGGCACAACCACACACCTTTGACACACGTATGGATGTGGCCATAGTGAATGTGGCCTGTGCCTGGCAGGCAGGACTTCAGGAACCTTCATTGTAGCATACACCTTGTCCCCAGAATATGTTCGTCCTGTAGAGTCTAACTTTGAACAACCTTCCCGTACTACCCTAGCCCTGTTCTCAATGTGATTCCACTGACACCTCCATCACCTTCCTACTTACTGATTTACCCTCTACATGTCTCCCATGCATGCATCCATCCATTTACAGCCACCATTTATCTCCCACCTAAGCCCACTCTTCATCAATCATCCATTCATCTATCATCCATCTTCCACATCACCCTACCTATTTATCTAGCTACTCATGTTTGTCTAGCCGTCTATCTACCATCCATTTATCATCTACCCATATAACCATTCACCCATATACCATCTATATATCCATTAATTTACTTATCATCCAACCATTCATCCATCCACCATCTACCCACCATCCATCCATTCATCTACCCATCTATTCGAGCCCTTATTTACCATCCAACTATCTTTTCACCATTGGATGAAATCTCTGATCTCCTACCCTTCGTCTCTAGGATTTCAGAATGGGTTATATGTAGCTTTGCTATAAGGGAACCCCCAGTCTGCTGAGGGGAGCTAGACGTGGAGAACAGAGCATATTCTGGATCCCATTTCCCTCTGGAACTTTAGAGATCGCCTGACGTGGTCAACTCTATGGCCTGTGGGGCAGAGAAAGGCTGCCATGTGCCCATGCCTTTAAGTTGATTGGTGAAGAATTTCACGGTTGTCTTGAGTAAAGGGCAGGGCAGAAAGGGCCTGTGTTTACTGGGGGACAACATGTAACTGCAGGATGTGCTTCAGCCCTGCTCTAGGCTGGATGGTCCCATTATGAGAGAACTGGCGCATCCGAAGCTTTGTGGGGCCTAAGGGGAAACGAGTATCCAGGTAGCTTTGTAATGGCCAAGCTTGAGAACTGGTGCTAGAGGATTGTGTGCAAAGACTTCTAAAGAAGTCTTTCTGGGGTGATCCTGGGGGCTGTCCTGTCTTCCTGGGTACTGATGTCCTTCCAAATGGATCCTGGCAGACTCTTCTCAGTCTCATCTTATGCTATAGAAGCAAATGAAACAGAGGGATCTGGACTTTGCCAGTTGCCCTCAAGAAGGCATCTGGTAAATGTTCAAAGAGAAACACAGGGTGGTGGTGGCATCCTTCCTGCCTGGCTCCAGGTAGCGAGTGTTGAAGAGACTGTTGGTTTTTTTCCTGTCTGGTCTGGGCCATGGGAAAGTCAGCTATGAAATCATTAATGCCCTGGAGGGCTTTGGCCATCCATCTGCTGTGATTACCCTAAATACCCACTCAAGAGGTTGACAGGATGCAGGAGAACCAGGTGAAGGGCATTTACACCAATGAGGTTCCTGAGCGTGGAGCCTGCTGTATGGTGGGGGTGCAGTGTACCCAGCAACTAAGGCCCCTGAGTCCTAAGACTGGCAGAATTTTGGAGAACATCTAGATAGAATGCCCCTGTCTGCGTCTACACCCCCAGAAATAGAGAGCCACTTCCCGGGCCTGAGCCCCATGCTCATGGAGCAACAGGTCTTGGGTGCCTCCTTTTTCCCATGCTAGGTTAGAGGAGACACCTGTTGTCAGAAAGTGCCCCAAATGTAGAGTTTATCCTTTGTTTCTTCTGAAAAAGATGCCAGATAGGTGTGGTTGACCTCCCAAGGATGAAGCCCAGGAGTGCTCTGACTGTGTGTGGGATGTTCATTAGCTCACAGGCTCTTTATGGGCTCAGTGTGGATCATCTCTGGGCTTTTCTCCCAGCCAACTGGTTGGGATGGATTTCTGGACCTCTGGTCCAAGCTAGTCTGGTCGGAGTAGTACCTGATCCCAGAAGATTCCAGATGGCCCCTATCAGTCCATCTCAAGATTGTTCTAGTAAAGCCACTTGGGACCCCAGTGCTGGGAACAACAGTCTTACTGCAGTTCCTCCCTACATTCTGTACAACACAGGACACCTGACTAGAACAGTGGGTCCCCCCCCCCCATACACACACACATACCAGGCAATTCTTCAACAGATACCAACTGGATGCACTTTACTTGGTTCAATTCTGACACTACCCAAAGTGAGCACAGACTCACTGGTTACAGACTCAGTCCCTCCAGCAAAGTCAGTTGCAAATCTAAGCTTGCTGACTAAGTGGATGTGACTAAGTGTCCACCTGTGTTTGACCAGATTCCTAGGACAGCTGAGAGTCATGAAACAGTTACTGTTACTCGTTTGTCACACAGGACACCACCCAGCAACAGTCAGAGACTAGCTAGTGTGTGTTGAGGGGGGTCAACAGGTATCCCGTCCATTGTCCATTGATCATGCTCTACGCCCTTGGTAACCCAAATCTTGAAGTCCATCAGATTTGCTTACATTTACCTCCAGCCTTGCTGCTCTTCCTGAGACTGGTAGGTAGGGCTAGACATTTGAACCCTCTTGTCACTTGGTCTTCCTGGTGGCCAGCCCCTTCCTGAAGCTCATACCTCATTAGCATAGCCTCTGATGTGATCAGTAGGTTGGCTATGTATAAGAACACTTGTGACATTCAGGAAGTTCTGTGTTAGGAACTGGGACAGAGAACAACCTGGCTGTTGGATCACATTCCCACACCAGTGCCCTTGAGGGTGCCCCCCACCCTACAGACCCCAGGGAGCCCCAGCCCAGACTTCCTTCTCACCTTCTTGAACAGAGGCAGCACTATGCCTGGTACGAGGCTTGCAGAATGTGGATGTCTTCGCGGGGGAGGTGGCCACGTTCTCCTGTGAAGTATCTCGCGCAGGTGGGCCAGAGGCCCGCTGGTGGCTGGATGGCACCCTGCTTCAAAACAGCCCTGAGAGTGCCATCACTGTACAAGAGGGCACTGTTCATTCCCTCACGCTCTCGGGCCTGGGGGTGGCAGATTCAGGCACCATCACCTTCCGCACAGGGCCCCTGGTCTCCACAGCCAAGTTATTGGTCAAAGGTATTGGCCAGTGGGGACCTCCCCATGCTGGTGCTTCTGCTCTTGCTGTCCCTGCATGCCTCCTGCAGAGTTCTGGGGAATTGAGGAGTGTCAGGTACTGACCCCAAGGGCCATAGGCATTGCTCTGTGTCGATCATGTACCCAGGGCAGCTCCACATGGGCAGAGCATTCACTTCCTAAATGGGAAGTTTAGTCTCCAGGAATTGTTTAGTTGGAAACTGGCCTGCACATTTGCTGAGTGGGACCTACACTCACTGACCTTGTTTACCACCTTACTGGCTAGACATCCCAGCCAGAAAGGGCGGTGTAGGGGGTGGTGCTTCCTGGGCTCCTGATGGAGAGATCACTGCTTCCCGTTCTGGTTTGCCCCTGTGCACACCTGCTTCTCCTCCTGTGAAAACCCTTCTGGAGAAGAGTTGGTTGGGCAGGGAGGGAAGAAGGCTACCAGGGGACTCCAAACAGCTCATCCCAATCTTTCATCCAGTGCCTTTGCCTAAGACCTCCTGTAAGCCCTCATTGAACCAGATCCAGGATGAATAGCCATTGGTTGAGTAGGATTTCAACAGGTGGGGATGAGATGGGACCCGAGGGTATCAGCAAGCATCTTTACACTCTTGGAGAGGGGCAAGATGGGCTGCAGCTTCAGGCTGCCAGGATCTGGGGACCAGGTGTGTTTAAGATGGGACCTTGGGCTAGAAGGACCCAGCCTGGACAGAGAGCCTGCCATTGTCATCTGCCCCGGGCAGAATGAGGCATATGTGGTGTATAGGGTTCTTGGGTAGCTATTATGGGTCCCCTTCCTGGCCACATGCCAGGCACCTGTTGCTAAGTCATTGCCCACCAAAGCTCCCTCCATGCTTGCAGCAGCCGAAGCCACTAACAGAGACAGCAGAAGGCGGGTGGGCCGTGGTGCCACTGTCCCAGGGACTGATGCATGCCTGGCATGTTGGCCGACAGATCCCACAGTGGAGGTGGTGAGTGCCATGCAGGACCTGGTGGTGGAGGAGGGTGGCTCAGCTGAGCTCCTTTGCCAGTACTCGAGGCCCGTGCAGGTCACGTGGAAGATGAACGAGCGGGAGGTGTGCGCGGATGGGCACCGTGTCATCATAGAGCAGGACTGGACCGTAGCCAGGCTGACCCTCAGGCCAGCCTTGCCCTGTGACAGCGGCATCTATTCTTGTGAGGCCGCGGGCACTCGAGTTGTGGCACTGCTCCAAGTGCAAGGTGAGGCCACCTGGCAGGCAGGCTTGATATAATCATGGTAGAAAGGCAGGCAATGGCCGCCAGCCTTGCATGCAGGTGACGTGTATACTGAGAACATCTATATGGGCGGTGATACAGAACTATATCTAGGTTAGGGCACAGTCTCGTGAGCTTGTGGCTTCTATGAGAAAGTGGCTAACATAACTGGCAAGAGGGGAGGGGTATGAACTCGGCAGGTCTCCAGTCGATACAAATTTGAGGAAAGCATCCTAGGCATCAGGACTAGCAGTGCTTGTTAGGGACTTAAAGAAAGGGTGTGGCCCACATCTTGAGGCTGCAGGCCCCATTGTGGGAAAGGACACAGCTCTGCATCTCCAGATGGCTTGAGTCTGGATTTGTGAGGTTCTGGTTTGTAAACACCTATGTGGTATCCCATCTGTGAGGCACAGAATGTCCCTCAGCTATGTGGAGCCCAATGCTAATGCGGAGAGAGGGTGATGGGATGGGTGGGCTGGATAACCACATCTCCTCCAGTGGACCCTGAATGCCACCCTCCATGGTGGCTGCTGGGATCCTGTTCTGTTTGGCTCTTTATAGTTCAGGGGGGTTCTTGGCAAGAGACAGTAGTGAAGAGTTGCTGGAGGTACAAAATCCTGAGCCCCACTTTCTCCACAGCCAAGAACACAGTGGTACGTGGCCTGGAGAACGTGGATGCACTGGAGGGTGGTGAAGCTCTGTTCGAGTGCCAGCTGTCCCAGCCTGAAGTGGCTGCCCACACCTGGCTACTGGACGATGAGCCTGTGCACACGTCGGAGAACGTGGAGGTGGTCTACTTTGAGAACGGACTGCGGCACCTGCTTCTGCTCAAAAACCTGAAGCCACAGGACAGCTGCCGAGTGACCTTCCTGGCAGGGGATGTGGTCACGTCTGCATTCCTCACTGTGAGAGGTGCCAAGCTGAGGGAGGGTGTGGTTGGGTAGATGGGGTGAGACTCTTCTACCGGAGGCAGAGCTTTGAGCAGAGGTGGTAGTGAAGGGGGTCCTATGAGAAGCTGTCCTCTGAGATCCCTCATCAAAGGCTGTGCAGGAAGGGAAGAATGCTGGATTTGAGTTCTTCCCACCTCCCAAAACATGCTGTCAGCGCAGCGGAATTCAATAGGATGGAAGAACTGATGTCTGGGTTGAGAGCCATATGTGAAAAGAGTCATTTCCAGAGTGATATTCAACTGACAGCTGGGGATTGCCACTCTTCAGGAGTGGGGACCCCAATGAGAAGAGTGATGTCTCTAGGATCCCTTCCAACAAAGGCTCTGCCTGTCTGGGAGAGTTGGTGGGTATCTCCAGACTCTTCCCATAGGTGGCTGGACCTCCTTGGATTGTAATCCAAGGATTTAGAGACAGTGGGCATGGGAGTGGGGCAGGAGATGGGGAGACAAAGGAAGTTTCTAAGATGCCTTTCTGATGGACCTCCCTGAAATCACTCAGGACTTAGAGGCCCTGGCAGTCATCAGAGCAGTGGCAGTGGGACCTGTGGGTGAGGGTTGTTGACCTTCTAGACGTCCCAACATGAGGCCTTCCTGGTCCAGGAGAAAGAGGTGAACTGTCAGGCTGAGACACCTCCGACTTGAGGCTGGGTTGAAGGAGGCTTTGTAAGGGCCAGGGACCTTGACTCCTTTTCTAGAGCACCCCTACCCTCTGCAAATGTTCATCCATCCTGCTCCCCACAGGCTGGCGCTTGGAGGTCCTAGAGCCCCCACAAGATGCATCTGTGAAAGCTGGTACGCAGGTGGGCTTCACTTGTGTCCTAAGTGAAGCAGTGCCTGTGGGCGAGGCTACTTGGTACATCAACGGGGCCACCATCCAACCTGATGATGCAGACTGGACAGTCACTTCAGATGGCAGCCACCATGCCCTGACGCTGAGCAATGCCCAGCCCCAACACGCAGGAGAGGTCACATTTGCAGCACGCGATGCCGTGGCCTCTGCACGCCTCTCTGTACTGGGTGAGTGGTTGGCAGAGATCCTTGCCCTATAGTTTGAATCTGAGGCACACCCAACCCCCACCTCCTTAACCCCCAAACCACTTTGCCTCAGATGAGTGACCATCAGTTGGATTCTGTGCTGTTCCATCAGACCCTGAGGATAGTATCTCCTGCAGATCCAACAGGGTGACTGACTAGAGATGCTTATACTCTCATCCTTGAGCACTTCCCGAGGCCAGAGTCCCTTGAGATCTTACTCTGTCCCCTTCTTCTTTGTCTAGTGCAGATCTAAGCCCAGCTCTTGGGGGGGGAGGGTCAAGAGGAAGGAGGTCCTCCAGTCCCCATGGCTGCCCTTAGTGGTGGATGCCAAGATGCACAAACACCAACCCACGGTGGCCTCAGGAGCATCCCTTGCTTCCCCAAGCAGTTCAGCGTTCTACAGAACTCATAAAGGGGTCTACCCCAAAGTGTACGCAATGGCTAGTACTGGACCCCAGCAACTGCTGGAAAGGACTGCAGACCCCCAATGTGTGTGCTAATCTGTCCTCTTCCATGCAGCTGTCCCTGATCCCCCTGAAGATGCTGAAGTGGTGGGTCGTAGTGACCACTCTGTGACCCTATCCTGGGTGGCTCCCATGAGTGATGGCGGTGGTGGTCTTTGTGGTTATCGTGTGGAGATGAAGGAGGCATCCACAGGCCAGTGGCAGTTGTGCCATGAGTTGGTACCTGGCCCAGAGTGTGTGGTGGACGGCCTGGTCCCTGGGAAGACCTACCGCTTCCGAGTGGCAGCTGTGGGTCCAGCGGGTGCTGGGGAGCCTGTACATCTGCCCCAGATGGTCAAGATAGGTAAGTTACAGCTTTCAGTCCAAGAGGGCCCAGCTGTGCAAGGTGGAGGGAGGGAGCCTTATAGGGTGGGGCAGTGACTCTGGCTGATGTGGCCTATCCTCTGTGGACAATGTTCTTCAGCAGAGCCAATGGAACCTAAACCAGCCCCGGCCCCAGCCCGGGCCCCAGTCCCGACTCCAGCCCCAGCCCCAGCCCCAGCCCCAGCCCCAGCCCCTGCCCCAGCCCCAGTCCCAGCCCCAGCCCCAGTCTCGACTCCAACCCCAGCCCCAGCCCCAGCCCCAGTCCCTGTCCCAGCCCCAGCCCCAGCAACACGGCAGGCAGTGGTTGGCGAAGATGTGTATCTGGAGTTGGAAGTGGCAGCTGATGCTGGCGAGGTCATCTGGCACAAGGGAACAGAGCGCATCCAGCCCAGTGGGCACTTTGAGGTCCTCTCTCAGGGTCAGCGGCAGATGCTGGTGATCAAGGGATTTAGGACCGAAGACCAAGGGGAGTACCGCTGTGGCCCCATCCAGGGTCTGCCCTCCTCAGGAGCTGCCACGTTCAACGGTGTGTCTGGGTTCTGGAGCTGGATGCTCTGGGAGGGGGGAAGGGTTGATTTGGCCTTTCTTTTTGATGTGTTCTGGAGACAAAGCTGAGAGTCCTTTCCATGACTCCATGTGACACGCAGAGAAACCAAGGCTTGGCCAGATGCGGCAGATCTCATGTGACTGAATTATTCTGTAGGGCAGCCTCCTGTTTCTGAGTAGGACTGGTGGTGGATTTCTTAAGTTCTGGGACCCCTGCCCACAAGAGTTTGGAGGTCTTTTCTGAAGCTACTTCTACTTGGACCATGGCCTCCTCTCAGTGTACCCTGCATTCCAAGGCGCTCCCACACACTACCCATCAGCACTGTGACCCACCCCTCTCTGAGCATCGCCCTGGGAAGCTCCCTCTGCATCCCCGCATGTCTCCACTATGGCCCTCCCTTGCTCTTAGTCCTTTCCTTCTCCCCTGTGCCTGAGGTCCTACCTGCACTAAGAGTCCCTTGCCCTTCACCCCATGCTCTCTCAACTGTGCTGAGTCCATCCCTGAACTCGGCCCTCCTGATGGAAGCCCTCTGTGTTCTGGGTACCTCCTTTATCTACTGCACTCTGAGCGACATGCTGTACGAGGGTCTCTCCTCTTGCCTTCTGAGCCTGCCCCAGTGTAAGCACATCCTCTCTATGTAGTGCTAATGTCCCTATGAACCTGGGCTCCTGTACCAGCGATGGGGCTGAAGAGGTGGAAAGAGTTCTAATTTTATTTTTGCTGAGATATATTCTGCTCTGGTCGAGTTACTGTAAGCCCCTTGTAGGAGGTAGACTGAGGCAGATAAAAAATGAGGGTAAGGATCTGAGGCTTGGAGCATCTCAGAACAGATAAAGGTACCTGGTGCATGATGGAGAACAGAGGTCCAGATGACCCCATCCAGCGGCACAGGCAGGCTTGGGCTTGCGGCTCTGTCTGACCTCACCCAGTGACTATTCTGTTGCCCTCCTCAGTGGTCATGACCTCAGGCTCTGGGGATGAGGTCCCCGCACAGCCTAGCCTGCCTCCTGAGGCAGCCCAGGAGGGTGACCTGCATCTGCTTTGGGAGGCCCTTGCCCGGAAGCGCCGCATGAGTCGGGAGCCCACGCTGGACTCCATCAGCGAGCTGCCTGAGGAAGACAGCCGTGTGCATCATCTGAGGCAGGAGGCAGAAGAGACAGCTCCTGACCTCTCTGAGGGCTACTCCACAGCTGATGAGCTAGCACGCACAGGAGAGGCCGACCTCTCACACACCAGCTCTGATGATGAGTCTCGGGCTGGCACCCCTTCCCTAGTTACCTACCTCAAGAAGGCTGGGGGTCCTGGGATCTCACCCTTGGCCAGCAAGGTGAGCCTTCTAGTTGGCCTGCAAGAAGAGGGCTAAGAGGTCTCAGATCTTTACTATCTCTATCTGTGCCCATCTCTAATCTCATAACTCACCCATTCATCCATCTCAATGCCATCTACCCATAGTGCATAAGCTTTCCATCTCAATATCCACCCATTCATCTACCATCCACTCCTCCACCTATATCTGCATCTATCCGTTTGTCCATCTACTCATTATCTGCTCACCATCATTCTTTTCATGTGTATATCAGTCTGTCCACTCATCCAAGCATCCTTCTACACCCCTGTCCATCCATATGCCCATTTGTCCATTATTAGCAATTCATCCTCTCAACTGCCCACCATCTGTCCATCATTCCGGCACGTGTTGAACTGTTGGGCCACTTATCTATCAACCTGTCCACTAATCCCATACTTATATTCCAGTTTGTCCATTTATCATGCTGTCTGTTTGCCCGGTCATCCATTTATCCATTATCTGGTTGTTCCTCCCTTCACTCAGACATGTGCGCACTGTCTCCTTTCACAGAGTTATTCTTTTATTTGCTCACCTGTTCATTTTTCTGCTGACTTGTGTACCCACCAGTCTACCCAACTACCCTTCCATCCATCCATCCTCAGCTACCCTGACCCATCCAACCACACAACCACCTGCCTACCTGGTTTTCTTGCATTTTCTACACATCCACCCACACACCTACTAAACAGTTACAATGGCCTTTGTGACATTCCCCGTGATGTTATTGGTCCCCTTTGGGTCCCCGTATACTTTGATTTCTAGGAAGAGCATTTGCTTTGCAGAGTAGTAGTAGCAGGGCTCCAGCAAGCACCTGGGCAACCACTAAACTAGAGACAGATTGTTGCTAGAGTGATACTTGGCCTGGAGTGTTCTTGGTCTTCATTTCCCTGTCTTGCTCTGACCTCACATTCTATGTCCGTAGCATGAGGCCCAGGCGGCCATGTCTGTGAAGCCACAAAAGCAGCAGGGGCCAGTAGTGTCCACGTGCCCACTGCCGGGAGACTTGAGCGCAGCAGATTTGAAGGATCCATCCCTAGACAAGGCAGCTGTGAAGATCCAGGCTGCCTTTAAGGGCTACAAAGTGCGGAAGGAGATGAAGCAGCAGGAAGGGCCTGTGTTCTCACGGACGTTTGGGGACACAGAGGCACAGGTTGGGGATGCCCTGCGGCTGGAGTGTGTGGTGGCCACCAAGGCTGATATGCGGGCTTGCTGGTTGAAGGATGGTATCGAGTTAACAGATGGGCGTCACTACCACATAGACCAGCACAAAGACGGTACCTGCTCTCTGCTGGTCACTGGCCTGGGCCCCACTGACTCTGGCCGTTACACCTGTCAGGTGAGCACCAAGTTTGGCCGTGTGAGCCACAGTGCCTGTGTGGTGGTCAGCGGGACAGAGAGTGAGGCTGAGAGCTCTTCCGGGGGCGAGCTGGATGATGCCTTCCGCCGGGCAGCAAGACGCCTGCACCGTCTCTTCCGCACCAAGAGCCCGGCTGAGCTTTCAGAGGAGGAACTCTTCCTCAGCGCTGATGAAGGCCCCGCGGAGTCAGAGGAGCCTGCAGACTGGCAAACGTACCGAGAGGATGAGAACTTTGTATGCATCCGTTTTGAGTCACTTGCAGAGGCCCGCCGGGCAGTCACCTGCTTCCGTGACATGTTTGCCACCATGGGCATCGGGGTGGAGATCAGTCTAGGGGAGCAGGGACCCCGGGGAGTGGAGATGCGCATTGGCAAGGTGGCCCCCACTGTCACCCCTGCGGTGCCGCTTGCAAAGACGCCTGGCCTGCAGACTTCAGATGCTGGTGAGTAAGTCTGTGCGCTGCAGCGGCCTTGGGGTGCGGAGCGTGGTCTGAGGTAGGGTAGAGAAGAGGATGGAGGTTGGTTGAGCCAGAAGGGAGCTCTGGCTAATTGTCTCCCAGCTTGTGGGGCTGGCAAAGCCCTGACTTTGAGATTAAATAGCTGAATTTGAACCTCAGTTCTGTCTTTCATCAGTGGTCCATATTGAGGTCCATTCCTTTTGAGAGTTTCCGTGTCAGTTACTGAAAGTAAGACAACTTCAGTGTGCACTGTGTCTCTCCTTGGCCACCAGGAGGTTATAATGAATGACCCTCAGTGCTATGTCTTGAGACTTCTCCCCAGGTTGGAGCATCTGTGGTTTAAGGCTCCACTAAAGTTCCAGCCTGCACATCCTCTTCTGTCTGCCTTTTTCAGTTATCTACTTCTCTGCCTCATGGTAGTTGGGAACCAAGAACAAATTTTTAGAGACCGAGGAAGGGAGACAAGCTCAGGGTGTTGAGTCATGAAGTTTGGGAAATCCCTTATAGGAAAAGCTGCTGTTTCACACCACCCTCTAATGGCAACCTGCATGTATGTGGGTATGATGGGCACCCCATAGCTGACTCTTGGCACCTTCTATCTGCCTGTGCCAGCCCCAGTGTTCCTGACCGAGCTGCAGAACCAAGACGTGCAGGATGGATACCCCATAAGTTTCGACTGTGTGGTAATAGGCCAGCCTGTGCCCAGTGTTCGCTGGTTCAAGGATGGGAAGTTGCTGGAAGAGGATGACCACTACATGATCAACGAGGACCAACAGGGAGGTCACCAGCTCATCATCACAGCTGTGGTGCCAGCAGACATGGGAGTCTACCGCTGCCTGGCGGAGAACAGCATGGGTGTCTCCTCCACCAAAGCTGAGCTGCGTGTGGAATGTGAGTGCTGGACTAAGCTGGGTTTCTCCAGGGTAGCCTGGGCACGGTTTGATCACCTCCCAAAGACCCAACCCCTAACACCAATACCACACTGATTATTTGTATACGTTGTGTGTGTGCACACACATTTGTGTGTGTGCATGTGTGACACATGTGTGTGAGTGTGTGCCATGGCACTCGTGTGATTGTCAGAGGACAGTTTGTGAGTTGGTTCTTTCCTTCAACCAATTGGGTTCCAGGTATTGAACTCATGTCACTAGGTTTGGTGACAAGCACCTTTACCCGATGAACCATTTGGCAAGCTCAAGATCAATGTCTTAAAATGTGTGTTTCTGGGTCATGAACATTCCGTGTGTAACAGCATAACACTAGGAGAATCTAGTCCCTCTTACCATGTCCTGTACAGAAAGTCCCCAGCAGTTGGTTTTGAGGCCAATATCTCTTTAACCCCTCATGGTATAATAAGATGGAACTGGAAGGTTCCGCATATGCCATTGTAATTGATGAAGACCACAGATCGACAGCTATAGAGCATTGGGCCAAAGAGGCTTGCAGTTAATTATAGCCTGAAGTGTGGGCCCAGTCATGGGCTGGGGCAGGGCAGGTGCATGGGGCTGTTGCCCTTTTCCATGCTGAGTGCAGGTAGCTGGCCTCAAGACAGCATGGTCAGAGCCTCACAGGGACAAGGTTCTGGTGTACATGTGTTAATAGACTTTGACCCAGAGTCACCCTTCCTTCTCCAGTGACCAGCACAGACTATGACACTGCTGCTGATGCTACCGAGACCTCATCCTACTTCAGCGCCCAGGGATACCTGTCCAGGTGGGGTCCCTCAGAGATGAAACAGTTCAGTGGCTGACTCTCCCAGGGCCTCTGAAGAGGCAACCTTGCTCTCTGGGGGGTGAGGTGGGTCAGAGCGTTTGGATTGACAAACCAAATCTTGGCGACTTCCACCAGGCCATGTTTTCTCTGTCCCTCAGTTTGGGGAACGTCAGTATCCCTCCATGTCTGACATCACCTTGGAGGCCCTCCTGTCTTGAACTTTCTTACTTATTGCTTTATGGGTGTCCCCTTGTTTGTCCTTTCTGCCAGCCGGGAGCAAGAGGGAACGGAGTCAGATGAGGGGCAGCTTCCCCAGGTGCTGGAGGAACTGAAAGACCTCCAAGTGGCCCCTGGCACACGCCTGGCCAAGTTCCAGCTCAAGGTGAAAGGTAAGGAGCTGGCGAGGAGTGGCACTGTCCCACAGAACAGAGGCCACGTCCTACCAGCCACAGTTGGGAGGGGATCCCAGCCAGCAGTGTTTGGGTGGTCATGTGTGTGCCCTGTCCCTTTGGTCTCTGAGGGGCCTCTGTTCTGGGTCTTCTATTATCACTGGGAGATGGCCTTGGGATGACCACCTGCCTTTGCTTACCTCAGGCTATCCAGCTCCCAAACTATACTGGTTCAAAGATGGCCACCCCCTGACCACATCTGACCACATCCGCATGACTGACAAAAAGACCCTACACACTCTGGAGATTGTCTCTGTCACCCGGGAGGACAGCGGCCAGTACGCAGCCTACATCAGCAATGCTGTGGGTGCTGCCTATTCGTCAGCCCGGCTGCTGGTCCGAGGTGGGTGTCCTGAAGGCCTAAGCAGAGGTGAGCTGCAAGCCCTACCAGCCTTAGGGCCTGGGCTCTGCAGTCATTGCTCCAGTGAGCAGAGACTCAGATGGCCAGAACTCAGCCCTGCAGGGAACAGGTGACCATGGTGGCCTTGAGGCTCCCTCTTCCTGAACATGGAAAGTGAATTACAAACTTGCACCAAATCTATCTTGCTATGAGTGACCCAGTGCTTCTTGTGGTCTCTTTTGCCAGAGCTTGGGAGATGCGGCTCCTAAGCTGCTAGGTTATGTGCATGTCCATGCATTTGGGTGCAGACAAAGGCCACAGGTCTGGGGAGGTTGTGGGTAACAAGGATGGGTAGCAGTATGTCATCCTTTAGGTCCACGTGGCCTGTGGCCATCCCCATGCTAAATGGTGAGTTCCACAGCTTTCCAGCTGAGGTTTCATGAAGTTTGAGTATCTTGGCTCTGGGAGTGGGGCTACCAGGACCAGCGCAGCACCATGCATGGGGCTAGGGGTCAGATCACCACGAGTGCTGAGAGTCTGACTCTGTGTTTTCAGGTCCCAGTGAACCAGAAGAGAAGCCAGCATCAGGTGAGAGAGGCCCAGATGGACACAAGAGGGTAGTAGACCATAGACAGGAAGCCAGAGTGGATAGACCTGGGGCTGGCTGCCACATAAGTGTGGATAGCCAGTGGACATAGGTTTCAGGGGATCTTCTGGGATTAGGACACCAGGGGTGGGTTTTTTTGTTTTTTATTTTTGTTTTTTTTTGGTCAGGGGATCACTATGGGTTGACTGTGTCATTCCAGATGTTCCTGAGAGGCTGGTACCACCCCGAATCCTGGAGAAGTTCACCCCCAAGAAAGTAAAGAGGGGCTCCAGCATTACCTTTTCAGTGAAGGTGGAAGGTGAGGTAACTCACAGACAGGATGACAGCTACCCATGATGCTCTGTTCCTGGGGGAGGGCCCAGCTCCTGGTGGGGTTCTGTCACTATCAAGGATAAACTGACCGCCCTCTGTCCCTCAGGACACCCGGCCCCCAGTGTGCTTTGGCTCAAGGAGGAGGCAGAGAAGGGAGTGCTATGGATTGGCCCTGACACCCCGGGTTACACCATGGCCAGGTCTTCCAAGCAGCATAGCCTGGTCCTGCTGGATGTAGGTCGACAGCACCAGGGCACCTACACATGCATTGCCACCAACGCTGCTGGCCAGGCGCTCTGCTCTGCCAGTCTGCACATCTCCGGCTGTGAGTGAAGGGTCAGGGTGGCAGGCAGGATCATGTCCATGGGAGGGGCACCAGAGCTGGACAGTGTACAGACTCGGGCTTTTGTGGGGTGGGCATGTTGACCTTAACTGGGACCAGACTTCTCTTCCACCGCTCATTGTCTCATCAGGACACCCCCAGAGCATCTCAGGTCTCACAGTGCAGGAGAGTTCGGTGTGGGGTTCCAGAGTCTCTCAGTTCCAGCACTCATACCTGCTCTGTATAGGGGTCTCCAGGGTGAGCTCCAGAGGCTTGCCCCACCCTTTGTGGGCTGGCACTCTGAGGGTAGACTCGTGTTCTTGGTTACCACGGTCAGGAGTGGGGCAGGACCATTTGAAAATGGTCCTTGCTTAGGGTCCTTGCCCCAGGAATCTGGACTGGGGCAGCTCAAATATCCTGAGGCTATCTGGACCTGGAATTAGATGCTTCAGGCTTCAGGAATTCACACCGATGGCTCTCTACTCTCTTAACAGTGGCTAAAGAGGAAGAGCAGGAGAGAGTGAAGGAGGCCCTCATTTCCTCCTTCCTGCAAGGGTGAGTGAGGTTCTCTGAAGGTCCCAGGGCCAAGATCACAGAACAGGCCTAGGAACTGGGAACGGCACAACTATGCTGCCGGTGGAGACCAGCCTGTCCCTCAGTATAGACCAGTTGTGGCTTGCACAGGCTCTGTACCTGGGTTCAGCTCTTCCCTCCCATGCCTTAGTTTCTCCAGTGTAGAATGAGAGTTTCTCAGGATCCCTCTGGTGTGGAGTTGATGACTGGTGTCCTAGACCATTGCCTCCGGACCCTTTTCCTGGGTGTGAGGTGGAAGGTGATAGCTCCTACCTCAGGTCTCTCATGAAGCCCCTGTTTCCACAGGACAAGCCAAGCTGTCTCAGCCCAGATGTCAGAATCCACAGGTTTTGCTGATCTTGTCGAGCAAAGGAAAGGTACAGGCAGGGTGGGCACACCTGAAGCCCTTCCCCCCAAGCCAGAAGTTGCCTGGCATCAGTGCTGGGTTAGAGGTCCTCACATTCCTATCCTGAGCTTTGGTTGGAGTTGGAGGGACATTTGTGACCTCAGAGGATCTGGGAACTTGTGGCATCCCCAGAGCAGCCTAGCCTAGACTCAGAGCCCACACCCAGTGGGCTGTGGAGGCCAGCAAGCCTAGCACCAAGAGCAGAGGTCGTACGAACCATATTCCAGGTCCTCCACAGCCTGATAACCACGGTCTCGCCCCGTGCAGCTCTGTCCTCCTTTTCACCCTCTACCCCGCAGCTATGATGGCCACCTGCTGCTGGTATGTCCACTGTCCACAAGCTACCTGCTGTTCAACTGTGCCTACTGTGCCCATGTCATAACCCAGATCCCGGCTGTGCCATCCCCCCCCCGTGGCTGCTGTCCCTTGACTGCCCAGTGGGTACCCAGTTGGTCCTTAGCCACCTGTACCGGTCCTCAGCTGCATCTACTGTGTCCCCTCTGTCCAGGCTTGTTTTTTCTTGCTCTTAGGCCTGTTGGCTCAGACCATGGCAAGCCTACTATGACTTCATATGGCTAGCCTCTCCACCCCATCTCTAGAGGCTGCTCTCCTTTGCCAAGTCCAGCACCATCAGGAAGCCTGGTCTTCTGTGTGTCACATCCCTTAGGATCAAAAGTGGGCCTGTGGTGTTAGGGAATATTCGGTAGATACCTGGGGGAGGATGGTTGATTGAGACTCACTTTTATCACTCCAGGTGAGTCCCTGGTGGTTGAAGAGGCCCACAGTCACCTGTCCCTTGCTGAGGTGGGCACAGACGAGTTCCTGCAGAAACTCACCTCGCAGATCACCGAGATGGTATCGGCCAAGATCTCTCAGGGTGAGGCGCTAGTGCACGTCTCAAGGGGGTGCTGGGCCAAGTGCTCTTCAGCAGAGGCAGAGGCGCTCTTGACTTCAAGATCTTGAAGCTGTCTGGATGCTGGGGGGACATCACAACCCTTGTGTCCATCCAGCCAAACTCCAGGTGCCTGGAGGTGACAGCGATGAGGAGTCCAAGACACCATCTGCTTCTCCTCGGCACGGCCGGTCGCGTCCTTCCTCCAGTGTTCAAGAGTCCTCCTCAGAGTCAGAGGATGGGGACTCCCGTGGTGAGGTAGGTGGGCCAGCACCCTTGGGGAACATGATGGGGAGGGGTGTCCTGGAAGACAGTGTAGGTATGAGAAGTACAGGGGAGGATCCCAGGGAGGTCTTGGAAAGTGAGTGTGTTACTGGGCATCAGGAGATGAGCTCCTGGCTTGAGGGAAGCAGCATCTGCTTTCTGTTCCAAAGACACATTGGAGGCGGGAACTGGTGAGGAACCACGTCCATTCCCCTGGCCTTCCTACAGGGTTGCTGATTCTGAGTCTTCCTCCCTCCTCCTTCCACCCGCCCTCTTCCTTCCCTCTTCCCATCCCCCATCTCCCTCCCTAAGCAGGCATCCTCTTGGGTTCCAGGTGGCAGGCAGGCTGGTGATAAGATGCTAATGAGTAGTCTAGGTGTCCCCGACTAGAGTCCCTGAGGGCGGAGTGCTTTCTTTTGGTGGGAGCTAAGGTAGAATACCCACATTCCTGACACTTGTGTGGGATTGGGAGCCAATACCTGCACTGAATGTCCCCAAGACTTCTGTCCTGTGTTCTGGGACTTTGCCAGGCTTGGCCGATACCCAGGGCTCCGAGAGACAGCCCTTCCCTGGTGGCTGCTGGAGCTTGACAGGCCTAGCTGGCGGCTTTACCCTTCCCACCCCCACTCATTTCATCTCCCTACCCAATCAGATTTTTGACATCTACGTGGTCACAGCTGACTATCTGCCCCTGGGGGCTGAGCAGGATGCCATCATTCTGAGAGAAGGCCAATATGTGGAGGTCCTTGACTCAGCCCACCCCCTGCGCTGGCTTGTACGCACCAAGCCCACCAAATCCAGCCCTTCCAGGCAGGGCTGGGTGTCACCTGCCTACCTGGACAAGAGGCTCAAGGTACTTGGCTGGGGATTGTTGTCCTCATTAGGAGGTTAGAAGTCCCCAGCCTCCACAGGGGCAGAGCTCACAAACTACCTCTAACTGACACCTGTTCCTCACCAGCTGTCTCCTGAGTGGGGGCCCACTGAGGCCCCCGAGTTCCCTGGCGAGACTGTATCTGAGGATGAGTATAGAACGAGGCTGAGGTGAGTTTCTGGTAGAGCTTTTCCTGGCTGGCACACTGCTCACAGGAACCTGCTACCCGCCCTCTTTCAGGACCCCAATGGAGTTCTGACCTGCTGCTTTCATGGGGGCTGTGAGTGCCTACTCTGTATCAGGGATGGATGGAGATAGAGAACAGAGTTGGCACCGGTGTGTCGCTGATTCCTGCAGCTGAGCTGTCCTCACATGGGCTATGGCAGCTTACTTCCCTGGTTGGGATGGGGGACAGCTATGCAGAGAGTGGGTGGTTCCTCCCAGGCACACCTCATCCGCTCTCTAAATTGACAGTGGGCTTCAGGAGGCAAGAAGTAGCAAAATTTAGCAGCTGAGGGGATGGGGGCTATAAGAGAGTAAGCTGTCTTTGAAAGGGCCAGGAGCCTGTGGCCACTGAGTCTCTGAGTAACCCCTAATGGCTCCTCCTTCTGCCAGCTCTGTCATCCAGGAGCTGCTGAGTTCAGAGCAGGCTTTTGTGGGTGAGCTGCAGTTCTTGGAGAGCCACCACATGAAGCACCTGGACCGATCTCCCCGGGTACCCGCTGCTGTGGCCAGCCAGAAGACAGTCATCTTTCGTAATGTGCAGGACATCAGCCATTTCCATAGCAGGTGGGAGGGTGGGGCTGCGTGCATGCACATGTGACTGTGAGCATGCAACCCCTACTTGCGGGCCTGGCTTCATGGAGAGCGGGCAGGAACTGAGGAGGGGGACAGACTGTGCTAATATGTCACAGGCAGAACTTCCCTTACTGGGTATCTTGGTTATGCAGGGTAAATCCTGCAGTATGCCTGCCTCTGAGTGGTGTGTACACAGCCCTGCATGTTGAGTATCATGTGTAAGCATACACATGTATATGCATCCATGTGTAGATGCATAGCTGCCACACTGTGCATGCCATGTTCTTGACATGTATGTGAATACTTGTACACACACACACATGCACACTCATACTTATGTGCCTGCTCATGGATATGCATAGCATTTCACATCCTGTACTTGACATACCTCACAACATACGTGCCAACATGTCTACATATTTGCAGGTTTCTATACATGTGCACTGTCACCCAGGCATACAAGTCCACACGAACATATACATGCACACACCTGTACCAAGATGCATGCACACCACAAATGTCCACACTACACTGAACATATACAATGCCTGCACATACATGTGTCTACATTTGTGCCTGTTTATGTGTAAATGCATGAATGCCATTTGAAAACCTGTATGAGTGCACACACACACATGAATGCTTTTGTACATGTGCACACATTATATATGTGCATACTCATGCATGGGCAGATGGGCACACACCCGCATACTTCCTGCACACATGACTCAACATACTCTCCTTCCTGGAGCTCAGTCCTGATCAGGATCCTGGCCTTCTTCTTGAGGAGAGGGCCTGGAGCTGGTTGATGGCGGGAGGTGCTGATGCTGTCCCCTTTGTGGCAGCTTCTTGAAGGAGCTGCAGGGCTGTGGCACCGACGATGACGTGGCCATGTGCTTCATCAAGAACCAGGAGGCCTTTGAGAAGTACCTCGAGTTCCTGGTGGGCCGCGTGCAAGCTGAATCGGTGGTTGTCAGCACCCCGGTCCAGGAGTTCTACAAGGTGCGTCCTGTCTGTCTCAAGCCCACCCGCCCTGCTTGCTCCCAGGCCCCAGTTTGCTGAATGCTCTTTAAGGTGTAGGTTCACTGGTCTATGTGGCCAGCCCAAGTTCATCTTCCCCAGCCCACGTCACCGCATAGCCACCGCCTTCCTGCGCCCTGGCTTAATGGGAAATGCATTAGGAGTTCTCACAGTTCAATACTCCTCAGCTGTTATTTAAGCTGCCCAAGTCCTATGCCACCACCAGGGACATGGTGACCCAGTGTCACTCGGTGCAGGGCTGTGCATCAGTACCCTTGGCATCATACTTTAGGTCTCAGGGGACGTAGCCATGCTTGGGGGTGGGGGGATCAGGGTTGTGCCTGTGGCACCCCTAGAGCCTAGCGTGTAGATCAAGATGACTCTAACCATCAAGGGACCATGCAGTCATGTACAAAAACGATTTTTTGTTCCTACAGAAATATGCAGAAGAGACGCTGTCAGCCAAGGACCCCACACAGCCACCCCCACCTCCTCTTCAGCACTACCTGGAACAGCCAGTGGAACGGGTGCAGAAATACCAGGCCTTGCTGAAGGTGACAGGCTCCAGCCTCATCTGTGCAGGCTGCACCTGTTGGGGGAGAGGGGGAATTCCTGGGTTCAGAACATTCTGGATCCTTGACTCTTGCTCCTTACCTCAGGAGCTAATCCGCAACAAGGCCCGCAACCGGCAGAACTGCGCGCTGCTGGAGCAGGCCTACGCTGTGGTGTCTGCCCTGCCTCAGCGGGCCGAGAACAAGCTGCACGTTTCTCTCATGGAGAACTACCCAGGAACCCTGGAGGCCCTGGGAGAACCTATCCGCCAGGTGGGGATGTTGGCTTCCGGGGGCGGAGGGAAGGTGGCACTGTATGAGGCTTTTGGAGGTGCAGCATGTCGGTGACTGCATGATGTCGGTGACTGCATGACTTTGACAGGGAGCTGGATACATGGCTGTCAGCGGAGCCCGCATCCATGGAGGGGGATGTGACTAATCAGAGCCCATTCACACTTCCAGGGCCACTTCATAGTGTGGGAAGGTGCTCCAGGGGCCCGGATGCCTTGGAAGGGCCACAACCGGCATGTCTTCCTCTTCCGAAACCACCTGGTGATCTGCAAGCCCCGGAGAGACTCTCGAACTGACACCTTCAGCTATGTGTTCCGGAACATGATGAAGGTCTGTATGTGCAGGGGCTGCTGGGGGCTCTGTAGGAGCAGCGGATGTGCAGTGGGGTGAGGCCACTTTGCCTCTCACGCTTTAGGGTGGGCACTGGTGGCCAGTGCCTTGGCCACTGTTGCAGAGTAGCCTATGTGTGTCCCGCCTGGATCCCACATCATCTGAGGGTGGTCACATTCTCCTCCCAGCTGAGCAGCATCGACCTGAATGACCAGGTAGAGGGGGATGACCGTGCCTTTGAGGTGTGGCATGAACGGGAAGACTCTGTGCGCAAGTACCTGCTGCAGGCACGGACAGTCATCATCAAAAACTCATGGGTGAAGGAGATCTGTGGCATCCAGCAGCGCCTTGCCCAGCCTGTGTGGCGTGAGTGTCCTTTTGTGGGCCATAGTGGTCACGGCAGGATGGGGACATGAGCTTTTTGCCCTAGTTCTCTGGCAGGGCTGCACTCTGGCTGTTAGGAACCTGAGTCTCAGGTAGTCGGGTGGTACTTGCCTACTGGGTATGAGAGGGGGTTGTTTTGGGGGCATGGGGCAAAGGACTCCACTCTTTCCTCATTCGGCTCTCAGTGGGATATAATAACTGTGTTCTCATGGGGAAATCCAGGTAGAGTATCAGGTTACCCCTGACTAGGGAGAGGGCACTTAGGGGAGTGGTGGGAATATCCTACATAGGGACCTGGAGCTCAGGGCATCCATCTGGATTCTGCAAGGTGTCAGGGAATCTTGAACCCTGGACCTGCTCCCTTGGTCAGAACAGAATCATCCAAACCATATGAGTTTTTATTATGAATTAATTACTTTTTGGTGGTATATGCATGTATGTGCACATGCATGTTCACATGTGTGTGTTGTTATGTGGGTCTGTGCACATGTGCTGGATCCTGCTTAGTCACTCACCCTTTGCCTATTTCTTCGAGACAGGGTTTCTCATTGAACCTGGAGCTTACTCTTTTGAGGAGCTTGGCCCACCAGTGAGCTCTGGTGATCTGCCTGTCTCTGCCTCTATGGTGTTAGGGATACAGGCACATGAGGTTATGACCCCATGTGGATGATAGGGATTCAAACTCAGGTTATCATGTTTATATGGCAACTGCTTTTACCTACAGAAGAATCTCCTCAAACCCTTCCAATTTTCATCATGGTCCCCATCCCTTCCTACTGAGCATCCAACTCGCCCAGCTCACCTCATTCTAAGTTCAGACCCCAGATGGTAGTAGCAGCCACACTGTTGGACATGGGATACTAGCATTGGGTGGTGGAACCTGCCAAGGTATATGCAATTAAGACTGTAGGCCTGACCTGCTACACGCATAACATTGGGAACCCCCTTGTGTATCCTCAGGTGCCCCTGAGTTTGAAGAGGAACTAGCTGACTGCACAGCTGAGCTGGGTGAAACGGTCAAGCTAGCATGCCGAGTGACGGGCACACCTAAGCCTATTGTCAGCTGGTACAAAGGTATACCCCAGGGATAAGGACAGCCAGCCTTACTGTGAGGCACTGGCTCGGCAACACGGACAAATCTCTGAAGGATGTGGGATCTAGCTGTGGTACATGCGGGGCAGGAGACAGGAGGGTCTGATCAAGAGCATGATGATGTAGGCCAGAGGACAGGTGATGGACAAATAAACCAAAAGCAGGGCAGTGCTGTGGCTACCCAGAGGACTAGCAGCATTGGGCAGTGACAAAAAGCAGGACAGCCCTCTGAGATGACAGGCCTGAAGGTCTCTGCATGACTGAGAGAAAGAGGCAGACATGAGGGCCTGGGTAAACCATAGCCATGAGACTGAGGTACAGCCTGGTCAACATGTCACATGGCACAACAAGCAGTCTCACGGGGAAGCTAGGAGGAGGGAGGTGGGCTGCGGACAGTGTAGGGATCGAGGGTCATGGTATACATGCCTCACACCCAGCTGTGGACCACCCTGTCACAGATCTCACACACATTGCACATACTTGTATGTGCATGGCACACATATGTAATATGAACATTATACTGGTGCATACTGAAACATGCCACATGCATGAATATAATACACAAGTATACACTAGACATACATACATGCATGAATACACACTAGCATGTGTATAAACACACAGATGCATACACATTTGCATATGTATACTACAGGCACCATGTGGCTCATGTAGGTCACATTCATTGATCAGAAGCAGTATGTTAAGAAGAATGGCTGGTTTCCTGGGCCCATCTGCCACGGTAGGGATGTGGATACCCCACATGAGGCAGCCATACTCTCTGTAGACTTGAGAGCATCTCTCAGTAACTTTCTGTCTAGTGTGTAGCATAGCTTTGTGTCTGTTTAGTTGGGGGTGGGTCCCAGTGATGGGGTGTTGTGGTGGCTCCATGCAAGAGTCCTGGTGGTCTGCTGAGGTGGTCTTAGTTTATCACGTGTTCATCTTTATTTGATCCATGCTTTGTGGCCCCAAAGAGGGACTCCTGTAACCTGCCACTCTAGTTGTTTACGTGGCAGAGCAAACAGCTGGACCAGTAAGAGTATAATGTTACTAAGGCAGTAACAGGGGCAAAGCTCTAAGAATGGCCTTGAACTCTACCCACTGAACAGAGAGCCACATCTCTGCCTAGCTGTAGAGCATTATGTGCTGCTGGCTTCTTGCTTATCTGGACAACGAGTGATTCATGGATCCAGACCCCAGGGGATCAATGCTGGTTGACATTGGGGTAGGACGAGGGGAACAGAACACCCCACTCTGGGGGGGTAGCCACCTGTCCAAGTTGGGAATCAAAGTTGGGAATCATAGTTGGGAAATCGTCTCTTTCATTTGAAGAGGAAGGCTGGATACACACTGCTCGACATGCTTGTCCTGGAGTCCAACTGGCTCATCATAGAAGAAACACTTAGGACATCACTGAATTGAACATCTGGTTTCCACCAGAGCCCCACACACGAAAAGAGTTGCTTTTCAAGAGCGATGTGTCTAGTGGCCATGTTGGAAAGAAGTCAGATCCAGCCCCAAGCTGTGCCTCCCATGCCAGAGACTTCAGCTGGCAGAAGGATGACTCTCAGAAACTTAAAGCTTGCCCAGGACCGTGCAAGAGCCTCATAACACTAGAGCTTCCACTTGCTGCCTCTCTGTACCAGCGTCTGTATTCTTTAGAAAGGAAAGAGATTTCTTTTGATATCAGGGTTAGAGTCTAAAAGCACAGTGTCACCCAGTAAGGCTCCTGTTGGTCGGCTGCAGTGCATCATGGGGGGTTGGGGTGTGTACATGGTGGATGGAGGGAGCAATTATGGGAAGCAAGAGGGACTCAGGCTGGGCCTGCTCTCAGAATAACTCTTGAAAAATGGAGTTACTCCTAGAAGCCAGCATCAACCCCTTCTCAAGACACCTTCCTCAGTGGCCTAATTCACTTCACCTCGAGCCCTCTGCCTAAGAGGTTTTACCACCTCAGTATCATCAACACTGGAGACCAAGCTTCCACCACAGGAACTTCAAGGGACCCACCCTGAAACCATAGCAGAGCTCAAAGGAGCCCTCTTGTGGGGGGTTCAGAAAATCCATTGCAAGCTGCAGGCCTCTGGTAATCTCTGCGCTCAAACCTGGCTATTTGAGACGGATGCTTCTAACTTACCAACCAACAGAGGGCTGATTCAGCAGAAATGGACTGTCAAAGAACCATGAAATTCTGAGCCCTACGTCCAGACTTAGAGGTGTCTTGGATGTATGTTACATACCTGGTCCTGTGAACTCAAAGGGATTTTGGTCTTTATTATCCAAGACAAAATAAAAAGGGGGGGGAGCCACAGCTGGTATCCCTAACATAGCCATCAGCAGCTACTAGTCTCTCCAAGGATCTCCACATCAACTGGAACTACAGGGACAGTGCTTGGTTTGACTGAGCTAACCCATCTCCTCTAGCCAGCTCCCTGATGTCATACAAGGGCCTAGAGTATGACTTGACCTCCATGAATCCTTCGACACTTTTTCCTTCTGTGTTGTCTCTGTCAGCCAATCTTGGAAGGGACAAGGAGACTGGGGTGGGGGTTGGTAACAGTGACCTCCTGTGCTTTCTACATGGTGTCTGTCCCACCTGAGTGAAGTGTGTCCATAGTGGAGAGACACAAGCATACTGATTAGCTAGAGGTAGAAGGCAAGGCCTTGGCCCTCAGGGCACCTCTCAGTGTCGGCTGGATGGGACTGGAATGTGGCATCTGTGTCCAGCACAGCTGGAAAGCTGACACTCTTTCTCAAGATCCCCACGTGCTGTCTATAATGGATTCCAGCCCCTCTGGCTCCAGAGAGATACAGCCAGAACATTATATCAGAACATGTGGATATGTTTTGTTTTGCTTGTTTTGAATATTAATGGCTGTGGATTCTCTATGGGAAAGTACCTGTCCCTCTCCACCACTCACCCAGGAAAGAAGCAGGTTAGCCTGACACGCTGAGGTGGGTGTCATATGGTGACTTCGTGGGAGATTTTAGCCTTCAAATCTCTTACCACAAGGCCGTGCGTTACCTTCCGCGACTGATTCAGATTTTATTTCCTGTCTATAGAGGAGATGACTTGCAATATAGGCGTCTGGTGTGTTCATACACTGAAAACGGAACAAGAGTGCCTACCTTTAGGATGAGCTGGGACAGCTTTGCGGAACACACACTTTCCCTGAGTGTGTGTGTGTGTTGTGGGGGGGGGGGGTCTGGCTGCTCATGGCTGAGGAAACTGCAACTTTAACTGTAGGAGGAAAGGCACAAGAGTGTGGCCTCAGAGCGGGGCCTTTTTGACAGGCCTGGTACTCAGGTCTGAGTGGTCTGCTGGGAGTGGTCTCCACTCACTCAGGGGAAACCCTGGGTTCTTGTCTTGCCACAGGGCTGGCTGGCTGTACGATGGGGTCAGATATGGGAGGAGGAGGAGAAAGAGGAGGAGGAGGAGGAGGGAGAGAAGGAGAGGAAAAGGAGAAGAGGAAGAAGAGGATGAGGAGGAAGAGGTGTTAGGGAATTGCTCATGCAGACTCTAGATTTTGGGGGTAGAGGAGATTGAAGGAAGAGGAGTTCACATCAAGTATGCTGGACATTGGTCACCATGTAAGATCCCTGAGAGGTGCAGTCAGTGAGGGGGTGCAGCTGATACAAGGCAGCTGCGTTTATTGAGTGTCTTCTACAGTTCAGGCCCTCGCACCAGCCTCTGTTGCTAGAAGGTTGAAGTTGGCCAGAGACAGATATCTGAGTCAGAGCCCTTGTGGAGAGACACTCAGAGATGGGGATGGGAGGAAGGGCGGGGGAAGGGGAGAGGAAGCAGGAGGGCTGGGGGAAGAGATGTGGAGAGACAGATTGCAGCCAGCCTTTTATCCCGGGCATCAGCCTTTGGGACCTTATTCCATGAAAGCTTGTCCCTGCTTTCCAGATGGGAAGCCAGTGGAGGTGGACCCACACCACATCCTCATTGAAGACCCTGACGGCTCCTGTACCCTCATCTTGGACAACCTTACTGGCATAGACTCTGGCCAGTACATGTGTTTTGCGGCCAGTGCTGCTGGCAATGCCAGCACCTTGGGGAAGATTCTAGTACAAGGTGAGCAGAGGGGGTTATCTTGTGTGACAGAAACAGTCCATAGTCAGTGGTATGGACCGGGCTGTGGTAGGGCTGGTGCATAGAGCCCATGGGTGTGGAGCAGGTGGGGTGAACTCAGGGCCTCCCGGAGACTCCCAGAGCATAGTCACTTCTGGAAGTGAGGACAGCGAGTTTCCACCCAAGGGCTCCATCAGCTTCATCACAGATGCCTTTTTGTCCTTCCTGCCCTTGCCTGCTTCTGCCCACAGTGCCCCCACGATTTGTGAACAAGGTCCGGGCCACACCCTTTGTGGAGGGTGAAGATGCACAGATCACCTGCACAGTGGAGGGAGCCCCATACCCTCAGATCAGGTGAGGCCTGGGCTGCAGCTCCTGCCAGTGAAGGGAGGACTGAGCAGTGTGATCTCCTGAGCTGGGGAGGTTGCATGTGGCCACCGATCACTGAAAAGTGGGTCTCGTGGGACTGTGACTCCTGCTGGACATAGGGCCTTCTGTGGCTGGGAAGACGTGGTTCAACTGTGGCTTCCAGGAGAGGAGCTTGCTAAGGATACTGGATCTGGGGCAACCTGGTAGGGGTTCTAAGCTGAGGTAGCTGGGTCTGGGGGTGCTCCGAGCACACTGAGGGTACTGTGGAGATGGCCCTGGCAGAACACTGGATCACGGGACTTTCTGGCTGGTTCCAGGTGGTACAAGGATGGTGCCCTGCTAACCCTGGGCAACAGATACCGGATGTTGAATGAGCCCCGCAGTGGTGTGCTGGTGCTGGTGATTCAGGCGGCCAGCAAGGAGGACCTGGGACACTATGAATGTGAGGTGAGGCACTGTGTAAAGGACAAAACCATCCTCCAGGGTCTGATCAAGCCCAGGCTCCACGGTGTAGGTGTGGATGCTCTAGGCTCACCAGAGGACATCAGACTTCTGTCACCCACCATCCCCAGCCACCTGTCCTCTGCCTTGTAGCCTCCCCTTTCACATTAGGCTGAGCCCTGTTATCTTGTCCCCTTGCCACTGTCCCCCACCATTTCAAGATGATGCTTAGGATCTGCCAGTTGGAGGGGACCCAGTGCTGACCTCAGCCGTCAGTCCCTAATGTAAGACCATAGTGCCTTCTACCTGGTGAGTCTGGCATTGCCCAGGACAGAGCTCAGCCTTGACCATCTCAGCCTTGCCCATGCAAGCTGGCTTCCTGTGCTCCTTGCCCTTGTGTGGAAGTCAGTCTCCTCTGTGTGGCTTTGACTGTGGCCCAAGGGCCCTTGATTTCCCTAAGACTTCCTGGAAGCGAAGGTGCTCGTTAACTCTGGTTTAGATGGCACAGATGCCAGGGGCCACGTAGTGACTTAAATCAGTTATATCTAACTCCAATTCCAGTTTTCTACTGTTTCAGGTGCTCACACCACCCCTCTCTTCAGCCTGGACAGGACAGCCACATCCTGGCCAGGAGAGGGGGAGAGCAATCGCCATTAAGAGTCTCTAGGGGAGCCCCTGACTGGGCTAGAACCCTTTCCCCTATACAAAACATACTCAGGGTAGTGACCCCATGCTAGACCATCAAAGTGGTCGAGACTCCTTTGAGGGTCCAGATTCCTTGAGGAGCCTGTCTTCTAGTGGGCTTCTGCTGTCCCTTTGGCAGTTGGTGAACCGGTTGGGCTCAACACGTGCTGGTGGAGAACTGTACATGCAGAGCCCTGCACTGCGTGCCCGAGACCAGCACCACCGGGAACAGCTTGTAGCTGCTGTGGAAGGTAGGTTCTGTGTCTGTATTGTTTCAGTGACTCATGAGCTTTTAGCCCTAGGCTGGAATCTCCACTGGTCTGGAACAAGCCTGGTGGAAGTGAAAAACTATCATCCCTGTTTCTAGGGAGGTGGTTAGCATCTCAGGGTGGAGATTGATGGAGGCTGGAGTTGGGAAGGCTGCACATGAGGAGGCAGCTGTGGGGTCATGTACGCAGCTGCAAGTGCTGGAAGGCCATGAACCCAGCATGAGAGCTGGAAATTGCCCTGGATACTAGGGATCCCACAGTCCTACTCAATTGTTCTGTCTGAAGAAAGGATATAGCTGGGCTTATATCAATCAGCTTGACTGGAAGAGCTCATGGAGGCTCTGTGTAAGTGGCAGCAGGAGTGGGTGAAGGGTCCACACTGATGCAGAAGACATGGCTGCTTGGAGCAGGGGCAGGTGTCAGGACATCTCAGGGGAAGAAATCAATACACAGTGAAGTCCTTGTCTTGACCCAGGGCTATTCCTGGGGTACCAGTGTGGGAGTGGGAGTAAGCTATAAAATAAACCTCATTAGGAGCTGGAGAGGTAACTAAGTGCTTAAGAGTGTATGTTGCTCTTGCAGAGGACCTGAGTTCAGTTCCCAGTACCCATGTCAGGCAGCTCACAACTGCTCCAGGTATCCGACACTGTCTTGTCTCAGTGAGTGGCAGTGCTTACATGTGCAGGCACAAAATCAAAACAGATATTTAAAACAAAATAAACAAGCCTGACTAAGGGACAGAAGTTGATCTTTGTTACTTATCCTGGGATGTGAGCAAATGTCTGTTCATTTCAGATAGGCCATCAGTAATAGACAATAGGGGATCAGTAATAGAAAGAATTCTACACACATCTTGGTAAAGTGATGAGTTTGCCGGGATTAGATGTATAAGTGAGGAATTACTTACAGACACATGGAGAACTCAAAGGCAGCTGTTTCACTCCACGATTCATCCCAGCATAGGTGATGAATCTTGAAAGCTACATCCCTGGAGCATGTCACCCATTCCATACACATGCCAGCAGCTCTATGGATTGACTTAGTAATGACTACTATTTCTAGGGCCTTACTTTCTGAACCTTGTAAATTTTGTTCACTTCCTGTGTCTTCATGGGTTTCCCTTGTTAAAGGCATGTTTCGGTTTGGAAGACATAGCCATATAGTATCCCACCCCTTCCCCTGGCTCTTACATCCTTTTTGACTCCCTTTTTGGGTGTTCCCTGAGTCTTGGAAGGAATGGTATAGGCATCCAATTAATTTTTTTTTCTTCCATCCATGGCTGAGCGTAGCAGAGAAACAGTTATTTGGTTTCAGGAGCTAATAGAATCTGGGTCTCTATAGCAAGCACACCTCTCACTGGAAAAAAAATTCATCTGGAAAAAAATAAGTTTACCTCTTTGACTGACCAAAACTAGCAGCAGCAGTAAGTGATGCATGTAAGCGCCCAACATTTAGACAAGAACACCACAGCCAGGGAACAAAATAATAGCAGTTGCCTCCCCTGTCTTGCCCTTCTTTGCGCTACCATATGGGGATCCCCTCCCCTGGAGCAGACTTTAAATCTATAGGAAAGTAGATGACTGTCCCCATACCAGTCACGCCACGACTGTACTAGCAAGCACATCTTGCTTGGTTTATTAGTATCGCAGCCCCACAGAGCCATTCAAGGCTGATGAGGACTGTTCATGACACTTCTCACCAGTGGTCCAAGAGGGACCTCTGGTACCATCTGGCAAAGAGGGACAGCTTCAGCAACAGGAACTTTATTTAGCCTTGATACACAACAGTGACTACAGCCTCTGTGTTTTGGAAGGTCTGGGTGACCTCCATAGATCCCGACTTGGAGAGAGGCAGCCCACCCCTGTCACTGGGATTTTTAGCCAACGACCACACGCTTCTACTAGAATCTCCCCGTGCATACAGCTGCTTTCGTCTGAACTCTGTCACTGCTTTTCCAGATGCTGTAACAAAGCTGTAAGATTCTCCTCAGGGCTCTGCATTATATGATAAGACTTTTTCTTTACAGAGAGTGGGTGGGTTCTCTCAAGGCCAACTATCATCCATTCCAAGTAAGTGCCAAGTCAACTAGGCGTGTACTAAAAGAGGAACACCATAAACCAGTATAATAGAAAAAGATCACATCACTTCTCTCTGTTGCCTCATCAAAGAGCAGTGTCAGGCACAGGTGGGAGGTGCTACCATATCTAGTCTCCTGCAATTCACAGACATTTCCCATGAGCCATCTGATTCCGTCATGCTGAGGAGCTGTTGCCACTGCAGGACCCCTGCGTATCACCTCCACCTTTGATGGCCTTAGTGGGATGGAGCCTGAGTTGCGTATGTCAGCATCCATCGCAGGATCCATGCGACAGACCACTTAGTATCTTTGGTTCTCTTGGCCCCTGTGCAGGCACCACTAAAGTTGTGCGGCTTTTAACTAGTGAGAGGAGACATGTGTTTATCCCAGAAATGGCACTGATGACAGATTAAAACACCATTCTACCTAAGTCTAGCTTAGCGAACCAGTGAGATTACTGGAGCTACTCTCAGGAAACAGATGCAGGTATCACTGGAAGCTCGCTTCAGCAAGAGCGAGGAGTCAAAGAAAACTTGTCCTAGGAATTCTCAGAAGAACCTGGTGGCAGCTCTGCTGGTCAAAGTCTCCCCTCCCCAGCAGTTGTTACAGCTTAGGTAACCTGGGAGCGGAGCAGCGCCTTGTGAATTTTATTGATTTCTTGAGTCTTAATGAACCTCCCTCCAAGGAGGAGTGTTTTGATTTGGAGGAAATGGCTGCGTAAGAAGAGTGATGACACTTGTGTGGACAGTCAGAATGGGAGGACCAGCTAGTGCTCTCCCATCTGGATGGTGCTCCCAGATACTGGAGAGCCTCACAACCTGGGGGGATGCAGAGACCAGACCAACACCAAGTGAATCACAACTTCCATAGTAGAAGGAGCGCAATATATATCTTCATGTACTGAAAGCAGGATTGTGCGGTCTCTTGGCCACTGGAATCAGTTCCTGCCATTCTGTGGTCCTGTTTTTTTAGACCCTCTCAGAAGTGAGCCAGTCAGAGCTCAGCAGCTCAGCCTTGGGACTTGTGATGTCCTCTCAGAGACTCCCGCCTCCCATGATGAGCAAATGTCTTTGCTTCTCTTTGACCCACCTTGGACAAACCCTTTTCTGTGATTTCCCACACACGGTCTGTCTGACCACAACCTGGTAACCATAGCACCATGTGTACTTGCGTCTGCCGCCACCAGTATGTCCACGTCCCATGCACCTCCTGTCTTGTGCATATGCCATTGTGCACAAGAACAGCTTATATACTCATTTATTTGTGGCCACGATGAGTCTTTTTCTGGGACAGAAGAGGGGTGGCAGTATGGAAGAGCAGGCCTTTGGGACTCATGGGTTGGATGTGTATCAATGCCTTGGAGAGACAAGAAGACTGGTCCTGGAAGACCCTGGAGCCAGAGTCCTGCCAACCTGCTTCCTAACTCCCATCCTGCTTCCTGTTAACCCCGTGGCTCTGCAGCCAGAATGGCCTGACAGAACTCTGTGGGTGTTGCTGCCCTCTTGCTTCATCCTGCATCAGAATGGCAGCCCTGCTTTGCACAGTTGCAGCCTGCCTGTGGCTGCCAGTTACTCCCAGGCTCAAAGCTGGGCTGTGAGCAAAAGAACCAGAAATGTCCTCAGAGGTGTTGTGTCCACTACCCTTGAGAGTAGTAAAGTGGGATCTGTTAGGGAAGGGGAGTGCTTGAGCTGGTGGGGAGTTCTGTGGCTGGATCCCAGACTCTCGCTGTGGGATCCCTTCCCATTAGGGGAAACCTATATGCACACACACACACACATACACGCCTACACACATGTGCATGCACATATGTGTGACATGTGTGTATCCACGTACACAATGCATATATGCACAGTACAAGTACATCTACCATACATATACAAGCTTATATGTGCCTGTGTGCAAGACATATGCATGTATGTGCCTATATATAAGTAGTAAATGTATCTTCCATACACACAGACACTGATGGTACTTTAACTCGTGCACCTCAGCTTCTCTGTTGCCCTCCTCTATGTGGCCTTGCAGCACACCAGGAGTCATGAGTTAGTGTCCCAGGCTTCAGTCATGGGCAGTTCCTTGCTCCCAAGATTGTAAAGAAGGCTACTCAGATATGAGGGTTCAGGTGGCCTACAGTCTGCCTACTGGGGGCATCTGAGACACCAGCTGAGGGTACTATAGGGGAAGAGCCCTCTCGCTGGACTGGATGGGGACAGACTCAGCTTGTTTCTGGACCTAGAGTCCGATATACTAGGTGGGAACTACAGGCCCCATTTACTGGCTATGGGGACAGAGACATACTGGGGTTGTCTCTGTTGGGAGAGAAAGGTCCTTTCCAATGCTGTGGCACTGTCCAGGGCTGTTCCTAGAAAGGTATCAGTGGGGGTCCCCCACCATGAGTGCCAATTTTGGAACTCCAGGGTTGACCTCACACACACACTTCTTAGTCTTTGTGATTTTTTTCTGTAAAAGAGGATCAGCTAGCCTAGCCTAGCCTAGCCTTCGTGTGGCTACTGGCTTGCTGTGCAGCTCCAGGCCCTCCCATTCCCTCTCTGGGCTCAGAGTCCGTGTCTGAGAAATGGAATCATATGCATGACACCTTCACAGGACTTTGTGGGCTGTGGACTGAGTAAAGAGTGAGGGTTTTGTGTAGAGGCAGACTTCACCCCACCCCCAGCCCCTATGGTACCCTAAGGACACTAGGTACTTTCTTCATGTGACATGTGAGGTTGACACCACCCATAGGACAGGTATTGCTCCCATTTCACAGATGAGGGAACTGGATTTCCCCAACAGCAAAGGTCTCCCCAGGAACACACAGACAGGCCGAACCAGCCCATGCTCCTACACCAAGCAGGTTGCTATGTTGCCAACCCCACTCAGATAGCTCCGCCCCCAGGCGCTGCTAGTCTGTAACGGTTGCTGTTCCGACTGTTTTCTTTGTAGTCACTGAGCAGGAGACAAAAGTCCCCAAGAAAACCGTCATCATGTAAGTGCAGGCGTGACTCTAATCTTCCTCTGACTGTCGTGCCCATGCATGCTACTAATCTCCTCACCTTGCCAGCCTGGTGTCCTTGCTGCCTGCCTGCCTGCCTGTGCATACAACCTCCACGCCCCGCCCCCCAGGGGTCATCAGCACCTTGATGGTTCTTGCAGGCACTCTCAGCCTCTTTTCACCTGTCTGTGGAACCTCCACACACCACAGCTCCCTTCCAGGTCTCAGAGCACATCGCACAGGGTGGCAAGATTCTACACACCTCATGGTGATTCACCAGGGTGGTGGCCTTCCCGCAGTTGGAGAGAACTGGCTGGCGATGAAAGCCATTTCCCTTAATGGGCTCAAGACAGACTTCTGCCCTTTAGTGACCGAGAGTTTAGGGACTGTTGGTGACAGGGCTTCCTGCAGCAATGGATTCCCATTCTGTAACCTGCTCTGCCCAATGCAGTATTTAAATATGCTTACTGCAACAGAAAGCAAATCTTGAATGTGATCCAGTTTTTATTCATTGGATCTAAACTAAATGGTGCTACAGTGGCGGGTATCATAGCCCGGGGGCTTTGTGTCCCCAAGCCTAGCCCTTGCATTTGGAAAATGGGAGAGCAGAAGCTCTGAGAAGCAAGGAGGCCATCTCATCCACCTCTCTCCTTCTAAGGTGGGCTGCTCCCACGGTGCCACCCAGCTTATGCTCGCGACCCTAGTCCTGGAAAGGCCCCATGCTGGAGTTTGGCATAGATGGTTATCCATACCTGCCGTGTGGCAAGCAGTATTATAAGACACTTTGGGGCATCAAGACCAGGGTCCCTGGTGCCCGAGGAGACCCCAGATAGCCAGCATTTGTGACATAGCTCTGGGAAAATTCTCAGTCTTTCCATTTTTCTATCCATACCTCTGCTGGGAGCAAAATGCAACTGAGCCCAGACTTAAATCTTACAAAGTTCTAGCCAATACCTGCCACTCATCCTGGTGCCCAAGTTCTGCTTCCTCCTGTTGCTCAGACTCCCATTTTGGAAGGGTGGAACTCAGGCAGGAGACAGGGCATGGGAGAAGTTAGAAGACCCATGGCAGCCCGGCAAAGTGCAGAGCTAAGCCAATTCAGGTGTACTCCTTGGCCTGGTGAGGCCTCTGTGATTCTTATCCTCTCAAACCCAGAAACCAGGATCACGGGCTGCAGGTCAGAGCCAGCTGCACCCTGAGCTTGGTATTGTGCATGTAGCTGCTGCATCAGCTAGTCATCAATCCCTATTAACTGAGGGGCTTCCAGCACTGAGATCTGGCCCGGTACGATCCCTATGGACAAAGCACAAAGCCTGCTCAGAGGGTGGAAAGGATGGGGACCAGCACAAGAAGCATTGCAAAGCACAATTCACTTTGTGTTACAAAGCACCTAGAACTCTTGTTTAAGGTCATATACCCGAGCCTGAGGTTGACCACTGGAACTTTGTGCTTTGTTTCTTTGGTTTTCTGTTTTCTTTTCTTAGCTAGGGTAGTACAGGTTGGCCTCAAGCGCATGTATAGGAGTTTGTGCTGCCTTATCCTCTGCTCACTGACACATGCACTAACTCGGGCTCTGACATATCCTGATGGCACTATGCTGGGTGAGGTTGTGGGTCTCTTGGCCATCTCTTCTTGGGCCCTCTCCCCCTACCAGAGAGGAGACCATCACCACCGTAGTGAAGAGTCCTCGTGGCCGACGACAGTCCCCCAGCAAGTCTCCCTCCCGCTCACCTTCCCGCCGCTCTGCCAGTCCACGGAGGCCAGGGCTGTTGGCCCCTGAGATGCTGTACCCACCAGGGACCATCCCATCCCGGAGGCTTGAAGTAGAACAAGGCAGGAAGGCCCCAGTGCCTGCGTTGTATGTGACAGAAGCTGAGGTCCACGCTCCAGCCTCGAAGCCCCAGCCCAAGTGGTTAGAGGTGGAGGAAACCATTGAAGTCCGGGTGAAGAAGACAGGGTCACGGGGTGCATCTCCTGTCCGAGAGATGACCAGCTGTGGAGAGGGAGTCCTCTTCACACTGCCTGGCGGGATCCCTGGTAGGGACCCAAACTCCAACAACTCCAACAACAAGAGTGTGTACCAGGAAGCCTGGACCCGGGGTCCCGCTGTAGTCCATGTTGGTGAACCTTTTGTCTTCCAAGTAGACTCAGTGGGCAATGTGGACTGGTTAGCTGCTAGCCCTGAGCCAGAAGAGGTCAGAGCCTCCCGGGAGGAAGAGAACATTGAAAGGGAGGAAGGATGCAGTGATGGAGACGAGAATACCTTCCTGATGGAGGAGTCACAGGACACGGAGAGCCTTCAGGGCCGCGACCCCAAAATCCTCACACACAATGGCCGGGTGCTGACATTGGCTGACCTGGAAGATTATGTACCCCAGGAAGGAGAGACTTTTGGCTGTGAGGACCCCACCCCCAGCACCCCTGATGAACCTCCCTGTGAAGTTTCTGTGCTGCAGAGAGAGATCAGCGAGCCCACTGTGGGACAACCTGTCCTGCTCAATGTGGGGCGTCCTCCAGGCACCGGCGCCACCCCCAGCTTCTTCAGGCCAAGTTCCCGGGTCCACAGCCCTGAGAGCGTCTCCTTCCTTTTACGTGAGGCCTGGACAGGTCCAGTGAGTGCTGCCCCTTGGACAAGCTCCTTCCATACCCATGTCCAGAGTTCTGTAGACGGTGGTCATGGGAGCTTCAAGACAGAGGTCTCCACCCAGACAGTCAGCTTTGGGGCTGTAGGAGAGACAGTCACTCTGCATATTAACCCAGATGGTGGAGAGACCCCAGGCCCCTCCCAGGGCTGATGCCACACACTGGGGACAAGGTAAGGGAAGTGTCCCAGAGCCTTGGCCCCTGCCAGGTACAAGCATCAACCCTGGAACCCACAGCTTACCTCGGGGACCTCCCACCCCCTGTTCTTCTCCAGCCTGGGATTGAGCCTTCCTTGCTTTCCTGCCCGGTCCTGCCTACCTCACTGGACCTGTTCTCTGCCGGGAGGATGGAGGAAGTACCTGCCGAGTTGGAGTACACTGATGTCACTTCAGAAGAGCCCTGGCCAGGAGCAGTTCTGAGACTCCGACTTTGGACTCCATCTCTCAGGCCCTGTGGGGCTCTAGAAACAAGACGTGAACTTGGGTGTTTGCCCCGAGACAACCCCACTGAGGGTCTTCTCCAGTGCTACACCAAAGACATGTGTGGACCTGTCACCAGCTCTGCAGCGATTCAGGACCACCTCTGTGGTGGACATGGTTGTAGGGTGGGGGGACATCCCTGGTCATTGCCCTGATGAGAACAATAAATCAAGTCCCAGACCCTCCTTTCTGCTCTTTCTTGTTTGTTCACCCAGAAGCTCAGGGTCCCCTCCTTGTGGCTACCTTCTAGACCTCCTCTCATTTCTTCAAGGTTATATCTCAGGTCACATAGGCCTCTAGAGTGGTTGATTACCTGTGTGCCCTGATGAAGTTCATGCAGGTCCCAGTCTACCTTGAGATTCATGGGTAGTGTCTTAGGGTTTTACTGCTGTGAACAGGCACCATGACCAAGACAACTCTTAGAAGGACAGCATTTCATTGGGGCTGGCTTACAGGTACAGAGGTTCAGTCCATTCTCATCACGGTGAGAATATGGTGGCATGCAGGCAGACATGGTGCAGGAGGAGCTGAGAGTTCTACATCTTCATCTGAAGGCTGCTAGTAGAATACTGGCTTCCAGGCAGCTGGGATGAGGATCTTAAAGCCCACACCCACAGTGACACACCTACTCCAACAAGGCCACACCTAATAGTGCCACTCCCTGGGCTGAGCATATTCAAACCATCACAGGTAGATTAGGGACAGGCCTGGAATTGGTCCTTGACCATCTATAGAGCTGGTTCTTAGGACTCACAGTGTAACCAGGGCAGCCACCACAGTCACTTTTGGCCAGCCAGGGCTGAGCAGGCCTTCCTAATCCCTGGATAGCTGAAGCCATTGTAGGGTGTCAGGAGTGAGAGTGGGTGACCGTTGTGTCCTAGGCTCTTGGCGTATAGGGGTCAATCTCACCATCTGCAGAGGAGCTGACTCAGGATTCTAGCACTTGTCTGTGAGGGGATGGGACCCCAGGAATCCTCTAGCCCCGAGGCCTGTTCTAAGGATGCTTCTGGCCTGCTGGAGTTGGGAACAGCCTGTCCAGGTTGTGTCTGGGGATGTCAGAGATGCCTCATCCCCAAGTACTAAGGAGGATCTAGGCTTGGAAGGCTCTGGGCAGGGAGGGGGTTTAATGACAAGGGAGTGGTCAGTAGTCCTGGGGCATGTGTGTTGGGCCCCCACTTAAGTATCCAGGTCTGAAAGAAGGCACAGGGGGAAAGTACAGGAGCTACACCCAGGAGAGGTTTAGAGGCATGCCAGGGGTTGCTTACTAGGATTCGGGTAAGGACACGGGCCTGGACTGGGTTTGGAGCATTTAGGTGTGGGGTGGAAAGCTGTCAGCCACATGGGGTGAGGCATGAACTGCCCTGGATGGTGAAATAAGGTCATGATTCCTGAACACTCAATCCTACTGTTCCCCTGGCCCTTAATATGCACCAGTCTAAGATTTGGGGTCTAGAGTCAGCCCTGAGGGGAGCCAGGGCTGGATGGAAGGTGTGTGGGACTGGGGTGCACTGAAGATGGTGACTTTCTGAAGATGGACTTTCCCTATAGCTTCAAGGGGGGTGGCCCTGGGTGTGCATGGATCTGGGGGAGGCAGCAGTGGTCCTGTAAGCAGGGGCCCTGGGCTCAGAGCTCCTCAGCGTGCCATTCCTCCTGAGCGTCCCCCTCCAGGTGGCTTCCCAGGCAGGGAACAGTGGCAGCAGCAAGTGAGTTCTTGGAGAACGGGGTTGGGCACTCGGAGCCTGTGCCTGGGATTTCCGCCCCAGTCCAGACTTACCTTGTGTTCCCACCCTCCTGTCCACAGACTCCGCCTTGGAGGGCTCTGCCCATCCCACCCAGGACGGAGCTGACCAACAAGCTGCTTCTGTCCTTTGGAGGCTCCTGGGCTCAGAAGCCCGCAGCCCCTCCCCAGGGGATTTCCCCAACGCCAGACAAAGACCTGCATTTGAAGAGGCCGCATCCCAGATCCCAGGCACTGCTTCCAGGACGCCTGGTAAGGCCCAGTAGGGAGCCGACTGCAAAGATTCCTCCTCTCCTTTACTGACCCCATCTCATCCTTGGTCATGTGATCCAAAGGGCCACCTTGATTGCCCATTCCATGGTTAAAACTTGCAGAGCTCTGGGGCACCTTGGTATCTTTATGGCTTTATGTGTCATGTACTTTGCCTGGTCGTGGCTCATCCTTAACTTGACCTCAGTCTCCCAATCTGTGAACTGGGCCCACCCATGTACAAGGACCCAGAGGTGCTCACTTCTATCTGGAGTTTGTTTCCCCAGATGTGTCGTCTGTCCACTCAGTCCCACAATGCCACCTGTGTCCTGCTGTCATGTCACTGTAACTTCAGCCTGGCTGGATGTACGGGTCCTAGAGGGCAGAACTACATCCCAATGCCAACCTGGCTGGTAGGCTGGGATACCAGGCTTGCTGCCCTGGTGGGGAACTGGAGAGGTCTCATATCTGGCTACAGCAAGACAGCTGGCATACAGAACTAGATCGTGGAGGTCAGGACTGCCTGGTTCTCACTCCGGGTTTTCATCCTGGCCCTGGAGCTGCTCTTGACTTTGCAACCTACCCCACACTGGTCACGCGGGGAATCCATGCTTGTTAAAGAATGTCCTCCCCAGCCCAGCCAGGATTCAGCTCACCAGGCTTCCTACTCTCTACCAGGTGAACTCCCAAAGGTCTCACAGCCTGGCACACACAAGGGCCTGGAGCAGGAGACAACAACTTCTGCGTCCCAGGGATGGACTGTACCCATTCGGTAACCTGAGTCAGATGGGTCATGTACAGACCTGCCCTCCAGAGGACACCCCCGGGGTGGGCAGTGCTAACCTACTTGCTTTGGCCTCATGGCTTTGAAGAGCTAATAGGGTAGATTTAAAGTTTTCTAACACACTTCTTGCTGGCCCCAGCCCAAGCTGGTGGGCAGAGGAGGGAAGAGGGACCTACCCTAGAGCACAAGGTCTTGGGGAGAAGATGGAGGGGGCTCTATGCACACATCTAACCCCACAAGTAGGGTCCTCATACTATCCTAGGGCTCAGGTCCCTGAGAGGTAGAGTCAGGTGCTTCAGTGAGCAGAGACCACCCTGTCTTGACTCCAGGGTGGAGGGAACAGCCTGGCCAGGGGCAGGCACCGGGCAGCTGCTCTTGGATGTGCACAGCCAAGTCATCGTGGAGACCACACAGAGGACCTACGCGTGCCAAGCTCCTGACACAGGTGTCACAAGTATGGAAGTGGGCCAGCCCGATGTGGGTACACCTGCGCGGGGTGCTCGGGCATTTTATGAGAGCCTGATTAAGTCACGAGGCATGCTTTAGTCCGTGTTCCCCCATCTCTTCTTTCTGTGTCCCCTTGAAGGGTCTAGAACCCTCTGGGAAGAGGCAAACAGCAGCAGATGTGGTGCCCGCAGGCTCTAAACTTGAGAGCGGCTATTGGCACTCTGCTCGCTTTGGCTTGATGTCCTTGTGATTGCTTGGCCAGCTGAGGTTAAAGCGGCAGGAAGAACAGGGGCTGCACTGAAGGAAGCACTTCGCAACCACTAGGGGCCTAGACAGTGAGGGTGGGGGTCCCCAGAGAAGGAGGTGGACTTTCTGGTCCGAGGGACATAAATCAAGGCTTTACTGACCACAGGTGTATACACAGTGGGCTGTGCGTCTAAGGCTATGAAGCCTGAGGATCCCTCCACACTGGTTCTCTTCCCTCCTCTCCCAGGGGCCCCATCCATGCAGGTCCCTATTGAGGATGTGCAAGTACAAGTAGGGGACATGGCACAGTTTGATGCTGTCATTGAAGGCAACCCACCGCCCATAGTGACCTGGTACAAGGTAGGAGTAGGCCCAGGCAGCAGGGGGAGGAGACAGGCCTCAGGAGCTGGAGGGTATGGGTGCATGTATGCATGAGACTATGTGGGAGTATCGAAGGGGGCTCATGAACCCCACCATACAATCTGTAACCCGCATTCCATAGCCCTACTCTGCAGCCCTATCCAGTACCTTCCCATCCCACTTCTGGCTTGCACCTGGGGCTGGGCACACAGCAGGTATTAGAAGTACTGCTCCAGGAAGGGTGTGAGAGTCCCAGGATAGGCTGATGGTAGCCCAGCCTGTCTCCTGTTTGTCCAGGACAACACCCAGCTGATGAACGGGGCCCGGCTGAGCCAGCGGCAAGATGGAACTACATATTCCTTGGTGTTGACTGACGTGGGTCCACATGATGCCGGTGTCTACACATGTGTTGCCAATAATGCAGGTGGACAGGTGCTCTGCAAGGCAGAACTGCTGGTCCACAGGGGTGAGTTGGCTGGCTCTTCCAAGGCCCTCCCAGGGCAGGCTATAGGGACCAGGGAGCAGCCCTTGACATTGCATTGGGAGAGCAGTGGGGTCAATTCATGGCTACCTATACTGTCCATGTCCTGTGCTTTGACTGTAGGGGACAAGCTAGATGCCGAAAAGCAAGTCTATCGGAGAAAACTGCATTCCTTCTATGAGGTTCAAGAGGAGATTGGGAGGTATCGCTTCCTTACCTGCTCCACAATCTCCAGTCCTTCCCAGGACACCCTCAGCATGGTACCTACCATGGGTTCCCTCTCTCCTTCTTTACCCCCAGGGGTGTGTTTGGTTTCGTGAAAAGGGTTCAGCATAAAGGAAACAAGATGTCCTGTGCTGCCAAGTTCATTCCCCTGCGGAGCAAAACTCGGGCTCAGGCATATCAGGAAAGAGACATCTTGGCCACACTCAGCCACCCACTGGTCACTGGACTCCTGGACCAATTTGAGACCCGAAAGACCCTCATCCTTATCTTGGAACTGTATCCCGCACCTGAACCCCTGAGAGTTCCAAAAGGCATCAGGTCCCAGACTAGGGCTGGAGTTGCTGAGTGTGGGGTCCCTGGACCTGGGTGCTATCATGACAAGTACTAGCCCCGCATCTGAACATCCTGTTCCTGATGCTGTGACTGTCTGTGCGTGACAGCAGCTCCTGAGCCTTCAACTCCAAGTGGGGTTTTGGACACGAGAACTTTCCTTTCTATGGGTCATGGGTGGGGGCTCCCACAGTCTTGACTCTTAGCAAGGATGGCCTGGGACCCCTCTCAGAGATGACCTCTTAGATGTTGGAGAAGGGGCTCCCATTCCAGCTCCTTCTGGTCTTCGTCACACCCATGGGGGCGTGCTTGGGGCTCTCATTTATTTCACAGCCTGGCTGCCCTATCACTCCTGGAGCTGTGTCTTAGGGTCCTGGGAAGGGGTGCGGAGTGGGCTCTGTGTGGAGATGAAAGGGTGCGCTGGTTCCATCATGCTGCTGTTCACAGCCTCACTCACCAGAGGGTCTTTCCGAAGGCCCCTTTCTCAGGGATGTGAACCATCTGGGACCCAGGGGTCTTCATTCCACTCTCCTTCTTCTGGATGCCAGCACCTCTAGGTCTGGCTCCCAGGAGCCTCGGGTCCTGGGTCCCTTTCTGGGGCACAGGCCCAGGGCTCAGGTGGTTCCAAGCAGGTGCAGCTTTTCCTTGACTAAACCCAGGTGCTCCTCTGAGGAGCTGCTGGATCGACTCTTCAAGAAGGGCGCAGTGACTGAAGCTGAGGTAATCTCTACCTTCTCCTTGCCTGAGTGGGTCCCTAGGGTCAGAGCCCACATCCCAGACCCCGCACATAGCCTCTTTTGACTTGAGTCTCTTGTAGCTTCCACGGCGCCCAGGCATAACCAGCCTCTCCGACCCCTCCTGAGCATCCCTGCATAGCTGTACGAGGGTCTGTCCCTCCCTGATTTGAACAGACTGCTGCTTCGTGCCTATTTAGGCTCAGCCCACCTTTAGGAAACCCCCAGCTCTGGGGCTCACAGGTTCCTGACCTGTGACTTTGTTGGTCACCTGACCTGTGGGGCCTGAATTAAGAGGAGGAAGGCTTGATGTTAAGAGCAGGCTGGGACGGAATAGAGGAGGAGGCTGAGGCTGGCCCCTCACTTGGGTCAGGCCTTCAGGAGGTACCTGAGGCTGGCCCCTCAGTTAGGCCAGGCCTTCAGGAGGTACCTGAGGCTGGCCCCTCACCTGGGTCAGGCCTTCAGGAGGTACCTGAGGCTGGCCCCTCACCTGGGTCAGGCCTTCAGGAGGTACCTGAGGCTGGCCCCTCACCTGGGTCAGGCCTTCAGGAGGTACCTGAGGCTGGCCCCTCAGTTAGGCCAGGCCTTCAGGAGGTACCTGAGGCTGGCCCCTCACCTGGGTCAGGCCTTCAGGAGGTACCTGAGGCTGGCCCCTCAGTTAGGCCAGGCCTTCAGGAGGTACCTGAGGCTGGCCCCTCACCTGGGTCAGGCCTTCAGGAGGTACCTGAGGCTGGCCCCTCACCTGGGTCAGGCCTTCAGGAGGTACCTGAGGCTGGCCCCTCACCTGGGTCAGGCCTTCAGGAGGTACCTGAGGCTGGCCCTTCAGTTAGGCCAGGCCTTCAGGAGGTACCTGAGGCTGGCCCCTCACCTGGGTCAGGCCTTCAGGAGGTACCTGAGGCTGGCCCTTCACCTGGGCCAGGCCTTCAGGAGGTACCTGAGCCAGTCTCTTGGGGGCTGGTTCCAAACTGAACCTGGCCTTTACACACAGGTCAAGGTGTATATCCAGCAGCTGGTGGAAGGCCTACACTATTTGCACAGCCATGGTATCCTCCACCTGGACATAAAGGTATTGACCTCATGGTTCCTCCAGAACTCAGGGTGGGGACAGGTGGGACAGCCTGGGCTTGGATTCTAAGGGCAGGGAACTCACTGCTTCCCAACCCTCAGGTACGGTTTGGCTCTGATGGGGCGGATGTGATGCCCACTCTGACCCGGGGACTCCCCGCTGCCCTTTACCAGCCACAAGGACTCTTCAGTGCTCTCCTAGGTCCAGAGGGTAGGGGCTAACCTCTCTCATGAAGTGTAGCCCTCAGCAACTTCCCAATTCTGCCTGACAGCCCCCCAACATCCTGATGGTACACCCAGCTCGGGAAGACATTAAGATCTGTGACTTTGGCTTTGCCCAAAAGATCACCCCTTCAGAGCCACAGTACAGCAAGTACGGCTCACCCGAATTCGTGTCCCCAGAGATCATCGAGCAGAATCCCGTGAGCGAGGGCTCAGACATCTGGTGAGTGGATGGCCCACCCGGAGGGCCGTTGATCTGGAACCTCCCTGTCCTCCGTGTGTCTGTCTGGCAGCTGAGGAGCCTCTGCACCTCTGCCTCCTCCTCCAGCCCCAGGGCTTCTCCAACCCCCACACGCATACCCTTTGCCTGTGGGACAGGCCTGGTGTGACTCACTAATGTGGTGTTTCCATTCCTGCAGGGCCATGGGCGTCATCTCCTACCTCAGGTAAGCAGACCCTGCCCCATCATCTCTTCCAGACTCAGCCCTCAGCCAAGTACACTGCTGGCCACTCCCCAGATCAGCCCCGAGGCAGCTATTTTGAAACCAGGCAGTAGGCCAACCCTGATAAAAAAAAAGGTGTTGCTTAATGCTTCTAACTAACGCCCCACTGTCACGAGGCAGAGCTTAGCCACTTCTCTGCAGGTCTGGGGGCTTGACCATGGGACACTCAGTGACCACTGAGGCCCTGAAGGTGCTAGTGGTATAGCTCAGATTTAGATTTCCTCTGCAGGTTGAACCCTGATTTCTACCTCAGCAAATGTGCCTTCCTACCCTAGCCTAAGCAGACCTCGAGTCTCCTCCCATTCTGAACCTGAGGCTCCACCCAGGTGATAGGCATCACCTCAAACTGACCTTGGATACCTTACTTGAACCCAAATCCTTACCTCAAATTAAGGCTATGCCCACATCGCAAGCTGAGCCTATTATCTCTGTCCTATTTTGGACATGAGTTTCCATGTCAGGACAAGGACAAGTGGTGCCCCCCTCAGGATGAGCCTTTATTTTTACCCAAATCAGAGACAAGATACCCCCCTCAGGCTTACCGCATATTCCCCATTAAAGCTAGCCTCTGTCTCTGCTATGGGGCAACTCCTAATCCCCACTTTAGCCTGAACCTGGATTCTCATCCCAGTTCAAGCCCTGATAACTAAGCCTGGATCCCTGCTCCAAGCTAATCCTGGACTGTTCTGGTCCAGCTTGAAATGTTTCCTAGAATCCTCAGGTCTAGATGGGCGGGGGGCACATCCAGTCAGGGACTCTTCTCCGGGAGTCAGCTTCCACACTTCTCTGCTTTCAGCCTCACCTGCTCATCCCCGTTTGCTGGAGAGAGCGACCGTGCCACCTTGCTCAATGTTTTGGAGGGGCGGGTCTCTTGGAGCAGTCCCCTGGCTGCCCATCTGAGTGAGGACGCCAAGGACTTCATCAAGGCCACGCTGCAAAAGACCCCCAGGTGAGGGCACAGCTGTCCTTCACCCGCCGAAACTCATCAGCCCTGTCACAGGACCCACCTGGCTGACTAGCCTACCTGGCTTTCTCCTTCCTCCAGGGCCCGGCCTAGTACTTCCCAGTGCCTTGCCCACCCCTGGTTCCTGGTAAGTAGGCCCAGCTTGGGCTCAACTCGCTGCTCTGCAGAGAGGGAAACGCAAGTTGAGAGTTCTCCTCAGTATGGATTATTCTGGCCTGTTGCTCCCCAATTCAGAGGACACTAGTGCCTTCATATTGGCAGGGGGATTCTGAAGTCCTCGACGAAGTATTGCTACGCAGTTAACAACAAGGGGTTCCTTCTGCCTTCCTGGGCATCTGGGAGAAGGATTTGCAGTGTCCTGACCCCAGAGTGTCTGAGAGGAGACTCTGAAGTTTGCTGCCTCCATCCTGCTGGGCCTGCATCCCTGGAGAGCCCCCACCAGGGCACCGGGGTCTGTTTCTTGTTACCATAGCCACTTCTCTCCCACTGCAGAAATCCGTGCCTGCTGAGGAGGCCCACTTCATCAACACGAAACAGCTCAAGTTCCTTCTTGCTCGAAGTCGCTGGCAGGTGAGACCCCTTTTCCCAGGAAAGAGGTGCTGAGGCCAGGGAAGGGAACCTGAATCTAGCTGTGTACTCCACTTAGACCAGGAGCACAGGGCCAGGCCTGCCTGCTCCATGATTCTGGGTTCCCTTGAGTGCACGAGGGGCGGGGCAGGGCAGAGCAATAGAACATCAGGTGCAGAAGACCCAGATGTCCTGGGTAACCAACTCCTCTGGAGCAACAAGGCAATGGGCACCCCGCCTCCTGCCCTGACCAGTCATGCCCAATGGATGTCCCTCTGTCCCCATTTCCAGCGTTCCTTGATGAGCTACAAGTCTATCCTGGTGATGCGCTCCATCCCTGAGCTGCTCCAGGGTCCTCCAGACAGTCCATCTCTAGGAGTGGCCCGGCACCTGCGAGGGGAGGCCAGTGGCTCCTCTAGCTCATCATCTTCCTCGGACAATGAGCTTGCGCCATTTGCCAGGGCTAAGTCGCTGCCACCTTCCCCTGTGACTCACTCGCCACTGCTGCACCCGCGGGGCTTTCTGCGGCCTTCGGCCAGCCTCCCAGAGGAGACAGAGGCCAGCATGCCCACTGCTGATGTAGCCACACCCGCGTCCCCCCAGGGTGCTGGGCCTCCAGCAAGCCCAGGTTGTGTGCCCCGGCACAGCGTCATCAGCAGCTTGTTCTACCAGCAGGCTGGGGAGGGGGCAGAGCGTGGGAGCAAAATGTTGGGTGCCAAGAGGCACCCAGCAAGGAGGCGGCACCTGCTAAAGGGAGGGTACATTGCAAGGGCACTACCTGGTCTGCGAGAGCCACTGATGGAGTACAGCTTGTTGGAGGAAGAGGCTGCTAGGGAAGAGCAGGCCTCTCTGATGACCAAGACACCCTCCTTCGAGACTGCCCTGCGACTACCTAGTTCCACTGTCAGAGAGGTCCCAGGCCGAAGCCACTCCCTGGACAACCCACCAGTCACTACCGGCCCCTCTCCTGAGGCATGCAAAGAACAAGACCTGTTCCCACCCTCCTCGGGATTGACTCATGAAACCACTGCCAAGGACATGGGGCACAAAGAGGGGTTCTTGCAGGAGTCTGTCCCCTTTCCACCCACAAGTGGTGATGTGAGGCCTGTTAAGCAAGAGGGATCATCCCAGGACAGTTGTAGAGGGAAACCAGCCCCTTCCTGTCACTCTGAACTGGGTTCTGGTCACCAGGAGGGCTGTGGCCCTCCGTCATCACAATTGCTTGGCTCCTTACCTCCACAGTCACTGAAGAAGGAGTTCTCAACATCCTGTGGCCTACTCTTATCAGAACAGCCTCAGGCAGCCCCATTCCCAACCCAAGCAAGCCCCCTTCTGGGTTCTGAGAAGAAACCCCAGGCTAGCTCTCTATCTGAAGGGCCAATTCCAGTTCCTTCCAGTTCCCCAGGGTCAGCCTCCCAAGTAGGTGCGCCCCTGGATACTAAAGGCTTGTCTGAAGCTGGGGACACATGTGACTTCACACCTCCTCCACAGCGGCCTCAGGAGCAGGCCACCACCCGGAAGTTCTCCCTGGAATCTCGTGGGGGCTATGCAGGGGTGGCAGGCTATGGCACCTTCGCCTTTGGTGGGGATGCAGGGGGGATGCTAGGGCAGGGTCCTCTTTGGGCCAGGATGGCCTGGGCTGTGTCCCAGTCCTCAGAAGAGCAGGATGAAGCTGCAACTGAGAGCCCTCAACCTCTGGAGAGCTTGGGGCCCATTGCCGAGGCCAGTGGGGTTCCCCTAAGGACCTCTTCAAGCCTCCCCCCATGGGAAGAAGTTGAGCAGGTTTCCCTGGTACAGATCCGGGATCTGTCTGGGGATGCAGAAGCAGCCGACACCATCTCCTTGGACATTTCTGAGGTAGATCCTGCCTACCTCAACCTCTCTGATCTATATGACATCAAATATCTACCATTTGAGTTCATGATCTTCAGGAGGGTCCCCAAACCTGTAGAGCAGCCAGAGTCACCTGGCTCGGAAACTGAAGCCGGGCAAGGGCTGGCAGATTTCCTGGAGGAGGCCGTGTGGCCCTGGCCAGGCGAGCTGGGACTGCGTGCTGGACTGGAGATTACGGAGGAGCCAGGGGAGCCAGGGGACCTGGAAGCACTGCTAGGCGAGGCTGCCGTGGGCAGGAAGCGCAAGTGGTCCCCCTCCCGCGGCCTCTTCCAGTTCCCTGGGAGGTGCCTGTCAGGGGAGGAACCAGTGGAGCTTGGGCTGCGACAGAGGGTGAAGGCGTCCATGGCTCACATCTCCAGGATCCTGAAGGGCAAGCAGGAAGGTAACCTCCCCCATCATCTGGCATGTCTGTGTCCCTCGTTCTGCATCCACGGGGTTTCCAGGTTCTCTTGTGCCTTCTCAAGTCCCCATTGGCCTCCTCTTCCTGTTCCATATGACCCACACCTCCCAGCCTGACCCCATAGGTCTTGACTTAAATCCTGTTTTCCTCTCTGCAGCCCTGACACCCCTCCTTACTGGGTATCTGAGACCATCTCTGATACATATTGGGGGGGGGTGCAGACCTTTGAAGAGAGAGAGGGATCAGACCCCAGATCACTGGCCCAGGAGCCACCCTAAACCCAGATCCTCTGACATAGCTCTCAGGGACCCCAGAGCCCCTTCATCTTCAGAGCCTCCATAACCTCTGACTTTCCCTACCCCAGGGCCAGCCTCCCAGCCAGATTTCACAGGTAGAGGAAACTGATGCCATCCTGTTTCTCCCCCTGAGCTCCTGGGCTTCTTTTCTTCCACAGGTCCTGAGAAGGAAGGGCCTCCCAGAAAGAAGGCAGGCCTAGCTTCTTTCCGGCTATCAGGCCTGAAGGGCAGGGACCAAGGTAAGCAGGGATCACAACTGCGGGAGTCCAGTGTGGGGTTCTGGTATAGAGGGCTAAGCTTGGAAGGCTTCTGTTGGAGCTGAGCAGGGTCCAGACTGGGCTGTCTGGTCAGGCAGTCTTCTCTCAAGGCTCTTCTTTTCCCCCTTCTCAGCACCATCCTTCTTAAGAGAACTCTCAGACGAGTCTGTGGTCCTGGGCCAGTCAGTGACACTGGCCTGCCAGGTGTTGGCCCAGCCAACTGCCCAGGCTACCTGGAGCAAAGGTAAGGAGCTGTCCTGGAGTTTGGGTGCTGGGTTGGTGTGGACAAGCAAGGACACACAGGTCCAGCAGGATGCTGAGGCTGTCTTGGGAGGAAAGCCAAGGCTGGTTTTGTCTTGTCAACAGATGGGGTCCTCCTGGAGAGCAGTGGCCACCTCCTCATCTCGTCCACCCTGAAGAACTTCCAGCTGTTAACCATCCTGGTGGTGAGGGAGGAGGACCTGGGCACATATACCTGCTGTGTGAGCAATCCGCTGGGGACAGCAGTCACCACAGGCGTCCTCCGGAAAGCAGGTGTGTGGTCCACACTGGAAGTCTCCACCAGGCCGTGAGGGCTGGGCTGGGAGTTCTGGGACATCTCATTTTGCTTAGTGAGCAGGACAATACTGGCTTCTTATCTGAGGGTCCATGGAACTTGAGGCTTGTAGGGAACTCGAGAAAAGTCAAAGAAGTAGATAAAGCTGCTTCTACCACATCTAGTGCCAGAGAGTCTATTTGTGTCCTCCACTGCTGGACAGAAAGCCCTTACACATGCCTGAGATATGAACTTCCTCTCCTGACTACGCCACCTCATCTTCCTGTATTGCTTTCTGGTTCACATAGCATCCGAGGGCACTTCTCGGGTGATGAAGACAGGGACTATTGGCCTAGCTGTGGGACCAGTCCAACACTGATTGGCCTGTTAGCCTTGGGCTAGGGCACTCAGCAGAGATGAGGCACTAGCCTCATCTCATAGGGTTGCACTGTGCCCCAGTGAGGTGGCCAGCTGAGAGGGATCTAGACAGAGACTGCCAGGCAGGTGGACCCCCACATTTAGGAGAGGTGCCAGCCTCTTCTCTTCACCCTAGCTTGAAGCCCCTCTCCATTAAATGACAGAACAAGTAGAGGGCAGGCCTGGCAGCTGTTGAGAGTGAGACAGGCGTGGCCTGAGGTGAGAGTTGAGTGTCCATTGCCCTTTCAGAGCGCCCTTCATCTTCTCCGCGCCCCGAGGTGGGGGAACTATACATGGATGCGGTGCTGCTGGTCTGGAAGCCTGTGGAATCCTGTGGCCCGGTGACCTACATTGTGCAGTGCTGTATAGAAGGTACAGGTTTCCTGAGGCTTGGGACTTTGTGAAGGGTTAGCATGGAAAGGCACTGTGGGTGTGTCTGCTCTCTGTCTGTGGGTGGCCTCAGGAGAGGGGTTTCCTTGATTCTCCACAATGGCTTCTTACTCTCTCCTGTGTGGTCAGGAGGCAGCTGGACAACCCTGGCCTCTGACATCTCCGACTGCTGCTACCTCACTGGCAAGCTGTCCAGGGGTGGCATGTATACCTTCCGGACAGCATGTGTCAGCAAAGCAGGAATGGGTCCCTACAGCAGCCCCTCAGAACAGGTCCTCCTCGGAGGGCCCAACCACCTGGGTAAGCTTTGGGACCCGTGGGGCCAATAAGGGTGGCCATCAGATCAGGCATAGACATTCTCTTGTTCATGCATGATCTACATGCTTGCATTCAGCATTCACAGTCTGCACTCCCCGGGGGTCCCATTGTCCTCCTGTCCCTCTTCACATACTGACCCCCCTCATGTCACCCTGGCAGTTGATCACGGTTGATTTAGACTTTACTGGCTGTTGTGTTTGCATTTGATGGAAGAGTCCTGCTGTGGTTGATTAGAAGTGCATGGCGTAGACTCAAGAACAGTGGCTGTCGTTTGATTGCTATCCCATTCCATCTGGAATGTTCTCTGCCATTATCACAAATGCAATTTGCTAAGATAACAGATTCCATCATGACCTATCCAAGTTTCTCCTCTAACACACAAAGTTTAGTTCTTCAGGAAACGAGAGGTCAGAGTGAGGGGAGCTTAAAGGGCTATTTTTGTAGTGCTTGGAAAGGTACTGAGAGATGGTGGGAGGGACAGGGCTGCCTGGATGTTCCTCCCTAACTAGGTCCCCTGTCTCACTTCTCACAGCCTCTGAGGAGGAAAGCAGCCGGGGGAGGCCGGCCCAGCTTCTCCCCAGCACGAAGACCTTTACCTTCCAGATGCAGATCCGGAGGTGTGGGGTGTTTGTAGAAGGTGGGAGGGTGGAGACACTGTCCCCCAGCTCTTCCCGGGGGCTTTCCATGACCCATATTCTAGAGCAACTGCCCAGCCTGTCTGTCATTGACCCTTCCCTTATCTGCTCCCTGAGCTTGGTCCTTGCTGCTCTAAGTGTGTGGGGACTACTCAAGCTCTGTTTCCTTCCCATAGGGGCCGCTTCAGCGTGGTGCGGCAGTGTAGGGAGAAGGCGAGCGGGCGGGCCCTGGCGGCTAAGATCGTTCCCTACCAGCCTGAGGACAAGACAGCTGTACTAAGAGAATATGAGGCACTTAAGAGACTGCACCACCCACATCTGGCCCAGCTCCATGCCGCCTACCTCAGTCCCCGGCACCTGGTGCTCATCCTGGAGTTGTGCTCTGGCCCTGAGCTGCTACCCTCTCTGGCGGAGAGGTGAGGGGGGTAGCCTGGTCTGCCTGGGAGACAGTCAGTCTTGCAAGCAGAGATCTCTGGGAGGGACTGTGAGAACTGTCTGACCCCATCTAGCTGGGACTCGGCACTGGCCTGCCAGGGCAGTGTTCTCAGCCTTCCCATGTGTGCCAAGCCCTGCTAGGATACCCATCCTACCTGCCTGGGGCCTGTTCTGAGCCTTCTGTGCCCCTAGGGACTCCTACTCAGAGTCTGATGTGAAGGACTACCTGTGGCAGATGCTGAGTGCCACCCAGTACCTGCATGCCCAACACATCCTGCACCTGGACCTGAGGTCAGAGAACATGATGGTCACCGAGTACAACCTGCTTAAGGTTATAGACCTGGGTAATGCCCAGAGTCTCAGCCAAGAGAAGGTCCCACCCCCTGAGAACTTCAAAGACTACCTGGAGACCATGGGTACGTATATGACTCCTGATCTGTTGGGGCCAGGAGGAAGTTCTTCCCTACCTGTCTGCCCTCACCCCCAGCTCTACTGACCAGCCTCTCACTAGAGCCAGATGCTCATGCCTATTCACTTGGGCCCAGATGCCAGCTGGCTCCTCCGCTGACATCTACCACCTGACCACCCATGCTTCTCTGCAGCTCCAGAACTTCTGGAAGGTCAAGGGGCTGTTCCACAGACGGACATCTGGGCTATTGGTGTAACAGCCTTCATTATGTGAGTCCCTCCGGGGTGTCTGGGGAAGCTATGCTAGGTGATTGGGTCAAGTTACAAACGCAAAGCTATGTGCACCGCCACAAATATAACCAGAGGTAAATTTGGTCCCTATACATCCCCATCCTCTACGGGGAGCTCGATGCCCCAGTATCTCCTCTCCATTCAAGGGTAACCGAGTCTCCTGTGCCTGTCACCCACGCAGGCTGAGTGGCGAGTACCCAGAGAGCAGCGAAGGGACTCGCGATCTGCAGAAAGGCTTGCGCAAGGGACTCATTCGGTTGAGTCGCTGCTACGCGGGATTATCAGGGGGTGCCGTAGCCTTCCTGCAGAGTTCATTGTGTGCTCAACCCTGGTAAGGAGCTTAACCTGTGCTCCGCCACGCCCCACACCCTCTACTGCTCTGGCCGGTCCATCCCACGTCGCCAGCCCCACCCACCGTGCCGCCCTTCCTTCTTCGCTTGTCTTACCCCGCCCCAAGCCCCGTGTAGCCTAATCCTCAGACCCTTGCTGATCCACTCTCTCTGCTTCAGGGGCCGCCCGTGCGCTTCCACCTGCTTGCAGTGCGGGTGGCTGACAGAGGAGGGCCCCACGGGCTCCCGTCCCACGCCCGTAACCTTCCCCACCGCGCGGTTGCGCGCCTTTGTGCGCGAGCGCGAGAAGCGGCGGGCACTCCTCTACAAGAAGCATAACCTGGCCCAGGTGCGCTGAGGTCCAGCTCTACAGAGCAAGATGTGCCAGGCCACATGCGGACACCGGTCAATAAAAGATGCAAAACAGCCGAAGAGTGTTGTTTCATTGAGTCACCTCCCTGGTGTTTGGGATTTTCATTCATAGTGTGAATTTGTGCCCCAAAGCAGGTCCAACCACCCATCCTCAATAAGCCAATTAAAATGTGGCTCCATCGGGAAGAGTGACACTGAAATATAGCAAACCCCTCAAATCGATCTTCAGCATCTGAAGAAAGATTAAAGTTTAATAGAGGGCCAATGATATGCACATCTAAGCAGTGCTGGCCAAGATGCAGTCTCGCCCACCAGTCATCTGGGTTTTAGTTTCATCTTGTAAAACGCTCTGACAGGCTTAGAACTGTTTGAAATCTGGGAGACAAGAGTTCCCCCCTGCATAGTGTCATTTCCTGGGGGTTGGGGTGGGGAACTTCCATTTCTTTGGGGTCACTTGATAAACTTGAGAGACATGGGTGTCTCTTTAGAGCGCCACTGCTGCCAGACTGGTAACTAGTGGAAGCTGCAGGAACCTTTGGCTCCTGAAGCCCTGGTAGTGCCCTCATATCCCTCCCAGCTGTTCATGCATTTCTATTAACCTCGGAGGCCTCCACTGTTCACAAAAACCTACTGGCCTCTCTCCTGGCCTTGTGTGTAGTGTGTGCCTGAATCTCTTGGTCTCATTAGTTCTTAGATAAAAGGTGCAAAGTGGCCAATCAAGAAGTACTGCTGGCCATGAACCTCCTGGAGGTCTTGTCTTGGGATTGCTGGCTCAAGGCCATGGTAAAAACCAGGCCACCCTCAGTCTTCCTATTGATCCCTCGTCAACCTGACCCACAAATACATCACTATTAAGCCTCAACTCTTACTTTCTTATTCATCCCCAAGATCTAAATAACTTTAAAAGTCTCACAGTCTTTGCAAATTCTTAAAACTTCAATCCCTTTAAAATATCCAATCTCTTAAAATTCAAAGTCTTTTTTACAATTAAACATCTCTTAACTGTGGACTCCACTAAAATACTTTCTTCAAGAGGGAAAAATATCAGGGCACAGTTACAATCAAAAGCAAAATCAAACTCCAATCGTCCAATGTCTGGGGTCCACTCACAATCTTCTGCATTCCTCCAAGGGTCACTTCTCCAGCCCTGCCCTCTGTAGCACACAGCTTGTCTTCTAGGCTCCAGCTGCCTGTACTCCACCGCTGCTGCTATTCTTGGTGGTCACTCATGGCACTGGCATCTCCAAAACACTGCTGTCTTCTGCTGTAACTAGGCTTCACCAATAGCCTCTCATAGGCTCTCTTCATGGTGCCAAGCCTCAACTCCTTTGCATGACCCCTTCAGTCCTGGGCCATCAACTGCAACTGAGGCTGCACCTTCACCAATGGCCTTCTGCGGCCTCTCACAGTGCTGAGCCTCAGCTGCTCTCCATGACCCCTTCATGCCTTCAAAACCAGTACCACCTGGGTGACTCTTACACAGCACCAAGTCCTGCTGCAGCACAAGGTACAACCTTGGCTATCTCTGGAACATAGCCTCTGTGCTCTCAGAAAACACTTCCCAGATTTCACCTCAATGATGCTGGTTTCTTCTTAATCACCACTAATTTCTTAGCTCCAGCTAACCAGCATCAATAGTTCCCATAATGCAAAGGTTTCACTTTAGTGGTTCTGGTATCTTGTTAATCACAGCTGATTCTTCAGTCCTAGCTAATCAAAACCACAGAATCTTCCTAATCAAAATAGCAACAGCCCTGATAAGAGTCTTTAATCTTCCCTCTGAAATTTCACAAGCCAGGTCTCCATCTTCTGCACTGTTCTCAACATTATCTTCCAAGTTCCTACACAACATCCCACAGTGCTCTTAACCCCGAATGGATTTTCTAGCTCAAAGTTCCAAAGTCCTTCCACAGTCCTCCCCAAAACATGGTCAGGTTGTCACAGGAATACCCCACTATGCTGGTACCTATTTGTCTTAGTCAGGTTTCTATTCCTGCACAAAACATCATGACCAGAAAGCAAGTTGGGGAGGAAAGGGTTTATTCAGCTGACATTTCTACACTGCTGTTCATCACTAAAGGAAGTCAGGACTGGAACTCAAGCAGGTCAGGAAGCAGGAGCTAATGCAGAGGCCATGGAGGGATGTTCCTTACTGACTTGCTTCCCCTGGCTTGCTCAGCTTATTTTCTTATAGAACCCAAGACTACCAATCCAGAGATGGTCCCACCCACAAGGAGCCCTCCCTCCTTGATCACTAATTGAGAAAATGCCTTACAGCTGGATCTCATGGAGGTCTTTCCTCGACTGAAGCTCCTTTCTGTGATAACTCCAGCTTGTGACAAGTTGACACAAACCCAGCCAGTACACTAATCAATAAAAATATTAAACAGACAACTGTCAAAAGAAGTACAAATAGCCAATAAACCCATGAAAATATTCAATGTTCTTAGCTACTAGGGAAATGCAAACCAGAAGTACATTGAGGGGCAAGGTGTGGTGGCTTTTGAGACAGAGTCTTGTGTGGCTCTGAGTTCAAGGCCAACCTGGTCTACATAGTGAAACTTTGCCTCAAAAAAATAGCAACCATAGTTGTTCTCTGATAGAACCGAAGTTCTATCTTGCTTCAGTCAGAAAGACTGCCAAGGAAACCAGTGAGCTGGAGAGGTGGGCTAAGCTGTGGTTCTCAGCCTGTGGGCTGCACATCAGATATCCTGCATACCAGATATCTCCATTACTATTCATAACAGAAGCAAAATTGGTTATAAAGTAGCAACAACATAATTTTATGATTGGGGGGTTACCACAACGCGAGTAGCTGTATAAAAGGACATTAGGAAGGTTGAGAACCAATGTCTTAGAGGTTAAAAGCACTTGCTGTTCTTGCAGAAGACAAAGAGTTTTACTTTACTTAGGTTGGCAATCTGTGTGACAAGACTTTGACTTAGGTCTGAGGAATACAAGAGTGAGCACAACAGGAGAGCAGCTCCCGAGAACCCCAGCCTCCTCCTGCTCTGAGGGTCTCACTGCTTTCCTGACCAACATCTGGCTCTCTGGTAATGTCTCATTTCAGAGTTCCCCCACTGCTGGGACAGGACTCAGACCCTGCTCCAGCACAGCCCACCCACTACATTAATCTGTCCTTCATCTCCTTCACTGCATGGAGTCTGCTCCCCATCAGGACATGGGAGTTCCTGGCTGTATGTATATTCCCTGGACAAGGACCATTTCGGACTTAAAGAAGGGAGTATTTGGCTTTGGTCGTGAACTTCATCCTTCCTCAGGACCTGTCTCCTGCTCTTCTCCAAAGCCTGGGCTAGGAGCACATGTTGGTGTCAAGCCCACGACTGTCTCATCTGTTTGTCAGGGTCTCCTGTTCCAGAAATCACAAATGCAGCACAGGGTCTACAAGTCACAGCCAGTGCGACTGCACAAAGCCGGGTGCTGTACTCATCTGCTACACTTTCCCTGCCTGGGACAAACACGTGGAAGTGTCATGGGGGTCCTCCTCAAAATAAAACTGGTGACAGGAAAAGGGCTAGTTGATGAGCTATACAAGGTCCCCACTAACCCCCAGGGAGCCAAGTCCTTTTGGAGTGTCATACATATCCAACATACATGATAGAGAACATATGGGACCCCCACTTTATCATGCCTGTGTGGGAAAGAACTGTGTGTCCTAGGTCTGGTGGCCAGTGACCCTCTTGCTTCTTCAGTGACCGAGTATCTGCCTGGCATGTCAGCTTTTTTTCTTTTAAATACATTTTTTTTAGTAGTGTGTTTAAGAGAGGGGTTTATCCAGCATGTGATTGCAGATGCCCTCAGCAGCCGGGTGTGTAATTCCCTTACAGTGGCAGTTACAAGCTCCCTAACATGGGAGTCGAAATCAGTCAGTTCAAACTTTGCAAAACCAGTGTGTGCTTTTACCAGCCCAAGGTCTTGGTTATTTACCCACAGCATAAGCAGAGGACACTATTTCAGATGAGTTTATTTAAATGTTTCCCTTTCAATAAATAGAAGATAAAACTCCCAGAAGTGTAATACAAAAGCAGTCACTCCTGGCTCCTGGGCACTTGGAACTGTGCATCACAGTCTGCAAAGCAGGCAACCAGGGACAGTGTACCCCAGCCAGCCAGCCACCAGGGAGGCCCTTCTGAGGACAAAACCAGACGAGTCTCAGAACGGAAGTGTCACTTTGAGTTCTACTTCTGGGCCCCTTACATGCTGAATATAAATTCCTTTAGGATTCAACCCCACTAGACTGTTTCATCTCTGGGGCCAGGCGACTGCCCTCTCTTTGTTGCCACATCCAGCAAGGTCAGGACTCTGAGCAGCCTTTCCATCTAGTAACCCAAGTCCTGAGATGCTGTGAGCTTGAAGCTGGCTCCCGACCTAACCTTACCCAGTGTCATTTCAGGGACTGTGTGGTGTGCTTGGCAGGCAGGCCAGACTGCTGCAGAGCAGTGTGGACAAGCCTTGATTACTTCTGGAACAGTCAATGACATCACAGGGGCCCAGATTCTGAGGTGCTGGTGACACATGGGACTTAGGGCTTTGGTGAGAGCTTTTGGCACTAAGTGGCATCGGGGGCAGGGAGGACCCCCAGGAGGGCAGAGTCCATCCCAGTGTACTCTCACTCATACCGTCTCTGAGACCGAGAACTCGTGTCTCCCATGTGTGGGCAGAAAGGCACTGTGTGCTCCTCCTAATGCACACAGCATGTCAGCTGGTTCCTGGGTCTCTGCATGGCCAGGACAAAGGACCAGAAGAGGTGAAGGGACTCTTCTAGGTCTGGGTCACTGTGGACCAAGGGTGTCCCCAGATACACCTATCAGCCTGCAGATGGTCATAGGGGTCGGGCTGCTCGACAGAGGTGAGAAGAGGGGCCGGAGTGTACCTGAGAAGGGGGTCTCAGGGAAGATAAACAGCAGCGACCCATCTGTGGCACTGTAGAATGAGAGATGGCCAGCTTCATAGTCCAGAAAAATCCCTACACGCTTGGGAGGGTCCCGGAGCGGGGAGAAGGCCCGCTCATTGGAATTATAGAAACTCCCCAGGAACACCAGGATCCAGAATCCATTGCCAGCTGAGAGCTCCCCCTTCTCCTTCCTGTTAACAGTTTCTTTACACACGCCAAGCGCCCAGCTGGTTTGGTCCCCGACTTCTACCTCCCAGTAGTGGCGGCCGGAGGTAATGCGCTCCTGGCCCAGCACACAGGGGCCTGGGTCGAACCGCTCTGGGCTGTCAGGCAGGGCCTGCCGCTGTTCACCTCGCTGCACACTCCTCCGGTCCTCAGATAAGACCAGCTCGGGGTTGGCGGTGTCCGGGTCCAGGGTTATGTCCCCTGTGTAAAGGCCTGAGGTCAACCAGACTCCCAAGTCAGCCCCCACCGCTCTAGCAATCAGCCAAACCTTTCCTGGCAGTCCACAGGGCTATTTGCTGGAGCCTCAGGCTTAAGTAGCTACCCCCAGTGGAGACCTTCCCTTCTCTGGGAGAAAACACCTAGCTCTATCTTAACTCTAGAAAGCAGTCCTGCATCTGCTTCTGCTATCAGGTATTCTGACTGCGTTTTCGTTTACCTTTTGAGAGGGTCTCATGTAGCCCAGGATGGAGTTGCTGAGTCCAGGATGACCTTCTGCCCCCACCATGTCCTGACCACTTCCCACATTTGCTCTTTCTTTCAATCTCCAACAGACAGTGGGTTTGGGTTGCAGCTGTACCCGAGGCCCCTCAGCATTCTGGTGGTCCCCAGGGTAACACAGAGCTGCTGTTTCCTCCCAGACCACAGTCCCAGCTGATTTCTGGTCTACCTACCTCTGGGTCTGACCTTGGGCTAGAAGCAAGGGCAGCAGTCCCCCGGACAACCAAGACTTAACAGCAGTCCATCCCTGGCTCCAGAGAAGACCTGAAAATCTGCTTTGCCAATCCTAAGAATCTCCTTACATCACACTTGAACTTCTGTTCCTAAGGTGGCTCAGGCGGGGTCTGTTGATCACCTCAGGATGGTGCTGGCCACCACAAGCCAGCTGTGGGACAGAAGGAATCTCAGCCTCATTCATAGGCTCCAGGGAGAATATAGGTGCCAGGGGTCAAGTCTGCTCACAATGATCTGGCATACTATGCCCACAGAAAAGAACGTCCCTAAAAGCTCCTCAAAGGTTGGGTCCAAGGGGACAGTGAGCTGAAGGGAAAGTCCTCAAAGTGCAGGAGGGTGTGTGCAGTGAGCGCAGGAAGGTTTCCTGCCTCTCTCCAGCCTTACCCACCATCTCTTCCTTATCTGTAGCTTCTTTAGCAAACTGTTAATACTAAGTAAAAGGACTCCTGGATCTTGTGAGCCACCTAGCAAATCACCTAACATGAGATAGGGGCTGTGAGGACTCTGGAGTAAGAGCAGGGAGAGAGAGAGAGAGAGAGAGAGAGAGAGAGAGAGAGAGAGGGAGGGACGGAGGGAGGGAGGGAGGGAGGGAGAGGGAGGGAGGGAGGGAGAGAGAGAGAGAGAGAGAGAGAGACAGGCATTTTCTGGATCTTGCAAGTAGCATCTGAAGTAGGTCAGTCTGGTGGGACTGGGCCTGATGGGGAGTCGCTTGGTTTAGAAAATACACATGCTATCATGTCTAAAGCAGAGGGAAGTTTCTAGAGCTGCTGTTCCAAGCTACTGAATCCATTTTAAGTCCTGTGGCTCCCGACAGTTCTGCTCCCAGGATTGTACACCCACCTCGGAACCTCCGCAGGGTCTCCACCAGCCCTGGGACCCGGCACACGGTCCTCAGCTCCATGGGCACCACTGCTGGAGGCTGTAGCTTCACATCCTGCACCCTACAGGGGACAGCTCAGCTTCATGCTTGGGGCCAACAGCTGGGCCCCACCCACATCCTGCCCAGATGCCCAGGCTCATACCTGCACAGGGCGTCCTTAATGTCCTGTAGGGGGAAGAAAGTACACACTCAGTACTAAGGCTTGTTACCTGGTCCTGGTTCTCCCCAGATTACTCTGGCCCCATGTGACAGAGACACACACAGTGGGTCTGACAACAGGAATGCTGCGGGGTTGAGAGTCCTGTGTCGATATCTCCTGAAGAGGGAGACCACGTCTAGATCAAGTTCTGCTTCTTCCTTTCACTTATAGCAAACAATGGGTCACTGTCTACTCTGTCTACAGAATCCCAAACAGACTCCCTGTCACTCTTAGGCTAGGACAGGCATGTCTACTTCCCCCTAGATGGGGTGTGCTGTAAGGTCAGGATCTTCACTAGGAGTCCAGCCTGTGACCCCACTGTGTCCTCTTGCCCCTTCCCCCATTCCCCCTACAAAGTCCCTCTGGTGCCCCAACTTGGTCCCATTCCTTGGTATGCTTCCTTCTGTGTCTATTTACTAATCCACAATGGTATTTCACAGTCAGTAACCAAGCTCTGTCTCTCCGTCCCCTAAACCTTAGAATGAAACTGTATTTCAAGACAGAGCCAGGCTGTCAAAAACTATTATATACATCCCTATATAGAGAAGCCCCATATGCCCCACCGCCCAGGCTTACCACTGCTCTTGGTTAACCGTCTTAATTAGAAGGTAAGCCCCTACTGCTGGAGACTCAGCACACAGTGGTTGTAGGTCACGGAAAAACCAACTCGAACTGACCTGGAAATTCCATCCCTGATGGCTAGCTTTCATAGTACCAAAATCATCAACGGCTTCACTCGGAGGTTGACCATGGTGTAATGCCAAGGCAAGATGTGCCCACAGCGACAACAGTGGCATGGAGGCTATGGGGTAACTAGCTGCTTTCACTGGGTGTGAGGCCTGCTCCACAGGAGGAAGGAATTAATTCCTGGTATGGCTGGGGAGGCCACAGGCCCTAGAGGGGAACCTACTACTGTTGCTTTGTTAAACAGGCATCTGTAAACTGCCTTCAAATACTCATGCTTCTATCCATAGACAACGCTGCTCTCAGCTTGTCTAGAGAAGCCTGTCTCTCCAGTGCGCAGCAGCCGACGCAGAGCCTCAGAACTAGTTAAAATGCCAAGAAGAATGGGTGACCACTGAATATCCAACCCTAAGCGCATCATTTGTGTCTGCACGCACATACCCACCAGGCTCCCCACCACAGGCGAGTGGGGAGGGGGGAGTGAGGCTGGAGGAGAGCTGTGAGATGCTGTCTTCTGGACATGGCCCAGAACTCACAGAAGATGTGGTTACCCGCACAAGACCAAGCCAGTCAGTAAGTCCGGCACGAGTAGGGCAGGGGCGCGTTGGGCTGCTGGCAGGTTGACCAGCATATATGGGCCACACAGACTGGACTCAGTGGGTCATCTAAATAAAGAGAGTGAGGGAGAGAAGACAAAACGGTGGCAAAAGGATGTGCTGAGGGGTGCCGGGGTGTGGGAGGGGAGTCGGAGTGGACAAGAGCTACTGTATGGGTGTATGAAACTTAGAGAACCAATAAAATCTTTTTAAAAATCACTATTAGTGTTAATCACTTCAAATCTTATTGTTAAGTACTTCTAACATTCATTCACAAATGATTCACAAAGATGCTGAAGGGTGGGCCATTTATTCCCTAACTGGCAGCTGTTGGACTCCTGCTTGCTTCCCTAACTACCCAAATGTCATCTCAGCAGTCCACATCGTCCACATGCAAAGGCTGCAACACAATCAGCAAGAACAGCCTCTGAGTCTCTGCCTTCAGGAACTTGGGGTAGCACGCACCCCCTGGTGGCCTAGTGGGCGGCTACGACTGTTGTTAACTGATATAAAATCCTGTCTCTACTTCAAATGGCTGTTCAGCTCCCGTGGTATGTGGTGGGTTCAGAGGCACCCTCCTGTCTGTTTCTCCAGGATTCCAACATGTCTACAAAAGACTCCCTTCTAGTGGTTTCTTTTCACCTCATTTAGTGACACCGGCTGAGCTGGTGATATTTAAAGGCAGCAACAGAGACAGTAGATGTTGCCCCGTCAGCGGACTGAGAATGAAGAAGTGTGACAATATGCAGAGGGACAGAGAGAGAGAGAGAAGACAATAAGACTCAGCTAAAAAACAAATGGATTTAAGATACCAGAGACCTCAGGTCCTGGCTACCAGCAAGGTATCTGGGGAGATGTCAGATCCCTACAGTCAAAGGTCTGAGTGAGACGTTGGGCCAAGAGCTCTACACTGGCTGGTGTTGGGGGTCAAGGCTTGCCCAGAAGCTGCAGCAAGGGCGGCAGAGCCGTCTCCACTCCTTAGGCCCACGAGAACTGTGACACTTGCAGGCCCAAGGCCTACACGCAAGAACACCTAAGTGCCATGTGCTGCTGCCCCCTCCTGCCTGCCGCTACTGCTCGCCCCCGCCAAACAGGAAGGGAAATAGAAGCTCCTGCCAACCCAGAGTCTGTCTCTCTAGAGCAGTCTCTAAGATAGACAGCTGTGATTGGTACCAACCCAGAATCTCAGTCTCTCTAGAGCAGTCTCTAAGATAGACAGCTGTGATTGGTACCAACCCAGAATCTCAGTCTCTCTAGAGCAGTCTCTAAGACAGACAGCTGTGATTGGTACCAACCCAGAATCTCAGTCTCTCTAGAGCAGTCTCTAAGATAGACAGCTGTGATTGGTACCAACCCAGAATCTCAGTCTCTTTAGAGCAGTCTCTAAGATAGACAGCTGTGATTGGTACTAACCCAGAATCTCAGTCTCTCTAGAGCAGTCTCTAAGACAGACAGCTGTGATTGGTACCAACCCAGAGTCTGTCTCTCTAGAGCAGTCTCTAAGACAGACAGCTGTGATTGGTACCAACCCAGAATCTCAGTCTCTCTAGAGCAGTCTCTAAGACAGACAGCTGTGATTGGTACCAACCCAGAATCTGTCTCTCTAGAGCAGTCTCTAAGATAGACAACTGTGATTGGTACCAACCCAGAATCTCAGTCTCTCTAGAGCAGTCTCTAAGACAGACAGCTGTGATTGGTACCAACCCAGAATCTCAGTCTCTTTAGAGCAGTCTCTAAGATAGACAGCTGTGATTGGTACCAACCCAGAATCTCAGTCTCTCTAGAGCAGTCTCTAAGACAGACAGCTGTGATTGGTACCAACCCAGAATCTCAGTCTCTCTAGAGCAGTCTCTAAGATAGACAGCTGTGATTGGTACCAACCCAGAATCTCAGTCTCTCTAGAGCAGTCTCTAAGACAGACAGCTGTGATTGGTACCAACCCAGAGTCTGTCTCTCTAGAGCAGTCTCTAAGACAGACAGCTGTGATTGGTACCAACCCAGAATCTCAGTCTCTCTAGAGCAGTCTCTAAGATAGACAGCTGTGATTGGTACCAACCCAGAATCTCAGTCTCTCTAGAGCAGTCTCTAAGACAGACAACTGTGATTGGTGACTTGCACAGGACAGACATGCAGAGGAGTGACAGGTGAGAACATGGGAGAAGATGGAGGTCTCTGAACCAGGAGAGAGGCCTTGAGAGACACCAACCTCTATTATTTGTTTGTGGTAACTGTCCTAGATATGGCGCAGACATTTGGTCCCTGTGAAGCTGTTAAGAGGTGATGTGGCCTCTAAGAGGTGCAATCTGAAAGGAAGTGTGGGGGTTTACTCTTGGAAGGAAGTGCTGTCATACAGTTCTTACGAGAGCACATTGGTCTTTTCTGCTCCTCTTGCCTCCTGGCTCACCAAGCAAGCTCCCTCGTTCAGGTGCTTACAGATGATGTCAGTTCCCTAATGACACACCCAAGGGGCCACCCCCAAGCTGCCAGCATGCTGTTTGGACTTTCGGCCCCAGCCTTGGGTGTCTCAAAGCAACAGAATAAGTTAACATAGTAACCCCACGGACACCCTGGCCCTCTACTCTGGCCCCTAGAATCATAAGGAAATAAAGTTCTGTGTGTAAGCGCCTAGCCTACAGTACTTATCACTACAGCAGGGCAGTGCATGCGGCCAGCCAGCTGCCACAGGCCTTGGCCTTTTGGCCACAGACATGATAAATAACATGTCCCTGTCATGGGGAACGTTTCTGCAGATAGGATCATACTTTCAAGTTGCTAAAAAGGAGGGCTCTGAAGATGAATTCCCTGGAAAACATGAGAGGGTACACGTGCAAGGGCCTGGAGCTCACGGGGCCTGGTGTGGGCAAAGCAGCACAGATCTGACCCTTACCCACTTGGAAGCAGGTATGTTGGGGGTACCGGTACTCACATGCCTGAGGCAAGGTGGCACAACAAGGCCTTCTTTGCTGGGGTGACAGGAGAGCCTTGGCCTCCAAGGCAGGGAAGGGGTCCCTCAGACATATCTGCTGAGGATAAAATATTACCCTATGCTATAGAGCACATAGGCCTAGAGGGGCTACCGGCAGCCACCGATGGGTTCCATGGCCCCAGGCCTCACCTCTGAGTGACACTTGCCCAGAAGGTCATAGGAGACTACACCAGGCCTTAGAGATCTGGCAGAAAGACTGCACAGATAAGAGCGTGGCCCCCTCAGGCTCCCTCTTCACCACAGCCGATGAACAGCAGCTCACAGGGACAGAACGAAGCAAGGCCTGCTCTCCTAACCCCAAGACGTGGGCATAACCCACCCAGCATGCAGCAAAGGCTCTCCCAGCAAAGCTTGGTAAGAGTGGGGACCAGGGGGAAGAGACGCAGGTGGGGAGCAGGCAGTGGTGAGAGACAAATGGGACAAGGATGGGGGACAGACACAGGTGGCAGCGAGGGAGCCCGGTGGTGGGAAATGAGTGGATGGCTGAAAACAACCAAACACAGCGACGAATCCAAATCTGGTGCTCACACAGACCCTGGCACCCCCATTTCCAAGTCACCCCCTCTTCCTCTGATTTTCCAGCATTTTGCTTTCCTATAGCCCAGGAGGCTGACTGTGGTTAACAGTCTGTACCCTATCATGTCCGATGCACCACAAGACAGTTTGGTTTTTCCTATTTACTGTCTGCACCAGTGAGTCTCCCTAGTTGCAAACAGAGTATGAGCATCCGATCAGGGGGACATCACTCAAAAACCCAACGTGGTCCTTTCCCTAGCAACATACAGCAATGTATATACACCTTCAAGGAGGAGCAGGGCCTTGTGAGACCTTCTCCCACAACTGAGATTTGAATGGGCTCAGCACTCAAAAAAAGACAGAAAGACCAGGTGAGAGGCACATCAGTCACCCTGATTTAATCAGTGCAGAGGCTGTAAGCAAACGGAGAAATGTCACACTGTACCCCAGAAATAAAATACCCATCCTCATTAGCTGTCAGTTAAACACACAAAACACTCCCAGCACTCCAACCCCAGGGCTTCTCCTCATCTTCTGGCTGCCAGGGACTCTGCCATACTGACACAGGCCTCAGTGCTCCCCTAGTCCTCCCTCCAGGAGCTCAGAGAGCTATTTCTGTCTGTCAGGCTCCAACCATGACAGCTCAGGAAAGGCTGAAATCCCCGCGTGTCTCTTCCCAGTGAGGAAGTCCCTGCTGTGTACCTAGCATCTGGGCTCCAGAGGGAACACACCGCCTCTGTCCGGTATGGAGGCCGAGAGTCAGTCTCAGACCCCGGGATCTACACACCAGGTAGATGGCACTGGGGTGTGGGGGAGGGCAAAGCACAGACAAGCCCCTAAGGAAGGGGTCAGTGGACCCCACAGCCCCTATGTGACTTCTCAGCAGTCACCTCTGAATCTCATCGATGCTTCATGGTCCTCTAGACTACCCAGAGACAGAGTGTGGGGGACACGAAGAGAAGCCAAGATCTAGGGAAGAGTAGGCTAGAGCTCACATCTTAGGAATAATTCTAAGGGGAAAAGGAGAAGAAAGAGAGAGAGCGACGGAGGGGGGGGGGCGTATTGAGGGCTAAGGGACCAGCTACCATTTGAATGCCTCCCTCCAGATGCACATCAAAATGTACTCCCTACCATGAGGGATTATGAGGAGGGTGATTTGTCCTGAGGGTTCTGAGAGCCCCTCTCAGAGGCTGTTGTTTGACCTCAGTTCCCCGGCCTCACACTGCTAGAACAGAAAAGGATGGAGACAGCACCCTACAAACACACTTGAATATACAGGGGTGAGGGCAGAGCGGAGGGTAGGTAGCTGAAAGGGCGGAGTCGGAAGTCCTGCTGAGAGAGAGCTCTCAGGGATCTGAGAACAATGAGTACTTAAAGATCCTTCAAGCAGAACAAGTCCTATCCTGCCCCTCCCACTGAAAGCACTCAGTAGCTCAGCCACATAGACGTGGCTGCGTCCACTGAGGACAGCAACTGTGGTCAGCCTAAGAAAATGGGAAGCTGTGGGGAGGAAGCAGCGGGGTTGGGGGTTGGGGTGCACACTCGATGTTCCCCTTGGGGGCCTCCAGGACATTCCATCCAGCCCACTCACCTGCAGTAACCCCAGCGCTGGCAGCTGGCAGCGGCTCTCAAGCTCCGAGATGAGGGCTGCCAGATGAGTGCTCTGCTGGCCCAGCCTCGCGGCCCCTTCGCGCAGGCGCGGCAGCACCTCCAGCTCCTCTTCCTCCAGCTTCTGCAGCAGCTGCTGCTCCTCCTCTGCCAACAGGCGGCGCAGCCTCTCAAACTCGCCCAGCACATTCTGCCTCTGGCTCTCCACCATCTTCTGCAGGGCACAAGAGGGACAGCTGAGGGAGAAACGCGAGGCTAGACCAAGGACTGACCACCTGGAATGCTCACACCCCAATTCCACCACTCTAGGCTGATCACAGAATAGACCACCAGAAGCTGCCTAGACCCCGATATCTGACAGCACATCCAATCTGTCACCTGGAGCTGCCCAGATACCACTTAGGGTCATTTACAATCCAAACCCACCACCCCTAGAGCCCCCAGACCTCCAATCTACCACCCTTGGCTACCTAGACTTAAGATCCATTCCTGGGGCCAGTTACACTCAGCATCTATCACACAGGCTCTAAGCCCAGCCCCAGGTGTCAGCCAGACAAAGATGCCACCCGACAGCTAGACAGACTAAATCTACCCCAATGCCAAATACCTCCCTGACTCCTAAATCTACTACTGGAGACCTCCCCGTATCTGACGTCCATCCAAATCCGCCCTTGGGCATCCTCATGTGCACGCACACATTCCGGCTGGCGTGTCTCGGGGAGGCAGTCTGGCCACCGGCTACTGACTCGATACTCCCTCCTTCACCCCAGACCCAGCACCTGCCTGCCACAAGGCACAGGTTTCCTCAGCCTGGGCTTGGAACAGCATCGCATCCTCCATTTGTTTCCGCAGGTGCTCCAGTGACTTCTCCAGCCTCCCCTGGTGGGATGGAGACCAGGCGGTGCCATGAGAATCCCAAGAGGCATCAGGCCCTATAGGTGGGGCCCAGACACAGAAGTCTGCCTTTCCCCTCCTGACCTCCTATCCCAACCTCTTTCCCATTAGACTAAATGAAATCTGTCCGGACAACGGTAGATACATCGCCCTCCAATTGGCGGGTATCCTTCGGAATTAGCAGTAGCCCCTCTAGTGCGCTTTCTCTTTCCCAAATTCACCGAATATCATGGTTGAGGTTCCTCCTTAATTTTAGTTCTCAGCCCCATGGCCCTGGGATAGCCCTGCTCACCGCTGCAGACAGCTTGTTCCGCGCTCAGTGGGCGTGTCCAGGCTCTCTCAACAGGACACACCTACCAAGCAGGCACTGAAGACCCAGCTTTTCTCTCCCTTCAAGACACTGTCCCCTCCTCTTCTTTCCATCTGTGGTCACAGGGCTCACAGCATGTCAGAGGCTAAGGCTTGAGTGTGTCCCTCAAAATTCCACCACCAAGTGGTGGGCTAGACTTTTGGAAGGTGACTGGGACATGAGAGTAAGGCCCTCTCTTGTGGGCCCAGTATGAGCACTGAGAGGCCCCATGGCCTGCTTCTTTGGCACAAGCAACTCGTGATGTCATTTCTACAATTATTCTTAGTAATTATTTTCTTTATCTATTTACTATTCTCTCTCTCTCTTTCTTGATTAAAGCGACATTTAGTGACCTGGGAAGATCTAGAAGGAGCCTGCTTGATATCCAGAAATAAGATGTTACCAATAATATTAAAGGGAAGGCTGTTCATGAATTCAAGAGAAATGTATGCTACAGTCACTAGCTCTAGGTGGAAATCAAAGTAACCTAGAGCCGTGGGCTGAGATGAGTAATTCTGTAGCTGTTCCCCCAGTCTTAGTCTCAATTCGGTATAATAAAAATAGGAAAGTTTTGTTATAAAATTGAGGATGGAATAACATAAAGATATTTCCCAGAAAGAAAGCAATGGGTTCCTTGGGTTTAGGGATGATGGTCCCTAGGAATTCTCTATACAGGTTGGGTGAGGATGATTTTGTAGGCAGACAGATGGGGTCCAAAAGTTATAAAGACTGCAGGGTCAGCAGTATGATCTCATTTGCCCTTTATGAACCCTACTGTCTCATATACATCTGAAAGATAGGTGAATGCCCTGACTTTATAAACCCTACTGTCTCATATACATCTGAAAGAGAGGTGAACGCCCTGACTCTAGAGTTCAAGGGCTCACACGCCAAAAGCCAGCCTGTCAGTATTATATCTCAATTGTGTGTTTTCTTATTCACCTACCAGGTATCGCTAGTCCTCGACGACCCTCGACTCTTGTCGAGGCTGAAACCCGGCACCTTACTCTTGAGAATTCAGGCATATCCCATCACTCCACCCCCACTATTGCGTACACCTCCAGGTTACGTTCCAAGCTCTGCCTGAGTCTCCCCGGCGTTTTCTCCTGGAATCCAGTACCTCGTGCATGCTAAGAAGTGCCTTACCACTGAGTTACAAGTAGCCTTCTTCTTTAGTTTGCAACAGGGTCTTACACTGACTTTGAATTTATAGTAGGTCCTGAACTTTGATTTTCCTGCCTCAGCTTCTGTAGTAGCTGGGATGACAGATATAAGCAACCACTCCCAGCCATTTTCTCATTAAAAAAAAAATCTTTATTATTTTGATCATGAATGTCAGCAAGCGGAACGTGCACTTAAGTGGCCAGGCCTGTAGAGGCTAGACAGGTCAGATCTCCTTAGAGCTGCTCAGCACCTGAGTGCTGCAATCTGGAAGAACAGCACGTACGCTCTTTTAACCGCCCGAGCCATCTTGCCAACCCCTATTTTCAATGCTGAAGTCAGGAGCAGTATTGTTAAATAGCTGTGAAGCAGCAGCAGCAGCAGCAGCATGTGGTACACTTCGGCGAAGGCCTCAAGCTCTAGCTGCATTAGGTATCGATGCAGACTTCCTACCCTGGGTGTGGTGAGAGGGCAGTGAAGTCCAGGAGGCCCTGGGGTAGGCCTGGGCTCTCCCCTCAGCTCCTAGTTCCTGCCGATGTGAACCCTCCTCCCATCTTTTTGGTTCTACTGGAGAACTGGAGGGTCCCCTCTGGATACTACTCACTCATGGCCCCAGAGTCAGAGAGGGAACTCGTCACCAGAACCACGTACACCAACGTGGTCTAAAGACCCTCCATTCCAAGCTCTAGTGAGTGGAAGAATGGCTCACTGTAGACCCAGGTCACAGGTAAAAGCTATCTGATTTCCTGGTGTCACCAGAAAGCAGGCTGTGTCCCCACACCCAAACCCGCTCCTGTGCTGTGAGGATGTGGAGGAGAGGCTACTGAACAGCCACAGATACCTAAGCATGCAGAAGACAGAACATCAGTTCTGCAGGAGGGAGACACCCCCTCTGCCATTAGCCTCCTATTTCCTAGTCAGGTTCACAAGGTCTCTTTCTGGTAACTCCACACCTTTTGAGATAAAAGGCCCAGGGTAACTGCTTCTCTGAGTTTTTCTTGCTCTTTTCTTGTGTGAAGCCCTATGCAAGAGAAATTTAAAGTGTTACTTAAGGTGTAACTTTTCCTGCTGATCTGTCCTATAAGTTTGTTAAGTTCAGTGAACCTACCAGGGCAGAGGACAAAGGTTTTCTTCTTTGGCAATAGAGCAGGTTTAGAGTTGTCCCTTTAGGGCTTATTATGCCACTTGTGTAAAGATGTGGGTCCCTTTCAGCACCATCAAGGGGCTTGTGGTGGCAGGAAGGTAGACCTGCTACACCAATTAGTAAACCGGGTATGGACCAATCAAAATGAAAATCACAAGGACGCTCTCTGTTTATAAGCTCCAAACCTCTGTGTTAAAATCCAAAGCAAAGGAGACTTGGTGCCTGGTATATTCTGGTTACCTGAGTTCATGCTGTGATGGTAACATACAGGTCGAGTATCAACTCTGACATAGACTGACAACCAAACTGTTGATCTGACAGTGGGCCCCTTCACAAGTTCTTCCAGCTGAGTCAGGACTGACTACCAACACCCGGTTTTTCTCAGAATGCACGTGCATCTTACGTGCAACTAAGACAGGCTACATCCCGACCCCCTCACAGGATCAAGTTAACTGTAACTCACACTCCCTCAACTCAGGGCAGGGCAGTAACGGGACATCCCTTCGCAGCGGGCCTGGGCCGGATGCACCCGATGGAACGCACCTTGAGGTCGTCGGCCGCCTCCTGCAGCGGTCGCACCCGGTGAGCCCAGTGCTCCGATCGCTCGCAGGTGGGGCACAGGAGGCTGAGGTCGTCGCCGCAGAAGGTGGTCAGCGGCTCGCGGTGCGCGGCACAGACGCCCTGCGGGACCGGCGAAGGCGGGTGCAGGCGCCGTGCCATTTCTGCCATTTTGGCGAGCGGGCGATTGGGCCGTAGGTTTCTCTGCGCCGACAGCTCGCGGCACTCGGGGCACGCGTATGGACCCTCGGGCTGGCCCCAGCAACGACGGATGCACTCACGGCAGAAGTTGTGGCCGCAGTCGGTCATCACCGGGTCCGTGAAGTAATCAAGGCAGATGGCGCAGGTGGCCTCCTCCTGGAGGTTGGTGGACAAGTCTGGGGCGGCCATGGTTCTGGCGTCTGCGCCTGGATCAAGTTCTTCGTGGTGCAGGAGGATCAGGCTATTCCGAGGAGAGAACGCAGCGGGTGCGAGCCGGGAGCCGGTAGCAGCACTTTCAACCTCTTGGGTAGAGGGTACTTCCGGCACTAGGCTCGCAGACTTCCGCCGGAAGAGGAACCGTGGCGGAAGCAGGAAACTGGTTTTTATTATATTTTAGAACCCGCTTTTGTCTTAGATTGGCCACTGTTTATCACACGAGGGTGGGATCGAATTATAGTGCAAGAGATCGCGTTTTCGTGGTGACCTGTTTCCGCAGGTGGTGTCCCCGCGCCCCCAGACCCGGGTGCAGCAAACTTTGGCTGTGGGTTCTGTAGACAATCTCTTGTGCACTGTGTAAAAACATTCACCTGTCAATAAAATGGCCAATGAGCTTAGGCAGTCAATCAGGTGGGATATCTGGAAAAGAGAGGGGGCGGGGTGTATGCTGGAAATCGACACAGGCGGAAGTTTGGCCCTAGAACGCTGATGGAGATAGCAGCAAAAACTGAGAACCAGGTTACCAGCTACATGTGGCAGAACTTAGAATAGAATAACAGGATGATTAACGTATGCACTAGTGAGAGAACTAGTCAAAGCTTATGGTGATGACCGACTGCGGCCACAACTTCTTCGCGAGTGCATCCGACGTTGCTGGGGCCAGCAACTTAGAAAAGTTCTGGACAGCGGAAGCTGGACTAGAAAGTCAGGCAGGGCTACTCTAAGATTTCCCGTACCGGCAGCCTGTAAGCAACTGTGGGTAGCGAGCCGGAATGCACCCCAGCCTGCATCGGCAGCGGCCCGGGCGGTCTTGCACTCCCGCGGCTGCTGAGAGTCAGGCGAGGCGTGCTGAGCCTCTGCCGTGTCCCGCAGGTGAGCAGCTTCTCAGAGCTGCACGAACTTAGCGCAGTTTGCGACCCAGAGCTGGGGCAAATAGGCCTGGCTTCCAGCCGGTGGCTGCAGGTAAAGACCTAAAGCCCGTCATAAGCAGCAAGTCGAGGCGGCCTGGCCAAGGGCCGGCAGAAGGTGGAACCGATGGGGCAGCCTCCTGAACTGAGCTGAGGGGGTTAAGTTAGCCACCATAGACACTTGCTGGTCTGTGGAGCCTGTAGATGCACTAAGGGGCAAAAGGAACATTTTCCCGCAGCTGACGTAGGACTAAAAAGTCCCAAACTTCTGAACTGGTAATGTATTCAGTTTGAAAAAAAAAAATAGAGGAAAGAGACTAAATATAAAATTGTAGATAAATATCGTTTAAAATTGGTAAATCAAAGACTTTAAGGAGAGATTAAAGGAAAAAATATTTTCTATGTTAAAAATGGAAAGAAATTCAGTGGCACAGGGCATCTAGGTTCCATATAATTTTGTTATACATACCAGCATAGAAATAATTTTTTTTCAGTAACGATTACAATTTTATATGTCCTTTTTAAAGAGAGATCGAAAGAAAGCAGACTTACATAAGGAGAGGACTGGAAGATGGAATGGTAGGATACAGGCCTTAGGGAAAAAAATAAGAAAAAATTATAAATAAAAATGAGGAAAATTCTAAAGTAGAAGAGATACAAGAAGAGATGAAAAATGGAGACAGGCCATAAAAGAGAAATTGAATCTTTCGCTTTTTAATTTTAATGCTAATGCTGAATGCAAAAAGGCTACTAGACATTTAAGGGCCGGGTCTGCACCTCTTTATAAATGGGTGAAAACTCCTACGGATATAGAGTTTAATACTCACAATTCAGTTACTGTGGGACAAACAGCATGAAAAGCCCGTGGCCGCGGCTGTGAACGAGCACGCTGTTACCTAAAGGACTGGAGACAAATAGTTCCTCAGGGTAAATTCTATAATAATTCAGGGAAGAAGTTTCCTATGAAATGTAGAAGATGTGGAAGGAATGGATATAAGGCTCATGAATGTAGGTCATCCAAAGATAGTCAAGGCAATCCCTTAATGTCAGAAAACTAAGAGGCTTTGCTCCGGGCTCCTCAAAAAAACAACATGAGCCATTCATTTCCTATCCACCAAGGAAAGAGTATTCTGAAAAAACTTCTGAGCCTGGTAGGACAAACAACTGCCCAAAACTTAAGTAAACCATTTAATAGAGATGGAGCCGCTCTTACGGATAAAACGAGAGATTCTAAAGATACCAAAAATCAGATATTGTGACAAACTAGTATAAATGACAAGAGACCGAAGTTAAAATTACAATTGGATAGACTTGAGCTCAAAGGATTAATGGACACAAAAACAGATGTCACTTTAATAGGAAAAAAAAAGTCTTTAAAGGTTTTAAGAAAAATCAAAATGTCAGATGTTTTAATTATGGTAAATACGGTCAAAAGGGATTCCAGGCAAAGTGTTCCTAGAAACAATGTTTTTCAATGTTTGATTAGAGATAATCAAAAAAGACTCAGCCTTCTAAAATATACAAAAAAAAATGTGGCAAAGGCTGACAGGATTGTAGCTCAGCAGAGACGGACAGGGTAAGCCTGTGTTGGGGACACTCAGGGGCTGCCATCCCCTCACATGACATGGAGAGAAGTTTGTGTTACAGCGTGGTCAGATAATCCAAACCAACGTATAAAGATGGATAGCTTCCGTCTACTCAAAGAGCAAAGAATCATCTTTCACTGATGTGTGTGCGCTGCACATTGCACACTTATGCTAATGTGGAAGTGTATAATACCTTTGAAAGTTTATATGTTCACAGAGAAAAACCACCAGAAAAACAGCCCTGACAAGATTCACCTTGAGGATGCTGAGGTGTAGTGAGAGGACTGAGACAGGCTGACTCCATGACAGGCTTCAAACTGGCAGTTCAGGAGACTAGGCCTAGATCTCTGTTTCTCAGAACTGGGCAAGTGAGTTATGAACAACTCCAAGCCTCGGGCAGCCAATCAGAAAGTGCCCCACCGTCAGTAGCTGCCCCACTACCTGGCCAGAGGCAAGGGAAATGGTCAGTAACACTTTTCAGGCTTCTCCAGCAACAGTCAGCGCGCGCGCGCGCGCACACACACACACACACACACACAGCAGTGGTTCTGGAATGTCCCTACATATAGAGCCAGTGGATTAAGGTTACCTACCCTCCCTGGGATTCCCCCTAATATTGGACTTGTGAGCTCACTTGGTTGTCTCTCCATCTGGGTAAATAGTAGACCCCAGCACGCTGGACTTCTGCAGAATAAAACACTCTCTGCTTTTGCATCTATTTGAGTCTGGGGTATCATTCTTTGGCGAATCATGGACCCTTACAATATTTATTCCAGCATCTTGCCTGATCCTACCTCATACTGCCTCAATGACGTTTCCTCGAAATTCTGCATCCAGGATAGCTTCAAAGAAAGCTACTTAGCCCCAGTTAGTCAGCATCACAGACTGTTGTAGTCAGGACTTCAGTCAAGCCCTGAACTTTCTCATCACATAGAGACAGGACAGCAACTGCTATGGCTAGCTTTCTTAGGCTTTGACCATTTTTCCAGTTTTCTTGGGCCCCCAAAAGGAAACTATGCCCCAAATCAGCAGATGGCGATTTTAAGAGAGTGATACCCCATTCCCAAAAGCGGTGGTGGGTGATTGTTTTGGTAGTTGGATGAGTTATGGATGCTTGTCATTGAAGGGGCGTGGTTACAAGTCGTAATGGTCTTGGATTAGGGAGGAAACAATAATAGTTAGACTCAGATTTCTCTTTTTCTTTCCTCTATCCTTCCTCTCTATCTAGTGTTAAGGGGAAAAGGAGGGTGGGGGATATAGGAGTAATAGGAAAAAGGGTAGACTATTAAATCTACTTTTAGACCAAAAAGTATTAACAAGCCAAAAATCTTACATTGGTATATATCTTTGTATTTTGATGCAAAATTGAGGTTATATTTTGCTACAACGTACTATGTTTTCAACTCTTATTTGCGGTATTGTACCTAGGTGATTATTAAAAATGCAATATTAAGTTCCTGTTCTTTTAAAATGTGCTATTACAAACTGCTTGGGATAATTAATACAAGTTATTAGTCAATCAAATGTATGGTCTTATAGGTACTAGTGTAGTTATTTTCAAAATAAGTTTTATTTAGTCTACGGTAGATGTTTTCAAGGTTAATCAGATAGTGACTAGCCAGAAACAGACAATTCAGTTATAGATGGTTTTCAGAAACATCAGAGATCTACAGAATATGGCATTTAAAGATGTTTTATTATTAAAAGGCTTTTTGGCAATGATATAGGTCTGCTCCTGACAGAACCTGTTTTTCTATTTCAAAGAAAGATGAGCACCAAAGAACCTCCCTATGGAGTTTGCTTCCAATGTGGCAAACTGCTACTGGGCAAGAAACTGTCTGACAACTGCCTCAACTGCTGACAGAATGCTGTCCAAAATGCACAAAGTCAACTGCCGAGCTCTGCAAGGACAAGCTAGCCAAGTCCTTCATAATTCCTGCTGCACAGAAAAGTCTGTCAGGGATACTGGGCCAGAGGGCTGAAGACTGGTGCTCCACCATTATACAGGAACTTTGGGGGACTGTCAAAGCAGCTAGCCTGTCATTTCTAAAGTTTTGGAAGAGCTCGCCTGCACTTCCTACACACTCAGGTGATATATATTCCTTCTCAGGTCTCTGGAGTTGAAGACTAGATAGTTATAGTCTCACAATTAAGCCTAAATCGTTTAGGATTTTAAGTTTGTAATGCAAGTTATAATAGTTGATTTAGGTACAGAACTCTGAACTCACCAACATAGGGTAGATAACAGAATACTTTTCCAACGTTGCCAAAACATATGGACAGAACAGTTTGTTATTGTATATAGTTTATTTTGTAAGAAAAGGAGCCTTTTATTGGACTAAAAGGGGAAATGTAGAGACTCTCTTGCTCACTGTAAAAGCATTCACCTGTCAATAAAAGGCTTGTTGGCCAATGAGCTGAGGCAGGAAATTAGATGGGACATCTGACAGAGCAGGAGGAGGGGGATGCTGGGATAGAGACAGGTGGAAGATTGACCCCTGAACACTGATGCGTAGAGCAGCAAAACCCGAGGACCAGTTCATCAGCCATGTGGCAGAACTTACTCTAATGGGAAGATTAATTTATGAGCTAAAGAACAGCCAAGGTTTATGGCCTAGGTATTCGTAAATATATTTGAGTCCCAGAGTTATCCTGAGAGCAGGGTCTGTGAGAAAAGACACAGCATGCTAAAAAAAGGGGTGCAGAGTACTACTGATGCACCTCAAGGACATGGAAACCCGAGAGTGAGTTGGTGGTTTCCCTTTGCACTTTTACCCAGTGTCCGTAGCCCACGGACTGTTGTCGCTCAGAGCCTCCAGCACCACCCTCATGTCTGTGGCGGGCCGGCCCCAGTGGGAAACAAGATACACGTCACCCCAGAAGGGTCACAGTGGAAACTGCTATGCCAGCTCACCGCCTCACCTGAATCCTGGGGTGCTAGTAATTTGTAACAGGGATGGGAAGTTAGGGGTTCTTGGGGGAGGGTGTTAGGAAAGGATATGTGAGAGAGGGGGAGAGGAGCCCGCAATTATCTTAAGGGGGCTGGAGTGGGTGGGGCCCCACTTTCTCTGTCAGGGACCAGCGGCCAGAGAAGGGTGCTAGGAACCATGATATTAACAAGCTTGGGGGAGGGAGGAAGCCAAAAAGACCAACTCGCCTGGTGAGCAGGTATATATTTAGAAATGAGTCCACTCTGAGATAAGCAGGACTCTTTCCAAAGTTCCCCCATATAGCATCTTATCTGTAGTCGTTCTCACTTGAGCATTTTAATCTTGATTGTATTTCGGTTAGTTGCCCTGCCAGCACACGTATTAACTCTTAGTGCCCCAGAGAAGCCTGGGTAGGTGGCCACGGTGGTGAAGCAGCACCCTGCCTTCTGGGGAACCACGGCACACCCAGTGTCTGTGCCCGACCCCAAGCCTCTATCCTTTCACCCACATGGTCACTGTGGAGATGACCATTTGGCCCGACTTTGGAGCCCCCAAGCAGAAGAATGGTAGTAGCGGCCCGGGAAAGGCAGCCTGGGAGAAGCTGTGTAAGTGGGACCCATCGTTCACACTGTAGAAGGACACCTCCCCGGCCTGGAAGTCCAGGAAGATGCCCATGTGGCTGGGAGGCTCCATGAGAGTGACTGGAGTGGAACTGGGTAACAGGGACAGATGTTTCTTCCCCTTGGACAGCTGCACTACCCAGAAGCCATTTTCTGGGGACTTAAGCACCCTGTCCTTCCGGCTCACATTGTTCCTGCACACCCCCAAGGCCCAGAATGCGTCCCCGGTGAGATTCATGCCCACTTCCCAGTAGTGCCTTCCAGAGGAAAAGCTCTTCTGCCCCACAGCGCAGGGGTAGGCCAGGAACCGGTCCTTGCTGTAGGGGGTGCTGCCCTCTGGCGGTGGGCTCAAGTACCGCCTCTGGCGACTCTCGTACAGGAGGAGATAGGGATATGCTGAGCTGGGGTCCGGCATCACATCCTCTGCAGAGGGTCCAGGTGGACAGAGAAAAGTAGGGGTCATTCGAGGTAGATGGGCCAGAACCCTCAAGATGGCGGGGTGGGACACGGTGGTCAAATGGCTCTTTTCCATATCCACCGAAAAGCCTCCCCTCTCCCAGTGCCAGCTGTTCGGGGTTCCCTCAGGGTTCTACACTACAAATCCCTCTGGCTATTGAAGACGGTGAGTCACCAAGACTAAACGGGGCAAACTTAATTCAGCAGTCAGACTTGGAAAGATGGTAAGTACAGTTTAAGACACTAATTTCTAGTTGGTAGCTCTGGTCCAGTGTGGCATCCAGGTAAGGCAGAGAACTGGGGTCCTTGGAGACCTGGGTCTCCACTTACCTTGGAAACTTTTGAGCACCTCTATCTGTCCTGGAACTCTGCATATGGTCTTGATAGCCACGGGGAGGGCCACCTCTGGGTACTGCATGCTGAGACTCTCCTTCCTCCAGGGAACACAGGCTCATGTCCCCTTTGGCTCTCCATGTACTCTTTCCTCACCCACCTCCACCACCACCTCTCTTGAGAGTACAGTACCTGGTCAAGGTGTCCTTCACATCCTGCAAGCAACAAGGAGGAGAGTTCAGAGCCGGTCCTTTTTGTTGGTGTCAAAGCTACCCCTGTTGCCCGCTACCTTGTCCTCTGATGGACAGTCCCTTCCCAGATAACAACCTTGTACTCTCCCTGGAATCTTCCCTTCCACTCCCACTTGGCAGACCCTAAGCATTTCTTCAGTCCATGGTCACAAGGCTGAAGTCTGGTCAACAGAGAGGAAGCCAAGTCCTGGGAAACCTGGTCAACACTTAACACTAGTGGAGACAGGCAGCAGGGCCCCTGAGCCACACCACCCGCTCTTTCCCCACACCTCTTCCCTTGAAGCAAGTAAACCCTGAATCACAAGTCCTTCGCTTACCCTGTTTGTGTGTGTGTATGTATGTGTGTGTATGTATGTATGTATGTGTGTGTGTGTGTGTGTGTGTGTGTGTACTGTGGACAGTGTGGGCCATTTGCTATGAAGCTGGGATAAGACAGGTCAGCGACCTTCAAGTATCAGCCCAGCCTCATCCTGTCAGGTTGTATTTGTTCTGCAAATGGGCTGAGTGCACATCTTCAGGCCACACCCGACCTCATGGTGTATCCATGGGTTTGTGGCAACATGGAAAATCCCAAGGACACACATGTCTGAGCATCCTCTGGCCTCACCTGTAGCATCTGGAGGGACTCCTGCTGGCTCTGCTCCTCTAGCTGCAACAGGATCAGGTCCAGGGAACGGCTTTGGTGGTCCAGGAAGGACTTGCTGTCCTGCAGCTTCCCTAAGGTGTCCTCTTCCTCCTTCTTCAGGACATGGAGGAGCCTCCGTTCTTCTTCCACCAGAAACAAGACCACCTTCTGGAACTCCTCCAGGATGCGTTCTCTCCGCTCTTTCACTCTCTCCTGTGGAAATAATAGAATGGGAACTCGAACTGGCTATGAGATGGGCCCAGAAAGGATGGATTTCTTTCAGAGTTGCTACACAGCAATTCTAGATACTTGGTGCCCTAGAACTCTTGGACAAAGTTGGGAACCAGGATTTTTGATAGATTTCCCACAGCATCCCTGTTACACCCTAACAGGTCCTGAGTAATGGCACCCATACATTCAAATGTCCATATGTCCTGGTGTCAGTGCCTTCAGAACATGTGATCTCAAAGAAAGACACAGGCATGAGTCATGAAAAGGACCGGGGGTTCCTAATGACCAGGCTAAAGATGACATTAGAGTGACCCATGTCCCTAAAGTTGTTGATCAAAATTAGTAAGAAATCAGAGTTTCAGAGACAACAAACTTCCCAAATTGGCCCCTCCATTCCTGCTTTCCCCCCTCCCTCCTATGTGCACACGTGTGTGTGTGTGTGTGTGTGTGTGTGTGTGTGTGTGCGCGCGTGCGTCCAAGAGAGAGAGAGAGAGACAGAGAGACAGAGACAGAGACAGAGATATGTACTTGTCTTCCTTTTCTTCTTAGATAGTAGTCCAGGCTGACCTTGAGCTAACACAGATCTTTCTTTTGCCTCTTTTAGTTCTAGGATCACAATTAAGCACTAACACGCCACCCCTTGACCCAAACAGACCATTTCCAGTAAACAGGAGGGAGTCGATCCTGTCCCAACAGTACCACAAGATGATCCATGGTTAACCAACTAACCTGATTCCACTTTACGAGATAACTTTGAAATGAAAGGACCAATCTGCAGCCTTTCTCAGTCTTTAAAATCAAAGGTATAGCCCACATTTATTTAATGGAGGCATTGCCTGGATTCTAGAACAAATAAATAGAGCTATTTAAGATCTGATAAAAAATGGGGGGGGGCTGAGAGATGGCTTAGCAGTTAAGGGCAGTACCTACTCTTCCAGAGGACCAGGGTTTGGTTCACAGCACCCATATATGCCTCACATCTTTCCTAAACCATCGTTCCAGGTGATCTGATGCCCTCTCATGGCCTCAGATCTTATGGCGATCTGATGGCCCTCTCATGGCCTCAGATCTTACGGCGATCTGATGGCCCTCTTATGTGCTGTTATTTTGTTCTCTGACAAACTTCAGGCATTCTATCAGGCTCTACCTGAGACTCACTTTTACCTATCGTGTAGGCTCAATTTGCAGGTCAGGCACCAAACCTACAGAGTATAGGAATCTTTTTCCTCCTTGAAGCCCTGAAAAGCACTTCCTGTCATGGATGAGGATGGGTATGGGCACACAGGGTGGAACAGCAGCCATTGTCACCCACCTGCCACTCAGTTAAGTTCTGTTCCTCCTTGGCTTGCAGTGTCTCCGTCTTCATCATTTCCTCCCGTAGATATTTTATGTCCTCTTCCAACTTGAGCTGGACACACAAACAGGCCTCCGGTCAGCAGATCCCATCTCTGCCCATGTCTGCACCAGCTGGACTTGAGCTAGACTGCCCATCTCTGAGGCTGAACTGACCCCAGAGATCTTCCTACAGACAGAATGTTCTAGCTTCTCATTCTAGTGGCTATGCCAGGCTAAGGGCCGTGAACTGGAGCCCTTGAGATGACCTTTCTTGACCTGGGTTTTGGAGGTTAGCTCATGGTAACGTATTGGTAAACTGTCTATGCTGACTGAACCCACTGAGAAGCTGGTTTTGGAAGCAGCATCGCCCCCTCCACCCCCCACATCTATTTTACACTCAGGCATGTTTGTCGATAAGTGCCCTTGAAAGCCCCTTGTCCTAAGAGTGGTTGGTCCCCTAACTATGATGTGACAGGTAGGAGTGAAAAGAGCAAAATAGCCCAAGAATAAAAACGTTGTGTGCTTAGGAACAACTGTAAGACAAGCCACTCCCAACAGAGGTTACAATCGTTTATCCTGTGATGTAAAAATGCGTCCAGTGTTAAAGAGAAGCCAGAATTGCAGTCAGAGGAACACATCCATGGAGAGAGAGCTCAGTTAACCAAGCCAAACCAAACCAAACCAAACCACCTCTGCAGCTGACTGCCTCAACTTCCCTAGTTAATTCTGCTGACCCCTACTTGTAAGACCCCTATTTGACAATGCTGCCTTTTTTCTCTTGATCAGGCTCCTCCCTCAGTTGCTTCTGCTGGGTGTTGTAAACTCATTTGATGACACTTTGCTGTCTATCTACTGTTTGTATCCGCTACTCGCTGTGTTCTTACTTTTGCCTGCCACTCATTAATAAACACGGCTACTATAGACCATCCTTGGGAACATGTAGATGAGTCACACACTTATTTTGTTCTGAAGGCAAAGGTTACTTCCTCCTGTTTTGGCTGTCTCTAGACAGTTTTCTTCCCACCGCACCCCCCCCCCCCCTCTGTTAGCATCAGTGCTCTTATTATGAAGTGAAGGTCTGCCCTGAGGCCAACTTGACTGAACCCCCCTCCCCCTCCTGAACTTGTAACCCCTGACCCAGCATTCACCTTATACTCCCTTGCAGCCTCATCCAGAGGCAACACCCTGTGCATCCGGTGCTCCTGGGCCTCCCTGCAGACCACACAAATGGGGCTCTGGTCATCCTGGCAGAACAGCTTAAGGGGTTCTTGGTGTGCTTGGCACAGGTCTCGCTTCTGTAGCCCAGGGTGCTGGCGGGCCATCTCAGCCACCTTTGTCAGCAGGCGGTTGGGCCTCAGGTTCCTCTGAGGGGACATCTCCCTGCACTCGGGGCAGGGGAACGAGCCCTTCTGCTTCTTCTTCCCTTTCTTGGCTTTCCCCTTCTCCCAGCTCATCTGGATGCACTCTCTGCAGAAGTTGTGGCCACAGGCAGTCATCACAGGATCAGTAAAGTAGTCGAGGCAGATGGAACACGTGGCCTCTTCTTGCAGCCGTCTGGCAAGCTCTACAGCATCCATGGCTCCTGGGGAGAAACAAGGGGAAGGCTTCCACTGCAACCCCATGCCAAGCATCAGAGGATGGTGCCCTGGGCCCTCTCCTGGGGCCCCTGTACAGCATAGCACGAGTGCCCCCTGTTGATCCTTCACGGATGAGGACAAAAGCTGGTGTCTAAATGTGGGATACAAAGACACTGACCAAATGCTAGATAGACCATGGAACCTCAGCTGCTAAGCTTGGACTTGGCGCCTGGGTCATCTTAGCTCTGAGCTCCCTCCTGTGCCTTTGGGGACTCCCAGCTGTTCTGCTGTGTTTGCTGTCAAGTCCTATGTCTGCCCTGGAGTCACATCTCCACCCCAAAAAGGCTGCAATAGTCAAGTGTCAGAATGATGTCTTTAACTCACCCCTGGCAAAACAAAGAAACTTAGAAAGGAATAGAGATCCTTTCAGTTAAAGTGCAATGCAAAAAAGATACAACAAAACATAGATATAGGGGCTCCATATAGACACATGGACACACCTACACATGCACACACGAATACAGGGCCTACATATAGATGTGCAGACACATGTACATATACAAGCTTGCACATGGGTAAATATGTTTGTAACTACACATGAACACATCCACACAGAAAACATGTACAAGCACATTTACACACCATAACAAGCACAGGCATGTGAACATGGATGCACTCTGAAGGCACATACAACACACAGGCACAGGAACACATATACATGCACCCCTCAAGTCTGAGTCCTGCTAACCCAGACAGTGGAGACCCTGAACCGCCACCATCCTGCTTCCCAAGGTCCTTTTTGAGAGTTTGGGAATGAGGTCGATTCCCAGTGCTCCCCATCTTGTTCTCTCTTCTGAGTCCTGAGAGCCAAGGCATCTTCGGATATTCTGGAGTGGCTGCCATGTTAATTTCATCTGAACTTTCTATGAGCAGCGCACAGGGCATTTTAGCTCCTCCCGAACTAACCTCAAGATCCTCACCACTGCCCACCTAGTCAGGGCCAGGTTGCCTGACTTCCCTAGGGCAGAGACAGAAATCAGGGCTCTTGGTCACCCAAGGTCTTTTGTCAATGAGGGCTCATTTAGGAGACCCATGGAGTCAGAGTGGTCCACGGTTAGAAGCCTATGGTTTGTTTGACTTTTGTTGGGAACAGGAGAAGGGGCCCCTTAGAGTCTCTACCCAGAGGGTGAGGGCGCGATTACTCACAAGGAAGGAGCCTTGCACTGCGCCAGGTGCCAGGGCCAAGTGCTCCGCATGGGGGAAAGGCTGGGTTTGTGCTACAGCACTGGGGAAGACCAGGAGCTAGGGCAGATGGGCATTGTGGCGTCAACTCACTCAGGCAGGTTGCTTGGCTGAGACGCCGCGGGGGCGGGGCTGAGGCTGCTACACCGAAGGGAGGAGGCGGGGCCTCGTTGGTTAGGGTGGGGCCAGAGAGAAGGGGGCAGTGACAGAAATAAGGCTTAGCTAGAGAGTTGTGGGACCAATAGATACAGAGGAAAAAAGAGATTGGGGGGGAGGGGGTTACTTGGTGACTCAGGTGGGGACTGCAGGGAAAATGTGGTCAGGTTTGCAAGGATTGAGGCCAGGAAAATGAAAAGGGGGCAATTTAGAAGTTAGGGACTGAAAGTTGGGAGGTGTTGATCCATGCCTTTAATTCCAGCACTCGGGAGGCGGAGGCAGGGCGTGGGCGGAGGCGGGCTCATCTCTGAGTTTGAGGCCGGAGGGAGTTCCAGGACAGCCAGAAAGAACTACACACAGAAACAATCTTTAGACTTCACCCTCCCCCACCCCCTCCATCCCCCTTCCTTGGGTCTGGGCCTGGAGACGTAATGGGCTTCAAAACTTTTCAATTGCCTACTTACATTATATGTACACCCTAGGAGTAATTTATGTGTTTAACCTAGACATCAATGAGTGATTCCATTATGTAGCAGAGGTAAAGTTTTCTGTATTAACCTCACAGCCATATTCAGGCTATCCCCCTCAGCCCTCCACTATGTGTGGTTCACATAGTGAGAGAAGGTTTCTCCCAGTTTCATTTCTGAACAAGTCGGTTAGTCTCCATGCCTGTCATCTCCGAACACCACCCTCTTTGTATGGCTCAGAAGTCATACAGTATTGGACAATATGGGAAGTCAAGGTTAGTAACACTCAAAACATCCTCTTGATAAGAGGTTCCTACTGCTTGTCACTCAGGCTGAGTCAAGACAATAGCTGGACTTTCCTACCCTACAGGAATCCTGTAAGATAGGATTCTCTGGATGTGTACCCTGGAAATACGTAAGTTAACACTTCCTTGACTCTTGCCACCGCCATAACAGACGGGCAAAATTAACTTTAATAAAAGAGAGTTCACTGGAAACTTTTAAAGCACAGGAATATCTAGGCTTTTTAAGTCCAGGTAAATCAACCTTGAAATACAAGGCAATTAACAGAACTTACTTGGCTGGTACATGGAGAAGATACATTTGGATACTATCAACTACGCACATGCAGCCCCTTTACTGTGTGCATGGAAGCTGGGCTCCCATGTTCACTTGGCAAGGGCAGTCACCGATACGACTACCAACCTTGCACTACAAAGGCTCGGGTCTTATTAGGCAAGAGAACGCAGGTATACGACAGGGTGGAACTGCAAGTCAAACAGTTCAGTGGCCAAGGATCGGCTGCTGAGCCCGCTAGCCCGGTCCCTGGGAAGCAACTTGGATTCCCAGCCACCTTGGCTTGATCTCCTGACGAGAGAGGAGATCCAAGTCTACGTTACAAACCCTCTTTCTGACTCTGTGGGTGGCTCTGAAAAGAGCCGTTGGGTTGACGAGCAGTGCCTGTGGAGGGTCTAAGCCCGTTCTCCGCGAATGCGCCGAGCCAACTGGATGTCTTTAGGCATGACGGTCACCCGCTTGGCGTGGATGGCACACAGGTTCGTATCTTCGAAGAGCCCCACGAGGTAGGACTCGCAGGCCTCCTGCAGCGCCATCACGGCTGAACTCTGGAAGCGAAGGTCAGTCTTGAAGTCTTGGGCGATCTCACGCACCAAGCGCTGGAACGGCAGCTTGCGGATCAGCAGCTCCGTAGACTTCTGGTAGCGGCGGATCTCGCGCAACGCCACCGTGCCAGGGTGGTAGCGGTGTGGCTTCTTCACTCCGCCCGTGGCCGGGGCGCTCTTGCGAGCTACTTTCGTGGCTAGCTGCTTGCGTGGAGCCTTGCCTCCCGTCGACTTCCGTGCCGTCTGCTTGGTGCGTGCCATCTTCCTCATCCGTCCTGCTCCTCAGGCGCAAAAGAGGGCGAGCAGCACGGCTTTTATAGACCCAGCTGCATTCCTATTGGCTGCCCACCAGGTGGCATTATGGGATGCTGCACTCTGATTGGTCCACTGGGGGCTCTACTTTACACCTGTATTCTCTCTGTGCAGTGTGGCTTTCAGAGCTGTTAGTTGAGGCTGGGGGGTGGGGGGCAGCGGGGATTGTAGAAAAACTCAAGTAGTTTTCTTGGAGTTTTTTTTTTTAAACAAAAAACAAAACAACCCTGCCTCGATTCACAAGACACAAAGAACCTTCTAGAACCTTTCTGCATACCTCCTTTATATGGCAACAAGGCATAGTTTTTCTGAGTTCTGGAATAGTAAAAAAATCACCCCGGTTGAGGACACCCCTGGCGAGGGGGGGGGGCGCGGCGTGGACGCGGGCGAGGACTGGAGGTAGCTTAGCAGTTAAGCTTAATTCCAGGACTTGGGAGGCAAAGGATGGTGGATATCTGTGTGTTTGAGGCTAGCCAGGGCTATATAGTAAAAACGTATTTAAAAAAAATAGGCGGGGGAGGGGGGAGATAGAAATAGAAAAAATAAAAGAGAAAAATGAAAAAAATGTTATTTGCTGGAAAATGGAAAGAACTCAAGATCACCGTGTTAAGTAAGCCGGATCTAGGAAGAAAAACATGACATGGGCTCTTTAGCATGTGGAAGCTAGATTTTTTTTTTAAAGCATAAAAATGGGGTTGGGGTGGGTATTTATAAAGAGAAAGGTGACTAGAGGGAAGAGGAAAATAGGGAGAGCTGGTGTATGTGTAGATATGAACAAAGATTTTGTGTGTGTGTGTGTGTGTGTGTGTGTGTGTGTGGTTATCACATGAAACCCATTATTAAGCACAGTTAACATACGTTAGTAAAAAAACCTAAAAGATATGATTCAAAGGACAGTGGTCCATGCTTATAACTTCAGCACTCGGTAGTTGAATCAGAAGGATAATAATTTTGAGGCTATCTTAAGATACACTGAAATGACCCTTTATCAAACAAAACATCTTTAGATCTGAAAAAAATAAAAGATTTCTGAAGCAAAGACTTTCAAGAATGACATGGGTTGTATTCAAGAATCTCCCAAAGGCCGTAATTTGAGCATCAAACAATAGTAAATAATGGTTATTTAGATCATGTCAGGAGATGAAAAAGGTCGTCCACATAATTTCAAAAAATGTTGAGTCCAGTAAAACATAGAAATCAAACTGTGTTGCATCTTTACGGATTTGGTTAAAAAAAAATAGAACGCAGTGACAGTCATGGTGTTTTGCTTCTAAAAATGTATGTGTAGTTTGAACAGACGCAGGTGAACGCCAAAGCAGGGAATCCGGAGGCGGTGTCCAGTGGTGTGCGGTCGCGGGTAGGCGCTACGCCAACCGGAGGACGTGGTGGTGCTCGGGAATCCTGGCGTCCCGGCCTGCGCCACTCTCCAGTGACAGCTTATGGGCTGACACAGTGACAGGAAAAAATGGCTTTTCTTTCAGAAAGAACTAGCCGGAGCTCTTGTCTCTGGGAATGCACGACCCTCTGAGACATCAGCGACACACAGGGTTTGAAATCCTGAGGGAGCCAGGGAGGAAGGAGCTGTTGTGGAGTCCTTCATCCTGCATGCACCTCACGCAGCCAATGGGATCAGCCAGAGCTTTCGGACTGACCAATCGGAAAACGCCCCTGAGCAAGCCGAGCTCCGGAACCGGAGAGGGCAAAGCGCGTCGCTTCTCCAGCACCTGAGGCGGAGGCGCCGGTCAGAGGACGCGGGAAACCTTTTTTACGCCCCATTCACGCTCACACACTCCCGCCCCCAAACCTCGGGAAGGCCAAACTGCCGCCGTCACCGCGGTGGTTCCCGAGCTGGGCGCTGCACCTATGAGACCCACTGCTATAATCTTAAATATGATTTTTGTTTGTTTTTATTCCAACTAGACTGCACTGAGCTTCCCAGAGAAAAGTCGTGCCATGCATGGCTGCATGCAACTGTAGGGCAGCGTCTCAAAATCTGGGAAGGAGCTTTTCTTTCTGGAGCCTGTAGTTTCCTTTCTTTATTAAATTTCTCCCATTCATTATCCGATCCGTACCTATGCCTTGTGGAAAAGGATCAGATGAAGGGTTACTGTTAGGGGTGGAAGATGGGGGCGGGGAGCTCGGCAAGGGGCCTCGCTGCCCTCTCATTTCCGTGAAGCTTGCTATGGGAGGTCAATTTCTTTCCATCACCGACTAGGCAGGGAAGAAATTCTTTGTTTTAAATTAACTTAGCAAATACATATTTAGCACTATGTGTGAGGCATAATCAACACGTGAGGGTGACAGTAGACATAAATGTGCCTCTGCACTCTGTGACTTTGTTAGTTACGAGCTAGCCACAACATTTCAGTGTTTATCCCTAGGCTGGAATAGGGCCATTATGTGGGGAACTGGAAAGTGGGACAGGAGCTTAGAAACGCAGAGAGTACTAAAAGGGAGAGGAGTTTTGGTTTTTTGTTTTGTTTTGGACAGCCATCCCAACAAGAGTGAGGTGAGTCCTCACTATGGTCTGATTGGTCGGCAGCTGTAGCGATTTCAAAGATCGTGTGTGTCTTTACAGAAATTCCTATTAGGGATCTTTTTGCCTCTTTAAAATTCGAGAGGTTTGCTATTGAATTATAGGGCTTTGCTGTTTTGGATATTAATTCTCTGATCACATGTATGGCTTGAAAATGTTTTTCCCTATTCTGTGGGTTGCATTTAATAGCTCCAACTATCTCACTTCTGTATGTATATTTTTTGTTGTAGCAGCTCATGAATACTTAAAACAGGTCTATTTTGTCTGTTTTTGAGTTGAATCATGGGTGTGTGTTGGAACCGTTTAGAGAGGGAAGAAAACTTCATGGGATCATGATACCAGTGGGGACAACAGGCTGCCTTTAGCAGGTGGGGATAGCCAGCAGGTGCTATAAACATGCAGTTTGGGGAAGAGGTGTGGATTTGTGGGAGCCGTGGTTTGGGTGATATCACAAGAAAAGAGGCACCCCATGGTCAGCAGCCAGACCTTGGGATGCACAGCAAGGAGGCCTGAGACCCCTGTCTCCTAGACACCCATCCGGTTTGCCATTCATATTAGGACATTAGCTGTCTACACAGCCCGAGTCCAACTGGCCTGGCACTTGTTCTGAATCCCAGAGCTTAGCTTGAGGGACAGTACAGAAAAGTGCAGCCTCTGTGGTCCTTGAACTACCACCCCATTGACCTACTAGAGAAGCTGTTATGATTTTCCAGTTGACCTTTCCTACCTCTTCAGCTCTCCTGTCTTGATTTCTCTCTACTGAACATGCAGAGCTTTATGATAATGATTCTTGATCAACCTAGTACAGCTATTTACCTTATAGCCACACTGCACTATTTGCAAGGAGTCATGATGGCATACGTGAAAACAGGACATTTGTAGGTTATAAGCAGATACGGCTTTGTATCTAAGGATCCTTGGTACCCACAGACTTTGGTACCTGTCCAGGCTGGAGGGTTGGGCAGAGAGGAGGTCCTGGAATCAACCCCCTGTGATGCCAAGAGACACTGTCTTCTAGGTTCATCCATGTGACAACAAAGGAAAAATTTTAAAGCCTATGTAGTGTTTATCTGTATTTATACTACATTTTGGAGTTCACCTGCTCCTTCATAGACATTTAGGTTAGTCCCATGTTTAGCCATCTTAGCTATCGGCAGTGCCACAATGAGCATGTCAGTACATATGTCTCTTCCACATACATTTCATTTCGCCTGGATAGATGCCGAGAAGTAGGGGAGCTGGACCGTCTATCAGATCTATTTTTAATTTCAGAGGTGGGAGATTATTGGAAATGTAGGCGAGCCTGCAAGAAATGGCCCCACAGAACAGAGACTAAAAGGTGAGAAGCAGGGGGTGAAGGAGAGACCCACACCCAGAAGAGGAAGGAACACAGGATGCTGCAGAGATACGGAGAGAGCTCCTGCACGCTGCAAACACTGTCCGGAGATAATTCCCAGATTGTTTCACACTGCATCCTTCTGGAACTCTTTTTTTTTTTTTGCCTTCAATAAACAGCAGTGCATAGGAACACATGGAGATGGACGAAAATAATAATACAGGCATGTGTTCAGAGACGCAGTGGGCCAGGGAAAGACCTCCATACTTCCACACGACATTCATGCAGGCTGAACCTGGCAAGGTTATCTGCCCAGGCCTGCTCGGAGCTACAGCAGTATGAGGATCAGATCCCCACCTGCCTTTCCACATGGTCTCTGATGATGGCAGCTGTGGTATGTGAGCTTCACCTTTTACCTGAGGTGGGCCAGTTTTAGAAAGGGAGCACTGGACTGCATCTCAGTCCTCTTTTCTGTCCTTTAGGGCTTCCAGGTTTCCTTCATCCACCCAAGCCCCCCAACCCCCGTGTGTGAGTGTGCATTTGCACACCTGTGCACGTATGGTGTATGAATGTGCGTGCAGGCATGCGTGTCATCATGAGTGAAGGTCTGAGGACAATCTCAGGTATTGGTCTCAACTTCCGCCTTGAGCCAGGGTCTCTTGTTAGTTGCTGTCTATACCACAGCAGTTGGCCTGTGGGTTTCCAGAGATTCCCCCATCTTCCCAGGAAGCACTGGCACTAGTCAGGTGCTAACCTGGCCCTGTATTGCATGGGTTCTGGATTTGCTCAGGTCTTCATGCACGCATAGCAAGCTCTTCAGTCACTGAGTCATCTCTCCAGACCTTCTTGTCTTTAGTCACTGAGTTTCTTAAAAACTTAGGTGAAAGTCACAGGGTATGGTGAAGCATTTTCATATGGTGTGAGCAGTTGCGAGACATTTAGCACATTCCTTATGCCTTCTTCCATGACCACACCAGGAAGGTCCGGACTTACTCTCTCTGCTCCTTCAGCTCCTATATCTATTGTCTCCGATGTTGTCTGTTCTGGACATGAAGATTCATTCATCTTGTCCAGTCCCTTCATTGACTAATACTCCATTATGAGAACAGGCAGTTTTGTGAATCTATTCATCAGCTGATGAATATTTGGGTTTCCTCTATCTTTTATGGTTTTATGACTGATACTGCTCCTCCATTTGTGTAGCTTATATTTATTCTCTTGTTTTATTTGGCATATACCTAGGAATGGGCCATGGGATGCTTGAATCCAGTGAACATTCTTTTTTCAAGGTAGCTGCTATTGGCACTTTACATCTGGAAATGGTAATCCAGATGACCAGATCTTAGATCACAGCTGCTCTACTTGGAACTTTCTGTGATTTTGTAGACACATTCAGAATCTGTGCTCTCTAGTTATTCACTAGCCACATACGCCTGGGCAATTTATGAGCTGCGTCTTTCCATTACATTTTACCTAACTGTTAAATTCCTTTTGGGTGGTGGCTGTGCATTTGACAGCAGCCTAGAAGACATGAGAAACTACCCTAGTACGCCTTCCTCCACAATGCCTCTATAACACCATTAAATGATAACGTTACCCAACTCCTAAGAAGTTTAACTGTCGTGCCACTGAAGTATTTAAGCAACTACAATGACCTATGAACACATACAAACTAAAACTAGAACTAGGGATTCTAACTAAAAAAACATAAGGAAAAGATCTCTGGAGGTCCAACCCTCTGGCATTGTTTTATCCAGACCACCCATCTGCAGATGTATAATCTATATGCAATTTTTTTTGTTTTTTGACTATTTTGTTGAGACTCACCGTTAAGGAAATTGCTTATCTTTAGACAATTGACTTTTTAAGATGTTGGTATTTTATAAACAGATTTGTAGTTACAGATGGTGTCTGAGGAGCCCAGGCTTGAACATATCCAGTTTTGGTAGAGTCTATATAAATTACATAATAAACATTATATAATTGTCTTGATGGCCTGTATTGCTAAAATTTAAATATTGTACAGCAGTTAACAGGGAAGAGGCCTAATTCTGTGGCATTTTAAAGAATTTGAAGGTTAGTTAATTCACTTAACCCCCTCGTCTCCCTTTCCCACTTACATGCTCCTGTTGATTTACCTGGAACTCCAACCATTCTTCATGCCTCCTGTAGAAGTCACAATCCTCTCTAAAAACATGTACTTAGTGTGATGCTGTTTTCTTTTAAACCTTATGACGAAGGACACTGCTATACTCGCATACCTAGTTTAACCAAAACCTAACAAGTTATTTTGCTCCCCAAGGTTAGGCTACTTAAGTGGATCCGATTAGCCAATTCCAAATGCCTGCAGGACCACCACAGGCTCATCTGTAATCCTACCACTAAGCGGGCTGAAGCAGCCTAGAGACCGGCTCCCCACCCCCACAAAAGAAACGAGCAAACCCCAAAGTTGTGAATCGCCTTGTAACAGAACGTTTATATAAACAAGTAGATTTGAAATACCCAAGCTTCCCCTCAGAAACCTTTGGAAACCCCAAAGCATTATGATCCTAATTCAAATAGACTTCACGTTTTGGAAGATTTGGTCATGTCAATTTACCCAGTTTCAGTAGGAACACTAGCATCTACCAACCAAAACCTTATGCTAATTTCCACGGAATAAAGTATCCCCTAAGGTCCAAACACAAACGTTAACTGAAACCTTGTCTGACACCGGAGTGGTGGGGAGAACCTCGAACGCCTCCCAACTGACGGCAGGTCACCCGCAGATGCAGCCGTTGGTCTCCCGCGAGCTCCCCAGGCGCCGCAGGAATTGCCAGGAAGGAGTCGGGAGACTCTGCCCGGCCAGTAACGTGACAGTTCAGTGTACAGCACTTTCTAATGAGATTGTGGGTGGCTCTGAAAAGAGCCTTTGGTGTCCGTAAAGCTGCACTAACGACCAGTAGAAGCCTCACTTGCCCTTGGCCTTGTGGTGGCTCTCGGTCTTCTTGGGCAGCAACACAGCCTGGATGTTGGGCAGGACGCCGCCCTGCGCGATGGTCACGCGGCCCAGCAGCTTGTTGAGCTCCTCGTCGTTGCGGATAGCCAACTGCAGGTGGCGCGGGATAATTCGCGTCTTCTTATTGTCGCGGGCCGCATTACCAGCCAGCTCCAGGATCTCGGCAGTCAGGTATTCCAGCACGGCCGCCAGGTACACCGGGGCACCAGCGCCCACCCGCTCGGAGTAATTACCCTTACGGAGAAGGCGGTGCACACGGCCCACTGGAAACTGTAGGCCAGCGCGGGAAGAGCGAGACTTCGCTTTCGCACGAGCTTTACCGCCCTGCTTGCCTCGACCAGACATTTTCCCACTGATGAACAAAACTACACAAAAAGAGAAAAAAAACGGCGAAAACGAACCCGTAAGGCTCAGCAAGCTCTTATATATGATCAGGAGGGAGGCTAGACTGCGCCTTCCTATTGGATACCAATGTGAACCAATCGTAAAAGAACGGGGAACATCCTAATTTGCATATGCCTTACCCTGAGATGACGTAACTGAAATTTTATTCAATCAAAGGGAGTGATGCCTGATTCTTCATTTGAATACAAGGATTACAAATATACTTACTTCAAGGGTGCCCGAGTTTTTGTAGTGCACCTAGACATTATGCCTGATCCTTCCAAATCGGCTCCAGCCCCCAAAAAAGGTTCCAAAAAGGCCGTCACCAAGGCCCAGAAAAAGGATGGCAAGAAACGCAAACGGGGCCGCAAGGAGAGCTACTCCATCTATGTGTACAAGGTGCTGAAGCAGGTGCATCCGGACACCGGCATCTCGTCCAAGGCCATGGGCATCATGAACTCCTTCGTCAACGACATCTTCGAGCGCATCGCCAGCGAGGCCTCCCGCCTGGCGCATTACAACAAGCGCTCGACCATCACGTCCCGCGAGGTGCAGACGGCCGTGCGCCTGCTGCTGCCCGGGGAGCTGGCCAAGCATGCTGTGTCCGAGGGCACCAAGGCAGTCACCAAGTACACCAGCTCCAAGTGAGGTGCGGCGAGGGTGCCCTCAATTCAAAGGCTCTTTTCAGAGCCACCCATACAGTCGTTAAAAGGGTCTTGAACACAAGTGTAGGTCGCTGATGATTGCCACGCGCTGAGGTTCCCTGACACTGGGTGCGGCCAAGTCAGATTTTTGAGCGAGGAATGTGGGAATGTGGCTGCTTTGCTCTTCCTAAGCGTAGAGTGTGAACGATAGCCGCGGGAGCAGGCAAGGGGCGTGTGTCCCCTCCCCAAGCCTGAAGCTTCGGTGGGCAAGATCACCGTTCAGTGGTATTCTGGATGTGCGCCCCCTTCCCCCCGGCGGCCTCTGAACCTGCGTTCCGTTTAGTACCTTTTCCATCATTTTCCGGAATAGAGAAGCGTATTTATCCCCTGAAAATGACCATTCTGACAAATCATGTCAATAAATAGCAGTACGCAGGAAACGGGGCGGGGGCGGGGGCGGGGGCGGGGGGAGGTGCGGCACACCGCAATGCCTGTGTGCAGGAGCTAGGATGTATCCAGCCTGAGCTGCCAGCAGTAGATTCAGTGGTTAGGGGATGGGTGGTGGGAAAGAATTCCGTTGTTTTGAGCAAGAGTTGCTCCCCTAAAGCTTCGTTGTTTTCTGTGACGCATTAGTAAAAGAATATTCCACACTCAGCATTTATTTGGAGAATGCCATTTTTATCGGGAACGTTTGGGCAGGAAATTTTACTGTGGAAAGAGCACCACTTTCCTTGGTTTGGCTTTTATTTATGAAAAGTGGATTCGTGATATTTTTTGAGCTGCTATGAGACATATCGAGAGTTCTATCGTCATCAGCAGAGAATACGATGTAAATTTTATTTTTTTTTCCAAGTTGTCAAAGGGAGCTCCTCTCATCTGGACTCCTGCTAATGGGCATTTGCGGGAGGATATCTCTGCTGAAACTTCCTACAGTAGCTGTGCCACCTTCTGCTTTCCAGCTTGGTCCACATAAAAGGGTTTTTGATAACGTCATGTGTTTTAAAGTTAGCATCTGAAGTATTTTTATCCTAAGTTCAACTGCAAAGATGCAAATGACAAAGCAGAATATTTTTTTTTAAATTATTTTTAAAGCCATTCTTTAAAATACCTATTGCTTTATCAATTTAACACCAGAGTCAGGTCAAAATAATTCCTAAAAAGATATTCCAGATTATTCTCTCTGAGAATGTCTCTCTTATTTTCCTTCTGCTTCAAATTCTGCCAAGAGCAGTTATATGTATATTACATTTAACTAATTGCTGCTTCCAGAATTGTCTATTCAAATTTAAATATGCCAACCAGATTATGTCAGTTTTGGTTTTGTTTTTGTTTTAAAGGACACAGGGACAGCAGAGAATCATTTAAGACAGTAACCGTTTGGTTTTGGTAATTAATGAAAGTAGTCTTTCACTGAGGTTTGTTGGGAGGAGGGGTTGGCTGGACTTGAACCTTAGACCTCAAGCATTAGCCAAGGTTCTCCACTGAGATGCAGCTCGGTCCTCTTCTGTCCGATTGCCCGGACTGTTTTTTCAAATCTATTCCTCGGCACAAGCAGTCAGTGTGTGATATACAGCAATACTTTCATTTGACATCTTTTAAAAAGATAGAAATAAGCACACAGTGAAGGAAGCCTTGTCATGACTGCCTCATCCAGTACACTTGCTCCTTAGTTACAATGGAAAACATAAACCATGATCCAGCAACAGAAGCATCAGAAACAAGGCCTGTCAATAGCTCTTTCACATTCTGTCTCTGTCTATCTATTTCTCTGTCTCTCTCTCTGTGTCTATGTCTCTGTCTCTAGCTCTCTCTTTCACACACACACAGACAGAAAGACAGACAGACATGCATGCGCACACACATACAGAGAGAGACAGAGACAAAGAGAAAGAGAGTCAGAGTCAAGTAGTCAGGTAAGTGTTGCTGGTCTCGACTGCACTATGTAGACCAGACTGGCGTGGAAGTCAGAGGTCCCCCTTCTCTGCTTCCTGAGTGCTGTTATTAAAGGCATGCACCGCAGCTTTGTCAGTAATTTTAATGATCTCAAAAAGTAGAGGATTTGAAAGTTGGACATGGTGGCACAGTCCTGTAATGGCAGCAGTTGGGAGGAGCATAGGCAGGTGGATCTTTGTGTGCTCAAGGCCAGTGTGGTCTGCATATCAGGTTCCAGGCTATGCAGAGCCACAATAATGAGACCCTGTCACCAAATAAAACACAGACAGGATTTGCACTCAAAAGGATGGGGTGTGGTCTTCTGTGAGCCAAGTGATAGTCAAGGCCTGTGGGGTTTTCACTACTATAGGGCTGCATGGCCAGTCCCCAGTGCCAACTATCCATTTTTTAAATTTTAGCTATGAGTTGTTATTCCTGCATTTATGTGCACCAAACTTGTGCAGAAGTTAGAAAAGGCGGTCACAGGAAGAAGTCAGATCCCTTGGAACTAGTATAACTGATGGTTGTAAAGCCATCATGTGGGTGCTAGGAACTGAACCAAGGTTCTTTGCAATATCGATACATATTCTTAACCCCAGAGCCATTTCTCCAGACCTAATTATCCAATGTCAAAGGAGCATTTACAGTTGCTTCTTCTACACACAGTATAGTACATACTTGGTTTTAATAAAATGAAACCTTTCCCTCTGGAAGAAAGATGAGCCTAAGCATTGCTTAGTACCAGGGGGGGGGGGAAGCAATGAGCAAATATAGCACACAATTTCCAAATATAATTAATTCTCTAACAACACATTTATAGTTGTCAGTAATGCGATGGAACTTCTTTCTTTCTTTTTTACAAAAGCTGGAAGTTCAGAATAAGCTGCCCAGGTGTATTATTTTGGTAGCCACAGCTCAGAATGGGGGAAGATCTGTCCTTTTGTGTAGAATGTGAATATTAAGGAGTAGACAAAGAAATGTAGAAATTTGCCTCTGCTGTTGAGATTTTATAATATAGAAAACCGAGAGCAACCGTATACAAAAATCAATGTCTCTAGTTTCATGTTATAAGAGAAAATAGGAATGGTCAGGTGAAATTGAAAAATTGGAGAATGTAAGGAGGGTACAACAGATATATGAGAATCTACAATCTTAAGAATTAGGACAATGCAAATGGGTAGTTCTCTGGACCTGAAAAGCTTAATGTTAGTAAGGTTGGGGTGGTGGGGTGGCAAGGGATTTGCAGGCACACAGTCTGAAACAATGAGACAGTTATTCCCCACTCTCAACTAGATGTTCAAAACCAATTTTCTAATTATTAGGGAACCAACCAAGAATTTTGAGCAAGGAAAAAAACTGTCTCTTTAAGAAGAAATTACCAATAGAAAGACTCGCCTTTCCTGTATGAGACAGTAAGAGGTTAAATGTTGACAAATGAGTAGTTGTTGCTGGAGGTGGTGTGAGGAGGAAGACCGCCATTGTTCATCAGAACCCGGGGCAACTAGTTCATGGAAGATGGGTTTCTCCGACACACAGTGAGGAACCACTGATCTTTGAATTTTAGAGGAAGAATAGTTTGGACTATTCTTGCAAGCCTCATTCATTTAATGCAACCTATACTGAATACAACGTACGTAGCTTTTTGTTGTTAAAGGTTCTAATTAATTTTAAAGACTGCTTCACCATTTACTACGGTTCTATTAATATATACACATTTGTATGATACATACTCTCACACATACGCATACACTGAGATGAAACAAACAAAAGGACCTTTCATTGTTTAAATACGTCTATGGATAAAATACCAAAATCTTCACCGGCGACGTTGTTGTTTAATCACGTAAGGTTGGAGAACAGGAGTTGTGCATCCTGGTCAGGCATTTTGAGAAGAATACAATAGAAGTCCTGCTTAAACTGGTTTTGGCCAGATTTTAATCCTGGCAAGGGGATAGAGCAAGATGGCTCCGACAGCATCAGCGCTGAGAGCGCAGCACCCTGAGTCTCACACAGCATTCTGCAGGGGGAGGGGAATGGAGAGGGTGGGAGGATGGCGAGAAATCTTCTTGCTGACATAGCCCCCTCCCTCCAATCGCGCAATCCATGCCAAATTTCCCCAGGAGCCATCTATTAAACTACGTGCTCTGTGGCCAAAATTGAACCAGACAAATTTATTAACGTACCATTATGAACAAGAGGTAATATCTCAGGGTCCCAAGGTCCAGTAACAACCCCTCCCCCCACCCATCCCAATGTTCATCAAGTGAATGACAATCTTAGTCAGGTAGCACGCTCCTTTTTTGAGCTTGGAAGGTGGCTCTGAAAAGAGCCTTTGGGTTGGGGGCGCTCTCGCCGCGCCTCACTTGGAGCTGGTGTACTTGGTGACTGCCTTGGTGCCCTCGGACACAGCATGCTTGGCCAGCTCCCCGGGCAGCAGCAGGCGCACGGCCGTCTGCACCTCGCGGGACGTGATGGTCGAGCGCTTGTTGTAATGCGCCAGGCGGGAGGCCTCGCTGGCGATGCGCTCGAAGATGTCGTTGACGAAGGAGTTCATGATGCCCATGGCCTTGGACGAGATGCCGGTGTCCGGATGCACCTGCTTCAGCACCTTGTACACATAGATGGAGTAGCTCTCCTTGCGGCCCCGTTTGCGTTTCTTGCCATCCTTTTTCTGGGCCTTGGTGATGGCTTTCTTGGAGCCCTTCTTCGGGGCGGGAGTGGAGCGGGAAGGCTCCGGCATCCTGCTGCACTGGCTGCACCCAGACGGACAGGGATACGGGGAAGGCAGGGTTATTTGTCATCTTTATATTTAAATGAGGCTCCAAAGCGCTCTCATCTGATTGGACAAACCGAAAATGTTGTAACTAGGTGACCCTGCTTCTTCTTTCCTATTGGACAGTATCCCAACCAATCCGAAAGTGCATTAGCTGAGCAAGCTCAGGTGTCTAATCTTTGTCTGAACCCTTTTGTTTTAACAGGGACGATTTAGCTTCTCCCCCGACTGAGGATATGGCCGTGAAGGAACAGTGCAGCTGAGTCTGATCCTTGTTGAGCTAAATCGCCAGCCATTTCTTTCTCACCCTCAGCTAATAAGGGAGAAGCTTGTTGCCTGTTTAGAGGAAATGACAGCTTCCAACTTTCATTTGTTTCCCGTCAGTCTCCATCCAGGGGAAACAAAAGCGAAGACATTTCTACGAGGATTCATGACCAAATTCCGACAGTTCATTGGGAAATCTGAAAACAAACTAAGGTTATTTCACTGGAAGTGTGTGGCTGGATAGACTTTCATTTGGAGAAAGGTATGATACTTGGGACGCCCATCATGTCTGGAGTTGAAGCTAAGGCTTAACGTTAACGATGGGTACCGTAATTACCAGGCTCCGCAGGTTAGGGAGGTTAAGAGGCGCTATCGCGCGCGCGCACTCACGCGCACCATCCCCTGCCCCGCCCTGCCCCCGCACGGAACTGAGAGAGAATAAAAAGGCTGTATGTTCTCATGGCTCGCATTTCAGCATCACTTGGCGAGCTGGCTTTGTGAAAGCAAACTGTTAATGTCCTACCTCAATACACGCTGAGTCAGGATCTGCATATTACTGTTTGACAAATCCTAGTCTGAAATCCAGTTAGCTGGTATACCTGGAGCAGACAATCTCCTTCCTTTGCGTCTCCATTTCTTCATGTGATGATATAATGCCTGTTAGATGCTGTGAGCTCATGTAGGTGAAGAGGCTGGCAAGGTGCCCTGCACATACTTGTGCATAATTTCTATGAGCTCTTTTCATGTCGACACGCACTCTTTTTTTTTTTTTAAATCTCTCATTGAAATACAGAGAGGATTATAATCTCCCACACAGAGATGTGGCTGTCACTCCGGCGTCTGCCGGGTGAAAGATAATTTGTCATTTGGCAGATGTCCAGCCAATGCTTGGTGAAAGAACAAACCTGGAAGCCTACTCAGCTGGCGGCTGGTGCCTTGGATATCTTAATGCTGGGCATCATGAATTCGTTTGTCAACAACATATTCTTGGTTATCAACAAGAGAAAATGCTTTCAACGCAGTATTGTAAAACAAAACAGCAAAACAAAACCGATTTAGAGCCTGGCGATGGTGGCACACGCCTTTAATCCAAGTACGGGAGTGAGGGAGTGTGGAGGGGTGCAGATGCAGGCAGATCTCAGAGTTCGAGGCCAACCTGGTGTACAGCAGAATTCCAGGACAGCCAGGGCTACACAGAAACCCTGTCTTGAAAAAACAAGAACAAGCAAGCAAACAAACAGAGAAAAATCACTTGGGGGCGGGGGGGAATGTTGGGTGTAAACCCTCCTATACACTTAATGTAAAGAAACCTTGGGCTAAAATTTGCAACTACTGAGAGTCAAAAGGTTAACGTTACAAATATCCATAAATTAGAGAAAATTTACAAATTGATTAAGAATATAAATAGGAAAGGGAAATTTGAAAAAACACGACTATCAAACTAACATAAAAGAGATGCTCTTTAAAACAAAGGTAAATGTTTCACCTACTAAAATTGTAGTGGCCTGAGCTGCCTAGTGCACACGAAAATACTGCCCTACACTGAAAAAACACTGAGGAAATCTAAAAAAATATTCAAGATTCTCTACACTATGCCAGAAACCCCACTGTTATAGTCTTCCCAAAGTAACAACCATGTTTGCAAGCAAAAGTGAACATTCCGTTTCATAAATAGTATGTGTAAAAAAGATATCAAAGCAATGAGGCCCAACCATGAAGACATATAATAGAATCAAATGGGGTTCACTTTTACAATGGAGTTTGTTATTATTACTGTTAAGGTCTCTAGTGGGCAGTGCTGACACGTTTTTAATCCCAGCACTTGGGAGGCTGATGCAGGTAGAACTGAGTTTGAGGCCAGCCTGGTCCACAGCGTGAGTTCCAGGACAGCTGGTGCTACACCAATAAACCCATCTCAAAAAGCCAAAAAAACCCAAACCAAACCAAAACAACGAGAAAGGACAAGGCCTCTGGCAGCGCCTCCAGCCTTGCATTTCTGACAGGCTTGGGTCCTTCTCCAGAGGTCGAGATAACAGCTAACCCCACCTGGCTCATTAAATGATGTTTAACAAGTGAAAATAATATGAAACAGGGCTGAATAGTCAGTACAACTACATGACGTGTCTCTTGAAGTGACATTGGCATCTAAGTCACTGTCTATCCACCTCGACAGTGTGTTGTTGTGTGTCTACACTGCGTTCAGAGTGGACAAAACCCTGTCTCTCTCCCTCACTCCAAGGCCACGTTGCAGTGGTGACTCACCTATGGGGGTGGGGTGATCCTGAATAAAGATGTCCTGTTTAACAGGTCATTTAACATGGTTAAAATCAAACAAACAAACACCCATACCCAATGGATCTGGAATTGTATAAAGTATAGAAGTTGTCAGAGTGACAATAACTTCTTGTCCTTCTTAAAAGCCTGGAGAGAGGTGTGAGGGGTGGAGCAGAGAGGGTGTGAAGGAAGAAGGGTCAAATTATTCACAAACCAAATAGTATTCAGTCAACAAAAGACTCCAGAACCATGAGCTTTCACAGAGCCCACAGAAACCTTAAAGAGTGCTTCTAAGGGACTGGGTGCCATAGGTCAGTTAGATACAGTTTGAGCTTAATATTAAGATGCCTCAGGCCCCAGCAACACATGTACACACACACACACTCATATTTCTTCTACATGAAGACCTTGCCAACAAGTGTCTGTCCAATCCCAGACTGGTGGCACTTTTGCTATTGGTAATTTTGGCCACAGATTATTGTTTAAAACTATCTTGCACATTCCTCTTCATTTGTGTCTTTAAAAGCAAGCAAGCAAGCAAACAAAGAACAACAACAACAACAAACTATTACCTTGCTCCAGCTTCTTTGAATGTGCCATTCATTGCTCACTTTGAGACCCAGGGTCCCACTGTAGCACTTGGCTCTTCCATGGCAGCATCCCGTTATTGATAAAGCAATATCATTGGTCTGGAGAACCCCTGTTGTTACTGGACCAACGTGTTGGTTACAGGTGAAACACTGGCAAACTGGAGGGTTTCATTTGTGAGAAGGAAGGGAGGAATGGAGAAAGGGTTGGTAAAGGGAAGGAAGGAAGGAAGGAAGGAAGGAAGGAAGGAAAGGAGGAGAACCCAGGATAAAGGAAGACAAGAAAGTGAGAATGGGAGGCCACCAGAGATAGCTCAATGGGTATAAAGGCACCAAGTGTCAAGCCTTAAAGGCTAGAGTCCAATGTTAGTGTCCATATGGTGGAAGGAGAGCAGGGATTCCTACAAGTCATCCTCTAACCACCAATAAAGGCACACAACATGAAGCAAAATGTAACTGAAAAATTAAGAGACGAAAATGAAAAGGGAAAGTCCGGGAAGCAATGGCTCTCATTTCAGCCACACTTGGGGTTGACGACAAACTTTAAAAGGGGATATTGAAACCTTTTATTTTGTTTGTGCCTCTTTGTTTTTCTTTACTGGTTCTAAAGCCCAGTGCCTGGCACTGGCGGCTGTCGATCCACATGTGGAATAAGTTTCTTTGGCATTAATAAGCACCTTAACAACCTGGATTTTTTGGTTCTGCTCTGCATACAGTCTTTTCTACTATGAGCAGGCTCTCACCCAACCACGAAGCTGGGTCCTTTTAAAACTTTCCACAATTTATACAAGTGACACACTGTCATGGCCAATGTATGACATGCCCGTTTGGGAGGAGGGTCCCCGAAAGAGGCTGATAGTTGGAGGAGCAGTAACACTTGGCATCCAGGTTCTAGTGGGATAAAGGGGTTGCAAAATATGGAGGACATGCTTACAGGCTTCCCTTCGAGGTTGAACCTTTGACTTTGGAACTGCAGGAGTGGAGAGTAGACATTGTTTGTGATGAGCTTGAGTCCTCTCCTCTCATAAAACTAGAAACGAGGTTTAGTGGTCCTTTGTCCTCTGTAGTTTCCAGCCAGCATCCTTTGGACAAAGGCCTGCCCACTACTAAACTGAAGTCTTTCCTCTGGGGACATCTATGGTATGTCGTGGGACTGGGCCGCTGGAAAGTCCCTCAGTTAAGGGTGTTATTTTCTCTGACTGTGTATCCAAGGGCTCTAGCTGACCCCACCAAGGAACAAAGATATGAGGAGGTAAGCTGGCCTGTTCTTCTCACCTGTGTTTGCAGAAGGAATTTCTGTGGCCATTTCTCTTTTACATCAGCAAGAGTTGCAAATGACAGAATGACAATGAGCTGGGGAAAGCTGGGCTACAGTCCCCAGCTCTGCAAACCTCATGCATCCAAAGTTTGGTTTCTCTGTGCACCAGTCCAGCTGCTTCAGCCCCACAGGCTCTGGTGAAATTTTCTTCCATGCAAGTGACCACCTCCTTCTCTTGCCCTCAGGTAATTCATGCTTTTCCCTCTAAGCACAGTAATGTCTTAGGAGCTGCTGAAAGTGATCCAGTGGCTTTCGAGCAGTATCTCTAGAGAAGATGCAAAACTCCGCACTCAACCCGACTTAGAATTTATGAGAATATGTACCAGCTCAAGAGACATAGTATTTGCAGGGTAGGGGGTGTAGGGTAGGGCTGGGGGCATGGGAGGAAGGGCAGAGGAGTCACAGTGGCTTTAGAGGAAGGGTTGCTGGGGCTGGGGGAAAGGGAGACAAACAGGAATGACTGCAGCCTTAGGCAAGATGAGATCACATCCCAGGCCTGCCCCAGGAGATACCAGAGCATGCCTTGCCCCAGGGTTTCTTCCCCACCCCCCACCCCCACCCCCAGAGTGCACATACCTAAGAAAATCACTGTGATGCCTAAGAACAAGAGAGAACATGAAGGTACAAACGCTCATGAAATACAACAAATTCTTCACCAGGGAACAAAACTGAAGGCCTCTGCCAAGCGATGGAATAAAAGACAGCTTAGGAAAGTGCTGGAACAGCAAGTGAAGCAACTCCCAGGCTGAATGCAACGCACTGAAATTACCCCAGGCCTCTGGACTGGATTAATCCACTTATGGAAGAATAGATTTGTGGGTTACCACTGGAGCCTCTTTTGTTATAACTGACTGCCTCTGGATGTCTCACCCTGGGATGCTCTGAATGTTCTGCAGAATCCCCACAGCAAGATGCAGCCCCTCAGCTTTGAATTTACTAGCTTTAGGGGCCCAGATGAGCTTCTCTATATGTATAAACTATGCAGTCTTTGGTCACAGCTGCAGTCTCCGTCTTTCTGGTAGTCTCCTTGCAGTCCTAGGTACAAGTAACTAACCATCACTTCTCTCCACTTGGTAGGGCTTTGCTGTGCACAGGGCACCAACTATTCCTTGTCCTATCCTGCAGCCAAGGGGCTTTGCTGCCTCCCACTTGGGCTTTGTCCCTTAGCTTAAACAATACACACACACACACACACACACACTTCTTAATTATAATTATATATGTATGTGTTATGTATCCATGTATGTATGTATGTATGTATTTAAATTCAAGTATAGTGATGGCAACAGAGCAGAAGACCAATCAATGACACTGTGAAAGCTGTCAGAAACAAAAATGGAGCCTCTCTTTGCTGTAGTGAAATGACTTCCTCTGGGCCTGACAAGACCATCGGTCATCACAAAACAGAGATGCTGTGGTGACCTGAAGAATAAATGACATCGAGGTTTATAATAATAGTTGTGTGGCTGCTACAATTCACTTATAGTAAGAGTGGGTACCTACATCCCTGCTGCAATGGTCTTGGGGGTTCCTACTGGAGTATAGAGTGGAAGGCTGGCTGGAGGTGGGAACTGTGGGGGTGCAGGCTTCCTGAGTTGTCATCCATGCTGACATGGGACTTTTTTTTAAAATAATATAACTGTCAATTCACTTATGATCCCATAAGTAGCCCCTTCCCATGTCCTGTCAGTAATCCCAATAAATGTATTGAACTTGGTGGGATTATTCTTTGACACAGCAGTGCCCTATGTGGGTAAATTGGCATGTCCTCACATCTTCCCAGGAAGCCGTGCAATTTTTTGTCCAGCTCTAGCCAGAAATATGTCATTGTAAAGCAGGTGTGCCCAATGAAGATGATCTCAAAAGGCTCAGAGGGTACTGTCACCATATACAGAGAACACTGCAGGGGGATTGCCCATACTCATTCGTGGCCACAGCATCTTGTGTTGGAGTATCTCATGTGACGCTCCTCCTGCTTTTTAAATGTACTTGCCTCAGCCCCCTGTTTACAATGGTTTGTGCTCCCTTCCTGATGCACTGCCCTTCCCAAATACTATTCTTTAGAAAAATCTCCCTTTTGGTTGTTATTTGGGTTTTTACCATCACAACTATGGAACATTGTATCAGACCAATTATTTTTATTTTAATTGTAAGGTAAATGGATAGGTCCCTGTCATTAATCTGCTTCCTTATCATCCAGGCACTTCAATCCCCTGCCTCTCATCCAATGAGTCCTCTACTTCACTGTCCTGTTAACCAATAATATCAGGGCTCTACATCTATTAATCACTTGTTTGTTTCAGAGCCCTATAACTGATTAATTTCTAGTCTCCTGTTGTTCATCTACACAGGGCCTTACAAACAAAAACTAGATGTGCTTTGGTCAGCTTAAGGGAGCTGTTGGTGGTGGTGACTTATATTTGTAAACACCACAGGTAGAGTTGATTCTTTGGGTTTTTATTTATTTGTTTGGAGTTTTGGTTTTCGAGACAGGGTTTCTTTGTAGCCCTGGTTGACCTTGGAACTCACTCTGTAGACCAGACTGGCTTTGAACTTGCAGAGATGCTCCTGGCTCTACCTCCCAAGCCTTGGGATCAAAGGTGTGTATCATTACTAACTGGATTTTTGATATTTAGAATCTTAAATAATTTAATGAATTTTAAACATCTGAGTATTTATTTTCACATCTAAAATATTTAAAAGGTTATAGTTCTTAGGTAAGGCTCGATGCAATTTTCTTTGAAGTGGAGTTTATATTTTATTACTAAACAGTTTTTGGTCTGTAGAGGTGGTTCAGCACTTAAGTTGCTCTCTCAGAAGACTGGTGCTAGATTTCCAGTGCCCACATTGAATGGCTCACAGTCTCCTATAACTCAGGTTCCATGGTATTTAATGTCCTCTTCCGGCCTCCACAGGTACGTATAGGCAGGTGTAGACATACACACAGACATGTAAACATAAATGTAATCATTTTTTTTTAAAGAAAAAGTTTAGTATAAGCTTAAGTGCAGGCTGTACGAGAGGAGCGATGCTGGAGAGATGGCTCAGAGGGTAAGAACACTTGACTTTGCTGCATAGGACCTGAGGTCAGTTCCCAGCACTCACATGGCAGCCCACAGCTGTCTGTAAGTCCAGTTCTGACTCCTTCTGTCCTCTTTGGGTACTATGTACTCATATGGTGTGCATGCATGCCTGTAGGCAAAATACTCATATGCATAACATAAAAATAAATATTCTTTTTTAATTTAAAAAGAGAGAGGCGTATGTAGAAGACAGTAACACACACCGTCCAGTGGGTGCGGAATTCTCAAGAGAATTGCTGAATTTTTTTAAGGCAAAAAATTTTCAATGTTTATCTTTAGAATCAAATACTAAAGACAGATCATAGGCTAGGGATGTATCTCAGTGGTGGAAGGTTTCCCCAGGATATGCAATCCCGGAATGGAATTCTGATAAGGGCAACTAATCTTAAAGCTTAGCCATTCACGTCGCTATGCATTTCTTCCCACGTTACATGGCGTGAGAAGAGTGCACTCTCAGGTACACCTTGGCCATGACTGTAGGTGGTGTAGCGGATGCCCACGTGCTGGGCCACCTTCCAGGTTATATTGCATGCCTTCCCACGGGTCATCCATCCTTGCTTCCCATCCCCACTGTTTTGGTTGTTATTTTTGTTTGGTTGGTTTTCCCTGCCTCCATCTCCCACTTGCTGGGACTGTAAGCACAGTCATTCTCTAGGATGCATGATACTCTCCCTGGGTGTGAGCACCAGACCTCAGGTACAGTTTGAGAGCCATGTTGGCTACGGCTGTGGCCAGTTAGATGAATGTGAAAGAGACTAAATACAACTGAGTTTTAAATTTAACTAATTTAAATCAATTAGTGTATGCATACATGTCATATCTGTTGAAGAGGTTGGCTCTAAACTCCCAAGGATACCACAATTTAAGGACACTCAAATCCTTCAGAAAAAATGTTTCTCATATACACACATCACACACACACACACACACACACACACACACACACACACAGAGTGGAGGGGGAAGAGAAATACACAGGTTTTTTTTTCTTGAGACAGGGTTTCACTGTATAGCTCTGGCTGGCCTGGAGCTCACTGTGTAGACCATACTGGCCTGGAACTCACTGAGATCTGCCAGTTCTAATTCCTGAGTACTGTGATTGAAAGCACGTACCATCATATCCAGCTAAAACATCGTAATATTTACATGCATCCTTCTATTTCATTTTTTTCTAGATGACTTATACTTAATAGGATGTGAATATTGTGCAAACATTCGTTCTATTGTTTAGGATAATGACCAGAAAAGGGCTGTATAGCTTTACTACAGATGTGGTTGCTATCATAGTGTTTGGAACATATAAATGGTAACATCACACTGTCTTAGCTAGGGTTTCATTACTATAAAGAGAAACCATGACCAATGTAACTCTTACAAAGGACATTTAATTGGGGCTGGCTTACACGTTCAAAAGTTCAGTCCATTATCATCAAGGCAGGAAGCATGGCAGCGTCCAGGTGGACATGGTGCTGGAGAAGGAGCTGAGAGTTCTATATCAAATCCAAGGCAGCCAGAAGACTGTCTTCCAGGCAGCTAGGAGGAAGGTCTCAAAGCCCACCCCCACAGTGACACACTTCCTCCAACAAGACCACACCTCCTAATAGTGCCCTTCCCTTGGCCAGGCATATTTAAAACACTATAATCAGATTTACTGTATATTCTCAATCTCAGTCTGAAGAGTCATAAACTGTGTATAGCTGACTATACAATATTCTTTAAATTTCCTGCAAAATGTGCTACTGCTGTTCTGTGTGCACATGGAGTGCCTTCATTTTGTGTCGCTATCTTCTTTAATTTGGTCATACTCCTGCTTTACTACATAGGCGTCTGTCTACCTAACTTGTTTTATCTTGCTTCAGGGCCGAAGGTATAAAGATAAGTCACCCTAAACCTCAATCACCCTGGAAAAACCTTCCCTGACAGACCACCTCCCTAATTAAATGTGGGACATGGGCAATTATTCACGATGTTGGGGCAGTACCCTGCAGTATGAGTAATCTTATAGGACACGGGGAGTATCATTGTGAGGACCTGGGTTTGGAGCCCACGACTGACACCATCAGGACAAAGAGGTGAGCAGCTACCAGAACCAGGGTGGAAGAGAGCGCAGCAGCTCGGACCTGGGCAGGGCGAGGAGCGAGTACCAGGACCTGAAATGAGAGCGCACAGCTGCCAGGACCTGGATGGAGGAACGCGCAGCTGCCAGGACCTGGACGTCAGAGCGCACGGCAGCCAGGACCCCGCCCCGCGCGCGCGCGTGCCCGGCGTTGGCGCAGTCCGGGTCTGAGTCGTCGGCTGAGGCTTGTCGGCCTTCCTCTCCGGCCGATCCTCAGCCCTTCTGTGCCCTCTCCGCCCGCGCCCTCGTTGGCGCCGCCGCCCGCAGCCCTGGCGCTCCCCGCGGGCCCCGCTGAGGCCATCTGCGCCTTGTGTCAGCGCGCGCCCCGTGAACCGGTGCGCGCCGACTGCGGCCACCGTTTCTGCCGGGCGTGCGTGGTGCGCTTCTGGGCCGAGGAGGACGGGCCCTTCCCGTGCCCCGAGTGTGCCGATGACTGCTGGCAGCGCGCCGTAGAGCCCAGCCGCCCTCCACTCAGCCGCCGCCTCCTGGCGCTCGAGGAGGCGGCCGCGGCGCCGGCGCGCGATGGCCCTGCCAGCGAGGCCGCGCTGCAGCTGCTGTGCCGTGCCGACGGAGATCCGCTGTGCTCCGCCTGCCGCATGGCCGCTGGTCCGGAGCCGCCCGAGTGGGAACCGCGCTGGAGGAAGGCGCTGCGCGGCAAGGTGCGCGGGGCGGCCCTGCACCACTGTCCACCTTTGTGCTTTACCTGGAGTCAGTCTCTCGGTCAGCGTGCTGACCTCCTCTTCCCTCTCCCGCATCCCATGGGTGCCCAGCACCCTCCCTTCCCCGGGGACTCTGCCATGCCTAGGGGCTCCTGAATCCTGGAGTCCGTGAGTTCTGCCTTTCTCCATCTTTATTTTCTGTCTCCCAGACCCTTCTATGTTCCTCGTTCTATTATCTCTAGAGCATGCTTTTCATCCCAGGTCTCTGGCCTAGCTGTGCCTTATCTCTATACAACCTTTACACTTTGATTTTTCTCAATTTCCCCTCAAGTCCCGATCCCATTCCCCAAGGCCTCTTCCTCCTACCTGGGTGTGACCTCATCGGGGCAAGCCCCACCCATCCACTTGCTTGTGGAGACCTGAGAGTGGGCTTCTGTCTGCCAGTTATCATTTGCAGCCCTCTGAGGGGCTGTCGGTTCACTTCACTCCGGAACCTTCTCTGCTGTGCTCTCTTGGTCATTGCGTGTAGTAGCACCTGCCATTGGGCAGAAACCGACCGTTAGAACCTGTTTGAAGCTGAGTTGCAGGGATCTTGAGTATCATCCCTGACTCAGAGAGAGATATCTTTCTGAGTAGTCAGGTAGGAAAGCAGTGGTCCCTGCCCGACAGGAGAAAATAGTAGCTTAGTGTGTTTGAGGGTGCTGTTATCCTGATGTTCTGGAATGATGCACCGTGAGCCTCTGGAATAGGTTGTGAAGAACACTTTTGAGGTGGAGACCATTGGCTACATCTAGGTTTCAAACTGGGGTAGGTGTTCCACCAGAACATGCTGCTAGGGTTGTCCTGTGGTTTGTTGTCCCCTTACTAAGGCAGCAGTCTCTATAAAGACCAGGCAGGACACAGAGAAGTCAGGAAAGCCACTGTCTTAAATCAAGCTGACACTAAATTAGGGACCTACCTAGAAACCTGGAATCACACAGCCAACCTTGAATTGCCTGCTATACACCTAGTTCTGACAGGTGGGAAGCACAGGAGACACTAAAAAAAACCATTTCCAGCAGAGACCGGATGAGTAGTTCCAGTCGTGGGGTGTCCAAATCCTTCCTCTCAGGCTCTAACCAGCTTCTCTGTCCCAGGAGAACAAGGGTTCTGTGGAAATCATGAGGAAGGACTTAAATGATGCCCGGGACCTGCATGGTCAGGCAGAATCAGCGGCTGCTGTGTGGAAGGTAAGTGGGCCCTTCTGGATTTGGGGAGCTAGCAGGGCATCCAGGCTGAGCTACTGGAGTCTGCCTGGCTGGCTGGCTGGGAAAGGGATCTCTGGACTTGACGAGTGTCCGTAGGGATCCTCTTTTCTGTAAACTTTAGTAAGGATGATTTGTAAGCTTCAGGTTCCTTTTCTACACAGGATGCTTTCTAGTAGTACTCTTGATTCTGACCAACCCCAGCTGTTAGCAGTGGAACATGCTGTTTTCTGGCTGCCATACAAAACCACAGACATTATCACCCTGGAGGCTGGAAGCCCACAGGCAAGCCATGGCGTCCAAATCAGGGCTAGTTTCCGGTGGCCTTTCTCACTGTGTTGGCACATGGAGAGTGGGGAAGCAGCTCTTTGGGGGTCTCCTTTACTAGAGCACTAAATCCGACGTCTATTTGGTGGGACTAATCACATCCCAAAGGTCAACACTTAAAACCATTGCCTGGAGGCTTCAGCACAGAGATTTGGGTGGGGGGGGTGGAGGAGACAAAGTTGGTTCTTAGCAGCTAGCCTTCATCTGGTACCATCCATGGTATTAAACACCAAGATGACATTATGTTACAGTTGTTTTTGTGTTTTTGTTTTTAGGTTACTTGTCAACAAAACCACATATTAGTTTAGACCCTGGAAACTTTTCCTTTTATATATTAAAGTTTATTATAGTTCCCCTCCCCCCCTTTTTTAAAACATAAAACCAAAGTGTTTTTGTAGACTATAGGAACCCCGAGGCTCTCAGACAGCCTGCACCTTAATGCTGAAGGCACCTGTCCTACCCCTCACAAAAACTGGGAGACATTGAGGACACCTAGTTTTCTAGGAACCCACAGTAATTCCGAGGACAGGTTCTAGAAGATTTTAGTACGAAGACGGGGATCCTGAGGTCAGAGGGAGGAGCTTGGCCAGACAGTAGTTATCTGGCTGGCATTTATATCCAAAAACATTCTTCCCTCGGGAATATGGGTGTCCCCTGTGTTGTGGTCCAGGGCCAGGATGAAGACCTGAGTGCAGTAGGAGTGTCCTTCTCTAGTGCTGCTGTCTAGGTTAGGCCGCTAGAAGTGTTGCTGAGGACGGAGTTTTGCTCTCAGGTTTGCCAGGAGTTGTAGTAGAGGTAGCTATGTGTTCTGACAGGACTTTAGTCCCAGAGATTGACTTTGGGAAGTTGTGAGTGGGGTCTTCACATAAGCTGAGCATTGTATGTGTGGGTTGACTGGCTAAGGACATAACAGTCTTCTGATCAGAAATGGGAATGTGTCTGGTAGGCTGAATGCTTGTCTAGCACGTGAGAGGCTCTGAATATAATTGTGCAAAGTAAGCACCACAAATAGACAGCAGGCCTGTGGCTGGTATAGGGTTGTACTTAATGGATACACTTTACATTGTGTTAGGTAATTGCATCAACTGGAGATGATCTGAGGCACATGGAAGGATGCAGATGGCTTATGTGTTAGTGCTGGGCCATTTGTAGAAGGATCTTGAACATCTGTATACTTAAGTGTCTTGGGGATGCATTTCCTGGAATCAGTCATGAAGGACAGTGCAGGGGAGACAAAACATCGTCTTAATGGAAGTTCTAATGGTATGAGAGGCCTCACAAAGTAATGATTCAAAGAAGCTGTCACATCTTACAAATACACTGAGAATATTGGACAGAAACTAGCAGGTTGTAAAAAAATGATTGGTTTGGGAAGCAAAAAATAAAAGTATCTTAACAAGTCTGTACGTTCTTCTCCACCTCCACTTTTGTCCTTGATGGAATTGCTGTGTAGGAGGAGAGAGGTAGCCTTTGTTCTGTTACTGTAACAAAACCGCCAGGACTGACTACTATGTAAAGAAGGCAAGTTATGAATTCTAGAGGGTGCACATCAAAGATCAAAAGGCTCTGTCTACTGTGTCTAGTGAGGCCCTCGTGGAAGTGAGTGAACCAAGATTGTTCTCTCTGTAACAACTAGCTGTCTTGGGAACCCCTGGTGGCCTGTGAGACCAGCATCCATCCCTTCAGAGGGTATTCCTACACAAGAGTGATGGGACCACTGTCCCTTAACCCCCACCTCTTCAAGGCCCTGCCCCCTACACATCACCACAGTGGGACCAAGCTAATAAGGATGGCAGGGGCCTCTTTCATGTGGAGATTTCACTTCTTGTTTTGGAAAACAGGAAAAGAGAATCTTCTCTTACCTGTGATTTTAGTTTTAAAAGTGGGTTTAATTCAAAAGACCCAGCCAGCATCTTTTGAGAACATAATTTCTTTCAGAGTAGATGGGGGTTCTCTTTCTTTAGACGCATGAGCCAGTGTGGACTGTTGTCCCTTCCCCCACTCACCCCGCAGGGGCATGTTATGGACCGAAGAAAGAAGGCCCTGACTGACTATAAGAAGCTTCGCGCCTTCTTCGTGGAGGAGGAGGAACACTTTCTGCAAGAAGCTGAGAAGGATGAGGGTGCTTCCGAGGATGATGAGCTGGCTGACCCAGCAGATCGCTTCCGGTCCCTGCTGCAGGCTGTGTCAGAGCTGGAGAAGAAGCACCGCAACCTGGGCCTTAGCATGCTTCTGCAGGTACCACCCGGGTAGGGGGTGAGCATCTCTCTCCACAGCACATTTCTGTGGTCAGCTCAGAGCTGCAGTGGAAGAGAGACTCCCCTACAGGCAAGGTCGGAGCCACAGCCCACCTTGTACCTGTTGTGTGGCCCAGGTCTGAATATCAGAGAGTGAGTAGATGGTTGGGAAAAGTAGTTGGAAGGAACTTAGAGCTGATAGAGATGGGAGGGTTTTCCCCACCTCAGGCTCTGTGAGCAGGAGTAGCCAGGGCATCCCCTCTGTCTTCTCTTACCCTCATCTCATGCCCCAAGGGTTGAACCAACACAGAGGGAGCCTGCTTGGCAGTCAGAGCCTGGGCTTGTAATGTGGCATCAGCAGCCACTTGTAACTGAAGTATTCCCTTTCCACATACCCATCAGCTGTTGGGGGGCTATACAACCTCAGAGACACGGGCTTTGGAGCCCGCTTACATGGGTTGTCAAGTCACCGCGGCTCTGAGTGCCTTGTACTCAGGAGAGCAGCAATCTGTCTCACTGTCTTGACCTGTGCATCTCCCTTCATTTCCTCTGTCTCCCTGTCTTTCTCCTGTCTGTTTCTTCCTTCTCTGCAGTGATGATGCTGGCGCAGCAGGCTGGCCCCCTGGAGCGCGAGGCAGAAGGAACCACCTTCCACAGCTGGCCTGCAGCACCCCTACCTACACCCTTAGGCCTCTCTGCCTGGCACCACCCTTCATACCGGCCAGCTCCCCATCTCCATCAGCACAGACAGCATGCTGGCCTGGGATGGAGCGTCAGAGGTGCCCCGCCGGCCATGCACATAGTACCATTGTTCAGCAGTGTTTTTCATTTTCTTCGGGGCATGAATGTGCTTGGCTTGTACCTGTTCCAAATAGAGACCGATTGGTCCTGGGATTCCTTTCCCAGTGTGTGCCAACTCTGCCTGGGACCACTTGGCAGCTCTAAAGCCCCTGCTTCTTGTTTTGCTGTGGTCGGCCATGGCTCCACTTAATGTGGCATTCACTCTAGTGTCCAGGAACCAAACCTCGCACGCACCTTCTCCATTGGTGCCCATGACTGGGTTGGCTCACTAGACATCCCTCAGCAAGGTTCTGAGGCATACCAGTTACAGTCAGCCTGTGTTAGTGCCAGAGAATAGAGATGCAGGAAGCCCTGAGGTGTGGCTGGGACCTGAGTGTTAATGAAGTATTCCCCCCACCCCCCGCCCCCCTGCCCAGAGGCCCTCTTCCCTCACTTTGGGTCTCTGCACCAGGTCTTCTGCTTTGTTCCCCAGCCTCTCTTCCTCCCGCTTGTGCCCCTTGGGTGTCACTGACATCCCCAAAGTGCTCCCTCCTTCCCACCTCACATGGAAGGGACCTTCCCTGCAGAAGAACAGCAGAGTGGCATCTCCAGGCCGCTGGGTGCTTCACTTCGCTGTATTTTTGGCTTTTGCTCACCTCATATTTTCTCCAGTAGGTGAATTTCACAAAACTTGTGACGTAGAGGTAGCGTGGTTGCCTGCAGCATCGTGTGTGTAGATAACTAGTCCAAGAAACAAAACCCAGCAGAATGGACAGACACGGGGCAGGGGCCAAAGATATAATGTATTTAGGTTTTGGGTAACAATGTTCTGTCCCCAGAAGGCCCCAGCCTTGGATGTAGTGACTGGCTCCAACTTGACTCGCAGGTGGGCTGGGTTTTAAGTGCTGAATAAAGTGGTTTGCTCCAGCCTCTCTGTTTCCATACCTCCTAGTCTTTGTCCATACAGCTGCTTCCCCCTTCCCTGACCAGGTTCCAGGGTCTTTGATACCTTTGAAATCACGATAAGCAGACTGTTACTAAGATAGGATAGAGGGTGGGTATCACCCCAAACCCAGCGTTGGCTGTTGGAATTGCATCTGGGAAGCAGGATCCATTGATGGCTAGAAGGACCAAGAGGAGATGCCATGGTGAGAGGACTCTGGCTCAGCCCACCGGACAGGGTCTGCAGAGGGCTGGCCAGCTGCGCAGATGCACCCAGGGTGGAAGGTAACAGACTGGTCATGCTCATATCCAGGTGACTGGGTGACCCTGTGAGTCAAATGCAGGTGGCAGCAAGAGCAGCCCTGAGTAGTGTGCCCCTTAGTGACAGAATGTTATCTCTGTTGGGGACCAAAATGAATACTAAACTAATAGATTAGCCGGTGTAGAGAAAGTCTAGGACTGGCCACCTGGTGGTAGCTCAGAAAAGTGATAGGTTTGTCCCTCAGATCTTAGATTGGTCCAGAAAACCATATGACCTTGTCTGAGTAAACACCTCCACCCCCACCCCCACACCTCTACCCCCACCCCCACCCCTCCATGGACATGGCCCCAGACTCAGCTGACTGGATGTGCAAAGTGCAGTCTTATGTCAAGAAAGCCTCAAGTTCACACCACAGCTCTGCTCACCAGTTAGCCAGCAGTTCACACCTGCTGTCAACAGAACCCTAAATGGCTGCCACCCAGGACACTTCCTCATGCCCCCCATGGGGAAGGAAGAATGGAGGGCCTCCAGAGTGCATAGAGAGCACCAACCCTGTGTGAGGTTCCTCCCTTTTTACCACGTCATTTCTTAAGGTCTTACCTTCCTACTGCTAGCATTTGGAGGAGAGATTTCACAGTGACAGCAGAAACCTACTGCTGGGTGAATGTCAGCTCTCAGAGCCTGACAAATTTAGAGGCACAGTGACCCAAGACATCACTCCCAGGTCCTCAAGGTAGTGCCTACTTTGCTCACCACACCATTACAAGATAGGCCAATGGGGTACCTTTGCTAGGGAGGTGGAAGAAAGCTCATGTGGAGGGAAGATGGAGCCCATGAGACAGAAGAGATGAGCTGGACTTGTTTTTCATGAGTGGGGCTTCAGGGTACCATGGTTAAGTAAGAAAAGTTAAAGTGTACAAATGGCCTATACAGATCTACCCATCCTTTTGACACTGTCTCCAAGTGAAGTACAATTTGGTGGTGGTCTCCATTGATTTGATAAGTATCTTTTGTCTGCACATGATAAGATGCAGGATGATGTGGTGAGAGACCATGCGAGCATCAATAGACCCAAAGGGCTGGTGTTGCCTGTGGGGCAGGAAATGGAGAAGATTGGGATTTGAGTATTCTGAACTTTGAAAAGACAGCTGAGCATGGTGGTGTATACCTTTTAACTCATAGGCGGGTACATCTTGGAGTTTGAAGCCAGCCTGGTCTACGTAGCAAGTTTTAGGTCATCCAAGGCTGCATAGTGAAAACCTATATCAAAAAACAAAAACTGGCTGGGCTGTAAGGTTAGAAAAGGTTGGGAGAGCAGGGCATGGCCACGCCCAGGAGGCTGAGGCAGGGTTATGGTCATGTGTTTAAAGGCTGTGGGGAGAAACAGCAAGTATTTTTGTTGCTGGGGGCAAATATGGGAAACAGCTAGGGTTTAAGGCATCTTTCAGTCTGACCTTGCTTGGGTTTCCTGCAGCAGTACTGTCATGCTGGGTATAGTTTGTGAGAGACTTAAAATTGTGCATGCTAGATAACAGGCCAGTCAGTGGATTCATAAAGAACTACAGGTCCTTGTCTATAACCCACGGACAGACATCTGGTGCTTGATAAATCCTCTAGATTACTTGTAATGTCTAATACAACTAGCATTATGGACTAGTTTTATATGGTTTGGGGGGAAATGATGGGATCAACCATGTAAAATACATTCTAAATGAGGGGGTTGTTTTGGTTGGTCGGTTGCCACACCCCCAGTTATTTTTGATCTCTAATTGAATCTGTCGATGTGGAGCCTATGAGCAGGCTGTCTGTATTCCAACACGCAAGTCATTTAGTTGGGCCTTGACAATCAATCGGGGCTCTCTGGCAGTACCTCCCCTGCAGACTGTAGAGGAAGTTCTTAACTCCCTTTTGGGACTTATTGTGAGGCTTGGGGTGAAGTCTATGGCATTTCTTCCTCAGTGAAAACTGGCTGTGACTCATTTTCCACCCATGATTAAGTGAGGGCTGGCGGCCACTGTTCCCAGGCTGGTAGTTCAAAAGCCACTTCTCACACCTACCTAGTTTTCTCAAGCAAAGGCTCCCAACTGACCAGAAGTCTGCTAAAAATCCTGGGGAAGGGAGGCTTCCACAAGCTGTGTGCCACTTGCTGCCTGTGTGAGGTACTTTATTTCCACAAGAGCATTTTGATTTGGAGATGGATAACTGAGTTGAAACAAAGATTCTCTGTTAAACTGTTGGTCATTCATGAAAAGGAATGTGCCGTTAAGGAATTTCTAGGAGACAAACAAGGTTGATAAGACTTTAGAAGTGGACCAGCCGCTGAAGTAGCCCTGCCATTGATACAGCACATAAGCCAGCCAGGACTGAACTCTCATAAAACATATATAGTCTGGTTTTTAGCAAGATTTTATTTTGCGTGGGACAGGACAAGTATTTGTTTCTTCTTTTGACAGGCAGCTTCTGAGTCTCCGTGGTTCCTTTCATAAATGTAAAGGTTGTATTCTGATGACTAGGGTTTTCTGACTTCTGTCCCCTGGCCTTAGACTGAGCAGGTCTGCAGGACGGTCAGTGCACCCAGCCTTCTGTCCAGCCCCTCACTCCCTTTACTTGCTCCGCCCCCTTGGTTCCCTCTCCTACACCAGAACTTCTGAGCACACTGCCTTATTACCGGGTGTCTGGTGACCTGTGCTCAACTCACGCCTGGGTCAGGCGGGTCAGTAAAAAGGATGGCTTCCTTTGGGCAAGTCAGAGGCTAGCTTGTCTCGGTTCTGCAGTTCTTGGATTCTGAGAGCCCTCTTAGCTAGAGGAGCTGGTCCCCGCAAAGCATAGCTCCCCAAGGACATGAGCAACCCTCAGGGTAGGCTGCCCTGGATGTTTTCGCTTTGATTTTGTAGTCCCTGGAAAGCTGGAAGTGGAGGGAGAGAGAGGGAGAGAGGGAGAGAGGGAGGGAGGGAGGGAGGGAGGGTGGGCGGGCGGGCCGGCAGAGAGAGAGAGAGAGAGAGAGAGAGAGAGAGAGAGAGAGGGAGGGAGAGGCATTCCTAAGTCTCATCAGTAGGTGTCATAAGGGTGAGGCAGCCCTTCCTTGTGGACAGCTCTGTATTCTGGCAAAGAAGAAATATCACCTGTCTTCAGCCAGGAGTAACAAGGATTTCTGAGGGATCAGTGCCTTGAAATAAAAATAATGGAAAACACGATTATAGAATCCTGTTGGTATGCAAATGAGGTGACTTCCCGGGCTCTTCTGATTGGACAAGTCTCCACAGAGCATCCAATGAAAGCCTTTAGGTTGTGGGCCACCTTTAGTGCCCGAGGGTCTGGCCGTTTAAGAGTCAGAGTTCTGGTGTTTATTCATTTCTGGTGGTCAGCTTCCTTTCTTCCTGCGTCTCCCGCCCCTTCCTTTTGGTTCCTCACTGGGTTCAGGGCTCTGGTGACTCAGATGTTGCAGCTGTCTGCGCTTCCAACCACCTCCTGCACAGAGGTCTGTGAGCTGTGTAGCTGATCACAGGGCAAGACACTGTCTAATCCAGCTCTCAGCAGTGCAAGGATGCCCTCAGGGCCACCAGCTACTGAGGTTTTGTCTACCCTCGGGGCTCTTCCTGAGATAACCGGAGTCCCTGCGTAGCTTAATGGAACAGCTTTAAAGGACTCCTGACCTGGAACAATTCTCCCCCTGGTGGCCAGGCCGAGGTAGTACCGTACGGCACGTTAGAGAGCCGGGATTGTCCCAAAACAAATGGCTGGGGTCCCTTCAAACAGTTCTTAGACTCTACACCACCGGTACACCACCGGTTCAGTTGTCTTGCTGATTCAGGTGAGAGACACTGTCCCAGACCTTGATCCCAGCGTTTAGGATAGGTCAGCCAAGTCTACAAAGAGATCCTATCTCACATGAATTAAAAAAAAAAAAAAACCACATTTAATTCTATGTTAACTGTCCGGTTTCTGCCAAAGAGCAAAGGAACTAGGCCCCTTAAGTGCTTGATTAAACACCATTTCAATCTGGTGCTCTCCTTGGAAAAAATTTGTCCTGCAATATCTCCATTGCTATTTCATTACATCCACATTAGGATAAAAAATACAACATGGTGGGTACTTTGCTATGCATACTAGTACTAATATTAATATTAAATACTCTGATTAAAGTATTTGAGTTTTTAGCTCATTTCCATCTATTTGCAAAAATTTTAGGAAGATTGTGAGAGAGGTGGGAGTAAGCACTCCCAGTGTTTACAGCCAGCTGCTTTTCACCCTCACCTAAAGGTGGTCATTGTTTTTGAGAATAGTTTTGGTCGATTATTTTACTGATAAATGTGGATCATAGGCACTGAGGAGATGGCACAGTTGTCAAGAGCGCTGGATACTCTTTCAGAGGCCCAGGGTTTGGTTTGTGGCACTCACATGGAAGACTCACAGTATTCTGTATAGATACAGGGGCAGAGGCTGGAGGGTCCAAATTCCAGTCCAGCCTGGTTAACAACTCAAGAAGACAACATAAAGCTGGACTCTGCCTCCCTGTTGAGCTGCTGCCCCCCAAAAAAATGTGAGTGAGCTAAGAAGCATCCCTGTCTCCCAGCTACAGGTATTTTTATTATGAAATCAGGAAATTAACACAGACATTAAAAAAAAAGTTTATTTTAAAGTTCAGAACAGATAAAAAGGGATATTGCGGAGATGTATCATAGAGAACAAGAGAAAATGAAAGTTCCCAACTTTGTAGTATCAGTAATACTCCACAATTTAAAAGGACTGACTTCAAATTAAGTCCAACAAGGAGAAAGGGAAAAATTAAAAACAAAACAAAACAAAACAAAAAACAACCCACGAACTCAGCAGGGTCAGTGCCTACCTAGGGCGGAACCGTGGATGGGGATCAAGTTCCAACAAGTCCAAAGGAACATGGAGCATTTACAGAGAAAGACTGAACTCTTGATGGTGCTGCCACGTGACTACACGCTGACCAACGTTCCCCATACTGCACCCTTCAGACAAGAGAACCTAAAGCTGGAGAGATGGTTTCACAATTAGGAGCGCCTGCTGCTCCATCGTAAGAACGAGAGTGCTGACTCCAGCAGCCGTGGTGGGCAGCTCACAGATACCTCAATGGATCAGCAAGGAAATGTCACAAGCACAGGTGGCCCCTGAGCTGGGCTCTGGAGAGAGGCTGGCATTTATAAAGAAAGAAATGGGAGGAGGGATGAGACCCAACAAAAGACCCCTGGCTGCATCAGCTGCATGTTATAGTTTTTCAACCTGGGGGTAATAACGTTTTAACTTTTCCCCCTTTATCAGTGTGATACCTCTATGTAACAAATTTGCTAGATTAAAAAAAAAAAGTGCAGATCAGAGGAGAGCCACCTGCCTCTCCAAGTTCCAATCCCCCCTCTTATTAGAATACCAGATCTATGAGGTTAAGGTACATCAATGACTCCCCTTAACCACACTCTTTTTCAATGTCTCATCTCCAAATTACAATGTGTTCAGAAATCCCTGACCCAGGTGGGTGGTGTCAGCATTTGGCACAGAGTCTTGGCAGGGGGAGCATATCCAGCCCCTGGTGTCTCATCACACTTTATATAGGAATGGGATAAACTGTGCCAGGAGCTAGAAGGCACAAGAAGGCAGGAGCTTTTCTCTCTCAAGGACATCTCAGGAGTCCCCAGAGTGGTCTGGACCTCCAGAAGATTCTGTGTCTTCTTTGGTCTCTCTGACCACTGAGCAGATGGTTAGGGGCCTAGGGTCATGGGTCCAGAGACAGAAGAATGGCTGTAGGGGACCAGAAAAGGAGAACCCAGAGAACACATAGATCAAGGAGCCATTGGTTGAATCATAAAAGGAGATTTCCCCCGCCTCAAAGTCTAAGAAGATGCCCACCCGCTGGAGGGACTCTGGAAGAGACAGGCAAGTCCTGGGGTAGGAGAGGGCTTGGAGTTTCTTCTTGTAAAACTCTAGTGCCCAGAGGCCATTCTGGGGTGACTTGGGGATCCTTCCTTCCCGTACCAAGCTCTCCAGACACACCCCCAGAATCCAGGCCCTCCTGTCCCCAACCTCCACTTCCCAGTAATGTCTCCCTGCCTCAAATCGCTCTTGAGTCAGGATACAGGGGTCCAGGTCAAATCTCCTGGAATTGGGGGACACGTCCTGGTCGAACAGCAGCCGCTTCACGCTTTTCTGATCTTCAGACACCATGAGTTTGGGACTGGCGGTTTCAGGGTCCAGGGACAGACTCACTGTTGAAAGAAGAAAGTGACAGGCATGGGGACTTTTGCCCTCTTGACCCTGTGTGGATGCAGGATCCAAGCTCTGTCTCCTACAAGAAGCTTTCCCCCATCTGTCTTTGTAAATCATTTACTGTCCCCATTTAAATTGGCCCCACCATGCCCCAATCAGTGAGGTAGGCAGGGATGAGGGAGGGATCCTTGGAGAAATGTGAGCACAGCCTGAGACAGCTCCCAGTGTGCACTAAACCCAGGCCAGAGGCCAGGCTCTGTGTGGGAGAGACAGAGACAGGGAGGAACTAACACAGAGACAATCTCCAGCAGAGAGAAAACTTGGAATTCACACTCGCACCCCATAGCCAGCACCCCACATGTGGACTTTTGTGTGTTGCATGTGACTGGCATGTGCTTTCAGGCTTTGTGTGTTAGAAACCTGACCTTCAGTGTGAGCAGTAGGGGGTGGGGGAACTTTTAAGAGGCGGAGCTTAATCCAAAGTCATGATTTCATGGGAACACCATTTAGTTCTCTGAAGGACCCCGGGAAGTTCCATCCATCCCCCAAATTCCTTGTTTCTTCTGTCTTGCTATCCACTATGATATGACACAGCCAGGGAGCCCTCACCACATGGACCCCTGATCTTGGAAATTTAGGCCCCCAAAATGTGAGCTAAATAAACATCCTTTTATGAATCACCCAGCTTCAGATATTTTGTTCCAGTGCTGGGAAAAGGACAAACTTAAGCTTTAAGCTCTTGTCTACCCATTTCCCAGAAGGAGGTCCTGTAGTCTGCCCAGAATTATTTTGTGAAGAATAACTGACCAAGGACTCTCTCGGCGGTGAAGGGTTTTCTCTGGGTGACTTTTAGCTGGGAAATCCCCACTAGCCATTCATTCTGTCTCTGCTGTGTTGGGTGACTCAAAGACAACGCCTCAGAGCGTCTGGCTAGCAGGTCTCTGGTGTGAGGGTCAGGGCCCACTCACCATGGGAGAGGCCGGTCTCTTCACGGGCTCCCGGAGTCTCCTCTTCCTGATTTGTCTTATGCTCTTCTTTGTGATACTTCCCAAAGGCACAGACTATTGCTGCCGAGACCAGCCCTAGTGCTGTGAGGATCAAAGGCAGAACTGGTCCGCTTTCCGAGGACAGAGGCCTTCTGGACAGAGAGGCTAAAGGGATTCCAAAGGCATCAAGAATAACAGGAGGGGATCGTCTTTGTTAGATGCGCGTACACATACACACACACACACACACACACACACACACACACACACACACCATTCCAAAGTCAAAGAACCCAATGTTTATAGACCTTTCTAAAAGGGGGTCAGAAAAAAATGAGTTGTCTTCCAATACTCAGTGCTACAACCTGAGCGTTTGTGTACCCCAAAACACTGAAATCCCAGCCTCTTAGATGATGGTGCAGGTGGGCTGTGGGAGGTGGGACAGTCCTGAGGGTAGAACCTCATGATTAGGATGGTCATTGTGAGTTCTAGGCCAGTCAGGGTAATGTAGTGATAACTTTTTTTTTAAAGTCGAAAAACAAAAGGATTTTAAAGAAATAAAATGATGAGCTAAATCTATCCTTTAGTAGCCAAGTAGGTAAACTAACTGTCATCCATCCAGACAGTGGGATAGTTATTCAGCCCCCAACTGAAATGATTTATTAAGCGTGGCAATTTGAATGAGAATGGCCCCCATGAGCTCATATGTTTGAGTGCTTGGTCCCAGTTAGTGGGACTGTTTGAGGAGGATTAGATATGGCCTTGTTGAAGGAGGTGTGTCACTGGGGGTGGGCTCTAAGGTTTCAAAAGCCCATGCCAGGACCAGTGTCTCTCTCTCAGTCTTATAACTTGGCCTCTCAGCTACTTCTCCAGCACCATGTCTGCCTCCGTGCCTGTCACCATGGTTCCTGCCATGACTGATAATGGACTAACCCTCGGAAACTGTAAGCCAGCCCTCAACTAAATGCTTACTTTCTGGAAGTTGCTTTCGTCATGGTGTCTTCTTGTGGCAATGGAACAGTATCTAAGGCACCAGGCAAAGGTGAGTCATGGAAAGGCAAAGCCATGCAAAGAAAGACAAGAAGGTCCGGGTTCTCCAGGCATTAAGTGGGAAGAGGAAGTGCAGTGGACTTACAGGCATCGTGCCGTACCAGTGAGCAGATAGCCACTCTTCCACGTCCACACACCAGAGCACCCAGCACTGGTGAGCCTTACACACTTGCTGAGCCTGGTTTCTCTTGCCTGTTCATTTCTGTCATGCTTCCTTTCTGGACATTCATAACTGGGAGAGTTATGACCGTGAGATGAGGTATATAGAAAATCCAGGGACTGCAGAGACATTTCAGTGGTTAAGAGCTCTGTTGCCCTTCCTGAGGACCCTGGTCCTGTTTCCAACACCCACATGGCAGCTCACAACAACCATCTGTAACTCCAGTTCCAAGGGTACTGCAGACACACACTGTACTCACACACACTCAGAAAAACACTCATACATGTAAAATAAAAATGTTTTTAAAGAAAAGAAAATCTATGCATTTTCTGATTAAATTTGCCATCAACAAAAACTCCTCTAAAAAAAAACAAACAAAAAATAAGATCTATTAAAACAACAGCAGCAACAGAAAAGCCAGTATCAGGGTGTATCTTTCTTGCTCCCCTAGTGGGTCTCCCTGCATCCCTATCCCTGCATCATCTTGGAAACCAACATCCCTATGATCCTCTTGGCCAGGCTGAAGGGGGGACCTTCTCTGGCTTTGCCTGCGTAGCCTTCTCCCAACATCCCTGGCACCCAGGGCCTGGTTCTGGTGTCTTTGATGGCAGAACTGAACAGATACTCACCAAGCAGGTACGTCTCAGTCACCTTCTCAGGGAGCAGGGGATTGGAGATGGAGCAAGTCAGGCCCCCCACAGCCCTGTCCTGGGGAGTCACAATGGATAACAGGGCCACGAGGCCAGTGCTGGCTGAAACTGAGAAGTGAGTCTCAGCAGGCAGTAGTTGTCCTTTAAGGTCCAGCCACTCCACCTTGGGCTCTGGGTACCAGCCTGCTGAGGTGCACTCGGCCCGGACCCCTTTGTCCTGGGTGTTAGTCACATGAATTCTGGGGGATGAGCCCCATCCTGAAGGAAGAGACAGCGGCTCAGATCCGGCAGCTACAGTTGCTGCAGGGGGAGGAGGGGGAGGATGTCCTGCAGGTGTTTAGAAGATTCTATGAATCTTCATGGACCACCTGTCTGTGTGATGACATCACTAATGCAGCACCTTCATCCCAAATAAAACAGAGAAATGGGGGGGCGGTGTTTAAGGGAAAAAACCTGAAACTTCCTATTAAGTATGAGAACGGGGCTGGGCGGGAGGGGGGAGGGCTTCTGTCACCTAGGAAAACTTTTCCATAGCCCCAAACAACCCCAGTCTTCCTCTGGTCTCCCCTCTGGTCTCCCCACAGGTCTCCCCTCTCACTTTCCCCATCCCCAGCAGTTTCAGCCTCTTTGTCTTTCTCCCTGTTTCTCTTTGTTATCTTTCCGTGCTCCCTTTGTTCTCTTCCTCACTTCATTTCTGTCTCCTGTTCACTGTCTTCCTGTTTCTTGACTCTCGCTCTCAGTCTTTCTCCTTCAACTTCCCAGTTGTTTCCGTGCCTTGACTCCCCCCCCCCCCCAATCTGTGCTCTCTTTCTGGTACAAGGGTGTGATGAAGGAAAGACAGCTTTCTCTTTGGAACTACATGGTACCCAGAGCCTGTGGGAAAACAGCTTTGCCTGGAAGCAGGTGTCACCAAAGCGTCTCCAGCCTTAGGACCCAGGGCTCTGGGGACCAATGTCTGGACTCCTGACACTGAGAGAAGCTCCCCAGTGGAGAAGTAGAAGCCGCCACACCAAACCTCACCTGCCACCTTCAGCCACAGGGTGGCCTGGCTGTGGGATGTGTGCTCCTTGAAGACACAGTGATAAGTCCCATTATCAAACACAGTGACATTGTGTATCTTCACAGCGGCCTCTCCCCTGGCTACATGGTTGCCGTTGAATGAGGTCCTTCCCTTGTATTCCGTCATCTGTTCATCATACACGTCCTCCCCGTTCTTGTGCACATGCACAGCTGATGAGGGCTTGTCCCTGTACCACCTCAGCTCCATGCCCTCAGCGCTGATGTTGAGTGACAGCTTGCAGGGCAGCTCTTTGTCTTGCCCAACTATGGCCAGAAGTGGGTCAGGAGGTCCAAGGACTCGGAAATCTGATTTTCCTTAGAGATGCAAATGGAAGGGCTAGGTTAGTCACATGCAGGAGACAGGGGCTCCCCTTGTGCCCCATTTTCCTCTTTGAGAGTTCCCCTTAGTCCTGAGCTTTGTTGGAGGCCCCAGCCTGACTCTGGGCACCCCTAGGGTCAGAAAGGGAGGGGTGTCCTACCGTTCCCAGAAGTCAGGAGTTGCAGGAAGATGAAGCTGACCAAGATCCTTGGCAGAGTAGCATCTCCATAGTGTGCTGTTACCATATCTATTGGAGACATATAGAATTAGACACATGTTAGTTATGGTGAGAGAGAAGCTAGGAATCTAATAGAACGGAGAAACAGCTTAGGAGCGAGAGATAGCCGCTTATTCACTCACCACATGAATTCTTAATCCTAGAAACAGGGTCCTTCCCCACAGATCCCACCTGCAGAATCCCGCGGCTGGCCCTGTGTGTGAGTGAGTCACACTTCACCACCCAGTCCTGTGTGACTTTTTACCCAAGCTCCTGCCCTTTGCAGGCACGTGGAGGAAAAACTAGCTCCAATAGGGTCATCAGGACCCTGTAACACCCTCCACTGTCCAACTGTCCTGAAAGAACCCTCCAGCTAAGGTTAGAGGACACAGCTCCCTCCTTGGCAGGATGAGCACCCCAGAAAACTCAGGAATTTAGAGTACTTAGCATAATCTGTTTGGAGAGCAAGTTTTGGTAACTGGGTAGCCAGTCCTAAGAGGTCTTTCCTGGTACAGTCTCAGGCTGCCCTTCATATCTAATGGGTCATGTCAGCAATGGGCTCTTGTGTGGTTCGGTCCTTGCTTACTAGGACAGTCACAGGTACTCCCTGCCCACTGAGTATAGGGAGAGATCCAAACTAAAACACTGAGGAGTGCCATTAAAGAAGAAAACGCACACTTACCTCTGAGCCGGCCACCTGCTTTCCAGGTTCTGATGACTCTGAGGGAACTGGTTTGGTTCCCTGAGAACTGCAGACAGGCAGGGCACGATCCAAGTGATGGAGCCTGCCTTCCAGTGATGGGAGCCTAGAAACTGAGGAATGGACAAGTCCACCAGCTTCTGTTGAGTCTGGTTACTGCCACCAGAAAATGACCAACTCTTACCTTTAGGGCAGTTGCAACAGAAAAAAAAACCCAAAAAACAAAAAACCAAAAGCCCTCCCTAAGGGGCATGGCCAGCTGTACTGAGCATATAAGATAAAGACGCTGGTAAGAGGGATAAGGGAAGGCACGGAGATGAGGGGAGGTGGCCTGTAGGAGGGTGGCAACTGGGCCAACTTGGGGACATCAGGAGCCCAAAGAAGAGGACATGCATTATCTGTACTGGGATCCCAGCCAGTCGTAGGAGTTGGGGAGTTCAGATAAAGTCTGGTTATTGAGACCTTCAGAGCAGCCACATTGATGCCACTGCCTCTAGGAATGTTGTGACATGGTATCAAAAGTGGCCTGGTTTTAGCATTGGTTGTGGAGACTCCTGTCCAGAAATCCAGGGCAAACCCTTCCTCATCTCTTCCCTGTGCCCATCACTGTAAGGTCGTGGAGGCTTCGCCTGAGCCAGTCTTTCGCCTGTTACTTGAGTGAGGTACTGGGCCAGGCTATATTTGACCTAGTCTTCCTTCTTACTGACTTAAAGCTTTGGTGTGCCTGGAGGCTTTGGGTAAGAAAGGAGGTCCCAGGGGAGCCGCTGGGCTCTGCAGGGTGGACTGCTCACTTTAACTCAGCAGATGGTGTAGGACTCTCAGGTGCTCTAGGCCAGGAGCTAATAAGAAAGTCTAGCCCCCAGTTCTTTTCTGCTTGCCTCCTTGAGGCGCACCCTCTGGTAAACAAACACCAGGGGGCTCCACATGGAAATATGAATTGTGTTAGCTAGGCAACAGGGCCAGTTGCAACTCATCTCCCTGGTCCCTGTGAGTCCTAACTGTATCTAGAGCAAGCCCAGAGCAGTCATGATAAAGCACTGAGGGTTTGGTTTGGGACCCGGGGACAAGGGACTGAGGTGCATATTTCACATACAAAAGCAGACCTGGCCTCCAGGTTCTCCCAGCATCCCTCAGTCCCTACCTGGCACACCCTGCCCCATCTTAAACTTTCTTCCCAGAGTCTGGACTGCCCTTCCCCCAGAGGCTCTTCCCTATATAATCCAGACATTTAGGTCTCTTCTCCTCTTCTCTCTCTCCCTCCACCCCTTTTCCATGGCGACTTCCCTGGCCCTAATCCTTGGGGTCGGTGAGCTTACCCACCTGAGAGCAGCTTCCCAATAGACCTGCCTTTAATACAATCTAACCTGTCTTGAATTGGCTCATTTCAGTGGCAGAGAAATAGCCTATCACTGAGATTCCTCAAAATTAGAAACAACACTACCCTATGAAGCATCCCACCACTGGGAAATTACACTCAAAGGAAATTACACCAGTATCCCACATTCACTGCCGCCCTAGGGTTTTTGGGGTTTTTTTTGTTTGTTTGTTTTTTGTTTTTCTTCTTGAGACAGGGTCTCTCTGTGCAACTGTCCTATCTGTCCTGGAACTCACTCTGCAGATCAGGCTGGTCTTGAAACAGAGATCCGCCTGACTCTGCCACCTGAGTGCTGGGATTAAAGATGTTTGCCATCACTGCCTGGGCAGCCCTATTCTTGACAGCCAAGAGAAATTAAATAAACCCACTCCACTGTAGCATGAAAGTCTAGGCAGTGGGAAACTGCAGCCAGAAAAGATTGAAATCTGTCATTTGCAACAAGATGGACGGAACTGGAAATTTTTATGTTAAGTAAAATGAGCCAGGCACAGAGAGAGATGAGCACAGCACTATCCCACTCTTACAAGGTAGCTAAGATGTTGATCTCAGAGAAGTTGAGAGTAGACAGGTGTCCAGCAGAGTTTGGGGATAAATGGGTTGATTGATGGATGCCGAGGTGACAGTTACATAGTAGCAAGAAGCGCTGGTCTGCTAACCAGAGGATCTGTACTGACCACAGAGGATCTGTACTGACCACAGAGGATCTGTACTGACCACAGAGGATCTGTACTGACCACAGAGGATCTGTACTGACCACAGAGAATCTGTACTGACCACAGAGGATCTATATTGATTACAGACAGGAACAGTAGGACGGAGATGGGTGAGTAGCTAAGAGTACTTGCTGCTCTTCCAGAGGATTCCAGTAAGGTTCCTAGGATACATGGTGGGCAGCTCACAACCACCTGTAACTCCAGCTCCAGGATGGAACACCTCTGGCCTCTGTTGTGTACTGGCACTCACCCACACATTCACATAATTTATAATAAATAAAATTTCCCTTTAAAAAGAGGTATGACAAATGTTTGAGGAGATAGGTGTTTGCCCTGATTTAGATGTTACACACATGCACATTATCACATCAGGGGTACCCCGTAATTATGCATAATCTTAATATATCAGTTAAAAATGGATTCATTGTTTTATCATTTATTTAAAGTTATTTTCAAAATGGTTTTCCTGATCCTCTGGCTTCTACCTCTCAAATGCTGGGACTTTAAGGGGTCGGACGTCTAGGCTGCTTTCCCCCAGGCCCTGAGACTGAGTCAGAGTGTGCCCTCTTTTATTATTGGCTCAGGCCTGAATGCACTACACCAACCACGGTGGTGCATGGTCCACAGGCCCCAGCCACGTGCCTCAGCAGTAATGCATAAGTCTAAGAGCATAAAAGGCTGAGCCTAGTAGGGATTCAGCTAGGATGGCGTGGTAAGGGAGGGGATGGAAATGGGTGTGGAACAGTTGGGTGGCATAATGGTTTTGAGGCCTTATTTTAAGGCACTTGAGTTTACTTTCATTAGATATAAGTGCTAGCTGAAAAACAGTGTGAATGGCTTAAGTGCCAATGTGGTTTATTTTTATGCTGTGTGAATTTAGCTTCAACAACAACAAAAAAAAAAAGAAAAGAAAAGAGAAAAAAGAAAAAGAGGATGTGACGTGAAAAGTGATACACGCCACCGTCTCTGAATGAAATTAATAACAACAAACAAGGTTAAATTTTGCTCCGTGGAATTTCTAGCTCTTGGCGCCCTCTGCAGGAGTTTATGTGTCACTACCTCTGTGTGTCTTCAGAGGTTTTGGTTTTTTTTTTTCCTTTCTTCCCAGGGAGGGCACAAGGTAGTTTATTTGCACTAAGTTCCTGTTGGATCTCCCCATTTCCACTTGCAGCAGTTTTGCTCCTAAGCCCCTAAGCCGGGGGGGGTCTCTGAAGTCTCTTCTCTTCAAGGTCCTCTGAAAGTGGTCCCCAGGCTCCTGGGTCTCACCTCAGCAGGCACAGCGTCAACTGCACTGACTTCCAGCATTTTTGTAGCAACTACAGGATTGTGTCCTGAGCTTTCCCTTCATGCTGTGCTGATAGCCCCGGACTGTAGCTGCCCCTGCAGTGGGAACCTTACTGTGCAACATGGATCGGTGGACAGAGGAAGGGGGGTGGAGTGCTGTAGCTTCGCAGAACAGCCTCTTCACCGGGTAAAGTGTGCTGTCCCTAGGCTGAGCCTGGGGTCCTCAGATGTTGCCCCTGGCCCTTGCCACCATCCGTTTAGAGGACCTCCAGAGTGGGTCCTTCTCGGCTCACAAGAGTCTCTGTAAGCCCCGCTGTCTCCATACATAGTGAAGAAGACTCCTCTGGGGTCTTCAGGACCTTACTGTCATGGACTCACAGTGGAAAGTACTGATGTCATCTGAGGATGCAGGAAAAAAGTTCTCTTGTCCACCTAGTGAAGAATTAAAAAGTAAGGCAAAAGGTGTTACTAGACATCCCAGGGAGTTCAGGAGGAGCCACCACATCAAAGTCCCTTCCCCAGGCTCTTAATCTCATTAATAAAAGAATGGGCTTAGGTGAAGCTCAGAGATAATTTAGGAGGTGAAAGAAAAAACCCAGAACCAGCAAACTGTAAGTCTAGCAGCAGCCTAGAGGAAGAGGGTGGAGAAGTGGGGAGAAAGGCCATGTTGTCTGAGATAAGCTGGCCCTGTGAGAAAAGAAAAAAAGTCTATCAAAGGTAGCTAGCCTACCTAGGGCCTATAGTCCATAAACCTCTTGCACCTTTAATTTCCCCCGGTGGGCCAAACGCTTATTTCTCTAAGGTCTCTTTAGACATTCAGCTCTGGACTACTTGAAGGACAGATGGCAGGAAGCTAAGAGCTCGCCACAGAGGAGTTACTAAGCTCCATCTCAGGCTTCAGGCCAGAGAAAATATTGTCAATGGTTAGACCTAGCACTGGAACTTTTAAATCTGAGGATAGGGAGGGTGGCTTAAACCAGACAAGTCCCTCCACACTCCCCAGTCACTAAAGAACCATATGATTATAACAAACTTGCAAACAACTCTTTAGTGGCACAGGCCTTTGTAAAATCATTTATTGAATTTCCTATGCTGTGAATGATCCTGGAGGTCTAGACCCATCCCATAGTGACTCCATCCCAACCTCCTGGGCAAAGACTGGCAAATAGGCCACACACATTTCTTCTTTTAAAGGATTCAAATATTTGTGGACACTCTCGAATGATGGCTAGGTGCCTTTCCAGCCGGATCTGGGAAGACTGGGTTTCTGATGCCTTCCTTCAGGAGTCTTATGCTTGAAGCCATAGCTCTGAAAGAGTCACCCTGCATCGGGGTGAGCTGTCACAACCGGCAATGCAAGCGATGTCATAACTGGTAATGTAAGTGGTGTCAGAACACTTGGGCTTGGAACTGAGACTATCAATTGGGAATTGTTGGGAATTGCAGTGTTTGTACTGTGAATAAAAAGTTTTATAGGCTTACAGGCACAATGGAAGCTTAATAGCAGAAAACCTTTGGTGTTGACACACGTAGAGATCAGAGGAAACATTCAGGAACCACTTTTCTTATCCCACCACTTGGGTCCTGGGTATCAAAATCTGGTACTCAGGCCTGGAGGCAGGTGCCTTGGCCCATTGAGCCATCTCACCAGCCCCTAGGACTTTGTTTTCTTTTGTGACTATAAAAGAACCATGTAAAAAGCTTCCACAGTGCTCTGTGTCATTGGATTCAGCATGAATATGTCTTCCTGGACCATGGTTCATTCATATTTGGCTCAAAATAAATGATCTCTTGCAGGTTTGTTGGTGTCCATTATAATTTCTGCCTTAGAGGCAGAGTCAGGAGGATTAAGGAGTTCAAGGTTATCCTAGACTATAAGGGACCCTGTCATAAAACCGGGGTGGGAGGAAGGAGGGAACACCCCAGTCCCTTTCTAGTGAGAGCTGTGTGATGTGCTTTCATGGGGAATTTTCACTTCCCTTGTGTCTCTGGTTTAGATACCTAGGGGATGCTCACAGGAATGGTGTGAATCCCACGGTCTGTTTTCAGTTTTGTGAGGAATTACCACGGGCATTTCCAGAGTGGTTGTGCTAATTCACATTCCTAGCAGTCGCTCCTTGGTCTCCCCGACATTTGCTTTCTTGATAGTAGCCATTCTGCACTGGATAAGAGGAAAATCCAACATAGTTTGGATTTATGTTTTTCTGAGGACTAAGGGTTTTGAACACCTTTTTTTCTGTTTTTTTTTCCCATTATTTGTTCTTCTTTTAAATATAGTCAAGTTCTTCACACATCGTGGATATTCGCCCTCTGTTGGCTCCACAGCTGACGAGTACTTTCTCTCATGCCGGCCTGTTTACTCTGTTAGCTGTCTCTCTTGCTATGCAGTAGCTGTTGAACCCCATGCACCTGCATGAGTCAGTACTTGCTATAAATTTCCTGGGCTATTCTAGAACTTTCCAGAAAGTCCTTGAAGTCAGTGGAGCCATGGATCTCCAAGCTAGTATAGACTGCCATCAACACAAAGGCACAGCTTTTACTTCAAAGGGAAAAAAATAATTTATTCTGGAGCCAACTATCAGTGACCATGGGCCTAGGCACAGGGGTTCAGTTTACTCCATTTGATGGGAACTAGAGAACAGTCAGTACATCCCCATAAGACCCACCTGAGAGTCACAACACTGGTGTGGATTGGGAGGGACAGCCTTTCTCAGCTCTTACTGAGCTTCACCCAGAGTGTTGGAGTGCTCACCCATCAGCACTCACCAAAAGCTATCCTGGGCTAGTGGCCTCTAGGTTCATTGCCTTACACCTGAGAGTAATGAGATGCAGCTATGGAGGGAGCAGAGGAACGCAGACCTAAGGAGCAGTGAAATGGATTCCTGAGAGTGGTGGTGGTGGTTGTAGGAGGGACTCTGCCCCGCCAATTGGCCTCTTAAGACTTATGGCAGGAACTGCATGGGGACTGAAGTCATCTTTATTGAGACTGGCCATTCTCACCTGGGGGTGCTGAAGAGGGGAAGAAGTGGGACCCAGAAGATTCTTAAGAAATCAGAGATCAGAGGCTTAAGTCCCCTGAGGCTCGGGGTGGGGGGGAAGTATTGAGTCTGGGTGATATAATCGGTGAGCTTTGTAGCTGAATGATGTTTGGCTATAAAGGGGTTTTGGGTGCTCCATCTCCAGGGTTCCATCTGAGAGGCTGATAAGGGAAAAGGTGTGTCAGGTTGTGTGGTTTAGAGAAGGAGGAGGAGGAGGAGGAGGAGGAGGAGGAGGATGGCAGGCAAGCCTGCGGTCAAGTGCATTGTGGGAGTGAAGAAAATAGAGGCTCCTAGTTTGGCTTAGAGGTCCCTTCCCAGCAAGGGCACAGAACAGGCTGCCACCACTAGGAAGGAGTGGGTAAAGGGATTACCCTTTAAAGATACAACTAAGCGGTGGGATTCGGAGAGGTTAGTAAGGCTCTCCTAACCCCGACAACAGGAGAACAAGAGAGGCGAGTTCTCCAAACTCCAACAGGACTGAGTAGGTGACCCTGGTGTCCAAGAGGAAGGAGAGGTGTTGCTCTGATACTATGATGACTACCCAGGGCTTCCTGTGGAGGATGGTGGTCGTTCAGCCAAGGGAGCCCAGGCCTCCTCAGTTGTCCTTCATTAGGCCTAAGAGGTCGGCTAGAGGGAGATTTAGGCCTGATGTCCCCATGCCATGGGGGACATGGGGCAGTCAACAGCCCAGTGTCCCTTTTAACGGCACCTCGGTCATGGTTGAGGTGGTTTACAAGGGCTCAGGCAGGCCTAGGTCTTTCTTACCACATTTGAAACAGGGACCTGGAAGTTTTGGGGCTTTTGGAAGTGAAGAGGCGGGTGCTAGGGCCAGCTGAAAGGCCTTAGCTACCCTCAGGTATTTTCGTTTTGGGGCTTTTAAATTTTTTTCCTGTGGTACACCTTAAAGGCCATTGTTAAAACTTCCGTCTATGTGTCTATGTGTTTAAGTTTGGCCCTAATGTCAGGGAAACTCTGGGAGAAGTAGGTCGTAAGAAGCAGTTTCCCACTTGGGGTCCGGGGGTCCAGATTTGTGTATTGTAGGAGGTCCTTTGTAAGGTGGTCCAGGAATTGAGATGGGCGTTCATGTCTGTGCTGGCTGACCTCTTGGATTTTCTCAAACTTTACTACGTTTAGGACAGCTTTATGGAGACCAGCCATGAGGCAAGTTATAAACTGCTCTCTAGCTAAAATGCTCCCTTAGGCATTAGAGTTTCCTTGGGATCCTGGTCAGGAACCGGTCTCAGCCCCAATTGGGTGGGTGGTGTTAGTTTGGTGGTTTTTGTCTGCTTGAGCAGTAGCCTGTTCCCAGACTTGCCTGTGCTCTTCAGGGAGAAGGCTGCTGGTCAGATTTGTGAATGTCGTTGAAGGTGAGACTGTAAAATTGGGTGATATATTGAATCTCTTTAATCAAAGTGGAAGGATTGGTAGTATAAGAAAGACCGTAGCCTCTTTTCTGAGAGATCACTTAAGAAAGGGATGGGTACAGCCAATCCATCCACCCTGGCGACCTCCTGTGGAAGGAGAACTGTAGCCAGGTTAGGATGGGAAGACGGACATAGAGTGAGTGCCATGATGGAGCAGAAAGGAGTAGCAGGAGGACTAGGGGCAGCTGGTGGGCTAAAAGTGGCGTCAGGAAAGGTTGATCTGGATGACCTGTCACTGAGGAGGGAGAAAGGGAAACCAGAAGGACTGAAAGAGAGGGAGCTGTGGCTAGAGCCTGCTTGTGGGGAGTCACGTTAGCTGCATCAAAAGTAGTGTAGGAATTATCTTGTCCAGACTTCATAGCTAGAAGGAGCTGAGTTGGGGAACCGGAAGACGGGAGAAGGCTTGGAGGCGAGAGAAAGCTCAGACAGAGAGAATCTTTATTTCCTTGATTGCTCACGGTAGTTGTAGAGGTCCCGAATAATATTGGGATCTAGGGTGCCATTAGGTGGCCATTTTGATAGATTATCTAAGGGGTATTGAGGCTAATTTTACTGCAAAGGTGCACAAGCTTAGGGATCTTCAGGTCGGGTGCCAGTTTGCTAAAAGGCATCCCAAGGGGGAATGAGAGGTGCTCCCAGGGATAAGAGAGGGGGCAGGAAGGAAAAAGGTCACTGCAGTCTGTAGTCACAAGCGTCTCCAGGACTCAGGGAGGACCAGAGGAAGACGCAAGCTGTTCAGTGGGCTGTCATCACATTCATTAGGGGCCAGGGGCTCAGTCTGGCTAAACCTGAGGAGAGACTTAGTACCAGGGCTGTTGTGGTAGCCCGAAGGTGAGGATGAGAACTAAACTCTAGAGGGGGCGGGTTGTCTCATCACAGGGAAGAATCAGAAACAGGGTCACAAAAGTCACGAGGCCCTAGAGGGACTGTGTATTTATGGGCAGCTCTGAAGGGAAGGTGGGGAAAGAAGACAGGAAGGGCCCCAATAGCGCCATTGGGTCTAAACACTACAAGATTGCAGCTCTCAGGAGGAGGGGGGCAGGTGAAGAGGGCCAGTCGTAGCCTTAAAGACCGTGGCTGGGGGTACTCTTCTTCCAAGAGTACCAAATACTCAACAGTCACGTCCTCAGACTCAGGGAAGCCTTTAAACTGACCAAAGGGGAAACTTACCTAATGCCGCTGGTGGATTGGGGGGGGGGCGGGGGGGCTGAGCTATCCGCGAGTCAGAAGGTGAGTCTGTTGCAGATGGACTGGAGGAGAAGGATAGGGTCCCAGGATGACTCAGACCCCAAGGGGGAGCACAGACACGAGGAGAGCCTCTTCAGGTCAGGACAGCATAAATGTTACAGTTCTGAGGGGAAAGGTGTCGTGGCAGATGCGAGCCAAGGAACCTCACAAAGTCACACCACACAACAAACCTCACAACAAGAGGTTTATTCGGACAAACACAGCTGCCTCTGCTCTGGAAAGAAGTCGCAAAGACCAACGGAGCTGAGGTGGACTTTCTAAGGGGTTTCTTGGCGAAGGGGCGCGCACAGATCTTTCCAAGGTGAGGATTGGTGGGATTTGAAGTCCGGATCTTGGAGCAAGCTCAGGGATTGGTGGGATTTGAAGTCCTGAGCTTGAGCATATTTCCCCCCCCCCCCCCAGCGTTCTGTAGGTGGAGCCTAGAGGTTGGAGGTCCTCAGGGGCGGGGCCTGGCCCCTGGGTGCACTTTGAGGGGCTTGTATTTACAATCAATGCAGTCAGATTAAATTTTCAGTGTGAATTCCAGGAAAACTTAAATGATAATGTGCTTCACATTTTATTTGTACTTGACATACACTTTAACAGATGATTTCTGTTAGATTTCTGTCAGCTTCTCTGTTCAAAGTTCTGGGGCTAAAGATCAAAGACAAAACAAAACAAAACAAAACAAGAAGACATTACTTGAAATTTAAAAATAATTGTCATCGTTTTCTTTACATTTTTGAAATGATATGTTCCTATATATAATTCATAATTCACATGACATAATTAATCTCGTCATCCACCTGGAGTGAGCTTTACCTTTAGACAGCTGCAGAACAGGGGAGCATAGTGGTCATCTCATGTAATCTCAGCGCTTTGGAACCCAGGCAGAAGGACTGCCATGGGTTCGAGTTACACAGCAATAGCTTGTCTTGAAAAACAAAATACAAAACAAAACAAAAAAATATAGTCTTTACTCAAGTCATTGGTTGGTGCTATCTGTGGCCAATCAAGGCACCATGGGGTGGGGACTGAGGTATGACCCAATCAGGTCGCATCCCGGGCACAGGGGCGGGCCTTCGTGGGTTAGCTAGTTCGCGGGTCTTTGTCTCGCGCCATCTTTACAGTTGATCGGTCAGCTGAGCCCGGCAGTCGGGGTGCCTCAGGCCTATCAGCGGCTGGAGGCGGACGGGGGCGCTATGGTGAGTGCTGCCCGCAGGAACCCGTAGGGCTCCCGTTTCCTCCGCTTTCCCGCGCGCAGATGGTTTGGCACCGGGAGGCCTGTGCAGGGCTGAGCTCACGGCCTCTTTTCGCCCTAGGTCTTGACGTGGCTGAGCCTCCTCACTCCCTGTCTCTGCAGGGACACTTGTCCTCAGCCGCACCCTTCCCTTGGTCCAGACTACGGTGCCACAGCTGCTGTGTCCGCTGTCCCACTGTCTAGCAGTGACAGCCCTGGATGCTGGAGCAGCCTGAGGTTTGGGGTGAGCCTCGGTGGGGACATCTCCTGGCCTCCCCATTATCAGCAAGGTTCTTGCTGTGGCTTGTGTGGAGAGTGTAGTGAAGAGGGCACGCGCAGCATCTCTATCTCTTCCACACCGGATTCAGGTCCTTTGCTGTAATTATGAATCTGCTCCTGATGTACTTGCCCCACGGCTCTGTATACACCTTATCCCATCGTCGTAACTTGTATGTGCTTGGTAATTGAGTGTCACCTCGATGGGACTGACTGTTGCCTACATTAAAAACACACCTTTGGCTGTGTGAAGGCCTTTCCAGAGGTGACATTTCAATGGCTCCGGCCTCATGAATAGATTAATCCCTTCATGAATTCACGGTCTGATAAGCATTACTGGTGGGGCAGAGTTGTAGGAAGTTAGTCCCAAGTGTAGCTGTGGGCATCAAAAGAATCTGTGTCCTTCTTTACAATGGTTAGAAAAATCTCAAACCCCATTTAAAGTCCCCATTTTCCCTGACTTTGTAAAATCTCAAATAGAACTCACAACAATTAGTAGAACAAGTCAGAATTCCTGCATCTTTGACTGGTCTGTAGCTGTAATTTACATTATATACCACGGAACTTGTAAGTTTCAAGTTGATACTTTTGAAAGTGTCTTCTTAAGACTATGTCATGTGTAGGGAAGAGACTTAAGTTTTTATAAATACTATAGCACAGCCTGTATCAGTACCTGGTGTGTTGCTGTGATATTGACTACTATTTTGCAGTTATTTTGGGGCATTTTCCACATTTGCTTTTATGACAACTTTAGCAGAATGTTTGAATCGTGTACTCAGGAGCACTGCATTTGCCAAGTGCACAAGACGATAGTGGGACTCCTTTGCTGGAGACTGGGGGGGGGGTTGTTCTGTTGAATTTTGCTTTAGTTCATGTGTTGTTGCACTGTGTCCAGCACAGACATGGCCCTAAGTCAGTCATATGGCATCTTCAACATTGCATGCTTTTATAGAGGAACTTGCAGCCTGACAGTGTGGAGAACTCCTTAAATCAACTCCCCAGTCGAAGTCTTGATACCGGAAAGCAGAAGAGAAGCTACAAGAAGAAGCCAGTCACTTACAGTCACTGGAGATGGTCCCAGCAGAACAGAGCAAGAAAACACAAGGCACCAGTAAAGGTAAGTAAGAAACTAGAGAAGGTCATGTATGTGCATGTTATCTTCTTTATTCCCTTACCTTATTATCTAGAAACAGTAGTATGAAATTATATGTCTGCAACATATTCTTTATCCAAACATGATTTAGTGTAATACATCATAACAATAATTGAAAATCCTCAAGAGTACCGTCAAGATGGATCAGTGGGTAAAGTACTCAGTCCTGACGACCTGAGTTGGATCTCCAGGACCCATATGGCAAAAGGAAAGAACCAGATCCCACAAGTTGTCCTTAGACCTCTGTATGTGCTCTGTGGGGTGAGCATACACATGCACTTAATTAAATACAGTTTTAAAAATCCACGTGACCATTTCAGTAGATGCAGAAAAGAAAGAAAACTTAATAATATCCACCTTTTGTAATGGAGAGATGCAACAGCTAGGAACATAAGGTTACATTGTACTTAAGCTGAACAATTCCGGTGATGGATACCAAAAGCAGAATATTCAAAATAACGTTTAAAAAAATGTTAAGTGTTGATCGTTGAAAACTAGACTATATGTTTGTTTTGGGGATGTCAGATGTTGCCTCTTCAGCTCCTCCCTTGGCTGGGGTGGGGGGCTGTGTTTTTGTAGAAGGAGGTGGGGATTGTGTTTTTGTACTTTACATCATTACAGATTTGCTCAGGATGAGCCCTACACACTCAGATGTGTGTTTCTGTCTCCACTGCTATAGATAGAAGAATGAAGCCCACAGAGAAGGGCATCCTAAAGTAGAGAAGCAGGCACTGAGTCGCTCACCCTACCCTGCCCATTGTCCTTCTGTACCAGTGAGTTTTAAAGAGGGGAATCTGGGACCAAGGGCTCTGAGGAATTGTATCTGAGGTTGTCCTCTGGCCTACATGCACATGCTCTTTGGTCTGCTAAGCTAAGTGGAAGATTATGAATCTGATTATTTGGATTGACTGCAAGTAGATATTTGCTTTTTCCTCAGAGTTAGGGATGGCAAATACTGTGGACGAATTTATGTGGCAAGACTGACCCCTAAAACCAAATGCCACTTTATCTGAGATAGGGCTTGTTGAAGGTAACTGTGGTTAAAAAGGCGTTAGTCCCTAATGCCATAGGACCAGTGGCCTTTAAAAGAAGAGGGAGGGAGATCTTCCTCTCTGTACTGTGTGAGGACACTTCAAGAATGTTGCCTGTATAAGCTAGGAGGGGCCTCAGCAGGGACTGAATCAGCTGCTGTCTTGACCCTGCAGAACAGAAAATGTAGCATATATGTAACATACAAAATGTAGCATATGTATGGAAGCCCAAAGCTGCCAATGAAGGGAGGGACCCGCACTGGGGAAAACAGAACGGGAAATAATTACATTCTAATTTTGCTTCTTTAGTTCCCCATAAAAACTCTGAAATCCCTGTTAACACATTTATGAATTTGATGCTTCCATTGGACTACTGTTAAATTAGTTTATTGACCTCCAGAGAGTATCTTTATGATTATAAAGTTATACTCCATGAATATGGTACTCTCTTGCTTTTTTAAAGAATATCCCTCACCTTTTATGAATATTTTCACATGTAGAGTTTAATGTTTGTACAGTTTTAATTCATTGAGATTTCTATTTGAAATGCTTTACTAGAGATTCTCAGGTGTTCTCAGCTCTACATGATAAGGACATCAGAATCCTCATTTTTCTCTTATTATTTAACTTGGTTGGCACATCTTATATGGTGCTGGTGCTCAGAGATGTGGCTCTCTCTGATGATGTTTGAGTTTTGTAGACAGTCTTGTTTTCTGATAGGCTTAAAAGCTTGAGTTGAGGAGAAATGTTTCATTACAGGGGTTGGTGTCCTTTGAGGATGTGTCTGTGGACTTCACCTGGGATGAATGGCAGGACCTGGATGACACTCAGAGGAAGCTCTACAGGGATGTGATGCTGGAGACCTACAGCAGCCTGGAGTCCTTGGGTGAGTGAAAGTCTCCAGCAGTATTAAAGACACTTCCTTTGTTAGTAAGAACAGTAGCCATGTCTGAAGTTTGTTTAGCCACATTGTGTGTGTGTGTGTGTGTGTGTGTGTGTAAACCTACCTCCAGAAATTGGCAGGTCTATGCAGACAAATCTCGTCTTTATATTGGGAGCATTAAATCCTCTATTAGCTATTTTGTGGCTCTAATAGGCGGTTGTCACCCACTCTTGCTTCTATTCTGTGAGTGCCAGTTTGTCTTCCACATATAAACAAAAACATCTTTTAGTTCCAACCCAGGATAAGTTTTGGGTTTGTTAGTGAATAATATTCCTTTACACATACATACTTTTTTTTTTCCAGACAGGGTTTCTCTGTATAGCCCTGGCTGTCCTGGAACTCACTCTGTAGATCAGGCTGGCCTCGAACTCAGAAATCCTCCTGCCTCCGACTCCCAAGTGCTGGGATTAAAGGTGTGCGTTACCACTGCCGGCTCATACTTTAAAAAAAAAAAGATTTATTTATTTATTTATTTATTTATTTATGTGTTTTATGTATATGGGTACTTTGCATGTATACCAGAAGATAGCACCAGACTGTTGTGAGTTGCCATGTGGTTGCTGGGAATTGAACTCAGGTCCTTTGGAAGAATAGTGAGTGCTCTTAACCACTGAGCCATCTCTCCAGCCCATGAATACTTTTTTTTTTTTTAAGACAAGATCTCATATAACTCAATATTACCTTGAACTCATGATCTTACAAAATACTGATTTTATTTTCTCTTAATGTATTCAGTGATAGCTGAACCATACGGTGGTTCTATTTTTAGCTTTTGAAGAAACTTTTATACAGTTTTTCATAGTGGTGATTTTATATTCCCAGCAACAGTGAAGGATAATGTGCCTTTCTCTGTGTCCTTGTTAGTATTTGTTGTTCATGGTTTTGGGAATATTCTAGCTGCAAGTGCAGTGATACTTGGTTGTGGTTTTCATTTGTATTTTCTGATGTTTACAGGTACTGGCCATTTATTGGTGGGTTTCTGTGTAATTTGTATGCCTTGATTCTGTTTGAACTGGCTGCTTTGGGTCCTACTTGCATGTTAGGGCCATCCCTTTGTATTCAGTTCACATGTATTATTTCTTAGTAAATGCATAGTAAAGACCTGTCTGTTTTTTATTGAATTGTATTGTCTCTTAGTTTTCTTAAAATCATTCTTAGATTTCTGATTCCTATTTATTTATTCTTAGTGCTAGGGATTAATTTAAAGCTTCATGGATATTAGGCAAGTGTTCTGTCACTGAGCCGTATTCCCAGCCCCCTTTTTATTTTGAGAGAGGGTCTTATTAAGTTGCTCAGACAGATTTGAACTGGTCTTCCTTCTGCCTTAGCATCTGAAGCGGCTGAGACCACAGGCCTGCAAGACTCCCGGCTTTGCTCTCATCTCCAGCCATTTCATTTTCCTTACTAAAGGCACAGTTCCACAGCACGAGGAATACACACTCCCAGAATGTTCACATGTGCCTAGCAGTCACTCATTTCTCAAAGGTGTGTTCTTTCTGCAGTGAACTTGACTTAGCATTTGGTAGTCTCACATTATTTCCCACCAACAGGCCACTGCATTACCAAACCTGAGGTGATCTTTAAGTTGGAGCAAGGAACTGGGCCATGGAGAGTAGAAGACGTCCCAAGGCAGAGCTGGCCAGGTCAGTGAATGCATTCTGGACAGACAGACGGGGATGAGCAGACTCTCAGACACTGGCCATGCTGAGCTGTTCTTACTGAGGCGCTGCTCCTCGTCTTGGGAACAGCTGGTGTGATACCTCACATGATTCCTTTGTGCGCTCTCCAAGAAGAGTGCTCACGTGGGCTTTTACTCTCTTTATTTTGCTACGTAGATCTTCTTTAGCTGTATGGAGCGTCATAGACACTTTGGTTAGTTGGTTAGCTGCTTTCTCTACATTCTCAGTTGTCTGTGTTTCTACCCAAAGCATTTTTGGCTGGGTTAGTTCTTTTATCACGTAGTATTTGGTTATCTCCTAAGCACTGCACTTCTAAAATTAGACATGCAAATAATAATAAATATATCTGCACATAAAGAACTTACATTTTGTTGAAAAAAATTAAACACACATAATACTTGGTTGTAAGATGAGTCACAAAGGATGCTTTGTCATAACAAGAAATAGAATTATACACCATTTTATTCCAGGAAAAGTCTAAAGGGAAGGGAATTTTAAGGAGACTATTATTCATTTAGTTTAATCTTGACACTTCTTTTTTCCAATAATTGGTATATTTAATACATGGGTGGGCATAAAATATAGATTTGTGTCTTAGTCCTTATGGATAAGGAAATTGGTAGCTTAATATAGATATTTATATCATAGTTTTTCAGGCAATAACTAAGGGGTTGGTGAGGGAATCAGACAGAGGCCCAGCATCAAGTCTCCTGTCCCACGGGGTAGAATTCGTGTGAGTGAGGAGTCCTCGGCATGGGAAGGGGAAGTGAAGCTTGACAGGAAAAGTAGGGTCTGCTGCCACGGAGCGCAAACGAAGCAAGACTTTCATGTTGGAAGGCTGAGGTTTCTGTGTCAGTGTGGAAGTTGTCATCAGCAGTCTCTGAAAGTAATTTGAAGACAATAGACTTACACAGAAGACCTTATTTATAATGTAGAAGATAGCTTAATACAAAATGGAAGCTTCCAGAAGCAGAGGATTATAAAGTAGGGCCGCATGGACCTTCATCTAAGTGAAGAATGGCAGTACTGTGAATTCCAGAAACATCCAGAAAACATTGAAACAATAGTGGGTATCCAGCAGGGAGCAGACTGGAGCTTCCTGGCCCTGTTAAGGTTCTTGGAAGCACAAAATTGATTTTGATAAGGAATCTGGAGGATTAGACTTAGCTGTTTTCATATGAGAATAAGGCCATTTGTGTCTGTAAACTAACCCCCTAAATTTCTACCGTGGTTCCTTGTGGAACAGTGAAAGCTGAACACCCAGAGAGCAGCCCTTTCCCAAGTCTACACTAACACAGGCCATACAAACCTCCATCCTCAGATAGCTAGCTGATGAGCATCTTACCGTTACAGATCAGAAAGAAGGAAAGTGGGATGCACTGTAAGAACCAGAGGGAAGGGATGGGGTGGGGGAATGGCAGATGGAAACGACATGCCGAAATACAGAGTCAGGTGGTCGGTGAATAGCAAACAATCTTGTGTTTCAAATGAACTACACACCTTAAACCAATGAAGTGATGTGATTTTGCATTGTGAACTCTATGTTACAGATCCACTGGGGACACTTCTGTATATATCACATATCAATATTATTGTTAAATCCTAATGGAATGAGAACGAGAAGGCACTTCTTCATCATTATGCTGTAACATGAGCTTGGTGACTTCTGTTTTCTTTTAGATGTCCAGAAAGTAACAGAACTGAAAGAAATCAGCCAGGACAAAGAAGAGAGACATTTGTGGCACCTTGTAATTACCAACAGCAACACATCAACCGAGAAGGAAGTTAAATTAGGAAAAATTCTTAATGTGAACTCAGACTGTGTTTCAAATCTAACTGTAAAGAATGGAAACTCCTCAGGAATGAGGCCTGAAGCACTTACTGTGTGGCAGAGCGTACCTCCCCCTAACGAGCTTGATGACATGTGGACTGGAGAGGAACGTGATTGCTCTCTAACTAGCAAGCCCCCTTTACATGCAGAGCATCATGGGTCGTATAACAGAGCTCCAGGTACTCGACAGCATTTTCAGTGTTGTAGGCAAGAAGCAACCTGCAACACAAAGGCGTTGTGGACGAGTAAGAGGTCTCACATTGCACATAGGTCCAGTAAGTTTGGAGAGTCTGATAAAACACCTGATGAGGTAGCTCTTAAAGCCCAAGAGATGAGTTGGGTACGGGAAGAAACTTTTGAATGTAGTATTTGTAAGAAAACATTCTGTACAAAGTTTAACCTCACTAAACACAAGAAAATACACAAAGGACAGAAATATTACACGTGTAGGGATTGTGAGAAAACCTTCAGTAAGAAATCATACCACAAAAACCAGAGGATACATGCAGGAGTCAGGTCCCATAGATGTAAACAGTGTGAGAAATGCTTTCCTCAGAAAACCCAGCAAAATGTGCACCAGAGAGTCACCAGAGGAGCCAAACTCTATGAAATTTATCAGTCTGAAAAAAGCTTTAGTGAGAAGCCAAACTTCAGATGCTATCAGAAGACCCGTGGAGGTTATAAACCCTATGGATGTAACATGTGTGGGAAGTCATTTTACCTGAAGTCACACCTCAGCAGGCATCAGAGAATTCACACAGGTGAGAAACCCTATGGTTGTAAAGAGTGTAAGAAAACTTTTTATCATAAGTCCTCTCTCACGATACATCAGAGAACTCACACGGGTGAGAAGCCCTATGAGTGTAAAAAATGCAGGAAAACTTTCTACTGTAAGTCAGACCTGAATGTCCATCATAGAACTCACACAGGTGAGAAACCGTATGAATGTGACGAATGTAGGAAAACGTTCTACTCTAAGTCACACCTCACTATACATCAGAAAATTCACACAGGTGACAAGCCGTACGAATGTGAAGAATGTCAGAAAACCTTTAATCGTAAGTCAAACCTTACTGTGCATCAGAAAACACACACAGGGGAGAAACCTTATGAATGCAGTGTGTGTGGGAAAACTTTTCACCGTCGGTCACACCTCAACATGCACCAGGGAACTCACACTGGCGAGAAACCCTACGAATGTCAAGAGTGTGGGAAAGCGTTCTACCAGAAGTCGAGCCTCAGCAGGCATCAGAGAAACCATACAGGGAGCAGACCGTATGCATGTGAAGAATGTAGGAAGACCTTCCTCCATAAGTCCTCCCTCACCGTCCATCAGAGAAGCCACACAGGCTACAAACCATACTCCTGTGAGGTATGCAGGAAAACATTTTACAGTAAGTCACATCTCACTGTTCATCAGAGAACCCACACAGGCGAGAAGCCCTATGAGTGTAAGCTATGCAAGAAGGCTTTTCACCAGAAGTCATACCTTAATAGGCATCAGGTAACTCATGAAAGTGAGAAACAGTTTGAATGTCTAGAATGTAGGAAAACGTTTTATCATAAGTCGTCCCTCACTGTACATCAGAGAATCCACCAGAGGGAGCGCCTGTGAGACTAATGTGGGAAGCTCTGTTAGCAGAAACCATCAGAAGGCATCAGGCAAGGCACACATAGGGCGTTTCCTATAAATGTGACAGTGGACAATGTCTTTGCAAGAAGGGACACCTTTGCGGGCACTAAATTTATAGAGAAAATTCTGTGTGGCACAAGTTGACTGTCTTATCTGGAACACAGTTTCCATTATGTGGTCTGTGTGACCATGTAACAGCCATATATATATCACTACTTCCATCCAGGCCCACAGAAATACAGTTTTTCTTCCTAAGTTCTTATGGGCTCTGGGTCTGAGATGAACATGACCTGCAAGATAGCCTTGACATCCATTGTCAGAAAGTCCCCGATTTAAGAGAAATGGAACCGACTGGAGATAGCTCATTTTTATCCCCAAATACTTTATTTTTTCAGTTTGAGAAATACTTTCTCAAGCTGTTGTGCATGGTGCTTTTGTAAGAATGCACTAACTCACTTGATACAATTGGGAGACCTTACATGCGCTTTAATATATCAGAGTTTGTACACAAGGGAAACGTGTGCAAATTGTGAAAGTTTATCATAGATATTTCATTGAACAGTTTGAGTAAATCAAGTATGAATAAATTAACAGGTGAAACTTTGAACAAAACTTCAGTGTCAGAAGTTTGTAATGAAGGAAAACTATCAGTCTTTGTAATTTTAATATTAACTTTCAAATGGAGTCACACCTGTGCCAATAAATATGTGAGTGATATTGTCTGTCAGAGCACATTGTGTCTGGGAACATTTGTGGTTATTGTAACTGGAGGTTGGAGTTGCTACTGGCATGCAGTAATAGGGGCAAGCCATGTTTTTTTAAACAGCTTGTACTGCACAAAACATTCCCTCGTTTGCCTACATATTTGGGTGTTTTATATTAGTGAAAAATTCCTTGGTGGGATGTAGATTAATTACAGGAAATGTGTTTGCTTTGTATATGTCTTGCTTTGTTAAACACACTGAGGTACAAGTGTAGCTCAGTGGAAAAATGTATATGTACCATGCATGAGACCCTGCTTTCAACCTCGCTACATACATGCATAAACTAAAACCTAAAAATTTCCACATCAAATACCATTCTAGCACGTGTTCATATTTTCTCAAATATCATCCTATGCACTTTCCTCACTTGGTGCAAGTGTAACTAAGTATGTGTGGACAGTGCTATTCAACTATCCCGTAGATAAGCAACACTTATAGTGTGTGAAACTAATATAAAGCCTGCCAGTTGATAATATTTCTACACGGAAATATTATCCGTGTAGAAAAGAACTAATGAAGTTCCTGAATTGTTCACAGCTGACACTTAAAGAGTCACGAACAACAATCCTCCCTTTGGCTTCAGTGCTCTTGGTGAGCAACAGTTCATTGTCCATTTATTTGTGCCGGCCCATTTCCTACACTCCATCCTTGTCATGAAACCACTGAACAGAAGTAGCCTGTTTTAACTCACCTAGTTCTCACCGAACGCTGCTGTGCCACTGGCAGCACAGTCTTTTGTCACTACACGTTTGGCTCTAGCCCTAAAGATGTTTTTACCCTACACTTAACTGCCTTGAATAAAACACTTTTTAAAGATTTATTTATATGAGTACACTGTAGCTGTCTTCAGGCACAGCAGAAGAAGGCATCAGATCTCATTATAGATGGTTGTGAGCCACCATGTGGTTGCTGGGATTTGAACTCAGGACCAGAGCCAACGCACAGTCAGTGCTCTTAACCACTGAGCCATCTCTCCAGCCCAAATAAAACACTATCTGTATAATGTACAACACCATTTTCTCTTATAAATCTATAAATCTTGGTATTTGAAACTTGTGTCATGATCAGCATGTTTGAGATGCCGATGGAAAACTGTACTGTGGTAAAACACTGACCAAAAGCAACTTGAAGAGGAAAGGTTTTATTTAGCTTACACTTCCATGTCACAGTCTGTGACTGAGGTAGTCTGGGCAGGAATTGAAACAAAGACCGGGAAGGAATGTTGCTTACTTGCTTACTCTCCATGGCTTGCTCAGCCTGCTAAGGCATGGTGGAGCCTGGTTATGGAGGATGGCTGATCACTGATAGCTCTTTGGTTTTCTTTTTTGTTGTTTATTTTTTTCTTTTTTTTGAGACAGGGTTTATCTGTGTAGTCCTGACTGTCCTGGGAGTCACTCTAAACCAGACTGGCCTTGAACTCAGATCCACCTGCTTCTGCTTCCCAAGAGCTGGAATTAAAGGTCCACGCCACCACTGCCTGGCTACCAGTAAGTAGCATTCTTAAAGAATGAACTCATCATAATTAAATAAAATCTTGGTCTGCTAACATTAATATCAACAAGATTAGGACAATTGATGCGGAGATAATGTCTTCATTTGCACTACCAGGTCATATGTGACTAGTTGTCGCATCTATAGAGTTGATATTCTCTGTCCACTTGGAATAGTTATCAGGGTGCGAATTCCAGGAAAGAAGTGGATGCAACATTAGCCCGGTCCAGTTACTCTGTCCCTATCATTTCCACATTCCTCCTTCAAGTTCTGCTTTTCTGGGCAGCTGGCATCTTATGTGCATTGACTCTGGTCCTCTAACTCAATTTTGAAATGACTAAAAAGCTGGTCATGATTTCCTATGGATTTACAGTGAACATCCCACACCTAAACCCAGTTTGTTAGAAGGATGCCTTTGTCCTACTCTAAAAAGGAAGAAACCTCACCTAGGTTAGGCCCAACCCTTAGCACATAGTAAGAAAACTCAGTCATATTCCCAACATACCTTGGCAATCCATAGAGAACTTTTCTGATATACAACTTTGCTCTCATAATTGGTTTGAAAACCCTTGGCCCATAACACAGTCCAAAAGGACCTGAGTGCCTCCTGCCCTTCCAAAAACTAAGTAAAATAGTTTCCATATTTCTGGCACGAATAGGATCGTCTTTTATCTCCTTAACACTGAAACTTTAAAAGTTTCTAGACAGCTTATACACAGGCAAAATGATTCGCAGGAAGCAGTTCAAATGCAGCTAGTATTTAGAGATCTAAGGCAGATAACACATAACCAACTTAGGAGTTACCTATATATTGTTTTTCCTTTTCATGAAGAAACAGTACTCAGATTGTCTTCTCCCCCACCCAACCTTTACTCTTAATTTCTCACCAATCTCAAAGTTATAACATCCTTTCTCTGACAACAGAAATTATTTTTTAGCATAACACAAAGACAACCTCTCCTGGCTTCCTCTAAATCATTTGACATCTTAAATATTTACTGAACTAAATCTGGAAGATGTTCAGAACTAAACTAAATTCAGAACTAATTTAGAAGGTCCTTCTGGGTTCTGATGAGTTGTATCAATCTCTTTGGAACCCATGTGTCCACCATCTATCTGGAATCCACGCAAGTCTTCCCACTGCAGATCTGAGTATGCTCAAGTATTTCTGAAGAGAAACTGTTGAACGATGGCTGCTTCTACCCCACTCAGGGAGAAGCCTTGTGATCCATGCCTGAGCAAACCCCAACCCTGTTGAAGCTAACAGAGAAGAACTGAGCAAAGATGCATGCCAGAGTCTAGACTACTGAACTGGTTTGAAAATCAGACATAACAGCAGTTCACATACAGTCAGTGGGCACAAACCAATACAATTCTTCATACTTTTGAGAGTAATCCATTTGCTAGAATGGCTACCAGTTCAGAAATAACAAAATAAGCAGGCAATCCTTAAGGGAGATTTGAAATCTGGTTTCAGACCTGGAGACCTTGGTAACCAGGCTAGAGCAGAGGTCTACCAATCCAGATGCAGCAAACCAGCTCTCATCATGGTCTTTCCCCAACACAAGCAGATGAGATAAGTTACCCTCCTCTGACACATCAGTGGGCCTCTTTTGGGGAACATACAAACATCTACTAAACCCAGATAGGGCACCATGACAGACTGAAAAAAATTACACTGCATTATAGTCCAACTTAGAGAACCAGTATGTGTATTGAGCTTGTTTACAGATTTCACAGTTGTGTTTCACTTCCATTTTGCTCTCTGCTTTGTGCTTTGAGAGATGTGATATCTCAGGCTTTCATGCCTGCCCAAACTGATGTACTCTTGTCCCGTTGGAATTGTAAGCCAAAATAAACTCTACTAAGAATCCCTTCTGGTCATGGCATATCTTCACAGTAACATAAAGGTAACTAATAGATAAGTTGATACCAGGAGGTGGTTGCTACTGTAAAGAACCTGAACATGTTGCCTTTTGGAAGACTGTGGGAGGCCTTGAAACTTTGGGCTAGAAAAATTGTTGGATTCTGTAAGCAGAGCTTAATGGGCCGCTCCTATGGACTTGCTTGAGGGTAAATTAAGAAATAATGACCTAATTTCTTTAGGGGAGGGAGTTTCAAGACAACATAATGTTGAAATTGTGGCATGGCTGTTATTGATATTTATACAGTTCTTCAATGCAAAAAAGCAAGTGTGACAGAAAGAAATACAAAATGTACAGTATACTGTTTGGAGATTAAAAGAGCACCAAAGAGCTTAATGCTATAGCCAAGGCTTGTGCTAGCAGACTGGCTGTTGTTATTTGGCAGTGAGCCTATGGGGGTTGGGGAGTGGGATGCGAGAGTTTGAGTAAGATGATCCCCAATATGTCCAGGCATTTGAACACTTGGTTTCCACCTCATAGCACTGTTTGGGAAGGTTTTGGAGGTGTGGCCTTGCTGGATGATGTCACTAGGGGCAGGTCTCATTCCACTTCCTGTTCACTCTCTCTGCTTAGTACTTGTTGAGATGTGATCTCTCAGCTTCCTGCTCCCACTGCCATGACTCCCTGCTATGATGGACTCTTATCCCTTTGGAATTGTAAGTCAAAACAAATTCTTTTTTTTCTATAAGTCCCTTTTGGCTGTGGCATCTTATTTTATCATATCAACAAAGAAGTAACCAACACACATGTGATATGATCTTTCACCAAGCCTTGGCTTCACTGATGGGACTGAATGGTTGCCTAAGAATTTCTGGGAACCCCCAGTTCTACCCCTCAGCAGTAGGATTGTGGGAATGCACCATGACCATTGCAGGGATTCCATGCAATGGAAGCTCTTCCCTGAACGAGTCATTTCTCCATCCCACCCCATGAGTTTCCTGTGTCTGTGCTCCCTTACACATGGACCTTAATACGGGAGACCATGAACACATTTTAATTTCAGAAACAGAAAGAAAGAAAAATGTTTGTTAATATATTTCAATAATCTGGAGAATAGGCTTTCATGCTTTAGAGATGAAATCTGTTGCACATAAAATCTGAATGACTTATGACTCAAAGAATAATAGAGATAAAATCTTTTATATCCATTTCTATTTTGTTCAATTAACATACATGCATTGTCTGGTGCCATTATTAACCTGTTCAAACTAATGAGCCAGACCTGGTGGCACATGCCTTTATTCCTAGTGCTCATGGAGGGAGGCAGATCTCTGAGTCCTATGCCAGTTTGGTCTACATAGGGTGTTCCAAGACATCCAGGGCAATAGAGACCACATCTCAAAACAACAAAACAAAAAACCTCTACTATAAATAGCTAGTAATGAATGCTTCTACAGTCACGTTCTTCCCCATGTTAGTTCAGTTTGTATCGTATTCATTCATTATTCTTTTACTGTGTCAAAGGACAGCCTGTGGGCATCTCTTTTTTTCCTCCTTCCACTACATAGGTCCTGGGAACTGAACTCAGGTCCTCAGGCTTGGCCATAAGTGCCTCTATCTGCTGAGCCCTCTCAACAGCAGACATCCTTGTTATCCTGATATTTGGTAACTCCCTAAACTCATGCTTCAAGGAACTTTTCAAGCATCTGGAAAAATTTCCTTCAAATATTTCAAATTCTGAAATAAGATTTTTGTTCCTATAATAAACTATTCTCTGGATAATTTATAATGTGACCACATTTTATATTGTCTTCTGTACACAACTATTCTTCCTTTAAAATTTGTGCATGTATTTAAGCTTTGTCTTCAGTTGTAATCTGGGAGTTAAAAGCAAGGTGTCACCAGGGACAGTAGGGGTGCTTCTAGGGAGTGTGCAGAGGTGGGTGCTGGCCGACTTCTCTGTAATAATGTGGGTAGGGGAAGGCATGCAGGAGCATGTGTTTGGATAGACTGAATCCTTGTACACCATGTGCTGGCCTCAAACGTACAATCCTGAGTCAGCCTCAGACTGAATCCTTCTACACCGTATGCTGGCCGCAAATGTACAATCCTGAATCAGCCTCAGACTGAATCCTTGTATACCGTATGCTGGCCACAAATGTACAATCCTGAGTCAGCCTCCCAAATCCTGGGACTGTGTTCAGAAAACTTGTTTTGGGTAAATGTATGCCTGTGGCTTATTTACCAATAGAAACCTAATGTTTTCCATATGTGTCCCAAGTCCTTCAAAACAACAACAACAAAACCAGTGTCTTCATTGGCTATGTATCCCCTCCATGGCACCACTCGCACTGGTTGGGAAGCTTTTTATCATGACAAAAACTGGAACCATATTTGAGGGACACAACCAGAAATCATGACTATAAGACCAACGTGCAGCGAAGACAGACTTTCTCCATGTCTCTACCTGTCTTCTGGATAAGCCTAAGTTGTTTTGGGACTCCCACTCCACCCCATCCCAGTAAGCTAACAGACACAGCTAGGTCACATGCCTACCTTTAAAAAAATTGGAAGATTGATCTCATCTAATTACAAGAAGTACAACTGAGATAAATCTCTGAGTAACTATCCAGAAGAGAGACAAAAGCCAAATCACACTTAGGCGAAGTATAAGATGGTGTTGTGTGGTCAAAGAACATTCTGTTGCAACCTCCTACCAAGTTATTGATGTGTACTTGTAAACTGTAACTCTCATTGCTGTGTTGAGATGTTATACTGTCTACTAGTGCCAGGGAGCAGCACTGACTGTATCTACCCTTGGCATGCCATGCTGTTGGCCGAAGCAGGCTCTGTGCTCTTATGCACATACACACACACACTCTGCTTACACAGCATACACTCAGAGCTAGGTTGGTGCCCAATTTGAAAGCATGAGAAAGAATAATGACAAGGAACTTATTCCAAGACTATTTCTCACACAGGATGGCAATGAGTACCATTACTTCACAAAGGTCTAAATCAATTCACAAGATGGCTGTGAAAATATCTTTATTCATGTTTTTCTACCCTAATACTTACTCTCCTAGAAATATTGGTTCACTGTAAGAAATCACCATGTTAGAAAAACACTAACCACATCTACAGTTGGCAGATAGTTGGTGACAAACATCATATACAGTTATATTTTAAAAGACTGAGAAAATACAAACTGAAGGCTAACAAGATGGAAACAGGCTAGGATAAAATTTAATGAGGCAAACCTTAATGTAAATCATAAAATTACAAAAAGTGCATTTCCTGCATGCCCCTGCATACTGAGAACCCCTGCCGATGTGGTAAAATCATAGGCACAAACCTTACATGTAGCAGGGTCTGTCGTGCCTGATATGTAGCAGTAACCCCTGAATGAAAACATTCTATCCTGAGGAAATGCTCATGAAGACTCAGAAAGCAGCCCCTAAGACTCAAGAAGCCCCCCAAATGTATAAGAGGCACAATGCTCATTTACTCCCCAAGTCTATAAAATAGGAAGGGCTGCTGGGGAGGGGCGGCTCTCTGACATGGCATGTGCCCGCTGAGCTTCCTGCAAGCGGTCCACTTTTCAGTCACCCCGACAGTGGGGTGGGCTTTCCAGTGATGCAGCTGCTGCAACCATACTTCTGTAAGCTCAATAGTCCACTCACTGCATTCACCAGACTGGCGCTTGACAGAACTCTTTCTTTGGTCTGTTGTTAGTGCCCTGTCTGGGCTAAGTAGATACCTGTTCGTGCCTCCTCAGGAAAAGGACAACCATGTCCTCTGGGCAGCTCAGCTGCAGTCCTGGTAGTCACTAGTGTTAGTTGCGATTTTTAAACTTTGGTTATGACAAACAGGAATGTCCCCAGATATAGACCAAATCCATCACATGGCACATTCAACAATTGTTTTTTTTTTGTTTTTGTTTTTTGATGTTGGGGTCTCATTATGTAGCCCTGCTGGCCTAGAACTCTCTATGGAGACCAGGCTGGACTCAAACTCAGATATCTTACTGCCTCTGCCTTCTGGGTGATAGAATTAAAGACACATGCCACTACACCCAGCTCAAACATAATTTTAGAACTCTAACACTTCCTAGGAAGTGACAATGTCATTTTAATGAATAATTTCCGATATATTTGAATTTTTAATGTTTTATGGATATACATATATTCTACACATGAAAAAAAAAGCTTTCCTATCTTTTTAATGTAATGCTGGTGCCAGGTAAGGCATTTAAAATTTATTGAAATTTCATGGTTCTTTTTAATCCACAAAAAAGCTTGAAAATACACAGGTGACAAGAAGGGTCCTCTCCTGAGTGAACTTTCTAACATGAAAGAGTCTCTGTCTGAAATGCTTTGAAAATGGGTTACAATGACTTTGCATTATGTTGCAAAAAGCTCATAGAGAATGTTATATCACTCATATAAACAAGAGCTTTATAAACACATATGAAGCCTCCGCTCTCTCCAATAAGACATATCCTTAAATTAGTGTCATTTGCTATACCCTCTTATCAAAGATAAACTTACCTGCCTTTCAGGCCATGAGGACACATTCAGGGATAGTGTATTGCAAGCATTCAGGGTTGAGGTCGGAAAGAAATGACTCATTACAAACGTTAAAACTCTGATAAAACTTAGGACATGTTCTCTCCATAACACTACATGTACAGGCTGCCAGGCCCCAGGTAAAAGAAAAGCAAATCTTAGCTCACAAGACCTGTGCATATAGGACATCTCACAATGACATCTTTCCATGTCGATAACCATTCTAGATATGCTTTCCCACGTTAACAGCATCCTCTCTCTTGTGAATTCTCCAATGTGAAGTCAACTTCCTATAAAAGGGTTGTCCATATACATTACATCCAGGTACTTCCAGCCTGTGAGCTCTCCAGAGTGTTTCCATTGGGCAAAATGTTATCTATCTATCTATCTATCTATCTATCTATCTATCTATCTATCTATCTATCTACTATCACACTCTGGTTTCTCAGGGGCGAGGGTTTTCTGATGCACACATGTTTATGTTAAACATATGTGTGTACACTTATGTGTGTGTGTTACCTATGTGAGTTCTTGCACATAACCCAAAAATATGAAATATTTTCTACATTCTCTAAATCTACAAGATGTTTGTTCTTTTTTGGTTCAGTTTCTATATTCATGGGGTTTTGTGTTTGTGTGGTTCTCTAGTGGAGGCAGATGTCTTTGTTTTACAGAACCAAGTTTTTGCACACACATTAAATTGCTATGGCTTATTCCATGTGCCTTCTTTGGTATGCAGTAAAGGGCTCCTCACCTAAGGACTGCTGAGATCTGACAAGTAGGAAAAGGTTTCTCTACATACGCTGCATTCACCACATGCTTCTCAGCTATGTGTGTGACGTGCAATCAGCTATCTGTTGTTGGGACTTCCTCCCCTTTCCACCTGCAGAACTTTTCTACTTGAGGACCCCGCTACACGTTTGTTGGAAATGCTTCCGAGTCCTTACAGCCATAAGGCCTCTCGGTGAGGCTTCTCTGATGTGTACTAGGTTTGGCATGTGGCAGGTGACCTTTTTATAGATTACACTGACAAGAACCTCTGTGATACACATGGAGAGAAGACAAATGTCTGACATGCCTTGCTGCATTCTTTATATTCACAGGGCTTCTCACCTGTGGGAACCTGAAAGCTTCTCAGAGATGGGACTTCCGACTACACTCAGAATGCAGAGTTTCTCCAATAGCTAAAGTCTGACATCTGGCAGAAGTCTTTTGAACAGATCCCACACTAGTAGGTTTCTCAGGTTTTGAGTTCACTAATTAACCATGAGATCTGACTTAAGACTCATAGAGTCTCTGCAACCATACATGCTCAGGGCTCATCCCCTCTCTGCAGTACATGGGGAGGAAAAACGGCTTACACCTTTCCTACATTCTGTGTGTACATGGTTTCTGGCCTATGTCCGCACCAGGATGTCTGTGGATGTTTGTCTTCTTACAGAAGGCTTCCCCAGATTTCATGAATGAGGTTTCTCACCTGAGTGAGTTTTCTGATGTATAGTGAGATATGACTTGACACTAAATGATTTGCTACATTCTTTGCATTCAAAGGGTTTTTCGCCTGTGTGAATTTTCTCATGTGTGGAGAGATTTGACTTCTGGTTAAAACGTTTCCCACAGACATTGCACTCATATGGTTTCTCGCCTGTGTGAATTCTCTGATGTACAATGAGCCCTGACTTTATACTGAAAGTTTTCCTGCACTCTTTACATTCATAGGGCTTCTCGCCTGTGTGGACTCTCTGGTGTATAGTTAGGTCACACCGCCTTTTAAAGGCATTTCCACATATGTTACACTCATAGGGTTTTTCGCCTGTGTGGGTTTTTTGATGTACACTGAGATTTGACTTTACACTGAATAGTTTCTTACATTCTTTACACTCATAGGGCTTCTCCCCAGTGTGAGTTCTGTGGTGTAAATAGAGATTTTGTGTGTGTTTAAAGGCTTTGCCACATACTTTACACTGATAGGTTCTCCCACATCTGGGATGTCTTCGAGGCTGGTTGTTGGTTTTTACAGATGTATTGGACTCAGGGGGCTTTTTACCTGTGTGTCTCGGCTGCACACTGAAAGTCGAGTCTGGGCAAAATGTTTTCACACAATCGCTCTCTTTACTTGAGAAAACACTCTGATTAGCCCTCAGTTTCAGCATCTGATGCATGCACTTCTTGTCGTTGTGATACCCACGGGGTTTTCCCCACGTATGCAGAGTGTCCTGAAGGCCTGCTTTAGTACGGGATGCTGGTTCACCGTCAGTACACTTACCACATTGGTTTTTTAGGTGTGGTTTTAAATGCTGAGTGTAGTTACGCTTGTCAGAGAATGACTTCTTACACATGTTACAATCAAAAGTCTCTTCCCTTAAGAGAGTCCCCTCTTGGGCAGTAAGAGCCAATTCATCAAAGGCGTTCGTCGAGCTGTCTCCTGAAGGAGACACTGTATGCGTCCATACAGCATCCCCGTTGAAGGCTTCATCAGCTTGAGCACACTGGGCGAGCCGCTGCCCACTTTCAACACTGAGATCCCGACTAAGAGGCTCAGGAGGTCTGCCTGGGATCTTAGTTGAATTGAGATGATCAAGTTCCTCTGTAGCCTGCATCTCAATGGGCCCACCAGGGAGATACACATTTTCCCATGGACCAAGCACCTCAGATCTCTTTCTAGAAGAGCTCCTATTCTTAACAGCCAGGTGCAAAACATGGTTTGAACTCATATTAAATATTTCCCCAAATCTGCCCCTCTCCTCAGCTGATGCGCTGCCAGTGATTACCAGGTGGCTCAAATGTCTCTTTCGATTGTCTCTTCTGGTTTCCCTCAGGCTCGTCACAGGTTGTAGAGCTGAAAGGAAATAAAAGCAGCCCCACATGAACAGTACAGAAGCCATTCTGATAGAATGCTAATACAAAGTGAAGCAGTACCTTGCTAATAATGCACTATTACAAAACGGGCCGGAGAGATGGCTCAGAGGCTAAGAGCACTTGCTGCGCTTACAGAGCTTCCTTCCGCTGGGTTAAAATTTCATAGCAAATGCTGCACCAATCTGCTGACTTAGAGTAAGTTCTACAATGAGAAAGGTTGAAGGCCAACTACACACTACAATTTCCTCATCAAATAGGGGCCTTTCAACAAGGCCTGTTCATTGGCCTCCATGCCTGAGATCTCCTGGACGCCACCCTGGTCTACCCTACTTGGAGTCTTTACAGGTGTTCCTTGAATTTCTGGTATCTTGGTATAATTGTTTGATTTTGGACATCTCTTTTCATGTTAGAATTCCATAGATGAGTGCCTGAAATCTATCTTTTCAGTAATGATTTAGAAATACTGTTATTTCAGAATTGCTAATGAAATCCCAACCACTCTGAAGGTTAGAACTCCTATCAATCTATGAATTATGTACCAAATTTGTAACAAAATTAATCTGAATTTTAAATTTTAAAACAATCTCCTCAAAACTCTTTGGCCATTGAACTGCCCTACATTTTTTCATTCATTTACCCAGCTAAGAAAACCTACTTTTGTGGTTATTATGCTCTTTAAACAAGGCAAATTTGTTGGATTATCACCATTGGTCCCACAGAGCAGACCAAAGTCTATGAGGATTCAAATAAGAGTGATGAGCACATAAATAACCCTGTGAACAAATGCTTGAAGTAAAGGATTATGTAAAAACAGAAGGGAAAAGGATGAGATTCAGAAGAACTACTTTATGAAATGTTTAAGAAGAGTGAGCAGAATTTGCTGAGCCTATGGAAATACATAGCAAAAACAGGAAAGGGGGGTCCATTTGCCAATGAGAGCTTCCCTTGGACATGATGTAACAAGCATCTGATTAAAAAGTTAGCTTCAAGATTGGATGGCAAAATTGAATAAAAAGAACTTCCCACACCCACCATCTGAGCACTCACGAGCCTGGACCACTCACTGGGGCTGGAGCCCAGTGTACACTCACTGACCTCGGAGACTCTGCTCTGGGGCATCCTCTTCCTTCCATGGCCCAGCTCCTTGCTCCAACTTCAGGATCAACTCGGGTTTGGCATCACACTGATCTATTAATAGGAAATATTGTACAAGTTGTACCTCAATTATAGAATACTGGTTTCAGACTCTCAGAATAGGACCAGTATGAATACTCTATGAGAACATGGCATTTATAACCAATGCTGAGGACATTAAGATAAAAGAAATACCTACAGAATAAAAGCATTATTCTGCCTGACCACCTGGATCAAGAAATAAAACAAAGAAAAAAGCAAGTGAAAAATTTAAAAATACAATGAGTCAACAAAAATCTAAACTTCCTCAGCCAGACACTGCAGGAGTTGGCAAGATCAGTAGATGGGAAGCAGTGTGCTCTGAACTACCTCTCTCCCTGCTCCCCCAAAAGAACCCCATAACAGGAAGCAGAGGAAAACAGGACCTAAGGAGAAAACAATAGATATGAATTTATCACAAACAAGACAGCAACAGAGCAATAACAATAAGAGTGAATTTTCTTTTTTTTAATGATAAAAATTTTTTGGTTTCTTGGATTCAGTTCCAGTCTCTGCTACTCTATGCTTGGTATTACCAGATCACCTTAAGCCACTAAAATTAGGTAAGAAGAGATGACTGGAGAGAAGCCTTTTCTTGGGACACCACCAACAGACACAGCACAGAAGGGAATCTCCAAGTGAGCGGATCTGGCGGCTTTGTACACAAGCAGGAAGCCACATTGTAAATGAAGTTAATGTCCGTACCAGTCAAAGCACCTGTCAGACCACAAGGGAAGTGCTCTCCTTCTGTTCCCTGGGAGAACATGACTGCAGAGTCACCAGAATTCACTAAAGCCCATGAGAACAGAAGTCAGAAATGTTGAAACTGTGCTGGCTTGTACTGCACCTTCAAGGGAGAGAGCAACAGCTGTAGTGTCCTCAAAGTGCCCTGGGAATGTTTAGAGCAGTTGGTACTGACCTGAGAGGAGTTAGACCAGCTATCAACTAGGAGTCCTTTTACTCAACCAGGGGAGTAAGTCAGTCAGACTATCCAATTCACAAAGTCTTTGCTTCTTATAGGACACACACACACACACTCACACACTTGGGAAATCACCCTGAGTGTTCTGAAGAGAATCCTGTGCAGTTATTGCAGCATCACATGCAGAAGACATGATACTGAATCTACCTTAGTGTCGTCTACCCTCAGATGAACTGTTAAGAAAATGTGCTAAATATGGAGAGGGTGACCTCATGCAGCTATGGAAAAAGGCCCCAAATTTCTCCCATAGGACAACTGAAGGACACGCATTAAGTGAGGGAGATCATCATGGTTGGAAGCTGATGTTAGCCTGAAACATAAAGAACGAACATCTAGCCATGGGAGTCTAGGAACTGTGTGAGGGAAGGAGGGAAGGAGGGAAGGAGGGAAGGAGGGAAGGAAGGAAGGAGGGAAGGAGGGAAGGAGGGAAGATGGTTGTCAGATGCAGGGGAACAGCTGGATGGAAACATAATTCCCACTGCTCGATAGCACACAAAGCTAACCACAGTGGATAGCAATTACTTGAAAGAAAGAGGAAGGCTTTTACGGGGCTTGAGAGATGGCTCAAGGGGTAAGAACACCTGTTTTTCTTGTGAAGGACTTGGACCTGGTTCCTAGTACACAAATGGCAGTTTACAAGTATCCATAACTCCAGTTCCAGAGGACCTGACATCATCTTCTGATCTCCTTGGGCACCAGGTACACACAGAACACATACATAAAATCAGGCAAAATATTCATATACATTAAATAAATAAATAGAAAGAGAATAAGAGAGACTTTAAGTGTTCTCAATAGACAGAAATGATATATCTAAGTTTACAGACTTATAAAATACTTATCATCATGTAGACTACACAAATGACAACTTTGATTATAAATGCAGAGTTATTATGTGTCAGTGAAAGCTTAGAGGCAGTGTGCTTCTTAGAATGTGTAGGGCTCTGGATCTGGGCACAGGCACAGAGAAAACACAAAACCAACAACTACCACCTACTGGCTGAAGTGGCTCCTGTATTCACCAAAAAGGAACAAGCTGCTAATAGCATCACTGGGACTCACTCACTCAAGGACTCCAGGCTGCTGTAGGTCTCCAGCATCACATCCCTGTAGAGCTTCCTCTGAGTGTCATCCAGGCCCTGCCATTCATCCCAGGTGAAGTCCACAGACACATCCTCAAAGGACACCAACCCCTGTAATGAGACGACTTTCCTCAACCCAAGCCTTCAGCCTTAGGTCAGAGACAGGAACATGTGAGGCACTGCTCTCCACAGGCTCCTCTTAGATGAGATTCTTTATTAAGGAAGGACGCCACCCCCCTCCCCCCCCAAAAAAAGACCAAGACAAACTACAAGATGCCCTGCACACTCCCTAGCTTGGTGATGAGTGACTAAGGTAGTAAATATATGCACATTATTATTATTCCTTTGGTTTTCTACTTAAACACATGCCTCAACTCCAAAATTGTTATTCATAATATACTTCCAAATTAATTTTCATAGGTAGCCTTATACATCCTTCCTAAAACCAGAAAAGTCGCTAGTATCCGAAAAGAAATATGCATCACCGGTGTCCTGTGGTGAAGGGCAAGTGTGCTGATGTACACCTTTAATCCACGCAGGCAGATGTAGGGATCTCTGAGTCTGAGGCAAGCCTGGTCTACATAGGGGGTAGACCGAAACTAGGGAGAATGACAATCACTGTGGTGGGCAGGAGCTACAATGATCTTAGACATGCTTGTCTAGAGTTCTGTTATCAAATGTACACATGCCCAACCGGCAACTGGACAAACAAGAGCTTACAGCAAGCGGTTACCAAGAACATAAAGAATTAGAATTTTCAGAGGCAGCTAGTGTCATCAAACTGAGATCAGATTGCTTTAAAGCAACTTAGGGCACTAAACAAAGAATGGAAAATATACTTGTATTCAGTAACTGAGGAAAAGATGCAGATGTTGAGAACTGCACAAGACTTTAAAATTTATTCTTGGAAAACAAGAAAGTTCAATATTAGATAATTTATTAGTATACTTCAAGGTGTATTCAGGCATGGTGGTTCTTATCTGGGACCCTAGCACTTGGAAAGTGAGGGCAAGATGATTTCAAGTTCAAGATCATCCCAGGACACATGAGAGACTTTGTTTCAAAACATAAACATAAGCGAACACGTATGCGCATGTGCATAACCCATGAGAGGCTTTGTTTCAAAACAGAAACATGAACACACATACATACACAGAGAACTTACATATAGATGTATATACAAATGTATCTCAGAATAAACATATATCTATGGAAAAACTACATAGCCAATCCATGAGCATAGGAATTTTTTCATTCTTACATTTTCTTACTCAATTTCTTTGAGAAGTCTTCCTGATAGAGGGTTTTAGCCTCACAATTCAGTTATTACATTAATAGGCTTACTGAATTTATATTATAAATGTGACTGATTTCTTTCTCTGTATAACTGCTACTAGTTTATGGAACATCTCTTGAGTTTTAGGGGATAATTTTCTATTCTTAATATACTGTTCAAAGTGCTATAAGATGTGAGAATTTCCTGGTAGAGTGTTTAGGGTGATAGGTACATGATCACACCTCCTGCAGATGAAGAGGACTCATTTCTGCTTTTCCCATCCCTTGTCTAAATGTTTCACCATCTCACGTTTACTGTAACAGTGGCTAGGAGCTTGTCAAAAGCACAGGCAGAAGTGTTTGAAAAAGACTAAAAGCTCTGGAATCTATTACAAGGATTGACAAATCAGAGAGCATGAAATTAAAAATATTTTGCATAGCAAAGAGCCTACAAAACAGGACAAAATTGTTGCCAGTGACATATTTAACAGGAACATCTACAATGCCTAAAGAACTCAAAAAAGTAAACACCAAACTCAGAAATAATCCAACTGATAAATGGGCAAACCAAATGAGCAAATAGATATTCCTCAAATGATGAAGTATATATGCCCAATAGGTAGATGAAAAAAATGTTCTATGTCACCAGTTCCCAAGAAAATGCAAATAAAAGTGATAGTGGCTTTACCATTTCACCCACTAAAGCAGTTATCAATTAAAAACACTTAATTGTTGCTGAGGATTTCAGGAACTCTTATACATCACTTATACATCTAAGTTAACACAGCCACTGTAGAACCAATATGAAAGTTCCTCAAAATACTAAAAAATATAAATACCATATGATTCAGATATTCCACCTGGAATATCTTGGATATTCCTGGAAATGTTCTCACAGGAGTCTGAGCCAGGCTCTTACAGATACAGGCTCTGCAATTATTGTGGTAATATTCACTTTAGTCAAAAGTTGAACCAGTCTGAGCATCCCGAAACAGATGAAGAAAATATGATACAATGGAATTTTATTCAGACACAAAGAATAAAATTATAACATCATTTAGGAAAATGGGTGGAACTAGAAGTAATTATTAAGTTGAAAGAAGCCAGAGTCAGAAAGACAATTCTCACATTCACTGTCAATATGTGGAATTTGGACGTAGACACACACCACACACACACATCTGTACGGAGACGAGAAAGCACACTGAGGACTGAGAGGGAGGGGAGAGAGACATGTGGGGATAATGAACACAGGTGATACTGGAGAAGGGGGCCACTGGAGTGGGGGAGGAGATCAGGAGGAGGTGGGGCTAGGGAGAGAAAGGCAGTCACATGGTAAACAAGAACGTAATGTCACAGGCACAGGGGTGACACACACGTGAATATACAGCTCCAAAGCCGGAGCTGTTGCTGACTAAAACACAAACACACCTCACATCCTAAGAAATGCAGAAAGCAGACACCAGTCAAAGAGGATCGTTCTGGTTTACAGAAGGCACCACAAATCCTGAGGCTGGACCGATGAGCACTTCAACACATGGTGAGCAGTAACTACATACTCATACGAAGTGATACTAAATCCATATATAGAGTGAATAAGCATTGAGGAGTTACAAGCTAGAACTATTTTTTGGGGGGAAAGAAAAAAGCCTTTCTAAAAGAAACTATAGTTTAATAATGATATAACTAGAAGTCAAGAAATTTGAGTACATGACAAAAGAAACAGTAGTCATTAGAAAATTAATTGCTTTCTGTAAATGGAACAAAACTTTACTTCTGGGCTGGTGAAATGACTCAGTGGGTGAAGCCTTGCCACCAAGTCTGGTGACTTGAATTCAGTCCCTAAGCCACATGGTGGAAGGAGAGAACCAGCTCCTGCAAGTTATTCTCTGACACAGGTGTACACACAAACAAAAATGAATGTTAAGCCTTACCTCCAAACAGCTATTATAAGATATTTATTATAAAATGGCTAGACTCGGCATCCAGGGAAGCAGGAGCAAAGAAAGATGCCCAGCTCTTGCTCTTCTCAGTCACTGCCTTTCGCAACCATGCGCTCAAACACTGCAAACCGAAAATACTCATGGAAAGCAGTTGTCTGGTCAGGACAGAAGCAGATGATTTTCTTCCTCTGCTGAGTGAGAATGATTTACACAGTACTTACTATGTACTGGGCACTGTAGAGAATTTAGAAATGTTTTCAAGTATGCAGTAGGGAGCTCTCTGGGGGAATGTGAATCTCTTCTTACCTTTGGGCCTTGTGGATAGTCTCTAGGCGAATAGTGGCAGGCATTTGTGGGGACAGGCTAGGACCAGGCACTATCAGCTTGAACGGATACTTGCTAGGCAGGAGACTAAGGGCAATCAAGGTGGTCAATAACATCTATGTGACTGAACTCCAAGAAAGACTATACATATATTTATTGGGTAGGAGGAGATTCACTGCTTGCCAACTGGTTGTGGCAACTGTCAGATACTGTTGTCTGACAATAGCTAATATCACAGGCCACTGACAGAAGATAGTGGGAGTTTCTACAAGGTGACACTTGGACCTTGTTGACTACAGAGAAACCTTCCCTAGGCATAAATGCTAACCACGGGTACGGTGACATTTCTGAATCCTCTAATTTTTTTTTCTAGGTACTATAAAACCTACGGATGAGTTGAGGAACTTCGAAACTTGTAGGTAGTGACAAACATGTTTCCTGGGTGAAAACTGAACATTTTAAAATCAGGAAACAATATAGAAGTTGGCACAGTGGGGGCCTATGACATAGTCATTAATGAGCGACGGGAAAATTGATCTTCACAAGTTGCTTTCTGATACACACACACACACACACACACACACACACACACACACACACACACGTTAAACATAATTTTAGGGCCTGGAGAAGTGGTTCTGTGGTTAAGAGGGCCTGCTGCTCTTACAAAGGTCCCCCCGGCTCAGTGCCTAGCATCTATATGCTGATTCACAATTATCTCTAACTTCAATTCCAGGGGATTTGACTCTGACACACACATTGTACATACATACATGTAGGCAAACACTCATCATATAAAATAAACCTTTAAATTTGAAAAAGTAAAATCATTTCTAAGCAACAAAAGGAGGACAGTACAGAGCAGCACACAGGAAATCTGAGTCTAGGGCAGAGGAAGAAGCTGATATAAAGACAGGAAGTTGTGTGGACAGCCAAGTCTTAGCAGGCTTCTATGGGAACAACAGTGTTTACCAGGTGATAAAAACAGGAAAAAACCAAAACCTACAAGCTTTTAGGTTGGGAACAAGGAAGGAGGAATGGCCAGCTTCTGAAGGGCAGAAGAGACCTCCCCTCAGGCTTCTCAGTGCTGCAGAACAGTCTGGCTCGCTAGCCTTGCCAACACACCAACTCCCTTCTGAATTCACCTCAGGGCAAGAGGAGCAACACTGTCCAGGCTGAAGTCAGACCCACAGGCTCAACAGAATCTGAATTGTGGCTCTTGGGAGAAGCACTGCCCTTCTGCAGCTAACACACCCAGGCCAGGAGAGTGCAAGGCCACTTGGAATAGAAACCAAAGAGTTCCCAATTCCCGGGCTCCACGTGCTAGGTCCTTTGCTGAGATCACCTTCTGGTGAGGTGTAGAAGGGCACACATACATCTTTCCTCCTTCCAGTATTTACCATGGTATGTATGCCAACATTCCTGTCCCTTAGATGTCTCAGGCCTCAATTTTCCAACCATGTTCCTTCCAGGTTGCTGACCATGAACCCAGCCCACTGGGTAGGTTGGTATGGGGACAAGTATGTGGAACTCTCATCTTTACCTGCTGATTCCCACACTCTGGCTTCTGTCTATGAGGAAAATACCTATCATTATACTGGCCCCAATTCAGTGCACATACTGCTGTGTGCAGAACTCTGCTGCTACCCTGCAGGGACAGCAATCTAGCTGGCTTGGCATCTTGGGTCTTTACAGGGTCAATCCCCATATTCTGTATCAGGGTAGAAGCTTCATGAGGGTAGAGACAAGGGCAAGCCATGCTTGCTGCCTGGGAAATGAGTTGTTCCATTAAAATTCTGGTGCTCTTTGATAACATGTTGAGATATTTTTGAGATAGAAACTGATAATTTTGTGTAGTCTACTGCCATGTAATATCCAGATCTGTGCTCCCGTTTTTTTACCTGTGGTCTGTGTGCTTTTCTCATGACTCAAATGGCGTCCCACTGCCTTCTTCTCCCATGTACTCTCAAGGCCTTCACCACATCTGCCTGTAAGCAGTATGTCTCATCAGTACTTGGGTGTCACCACTGAGGAAACGGTACCTTCTGGTCTGGCAGAGATGGGCAGTTCCAATGTGAGTAAGAAAGTATCCATTTATCTTCAGGCAACCACGTTTCCTCCCCATCCACAGCATCACACGCTGCTACTGGCTCAAGAATGAACAACAAACAAAGCCAGTGGGATGGCAGCTCATAATGTTAGACTTCAGGGAGCAACGATGAGGGAAGAAGAAAGTCCAAGAAAAAAAAAAAGAAAAAGAAAACCCTTCTAGTACAGGGCAAAAGCCATCTGGTTTGTTGTTATCAATACCATATGCAGGGAAAGAACAGAGGATGTGAGTTTCATTTGACAAGGGAAGCTTGGAATGCCTTTGCATATCAGCACAGGAGTCCAACTTATGACCTAAAAGTTGAGCAAAAGGGACAAGCTACATGGAAATAGTTAAGGACATCAAACCACAGAGGCCTGAAGCACAAACGTCTACAGTGGAAACGGAAGGGACAGAAAGAATACAAGGATGTTCGGATGTTAAGTATCAGTGGGGTTATAACAGAAACTGAAAGGACTGTTGAGGAAAAATGCTTGCTGTGTAAGACCAGAGTCCTGACCCCTGGAACCCACATTAAAGCCAGGCGGCTATAGTGGCAGCCTATAATACTAATACTTGGGAGGCAGAGACAAAGGATTCTCAGGGTAAGCTGCAGGCTAGACCAGCCAGAACTGTGAGACTCTGCCACATAAAGAAAAGTAACCAAGAAAAACATCTAACATCATATTAGACCTCTACAGGCACACATGAGCACTCATACACACATCTGTCCATGTCTATAAATATTCTTATATTCTCTCTCTCTCTCTCACACACACACACATGCAAAAACCTGAAATGGAAAAATTTCCACCTGAAGAACCCAGATAGTAGTTGCAACTGTGGCAGAAGTTTCAAGAAAGGCAGCTAGAGAATCATGTTTTCATTTAACTATAATTTAACATTTGTTGAAACACACGTGTGTCTGAGCAGCAGCAAATTGTGGCAAGTGTGAATGCTGGGCTCACCCCTGGGTTGGAGTGAAGCATTGTATTCCTCAATGTGCATGTGTTCATGAAGCCTGCTTAGGTGCCACAGGCCATGAGAACTGATCACATTCTCTTCCCCGGGGTCAATTCAAGCTTCACCACAAATGGCACAGGATCAGAAAAGCCAGTGACCAACTGCACAGTTCAAATGACTCTAAGGCCTTTACACTGTACTTATATCAACATTAGAATCTTATTATGGTTGTGTATGTTTCTCATGTTTATTTTTCCATTTCTATTTTAGTTATCTCACAAAGCATTTAAACCGAAATGTAACACAAGGTCAGGAGCTATAACACCACTTACCACAACTGTGCTCATTCTCCTTGCTCTCTAAGGCACATGGAGAACCCTGCAATCGCAGCTGGAAAAGATGGGCAACAGAAGTTACAGGCCCTTGCTGTGCCTCGTTTGTGGATTCCAATATCACTACATAGTTGCTGAGTCAAAAAATCAGAACAGGACAAAAATGCCTCCGGTGTGGGAACAGAGTCTTACAGGTGAGAGCCACCACGACAGATCTAACGGAAAGAACATAATTAATGAGAAATTAAACCTATCGTTTACCCAGAGGCTAGTGAAAGTAGTTGCTGCTTGCTTAGTAACTATTATCATGAAGACATACTGCAGTGTTTTAGGAATGGATGTTTAATGAGCGTGATGTTAATCATGAACATGATACAGAAATTACAGAAAACCCTTGAACAGGATTTCCTATTTTCCCATCAATGCAGAGGTACCACACTGGGATCCATCCACATTTCTTGGTTCACACATTTAAGTTTCGCAGACAAACTGCTTCGTGCGATCTAAGCCTTTGGTCCAGGACTGTACCTGCAAATGAACATGACCCCTATTTATTGCAGTACCTTGGAAATACTGTTTAACTAGAGCCTGCCTGTGGTGTAGCTCCCTCCCACAATGCCCCTTAGCTCTGCCGTTTCTTGTGCTCTGGTCAACAGGGCCTCTGTGTGACAAAAGTATAGTTGTCAAATGAGGTTCCCATGCTAGCAGGCTATGGTTAAAGTTCTGTGTTACCAAGCCCTGTTCATACATCTAAATTTTAATCAAGGCTCCCGAAGAAACTAAAAGTACAATTAACACAGGATCCAGGAATCACTGGGATTTTGCATGTTTTCACATGTAATGAAATCAGATTGTGCAAAATAGCACGCTCCATAGCTCACCATTGTATTGTGGCTTTCTTCTCGGCATAACATGATCGCCTCTCTCCATCGTGGAGCAGAGCCTGATCAGAAGTCCGTAACAATGAAATAAGCCAAGTAACACAGGTCTACCATAGTGGTAATGGAGCTGTTACACTCTCAAGTAGGAGAGGAGGGGAGTTAAGGACCTTCATCTGAGATTCCAACCTTTATCGCCCATGGCACCTCTCGCCTTGCTAGTGTGCTAGAGTATGCAGGAAATTGAAAGTTTACTGAATGTGGGGCTCCATGAGTCAGCATCTATACTGGGTTGGGACGTGGTGGTCTGGGGGTCATCCATCCTCTCTGTATAAGTAAGCCCAATAAACTCAACTGGATCACCAAGTTGGACCGTGGTGGAGTCCTTCCTTTGGTCACTCCCAAGTGCCCGCCTGAGGCGAACAGAACATGTTTTCGCTGTAGTAAAAAGTCTGTGTAATTACCGTGCTCTCTCCACAGAAGCCAATACTCATAAGAGCCTTCCAGATAAGGGAGAGGCCAGGAGATGCCCCAGCACAGGTTCACCCGACACGTCAGGCTGCTCTAGGATCTAGGGCTGTCACTGCCACACAACGGGACACTAGATTCAGCAGTTGTGGCACCGGGGTCAGGACTCGGAGGAGACGAGACACGGCTGAAGACAAGTCTCCTTGCAGCATCAAGGAGGATCGGCTCAGCCACGTCAGGACCGAGAGCGACAGAGGTTGTGAACTCAGCCCCGCACAGGACTCCCGGGATCGCATCATCTGCACACGGCACAGCGCCCGCCCCTGCAGGCAGAAACCAGCTGTACTCACCAGAAGGCAGGTGTCTGACAACACACAGAGGTCCAGACAGGCTGGCGCAGGACTGAGGCCACAATCCAACCCCCTTGGAAACCGGAAGCAAGATGGCGACGCCGGAAATAGACCGGAAGTTCGCGGGAGCCGTCCCGATCTCATAGCCTGTGAGAACGTCTTCGGGGCTTATACATTTTAGGGCATCCCGGTCACTCGCTAGTGACATCGTTGCATTTGGAATACATCAAAGCTCTAAAGTGAATGCTTTGTGAGGCTAAACCCAGAAACAACTGCTTTATGCCAAAAGAAAAAAAAAGTTTTAGCTGGGTGGGCGTGGTGGCACACACCTTTAATCCCAGCCCCGAGGTGAACAGATCTCTTGAGTTCCAGGCAGAGACCCTGTTTCAGGGGGTGGGGGAGGCGAAGGAGACTGAGAGAAAGGGGAGTGGGGCGGAGAAGATAGATAGATAGATAGATAGATAGATAGATAGATAGATAGATAGATAGATAGATAGATAGATAGATAGATAGATAATTCTTGTGTGGCTAGAGACATGGCTCAGTGGTTAAGAGCTTTGCAAATCCTTGAACAGCATTCTAAAATCGAGCTGCTCACTTGGCCCAGAAATTAAGTTCTTAGGTGCTAACACTGTCAACTTTGTCTGTTTGTTTTTGAGATATTTCACACAGCCCAGATTGATTTCAAATTCAGTAAGTAGCTGAAGATAACATTGAAGGTAACACCGACCTGATCTTCCAGCCTTCGGAGGGCTATTAAGCTTGTGCCGTGTTTTGGGATTATCGACATTTACCACCACACTTGGCTGCACTTTGCTTTTTATAAATGTATGTATATTTTACATATGCATGTATATTTCCTTTCAGAAAAATAGTCACAAAACCAAACAATATAATAGATGTTTTACAGCTTCAACATATACTTATTATGCATCTTTAAGCTTTATTGCTTTAGTCCATTCCCTACCCTGTCTACCCATACATGTTTATTTTTTAATTCCTCTGTTTGTATAGTCATATATGCATACATTGAATCTACAATTTTAAAAACTGTTTTTATTAATTATGTGTGTGATAGGGTATGTGCATATGCAAAAGGTACTCAAAGAGGCTGGAGGCATCCACTTGAGTCTCTCCCTGCTCTCAGAGCAGGAGTTATAGGTGGTTGTCAGCAACTCAGTGTGGGTGCTGGGAATTGAGCTCAGGTCCTCATTGGAAGAGCAGTAATGCTCTGAATTGCTGAGCTGTATCTCCAGCCCAAAACTTACTTTCTTTTCTTTAAACTTACGTGTTATATACACCTGCTTGTCTTTGTGTGCACCACTTGCATCCAGTACCCACAGAGGCATAAGATCCCTTAGAACTGGAGTTACAGGCAATTTTGAGCCATTAAGTACAGGTACTGGGAACCAAATCTGAGTCCTCTGTAAGAGCTCTTTGCCATTGAGTCATTTCTCTAGTCTCAAAGCGACAAATCTTTTTTGGTCTTGTTTTTGAGACTGGATCTATTATTTAGCTCTAGATGTCCTGGAACTCCCTCTGTAGACCAGGCTGGCTTCCAATCCACAGAGATCCACTTGCCTCTGCCTCCCAAATGCTGGGCTTAAAGGTATGTGCCACCACTCCTGGCTTCTGAAGGTACTTGGATGTCTGCACTAATGTGGGAGTGCCCCCAGAGGCGAGAGGCACTGGATCCCCCTAGAGCTGGAGGTAGTGTGCTACCCAATGTGGGTGCTGGGGACTAAACTCAGGCCCTAGGCAAGAGCAATATGTGCTCTTAACCACTGAGCCATCTCTGCAGCCCTCATTCTCATCTTGAAAGCAATGAACACAGATGGGTTTCTCAGTGTCATCTCCTCAGTTTTACGTGACAGATAAACAGGTAGTTATAGCAACTACCTGTATCTGATGATATTTCTAGGCCCTATCAATTATGAAGGCTTTGGCATAAATGCTTTAATGTACCCACAGACTGTGTGAAGACAACTGGTACTTGGCACACATGTGGAAGGCAGGCCTCAGAGAGAGGAAACAGCACCAAACAGGTGGCTCTGAAGCCCCATCTTCCTTTAGCTTTCTTAGGTTTGTCTCCTCTTTGCTTTCAGCTTCCAAGATGTGAAAACATACCTCTGGCATGCCTCCCTTCACAATAACTGCCTTGCTATAAACATAAAAAACAGTCAACCATCAATTGGATCTTTTGCAAATACAAGGCAAAAAAGAAAAAAAAAATCAGTGTTTCTCCCTAAGTTGATTACCTTGGGTGTTTTCCCACGGTAATGTAGATGGTGATCAACATTGGGAACATAAATGTTTCCCTTGGACTTTAACCAAGTAAGAGAGATTTGGACTGAGAGTGGTACACTTCCTCCAACAAGGCCACACCCCTTAATCCATCTAATCCTTTCAAGCAGTTTCACTCCCTGGTGACTAAGCATTCAAATATAGGAGCCTATGGGGATCATTCTCATTCAAACCACCACAGATGTCTTGGCTGTGGTACAAGGCAAGGGAGCCAGTGCTAGGGAACAAGCTGGTTTCCCCTGCAGACCTCCTGGGGAGGAGGGCCAGACACCAGGAGTAAAGGGAAGATTGACAGCTGCTGAACAGGCAAGATGGGAACCTCTTAAGGCAGCCATTATGAGGTAGTATTGTAGTTTGCTTTGGTTGCCCAGTATTGGGATTCCACAGTCAAATGTCTGCTCAAATAGAACTACCATGCCTTCCACATAAGACATATTTTCTTCAACTGTATACTTTCTCAATGTCTCCTCTAGTCCTATTGTTCTAAATACAGAACTCTAGTTCCAAGATTGCCCCCTTGAGCATTTTCCTTTATATACTACGAAGTGTTGTTAAATACATATTTAGGAATGTTATATCAGTGACTGTTTTAATATTCCACAGTACTTACTTTGCTTTGAATCTAAAATACCATTGTGAACTATAATTTACTGTTCTCTGGAACAATAATTTTTAATTTGGCAATGCTGTTTTCCCCACGTGCCTTACCATTTCCCTTTTAAATCTGCACATATAATAGCACTTATGTGACTATCTACTAGGTCTACTACTGGGGAGGTTGGCAGGCATGGTGGTAGAGATGCTTAAGTCAAATCAATGAGTCATAGGTACAAGTGTGTGTGTGTGTGTGTGTGTGTGTGTGTGTGTGTGTGTGTGTGTATGTGTGTACTTGTTAGTGCATGCATGTGTATGTGTGCTCCAGTAGTGTATGGGTTGGGAGGGACTCCCTACACATGCATCAAACTCAACACTGCCATTCCCTCCCAAGTGCTAGAATTTTGTGCAAGCATCACAGTTCCAAGAATTCTTATGCTGCTTTGTAACTTGGTGACTATTTCTTATGGCCCAAGAGAAACACAATCCTGTAAGTAAATGAACAACCCCTCCCCCAAAGGAAACTCCCCTAGTTCTCACATCAGCCATTCCAGTGGTTTTACATAACACTATAGATAATTTATGGGATCCACTAATAAAGGATTATTTGGACCCTGAAGTTCTGCCTTCACAGGTCAGTGCACAATGGAAGGCTTACTTCTTCCACGTTTCCATTTGTCTTTCTGGTACATTCTAAGATATGTCATGGAACTCTCAACATTCTGTTGTAGCCTCCTACCAACTTATACGACACTTGTAAATTAATTCACTGTAATGCTTACAGGATATATCTTTCATCACATTCCATGTTACATGGCAAGTATTCTATCTAACCTCAGCACATCACATTGAGACAGGTTCTATATTTTAATAGAAAGTAAAGAAATCTCAGTTGCTGATGCCCCATTTCAAGGTGTGAGAAAATTACCTGAGAGTGGGAGGGGATGAGCACTATAGTTCACAACAGTCCGAAATCAACTCACACACTAGCTGTGAGCAAACGTCCTTTCACGTGTAAGCTCTTCTCTGTAAATGCATTCCCTATCAGATGCAGAGGCCCACTCTGAGATGTCTTGTTAGAAAAACAGTATCTTTATTTACTTGAGCCAGTAATAACTGTCATACACATTTAGATGTGCTACAAGACTAAGGAAGTGTCTAATACAACGTGTGAGACTAGGAGGAAGTAAAGAGACCAGAATGGCACCAAATGCGGGAAATATCAATGTACATTGCAACATGTGTAACATGAAGCCATGGAGAGTCTCTTCTGCTGAGCTTCATCATGGAACATGATTGATGACATGAACCATACATACATGAGTATATTATCCAACATACTGCAGGCTGTTCAGCTGTATCCCTGTATGTGCCATTGGTTGCTCTGAAACTCTACTTATATCACAAATGTCCCAGACAGAGACTGATGCCCACTGATAGGCTGTCTCACCAATACTCCTCTCCTGGTGTGCAGATTTTTTTTAAAACCACTGGAATTTGAGATTTAACATTTCTCTCCAAAAAAATATACAGATTCCATAGTGATAACTTTCCCAGATCAAGGATTTTTGAAACCCAACTGGAAATTTTGTTGAAAGGTCTCACACATACACAGAACGGGCACTCTGTGCTATTTAATGGAGGATACCCAATGGGAACACACTCGGGATTTGTGGAAGTCTTATCAAGACTTCTTCTTCCCCACAAAGCACCATGAGAATGCTGGGTGGCAACAAAGTTCTCTCTTCTGAGAATTTTCTAACAAGACAATCACTATTTGTCCCAACCACCTTTTAGAGTGAACTAACAGCTGTGGGTCTGAGTATTACAGATGGTGCAGATCTCTCTTTTATACACTTTCAAGATGGCAGAAATGCAGGAGGACCACAGCTCTGTGCAACACACATTCCTAAGCCACAGTGCCCTTCTATACGAGGTTCCCAAACATGCTAGAGGTTATCTACACTCGGGTCAACTACGGATGGCGGGCAAGGTAGAGTCTGTTTTAAGATTTGGGGACAGCGGGGTAGAAATGAATATGGCACACACATTTGTATTCTACTAGGAGGCTAGCACAGAAATGGACTGCACACATAGGCGGCGAGTGCAGGGGCAGAAGCACATCTTGGTGAGCACATGGCACTCTGCCTCCTGGACTCCTGGCTGTTGTGGGAACTTGTGCTGCACAACTTCTTACTCAGAAATATCTCCCCCGTTATTACCTGTTTTACACTGTCTCCTCTGTGCTAATTCAAATGTATCCTGAGGGCTTATTTGTGTGGCTCTTTCAGATACAGTGCTTACACTGGCACGAGTGAAGGTATGTTTCTCATACCTATACAGTAAGTTTCTCATACACATTACTCATGTGCTTCTGGCAGATGTTCTGAGAGGTCTGCCTACTGAAAAGGGCATTTCCGTGTAGACTACTCTCTTAGGGTCCCTCAGTTGTGCAAGCTCTTTAATGTAGAGACTTGACACCTCCCAAAGGGTTCTCCGCTTACATCATACTCACCATGTGCGTACGGTTACTCACCTATGTGACTTCTTTCATGTACAGCAACAGATGGCTTATGGTTGAAATATTTCCTACCATATTTACAGCATAGGGTTTCTCAGTTTTGAGTTTTCAAGTGGACACGGAGGTTTGTCTCGAGTAAGTGTTTTCTGCACATAAACAACAGTCATGGAGATGTTCCTATGTGTCTTCTTTGGTATGCGGTGAAGAATGATCTATGGTTGAAGGATTTTTTACATTCACAGAGTTTTTATACAGTGTGAACTGCCTAGAGACTATGGAGATATGGCATGTAGAGAAAGGCTTTTCTACATACATTACGCCCAACTGTGTGTTTTTACGTTACCCACAACTGTCTATTTTTTATATTACACCCAACGGTATGTTTGGCTGGACAAGCTGGATCTTATGGTTGAGATTTTTTTTACATTTATATGCTCTTAAGGTTTCTTACATTTGTGAGTTCTCTTACGTATCTTTGGCTGAAATATTTTTTTAATTATAAAGGTCTGTCACTTGTATGAATTCTCTGATGAGTGAACCAGCTTGACAGCTGCCAGGCCTTTCCACATACACAACACTGACAGGTTCTCACCTCTGAAGCCCTGGTGGGCTGAGGATTAGTGGTAGAGAGTTATTGTAGACCAACTCTTCCCACTCAGAGGGTTTCCCACCCGGATGAGTTCTCTGATGGATATAGGCGTGAACTCGCTTCAAGGCTCATCCACACACATTTCACTGATATTTCTCACTGGAGTGAGTTCTTTGATGTCTAGTGAGGTGGAATTTCAAACTAAATGACTTTCTACACTGTTTACACTCATAGGGTTTCTCACTGGTATGGATTTTCTTGTGTGTGTAGAGGCTCGGACTCTGCTTGTAACTTTTGCCACATACAATACACTCATAGGGTTTCTCGCTTGTGTGAGTTCTCTTGTGTGCATGAAGGTGGGAATTTTGCTTAAAGGATTTCCCACATATGTCACACTCATAGGGCTTCTCACCCGAGTGAGTTCTCTGATGCACAGTGAGGTATGATTTGAGAATGAACGACTTCCTACACTCTTTACACTGGTAGGGCTTCTCACCTGTGTGGATTCTAATGTGTGTGTAGAGACTCGTCCTCTGCTTGAACCTTTTCCCACACGTATCACACGCAAAGGGTTTCTCACCCGTGTGAATCCTCTGATGTACAACAAGAAATGACTTCAGTCTAAAAGATTTCCCACATTCTTTACAGTCATATGGCTTCTCACCTGTGTGGGTCCTCTGATGTGCGTGTAAGTGGGCTCGCTTGTAAAAGGCTTTCCCACACACATTACACACATAGCGTTTCTCCTGCGTGTGAGCTGGCTGGCTCACCACGAGCTTCGACTGTTGACAGTCTTCACACTCATAGGGTTTCTCAGTTATGTGAGCTCCTGAGTGTGAGTAGACTTGTGATGTATGACTAAAGGTTTTGCCACACACATTACATTCATACACTCTCTTGTATCTGTGAGGTGTCTCCAGCTGATGGAAGTCTGACTTACTAATTGTTTTTACAGATATACTGCACTCATGGGATTTCACATCCTTGCGAGGATTCTGCTGAATGCTGCAGTTTAATTTTGAGCACACGGTCTTCCCACACACAATCCTTCCATCATCTATGATTTTCTGTTGAACACTTTTTTCTGATTTCGGACAAATGTATTTCTCATCATCATTACATGTATAAGGCTCTTCTCCCACACCCAAGCTCTGATGTTTTGGGAGTTTTGGTTGTATATTGAGTATTGGTTCGCAATTATTACCTTTGTAACATCTCTTTTCTTTGTGCATTTTTAAATGCTGCGTGAGATGAGAATTTTTATAGAATAACTTCCCACACACTTTGCATTCAAAAGTTTGCACCTGTGCCCAAGTTTCCCCTTTGGCAGGAAGAGCTAACTTTTCTAACTCTTTCCTGTAGTCCCTCAACTTACTGGAGGGACCTCTCATAGGGAATGATTTTTGTAACCACATTGGCTTCACGTGGAAAGCTTCACTGGGCCCACAGTACTGAAAATGCTGTTCTTCACATTCAGTACTGGGATATAGACTAAGAGGCTCAGGAAGTCTGGGGGACACCCTGGTTACATCAGGAAGATCAAGTTCCTCTCTAGTCTGCATCTCACTGGGCTTCCTAGGGAGAAGCACACTGTTCCTAATATTAAGTGCCCCAGGGCTTGTTCCAGAAGGTGTGCCGTTCTTTACGGACAAATCTAAAACATGGTGTGAGCTATTCAATGCTTTTCCTGGTGTAGCCCTCTCAGCTGATGTGCTGCTCTTGGCAATTACCAGTTTGCAACGGCGTATCTTTTGGCTGTCTTGGCTGACCTTATTCCGGTCATCCACATTTTGCATATCTAGAAGGAAATAAAGAAATGGAAGGCTTTATTCCGGTTAGTACCCATATACATGAAGTGTAGTGTTCTTGTCTGTTGTCTAAGAAAGAATTTCTTGATGAAATAATGCAGACATCTCCAGTGTTTTTCAAATACTAATGATCTTGCTCCATATACATTAGCATGGATTCTCAATATTCCTAATTTAATCTGAATTAAATATAATGCATATGAAAACTGCAAACATTTGGTTCTATAAGACAAGGAATACCCACAATACTGGAGGTGTGAGATTTCTGCACAGGTCTGACATTAATGACTGGCCTTTTTTTGTTTTTTGTTTTTCCGAGACAGGGTTTCTCTGCGTAGCCCTGGCTGTCCTGGAACTCACTTTGTAGACCAGGCTGGCCTCGAACTCAGAAATCCTCCTGCCTCTGCCTCCCAAGTGCTGGGATTAAAGGCGTGCGCCACCACCGCCCGGCAATGACTGGCCTTTTTGCATCTGTGTGAACACACACATGCTGACTCATAAAGTCATGCTTCTCCATGTCTTTATTTGGGCTTTGGAATTCTGACTTGCTAAACTTTCAAAACAAATGGACTTTGCTGTATAAATTCATTGCATATGCTGAATTAGAGTGATTTCTACTGAGAAAACTAGATAGCTACTTACTTAGTACAATCCCTAGGTACACATCCTAAGTATTCAAAATATGAGCCCAGAAACAAGCAATCTGTGGTTCATTTGACCTTCAAGTCCAAGGTCTCCTAGGGGCCAGACTAAGCTCCAAGTGCACCCCATCTTTGAGGTATGCCAGGTGCCCCTCAGGTTCATAAATATATATGACTTCATCTTCTTATATTCTTATCAGCCCCTTAGTGGGCTGCCTAAAGAACTACGTTTGCAGCATTAGTTTCAAACCATTAATATCAAAATTGGATTCTTAATGGATAACAAGCACTCTTGAGTGTTTATGTCCACCTACACATTGTATATTAGGTTTAGAAATCAGTGATCCAAAATTAAATTAAATCAAAAGAAAGTGATAATCTTAAGATTGCATGTTCTTTAGACTTTTTTTCTTCTTCTTTCACTTGGGAAAGATTTTGGGGAGGGGTGATAATCCCTTTAATACCAACATTTCTGATTCTCAACACACCAGAGCTCTTTAGCCTGCTGATAAGCTTCTTGATTCATAAGAACGCCAGTCAAACAGCCTCAGGCATAAGAAAACGCAATCATGTCCATAAGATAGAACAGACCAACAAACACGTCTAAGAACCATCACAGAGTGAACAGAATTTGTTTAGCCTGAGATAATAAAAAGCCAGAATTAGAAATGGGGGATGAATTGCTATGTGAAGGTCTGAACTGGATTTGCTAAGCCTAACATACTATATGTCAAAAACAGCAAGAGCAGTATGGTGGCCGATCTTGGTTGTCAACTTGACTATTTCTGGAATCAGCTAAAACCCACGCACCTACACATACCCATGAGGGATTTTCTTGATTGGATCATTTGAGGTGGGAAGGCCTTCCCTAAATCTCAGCCAAATTTTCTGGTTGCCTAAATGAAAGGTCATGGAAGAAGAAAACTTTTGTTGCCTGCGTGCTCTTACTCTTATTGGCAAGTGCATCTGTCCTGTTGCTGAGGTGTTACTTCACAGGTTTTAGAACCTACTTCTACAGGAGTCCAATGGATACTGAAGACAGAAGCTTTCTAGGATCCTTTGGGATTTCAGGACCACACTGGTGCTGCTGAGACATCGGTATCGCTGACTGAACAACTACCAAGTTCTTGGCCTTTCTGTTGGGATAGTCTTTGTTGGACTACCTGGGCCACAGCCTGTAATCCACTCTAATAAATCCCATGTGGTGTGTGTGTGTGTGTGTGTGTGTGTGTGTTTTCTACCTTTTCCTTTAGGAAATCCTTATACAAGTGGCATGCATTTACATGAAAGAGCCTTCCCTACGGACTGCATACACTGACTGTCGGATGACAGCTTAACCCAGCCATCATCTGATGAGCTTCCTCAACCTCTGTCCAAAGGTAATACTCACTGACCTCGGAGGCTCTGATTTGGGGTATTTTCTTCCTTCCATGGCCCAGCTTCTTTCTCCAACTTCAGGATCAACTCAGGTTTGGGATCACACTGATCTATTTAATAGGAAATGCTGTATAAGTTTTGGCTAACCGCTAAGTCAGGTACATTAAATAATAACAAGACATTGAGTTGGAGAGATGGCTTGGAGGTTATGAACACTGGTTGCTCTTGCTTTAGACTTGGGTTTAATTCCCAGCACTTAGATGGAGGTTTACAACTGTTTCAGTCCTAGGGGGACCCAATGCCTTGTGGTGGCCTCCAAAGGTACTACACTCATGAGCACAGACATGTATATTCAGGCAAAACACTCATATGCATAAAATTAACATAAATATTATTATAGATCTTGAGTAGTGACAGGACCAGTAACATTTTATAGGAGCTTTAAGAATATCCACAGATTTAACTCAAACAGATCAATCCCTATGGTATATTATAGTCAACCATGAAATGTACAAAATAGGACTGGAGAGATGGCTCAGCAGTCAGGAGCAAGTGCTTCGCTTGCAGAGGACCTGAGTCCAGTTCTAAACAGAAACATGAGGCCACTCACAAACAACTGCAAGCTCCAGCTCCAGAGGATCCACCTTCCTCTTGCACCCTATGTAAGCACTGCATTTGCATGCACGAACCCACACACAATTACGCATGATTAAATATGATTTTAAAAACCCTATAAAACAAAGTCAGAACTCTAGGACAACATGAGAGACAGCATGTGGGATGCTCTTATAATTCTAACTGAAATTTGAAGATCTCTGTGGCAAGAGATCTTTTCTCTTTTGGTTTCTCAGGACAAGGTTTCTCTGTGTAGCCCTGGCTGTCCTGGAACTCAGAGATCCACCTGCCTCTGCCTTTGGAGTGCTGGAACTAAAGGTGTGCGTGTCTCCATACCTGCCTGAGAGATTGTATCTTTAAAAAGTGAGATTTTGCAAATGAAAAAAATGTGGAGAAGGCAGATGAGTCAGCTCAGCCTGTAAAGGCATTTGCCTCTAAGGCTGAGGACCTGGGAGAAGCCAGGAACCACATGAACCAACTCCTGCAAGCTGTCTTCTGACCTGCACATACACCCCACAGCACACATATACCTAGAATAAAATGCAACAGACAAAACAGTACGCCATGCACTATATAAACCCTTTACAGCAGAGTAAACATCTCCAAATGTATAAATTTTATAGGCCATGAAATAATGGGATGAAGTATTGGAAGTACTAAGTAGTATCTCCAAGCAATAATCCCATAACCAGAACAATGTTCAAAAAGAGAAATGAAAGCTTTCAAATGTGAACAAGTGAAAACTTTTATTACTTCAGGTGACTTGATCGGAAATGGTTACTGTTCCCATTAGACATTCCACAGGATACCATCATGGAAACACAGGAAAGGATAAAAACTCAAGTGCAGAACAGATGCATAAAAAGGAAGATGAAGATAATTCCTGTCTATATTGGAAACCACAAAACAACAAAGATTTATTGAAAAGGAATAGAAGCTATAAAGAAAAAGAACAACAACTAAAAACCCAGAATATCATTTCATAAGAATGTGATCTGTGAATCAAAAGATGCAGGCTGGCTGAACGGCTAACAGAAACGAGACTTAATGATACATTACCTAAGCAAAAATAATTGTGCCCGTAAAGATGCACCTAGATGGCTAGCAGAGGGACTGAAAATGATGGCTCACACATACAGACTCAAAACTCAACAGCCAGCTATACTTAAGTCAGACAAAGGAACTTTAAAACCAGTGTAAAAAAAAATCCACAAGGGCCACTATAATGATATATGTATATTACATAGTTACATATATAGTATATAGATATTTTATATCACACACACACACATACACACACACACACACACACACACACACACACACACACACACAATGTTGGAGAACCATATTACACAATGCAAACTCATGAGAAGTAAATTAACAGTGTAGCTAAACTTTAAAGACCCAAGATGCTTAAAAGACATTATGGAATTATTCCGCCCAATAGCCAAGGAACACACATTGCCTTCGTCAACAAAGCACTCTCCAGAACAGATCAAATGTTAGGAAACAAAAGAAACTTCAATGTACTACAAAACAAAACAACAAATGGAAACCCCCTTGGGTGTCCTAGACTACAAGGACAAAGCTAGAAGTCAACAGTAAGGGCTGGCTGACCGTGGTGGCTCGCACTCATACTCTGCACACCCGGGAGTGTGTGGCAAAATGCTGGTGAGCCTTTTGACACACATTTTTGATGAGATGAGGTAAGAGCAATAGAACAGAAGCAGTAAATTCCGAAAAAGGGAGAGACAGAGAAGGATAAAACACCGAAGCAGAAATTAGCACAAAGAAAGACTATTAGTGAGGGTCCACAGGTAAAACTCATCAAGCACAAAAACCAAAGAGCAGTAACAGGAAAGGGTGTAAGGAAGGGTGTGTGTGTGTGGGTGTGTGGGTGTGTGTGTGTATTCTGTTTACAGTCTCTATGTAGCTTTGGCTGGCCTGGTAGACCAGGCTGGTCTCAAACTCACAGAAATCTGCTTGCCTATGCCTATCAAAGATGTGTATGACTATGCCATATATACAGGAGGAGTTTTTTAAAAAGTAAACATAAAACGTTAGCTTCCATTGCCCAATGTGACGGTGTGATGCTCTCTCTGTCCTCTGCTGCTTCTCACCGAGTGAACAGCTCAGGCTACTCCACTGCAGTAAGGCAGAGGAAGGGAGAGCTGCTCACCGAGCCTAATGCTGTAAGACTGGGGAGGCAGATCATCATCAATGTGTAGAACTATGAAGAGCCTGTTAAAAATACAAACAGGGGCTGGATGTGGTGGTACACACCTTTAATCCCAGCACTCGGGAGGAAGAGGCAGTTGGCTCTCTGTGAGTTCAAGTCCAGGCTGGTCTACACAGTGAGTTCCAGGATAGCCAGGGATATGTACAGATCCTACCTCAACAGACAAACAAACACCAAATAGGGGCCTGGAGAAATGGCTCCGTAATGAAGAATATTTGCTGCTGTTTACAGAGGACCTAGGTTTGATTGTCAGCAATATGATGGTTAACAACTGTCTGTAATTCCAGTTCCAGTGTATCCAATGTCCTCTTTCTGACCTACTTGGGCACTATATGCACATGGTGCACACACATATAAAGAAACAACATAGCCATACATATAAAAATAAAATAAATCTTAAGAAAATGTAAACAAATGGAAGACTGAACTCAATGTTGGGTGCTTACCTGTACTGCACAGGCCCAGTTTGGTCACTAGCACAGAAAAACTATCCTTAGAAGTGGCTCCTGTATTTACCCAAAAGGAACAAGCTTCTAATAGCATCACTGGGACTCTCACTCACTCAAGGACAGCAGGCTGCTGTAGGTCTCCAGCATCACATCCCTGTAGAGCTTCCTCTGAGTGTCATCCAGGCCCTGCCATTCATCCCAGGTGAAGTCCACAGACACATCCTCAAAGGACACCAACCCCTGTAATGAGACGACTTTCCTCAACCCAAGCCTTCAGCCTTAGGTCAGAGACAGGAACATGTGAGGCACTGCTCTCCACAGGCATCATTTACATCAGATGTACATTCAAGTTTTCTTATCATGGAAGAAAAATCATCTGCAAAATGCCTTACAAACATACTAAGTTAGTACAGATGAGATACAAAAGACAGAAAACCAATGCAAGTAACTGATAATGTTTTGGTTTCCCACTTAAATGCACCTGACTCCAACAACTACAATACCAAGGAGTCAGTGTTGTCTGTAAGTTATCTATAAAGTACAGTCGTAAGCACCTATATATGTTTAGAAGAACTGTTAAATCTAACAGAAGTAAGTATCAGTAGCATCCTATAAGGCAATATATTAACAAACAGAAGCCAGTAAAAAATGGTTAGCTCAACACCTTGAGATTTTGAAAGTCACCCCATGAAAGGAGGAGGAGGAGGAGGATTCTAAGGCAGAGCTAGAAGGGAAGAATCACTCCACAATTTCCAGACTGGGAAATACACTACTGCACTAAGAATGTAGAATGGAAGCCATGCAATGTGGTAAATTCCACAGATCCCACCTCCAGAAAGCTGAGGCATGGGGACCAAGAGTCGGAGGCCAGTCAGTGATGTAAATACAGGCAGACACAAGAGGTTCAAATAAGGAACTGGGAACTCATTGCAGAAGGAAATACAAAGCAAGACCAGAACATAAAAAGAAAAGAGTTTTCATTAATATCTTTGGTCTTTTGTTAAGAATGCCAGTTTGTTTCCAAGCTATCCACATGGGCAAGTGATTGGGAACTGACGCTTTATGTGATGTGAAAGAAGGAGGGTGCTTGTGGGAAGGAAACAACAGATCCTTTTCTCCTGTGGTTTTGCTAACGTGTAAAAAACTGTCTTCCCATCATAATCCACTCCCTAATTTCTTTTGGAACACAGGCAATTAAGGTGGTATATACAGACCCAGGACAGAATACATACTCACTTCCCCTGAGTCAAGGCTAGCTAACACTGCCTAAGGAGATACGTGATCTGCCATCTCTGATTGCCTTTTTGAACTGGTGCCTAGTACCTGGTTGAGTCAAAAAGCAGCCTTTGAGAGTTGTGAATGGGAAAGAGGGAAAGGGATGCTTATTCTCTGAGCACGACGCATAAGAAAAGCTTTGATTCATTATCGCCCAAGACCAAACTTCCTGGGAAACAGAATGAGAAGTTCCTAAAGAGATGTGAGCTTGGAGAGGAGTGCATGGTGCAGAATCAGAGCCTCATCTAGGGAAGTGTCCAGTGCTCAGGGCTAAGGCCATTCACCGAGCCTGCCTGAGACTCCAAGACTGTAAGATGCTGCATCTCAAGTTTTGCCCCTACGGCTTATTACCATCTGTTATACCATGTGCAGGGTAGGCTGAAATTTCTAAGTGCCAGATATCTGAAGCAAGAGTAGTCATAATGGGTACTAAATGAATTCCTGCCATTATTTTGAGACACAAGATAATAAGCACAATGTGCTAAAAAGAGAGTACCTTGGATGTGCTGGCATACATGTGTAAGAGGATCCTAGGGTACGGTGGCCGCGGTGTAAGGAAACATCTGCAGAAGTGACATGCCACATCAGAAGTGACGTGCCACCTCAGAAGTGACATGCCACCTCAGAAGTGACATGCCACCTCTGACTACCTTTTGCAGCTGACACTTGGTTTTCTGCTTTTTTCCTCACTGACCAGCAAATTCCAAGAAGGCCCCTCTGTGAAGTGATTGTGGCCACAGATGGGGTATGTACCTTGCTTATGTAATATCACCAAAGTTGGAGTTGTTGCTTACCAAAACATACCCTATACCACAGATTCAGACACTCGAGGATCCATCGGCTAAAGATCCAGTCCTGAGGCTGGACCAGGGGACACTGCAAACAAATATTGACTCATGCACACTGAACTGAGTTTCTGGCTTTCACTGACTGGATACAAACAAGAAGGAACTGTTCTCCTTTTCATTTCACTTTCTAAAAGGAAGTTGAGTCAATAAACACACAACTATAATACAAGCTGAGAAACTGAATTCAAACATATCAAAACTAGGTCCCAAGACAAAGAAACAGCATCATAAAAAGACTCAAGTCACTTTTAAAAATGTTTACTTCCTGGGGCTTGGAGAGACGGCTCAGCAGTTAAAAGCACTGGCTGTTCTTCCAGAGGTCTTGAGTTCAATTCCCAGCAACCACATGGTGGCTCACAACCATCTGTAATAGGATCTGATGCCCTCTTCTGGTGTGTCTGAAAAACAGCTACAGTGTACTCATATAAATATAACAAATAAATCTTTAAAAAGAAATGTTTACTTCCTAATTATATAAGTTAGCATCCAAAATATTTGCCTGATACATATGAACATACACAAAAAACATTCCTGGAAGGTGATCTACCACAGCTACATCCTCAGCCATAAGCAAACTTGTTATAAAATAGAAAGAACATACATTACTACAGCCTTCATTTCTATAACTGGTTGTATATGGGTGTGTGGGGGTGCTGTATGTATGTATCAGTTCTAGTATCAACTCATTTTTCCCCGGCCTTCAGCAAATGTCTCAGCAGACCTTGTTTCTTTCGGAGAGTAAAGATGTACACAGTCCTAACTTGAAGTATCTGGAATATTTGTAGTCTTGCCTCACAGGGTTGGTTTGGCTACAATAGGGCATAGTTATACTAAGAGATGCCCTCAGGGACCTCCTGTGGACATACTCTTCCTCTCGTGGTTTGAATTCACACTTTTGAGCGTGTGATCCAAAAGTGTGTGGTGCTACTTTGAAGGCTGTGGGAAGGTTTGGGTGGCAGGGTCTGGCTGGTGGAAGTAGACTAGGAAGGGACTGTCTCGGATGGTTATACCTTCCCTGGTTCCCATTTCTCTCTCAGGTTCCAGGTCCGCCATGGTGTGAACAGCGGCTCCTCTTCACACTCTCACTTCTACTGACGGAGCCACTCCAACCTGCCATTACTGCCATGATGGCCATGAAGGACTGATATCTCTGAAATAATGAGCCAAAATAAATCTTTCCTCCCCTAAGTGGTTTCTTTCTGGTATTTGGTCACAGCAGGACAAAAGTTCATTAATAGCCTCCCTTAACTCCATTGAAGACTAATTCAATCTCCTCTTGGTAATCTAGATGACTCTCAGCCAAACCATCCCTGTAGCTCCTTTCTACCTACTGTCTTGGAATCATAAGGAGCAAAATGCTCATGATAAAATCAGTCCCTCCAGTTGAGCAGACTCACGGTTGTGGCTCCTTCTCAATACCTGTTAGCTAGGCCAGTGGAGCATGTGGTCATGGGGAATGAACAACAGTCCTAGCAGCTGGTTGTGGTGGTGCACACATTTATGCCTAGCATCTGGGAGGCAGAAACAGATGGGTTGTGAGTTCAAGACCAGCATGGCTTACAGTGCAAGGTCCAGCATGTCTTTAAAAAGGCCACACTGCTAAGTACTTTACATATAAAGTCCTCTGATGAGGTTTAATAGGAGACACAAATACCTTTATCTCTTTCTACCATCCAGATAGCATGTCAACCCTCCTGTTCCCAAGTGTGTTTAGTCTCAATTTTTGAGTCTAGTGTTCCTTCTAAGCTGCTGACTGTGAGCCTGAACCACTGTGTAGGTCAGATCAGTGGAGGCAAGAGTGCACAGTGCTCTTCTCGCTTCTGCCTGCTGATTCCTATACGCTGGCTTCTGTCTATGGAGAATGGCAGGGAACCTATTGAGCCTGTAGAGAATCCTGTCCCAACCATATAGGGACTGAAATTTAGTTGTTCCTATTTCCTGTGTTTAAAACTATACTTTTGAGCAAGGAATAGACACTACTCAGATCTGCATTTCTGTTTTCACTTATGCTCTGGGGACCGTTCTCATGACTCTTATAATCAAATGTTGACCCACTGCCTTCTCTTTTCTCATCTCAAGGCTTTCACTATGCCCGCCTGTTAGCAGCACAGTTCATCAGCACTCGGGCATCATCACTGAGGAAACAGACCCTTCTAGTCTGGCAGAGATGGGCAGTTCCAATGTGAGTAAGAAAGCATCCATTTATGTTTAGGCAACCATGCTTCCTTCCCATCCACGGCATCACACGCTCGCTGCCACTGGCTCAAGAATGAACAACAAGCAAAAGCAGCAAGATGGCAGCTCATAACGTTAGACCTCAGGGAGAAGAGAGGAGAGAAGGGAAGGGAATAAAAAGAAGGGTTCAGAAAAAAATCCCTCTTTACAGGGGACTCATCAAGGACACAGGTAGGCTGGTATTAAGACCATGTACAAGGAAATACGGATGTGATTTCTGTTTTGACAGGGGGAGCTTGACTTTGCAGATCAATGTATGATCTGGAAACTGATCGAGAGGTCCATGCTACACGGAAACAGTTACCAAACTCCAACCAAAGTGCTGGACCCCAGGAGTCCCTCTGAGGTAGAATGAGTGGGGGAACTGAGCAGAGCAAAGGCATAAGCTATGATAAGCAGAAAAAGAACTCAGAAAAGAGGTGAAAAAAAAAGCATCAGTAACATCAGGGCAGAAACGGAAATGTAGACCTTCTGGGAGAAGATGACGGGCAGAACTTTGCAGCAGGGAGGAAGACTTAAGGCGGCTGGCAGAGAAGTGTTTTAATTCAATTGTGATGAGATGTAGAGAAGTTGAACCAAGAGTCCAGTGAGTAGGAAAAAATGTAGATGGTAAAGGCAAATTATTACTAAAACATGTTCGGACATTGTCACCATCTGCATATACACACAAGCAGAGAAAAATGCAGGGGGAGAAATGAAGGACCCGCAGGACATTGTCTTCATATATTCCGGGTCTTATCTGACATAGGTGGGAATCTCCTAGAAGATGTCTGGAACTGAGAGCCAAATAACCCTATTAAAAAATGGGGTACAGAGCTAAACAAAGAGTTCTCACCTGAAGAATATCTAATGGCTGAGAAGCACCTAAAGAAATGTTCAACATCCTTAGTCATTAGGGAAATGCAAATCAAAACAACCCTGAGATTCCACCTCACACCAGTCGGAATGGCTAAGATCAAAAACACAGGAGACAGCAGTTGTTGGTGAGGATGTGGAGAAAGAGGAACACTCCTCCACTGCTGGTGGGATTGCAAGCTGGTACAACCACTCTGGAAAGCAGTCTGGCGGTTCCTCAGAAAACTGGGCATGACACTCCCGGAGGATCCTGCTATACCACTCCTGAGCATATACCCAGAGGCTTTACCTGCATGCAATAAGGACACATGCTCCACTATGTTCATAGCAGCCTTATTTATAATAGCCAGAAGCTGGAAAGGACCCAGATGTCCCTCAACGGAGGAATGGATTCAGAAGATGTGGTATATTTACACAATGGAATACTACTCTGCAATTAAAAACAATAAACTCACGAAATTCCTAGGCAAGTGGTCAGAACTTGAAAATATCATCCTTAGTGAGATAACCCAATCACAAAAGAACACACATGGTATGCAGTCACTGATAAGGGGATATTAACCCAGAATCTCGGAATACCCTAGACACAATACGCATATCAATAGATTTCTAAGAAGATGGAAGGAGAGACCCCTGGTCCTGGAAAGACTGGATGTAGGGGAACGCCAGCACAGAGAAACGAGAGGGGGTTGAATGGGGAATAGAGGGAGAGAAGGGGGCTTATGGGAGGGAGGAAACGGGAAAGGGGAAATCATTTGGAATGTAAATAAAAAACTTAGAAAAAAAAAGATGTCTGGAATCTTACAACTTTAGCCAGCAAAGAAAATCCCTTTGCACTGCTCTGTGTTCCAGCACTCGAGAACTGACACTGAAATGCTGTGTTTGTCGCCAGGCTGGGAACGAAGCTCCAGTCACGCCATGCATGTCCATGGAGCCTATTCAGACGTCACAGGACATGAGAAGTTGGCACCTTTTCTTTGAGGTCAACCCAAACCCTACAACAAACAGACCTTTGTGCCACCATGTCAGAAAAAAAAAGAGACCAAATCTACATGTGACTAAATCATTCTCCAAAATGAGGCTCTGCCAACATATCCAAATGCTGTCATCTGCATGCATCTATCTTACATTAACTTTATTCTTCCCTTCAAATTGTCAAAAGTCCTAAGATACAATGTAAAACAAGACATAACTATATAACATACCTCAGATGTATCCATCGTCTTAACTCTTTTCAGGTCTGAGAGGACCATCTAACCACAGCTGGAAGAGAAGGCCAACAGAGATTAACTCACTAGATGAGTTTTGCTTTTGGATTCCAATGTGCAAAGACAGTCACCAAGGGAGAATGCTACAAGACAACAAAAATGTCTCCCTGGGTGGAAATATTGTGTTACATTCAAAAACTTCCACAATCTTGCTGAAGGAGTACCAAGTGTTTTATTAAATGGTGGGGACTCATCAGTTATGCACAGGATAATGGAAACATTTGCTGCTTGTTATTTCAGAATATTTCAGATCTTAGTTATTCTGAAATCAATCATGCAATGTTTTAAGGATGGGTGTTTAATGAACATTACTGAGTCACAGAAATTAGACTATAGAAAAATACTTAAGCAACATTGCCTAGCAGTACAGTTTAATACAAACACACATGGTACTTACTCCATAGCGATAACTATTAGCCCACTGAGTAACACTCAGAAAATTAGTTTGACATATTTAAATTTTATAGGAAAAATGTTTCATCCAATCAAGATGATTTTCTCGAAAGACTGCATCAGAAAAACTGAAAACTGAGTGTGTATTTACTGCAGGACTTTAGTAGTGATACTTCTCAATGGCTGGTCTCCCAGGTATCAGGCCTTTGTGTAGCTCCCTCCCACAAATTCTCTTGCTCTCGTCAGTGCAGCTACAAAAAATGAGACCTGTACAGTTTTTAAAGCAAGTCTTCCCAGGGGAACTGGCGGAGATGATAACTTTGTTTTTCTACAGTTTGCTTCTACACCGTTTTTTTTTTTTTTGTTTTTTGTTTTTTTTTTAAAGAGTATTAAGACTCTTCTGAACACTCAAAGTAAAACTACCATAGGCTCCAGGAAGCTACAGTTATGGGTGTGGATCCAAAGGAGCTGAAACCACAATAAGTCACATGCGCTGCTTCATGAACTATTGCTTTTCCTCCCAGACACAACAGGTCTCCACTCTCACGGAGGTGTAGATATGCTCTTGGCGACGAAGCAAGAACACAGTGATGGCTATGTTAATTGTGGTCTAGCTGACTAGCACTCCAAAGTTAGAAACCCCTCACCTGGTAGGGTTCCGGCTATTGACCGCCCCCCCCTCCACCCCACACCGCCCACACCCCGCGCCCTCTCCTATTGGTCGACTTCTCAGATGCCTTCCTCTCTGGTGAAGCCCTCACAATAAAACATTACAGCGACAGTGTGCAAAGTCCTTTTGAACTGCAGCGTGGGGACACACACTTGATCACCTGGTGGAGGGAGTGGTAAGCTCACGAGCCGCAGGAGATGGATGCAGGAATCAGGACCCACTTAGGGGGCCCTGGGCCAGGACCAGGCTGAGCAAGGCTTCATGGAGAGAGACAGGCAGTGAGCTGAGACCCGCACAGTTCCCAGCCTAGCACCGTCTGCGCGCGTAACAGCCGAGGGGATGAGGACAGACCCCAGCCTGCTCCTGCCTAATCCCCAGAAGCTGCACTCACCTCGGTGCCAGACGTCAGCCTCCCGGTGCCTTTCACCGAAAAATAGAGTAGAACCAAATAGCAAGGGCCGGACTTCGGCGGAAACCGGAAGCAACAAGGATGGCGGAGCCCAAGACAAATCGGGAAAGCACACCACACCGCGGAGCGTGAGCCAGATTGGGCAGATCCCGAGCCTTCGATGTGATTGGATAGAATCCCTTGAGTGACAGTACACCTGACCAATCGTTGGTAGAACAAGGGTGACTGGCGGGTTCTAATTACCACTTTATTCTGTAACTTTATCCTTTTCATTCGGTGACACCATTAAGCATGTTTCTTTATCTGGCTATTCCATTTAGCATAAGGTCCTTCAGGTTAATCTGTGTTGTCCAAAGTGACAGGGTTTTCTATTTTTGATATGCATTTCATTGTCGGTATTCACATTTTCCCCCTACACCTATGGATGATTAATTTCCATACTTTGACTCCTATGAATAGTTCTACAATAATTATAGCATGGAAAAAAATCAATATCACACAAACCTGAAATCCTTTATTTATGTGCTCAGAATTGGAAGTGTTGGTTGTTACAGTGGTTGCATTTTAATCTTTTTGAGGAACCTTCACATTTTCCATAACGAACATCTATTCATCCACTTTTAGCTCCCTTTGTAAATATGTTGCACATGTACACATTGTCAACAACACTTGTCAACTTTTCTGTTACTGTTCTGATAAGTTCACTCATACAAGTGGCATCTTATTGTGGTTTTAATTTGCATTTTCCTGGGATTTGCTGATATAAAGGTTTACCATTTGCATACACCCTCCCCCCCCCAATTTGGCCAGTTTATATTTTATACCATACACATAAAACCATATAAAACTTTTCCTCAAAAAGGTATTATCCACTGTATTCTTTCTTACAATATATACCTTAAAGTTTATTCATTGTTCAAAGTAAGTGTCTTTGTACTGGCTGGTTTTGTGTGTCAACTTGACACAGACTGGAGTTATCACAGAAAAAGGAGCTTCAGTTGGGGAAGTGCCTCCATGAGATCCAGCTGTAGGGCATTTTCTCAATTAGTGATCAAGAGGGGAGGGACCCTTGTGGGTGGTGCCATCTCTGGGCTGGTAGTCTTGGGTTCTATAAGAGAACAGGCTGAGCAATCCAGGGGAAGCAAGTCAGTAAGGAACATCCCTCCATGGCCTCTGCATCAGCTCCTGCTTCCTGACCTGCTTGAGTTCCAGTCCTGACTTTCTTTGGTGATAAACAATAGTGTGGAAGTGTAAGCTGAATAAACCCTTTCCTCCCCAACTTGTTTCTTGGTCATGATGTTTGTGCAGGAATAGAAACCCCGACTAAGACAGTTTCCATAGCAATTTCATTCAAATGTAATATATTTAAAAATAGTTACATCACCCCATTTCTATTGTTTGCTCTACTTTTCTCTTGCCAAAGCTCTACTACTCTTTTTAAACATTTCCCCCTATTTTCAATACCTAAAAACACTCGAGGAGCTTTCAGATGACCAGCCCGGTACCTACACTCCTATAAGGGCTGTCCCAGAGGATCCAGTGCTATCTTCTGTCCTTCATGGATGCACACACACACACACACACACACACACACACACACGCACACACACACACACACACACACACACACACACCAATAAAACCAACCTTCCTCTTCAAGACGAAAGCGTGCAACATTTGTTTTTCCGAGTCTGGCCAACTTTGCTTATGGATAAAGAGGCTCAGATCTAGTGTTTTCATGAGACATGTCTATGTCCCACATTCATTTTCAGCTTGCATGTAGGCAACATGTCTTGCCTAATTTTAAAAATTATTTAAAAAGCATTTAATTGTATGTGTATGCACACCATGTACATGCATAAGCTTTTGGAGGTGAGAAGAGGCATCAGACTTAACAGATAGCTGTTATCTGCCATGTGAGAGCTGGGAACATGTTCATTTTTATAAAGTGACATAATTATGGATTTGACCAAAAAAGTAAGGTAGGAGAAAGGGTAGGTTTAGTTTCAGTTCCACATGAATAAAGTTAAAGATTCCTTCAGGCCTCACTCACAGGTGCTTGTTGGTCACACCTTCATCAGCAACATCTCAAGATCAGGGCTTTGGAGGGAGCCCAGCTGCTGCTGCACCCTGTCCTGTTTGAAGACAGTGTTTCTAGTTGCAGTGGTATGAACAGGAATGGCCCCCATATGTGCGCATGCTTGGCCATAGGGAGTGGCACTATTGGGGCCTTATCGGAGTAGGTGTGACCTTGTGGGAGGAAGTGTGTCACTGTGGAGGTGGCTTTGAAGTCTCCTATGCTCAAGCTAGGCCCAGTGTGTCAGTCTCCTTTTCCTGCCTGAGGATCAAGATGGAGAATGCTCAGCTCCTTCTCCAGCACCATGTCTACCTGCATGCCACCATGCTTTCCACCAGGATGATAATGGACTAAACCACTTAGAAGTGTAAGAGAGCCTCAGTTAAGTGTTTTCCTATAAAAGGGTTGCCATTGTCATGGTGTCTCTTCACAGTGATGGCAACCTTAACTAAGACACTAGTGAATGAAGATGTGGCTCTGCAGAACATTCCCTCAGAGTGACAGATGTTTCCACATGGAACAGGCTATTTCTACTTTTTGAGCCTTGGTGCAGGACCAGGCACAGTCCTTGTGGACTTCTGTGATGACTTCAGGCTCTGAGCACCATCCTTAGATTATCAGGTCACCTCAGAGCCCTTGTGTGACAAGGTTCAGTGCAAATGCAAGGATCTGTACACAAGCCAGGGAAGGGCAGGACAGGAGGGACAGAAAGAATGCTCAAGATACATCTTTGTTTCCGGGTCATGTCACAGGGGTCTACAAAATAAACAACCCGCATGAATCCCAACAATCTTATCCATTAATAAAATTGTGATACAAAATGTATCCTTGAAAGATGGGGGCCACTTCTTCAAGGGGGAGGACAGTGAGGAGGGTAGTTAGAACCAAGTTTCTTGTGACTTGTTTGAGGTAGAAAGTTTGTATGTCTACCTGAGATACTGTTATTTAAGTGTGGAGTAGCAAAGGTTAAAGTCAGACAATTTTTGCTTCTAGGGTAGAGATTTGATAAGGAAGGAGTTTAAATTAATGTGTTCCTCCAGACCACACAAATGAAGGAAAATGAGGACAATAAATGAGATCAGAAATGAGCATGGGGGCATCTGTGTATCTTCTATGTTTCTTCTGGAAAACTGAGTCTGTTAGTGTCTCACTGTGCCTCTCTGTTCTGTTTTCCTATGTCATGTGTGTATGTGTGGTGTGCATATATGAGTGCAAGCATGTTTGCATCCTAGTTACAGCATATATCTGTGGATGGAGGCCTTTACCATCTGAGTCATCTTGCTAGCCCCCACATTCCTCTATTTCTTAACTTTTAGATTGTGTGTATCTATGTATTTATTTAAATGAATAGATAGAATATAGTTGCAAACAAATCTATCATATTTTTAAGACAGGGTCTTACGTTGTAGCCCAGGGTGGCCTAGAATTTACTATGTAGACCAGGCTATTCTCAAATTTATAGAAATCTTTTTGCCCTTGCCTCTAAAATGCTGGGACTAAGGGCATGAGCAATTATTCATGGTTACTCTGTCTTTTAACATATTTTTAATTTTTAATTTTAATTTTAATATATTTTGATAATTTATACTTAAAATCATTATTGACAGATTGGATTTAACTATCCCATTCATAAATATTTCTGAATTACTTACCACTTTCTTCCCTGTTTTGTCTTCCATTTTTGTATATTGTTTTACTTCTTTTAAAATCTCCAGTATATGTTCTTAAATTTTCAAAATGCTTCTTCTTTAAAAATAAACCTAGGCCAACTTAATGATACAGTAGCACCATTTTTTATGTAATACAGACACATAAGAGAATCCCCATTCTGCTTCCTCCAGCATCACCTACCAGGAAGCACTGATGATAAATTGTGTGCTTCACATTCTCCACATTGATTGGATTCTGTCAGACTGACTACATGGGAAAACATTTTGATTCCTGTATAACTTGATGATAATCTAATCGAGGGAAAGGCTCAATCACAAATTATGGTCGCATGTCTTTTGAGAAGAAAGTCAGTTTTCATTTATTTTAAATGTTAGATTTTAGATGTTTGAGTTGAGATTCACAGTGTCCAACGCAAATGTCAGTTTTGAGAAAGAAAGTTTAACAAATACCCTCAAGATACTGAGCTGGGGTTCCATGACTGTTACAAATGAAAAAACAGGGCCCAGCCTTCTTCCTGAACAGGAAACCCTTGTGTCTTCACAGTAACCCCAACTCTTGGGAATCTGAGGCAGAAAATTGAGCTGATGTTCGTTCTTGACTGCATACTGGGTCTGAGATTATTGGACAACTTGAGATCCTGCCTTAAAAATAAGATAAAAGAGCTGGGAGAGATGACTAAGAGCATCAGCTGCTCCCCCAAAGGACCTTTGATTTGTAGCATTTACACGGCACCTCATAACCATGTGTAACTTCAGCTCCAGGAACTGATGCCCTCTACTGATGTCCATGGACCCAAGACACAAAATTGTGCATGGACTCACGTGGAGGCAAAACACCCATACACATAACATAAAAATAAATTTAAGAGAAGAGAATCAAACTGGGAACAACACTAGAAGAGCAGTCCTGACCACGTATGGGATGAGGCCACATTCCCATGAACTGATTTGAGTGAATTTGTAATTGGAAAGGGACTTAATTTCACTGAAAACAGAAGGACAGACTCCAACTATAAATACATACACATAAAGGTAAAACCCAGAGCCAGGAGACAAAGGACTGTGAGGAAAAAAGATCACATTGTGGAGCCTGTTGGGAGACAGTGACATTGGCAGTGAGAATGGCTGTTCCTGAAGTGCGCAAAACCCAGAAAGCACATCTGAGAATCATGGTGAAGAGGCTTAGCACTGACATAGGACACTCCCTCTTCTGGCCCATTGACGACGTCCAGTGAAAATCCAACAGAAGTATGGAATTCACTGCAAATAGAGGCAGAGAACCAGGACTTGGTTAAGGAGAACAAGTCTGTCCCACAAGGGTTCTTCCCAGTCACTCAATACACACAGTGCTCCTGACAGTTCTGCTATAGCTCCAGAGCCTGGGAAGAGGGAGTCAAACAGCCCCAGCTGGCGGCCATCTCTTTGTGTATAAATTCAGGTTCTGCAAACAGAGACGGAGGAGGAGAGTAAATGACTGTCTAAGTCACCCTGTATTATAAGCCTGGGTAATTAGAAAGCAGGCCAGTTGAACACCAATTAGCAAACAGGGTCATCACTGAATGCAGATCAGAGGTCTCTGGAGGCAGACAGTTTTGTGCTTGCTTATCTATCTCAATACTATATCTAGGTATACATTTTTCACTTAACTAAAGTCATTCAGTTCTATTACTTTTAGAACATTCTAAGACACATTTTTTATTTTTAAATGTTACTATTTATATGGGTATCTATATGTAGGTAAGTGCCTATGCAGGGAGGCCTGAAGACTGTATAGAATTCTCTGGAGCTAAAAGGTCACTGCACGGAATCAGGTGGCTTCTGGCATGTTCAGGAACTGGTTTCATCAGCAATAGCAAGCATCACAGGAAGGGAATGGAGTGTGTGGGGGTGAAACACTTGACTCCCAACAACAGCCATCAGAATCACACACTATAGTCTTGCAGGACTCAGTTCTTCCTCCCACAGTAAAGTTTCTGTAGTGCAGACTTCATATCTTTGTTCCTCAGACAATAGACAACTGGATTCAAAGATGGTGTGACTACAGAGTAGAAAATAGATGCCAAGGGATTCAGGGTAGGAGAGTACTGAGAGGCAGGCCTCAGGTACACAAAGCCTCCAGTTCCATAAAGCAAGAGGACTGTGGTCAGGTGAGAGGAGCAGGTAGAAAAGGCTTTCCACCTGCCATCCACTGAGGGGATGCGAAGAACTGTGGTCACAATGCCAACATAGGAGAGCACTGTGAGGGCGAAGGCGCTCATGACAATGCAGCTGCTGACAGCAAATCCCACCTCCTCACTGAGATGATAGTCAGTGCAGGAGAGTCTCATGACAGGAGGCATGTCACAGAAGAAGTGTTCAACAACATTGGGTCCACAGTAGGGGAGGGAGAAGGTGTTGAATGTATGGAAGGCCGAGTAGCAGGCCCCACCCACCCAGGAAGTGACCACCAATGCAGAACAATATTTCTGGCTCATGATGGTTCCATAGAGCAGTGGTCTGAGGATGGCCAGGCAACGGTCATAAGCCATGGCTGTGAGCAGAAAGCATTCAGTAGCACAGAGTGTGATAAATATGTAAAGCTGTGCTACACACTCGAGATAGGAGATGACCCCTGAGCCTGTGAAGGATATAACCACTGCCTTGGGGATGGTAGTTGAGGTGTAGCACATGTCCAGGAAAGACAAATTCTTCAGGAAGAAGTACATAGGAGCGTGGAGCCGACTGTCTCTCATCACAGCTATGATGATGGAAAAGTTCCCCAGGAGGCCAAATGTGTAAATGAGTAAGAAAAATGGGATGACCACCAATCTCAACTGTGGGACATCTGAGAAGGCCCTGAGGATGAAGTGAGTCACTGTCGTGTGATTGGACATGTCTGCTCAAATTGTGTTCAGATGCAGTGCCACACAGAGCTGAGGGAGGGAACAGAAATAACAGGCAGGTTCAGGACCTGTCTGTACAGGTTCATGTTGACTGCAGAGTCTTTTATCAGAAAACTAAGACAATGAAGCAGCCTATGTAAATGGCATTTGATGAATGAGTTAAGAGGAGGGGAGATGAATGATGGAGGAGCAGGAGGGGGCAAGAGAATAGAGGGAGGGAGAGAGAGGTAAGAACAAGAAGGTGAAAGTAGAAGAGGAGTGGCAGAGAGAGTGGAATGGGAAGCAGGAAGGGGGAGAGGAGACCTCCGTCAAAGTTCTCTTGCTATTAAATTTTGCATGGCTTTAGTTGAGAAGCAGTCTGTGTATTCACTTAAAATGTTTTTTCCATTTATGTTTGTATATATGTATGTAGTTGAGTCTCTCTGTGTATCAATACCTATCTATATATTTATATATCTACATCTCTGTAGGTCTATATAAATACATTCTTCTTATATGTCTCTTTATGTTTATCTTTATCTAGATATTAGGTTTCCAAATAGAATAGAGTTAATCCTGAGGCAAAGAACTCTAATCCTGGCACCAAGTATCATTCTGCCTTTTGTTTCAGGTATTTCTAGGTGCTGGAGAGGGTCGAGTGGGCTGCCTGATCTCAGTCAGAGTAGTGGTGTGTTCCTCTCATGGGTGGACCCCACTTGGAGTTGTCTACGATTGCCTTGTCTGAGTTCTTCCTTGTCATCTTGGCTCCTGCGATGCCCTGACTCCTGCTATTCAGACCCCTAGGCTATGTTCTCATTCTGTTGCACCTCAGCCTTCCAAGTAAAGACACAGTGCTTTCTTCTTCATGCTTCCAACCATCTCCACAAAGACTGAATTTCCATCCAATCTTGAGGCTCTCTCTGTACAGCCCAACACCAGCTACCCAGTGACCCCAGCCCTCAGGAATCCATGTCTAACATGGATGTGAAACTTCCTTCCTCAGCAGAATCATCTGAGGACCTGACAGTTTCTAACAGCCGCTCGTGTGTTGTACCAGTTTAATAAATTTGTTTGATCGTCCTCTGTCAATTTTGTTTTTTGGAGACCAGTTTCACCCAGCAGAGTCAGTCCCAGCCCTACTTGGTGTGTGACATACACAGGAGGCGGTGTCCTTCCTCTGCTGCCTTGAACCAGCAACTCATGATCCTGCAAACTCAGATATCTAACCTCTGACATCTGTGAGTACAGTTGAGAAGATGGCTTAAGATAAAGTCTACTGAGTTAGTCATCAGTTAACTGGCCTTGAGTTCACTCTCTGGTCAAGAAAGACTTAAACTTGCAATGTCCCTGCCTGTGCCTCAGAAGTAGCTGGGCTGACAATCTTATACCGTCAAGCCATTGCCAATATTCTGAGCTAGACAGAAGACACTTGGACAACTTTAGAAACAGAACTTTACAGTAGTTGGTATTGTAGTCTGTAACCAAGTCAGCTAAGCAACAAGCATGTGTCTTGTCTTGTGTCCAGTTCATGGTATAGTCTAAGAGGCAGTGGAGAAATTATACTCAGAGTGATTATGATAGAAAAACTGCTTAGCTTTTTAACAATTTTCACTCTAATTTGTTGACCTTCAACTTTCCTAAAAGAAACATAAGTTGATTGATAAACATTGCACATATCTCACAAATAGGCACAGAGGAGATATTTTCTATCTCCCTCAGTTCTCACCTGGTGGACTGATGCTCACTTTCTGTGTCCAGAGGTCATCAAGTGGTGAGATGGACAGTAGAACCATCTGTTGGGCAGTAAGGCAGCTGTCCTGACAAGGACTTGTTGGATGTGTGGATGGATGAATCTGTCTGATTCCCTTTACATGTCTTAAATATTGTGAAATGGTTCATCTGCCAGTCCATCTGGGAAAGGAGAGAGCGTGCTTTGAGCTCTCTGGGGAGCTGGCTCTGGGAATTTGTTTGGTTCCTGCCAGGTCCCATGGACCAAGACTTCTCAGGGTCCCTGTGGTTTATCTCAGAGACTTAAAACAGAATGTTTCCTGAGGCCACATGAAAAAAATAGTTGGTACAATAAAACCTGGTTTGATTTTAAAAAACCTCAGGTCTGAGTCTCTGAGACAGACATTTATTTTAAGATATAGATATCTGTATACTATGGAGACCACAAACATGAAATCAAATGTTCTGAACTCATCATTTTCCTTGTCTGTGTTCTTAGGGTCTTAGAAGCATCAACCAAGCCCAGTGCACCCTTGTATCTGCTACTGTCTCCAAACATTTGGTCACCCGCAGTCTTGTCTTTCTGTACAGGTACAAGGATGGCATGATTTAGATGACAGATTTGTGAGTGTGTGCTATAAATGGTCACCTGGAGCCTACAGCTCAGTCTCTTTCACTTACAACCAAACCTGTCACACGTCCCAATGCATCTAGATTGGGAAACAGAAAGCAGAGTCCAGCACTGATGGGGCTGGGAAGGGGCATGGGGACTATGAATGTGAGACCAACCTGGGCTATGCAGCAGGGTCCTGTCTAATGGCAGAGAAAGCAAAATAAATAAGTGGCGTGTGTGTCTGTGTGAGTATGTGTTTTTTTTAATTTTCTATATTTTGTTATTTACATTCCAAATGATTTCCCCTTTCCCGTTTCCTCCCTCCCCGAAAATCCCATAAGCCCCCTTCTGCCCCCCCGCCCCGTTCCCCATTCAACCCCCTCTCGCTTCTCTGTCCTGGTATTCCCCTACATCCAGTCTTTCCAGGACCAGGGGTCTCTCCTTCCATCTTCTTGGAAATCTATTGATATGTGAATTGTGTCTTGGGTCTTCTGAGATTCTGGGTTAATATCCACTTATCAGTGACTGCATACCATGTGTGTTCTTTTGGGATTGGGTTATCTCACTAAGGATGGTATTTTCAAGTTCTGACCATTTGCCTAAGAATTTCGTGAATTCATTGTTTTTAATTCCAGAGTAGTATTCCATTGTGTAAATATACCACATCTTCTGAATCCATTCTTCCATTGAGGGACATCTGGGTTCTCTCCAGCTTCTGGCTATTATAAATAAGGCTGCTATGAACATAGTGGAGCATGTGTCCTTATTGCATGCAGGTAAAGTCTCTGGGTATATGCCCAGGAGTGGTATAGCCGGATCCTCCGGGAGTGTCATGCCCAGTTTTCTGAGGAACCGCCAGACTGCTTTCCAGAGTGGTTGTACCAGCTTGCAATCCCACCAGCAGTGGAGGAGTGTTCCTCTTTCTCCACATCCTCGCCAACAACTGCTGTCTCCTGTGTTTTTGATCTTAGCCATTCTGACTGGTGTGAGGTGGAATCTCAGTGTTGTTTTGATTTGCATTTCCCTAATGACTAAGGATGTTGAACATTTCTTTAGGTGCTTCTCAGCCATTAGATATTCTTCAGGTGAGAACTCTTTGTTTAGCTCTGTACCCCACTTTTTAATAGGGTTATTTAGCTTTCTGGAGTCTAACTTCTTGAGTTCTTTGTATATATTGGCTATTAACCCTCTGTCGGATGTAGGGTTGCTAAAGATCTTTTTCCCAGTTTGTTGGTTGCCGCTTTATCCTTTTGAAAGTGTCCTTTGCCTTACAGAAACTTTGTAATTTTATGAGGCCCCTTTGTCAATTCTTGATCTTAGAGCATAAGCTATTGGTTTTCTGTTCAGGAAAATTTCCCCTGTGCCCATATGTTCAAGGTTCTTCCCTAATTTCCTTTCTATTAGTTTCAGTGTGTCTGGTTTTACGTGGAGGTCCTTGATCCACTAGAAATTGAGCTTAGTGCAAGGAGATAAGAATGGATAAATTTGCATTCTTCTGCATGTTGACCTTCAGTTGAACCAGCACCATTCATTGAAAAGGCTATCTTTTTTTCCACTGGATGGTTTTAGCTCCTTTGTCAAAGATCAAGTGACCATAGTTGTGTGGATTCATTTCTGGGTCTTCAATTCTGTTCCATTGATCTACATGCCTGTCACTGTACCAATACCATGCAGTTTTTAACACTATTGCTCTGTAATACAACTTGAGGTCCGGGATACTGATTCCCCCAGAAGTTCTTTTACTCTTGAGAATAGTTTTAGCTATCCTGGGTTTTCTGTTATTCCAGATGAATTTTTAAATTGCTCTTTCTAACTCTATGAAGAATTGAGTTGGGATTTTGATGGGGATTGCATTGAATCTGTATATTGCTTTGGGCAAGATGGTCATTTTTACTATATTAATCCTGCCAATCCATGAGCATGGAAGATTTTTCGATCTTCTGTGGTCTTCTTTATTTCTTTCTTCAGAGACTTGAAGTTCTTGTCATACAGATCTTTCACTTGTTTGGTTAGAGTCACACCAAGATACTTTATATTGTTTGTGGCTATCGTGAAGGGTATCATTTCTCTTATTTCTTTCTCAGCCTGCTTATCCTTTGAGTATAGGAAGGCTACTGATTTGTTTGAGTTGATTTTATATCCGGCTACTTTGCTGAAGTTGTTTTATCAGCTGTAGGAGTTCTCTGGTGGAGTGCTTTAGTTTGCTTAAGTATACTATGATATTGTCTGCAAATAATGATAGTTTGACTTCTTCCTTTCCAATTTGTATCCCTTTGACCTCCTTTTGTTGTCTAATTGCTCTAGCTAGAACTTCAAGTACTATATTGAAAAGATATGGAGAGAGAGGGCAGCTTTGTCTAGTCCCTGATTTTAGTGGGATTGCTTCAAGTTTCTCTCCATTTAGATTGATGTTGGCTACCGGTTTGCTGTATATTGCTTTTACTATGTTTAGATATGCGCCTTGAATTCCTGATCTTTCCAAGTCCTTTAACATGAAGGGATGCTGAATTTTGTCAAATGCTTTTTCAGCATCTAATGAAATGACCATATGTTTTTTTTTCTTTGAGATTGTTCATGTAGTGGATTACATGATGGACTTCCTTATATTGAACCATCCCTGCATCCCTGGGAAGAAGCCTACTTGATCGTGGTGAATGATCATTTTCATATGTTCTTGGATTTGGTTGGCAAGAATTTTATTGAGTATTTTTGCATCGATATTCATAAGAGAAATTGGCCTGAGATTCTCTTTCTTTGTCGGATCTTTGTGTGATTTTGGTATTAGCGTAATTGTGGCTTCATAGAACGAGTTGGGTAGTGTTCCTTCTGTTTCTATTTTGTGGAATAGTTTGAAGAGTATTGGTGTTAGGTCTTCTTTGAAGGTCTGATAGAATTCTGCAGTAAAACCGTCTGGACCTGTGCTTTTTTTTTGGTTGGAAGACTTCCAATGACCACTTCTATTTCTTCAGGGGATATAGGATGGTTTAGATGGTCTATTTGATCCTGATTTAATATTGGTATTTGGTATCTGTCAAGGAAATTGTCCATTTCCTCCAGATTTTCTAGTTGTGTTGAATACAGGCTTTTGTAGTAGGGTCTGATGATTTTTTGAATTTCCTCAGTTTCTGTTGTTATCTCTCCCTTTTCATTTCTGATTTTGTTAATTTAGATACTGTCTCTGAGCCCTCTGACTAGTCTGGCTAAGGGCTTATCTATCTTGTTGATTTTCTCTAAGAACCAACTCCTAGTTTTGTTGATTCTTTGTATGGTTTTATTTGTTTCTACTTGATTGATTTCAGCCCTGAGTTTGATGATTTCCTGCCTTCTACTCCTCTTGGGTGTATTTGCTTCTTTCTGTTCCAGGGCTTTCAGGTGTGCCATTAAGCTGCTAGTGTATTCTCTCTCCCGTTTCTTTTTGGCGGCACTCAGGGCTATGAATTTTCCTCTTAGCACTGCTTTCATTGTGTCCCATAAATTAGGGTATGTTGTGCCTTCATTTTCATTAAATTTTAAAAAGTCTTTGATTTCTTTCTTTATTTCCTCCTTGATCAAGGTATCATTGAGTAGAGCATTGTTCAGCTTCACCGTGTATGTGGGCTTTCTGTTGTTTTTGTTGTTATTGAAAACCACCCTTATTCCATAGTGATCTGATAGGAGGCATGGGATTAGTTCGATCTTCTTATATCTGTTGAATTCTGTTTTGTGACCAATTATATGGTCGATTTTGGTGAAGGTACCATGAGGTGCTGAGAAGAAGGTATATTCTCTTGCTTTAGTATGAAATGCTCTCTCTATATATCTGTTAGTTTCATTTGATCCAAGGCTTCAATTAGTTTTACTGTGTCCCTGTTTAGTTTCTGCTTTCCTGAATGATCCATTTTAGAGAGTGGGGTGTTGAAAGTCACCCACAATTATTGTGTGAGGTGTGATGCATGCTTTGAGATTTAATAAAGTTTCTTTTACGAATGAGGGTACCCTTGCATTTGGAGCATAGATGTTCAGAATTGAGAGTTCTTCTTGGTGGATTTTTCCTTTGATCAGTATGTAGTATCCTTCTGTGTCTTTTTTGATGACGTTAGGTTGAAAGTCAATTTTATCTAATATTAGGATGGCTACTCCGGCTCATTTCCTGGGACCATTTGCTTGTAAAATTGTTTTCCAGCCTTTTACTCTGAGGTAGTGTTTGTCTTTGACACTGAGGTGTGTTTCCTGCACGCAGCAAAATGCTGGGTCCTGTTTACATATCCAGTCTGTTAGTCTATGTCTTTTTATTGGGGAATTGAGACCATTGATATTAAGAAAGATTAAGGAATAGTGATTATTGCCACCTGCTATTCTTGACACTATCTTTCTGTTTGAGTGGTTATCTACTTTTTGGTTTGATGCAAGAAGGTTACTATCTCATTTTTTCCAGGGTGTAGTTTCTCTCCTTGTGTTGGCAGTTTCTACCTATAATCCTTTGCAGGGCTGGGTTTGTGGAAAGATATTGTGTAAATTTGGTTTTATCATGGAATATCTTGGTCTCTCCATCTATGGTGATTGAGAGTTTTGCTGGGTATAGTAGTCTAGGCTGGGTTTTGTGTTCTCTTAGAATCTGCATGAGATCTGCCCAGGATCTTCTGGCTTTCATAGTCTCTGGTGAGAAGTCTGGTGTGATTCTGATAGGTCTTCCTTCATATGTTACTTGGCCTTTTTCTCTTACTGCTTTTAATATTCTTTCTTTGTTTAGTACATTTGGTGTTTTGATTATTATGTGACGGGATGTTTTTCTGTTCTGGTCCAATCTGTTTGGAGTTCTGTAGGCTTCTTGTATGTTCGTGGGCATCTTTCTCTTTAGGTTAGGGAAGTTTTCCTCCATAATTTTGTTGAAGATATTTACTGGCCCTTTAAGTTGCAAATCTTCACTCTCATCTATACTTATAATCCTTAGGTTTGGTGTTCTCATTGTGTCCTGGATTTCCTGGATGTTTTGGGTTACATGTTTTTTTACATTTTGCATTTTCTTTGACTGTTGAGTCAATGCTTTCTATGGTATCTTCAGCACCTGAGATTCTTTCTTCCATCTCTTGTATTCTATTGTTGATGTTTGCATCTATGACCCCTGATTTCTTCCCAAGGTTTTCTATCTCCAAAGTTGTCTCTCTTTGTGATTTCTTAGTTGTTTCTACTTCCTTTTTTAGTTCCTGGATGGATTTGCTCAGATCCTTCACTTGTTTGTTTGTATTTTCCTGTATTTCTTTAAGATATTTTTGCATTTCCTCTTTGAGAATTTCTGCCTGTTGACCCAAGTTCTCCTGCATTTCTTTAAGCGATTCTTGTGTTTCCTTTGTAAGGGCATCTACCCGTTGATGCATTTCTTTAAGCGATTTTTGTGTTGCCTCCTTATGGGCCTCCATCTGTTGACCCATATTCTCCTGCATTTCTTTAAGTGATTTTTCTGTTTTCTTTGTAAGGGCATGTACCTGTTGATTCATGTTTTCCTGTTTTTCTTTATCAGATTTATTTACTTCCTTCTTGAAATCCTAATATCATCATGAGAAGTGATTTTAAATCCAGGTCTTGCCTTTTGGGTGTGATGGGGTATCCAGGACTTGCTGCCGTCGGAGAGTTGGGTTCAGATCGTGCCATATTGCCTTGATTTCTGTTAGTAAAGTTCCTACGTTTGCCTTTTGCCATCTGGTTACCTCTGGTATTAGTTGGTCCTGCTGTCACTGACTGTTGGTTGGACCTCCTGTGAGCCTGCAAGGCTATTTCTGTCCCCCAACCCCCGGATTACCGGGATTCCCCTGGCACCGATTGTTGAGGGGCTGCCCTGCCCCTGAGTGACTTTGGAGTCCTGATGTGCCTTGCTCCAAGTGATGTTATATTGGGGAATCCCTGCACATCCGAAGGCTCAGAGTAGTCAATTCTCAGAGCAGAGGTCGCCAAGGGGAGGCTGGTGCACTCCCTCCCCTGTGTGGGTGCGCTCTCTCCCAGTGCGGGTCCCTCTGCAGGGCAGATGTCCCACAGCAGAGCTGGTGTGTAGGTGACCCCAGAACTGCCCAGCTCTTGGGAGCAGGGAGCACACAAGCTGGCTGAGTCCCAAGCGGTATTATGCTTGATTATCCCTGTGCCTGGAGGTCCCAATTGCTCTATTGCCGGAGCAAAGATGGCAGAGTGCACTGTGCACCCTCTCAGCACAGATCACTCTGCAGGGCAGATCGAATATGTGTTTTAATGCCCCTCTGTTACTGGTGCTTTCACTATAGAATCGACTCTGGTTCAGTTTGTTCTTGTGCTTTGCCAAGGCCATTGTGGAAACATAAACACTAAAGGAAACACATGGAAATCTGAAGTGTAAAGGCCTGTGAAGTTTAGCTGTGTAAAGAAGTTCATGTAAACAAAGCTCTGATCAAGCCATCCATGAGCATCAGCTCAGTTCTCTTTCATAACTCTTCCCAATCCACGTGCCTCTATGGAGGGCTGGAGGTCATCTTCCAAGCAGGCAGCCATAGCTACCCATCTGCTCGGAATGACTTTTGCACCTGGCTTCTTTTGGGAGTTTTTTTTTGGGTATTTTCATTATTTACATTTCAAATGTTATCTCCTTTCCCAGTTTCCCCTGCTCCTGGAAACCCTTGTATTGCCTGGTTTTGTGTGTCAACTCGACACAAGCTGGAGTTATCACAGAGAAAGGAGCTTCAGTTGAGGAAATGCCTCCATGAGATCCAGCTGTAAGGCTTTTTCTCAATTAGTTATCAAGGTGAGAGGTCCCATTGTGCGTGGTGCCACCTCAGGGCTCGTAGTCTTGGGTTCTATAAGAAAGCAAGCTGAGCAAGCCAGGGGAAGCAACCTGTAAGTTACATCCCTCCATGGCCTCTGCATCAGCTCCTGTACCCTGACCTGCTTCAGTTCTAGTCCTGACTTCCTTTGGTGATGAACAGATGTGTGGAAATGTAAGCTAAATAAACCCTTTCCTCTCCAACTTGCTTCTTGGTCATGATGTTTCTGCAGGAATAGAAACCCAGACTAAGACAACCCCCTATCCCATACCCTTCCACCTGCTACTATGAGGGTGTTCTTCTACCCACCCACCCACTCCTCCCTCCCTACCCTCAATTACCCTACACTGGGGCATCTATCGAGCCTTTATAGGACCAAGGACCTCTCCTCCCACTGATGCCTGACCAGGCCATCCTCTGCTACATATGCAGCTGGAGCCATGTGTACTCCTTAGTTGGAGGCTTAGTTCCTGGGAGTTCTGGGATGTCTGGTTGGTTGATATTGTTGTTCTTCCTATGGAATTGCAAACCTCTTCAGCTCCTTCAGTCCTTTCTCTAACTCCTCCATTGGAGAGCCCGTGCTCAGTCCAATGATTGGCTGTGAGCATCTGCCTCTGTATTTGTAAGGCTCTGGCAGGGCCTCTCAGAAGACAGCTATATCAGGCTCCTTTCAGCAAGCATTTCTTGGCATCCACAATGTTGTGGTTTGGTGACTGTGTATGGGATGAATCCCCAGGTGAGATAGTCTCTGGATGGCCTTTCCTTCATTCTCTGCTCTACATTTTGTCTCCAATTTGCTCCCATGGGTATTTTTTCCCCTTTCTAAGAGGGCCCCAAGCACCCACACTTTGGTCTTTCTTCTTCTTGAGCTTCATGTGGTCTGTGAATGTATCTTGGGTATTCCAAGCTTTGGTCACACTTCTCAGTGAGTACATACCATGTTTGTCCTTTTGTGATTGGGTTACCTCACTCAGGATGATATTTTCTAGTTCCATCCATTTGCCTAAGAATTTAATGAATTCATCATTTTTAATAGCTGAGTAATATTCCATTGGGTAAATGTACCACATTTTCTGTTTCCAGTCCTCTGTTGAAGGACATCCGGGTTCTGTCCAGCTTCTGTTAATTAAGACTGTTATAAATATAGTGGAGCATGTGACCTTGTTATATGTTGGAGAAGCATTTGGATATATGCCCAGGAGTGGTATATCTGGGTCCTCTGGTAACACTATGTCCAATTTTCTGAGTAACTGCCAGACTGAATTCCAGAATGTTTGTACCATCTGCAATCCCACCAACAATGGAGGAGAGTTCCTCTTTCTCCACATCCCCCCCAGCATCTGCTGTTAAGTGAGTTTTTGATCTTAGCCATTCTGAATGGTGTGAAGTGGAATCTCCTTTGACCTTAGTGCATTTGTTGTTTTGATTATTATGCAAGATTACTTTCTTGCTTATTCTAGTGTGTCGTTCCCCTCCTTGTGTTGGTGTTTTCCATTTATTATCCTTTGTAGGGCTGGATTTGTGGAAAGATACTGTGTAAATTTGGTTTTATCATGGAGTATCTTTTCTCGGTCTATGGTAATTGAGATCTGCCCAGGATCTTCTAGCTTTAATAGTTTCTGGTGAGAAGTCTGGTGTAATTCTGATAGATCTGCCTTTATATGTTACTTGAAATTTTTCTTATTGCTTTTACTATTCTTTCTTTGTTTAGTGCATTTGTTGTTTTGATTATTATGTGACAGGAGGAATTTCTTTTCTGGTCTAGTCTATTTGGAGTTCTGTAGGCTTCTTGTATGTTCATGGGCAAGTTATCCCACCTAAGTTCATACCTTATCTTTTCTATTTGAAAGTGAATAACAAGAAAAAAAATCAAATAAACCTTTAAAATGTAGGATTATTTTATATTCAAGATGTGTGTCTCTCTCTTTGTAAAGGGTGGTCTGCATGTTTCATATTTACTCGAACAATCTGAAGACAACATTAAAAGCTGTCCACGTAACAGCACTATGCACTGTACTAATATATCTATAAACTTCACATAATCTCATCAACATAAAACAAAAAGACATGCAGGAAGAGTCTCGAGTTTTCACATTACCTTGTCCTTTCAAGTAAGCTTAAAAATATATTTTTTATTTTCTCACTTTCTTTCCTTTCTTTAATAAACAATGGATCATAAATGACAATCTTTCACCAAAATGTATAATGTATTTCTTTGGTGTGCTTTGATCTCTTCCAGCAAAAGATAAGGATCTCTAAAAATAAATTAATTAAAAACTCTACATGGGCAGTTGTGGTGCACACCTTCAATCCCAGCACTTGGGAGGCAGAGGCAGGTGGATTTCCAAGTTTGAGGCCAGCCTGATCTACAGAGTGAGTTCCAGAACAGCCAGGGCTACACAGAGAAACCCTGTCTTGAAAAACCAAACCAAACCAAACCAAAACAAACCAATAAAACTCTACAAATAAAAGTATTCGCAGGCAAGTTATTAACAAGGGCAAGACTACATTAACCACTTCCAGCACACAAAACAAATTTCTACAAATCATGGGGGAGAGGGTGTCTTCAGAGTCTCTGAGAATAAATTAGTACCTTTAGCTTATGTATATGGTGTTTCTGATGGGCTACAGTTTGCACAGGAGATGTGTTGTACCAACTGGACATAAACTGACTAAGAGTTATTGTCCTAGGTCCTTAACCCTTTGCATCCTGGCTTGACAGCTCTGACAAAGTCATACAATCATCAGCGTATGGTGGTTAACTATAAACCTTTTAAAAATTTTAACATGTATAGCAACAACTCCTCTTGTAAAATAGACCATGCACTTCACACTGTCATTACAAATAGAAGAAGATTCAGTCCTTGTGGCACACATGAAAGAAAATGTACTGAAAATAAAGACCTTTTTTTTTTTAAAAAAAAAATGTCGATACAGTAGTATAAAAGAGGAATTGGCCTGTTTTTTTAAAGTTCTTTTAAAATGGATAGGATGAAATCCTAACACTTCCTCAGACATCACCGTGCATGTTGGCATCCCAAAGAACTTATCATCAAAACCATAACTCCTTATCACCCAACAAATTTGGATATATCCAGGAGGGAGCATCTGAAATTCCCGATTTAAAATCAAAATAAAACAACCCAGCAGAGGAAAGAGAAAGCACTTGAATTACTTCTGGTTTGTTGTACCAGCTTAATAAATTTGTTTGATCTGTCCTCTGTCCATTTGGATTTTTGGGAGACAAGTTTCTAACTATGACAACAGGGTCAGTCCCTGCCCTACTTGGTGTGTGGCATACACAGGAGGCCATGTCCTTCCTCTGTTGCCTTGAACCAGCAACTCATTATCCTGCAAACTCAGATGGCTAACCACTGACATCTGTCAGTACAGTTGAGAGGGTGGCTTAAGATAAAGTCTTATTGAGTTAGTCATCGGTTTACTTGCATAGAGTTCACTCTGTGTTCATGAAGGCCTTAAACTTGCAATGCCCCTGCCTCTGCCTCAAAAGTAGCTGGGCTGACATTTTTGTACCATCAGGCCATTGTCAATATTCTGAGCTAGACAATAGACACTTGGACAACTTTAGAAACAGAATTTTACAGCAGTTGGTGTTCCAATCTGTAGCCAGGCCTGCTCAGCAACAGGCATGTGTCTTTTCTTCTGCCCAGGAGATGGTATATGCTATGACACACTGGTGAAATTATATTCAGAGATGTTATGATAGAAAAACATGCTTAACTTTTTGTATAGATTTTTTTCCCCTCTTTTGTAGACCTTCAACTTTCCTAAAAGAAATACCACATATTTGATACACATTGCACATATCTCACAATTAGGCACAGAGGAGATTTTGTTTTATCTCCCTCAGCTCTCACCTGGTGGACTGATGCTCACTTTCTGTGTCCAGAGGTTGTCGATTGGTTAGATGGACAGTAGGACCATCTGACGGGCAGTAAGGCAGCTGCCCTGGCAAGGACTTGCTTGAGGTGTGGATGGATGAATCTGTCTGATTCCCTTTGCATGTCTTAAATATTGTAAAACAGTTCACCTGCCAGTCCATCTGGGAAAGGAGAGAGTGTGCTGTCTGGGGAGCTGGCTCTGAGAATTTGTTTGATTCCTGCCAGGTCCCATGGACTAAGACTTCTCAGGGTCCCTGTGGGTTACATTGGAGAACTTAAAATAGAATGTTTTCTGAGGCCACATGAATATAACAGTTGGTACAATAAAACTATAGCTTGATTTTCAAAATCCTCAGACTTGAGTCTAAGAGACAGACATTTAAGATACAGATATCTGTATACTACAGAGACCACTACCAAGAAATTAAATGCCTGGAATTCTGCATTGTCTAGGTTCTTAAGGTGCATAGAATCATCAACCAAACCCTGTGCATCCTTGTATCTCCTACTGTGACCTGTGACCTCAAACATTTGGTCACCCACAGCCTTGTCTTCCCATACAGATGCACGGATGGCATGGTTAAAATGACGAGTTTGTGAGTGTGTGCCATAAATGTTCACCTGGAGCCTATAGCTCAGTCTCTTTCACTTACAACCATATCTGTCACATATCCCAGTGCATCTAGATTGTGGAACAGAAAGCAGAGCCCAGCACTGATGGGGCTGGGGAGAGTCAGGGGCACTATGAATGTGAGACCAGCCTGGGCTATGCAGCAGGGTCTTGTCTAATGGCAGAGAAAGCAAAATAAATAAGTGGTGTGTGTCTGTGTGTCTCTGTGTGTGTGTGAGTATGTATTTTAATGCCACTCCATCATTGAGGCTTCCTCTATAGAATTTATTCTGGTCCAGTTTGTTCTTGTGTTTGCCAAGGCCATTGTGGACACATAAACACGAAAGAGAATACATGGAAATCTGAAGTGTAAAGGTCTGTGAAGTTTAGCTGTGTAAAGAAGTTCATGTAAACAAAGGTCTGATCAAGCCATCCTTGAGCATCAGCTCAGTTCTCTTTCATACCTCCTGCAATCCATGTGCCTCCATGGAGGGCTGGAGGTCATCTTCCAAGCAGGCAGCCATAGATACCCATCTGATCGGACTGACTTTTGCATCTAGTTTCTTTGACTAATATTTTGCATGTGAGATTCATGCACATTGTCTATATATCTAACATATATCCTCATATATTTTTAAGTTTTTTTTTATTTTTGAGAAGGACATATTCATAAATATTGAGACAAATAAAGAATTCAGTCTATAGCAAGAAAATAAATTAAGTATTGGCAAAGTACTTGAACAGATTATTTATCAAAAGACATACTCATGTTAATTAGATAAATCAAAAACCCTCAAATCAGCACCAGGGATAGATTTTAACATTGTTTCTTTTAACATTAATATTTGCAAATATTTTATCCCTTTTGTTCATTGAATTGATTCCCTCCTTCACTGTGTGGGGTATTTTTGGTTTGCTATAATCTTACTTGACAATGTTTGCTTAGCTGCCTGTGATTTGACCTGTGATTGATCAGCCCTAGCCCCAGACCATGGAGTATTTCTGTATATTTTCTTTTAATATGTTTACAGTTTGGAGGCTTATATTTAACACTACAATTCTTTCAGGCTGATTTTTTGGATGCAGATGAAGTTAGGTGTCTAATTTTATTTTTCTCCATGTGGATACCCTTTCTCCAAACATTGTTTTTGAAGAGATCATTCCTACCCCATAAAATTGTTTTAGTTACAGCAGTTTTATATCATGAGACAATATGATATGACACTGTTGTATCTAAACCACATAGTACTTCAAAGAAAGAGCTCAGGAAAAAATGTAAGCATTTACAGCGAACAGATTTCCAACACAGTGACAAGATGCTTGCATGGAGCTTGTTACCCAGCGCTTGGCATATGTCAATCAAAACAAAACAAATCCTGTAAGTCTAACATGTCTGTGTGGAGAGGCTTCTCACATTTCAGAGAAGTATAGTGAGTAAAGAGCCCACACCTGTGAGGAGAACAGGCCATACAGGATAAAGAGATGTCCAGTTCCGATGTTTTCATAAGACATGTTTACCTCTTGAATCCATTTTCAGCTTATATGTAGGTAAGATGTCTTGCCTAATTTTAAAAATTATTTAATTGTATGTGTATGTACACCATGTACATGCATAAGCTTTGGAGGTGAGGAGAGGCATCAGACTAAATGTAGGGTTGTGGTCTGCCATGTGGAAGCTGGGAACATGTTCATTTTTATAAGGTTAAATAATTATGGATTTTATCAAAGGAGTGTAAGGTAGGAGAAAGGGTAGGTTTAGTTTCAGTTCCACATGAATAAAGTTAAAGATTCCTTCAGGCCTCACTCATAGGTGCTTGTTGGTCACACTTTCATCAGGCACATCTCAAGATCAGGGCTTTGGAGGGAGCCCAGCTGCTGCTGCACCCTGTCCTGTTTGAAGACAGTTTTTCTAGTTGCAGTAGTATGAACAGAAATGGCTCCCATATGTGTGAATGCTTGGCTATAGGGAGTGGCACTATTGGGGCCTTATTGGAGTAGGTGTGACCTTGTGGGAGGAAGAGTGTCACTGTGGAGGGGGCTTTGAAATCTCCTATGCTCAAGTTAGGCCCAGTGTGTCAGTCTCCTTTTCCTGCCTGAGGATCAAGATGGAGAATGCTCAGCTCCTTCTCCAGCACCATGTCTACCTGCATGCCACCATGCTTTCCACCAGGATGATAATGGACTAAACCTCTGAGAAGTGTAAGAGAGCCTCAGTTAAGTGTTTTCCTATAAAAGAGTTGCAATGGTCATTGTCTCTTTACTTGATGGCAACCTTAACTAAGACACTAGTGAATGAAGATGTGGCTCTGTAGAACCTCGCATCAGAGTGACAGATGTTTCCACATGGAACAGGCTATTTCTACTTTTTGAGCCTTGGTGCAGGACCAGGCACAGTCCTTGTGGGCTTCTGTGATGCACTTCAGGCTCTGAGCACCGTTCTTAGATTATCAGGTCACCTCAGAGCCCTTGTGTGACAAGGTTCAGTGCGAATGCAAGGATCTGTACACAAGCCTGGGAAGGGCAGGACAGAAGGGACAGAAAGAATGCTCAAGATACATCTTTGTTTCCGGGTCATGTCACAGGGGTCTACAAAATAAACAACCCGCATGAATCCCAACAATCTTATCCATTCATGAAATTGTGATACAAAATGTATCCTTGAATGATGGAGGCCACTTCTCCAAGGGGGAGGACAGTGAGGAGGGTAGTTAGAACCAAGTTTCTTGTGACTTGTTTGAGGTAGAAAGTTTGTATGTCTACCTGAGATACTGTTATTTAAGTGTGGAGTAGCAAAGGTCAAATTAGATAATTTTTGCTTCTAGGTCACAGATTTGATAAGCAAGGAGTCTAAATTAATGTGCTCCTCTGGACCACACAAATGAAGGAAAATGAGGACAATAAATGAGATCAGAAATGAGCATGGGGCATCTGTGTATCTTCTATGTTTCTTCTGGAAAACTGAGTCTGTTAGTGTCTCACTGTGTCTCTGTTCTGTTTTCCTTTGTCATGTGTATGTATGTGTGGTGTGCATATATGAGTGCAAGCATGTTTGCATCCTAGTTACAGCATATATCTGTGGATGGAAGTCTTTACCATCTGAGCCATCTTGCTAGCTCCCACATTCCTCCATTTCTTAACTTTTAGATTGTGTGTATCTATGTATTTATTTAAATGGATAGATAGAATATAGTTGCAAACAAATCTGTCATATTTTCAAGACAGAGTCTTACATTTTAGCTCAGGGTGGCCTAGAATTTACTATGTAGACTAGGCTATTCTCAAATTTATAGAAATTTTTTTGCCCTTGCCTCTAAAATGCTGGGATTAAGGGCATGAGAAATTATTCATGGTTACTCTGTCTTTTAACAGTATATTTTAATAATTTATACTTAAAATCATTATTGACAGATTGGATTTAACTATCCCATTCATAAATGTTTCTGAATTATTTTCCACTGTCTTCCCCATCTTGTCTTCTGTTTTTGTATATCAGTTATACTTCTTTTAAAATCTCCAGTATATGTTCTTGAATTTTCAAAATGCTTCTTCTTTTAAAAAAAAACCTAGGCCAACTTAAAAATGGTATAGTAGCACCATTTTTTGTGTAATACAGACACATAAGAGAATCCCCAACCCGCTTCCTCCAGAGAAAATATCACTTACCAGGAAGCACTGATGATAAATTGTGTGTTTCACATTCTCCACATTGATTGGATTCTGTCAGATTGACTACATGGGAAAACATTTTGATTCCTGTATAACTTGATGATAATCTAATCGAGGGAAAGGCTCAATCACAAATTATGGTCACGTGTCTTTTGAGAAGAAAGTCAGTTTTCATTTATTTTAAATGTTAGATTTTAGATGTTTGAGTTGAGATTCACAGTGTCCAACGCAAATGTCAGTTTTGAGAAAGAAAGTTTAACAAATACCCTCAAGATACTGAGCTGGGGTTCCATGACTGTTACAAATGAAAAAACAGGGCCCAGCCTTCTTCCTGAACAGGAAACCCTTGTGTCTTCACAATAACCCCAACTCTTGGGAATCTGAGGCAGAAAATTGAGCTGATGTTCGTTCTTGACTGCATACTGAGTCTGAGGTTATTGGACAACTTGAGATCCTGCCTTAAAAATAAGATAAAAGAGCTGGGAGAGATGACTAAGAGCATCAGCTGCTCCCCCAAAGGACCTTTGATTTGTAGCATTTACACGGCACCTCATAACCATGTGTAACTTCAGCTCCAGGAACTGATGCCCTCTACTGATGTCCATGAACCCAAGACACAAAATTGTGCATGGACACATGTGGAGGCAAAACACCCATACACATAACATAAAAATAAATTAAAGAGAAGAGAATCCAACTGGGAATAACACCAGAAGAGCAGTCCTGACCATGTATGGGATGAGGCCATATTCCCCTGAACTGATTTGAGTGAATTTGTAATTGGAAAGGGACTTAAGAATTTCACTGAAAACAGAAGGACAGACTCCAACTATAAATACATACATATAAAGGCAAAGCCCAGAGCCAGGAGACAAAAGCCTGTGAGGAAAAAAGATCACACTGGGGAGCCTGTTGTGAGAAAGTGACATTGGCAGTGAGAATGGCTGTTCCTGAAGTGTGCAAAACCCAGAAAGCACATCTGAGAATCATGGTGAAGAGGCTTAGAACTAACATAGGACACTCCCTCTTCTGGCCCATTGACGACGTCCAGTGAAAATCCAACAGGAGTATGGAATTCACTGCAAACAGAGGCAGAGAACCAGGACTTGGTTAAGGAGAACAAGTCTGTCCCACAAGGGTTCTTCCCAGTCACTCAATACACACAGTGCTCCTGACAGTTCTGCTATAGCTCCAGAGCCTGGGAAGAGGGAGTCAAACAGCCCCAGCTGGCGGCCATCTCTTTGTGTATAAATTCCGGTTCTGCAAACAGAGATGGAGGAGGAGAGTAAATGACTGTCTAAGTCACCCTGTATTATAAGCCTGGGTAGTTAGAAAGCAGGCCAGTTGAACACCAGTTAGCAAACAGGGTCATCACTGAATGCAGATCAGAGGTCTCTGGTGGCAGACAGTTTTTTTTTTTTTGGCTTGCCTATCTATCTCAAGACTGTATCTAGGTATACATTTTTCACTTAACTAAAGTCACTCAGTTCTATTACTTTTAGAACATTCTGAGACACATTTTTTATTTTAAATGTTACAATTTATATGGGTATCTATATGTAGGTAAGTGCCTATGCATCTCGGTGCCCATGGAGGCCAGAAGATGATATAGAAATCTCTGGAGCTAAAAGGTCACTGCAGGGAATCAGGTGGCTTCTGGCATGTTCAGGAACTGGTTTCATCAGCAATAGCAAGCATCACAGGAAGGGAATGTAGTGTGTGTGCATGAAACACTTGACTCCAACAACAGCCATCAGAGTCACACACTGCAGTCTTGCAGGACTCAGTTCTTCCTCCCACAGTAAAGTTTCTGTAGTGCAGACTTCATATCTTTGTTCCTCAGACAATAGACAACTGGATTCAAGGAAGGTGTGACTACAGAGTAGAAAATAGATGCCAGGGGATTCAGGGTAGGGGAGTACTGAGAGGCAGGCCTCAGGTACACAAAGCCTCCAGTTCCATAAAACAAGAGGACCGTGGTCAGGTGAGAGGAGCAGGTAGAAAAGGCTTTCCACCTGCCATCCACTGAGGGGATGCGAAGAACTGTGGCCACAATGCCAACATAGGAGAGCACTGTGAGGGCAAAGGCGCTCATGACAGTGCAGATGCCCACAGCAAAGCCCACCTCCTCACTGAGATGGTAGTCAGCGCAGGAGAGTCTCATGATGGGAGGCATGTCACAGAAGAAGTGTTCAACAACATTGGGTCCACAGTAGGGGAGGGAGAAGGTGTTGAATGTATGGAAGGTTGAGTAGCAGATCCCACCCACCCAGGCAGTGACCACCAATGCAGAACAATATTTCTGGCTCATGATGGTTCCATAGAGCAGTGGTCTGAGGATGGCCAGGCAACGGTCATAAGCCATGGCTGTGAGCAGAAAGCATTCAGTAGCACAGAGTGTGATAAATATGTAAAGCTGTGCTACACACTCGAGATAGGAGATGACCCCTGAGCCTGTGAAGGATATAACCACTGCCTTGGGGATGGTAGTTGAGGTGTAGCACATGTCCAGGAAAGACAAATTCTTCAGGAAGAAGTACATGGGAGAGTGGAGCCTACTGTCTTTCATCACAGCTGTGATGATGGAGAGGTTCCCCAGGAGGCCAAATGAGTAAATGAGCAAGAAAAATGGGATGACCACCAATCTCAACTGTGGGACATCTGAGAAGGCCCTGAGGATGAAGTGAGTCACTGTCGTGTGATTGGACATATCTGCTCAAAATGTGTTCAGATGCAGTGCCACACACAGCTGATGGAGGGAACAGAAAGAACAGACAGGTTCAGGACCTGTCTGTACAGGTTCATGTTGACTGCAGAGTCTTTTATCAGAAAACTAAGACAATGAAGCAGCCTATGTAAATGGCATTTGATGAATGAGTTAAGAGGAGGGGAGATGAATGATGGAGGAGTAGGAGGGGGCAAGAGAATAGAGGGAGGGAGAGAGAGGTAAGAACAAGAAGGTGAAAGTAGAAGAGGAGTGGCAGAGAGAGTGGAATGGGAAGCAGGAAGGGGGAGAGGAGACCTCAGTCAAAGTTCTCTTGCTGTAAATTTTGTATGGCTTCAGGTAAGAAGCCATCTATGTATTCACTTAAAATGTTTTTCCATTTATGTTTGTATATATGTATGTAGTTGAGTCTCTCTGTGTATCAATACCTATCTATATATTTATATATCTACATCTCTGTAGGTCTATATAAATACATTCTTCTTATATGTCTCTTTATGTTTATCTTTATCTAGATATTAGGTTTCCAAATAGAATAGAGTTAATCCTGAGGCGAAGAGCTCTAATCCTGGCACCAAGTATCATTCTGCCTTTTGTTTCATGTATTTCTAGGTGCTGGAGAGGGTCGAGTGGGCTGCCTGATCTCAGTCAGAGTAGTGGTGTGTTCCTCTCATGGGTGGGCCCCACTTGGAGTTGTCTAAGATTTCCTCGTCTGAGTTCTTCTTTGTCATCTTGGCTCCTGCGATGTCCTGACTCCTGCTATTCATACACCTAGGCTATGTTCTCATTCTGTTGCACCTCAGCTTTCCAAGCAGACACACTGCTTTCTCCTTCGTGCTTTGAACCATCTCCACAAAGACTAAATTTCCATCCAATCTTGAGGCTCTCTCTGTACAGCCCAACACCAGCTACCCAGTGACCCCAGCCCTCAGGAATCCATGTCTAACATGGATGTGAAACTTCCTTCCTCAGCAGAATCATCTGAGGACCTGACAGTTTCTAACAGCCGCTCGTGTGTTGTACCAGTTTAATAAATTTGTTTGATCGTCCTCTGTCAATTTTGTTTTTTGGAGACCAGTTTCACCCAGCAGAGTCAGTCCCAGCCCTACTTGGTGTGTGACATACACAGGAGGCGGTGTCCTTCCTCTGCTGCCTTGAACCAGCAACTCATGATCCTGCAAACTCAGATGGCTAACCACTGACATCTGTGAGTACAGTTGAGAAGATGGCTTAAGATAAAGTCTACTGAGTTAGTCATCAGTTAACTGGCCTTGAGTTCACTCTTTGGTCAAGAAAGCCTTAAACTTGCAATGTCTCTGCCTGTGCCTCAGAAGTCGCTGGGCTGACAATCTTATACCGTCAAGCCATTGTCAATATTCTGAGCTAGACAGAAGACACTTGGACAAGTTTAGAAACAGAACTTTTCAGTAGTTGGTATTGTAATCTGTATCCAAGTCTGCTAAGCAACAAGCATGTGTCTTGTCTTGTGTCCAGTTGATGGTATAGTCTAAGAGGCATTGGTGAAATTATACTCAGAGTGATTATGATAGAAAAACTGCTCAGCTTTTTAACAATTTTCACTAAAATTAACAACAATTTGTTGACCTTCAACTTTCCTAAAAGAAACATAAGTTGATTGATAAACATTGCACATATCTCACAATTAGGCACAGAGGAGATATTTTCTATCTCCCTCAGCTCTCACCTGGTGGACTGATGCTCACTTTCTGTGTTCAGAGGTCATCAAGTGGTGAGATGGACAGTAGGACCATCTGTTGGGCAGTAAGGCAGCTGTCCTGACAAGGAGTTGTTTGAGTTGTGGACGGATATATCTCTCTGATGCCCTTTACATGTCTTAAATATTATGAAATGGTTCACCTGCCAGTCCATCTGGGAAAGGAGAGAGCGTGCTTTGAGCTCTCTGGGGAGCTGGCTCTGGGAATTTTTTGGTTCCTGCCAGGTCCCATGGACTAAGACTTCTCAGGGTCCCTGTGGTTTATCTCGGAGACTTAAAACAGAATGTTTCCTGATGCCACATGAAAAAAAAAGAGTTGGTACAATAAAACCTGCTTTGATTTTCAAAAACCTCAGCTTTGAATGTCTGAGACAGACATTTATTTTAAGATACAGATATCTGTATACTATGGAGACCACAGACATGAAATCAAATGCCCTGAACTCATCATTTTCCTTGTCCATGTTCTTAGGGTTCTTAGAAGCATCAACCAAACCCAGTGCACCCTTGTATCTGCTACTGTTCCAAACATTTGGTCACCCATAGTCTTGTCTTGCTGTACAGGTGCAAGGATGGCATGATTTAGATGACAGTTTTGTGAGAGTGTGCCATAAATGGTCACCTGGAGCCTATAGCTCAGTCTCTTTCACTTACAATCAAACCTGTCACACGTCCCAATGCATCTAGATTGGGAAACAGAAAGCCAAGTCCAGCACTGATGGGGTTGGGGAGGGGGCAGGGGGACTATGAATGTGAGACCAGCCTGGGCTATGCAGCAGGGTCCTGTCTAATGGCAGAGAAAACAAAATAAATAAGTGGCATGTGTGTGTGTGTGTGTGTGTGTGTGTGTGTGTGTGTGTGTGTGTGTGTGTGTTTTAATGTTCCTCTACTATTGGTGATTTCTCTATAGAATCTACTCTGGTCCATTTTGTTCTTGTGTTTTGCCAAGGCCATTGTGGAAACATAAACACAAAAGAGAATACATGGAAATTTGAAGCGTAAAGGCCTGTGAAGTTTAGCTGTGTAAAGAAGTTCATGTAAACAAAGCTCTGATCAAGCCATCCATGAGCATCAGCTCAGTTCTCTTTCATAACTCTTCCCAATCCACGTGCCTCTATGGAGGGCTGGAGGTCATCTTCCAAGCAGGCAGCCATAGCTACCCATCTGCTCGGAATGACTTTTTCCCCTGGCTTCTTTAGAGACTTTTTTTTTTTGGATATTTTCTTTATTTACATTTCAAATGTTATCCCCTTTTCCAGTTTCCCCTGCTCCTGGAAACCCTTGTATTGTCTGGTTTTATATGTCAACTCGACACAAGCTGTAGTTATCACAGAGAAAGGAGCTTCAATTGAGGAAATGCCTCCATGAGATCCAGCTGTAAGGCTTTTTCTCAATTAGTTATCAAGGTGGGAGGTCCCATTGTGCGTGGTGCCACCTCAGGGCTCGTAGTCTTGGGTTCTATAAGAAAGCAAGCTGAGCAAGCCAGGGGAAGCAACCTGTAAGTTACATCCCTCCATGGTCTCTGCATCAGCTCCTGTACCCTGACCTGCTTCAGTTCTAGTCCTGATTTCCTTTGGTGATGAACAGATGTATGGAAGTGTAAGCTGAATAAACCTTTTCCTCCCCAACTTTCTTCTCAGTCATGATGTTTCTGCAGGAATAGAAACCCTGACTACAATTACCCCCTATCCCATACCCTTCCACCTGCTACTATGAGGGTGTTCCTTCACCCACCCACCCACTCCTTCCTCCCCATCCTCAATTCCCCTACACTGGGGCATCTATCGAGCCTTTATAGGACCAAGGACCTCTCCTCCCATTGATGCATGACCAGGTCATCCTCTGCTACATATGCAGTTGGAGCCATGTGTACTCCTTGGTTGGTGGCTTAGTTCCTGGAAGTTCTGTGGTGTCTGGTTGGTTGATATTGTTGTTCTTCCTATGGGGTTGCAAACCCCTTTAGCTCCTTCTGTCCTTTCTTTAACTCCTCCATGCTCAGTCCAATGATTGGCTGCGAGCATCCGCCTCTGTATTTGTAAAGCTCTGGCAGGGCCTCTCAGAAGACAGCTATATCAAGATCCTTTCAGCAAGCATTTCTTGGCATCCACAATAGTGTTGGGGTTTGGTGACTGTGTATGGGATGAATCCCCAAGTGAGATAGTCTCTGGATGGCCTTTCCTTCATTCTCTGCTCTACATTTTGTCTCCAATTTGCTCCCATGGGTATTTTTCCCCTTTCTAAGAAGGCCCCAAGCACCCACACTTTGGTTTTTCTTCTTCTTGAACTTCATGAGGTCTGTGAATTGTATCTTGGGTATTCCAAGCTTTGGTCACACTTCTCAGTGAGTACATACCATGTTTGTTCTTTTGTGATTGGGTTACCTCACTCAGGATGATATTTTCTAGTTCCATCCATTTGCCTAAGAATTTAATGAATTAATCATTTTTAATAGCTGAGTAGTATTCCATTGGGTAAATGTACCACATTTTCTGTATCCAGTCCTCTGTTGAAGGACATCCGGGTTCTGTCCAGCTTCTGTTAATTAAGGCTGTTATTAACATAGTGGAGCATGTAATCTTGTTATATGTTGGAGAAGCATTCAGGTATATGCCCAGGAGTGGTATATCTGGGTCCTCTGGTAACACTATGTCCAATTTTCTGAGTAACCGCCAGACTGAATTCCAGAATGGTTGTTCCATCTGCAATCCCACCAACAATGGAGGAGAGTTCCTCTTTCTCCACATCCCCCCCCAGCATCTGCTGTTAAGTGAGTTTTTGATCTTAGCCATTCTGACTGGTGTGAAGTGGAATCTCTTTTGACCAGTATGAAGTGTCCTTCTTTATCTTTTTTCATAACTTTTGGTTGCAAGTTGCTTTTATTCGGTATTAGGATGGCTACTCCAGCTTGTTTCTTGGGACCATTTGCTTGGAAAATTGTTTTCCAACCTTTCATTCTGAGGTAGTGTCGTCTTTGTCACTGAGGTACATTTCCTGTATGCAGCAAAATTCTGGGTCCCATTTATGTATCCAGTTTGTTAGTCTGTGTCTTTTTATTGGGGAATTGAGTCAATTGATGTTAAGATATATTAAGGAAAAGTGATTGTTGCTTCCTGTTATTTTTGTTTTTAGAGGTGGAATTATGTATGTGTGCCTATCTTCTCTTGGGTTTGTTGAAAGATTACTTTCTTGCTTATTCTAGTGTGTTGTTCCCCTCCTTGTGTTGGTGTTTTCCATTTATTATCCTTTGTAGGGCTGGATTTGTGGAAAGATATTGTGTAAATTTGGTTTTATCATGGAGTATCTTTTCTCGGTCTATAGTAATTGAGATCTGCCCAGGATCTTCTAGCTTTAATAGTTTCTGGTGAGAAGTCTGGTGTAATTCTGATAGATCTGCCTTTATATGTTACTTGAAATTTTTCTTATTGCTTTTACTATTCTTTCTTTGTTTAGTGCATTTGTTGTTTTGATTATTATGTGACAGGAGGAATTTCTTTTCTGGTCTAGTCTATTTGGAGTTCTGTAGGCTTCTTGTATGTTCATGGGCAAGTTATCCCACCTAAGTTCATACCTTATCTTTTCTATTTGAAAGTGAATAACAAGAAAAAAATCAAATAAACCTTTAAAATGTAGGATTATTTTATATTCAAGTTGTGTGTCTCTCTCTTTGTAAAGGGGGGTCTGCATGTTTCATATTTACTCGAACAATCTGAAGACAACATTAAAAGGTGTCCACGTAACAGCACTATGCACTGTACTAATATATCTATAAACTACACATAATCTCATCAACACAAAACAAAAATACATGCAGGAAGAGTCTCGAGTTTTCACATTACCTTGTCCTTTCAAGTAAGCTTAAAAATATATTTTTTATTTTCTCACTTTTTCCTTTTCTTTAATAAACAATGGATCATAAGTGATAATCTTTCACCAAAATGTATAATGTATTTCTTTGGTGTGCTTTGATCTCTTCCAGCAAAAGATAAGGATCTCTAAAAATAAATTAATTAAAAACTGTACACGGGCAGTTGTGGTGCACACCTTCAATCCCAGCACTTGGGAGGCAGAGGCAGGCGGATTTCTGAGTTTGAGGCCAGCCTGGTCTACACAGTGAGTTCCAGAACAGTCAGGGCTACACAGAGAAACCCTGTCTTGAAAAAAAAAAACCCAAAAAAAACTGTACAAATAAAAGTATTCACAGGCAAGTTATTAACAAGGGCAAGACTACATTAACCACTTCCAGCACACAAAACAAATTTCTACAAATCATGGGGGAGAGGGTGTCTTCAGGGTCTCTGAGAATAAATTAGTACCTTTAGCTTATGTATATGGTGTTTCTGATGGGCTACAGTTTGCACAGGAGATGTGTTGTGCCAACTGGACATAAACTAAGAGTTATTGTCCTAGGTCCTTAACCCTTTGCACCCTGGCTTGACAGCTCTGGCAAAGTCACACAATCATCAGCGTATGGTGGTTAACTATAAACCTTTTAAAAATTTTAACATGTATAGCAACAACTCCTCTTGTAAAGTAAACCATGCACTTTACACTGTCATTACAAATGGAAGAAGATTCAGTCCTTGTGGCACACATGAAAGAAAATGCACTGAAAATAAAGACCTTTTTTTTTTTAAAAAAAGTCGATACAGTAGTATAAAAGAGGAATTGGCCTGTTTTATTCAAGTTCTTTTAAAATGGATAGGATGAAATCCTAACACTTCTTCAGACATCACTGTGCATGTTGGTATCCCAAAGAACTTATCATCAAAACCATAACTCCTTATCACCCAACAAATTTGGATATAGCCAGGAAGCAGCATCTGAAATTCCCGATTTAAAATCAAAACAAAACAACCCAGCAGAGGAAAGAGAAAGCACTTGAATTACTTCTGGTTTATAAAGGATCATAGTTTCCCAGTCGACTGTCCTAGTAGCTTCTCTCTGTGTCTGCTTGGACAATCACAGTAGCATGATATATGGAGCTGTATTAAGGTGGCTGCACTTGGCTTGACTCTTGGTTTTATTTATTTATTTATTTGTCTATTTATTTATTTATTTACTTTAATCACACAAGATACTGAAGAAACAATCCTGTACAAAAGTATCATGTTGCACTGAGGGTGATAATAAAAGCAGAGAAATTAAAATTATATATAATAGAAATCAAAATTTCCTTTGTTTGTTATACAAAGACTTTTGGATACAGGCACAGTCCAGGATCTGTTGTCAATGCAGCAAGTGTGTATTTTACAATCAAGAGGCCTTTTCAGAATTAAGTCTCTACCAGAAGGTTCAAAAGCAGCCCTCATTGTGGTGTCAAAGGCATCTAAGCTACGAAGACAATCGACTGGGAAACTGTGATCCTTTATAAACCAGAAGTAATTCAAGTGCTTTCTCTTTCCTCTGCTGGGTTGTTTTGTTTTGATTTTAAATCGGGAATTTCAGATGCTGCCTCCTGGCTATATCCAAATTTGTTGGGTGATAAGGAGTTATGGTTTTTTTTTAATTATTTATTTTATTTTATTTTTTTTTAATTTACATTCCAAATCATTTCCCCTTTCCCGTTTCCTCCCTCCCTGAAAGTCCCATAAGCCCCCTTCCCTCCCTCTTTTTTCCATTCAACCCCCTCTCGTTACTCTGTCCTGGCATTCCCCTACATCCAGTCTTTTCAGGACCAGGGGTCTCTCCTTCCATCTTCTTAGAAATCTATTGTTATGCGGATTGTGTCTAGGGTATTCCGAGATTCTGGGTCAATATCCCCTTATCAGTTACTGCATACCATGTATGTTCTTTTGTGATTGGGTTACCTCACTAAGGATGATATTTTCAAGATCTGACCATTTGCCTAGGAATTTCGTGAATTCATTGTTTTAGGAGTTATGGTTTTGATGATAAGTTCTTTGGGATGCCAACATGCACAGTGATGTCTGAGGTGTGAAAGGCACTCTGGGACATGGGGAGAGCCTGGATGTTGTGTTAAGTTCTGACTTAATATTCTTTTTTCCACGTTTAATACACACACACACACACACACATGCACACACATGCACACACATGCACACACATGCACACACAAGCACATTCAAGCTCACTCAAGCTCTGACTCTCTCTCTCTCTTTCTCTCTCTCTCTCTCTCTCTCTCTCTCTCTCTCTCTCTCTCTCTCTCACACACACACACACACACAAACATTGTATTGGCAGTGTATATCTCAATTTCTCCACCCTTTTCCCTTGATGGAATCTGTTCCCCCAGCAATGTACAGCCCAACTTGGTTGTTTTTTATTTGCTATTATTTTTCCCTTCCAGTGCTAGAGATTGAACTTAACCCAGGGCCTCATGCATGCTAGGCAAGGGCTCTACCACTGAGCTACATCCCTGGACCAGTTTTATTTTGTGGTTGTGTTTATTTTAGGAGAAAGAGGAAAGGAAAAAAAACAACCCAAAAACAACAACAAAAACCTCACAACCAAATATCTTAATTAAATCAATTAAATGTACAAGCACCATAGGGTTTCATACTGAATAAATAGGGCTAATTAGACCCAGTGGCAAGTCTGAGTCACCAGTTTGTCTCAGGCGCAGCATTGTTCCAGGTTAGGACATGGTCCAAGGACTCCCACTTACTACCTCACTTATTAATAATAATTATAATGTATCATCCACATGACTTCAGGGTTCCCATACATTTCCTCATCTTCAGATTCAGAGGTAGTTCCATTGCTGGAATGTGTGTGGAGATGGCTGGGCCTTGCTGGCCTGGCAAACATACCACTCATTGAGGTAGTGTTAGATATAAGCCTCCAAACTGTAAACATATTGAAAGAAAAATATACAGAAATACTCCATGGATTGGGGTAGGGCTGATTAATCACAGGCAGCTAAACAAACACGGTCAAGTAAGATTATAGCAAACCAAAAACATGCCACACAGTGAAGTAGGGAATCAATCCAATGAAGAAAAGGGAGAAAATATTTGGAAATATTAATGTTAAAAGAAACAATGTTAAAATCTATCCCTAGTGCTGATTTGAGGGTGTGTCCTTTATCTAACCGACATGTGTATGTCTTTTGATAAATATCTGTTAAGGTACTTTGCACATACTTAATATTTTTTATTTTTTTGCATTCCCCTACACTGCTGCATTGAGTCTTTCCAGGACCAGGGACCTCTCCTTCCTTCTTCATGGGACTCAATTGATATGTGAATTGTGTCTTGGGTATTCCTAGCTTCTGGGCTAATATCCACTTATCAGTGACTGCATACCATGTGTGTTCTTTTGTGATTGGTTTACCTCACTTAGGATGATATTTTCCAGTTCCAACCATTTGCATAAGAATTTCAAGAATTCAGCAGTGTAGGAGAATACCAGGACAGAGAAGCAGGAGGGGGTTGACTGGGGAACAGGGGGAGGGAAGAAGGCTTATGGGACTTTCGGAGAGGAGGGAACCAGGAAAAGGGAAATTGTTTGGAATGTAAATAAAGAATATAGAAAATTAAAAAAGAAGAATTTTATGAATTCATTGTTTTTAATTGCTGAGTAGTATTCCATTGTGAAAATATATCATATTTTCTGTATCCATTCCTCCGTTGAGGGACATCTGGGTTCTTTCCAGCTTCTGTCTATTATAAATAAGCTTTATTATAAATAAGGCTTCTATGAACAAAGTGGAGCATGTGTCCTTATTGCTTGCCGGGGAGGCCTCTGAGTATATGCCCAGGAAGTATAACAGGGTCCTCCAGAAGTGTCATGCCCAGTTTTCTGAGGAACCGCCAGACTGATTTTCAGAGTGGTTGTACCAGCTTGCAGTCCCACCACCAGTGGAGAAGTGTTCCTCTTTCTCCACATCTTTGCCAACGCCTGCTGTCTCCTGAGTTTTTGATCTTAGCCATTCTGACTGGTGTGAGGTGAAATCTCATGGTTGTTTTGATTTGCATTTCCCTAATGACTAAGGATGTTGAACATTTCTTTAGGTGCTTCTCAGCCATTTGATATTCTTCAGGTGAAAATTCTTTGTTTAGCTCTGTACCCCATTTTTTAATAGGGTTATTTGGCTATCTGGAGTCTAACTTCTTGAGTTCTTTGTATATATTGGATTTTAGCCCTCTGTTGGATGTAGGGTTGCTAAAGATCTTTTCCCAATTTGTTGGTTGCCGTTTTGTCCGATTGACAATGTCCTTTGCATTACAGAAACTTTGTAATTTTATGAGGTCCCATTTGTCAATTCTTGATCTTAGAGCATAAGCTATTCATGATCTGTTCAGGAAAGTTTCCCCTGTGCCCAAGTGCTCAAGGGTCTTCCCCAGTTTCTTTTCTATTAGTTTCAGTGTGTCTGGTTTTATGTGGAGGTCCTTGATCCACTTGGAGTTGAGCTTAGTACAAGGAGATTATAATGGATTGATTTGCATTCTTCTGCATGCTGACCTCCAGTTGAACCAGCACCATTTGTTGAAAAGGCTATCTTTTTTCCACTGGATGGTTTTAGCTCCTTTGTCAAAGATCAAATGACCATAGTTGTGTGGGTTCATTTCTGGTTGTTCAATTCTATTCCCTTGATCTACATGCCTGGCACTGTACCAATATCATGCAGTTTTTAACACTATTGCTCTGTAGTAATGCTTGAGGTCCGGGATACTGATTCCCCCAGAAATTCTTTTACTCTTGAGAATAGTTTTAGCTATCCTGGGTTTTCTCTTATTCCAGATGAATTTTTGAATTACTCTTTCAAACTCTATGAAGAATTGAGTTGGGATTTTGATGGGGATTGCATTGATTCTGTATATTGCTTTTGGTAAGATGCTCATTTTTACTATATTAATCCTGCCAATCCATGAGCATGGCAGATTTTTCCATCTTCTGAGGTCTTCTTCGATTTCCTACTTCAGAGACTTGAAGTTCTTGTCATACAGATCTTTCACTTGTTTGGTTAGAGTCAAACCAAGATACTTTATATTATTTGTGGCTATCGTGAAGGGTGTCATTTCTCTAATTTCTTTCTCAGCCTGCTTATCCTTTGAGTATAGGAAGGCTACTGATTTGCTTGAGTTGACTTTATATCCGGTCACTTTGCTGAAGTTGTTTATCAGCTGTAGGAGTTCTCTGGTGGAGTTCTTTGGGTCGCTTAAGTATACTATCATATCATCTGCAAATAGTGATAGTTTGACTTCTTCCTTTCCAATTTGTATCCCTTTGACCTCCATTTGTTATCTAAGTGCTCTAGGTAGAACTTCAAGTACTATATTGAAAAGATATGGAGAGAGAGGGCAGCTTTGTCTAGTCCCTGATTTTAGTGGGATTGCTTCAAGTTTCTCTCCATTTAGATTGATGTTGCCTACCGGTTTGCTGTATATTGCTTTTACTATATTTGAATATGGGCCTTGAATTCCTGATCTTTCCAAGACATTTTACATGAAATAATGCTGAATTTTGTCAAATGCTTTTCAACATCTAATGAAATGACCATATGATTTTTTCTTTGAGATTGTTCATGTAGTGGATTACATTGATGGATTTTGGTATATTGAACCACCTCTGGGATGAAGCCTACTTGATAGTGGTGAATGATCATTTTGATGTGTTCTTTGATTCCATTGGCAAGAATTTTATTGAGTATTTTTGCTTCTATATTCATAAGGGAAATTGGTTTGAAGTTCTCTTACTTTGTTGGGTCTTTGTGTGGTTTTAGTATCAGCGTAATTGTGGCTTCATAGAACGAGTTGGGTTGTGTTCCTTCTGTTTCTATTTTGTGGAATTGTTTGAAGAGTACTGGTGTTAGGTCTTCTTTGAAGGTCTGATAGAATTCTGCACTAAACCATCTGGTCCTATGCTTTTTTTGGTTGGAAGACATCAATGACCACTTCTGTTTCTTTAGGGGTTATGGAACTGTTTTGATGGTCTATTTGATCCTGATTTAATTTTGGTATTTGGTATCTGTCTAGGAAATTGTCCATTTCCTCCAGATTTTCCAGTCGTGTTGAGTATAGGCTTTTGTAGTAGGATCTGATGAGTTTTTGAATTTCCTCAGTTTCTGTTGTTATCTCTTCCTTTTCATTTCTGATTTTGTTAATTTGGATACTGTGTCTGTTCCCTCTCTCTAGTTTAGCTAAGGGTTTATCTATCTTGTTGATTTTCTCAAAGAACCAGCTCCTGGTTTGGTGATTCTTTGTATGGTTCTATTTGTTTCTACTTGATTGATTTCAGTCCTTAGTTTGATGATTTCCTGCCTTCTACTCTTTTTGAGTGTATTAGCTTCCTTTTGTTCCAGGGCTTTCAGGTGTGCCACTAAGCTGCTAGTGTATTCTCTCTCCAGTTTCTTTTTGGAGGCACTCAGGGCTATGAGTTTTCCTCTTAGCACTGCTTTCATTGTGTCCCCTAATTTAGGGTATGTTGTGCCTTCATTTTCATTAAATTCTAAAAAGTCTTTGATTTCTTTCTTATTTCTTCCTTGACCAAGTTATCATTGAGTAGAGCATTGTTCAGCTTCCATGTTTATGTGGACTTTCTGTTGTTTTTGTTGCTATTGAAGACCACCCTTACTCCACAGTGATCTGATAGGAGGCGTGGCATTTGTTCGATCTTCTTATATCTATTGAGGTCTGTTTTGTGACCAATTATATGGTCGATTTTGGAGAAGGTACCCTGAGGTGCTGAGAAGAAGGTATATTCTTTTGCTTTAGAATGAAATGCTCTCTCTATATATCTGTTAGTTCCATTTGATCCAAGGATTCAATTAGTTTTACTGTGTCCCTGTTTAGTTTCTGTTTTCCATTGTGGAGAGTGGAGTGTTGAAGTCACCCACAATTATTGGGTGAGGTGCAATGTGTGCTTTGAGCTTTAGTAAAGTTTCTTTTACAAATGAGGGTACCCTTGCATTTGGAGTGTAGATGTTCAGAATTGGGAGTTCTTATTTTTCCTTTGACCAGTATGAATTGTCCTTTGGAGTCTTTTTTGATTACTTTAGGTTGAAAGTCAATTTTATCCGATATTAGAATGGCTACTCCAGCTTGTTTCCTGGGACCATTTGCTTGTAAAATTGTTTTCCAGCCTTTTACTCTGAGGTAGTGTTTGTCTTTGACACTGAGGTGCATTTCCTGTAAGCAGCAAAATGTTGGGTCCTGTTTACATATCCAGTCTGTTAGTCTATATTTCTTTTTATTGGGGAATTGAGTCCATTGATGTTAAGAGATAAGGAATAGAGATTATTGCTTCCTGTTATTTTTGATGTTATTTTTATGTTTGAGTGGTTATCTTCTTTTGGATTTGATGAAAGAAGGTTTCTATCTTGTTTTTCCAGGGTTTAGTTTCCCTCCTTTATTGGTGATTTCCACCTATTATCCTTTGCAGGGCTGGGTTTGTGGAAAGATACTGTGTAAATTTGGTTTTACCATGGAATATCTTGGTTTCTCCATCTATGGTGATTGAGAGTTTTGCTGGGTATAGTAGTCTGGGCTTGCACTTGTGTTCTCTTTGGGTCTGTATAAGATCTGCCTAGGTTCTTGTAGCTTTCATCATCTCTGGTGAGAAGTCTGGTGTAATTCTGATAGGTCTTCCTTCATGTTACTTGGCCTTTTTCTCTTACTGCTTTTAATATTCTTTCTTTGTTTAGTACATTTGGTGTTTTGATTATTATGTGATGGGAGGTATTTCTGTCCTGGTCCAGTCTGTTTGGACTTCTGTAGGCTTCTTGTATGTTCATGGGCATCTCTCTCTTTAGGTTAGGGTAGCTTTATTCCATAATTTTGTTAAAGGTATTTACTGGCCCTTTTAATTTGTAAATCTTCACTCTCATCTATACTTATAATCCTTAGGTTTGGTCTCTCATTGTGTCCTGGATTTCCTGGATGTTTTGGGTTATAAGCTTTTTTCATTTTGCATTTTCTTTGACTGTTGAGTCAATGCTTTCTATGGTATCTTTGGCATCTGAGATTCTTTCTTCTTTCTCTTGTATTCTATTGTTGATGTTTGCATCTTTGACCCCTGTTTTCTTCCCCAGGTTTTCTATCTCTAAAGTTGTCTCCCTTTGTGATTTCTTAGTTCTTTCTACTTCTTTTTTTAGATCCTGGATGCTTTTCTCAGTTCCTTCACTTGTTTGTTTGTATTTTCCTGAAATTCTTTAAGATATTTTTGTTTCCTCTTTCAGAACGTCTGCCTGTTGAGCTAAGTTCTTCTGTGTTTCTTTAAGTTATATTTGTGTTTCCTCTTTATGGGCTTCTATCTGTTGACCCCTATTCTCCTGAATTTCTTTAAGCATTTTTTGTGTTTCCTTTGTAAGGGCTTCTACCTGTTGATTCATATTCTCTTGTACTTCTAAAAATCTTGAAATCCTGTAATAGCATCATGAGATGTTATTTTAAATCCAAATCTTGCCTTTCTGGTGTGTTGAGGTATCCAGGACTTGCTGTTGTCAGAGGGTTGGGTTCGGATGGTGCCATATTGCCCTTATTTCTGTTAGTAATGGTCCTACGTTTGCTTTTTGATATCTGGTTATCTCTGGTGTTAGTTGTTCCTGCTGTCAATGGCTGGTGCTTGAACCTCCTGTGAGCCTACAAGGCTATTTCAGCACCCCTGAATACCGGGTTTCCCCTGGCCAGATTGCTGAGGGGCTTATCTGCTCCTTGGTGCTGTTGGAGGCCTGGTGTTCCTTGCCCCAAGCAAAGTTATACTCGAGATATCTCTGTGTACCTGATTGTCCCTTCTGGTCCTTCACAGAAGCAGAGATTGTGGAAGCTGTGGGCCCCCCTCCAAGGGCAGGTCACTCTGCAGGGCAAATGTCCCACGGCAGGGCTGGCACACAGACGATCACAGAGCTGCCCAGCTCTTGGGCACAGGCTGAACCCTAGAGGGCTGTGGCCCAAGCAATGTTATAGTTGGGATATCTTTGTGTACCTGGTTGTCCCTGTCTGGTCTTTCACCGGACCTGAATCTCAACCATTTTATCCATTCATGAAACTGTGATACAAAATGAATCCTTGAAAGATGGGGGCCACTTCTCCAAGGGGGAGGACAGTGAAGAGGGTAGTTAGAACAAAGTTTCTTGTGATTTGTTTGAGGTAGAAAGTTTGTATGTCTGCCTGAGATATTGTTCTTTAAGTGTTGAGTACCAAAAGTTAAAGTCAGACCATATTTGCTTCTGGGACAGAGATTTGGTAAGAAAGGAGTCTAAATTAATGTGTTCCCCCAGACCACACAAATGAAGGAAACTGAGTACAATAAATGAGATCAGAAATGAGCATGGGGGCATCTGTATCCTAGGTTTAGTTCAGGAAAAATGAGTCTGACAGTGTCTCATTATGTCTCTGCTCTTTTTTTCTGTTTTGTGTGTTTGTGTGTTGTGTGCACATATGTGCATGCATGTTTGCATCAGTGTGAGTGAGTGTATCTGTGGTTGCAGACCTTACCCTCTGAGTCATCTTTCTAGCCCTCAGAATTTTTGATTTCTTAACTTTTAGTTTGTGTGTATTTTTATATTTATTTCCATGGATAGATTTATTTCAACTATAAATCTATCTAATCTATCATATTTTTAAGGCAGGGTCTTAATTGTAGCCCAGCGCGGCCTAGAACTTACTATGTAGACCAGGCTATTCTCAAATTTATAGATGTCTTCTTGCCCTTGTCTCGAAAATACTAGGATTTAGGGGATGAGAAATTATGCATGGATACTCTTTCTTTGAAAAGTATGTTTTGATAATTTATACTTAAAATCATTATTGACAGAGTTAGATATAAGTATCAAAGTTATAAATATTTCAGAAATATTTTCCAGTTTTTATCCCTTTCTGTGTTCCATTTTTATGCATATTAGTTATACTTATTTTAAAAGCTCCAGTATATTTTCTCGAGTTTTCAAAATACTTCTTTTTTTGAATAAAAAAAAAATCTTAGGCCCATTTACAAATGACACTGTATTACCACTTTTTGTGTAATACAGACATAAAAGAGAATGCCCAACCTGCTTCCTCCAGTATTAGAGAAAACATCACGTACCAGGAAGCACTGATGATAAATTGTGTGCTTCACATTCTCCATGTCGATTGGATTCTGTCAGACTGACTACATGGGAAAACATTGATTTCTGTATAGCTTGATGATAATCTAAGAGAAGGAAATGTCCAAACATTACTAATGTTTAAATTTACAAATTATGGTCACATCTCTTATGAGAAGAAGGTTAATTTTCATTTATTTTAATTGTTAGATTTTAGATTTTTGAGATTAGATTCATAGTGTCCAATGCTAAAGTCAGTTTTGAGAAACAAAGTTTAATAAATACCCCAAGAGCCAGGAGACAAAGGTCTGTGAGGAAAAAAGATCACATTGTGGAGCCTGTTGGGAGACAGTGACATTGGCAGTGAGAATAGCTGTTCCTGAAGTGTGCAAAACCCAAAAAGCACATCTGAGAATCATGGTGAAAAGGACACATAGGACACTCCCTCTTCTGGTGCATTGACGATATCCAGTGAAAACCTGACAGAACTATGATATTCACAGCCAAATAGAGGCAGAGAAACAGGACTTGGTTAAGGAGAACAAGTCTGTTCCACAAGGGTTCTTCCCAGTCACTCAATACACACAGTGCTCCTGACAGTTCTGCTATAGCTCTAGAGCCTGGGAAGAGGGAGTCAAACAGGCCCAGCTGGCTGGTCATCTCCTTGTGTCTAAATTCAGGTTCTGCAAACCCAGATGGAAGAGGAGAATGAAAGACTGTCTAAGCCACCCTGTAGTATAAGCCTGGAGAGTTAGCCGGCAGTCAATTGAACACCCACCAGAAAACAGCTTCATCACTGCATACAGATCAGAGGTCTCTGGTGGCAGATCTTTTATGTATGTATGTATGTATGTATGTATGTATGTATGTATGTATGTATGCATTTATTTATTTATTGTTTTGCTTCTCTTTCTATCTCAAGAATACATCTATGAACAATTTTTTCACTTGATTTAAGTCATTCCATTTTATTATTCATATAACATTTTAAGACATATTGTTTACTTTTTAACTGTTAGTGTTTACATGGGCATCTACATGTAGGGTGGTGCACATGGGTCTGGTTCCAATTCAGGCCAGAAGAGGATACAGAATTCCCAAGAGCTAAAAGGTCACTTCAGGGACTGTGGTGACTTCCAACATGTTCTGGACTAGTTTCATCAGCAATGTCAAGTGTCACAGGAGGGGAAAAGTGTGTGTGCATGAAACACTTAACTCCAACAACAGCCATCAGAGTCACACACTGTAGTCATCAAGGACTCAGTTCTTCCTCCCACAGTAAAGTTTCTGTAGTGCAGACTTCATTTCTTTGTTCCTCAGACAATAGACAACTGGATTCAAGGAAGGTGTGACTACAGAGTAGAAAATAGATGCCAGGCGACCCAGAGTCGGGGAGTACCGAGAGGCAGGCCTCAGGTACACAAAGCTTCCAGTTCCATAAAACAAGAGGACCGTTGTCAGGTGAGAGGAGCAGGTAGAAAAGGCTTTCCACCTGCCATCCACTGAGGGGATGCGAAGAACTGTGGTCACAATGCCAACATAGGAGAGCACTGTGAGGGCGAAGGCGCTCATGACAATGCAGCTGATGACAGCAAATCCCACCTCCTCACTGAGATGATAGTCAGTGCAGGAGAGTCTCATGATGGGAGGCATGTCACAGAAGAAGTGTTCAACAACATTGGGTCCACAGTAGGGGAGGGAGAAGGTGTTGAATGTATGGAAGACTGAGTAGCAGGCCCCACCCACCCAGGCAGTGACCACCAATGCAGAACAATATTTCTGGCTCATGATGGTTCCATAGAGCAGTGGTCTGAGGATGGCCAGGCAACGGTCATAAGCCATGGTTGTGAGCCGAAAGCATTCAGTAGATGCAAATGTAAAAATAATATAAAGCTGTGCTACACACTTGAGATAGGAGATGACCCCTGAGCCTGTGAAGGATATAACCACTGCCTTGGGGATGGTGGCTGAGGTGTAGCTCATGTCCAGGAAAGACAAATTTTTCAGGAAGAAGTACATGGGAGAGTGGAGCCGACTGTCTCTCATCACAGCTGTGATGATGGAGAGGTTCCCCAGGAGGCCAAATGAGTAAATGAGCAAGAAAAATGGGATGACCACCAATCTCAACTGTGGGACATCTGAGAAGGCCCTGAGGATGAAGTGAGTCATTGTCGTGTGATTGGACATGTCTGCTCAAACTGTGTTCAGATGCAGTGCCACACACAGCTGAGGGAGGCAACAAGCAAGCTCATAGCATGTATATGCAGATCCATGTTGACCATGGAGACATGGCTTTTATCAGAAAACTAAGATGATGAAGCAGCCTTATCTAAATGGCGTTTTGATGAATTAATTAATGGGAGGGGCACTGGATTAGGGAGGAGCAGGAGGGGTGAAAGTGAATAGAGGGAGGAAGAGAGAGGGAAGAACAAGAGAGAGAAAGGAGAAGAGGAGGGGGAGGAGAGAGTGGAGTGCGGAGCAGGAAGGGGAAAGAGGAGACTTAGTAAAAGTTCTCTTGCTCTTATGTTTTGCATGGCCTTGAGGGTGAGAAACAGTGCCATTTATTCACTTAATTTTTTTTATAGTTATGTGTGTATATATGTATGTAGTTGTGTCTCTGCTTATCAATATCTATATATCTATATAAATGCATTCTCTTTCTCTGTCTGTCTGTCTGTCTATCTGTCTGTCCGTCTGTCTGTCTATCTATTTGTATCTTTATCTAGATCTTAGGTTTCTAAATATAACAGTTAAGTCTGAGTCAAAGAGCTCAAATCTTGCCACCAAATATTATTATGCCTTATATTTAAGGTATTTCTATGTGCTAGAGAGAGTTTAGTGCACTGCCCAAGTTCAATCAGAGTAGTGGTGTGTTCCTCTCAGGGTGGACCCCACTTGGAGTTGTCTACGATTGCCTTGTCTGAGTTCTTCCTTGTCATCTTGTCTCCTGCGATGCCCTGACTCCTGCTATTCAGACACCTAGGCTATGTTCTCATTCTGTTGCCACCTCAGCTTTCCAAGCAGACACACTGCTTTCTCCTTCATGCTTCCAACCATCTCCACAAGGACTGAATTTCCATCCAATCTTGAGGATCTCTCTGTACAACCCACCACCAGCTACCCAGTGACCCCAGCCCTCAGGAATCCATGTCTAACATGGATGTGAAACTTCCTTCCTCAGCAGAATCATCTGAGGACCTGACAGTTTCTAACAGCCGCTCGTGTGTTGTACCAGTTTAATAAATTTGTTTGATCGTCCTCTGTCAATTTTGTTTTTTGGAGACCAGTTTCACCCAGCAGAGTCAGTCCCAGCCCTACTTGGTGTGTGACATACACAGGAGGCGGTGTCCTTCCTCTGCTGCCTTGAACCAGCAACTCATGATCCTGCAATCTCAGATGGCTAACCACTGACATCTGTGAGTACAGTTGAGAAGATGGCTTAAGATAAAGTCTTACTGAGTTAGTCATCGGTTTACTTGCAAAGAGTTCACTCGCTGCTCATGAATTCCTTAAACTTGCAATGCCCCTGCCTCTGCCTCAGAAGTAGCTGGGCTGACAATCTTATACCATCAAGCCATTGCCAATATTCTGAGCTACACAAGAAGACACTTGGACAACTATAGAAACAGACTATTACAGCAGTTGGTGTTCCAATCTGTAGCCAGGCCTGCTCAGCAACAGGCATGTGTCTTTTCTTCTGCCCAGTTGATGGTATATGCTATGACACACTGGTGAAATTATATTCATAGCTGTTGTGATAGAAAAATATGCTCAGCTTTTTGTACATTTGCCCCCCTCTTTTGTAGATCTTCAACTTTCCTAAAAGAAATACCACATATTTGATTCACAGTGCACACATCTCACAATTAGGAACAGAGGAGATTTTGTTTTATCTCCCTCAGCTCTCACCTGGCAGACTGATGCTCACTTTCTGTGTCCAGAGGTTGTCGATTGGTTAGAGGGACAGTAGGACCATCTGATGGGCAGTAAGGCAGCTGCCCTGGCAGGGACTTACTTGAGGTATTGATGGATGAATCTGTCTGATTCCCTTTGCATGTCTTAAATATTGTAAAACAGTTCACCTGCCAGTCTGTCTGGGAAAGGAGAGAGTGTGCTGTCTGGGGAGCTGGCTCTGGGAATTTGTTTGATTCCTGCCAGGTCCCATGGACTAAGACTTCTCAGGGTCCCTGTGGGTTACATTGGAGAACTTAAAACAGAATGTTTTCTGAGACCGCATGAAAATAATAGTTGGTATAATAAAACTATGGTTTGATTTTCAAAAACCTCAGGTTTGAGTCTCTGAGACACATTTATTTTAAGACACAAATATCTGTATACTATGGAGATCACTACCATGAAATTAAATGCCTTGAACTCCTCATTTCTTTTTTCTAGGTTCTTAAGGTGCATAGAATCATCAACCAAACCCTATGCATCATTATATTGCCTACTGTGACCTGTGACTTCAAACATTTGGTCACCTACAGCCTTGTCTTACCATACAGATGCATGGATGGCATGGTTACAATGACAAGTTTGCGAGTGTGTGCCATAAATGTTCACCTGGAGCCTACAGCTCAGTCTCTTTCACTTACAACCAAATCTGTCACATACCCTAGTGCATCTAGATTGTGGAACAGAAAGCAGAGTCCAGCACTGATGGGGCTGGGGAGAGTCAGGGGGTCTATGAATGTGAGACCAGCCCGGGCTATGCAGCAGGGTCCTGTCTAATGGCAGAGAAAGCAAAAAATAAGTGGTATATGTGTGTTTGTGTGTGTGTGTCTGTGTGTCTCTGTGTGAGTATGTATTTTAATGCCACTCCATCATTGGTGCTTTCTCTATAGAATCTACTCTGGTCCAGTTTGTTCCTGTGTTTGCCAAGGCCATTGTGGAGACATAAACACGAAAGAGAATACATGGAAATCTGAAGTGTAAAGGTCTGTGAAGTTTAGCTGTGTAAAGAAGTTCATGTAAACAAAGCTCTGATCAAGCTGTCCTTGAGCATCAGCTCAGTTCTCTTTCATATCTCCTGCAATCCATGTGCCTCCATGGAGGGCTGGAGGTCATCTTCCAAGCAGGCAGCCATAGATACCCATCTGATCGGAATGACTTTTGCATCTAGTTTCTTTGACAGACATTTTGCATGTGAGATTCATGCACATTGTCTATATATCTAACATATATCCTCATATATTTTTAAGTTTTTTTTTTATTTTTGAGAAGGACATATTCATAAATATTGAGACATATAAAGAATTCAGTCTATAGCAAGAAAATAAATTAAGTATTGGCAAAGTACTTGAACAGATATTTATCAAAAGACTAATTAGATAAATGAAAAACCCTCAAATCAGCTCTACGGATAGATTTTAACATTCTTTCTTTTAACATTAATTTTTGCAAATATTTTCTCTTTTGTTCATTGGATTGATTCCCTCCTTCACTGTGTGGGATAATTTTGGTTTGCTCTAATCTTACTTGACCATGTTTGCTTATTTGCCTGTGATTTGACCTGTGATTGATCAGCCCTAGCCCCAGACCATGGAGTATTTCTGTATATTTTCTTTAAATATTTGGCGGCTTATATTTAACACTACAATTCTTTCAGGATGATTTTTTGGATGCAGGTGAAGTTAAGTGTCTAATTTTATTTTTCTCCATGTGGATACCCTTTCTCCCAGCATTGTTTTTGAAGAGACCATTCCTATCCCATAAAATTGTTTTAGTTACAGCAGTTTTATATCATGACACAATATGATATGACACTGTTGTATTTAAACCACATAGTACTTCAACGAAAGAGCTCAGAAATGAATGTAGGCATTTAAGTGAACAGATTTCCAACACAGTGACAAGATGCTTGAAATGAAGATGGTACCTAGGGCTTGGCATATGTCAATCGAAACAAAACAAATCCTGTAAGTCTAGCATGTCTGTGTGGAGAGGTTTCTCGCATTTCAGAAAGCCCATTCAAAGAGCCCACACCTGTGAGGAGAACAGGCTGTACAGGATAAAGAGATGCCCAGTTCCAGTGTTTTCATAAGACATGTATACCTCTTGAATCCGTTTTCAGCTTATATGTAGGCAAGATGTCTTGCCTAATTTTAAAAATTATTTAAAAATTATTTAATTGTATGTGTACGTACACCATGTACATGCATAAGCATTTGAGGTGAGACGAGGCATCTGAGCCATCTTGCTAGCCCTCAGAATCCTCAACTTCTTAACTTTTAGTTTGCTGTATCTTTATATTTATTTAAATGGATAGATATAATATAGTTACATCTTTGAAGATCTAATCTATCATATTTTCTTCCATCTCTTGTATTCTATTGTTGATGTTTGCATCTATGACTCCTGATTTCTTGCCAAGGTTTTCTATCTCCAAAGTTGTCTCCCTTTGTGATTTCTTAGTTGTTTCTACTTCCTTTTTTAGTTCCTGGATGGATTTGCTGAGATCCTTCACTTGTTTGTTTGTATTTTCCTGTATTTCTTTAAGGTATTTTTGCATTACCTCTTTCAGGATTTCTTCCTGATGACCCACGTTCTCCTGCATTTCTCTGAGCGATTTTTGTGTTTCCTCCTCATGGGATTCCATCTGTTGGTCCATCGTCTCCTGCATTTCTTTAAGCAGTTCTCGTGTTTCCTTTGTAAGGGCATCTAACCGTTGATTCATTTCTTTAAGCAATTTTTGTGTTGCCTCCTTATGGGCATCCATCTGTTGACCCATATTCTTCTGCATTTCTTTATACAAATTTTGTGATTCCTTTGTGAGTGCATCTACCCGTTGATTCATCTCGTTAAGCGATTTTTGTGTTGTCTCCTTGTGCGCCTCCATCTTTTGATCCATGTTCTCCTGCATTTCTCTAAGCGATTTTTGTGTTTCCTTTGTAAGGGCTTCTAACCGTTGATTCATGGTCTCCTGTAACTCTTTATGAGATTTATTTGTGTCCTTCTTGTGATCCTCTAATAGGATCATGAGAAGTGATTTTAAATCCAGATCTTGTCTTTCGGGTGTGGTGGGGTATCCAGGACTTGCTGCTGTTGGAGAGTTGGGTTCGGATGGTCCCACATTACTTTGATTTCTGTTAGTAACATTCCTACGTTTGCCTTTTGCCATCTGGATACCTCTGGTGTTAGTTGGTCTTGCTGCCACTGGCTGTTGGTTGGACCTCCTGTGAACCTGCAAAGCTATTTCTGCCCCCCCTGGATTACCAGGATTCCCCTGGCACCGATTTCTGGGGCCTGCCTGCTCCTGAGTGACTTTGGAGCCCTAATGTGCCTTGCCCCAAGTGATCTTATATTGGGGAGGCCTTGCACATCTAAAGGCTCAGCCTAGTGGATTCCTGGAGCAGAGGTCGCCAAAGGGAGGCTGGTAGGCTCCTGCCCTGTGCAGGGGTGTGTGATCTCTCCTGGGGGGGGGAGGGGGCGTCCCTCTGCCAGGCAGAAGTCCCACAGCAGAGCTGGCGCGCTGGTTACTGCAGATCAGCCCAGCACCTGGGAGCAGGTTACACACAAGCTGCCTGAGACCGAAGCGATATTATGTCTGTCTGTCTCTGAGCCTGGCGGTCCCAACTACCTGGCCACTGGAGCAAAGATGGCGGAGGGCACTCTCTGTGGAGCCGCTCACCCTGTAGACGCGATGGCCCGCCGATCTGGCACCCAGACGACCACAGCGCCGACCCGTTCTCGGGCACAGATGGAAGCCCCAACAGGCCGTGTCCCAAGTGATGTTATACTGGGGATAGGGAGCTTGGGGTACCTGTCTCTTCAGCGCAGTCTGTGGGAACAGAGGTCGCGGAAGGAAAGCTGGTAGGCTCCCGCCCAGTGGGGGGTCCCTCTGCCAGGCAGAAGTCCCACAGCAGAGCTGGCGCGCTGGTCACTGCAGATCAGCCCCGCACCTGGGAGCCGCACACACACAAGCCGCCCGAGACCCAAGCGACATTATCATCTATCATATTTTTAAGGCAGGATCTTAAGTTGTAGCCCAGGGTGGCCTAGAACTTACTTATGTAGACCAGGCTAATCTCAAATTTATAGATGTCTTCTTGCCCTTGCCTCTAAAGTGCTAGGATTTAGCAGATAAGCAATTATGCATGGTTACTTTATCTTTGAAAAGTATATTTTGATAACTTATACTCAAAATCATTATTGACAGAATTAAATTTACCTATCTAATTCATAAATGTTTCAGATTATTTTCAGTTTTTTCCCTTCTGTCTTCCATTTTTTGTATATCAATTATAATTCTTTTAAAATCTCCAGTATACATTCTTGAATTTTCAAAACACTTTTTTTTAAAAAATAAAGTTCTCTGAAAGGGAACATCTAGGAGAACACAGGGCATAAGATTAGTGGAGCAGCTGGGACAGAGGTCTTCAGGTTGCCATTTGCACCAGGGATCCAGGCAGTGCTCAGACACTGACAGAAGAGAGCTGGTCTCCCAGTAGTAAGGACTGGTATAGAAGCAAGCGAAGAATTACAAATTAAAGGGCCAGTAAATATCTTCAACAAAATTATAGAAGAAAACTTCCCTAACCTAATTAAAGAAATGCCCATGAACATACAAGAAGCCTTCAGAACTCTAAACAGACTGGACCAGAACAGAGAGTCCTCCCGTCACATAATAATCAAAACACCAAATGCACTAAACAAAGAAAGAATATTAAAAGCCGTAAGGGAAAAAGGGCAAGTAACTTATAAAGGCAGACCTATCAGAATTACACCAGACTTCTCACCAGAGACGATGAAAGCCAGAAGATCCTGGGCAGGTCTCATACAGACCCTAGGAAAACACAAATGCCAGCCCAGTCTACTATACCCAGCTGAACTCTCAATCACCATAGATGGAGAAACCAAGATACTTCATGTTAAAACCAAATTCACACAATATCTGTCCACAAATCCAACCCTACAAAGGATAACAGTCGGAAAATACCAACACAAGGAGGGAAACTACATCCTAGAAAAAGCAGGAAAGTAATCTTCCAACAAACCCAAAAGAAGATACCTATACAAACATAAAAATAACAGGAAGCAACAATCACTAATCCTTAATATCTCTTAATATCAATGGACTCAATTCTCCAATAAAAAGACATAGACTAACAAATATTTTTCATGTAAATCTTCAATTTTATCAGAAAATGTTTATAATTCCTCTTTCAATTAATTTAGCAATGTTTTTATGTCTACCATTTTATCTGCATTATTTTTCATGATTATCTTCAATTTTAATGTTTTTCTAGATATTTCTTCTATTTTATCAAAATTTTTTCAATGTAAATCTCTGATTTTATCACAAAATATTTTTAATTCCATCTTTAATTTAGGAAGGTTTTTTATATCTACCATTTTATCTGAATAATTTTCCATGAAATAGTCAATTTTAATGTGCTTCTCTATATATTTCTTGAATTTTATCAGAAATATTTTCCATGTAAATTTTCAATTTTACCTGAAAATATTTATAATTCCACCATCAATTTAGATTTATTTTTAAGCCTATCATTTTATCTGTATAATTGCCACGATAATCTTCAATTTTCACAAGGTTTTCTACATGTTTCTTTTTTTTAATTTTATATATATATATTTATTTTTTATATATTTATTTACTTTCAAAATCATTTCCCCTTTCCCGTTTCCTCCCTCCCCGAAAGTCCCATAAGCCCCCTTCCCTCCCTCTTTTCCTCATTGAACCCCCTCTCGCTTCTCTGTCCTGGCATTTCCCTACATCCAGTCTTTCCAGGACCAGGGGTTTCTCCTTCCATCTTCTTGGAAATCTATTGATATGCGTATTGTGTCTAGGGTATTCCGGGATTCTGGGCTAATATCCCTTTATCAGTGACTGCATATTATGTGTGTTCTTTTGTGATTGGGTTACCTCACTAAGGATGATATTTTCAAGTTCTGACCATTTGCCTAGGAATTTCGTGAATTCATTGTTTTTAATTGCAGAGTAGTATTCCATTGTGTAAATATACCACATCTTCTGAATCCATTCCTCCGTTGAGGGACCTCTGGGTTCTTTCCAGCTTCTGGCTATTATAAATAAGGCTGCTATGAACATAGTGGAGCATGTGTCCTTATTGCATGCTGGTAAAGTCTCTGGGTATATGCCCAGGAGTGGTATAGCCCCTCCTCCGGGACTGTCATGCCCAGTTTTCTGAGGAACCACCAGATTGCTTTCCAGAGTGGTTGTACCAGCTTGCACTTCCACCAGCAGTGGAGGAGTGTTCCTCTTTCTCCACATCCTCGCCAACAACTGCTGTCTCCTGTGTTTTTGATCTTAGCCATTCTGACTGGTGTGAGATGGAATCTCAGGGTTGTTTTGATTTGTATTTCCCTAATGACTAAGGATGATGAACATCTCTTTAGGTGCTTCTCAGCCATTAGATATTCTTCAGGTGAGAACTCTTTGTTTAGCTCTGTACCCCATTTTTTAATAGGGTTACTTGTCTCTCTGGAGTTTAACTTCCTGAGTTCTTTGTATATATTGGATATTAGCCCTCTGTCAGATGTAGGGTTGGTAAAGATCATTTCCCAGTTAGTTGAGTTAATTGGTTGCCGCTTTGTCTTTTTGACAGTGTCTTTTGCCTTGCAAAAACTTTGTAATTTAATGAGGTCCCATTTATCAATTCTTGATCTTAGAGCATAAGCTATTAGAGTTCTATTCAGGAAATTCTCCCCTGTGCCCATATGTTCAAGGTTCTTCCCTAGTTTCCTTTCTATTAGTTTCAGTGTGTCTGGTTTTATGTGGAGGTCCTTGATCCACTTGGAATTAAGCTTAGTGCAAGGAGATAAGAATGGATAAATTTGCATTCTTCTGCATGTTGACCTCCAGTTGAGCCAGCACCATTTGTTGAAAAGGCTATCTTTTTTCCACTTGACGGTTTTAGCTCCTTTGTCAAAGATCAAGTGACCATAGGAGTGTGGATTCATTTCTGGATCTTCAATTCTGTTCCATTGATCTACATGCCTGTCACTGTACAAATACCATGCAGTTTTTAACACTATTGCTCTGTAGTACAGCTTGAGGTCCGGGATACTGATTCCCCCAGAGGTTCTTTTACTCTTGAGAATAGTTTTAGCTATTCTGGGTTTTCTGTTATTCCAGATGAATTTTTGAATTGCTCTTTCTAACTCTATGAAGAATTGAGTTGGGATTTTGATGGGGATTGCATTGAATCTGTATATTGCTTTTGGCAAGATGGTCATTTTTACTATATTAATCCTGTCAATCCATGAGCATGGCAGATTTTTCCATCTTCTGAGGTCTTCTTCAATTTCTTTCTTCAGAGACTTGAAGTTCTTGTCATACAGATCTTTCACTTGTTTGGTTAGAGTCACGCCAAGATACTTTATATGGTGTGTGGCTATTGTGAAGGGTATCATTTCTCTTACTTCTTTCTCAGCCTGCTTATCCTTTGAGTATAGGAAGGCTACTAACTTGCTTGAGTTGATTTTATATCCGGCCACTTTGCTGAAGTTGTTTATCAGCTGTAGGAGTTCTCTGGTGGAGTTCTTTGGGTCTCTTAAGTATATTATCATATCGTCTGCAAATAGTGATAGTTTGACTTCTTCCTTTCCAATTTGTATCTCTTTGACCTCCTTTTGTTGTCTAATTGCTCTAGCTAGAACTTCAAGTACTATATTGAAAAGATATTGAGAGAGAGGGCAGCCTTGTCTAGTCCCTGATTTTAGTGGGATTGCTTCAAGTTTCTCTCCATTTAGATTGATGTTGGCTACCGGTTTGCTGTAAATTGCTTTTACTATGTTTAGATATGGGCCTCGAATTCTTGATCTTTTCAAGACCTTTAGCATGAAAGGATGCTGAATTTTGTCAAATGCTTTTCAGCATCTAATGAGATGACCATGTGGTTTTTTTCTTTGAGATTGTTTATATAGTGTATTACATTGATGGATTTCCTTATATTGAACCATCCCTGCATCCCTGGGATGAAGCCTACTTGATCGTGGTGAATGATCGTTTTGATGTGTTCTTGGATTCGGTTGGCAAGAATTTTATTGAGTATTTTTGCATCGATATTCATAAGAGAGATTGGACTGAGATTCTCTTTCTTTGTCGGATCTTTGTGTGCTTTTGGTATTAGCGTAATTGTGGCTTCATAGAACGAGTTGGGTAGTGTTCCTTCTGTTTCTATTTTGTGGAACAGTTTGAAGAGTATTGGTGTTAGGTCTTCTTTGAAGGTCTGATAGAATTCTGCACTAAATCCATCTGGACCTGTGCCTTTTTTTGTTTGGAAGACTTCCAATGACGACTTCTATTTCTTCAGGGGTTATAGGACGGTTTAGATGGTCTATTTGATCCTGATTTAATTTTGGTATTTGGTATCTGTCAAGGAAATTGTCCATTTCCTTGAGATTTTCTAGTTGTGTTGAATACAGGCCTTTGTAGTAGGATCTGATGTTTTTTTGAATTTCCTCAGTTTCTGTTGTTATCTCTCCCTTTTCATTTCTGATTTTATTAATTTGGATACTGTCTCTGTGCCCTCTGGCTAGTCTGGCTAAGGGCTTATCTATCTTGTTGATTTTCTCAAAGAACCAACTCCTCATTTTGTTGATTCTTTGTATGGTTTTATTTGTTTCTACTTGATTGATTTCAGCCCTGAGTTTGATGATTTCCTGCCTTCTAATCCTCTTTGGTGTATTTGCTTCTTTTTGTTCCAGGGCTTTCAGGTGTGCCATTAAGCTGTTCGTGTATGCTGTCTCCCGTTTCTTTTTGGCGGCACTCAGGGCTATGAATTTTCCTCTTAGCACTGCTTTCATTGTGTCCCATATATTAGGGTATGTTGTGCCTTCATTTTCATTAAATTTTAAAAAGTCTTTGATTTCTTCCTTTATTTCCACCTTGACCAAGTTATCATTGAGTAGAGCATTGTTCATCCTCCATGTGTATGTGGGTGTTCTGTTGTTTTTGTTGCCATTAAAGACCACCCTTATTCCATAGTGATCTGATAGGAGGCATGGGATTAGTTCTATCTTCTCATATCTGTTGAGGTCTGATTTGTGACCAATTATATGGTCGATTTTGGAGAAGGTATCATGAGGTGTTGACAAGAAGGTGTATTCTTTTGCTCTAGGATGAAATGTTCTATATATATCTGTTAGTTCCATTTGGTCCAAGGCTTCAATTAGATTCACTGTGTCCCTGTTTAGTTTCTGCTTTCCTTAACGATCCATTTCAGAGAGCGGGGTGTTGAAGTCACCCACTATTATTGTGTGAGGTGCGATGTGTGCTTTGAGCTTTAGTAAAGTTTCTTTTATGAATGAGGGTGCCCTTGCATTTGGAGCATAGATATTCAGAATTGAGAGTTCTTCTTGGTGGATTTTTCCCTTGATCAGTATTTAATGTCCTTCTGTGTCTTTTTTGATGACTTTAGGTTGAAAGTCAATTTTATCTGATATTAGGATGGCTACTCTGGCTCGTTTCCTGGGACCATTTGCTTGTAAAATTGTTTTCCAGCCTTTTACTCTGAGGTAGTGTTTGTCTTTGACACTGAGGTGCGTTTCCTGCATGCAGCAAAATGCTGGGTCCTGTTTACGTATCCAGTCTGTTTGTCTATGTCTTTTTATTGGGGAATTGAGACCATTGATATTAAGAGAGATTAAGGAATAGTGATTATTGCCACCTGCCATTCTTGACGCTATCTTTATGTTTGAGTGGTTATCTACTTTTCGGTTTGATGTAAGAAGGTTACTATCTCATTTTTTCCAGGGTGTTGTTTCTCTCCTTGTATTGGCGGTTTCCACCTATTATCCTTTGCAGGGCTGGGTTTGTGGAAAGATATTGTGAAAATTTGGTTTTATCATGGAATATCTTGGTCTCTCCATCTATGGTGATTGAGAGTTTTGCTGGGTATAGTAGTCTAGGCTGGCATTTGTGCTCTCTTAGTGTCTGCGTGAGATCTGCCCTGGATCTTCTGGCTTTCACAGTCTCTGGTGAGAAGTCTGATGTGATTCGGATAGTTCTTCCTTTGTATGTTACTTGGCCCTTTTCTCTTACTGCTTTTAATATTCTTTGTTTAGTACATTTGTTGTTTTGATTATTATGTGACGGGAGGTATTTCTGTTCTGGTCCAGTCTGTTTGGAGTTCTGTAGGCTTCTTGTACGTTCATTGGCATCTCTCTCTTTAGGTTAGGGAAGTTTTCCTCCATAATTTTGTTGAAGATGTTTACTGGCCCTTTAAGTTGCAAATCCTCACTCTCATCTATACCTATAATCCTTAGGTTTGGTTTTCTCATTGTGTCCTGGATTTCCTGGATGTTTTGGGTTACACATTTTTTGCATTTTGCATTTTCTTTGACTGTTGAGTCAATGCTTTCTATGGTATCTTCAGCACCTGAGATTCTTTCTTCCATCTCTTGTATTCGATTGTTGATGTTTGCATCTATAACTCCTGATTTTTCCCAAGGTTTTCTATCTCCAAAGTTGTCTCCCTTTGTGATTTCTTAGTTGTTTCTACTTCCTTTTTTAGATCCTGTATGCATTTGCTGAGATCCTTCACTTGTTTGTTTGTATTTTCCTGTATTTCTTTAAGGTATTTTTGTGTTTCCTCTTTCAGGATTTCTGCCTGTTGACCCAAGTTCTCCTGTATTTCTCTAAGTGATTTTTGTGTTTCCTCCTCATGGGCTTCCATCTGTTTGTTGATCCATCGTCTCCTGCATTTCTTTAAGCAATTCTCGTGTTTCCTTTGTAAGGGCATCTATCCGTTGATTCATTTCTTTAAGCAATTCTTGTGTTGCCTCCCTATGGGCATCCATCTGCTGACCCATATTCTCCTGCATTTCTCTAAGCGATTTTTGTGTTTCCTTTGTAAGGGCTTCTAACCATTGATTCACAATCTCCTGTAATTCTTTTTTTTTTAATTGTTTATTTTATTTTATTTTTTTAATTTACATTCCAAATCACTTCCCCTTTCCCATTTCCTCCCTACCTGAAAGTCCCATAAGCCCCCTTCCCTCCCTCTTTTCTCCATTCAAATCCCTCTCCTTACTCTGTCCTGGCGTTCCCCTACATCCAGTGTTTCCAGGACCAGGGGTCTCTCCTTCCATCTTTTTAGAAATCTATTGATATGCGGATTGTGTCTAGGGTATTCCGAGATTCTGGGTCAATATCCCCTTATCAGTGACTGCATACCATGTGTGTTCTTTTGTGATTGGGTTACCTCACTAAGGATGATATTTTCAAGATCTGACCATTTGCCTAGGAATTTCGTGAATTCATTGTTTGTAATTGCAGAGTAGTATTCACCTGAAGAATATCTAATGGCTGAGAAGCACCTAAAGAGATGTTCATCATCCTTAGTCATTAGGGAAATGCAAATCAAAACAACCCTGAGATTCCATCTCACACCAGTCAGGATGGCTAAGATCAAAAACACAGGAGACAGCAGTTGTTGGTGAGGATGTGGAGAAAGAGGAACACTCCTCCACTGCTGGTGGAATTGCAGGCTGGTACAACCACTCTGGAAAGCAGTCTGGCGGTTCCTCAGAAAACTGGGCATGACACTCCCGGAGGATCCGGCTATACCACTCCTGGGCATATACCCAGAGACTTTACCTGCATGCAATAAGGACACATGCTCCACTATGTTCATAGCAGCCTTATTTATAATAGCCAGAAGCTGGAAAGAACCCAGATGTCCCTCAACGGAGGAATGGATTCAGAAGATGTGGTATACCTGTAATTCTTTATTAGATTTATTTGTGTCCTTCTTGTGATCCTCTAATAGCATCATGAGAAGTGATTTTAAATCCAGATCTTGTCTTTCGGGTGTGGTGGGGTATCCAGGACTTGCTGCTATTGTAGAGTCGGGTTCGGATGGTGCCATATTACTTTGATTTTTGTTAGTAACGTTCCTATGTTTGCCTTTTGCCATGTGGTTACCTCTGGTGTTAGTTGGTTCTGCTGTCAGTGGCTGTTAGTTAGACCTCCTGTGAGCCTGCAAAGCTATTTCTGGCCCCCCTGGTACTGGAATTCCCCTGGCACCGATTTCTGGGGCCTGCCCTGATCCTGAGTGACTTTGGAGCCCTGATGTGCCTTGCCCCAAGTGATGTTATATTGGGGAATCCCTGCACATCCAAAGGCTCAGCGTAGTGGATTCCTGGAGCAGAGGTCACCAAAGCGAGGCTGGTATGCTCCCGCCCTGTGCTGGGGTGTGTGATCTCTCCCGGGGGGGGAAGGGGGCATCCCTCTGCAGGGCAGAAATCCCACAGCAGGGCTGGCACGTAGATTACTTCAGATCTGCCCAGCTCTTGGGAGCAGGATACACACAAGCTGCCTGAGACCCAAGCGATATTATGCCTGTCTGTCTCTGAGCCTGGCGGCCCCAGCTGCCCTGTTGCTGGAGCAAAGATGGTGGAGTGCATTCTGCACTCTCTTGGCAGCGCAGGTCACTCTGCAGGGGGGATGGCCCACAGCAGAGCTGGCACCTGCTCTTGGGAGCAGATGGAAGCCCCAACAGGCCGTGTTCCAAGCGATGTTATATTGGGGAGAACCTGGGTACCTGTCTCCTCAGTGCAGTCGATCCAGGAACAGAGGTCGCCAAAGGGAAGCTGGTAGGCTCCCGCCCAGTGCGGGGGGGGGGGTTCCTCTGCAAGGCAGAAGTCCCACAGCAGAGCTGGCATGCTGGTTACTGCAGATCTGCCCAGCTCTTGGAGCAGGGTACACACAAGCTGCCTGAGACCGAAGCGATATTATGCCTCATATATTTCTTATATTTTATCAGAAATATTTTCCATGTAAATCTTCAAGTTTATCGGAAAATGTTTATAATTCCACTTTCAATCAACCTAGGAACACTTTTATGCCTACCATTATTATATCTATATAAAATTTTCTGTGATAATCTTCAATTTTAACAGTCGATTGGTTTCTGTCAGACTGACTTACATGAGAAAACATATTTATTTCTGTATAACTTGATGGTAATCTAAGTGAGGAAAAGGTTCAATAACAAATTATGGTCACATGTCTTTTGAGAAGAAAGTCAGCTTTCATTTATTTTAAATGTTAGATTTTAGATGTTTTGAGTTGAGACTCACAGTGTCCAACACTATTGTCAGTTTTGAGAAACAAAGTTTAATAAATACCCCCAAGATACTGAGCTGGGGCTCTATGATTGTTACAAATGAAAAGGAGGGTCAACCCTACTTCCTGAACAGGAAACCCTTGTGAGTCCTCACAATAACCCATCCTCCTAGGAAGCAGAGGCAGAAAATTGAACTGATGTTCATTCTTGACTGCATACTGAGTCTTATAATGAGAAACAAGAGCTGGGAGAGATGATACCCATCTCTCCCCCAAAGACCTTTGCTTGATTTGTAGCATTTACATGGTGCCAAAGAACCATCTGTAACTTCAGCTCCAGGAACTGATGCCCTCTACTGATATTCACAGACCCAAGGCACAAAATGGTGCATGGACACACATGGAGGTAAAACACCCATACACATAAAATAAAAATAAATTAAAGAGAAGGAAATCAAACTGAGAACCACAGCAAAAGATCAATCCTGATGATGTATGGGATGAGGCCACATTCCCATGAACTGATTTGAGTGAATAGGTAATTGGAAAGAGACTTAAGAATTTTACTGTAACAGAAGGACAAACTCCAACTATAAATACATACTCATAAAGGCAAAGCCCAGAGCCAGGAGACAAAGTCTGTGAGGAAAAAAGATCACATTGTGGAGCCTGTTGGGAGAAAGTGACAATGGCGAGAGAATGGCTGTTCCTGAGGAGTGCAAATCACAAAAGGTACCTCTGAGAATCATGGTGAAGAGGCTTAGCTCTGACATAGGACAGTCCCTCTTCTGGCCCATTAAAGACATCCAGTGAAAATCCAACAGGAGTATGATATTCACAACCAAATAGAGGCAGAGAACCAGGACTTGGTTAAGGAGAACAAGTCTGTTCCACAAGGGTTCTTCCCGGTCACTCAATACACACAGTGTTCCTGACAGTTCTGCTATAGCTCCAGAGCCTGAGAAGAGGGAGTCAAAGAGGCCCAGCTGGCTGGCCATCTCCTTGTGTATAAATTCAGGTTCTGCAAACTGAGACGGAGGAGGAGAGTAAATTACTGTCTATGTCACCCTGTAGTATAAGCCTGGGTAGTTAGAAAGCAGGTCAGTTGAACACCAACCAGCAAACAGCTTTGTCACTGAATTCAGATCAGAGGTCTCTGGTGGCTGATTTTTTTTTGCTTGTCTCTCTATCTCAAGAATCTATCTAGGTATACATTTTTTCACTTGATTTAAGTCATTCAGTTTTATTATTTTTAGAACATTTTAGGACACATTGTTTACTTTTTAACTGTTACTGTTTACATGGGTATCCACATGTAGGGTGGTGCACATGGGTCTGGGGGCCAATGCAGGACAGAAGAGGATGCAGATTTCACTGGAGCTAAAAGGTAACGTCAGGGACTGTGGTGTTTTCCAGCATGTTCTGGACTGGTTTCATCAGCAATGTCAAGTGTCACAGGAGGGGAAAAGTGTGTGTGCATGAAACACTTGACTCCAATAACAGCCATCAGAATCACACACTGTAGTCATCAAGGTCTCAGTTCTTCCTCCCACCATAAAGTTTCTGTAGTGCAGACTTCATATCTTTGTTCCTCAGACAATAGACAACTGGATTCAAGGAAGGTGTGACTACAGAGTAGAAAATAGATGCCAGGCGACCCAGAGTCGGGGAGTACTGAGAGGCAGGCCTCAGGTACACAAAGCTTCCAGTTCCATTAAACAAGAGGACCGTGGTCAGGTGAGAGGAGCAGGTAGAAAAGGCTTTCTACCTGCCATCCACTGAGGGGATGCGAAGAACTGTGGCCACAATGCCAACATAGGAGAGCACTGTGAGGGCGAAGGAGCTCATGGCAATGCAGCTGCTGACAGCAAAGCCCACCTCCTCACTGAGATGGTAGTCAGTGCAGGAGAGTCTCATGACTGGAGGTATGTCACAGAAGAAGTGTTCAACAACATTAGGTCCACAGTAGGGAAGGGAGAAGGTGTTGAATGTATGGAAAGCTGAGTAGCAGGCCCCACCCACGCAGGCAGTGACCACCAATGCAGAACAATATTTCTGGCTCATGATATTTCCATAGAGCAGTGGTCTGAGGATGGCCAGGCAATGGTCATAAGCCATGGCTGTGAGCAGAAAGCATTCAGTACATGCAAATGTAAAAATTATGTAAAGCTGTGCTACACACTCGAGATAGGAGATGACCCCTGAGCCTGTGAAGGATATAACCACTGCCTTGGGGATGATGGCTGAGGTGTAGCACATGTCCAGGAAAGACAAATTCTTCAGGAAGAAGTACATGGGAGAGTGGAGCCGACTGTCTCTCATCACAGCTCTGATGATGGAGAGGTTCCCCAGGATGCCAAACGAGTAAATGAGTAAGAAAAATGGGATGACCACCAATCTCAGCTGTGGGACATCGGAGAAGCCCCTGAGGATGAAGTGAGTCACTGTCGTGTGACTGGACATGTCTGCTCAAATTGTGTTCAGATGTTGTGCCACACAGAGCTGAGGGAGGGAAGAGAAATAACAGGCAGGCTCAGGACACTTGTGTGAAAATCCATGTTGACTATTGAGGTATGTCTTTTATCAGAAAACTAAGATGATGAAGCAGACTAAATGGTGTTTTGATGAATTGATTAAGGGGGGGATTGGATTAGGGAGGAGCAGGAGGGGTGAATATGAATAGAGAGAGCGAGAAAGGGAAGAACAAGAGAGAGATAGGAGAAGAGGTGTGGAGGAGAGAATGGAATATGGATCAGGAAGGAGGAGAAGAGACTTATTCAAAGTTCTCTTGGTCTTAAGTATTGCATGGTCTTGAGGGTGAGAAGCAGTGTCATGTATTCAATTAATTTTTAAAATACTTTTTGGGTATATATGTATATAGTTGATTCTCTCTCTGTTTATCAATATTCATATTTATATATCTATATCTGCATATCTATATATCTATATAATTATATTCTGTCTGTCTGTCTGTATGTCTGTGTGTCTATTTGTATCTGTATCTAGATCTTAGATTTCAAAATATAACAGAGTTAAGTCTGAGGCGACGAATTCAAATCCTGTCACCAAGTATCATTGTGCTTTTTATTTAGGGTATTTCTTTCTTTTTTTTTTTTTTTTTTTTTTTGGTTTTTCGAGACAGGGTTTCTCTGTGTAGCCCTGGCTGTCCTGGAACTCACTTTGTAGACCAGGCTGGCCTCGAACTCAGAAATCCTCCTGCCTCTGCCTCCCAAGTGCTGGGATTAAAGGCGTGCGCCACCACCACCCGGCTAATTTAGGGTATTTCTATGTGCTAGAGAGAGTCTAGTGCACTGCTCAAGTTCAAGCCAAGTACTGGAGTGTTCCTCTCACGGGTGGGCCCCACTTGGAGTTGACTAAGATTTCCTCGTGGGGTTCTTCTTTGTCATCTTGTCTCCTGTGATGCACTGAATCCTGCTATTCAGACACCTAGGCTATGTTCTCATTCTGTCACCTCCTCAGCCTTCCAATTAAACACACACTGCTTTCCCCTTCATGCTTCCAACCACCCCCACAAGGATTGAATTTCCATCAAATCTTGAGGGTCTCTCTGTACAGTCCACCACCAGCTACCCAGTGACCCCAGTCCTCAGGAATTCCTGTCTAACATGGTTGTGAATCTTCCTCCTCAGGAGAATACTCTGAGGACCTGACAGTTACTAAGAGTGGCTGGTTGGTGTGTTGTACCAGCTTAATAAATTTGTTTTTGGTTGTGAGTCTAGCCTTTAACAGCTGAGATATCTCTCCAGCCCATATAAATTGATTTCCAAGAAGAAGGAAGGAGAGATCTCTGGTCCTGGAAAGACTGGATGTAGCAGTGTAGGGGAATACCAGGACAGAGAAGCAGGAGGGGGTTGACTGGGGAACAGGGGGAGGGAAGAGGGCTTATGGGACTTTTGGGGAGGGAGGAACCGGGAAATGGGAAATCACTGGGAATGTAAATAAAAAATATAGAAAATGAAAAAAATTGTTTGATCTTTCCTCTGTCAATTTGGATTTTTGGAGACAAGTTTCACCCTATGGCAGCAGAGTTAGTCCAAACCCTACTAGATGTGTGACATACACAGGAGGCCATATCCTTCCTCTGCTACCTTGAACCAGAGAATACAACTGATGATCCTGCAAACTCAGATGGCTAACCACTGACATCCATGAGTACAGTTGAGAAGATGGCTTAAGATAAAGTCTTACTGAGTTAGTCATCAGTTAACTGGCCTTGAGTTCACTCTCTGGTCAAGAAAGCCTTAACCTTGCAATGTCCTTGCCTCTGCCTCAGAAGTAGCTGGGCTGACAATCTTATACCATCAGGCCATTGCCAATATTCTGAGCTAGACAGAAGACACTGGACAACTTTAGAAACAGAGCTTTACAGCAGTTGGTATTCCAGTCTGTAGCCAGGCCTGCTAAGCAACAAGCATGTGTCTTGCCTTGTGCCCAGTTGATGGTATATGCTATCACACACTGGTGAAATTATATTCAGAGCTGTTGTGATAGGAAAAAATAGCTCAGCTTTTTGTATATTTTTCCCCGTCTTTTGTAGGTTTTCAACTTTCCTAAAAGAAATACCACATATTTGATACACAGTGCACATATCTCACAATTAGGAACAGAGAAGATTTTGTTTTATCTCCCTCAGCTCTCACCTGGCAGACTGATGCTCACTTTCTGTGTCCAGAGGTTGTCGATAGGTTAGATGTACAGTAGGACCATCTGTTGGGCATTAAGGCAGCTTTCCTGGCAAGACTTGCATGAGGTATTGATGGATGAATCTGTCTGATTCCCTTTGCATGTCTTAAATATTGTGAAACAGTTCACCTGCCAGTCCATCTGGGAAAGGAGAGAGTGTCCTCTCTGGGGAGCTGGCTCTGGGAATTTGTTTGATTCCTGCCAGGTCCCATGGACTAAGACTTCTCAGGGTCCCTGTGGGTTACATTGGACAATTTAAAACAGAATGTTTTCTGAGACCGCATGAAAATAATAGTTGGTAAAATAAAACTATGGTTTGACTTTCAAAAATCTCAGGCTTGAGTCCATGAGACAGACATTTATTTTAAGACACAAATATCTGTATACTATGGAGACCACTACCATGTAATTAAATGCCTTGAACTCCTCATTTCCTTTGTCTAGGTTCTTAAGGTGCATAGAATCATCAACCAAACCCTGTGCATCCTTGTATCTCCTACTGTGACCTGTGACCTCAAACATTTGGTCACCCACAGCCTTGTCTTGCCATACAGATGCACGAATGGCATGGTTAAAATGACAAGTTTGGGAGTGTGTGCCATAAATGGTCAGCTGGAGCCTACAGCTCAGTCTCTTTCACTTACAGCCAAATCTGTCACATATCCCAATGCATCTAGATTGTAGAACAGAAAGCAGAGTCCAGCACTGATGGGGCTGGGGAGGGGCAGGGGGACCATGAATGTGAGACTAGCCTGGGCTATGCAGCAGGGTCCTGTCTAATGTCAGAGAAAGCAAAATAAATCAGTGGTGTGTGTGTGTGTGTGTGTGTGTGTGTGTGTGTGTGTGTGTGTTTTAATGCCCCTCCATCATTGGTGCTTCCTCAAAGAATCGACTCTGGTCCAGTTTGTTCTTGTGTTTTGCCAAGGCCATTGTGGAAACATAAACACAAAAGGGAACACATGGAAATCTGAAGTGTAAAGGCCTGTGAAGTTTAGTTGTGTAAAGAAGTTCATGTAAACAAAGCTCTGATCAAGCCGTCCATTAGCATCAGCTCAGTTCTCTTTCATACCTCCTGCAATCCACATACCTCTTTGAGGCCTATATTTAACACTACAATTCTTTCAGGCTGATTTTTTTTTGGATGCAGGTGAAGTTAAGTGTCTAATTTTATTTTTCTCCATGTGGATACCCTTTCTCCCAGCATTGTTTTTGAAGAGATCATTCCTATCCCATAAAATTGTTTTAGTTACAGCAGTTTTATATCATGAGACAATATGATATGACACTGTTGTATTTAAACCACATAGTACTTCAAAGAAAGAGCTCAGGAAAAAAAATGTAGGCATTTACAGCGAACAGATTTCCAACACAGTGACAAAATGCTTGAAATGAAGATGGTACTCAGGGCTTTGCATATGTCAATCGAAACAAAACAAATCCTGTAAGTCTAACATGTCTGTGTGGAGAGGCTTCTCACATTTCAGAGAAGTATAGTGAGTAAAGAGCCTACATCTCTGAGGAGAACAGGCTGTACAGGATAAAGAGATGTCCAGTTCTGGTGTTTTCATAAGACATGTTTACCTCTTGAATCCATTTTCAGCTTATAAGTAGGTAAGATGTCTTGCCTAATTTTAAAAATTATTTAAAAATTATTTTATTGTATGTGTATGTACACCATATACATGCATAAACCTTGGAGGTGAGAAGAGGCATCAGACCTAACAGCTGGTTGTGGTTTGCCATGAGGGAGTTGGAACATGTTCATTTTTATAAAGTGAAATAATTATGTATTTGATCAAAAGACTGTAAGAAAGGAGAACGGTTATATTTAATTTCAGTTCCACATGGATAAAGTTAAAGATTCCTTCAGGCCTCACTCACAGGTGCTTGTTGGTCACACCTTCATCAGCAACATCTTAAGACCAGGACTTTGGAGGGAGCCTACCAGCTGCTGAATCCTGTCCTGTTTGAAGACAGTTTTTCTAGTTGCAGTGGTATGAACAGGAATGGCCGCTACATGTACGAATGCTTGGCTATAGGGAGTGGCACTATTGGGGCCTTATCAGAGTAGGTGTGACCTTGTGGGAGGAAATGTGTCACTGTGTAGGTGGGCTTTGAAGTCTCCTATGCTCAAGCTAGGCCTAGTGACAGTCTCCTTTTCCTGCCTGAGGATCAAGATGGAGAATGCTCAGCTCCTTCTAAAGCACCATGTCTACCTGCATGCCACCATGCTTTCCACCAGGATGATAATGGACTAAACCTCTGAGAAGTGTAAGAGAGCCTCAGTTAAATGTTTTCCTATAAAAGAGTTGCCATGGTCATGGTGTCTCTTTACAGTGATGGCAACCTTAATTAAGACAATAGTGAATTAAGATGTGGGTCTGCAGAACCTCCCATCAGAGTGACAGATGTTTCCTCATGGAACAGGCTATTTCTACTCTTTGAGCCTTGGTGCAGGACCAGGTACAGCCCTTGTGGGCTTCTGTGATGCACTTCAGGTTCCGAGCACCATCCTTAGATTAACAGGCCACCTCAGAGCCCTGGTGTGACAAGGTTCATTGTGAACGCAAGGAGCTGTACCCAAGCCTGGGAAGGGCAGGACAGGATGGACAGAAAGAATGCTCAAGATACATCTTTGTTTCAGGGTCATATCACATGGGTGTACAAAATAAACAACCTGCAGGTATCCCAACCATCTTGTACATTCATAAAGTTGTGATACAAAATGTATTCTTGAAAGTTGGGGGCCTCTTCTCCCAGGGGGAGGACAGTGAGGAGGGCAATAAGAACAAAATTTCTTGTGACTTGTTTGAGGTAGAACGTTTGTATGTCTGCCTGAGATACTGTTCTTTAAGTGTTGAGTAGCAAAAGTTAAATTCAGACAATTTTTGCTTCTAGGGCAGAGATCTGATAAGCAATGAGTCTAAATTAATGTGCTCCTCTAGACCACACAAATGAAGGAAAATAAGGACATTAAATGAGATCAGAAATGAACATGGGGTTTCTGTGTATCTTCTATGGTTTTTCTTTAAAAATGAGTCTGACAGTGTCTCATTGTGTCTCTGTTCTGTTTTTCTTTTCTGTGTGTATGTGTGTGTGCTGTGCACATATGAATGCATGCATTTTTGCATCAGTGTGAGTGAGTATGTCTGTGGATAGAGGCCTTACACTCTGAGCCATCTTGCTAGCCCTCAGAATCCTCAATGTCTTAACTTTTAGTTTGCTGTATCTTTATATTTATTTAAATGGATAGATATAATATAATTGCATCTTTGAAAATCTAATCTATCATATTTTTAAGGCAGGGTCTTAAGTTGTAGCCCAGCATGGCCTAGAACTTACTTATGTAGACCAGGCTAATCTCAAATTTATAGATGTCTTCTTGCCCTTGCCTCTAAAATGCTAGGATTTAGCAGATAAGCAATTATGCATAGTTACTCTATCTTTGAAAAGTATAGTTTGATAATTTATACTTAAAAATCATTATTGACAGAATTAAATTTACCTATCTAATTCATAAATATTTCATATTATTTTCAGATTTTTCCCCTTTCTGTCTTCCATATTTTTGTATATCAGTTATGCTTCTTTTAAAATCTCCAGTATATATTCTTGAATTTTCAAAACACTTCTTTTTTTAAAAAAATAAAGTTCTCTGGGGAGGAACAGCTAGGAGAACACAGGGCATAAGATTAGTGGAGCAGCTGGGACAGAGGTCTTCAGGTTGCCATTTGCACCAGGGAGCCAGGCGGTGCTCAGACACTGACAGAAGAGAGCTGGTCTCCCAGTAGTAAGGACACGGGCTTACAGGCCCACAGGAGGAACAATCTCCAGCCAGAGACAGCAGGACCAACTAGTAACAGAGATAACCAGATGGTGAAAGGTAAGCACAAGAACTCTACCAACAGAAACCAAGGCCACTTGGCAGCATCAGAACCCAGTTCTCCCACCACAGCAAGTCCCGGATACCCCAACACACTGGAAAAAACAAGAGTTGGATTTAAAATTGTATCTCATGATGCTGATAGAGGGCTTCAAGAAAGACTTAAATAACTCTCTTAAACAAATACAGGAGAACATTGGTCAACAGGTAAAAGCCCTTAAAGAGAAAACACAAAAATCCCTTAAAGAAATGCAGGAGAACTTGGGTCAATAGGCAGAAGCCCTTAAAGAGGAAACAAAAAAAATCTATTAAAGAATTACAGGAAAACACAAACAATCAAGTGAAGGAACTGAACAAGACCATGCAGGATCTAAACGTGGAAGTAGAAACAATAAAGAAATTGCAAAGTGAGACATCTCTGGAGATAGAAAACCTTGGAAAGAATTTAGGAGTCATAGATGCAAGTAACAACAGAATACAAGAGATAGAAGAAAGAATCTCAGGTGCTGAAGATACCATAGAGAATATTGACACAACAGTCAAAGAAAATGCAAAATGCATAAAGCTTGTAACCCAAAACATCCAGGAACTCCAGGACAAAATGAGAAGACCAAACCTAAGGATTATAGGTATAGAAGCAAGCGAAGAATTACAAATTAAAGGGCCAGTAAATATCTTCAACAAAATTATAGAAGAAAACTTCCCTAACCTAATTAAAGAAATGCCCATGAAGCCTTCAGAACTCTAAACAGACTGGACCAGAACAGAGAGTCCTCCCGTCACATAATAATCAAAACACCAAATGCACTAAACAAAGAAAGAATATTAAAAGCCGTAAGGGAAAAAGGGCAAGTAACTTATAAAGGCAGACCTATCAGAATTACACCAGACTTCTCACCAGAGACGATGAAAGCCAGAAGATCCTGGGCAGGTCTCATACAGACCCTAGGAAAACACAAATGCCAGCCCAGTCTACTATACCCAGCTGAACTCTCAATTACCATAGATGGAGAAACCAAGATACTTCATGTTAAAACCAAATTCACACAATATCTGTCCACAAATCCAACCCTACAAAGGATAATAGTTGGAAAATACCAACACAAGGAGGGAAACTACATCCTAGAAAAAGCAGGAAAGTAATCTTCCAACAAATTCAAAAGAAGATACCTATACAAACATAAAAATAACAGGAAGCAACAATCACTATTCCTTAATATCTCTTAATATCAATGGACTCAATTCTCCAATAAAAAGACATAGACTAACAAATATTTTTCATGTAAATCTTCAATTTTATCAGAAAATGTTTATAATTCCTCTTTCAATTAATTTAGCAATGTTTTTATGTCTACCATTTTATCTGCATTATTTTTTCATGATTATCTTCAATTTTAATGTTTTTCTAGATATTTCTTCTATTTTATCAGAAATGTTTTCAATGTAAATCTCTGATTTTATCGCAAAATGTTTTAAATTCCATCTTCAATTAATTTAGGAAGGTTTTTTATATCTACCATTTTATCTGAATAATTTTCCATGAAATAGTCAATTTTAATGTGTTTCTCTATATATTTCTTAAATTTTATCAGAAATATTTTCCATGTAAATTTTCAATTTTACTTGAAAATATTTATAATTCCACAATCAATTTAGACTTATTTTTGCCTATCATTTTATCTGTATAATTGCCATGATAATCTTCAATTTTAACAAGGTTTTCTATATATTTCTTCAATTTTATCAGAAATATTTTACATGTAAATCTTCAAGTTTATCGGAAAATGTTTATAATTCCACTTTCAATCAACATAGAAACACTTTTATGCCTTCCATTATTATATCTATATCAAATTTTCTGTGATAATCTTCAATTTTAACATGTTTTTCTACATTTTCTACAATTTTATCAGAAATATTTTTCATGTAAATCTTCCACTCTATCATAAAATGTTTCTATTTCATTTTTCAATTAATTTGACAATGTTTTTTATGTCTACCACTTTACTCTTTAATTTTCCATGAAAATTGTCAATTTTAACATGTTTTTCTATATATTTCTTCTATTTTATCAGAAATATTTTCCACATAAATCTTCAATTTTATCATAAAATGTTTTTACTTCCTTTTTACTTCCTTTTTCAATAAAAATGTAAAAAAAACCCTTAGGCCCATTAAAAAATGACATTGTAGGACCAGTTTTTGTGTAATACAGACACATAAGAGCATCCCCAACCCGCTTCCTCCAGCATTAGAGAAAACATCACCTACTAGGAAGCACTGATGATAAATTGTGTGCTTCACATTCTCCACGTAGACTGGATTCTGTCAGACTTACTACATGGGAAAACATTGATTTCTGTATAAGTTGATGGTAATCTAAGAGAGGGGAAGGTTCAATCACTAATTATGGTCACATGTCTTTTGAGAAGAAAGTCAGCTTTCATTTATTTTAAATGTTAGATTTTAGATGTTTGAGTTGAGACTCACAGTGTCCAACACTATTGTCAGTTTTGAGAAACAAAGTTTAATAAATATCCACAAGATACTGAGCTGGGGCTCTATGATTGTTACAAATGAAAAAGGAGGGTCCACCCTACTTCCTGAACAGGAAACCCTTGTGAGTCCTCACAATAACCCATCCTTCTAGGAAGCAGAGGCAGAAAATTGAGCTGATGTTCATTCTTGACTGCATACTGAGTCTTATAATGAGAAACAAGAGCTGGGAGAGATGGGTATGAGCATCAGGTGCTCCCCCAAAGACCTTTGCTTGATTTGTAGCATTTACAGATGGTTGCCAAACAACCATCTGTAACTTCAGCTCCAGGAACTGATGCCCTCTACTGATATTCACAGACCCAAGGCACAAAATGGTGCATGGACACACATGGAGGTAAAACGTCCATAAACATAAAATAAAAATAAATTAAAGAGAAGGGACTCAAACCGAGATTCAAACAACAGCAGAAGAGCAATCCTGATCATGTATGGGATGAGTCCACATTCCCATGAACCGATTTGAGTGAATTTGTAATTGGAAAGAGACTTAAGAATTTCACTGAAAACAGAAGGACATTCTATCCATAAATGCATACACAAAAAGGCAAGGCCCAGGCCAGGAGACTAAGGCCTGTGAGGAAAAAAAATCACATTGTGGAGCCTGTTGTGAGACAGTGACATTGTCAGTGAGAATGGCTGTTCTTGAAATGGGCAAATCCCAAAAATTACCTCTGAGATTCATGGTGATGAGGCTTAGCACTGACATAGGACACTCTCTCTTCTGGCTTGTTGAAGACATCCAGTGAAAATCCAACAGGAATATGGTATTCACAGCAAAACAGAGGCAGAGGACCAGGACTTGGTTAAGGAGAACAAGTCTGTTCCACAAGGGTTCTTCCGAGTCACTCAATACACACAGTGCTCCTGACAGTTCTGCTATAGCTCCAGAGCCTGAGAAGAGGGAGTCAAAGAGGCCCAGCTGGCTGGCCATCTCCTTGTGTATAAATTCAGGTTCTGCAAACTAAGACGGAGGAGGAGAGTAAATGACTGTCTAAGCCACCCTGTAGTATAAGCCTGGGTAGTTAGAAAGCAGGTCAGTTGTACACCAACCAGCAAACAGCTTTGTCACTGAATTCAGATCAGAGGTCTCTGGTGGCTGATTTTCTTTTTTTTTGCTTGTCTCTCTATCTCAAGAATCTATCTAGGTATACATTTTTTCACTTGATTTAAGTCATTCGGTTTTATTATTTTTAGAACATTTTAGGACACATTGTTTACTTTTTAACTGTTACTGTTTACATGGGTATCCACATATAGGGTGGTGCACATGGGTCTGGGGGCCAATGCAGGACAGAAGAGGATGCAGATTTCACTGGAGCTAAAAGGTAACGTCAGGGACTGTGGTGTTTTCCAGCATGTTCTGGACTGGTTTCATCAGCAATGTCAAGTGTCACAGGAGGGGAAAAGTGTGTGTGCATGAAACACTTGACTCCAACAACAGCCATCAGAGTCACACACTGTAGTCATCAAGGACTCAGTTCTTCCTCCCACCATAAAGTTTCTGTAGTGCAGACTTCATATCTTTGTTCCTCAGACAATAGACAACTGGATTCAAGGAAGGTGTGACTACAGAGTAGAAAATAGATGCCAGGCGACCCAGAGTCGGGGAGTACTGAGAGGCAGGCCTCAGGTACACAAAGCTTCCAGTTCCATAAAACAAGAGGACCGTGGTCAGGTGAGAGGAGCAGGTAGAAAAGGCTTTCCACCTGCCATCCACTGAGGGGATGCGAAGAACTGTGGCCACAATGCCAACATAGGAGAGCACTGTGAGGGCAAAGGCGCTCATGACAGTGCAGGTCCCGACAGCAAAGCCCACCTCCTCATTGACATGGTAATCGGTGCAGGAGAGTCTCATGACTGGAGGGATGTCACAGAAGAAGTGTTCAACAACATTGGGTCCACAGTAGGGGAGTGAGAAGGTGTTGAGAGTATGGAAACCTGAGTAGCAGGCCCCACCCACCCAGGCAGTGACCACCAATGCAGAACAATATTTCTGGCTCATGATGGTTCCATAGAGCAGTGGTCTGAGGATGGCCAGGCAACGGTCATAAGCCATGGCCATGAGCAGAAAGCATTCAGAACATGCAAATGTAAAAATTATGTAAAATCGAGATAGGAGATGACCCCTGAGCCTGTGAAGGATATAACCACTGCCTTGGGGATGATGGCTGAGGTGTAGCACATGTCCAGGAAAGACAAATTCTTCAGGAAGAAGTACATAGGAGAGTGGAGCCGACTGTCTCTCATCACAGCTGTGATGATGGAGAGGTTCCCCAGGAGGCAAAATGAGTAAATGAGTAAGAAAAATGGGATGACCACCAATCTCAGCTGTGGGACATCGGAGAAGCCCCGGAGAATGAAGTGAGTCACTGTCGTGTGATTGGACATGTCTGCTCAAACTGTGTTCAGATGTTGTACCACACACAGCTGAGGGAGGGAACAGAAATGACAAGGAGGCTCAGAACATGTGTATGCAAGTCCATGTTGACTCCGGAGACAAGGCTTTTATCAGAAAACTAAGACAATGAAGCAGCCTATCTAAACGACATTTTGATCAATTAATCAAGAGGAGGGGATTGGATTAGGCAGGAGTAGGAGAGGTTAAAGTGAATAGAGGGAGGGAGAGAGAGGGACGAGCAAGAGGGAGAAAGGAGAAGAGGAGAGGAGGAGAGAGTGGAGTGCGGAGCAGGAAGGGGGAGAGGAGACTCCAGTCAATGTTCTCTTCCTCTTAAGTATTGCATTGCTTCAGGGGAAAAACAGTTTCTTGTATGTACTTCCAAATTTTTTATATTTATGTGTGTATAAATGTATATAGTTGAGTCTCTGTGTATTAATGTCTGTATCTCTGTATATCTATATGTGTCTATATATCTATATAAACACACACACTCTCTTTCTCTATCTCCATCTCCATCTCTATCTCTGTTTAGATCTTCAGTTTCCAAATAGAATAGAGTTAAGCCTGAGGCAAAGAGCTCTAATCCTGGTACCAAGTATCCTTCTGCCTTTTGTTTCAGGTATTTCTAGATGCTGGAGAGGGTTGAGTGGGCTGCCTGAGCTCAGTCAGAGAGTAGCGGTGTGTTCCTCTCATAGGTGGGCCCCACTTGGAGTTGTCTAAGATTGTCTTGTCTGAGTTCTTCTTTGTCATCTTGTCTCCTGCGATGCCCTGACTCCTGCTATTCATACACCTAGGCTATGTTCTCTTTCTGTTTTACCTCGACTTTCCAAATACACACTGCTTTCTCCTTCATGCTTTCAACCATCTCCACAAAGACTGAAGGTAGATTCAGTATAGTGAGGCTCTCTCTGTACAGTCCACCACCAGCTACCCAGTGACCCCAGCCCTCAGGAATCCATGTCTAACATGGATGTGAAACTTCCTTCCTCAGCAGAATCATCTGAGGACCTGACAGTTTCTAACAGCCGCTCGTGTGTTGTACCAGTTTAATAAATTTGTTTGATCGTCCTCTGTCAATTTTGTTTTTTGGAGACCAGTTTCACCCAGCAGAGTCAGTCCCAGCCCTACTTGGTGTGTGACATACACAGGAGGCGGTGTCCTTCCTCTGCTGCCTTGAACCAGCAACTCATGATCCTGCAATCTCAGATGGCTAACCACTGACATCTGTGAGTACAGTTGAGAAGATGGCTTAAGATAAAGTCTACTGAGTTAGTCATCAGTTAACTGGCCTTGAGTTCACTCTCTGGTCAAGAAAGCCTTAACTTTGCAATGCCTCTGCCTCAGAAGTAGCTGGGCTGACAGTCTTGTACCATCAGGCCATTGTCAATATTCTGAGCTAGACAGAAGACACTTGGATAACTTTAGAAACAGAGCTTTACAGCAGTTGGCATTCCAGTCTGTAGCCAAGCCTGCTAAGCAACAAGCATGTGTCTTTTATTTCTTTTTTTTTCATGTGTCTTTTCTTATGCCCAGTTGATGGTATATGCTCTGACACAGTGGTAAAATTATATTCAGAGCCATTGCGATAGAAAAAAAATGGTCACCTTTTCCCCCCCCATACATATTATTTTCCTATAAATATGTATACTTTCCACTTTCCTGAAAGAAACACAATTTGATTGATACACAGTGCACACATCTCACAATTAGGCACAGAGGAGATTTTGTTTTATCTCTCTCAGCTCTCACCTGGTGGACTGATGCTAACTTTCTGTGTCCAGAGGTTATCAAGTGATGAGATGGACAGTAGGACCATCTGTCGGGCAGTAAGGCATCTGCCTTGGCAAGGACTTGCTGGAGGTGTGGACGGATGAACCTGTTTGATTCCCTTTACATATCTTAAATATTGTGAAATGATTCACCTGCCAGTCCATCTGGGAAAGGAGAGAGCGTGCTTTGAGCTCTCTGGGGAGCTGATTCTGGGAATGTGTTTGGTTCCTGACAGGTCCCATGGTCTATGATTTCTCAGGGTCCCTTTGGGTTATCTCAGAGACTTAAAACCGAATGTTTCCTGAGTCCACATGAAAATAATAGTTGGTACAATAAAAAAATTAAAATTACATTTCAATGTAATCTATATTTAAGAAACAATTTTGAATAAAAATTTTACAAGGACATCTTTCCATATGATATTTGTATTAATATATAATTAATATTTTATTTGGTTTAATTATTATGGTAATAGATATTTCAGTGTTAATCACAGCTGTTGTAGCCAAAAACTTTTCATTTGAAAATTTATATTGATGATTTTCAGCGCTGAGATGTATACTCAATAAATTTCTTTTTTCTTTTTCAGTCTCATTTAGCTCAGGCTAGAGTCAAATTATGTATTGGAGAATGACCTTGAACTCCTGAATCTCCTGCTTCCTCCTCGTAAGTGCTGGAGAATTGGGAGTTCAAGGTCATTCTTAGCTACCTTTCTTAAACCTTTGGGCTTTATCGGTCACTGAATGATCTGACACCATCATCACTACCACCACCACCACAACCACTATTCATTCATTCATTCATTCATTCATTCATTCTTCTTCTTCTTCTCCTCCTCCTGCTCCTCCTTCTCCTCTTGCTCCTCCTCCTCTTCCTTCTACATGAGGATATTATTTCCTCAGTGACAAATATTCCTTAGCTTCATATACTCATTAATTAATTCAATACCTGAGAAAATGAACACATGATAATTGACTGCAAATTAGAACAGACCTTATGAAAACAGCCCAGAGGCCGCTTGCAAGGTTGAAAGGAAAGTTCGCATGTGATTTCTTATTCTGCAGGGCTAAAAACTATGACAAGTTATGTACCTGTAAAGAAGTGACATCAGTACATCAAAGTACACAAAGTGAAATACCTGTACCTTGTATCTATTGCAAAATTATTCACAATAACAGAAACATAGGACCAACCTGAGTTCCACTAACACATGAATGGGTAAAAAGTATCAAAAACAGTAACTTCTATGGGATCCTTTACATCCTGAAAAAGGAAAAGAATTCCAGTTGGAATTTCATAAATCATGATTAGGAATAGCACAAATGAACTAAAGAACAGCAACAGAAAAATGCCACGTTTTCTTAATTATTGGGCATTTAAAAAGTTGAATGTTGAGTGCATAGAATAAAAATAAAATATTTACGATGTGCTAAAGAAGAAAGGGGAATGGGAAAATGACTGCCAAAAGTATGAAGTTTTAGTTAGTGGCTGGAGCGATGACTCAGCTTCAGTTAAGAAGATGTACTGATATTACAGGAGACCAGATTTTGGGTCCCAAAATTGATGCAGGGACTCACAACTGTAACTCAGTTCCAGGGCCCCAGACACCTTCTTCTGGCCCCTGAGGGCACTATACTTGTGTGCACATACCACACAGAGACACACACACATACATATAACATAACTACTATAGTTATAGTCTATATTCTAAAGTAGTTGATCAGGTTTCATTAGTTTTTTTCCCCGCCAAAGAAATGAAAATTTAAGTAAAAATGCCCAAAGTTTAGTTTAGCTATCCTACAATGTGTGTGTTTTGAAGCCACAAATTTTATGCCACACACACAAATGTATGTATCTAGAATATGTAATTTTTAAAAAGTCATGTTTATTTTAAGATTATGGTATATTTGTGTATTGCCAGTGCACTATGTACATGTAATGCCCTAAGAGGCCAGAAGAGGGCATCAGATCCTCTGGAACTGGAGTGAGACACCGTGTGAAGGCGAGAGCAAGTGCTCTGAATCCCTGAGCTATCTCTCTAGCCTCATAGTTTTTTTTTTTTATCAACTAAAAAAACAAACAAAAACTTAAGGGGCAAAATAAAATAATACCCTGATATTATAGAGAATATTAGAGTCTATTCATCTGACAAAAGATTATATATATATATGAATGTGCCATGAGAAGAATATCTATGTATGTATCTATGTATCTTTGTATGTATGTATGCATGTATGTTTCTATCTATCTATCTATCTATCTATCTATCTATCTATCTATCTATCTATCTATCTATCTATCTATCTATCTATCTTTTCATGCTTAGTCAGATCAGGTCTCACTATGTAGTCCTGGCCAGCCCTGAAAGCAAGATTCATGAACACACGACATCATGAATGAATTTGACTCCACTAACGTGACAGCTGAGGCTTCCATTTTTAGTCCTTCTTGTTAGGACTGCCTTGTATCTCTGGAGTAGTAATTTCCTGTGGTTTATTCGGGGTGTGACCTTGGCTGCCTTACATGTGCCTGAATGTGCTTTATATCATCAGCTAGTGCATAAAAAATGTAAGCTTTTGAATTGCATTCATTATAGCCATACTTCTTTGTGTGTTTTAGTAGACACTGATTTTTGAGCAGGCACAATTAATGTGGAAATTCTAAGTAAAATCGACAAAGTCACTAACTGATGTGCATACTCCCTTTTCTTGGAAGATTTAGGAATACATTTGACATTGCTGTGTTATTCCAGAATTGTGTAGAGGGCTTTCCTATGACAGCCTGCTTGTATTCCCCACTCTCCCTGCAGAGTCAAAGCACAACATAAGAATGCAGCATGATGAGGGAAAAGCCAGAGGCTTTAATGGCTGCAATAATGAGGTGAGGCTTTGGAATGAAGGAAAACTTTCTGTAAATGAAGTATTTGGACAATAGTCACGGGACTCATTAGGCTAACAAGGTGACAAACTCTTGGGACAGGTTTTCAGAGTTCCTTGGTGAGTCTTGTGAGTTGCAATCATAGGCAGACTTCTGATGAAAGTTGAGATCTCTGGGGAAATTAAGAGAGTAAATAGTGAGTGTCACCCTGGGGTGAGAACTGTCATTGTCCCAGAGTGTATTTGGGAGAGACATACTAGGAAAGGGAAGCCCTGGCAGATCTGATGTCGTTCGTAAAGCTAGAGCTAGAATAAGCCTGCAGAACCCTGTTTCCTCAACTCTACTTTAAAAGAATGAATTTGACTGGAAAAATCTCTCCTTTAAAAGAGAGAAGGAGGGAGGTACCTGGGAAGAGGGAGGGAGGGGAGGGAAAAAGTGGAACAGGATCAGGTGTGGGAGGAGATGGGGAGAAGTACAGAGGGTCAGGAAATTCAACTGAGGTGTATAGCAATGGGAGATGGGGAACTGGGAGTAGACATTAGAAAGTCCCAGATGCCAGGAAAGCAAAAGGCTCCCAGAACCCAACAGGGATGACATTAACTGAAATACCTACCAAAGGGGTGAGAGAACTGCAGAGACCATATCCAGAGGTTAGGTACAGCTCCCCAGTTGAGAGATGGGGCCACCCACCCATCTCTAAAATATTAACACAGAATTGTTCTTGTCTAAAGGAAATGCAGGGACAAAGAATGGAGCAGAGATAGAAGGAAAGGCCATCTAGAGACTGCCCCACCTAGAGGGATTCTGCAGACAGCAAACGCAGACATTATTGCTGATGTCAAGAAGCACTTGCTGACAGGAGCCTGGAATAGCTGTCCCCTGAGAGGCTCTGCTAGAACCTGACCAATACAGATGCAGATGCTCACAGCCAATCATTGGACTGAGCACAGGGTCCCCAATGGAGGAGTTAGGGAAAGGACTGTAGGAGCTGAAGGGTTTTGCAACCCCATAGGAAGAGCAACAATGTCAACCAACCAGACTCCCCAGAATCTCCAGGGACTAAGCCACTATCACAGAGTATACATCAGGGGACACATGGCTCCACATGGATATGTAGCAGAGGATTACCTTTTCTGGTATCAATGGGAGGGGAGCCCCTTGGTCCTGTGGAGGCTTGACGATCCAGTGTAGGGGAATGCTAGGGCACTGAGGCAGGAGTAGGTGGGTGGGGGTGGAGTGGGGGAGCACCCTCATTGAGGCAGGGCATGGGGGAAGGGAATAGGCTTTGTGGAAGGGAAATGAGAAGGAGGATAACATTTGAAATGTAAATAAATAACCAATGAAAATATGGAAAAAAGAAAAAAGTTCAAAAAATAAAATTTTTGTATTTTACTTGCAAATTGTATCTTTACTTGCAAATGTTCATTGCAATGAATCATTGGTCTGTTTTGAAACCTCTGACTTTGGCTATATTATTAATACTGGATCCTCAGGAGGACTCCTCTAGGATGACCTGTTGTTGCCCTGTTTCATGGAGATCTTGAGTCTGCAGGATGGGCCCTTTCTCCCAGTTCAGCAAATCATAGATGAGGAAGATGTCCCAGTGGGCCAACTCAAAGCCTTTGATCTGGGCCTGGGAGTTGGTCAGTCTGCCAGCTTTCCTGGGTCCATACCACCAGATAGGGCTCTCTAGCATTGGCTCAAGCTAGCTTACCCAGAGCTTCAGCTGGCAAGAGGTAGGGTCCTTTCTCCTGCTCTCATGTCCTTGGGGCCAGTTCACCTGCACATCTACCACCACGGTCAGCTAAAATGTACTGCCCAGGAGAGGAATAGGGCCCACTCACCTCACAGGAAATAGTGAGGGCCAAAGAGGAGCATCTCTCTCTTATCCACATTGCCCCATGGCAGATGAGGGGTGGGGACAGCTCTCCTGAGTGCTGCCGCCAGTGCGGGGGGCAGGAGCAGCCATCTTCCTCTTGTGACCTCTGGGCATCAGGGGAGAGGGCAAGAAGGGAGAAGGTTATCTCTTCCTCCCCCATACCACCCCACAGAAGGTGAAGAATGGGGTCAGCTCTTTCGTTTCTATTTTCAAAAAACTTTAAATTATTGATGTTCCTCAACTTATGGTAGAGATGCACTGAGAAGAACATATCGTAAGCTGCCAGCTTTAATTCTTTTCTTTTTGTTTTGTACGTGAGTGTGTGTGTGTGTGTGTGTGTGTGTGTGTGTGTATGTGCTATATGTGTAAGTGTCTGCAGGAGCCAGAAAGAAGATAGCAGTTCCTCAGGAACTGTGGTTGCAACAGTTGTGAGCTGCCTGATCTGGATGCTGGGAACTCAACTTAGGTTTTCTGAAAAGCAGCAAGCACTCTTAACCACAAGGAATTTTCCAGAAAGGAAATGGAGAAGGTAAGGAGAGTGGGTTGAGATGAATACAGATTTAGACTCACAAAGAGATGATTCACAATTCCCTTTTATTTTCAAACCTGAGCTACAGGTACTTTTAACAACTTTCTCTGATCTGTCTGTCTGTCTGTCTGTCTGTCTGTCTGTCTGTCTATCTATCTATCTATCTATCTATCTATCTATCTATCTATCTATCTACCTGCATACCTTTCATTTTGCATATGAATGCTTGTCCATGGGAAGTGGGCCAGGAAAGAATAAAGAAAATAAGGATCCACAACCCAGGCACACATGGTACACACACACACACACACACACATACACACACACGTACACATAAATAAAAAGGATTTTTAAAAAACTTCTAGTTTATAATGTGTTCATTTCAATATAGCTCTGTTGTAAGTTGAAAAACATAAGTAATATACAGATTTAAAGACAGAAACAAGTCATCTCTCTGGAATGCATCTCTCTGGAACACACAGATTGTTTATTGCAAAGGGTGTTTGAAAGTGTTTTACAATTTTAATCTAGATGAACTAATTTCATCTTCACTTTATTTAGCTTTTTTCAAATGTAATTTTATAGCAATATACTAAAAAATATTTTACTTTAAGCTCTAGGATTTCTATGGAGAACAAATCTTACATTTAAGCCCAAAGTCAATTTTTCTAAAACATATGAGTGATTTATGTGTTCTCTGTGTCTCTGTCTTGATAGATGTCCTCCTAGGTGTGAACCGTCTAGTCCTGCCTTGCCATGCTGAAGACTCCCATTCTCTAAAACTTCTTCCCAAGAGTCCAGTGTTTTAGTGACAGACATAATACAGTAACTAAAACAGCTTCCTAATAAAACACCAACCATCTGTAACCTTAAAAGTTTACAGTATCATTAAGAGACCTCACTGGCGGGGGGTGGGGTCAAGCAAGAGATTATGTAGCCCAAGCTCTCTCATTTCACAAGTGTCTAGGCAGTCCATCATTACTTCTGAGCACACACACTCCACTGATAACTTTGGTCTCTTGCCTGCCCCACCATGAAGCCTACCACCCTTTCCAGCCTGTCAGTGCCTCCATGGCCAGAATCCCACCTTCTCCAAGCACCAACTTCAAAATGGCTGATGATAGAATTGTAATCAATGAAGACTTGTAATATCTGGAGAATTTAGTGAAGTCATTCAAATCACTGGAGTCGGGGATGGTGGCGTCCAGGTCTAGAGAGAAATCTGAGGCCTGTGCTCTGAGTACAGGGTCAGCAGCACCTGGGTTAAGGATAACTGACCCTCTGGTTCAGCACTGAATTTCATTGTCTTTTTTTCCCCTTGGTTAGAATCTAAGTTAGCTCACAGCTTTCAGGAAGTAAGATTACAAACTCTTGGATAAGGAAAATAAAATATGCAACAAAATCTGCCTTTAAAAACTACCAGTTATGAATTCAGACAATGAGTCAGAGGAAAGCAGGACTCAACACAGCAGACATCTGAATGAGGAATTGATTCTGGAAATGCGTGCCTGGGTGAGCCAGGAACCCAGGCTGCCACAGAAGGTACTGTAGGATGCTCTATTTCCTGAGCTGAGAATGCCACCCAGCCTTTAGAATGTGGCTTTGGGCCCCAGGCGGAGGGAAGACCCTGGCCTCTATCTCTCCTGCTTAAGGGGCCTGAGTCTGCTTTACTGACTCAATGTTTTTATCTCTGTGTGATGTGTGGGTTTGCATCAAAGGTCTTCACTGCAACTTGACTCGACATTTAAAACCTTCATCAAAAAGGAAACAATATATATATATATTTTTTAAAGATTTTGGTCTGGAGTCAGGGTCAACTTTGAGTTAGCAAATCCAAGGACCATTTGTAGTTACTGAAGCTGTCTGATGGCCTTTCTTACTAGTTAATTTTAACAATATTCACATTTAATATAATGATGAGAAGTATTGGAAATACACTGAATCTATACTTACTAAATACAATTTGCCTCTATGTTTTTAGTGCATAAGACATTTTGTAATAAAATAGAAAAAGATCGAACTATATTGTTTGTACTTCACAGATTTTGGTTCTACAAAATTTGTTAATTTAACATTAATGAACAAACACTTAACTTTCCTCAGTGTGTTAGGGTCCTGGATTGTCAATGGCCACCAAAGCAACCTCAAGCCAGTGACTTCATGAGTCAGTGGAGCCTGATTCTGTTGTCTCATTAGCAAGAGGAGTAAGGAGACCCAGACAGAGAGTGGGTGGAAGGGACAGAGAGGAGAGGATTGGCTTCTGGGAAAGCAATACCTTCTGCTTTTTAATTGCACATAGAGAATAATTTTCTGTTTAACTAGTTTTGAATCACATATATAATTATCATGAAATTTTATATATTCATGCTATTATTTTGCTGTTTCTTACAATAGGTTTGCAGCCATCATCATAACCTGTCCTGCGTTAAATGCTCCCATATTTTCCTTGGTGTTTGTGACGGTTGATTTTAATGTCAAGTAGGTATTTCTCCATAATGGTGAACTATACCCTGGAATGTTGATCTTAAATGAAACCCTTTCTCCTGTTTTTTTTATCATAGTAACAGGAAACAAAATTAGGGCAAAATAGGTTTGGATAAGCAGGGCCATTGTTGTCATAACTCCAACTATCTAGCTTCTAAGCCTTTAGAAGAACTGTTTTGTGGAATGTAGAATTTGGAAATTTGGGCTGAAAAAGCCACTGAGGGTTATAGCTAGATTTTGCAACAACAAAATCCTGGGAAATGACAGTAGAGGCTCAGGTCATGGGATTTCATAGGGGACAATGAGTATATTAGGAACTGGGATAGGAAGATTCCAGTGATAAGGAATCTGACTTGATTTGGCTTCTGTCTTGAGAACCTGAAGGAGGTTGAACTGAGAGATAATGGATTTGTTTGGCAGAGGACATTTTAAGGCAGGCTAGTATCCAGTCTGCAATAGAGAGACCAGCATCACCACAGAGAAGCTTCCAGCATGGGGAAAGTGGGAAAATGTCCTGAGGGAAAACCTGATTCACTGGAGGCATCACCTTGTGAGAATAGAAATAATTTAATGAGAGAAAGCTTAAGCCAAGGGGTTTCCTGCTCTTAAAGCAACTTCATAGGTGAAAGTGTCTCCCCAGGGTTAGTGCACAGAAGCTGTTATAGTGTGGATCAAGGGCCGAGCTGCATCTTGAGTTGGCAGCAGAACATTGCAGTGTTGTAAGTCACATCCTAATGAAGTGGCTCTGAAGGCAAAGATGCAAGACTGAGGGGTCATGAGAGTAGAAGAGGCCGGGCACTGTGTATCCATGCCCACCAGACATGCAGAAGTCTTCTCAGTTCTGTGCTAGGAGAATGTAGTTGTGTTTTATTTTTGTGATGTTTTCAAAACTGCAGGAAATTCAGTTTTCACTGGGACATTCATACCTATTCCTTCTCACCCAGCTCCAAGTGTTCTTCTTACTTGTGACAAGCTGTATCAGGAATTCCAGGTAAGACCCAAGAAAGGCACTTCCCTCCCACCCAGAGTATACCAGCTAATGTACTCTTTGTAAACTTTGCCTTTTTTCAAGCACTGTGCACATTTGCCTTTTCTAAGGGGAATCCCCACACTGCTCCCCAACGCCCAACTGCACAGATGCAGCCAGTGCCTTCTTCAGACCCCATGACTGCATTACTTGCTCCCACCTGACCTGGTGGTGATCAGAACAGCCTCAGTCAAACGGGAGTGCAGTCAAGGGTTGGGAATACATGACAAAGGTTGGAACTGCTGCTCCCCTGTTTAGCCACCTGTGGCTGACGTCTTCCCTGGAGCTGCCGATGGACCAGGAAAAGGGCAGAGCGACAGACACTTGCATGGATGCAACATATTCTACTAAACCTCATCAGTGGGCTACGTGTTTGGCATCCAGTGAGGGTTGAGGGGTTATGTTTGTCTCCACTCTTGAGCTCTCTCAAGTTGACTTAGTTGACTCCATAGAGAGCTCTGGCTCAGAGCTAGGCTTCCAGGCTGATGTCTAAGGGAGAGCACAGATAATTGCTTTGTTTGCCTAATCACTAATCATCCAGTGAGGGCTCATCCATCATCAGACAGTGATCATCTCTGTATGCAGAGAAAGAGGGCCTGCTTCTATGCATGCAATTGCAGAGGGGGAAAACAGCAGGAGAAGAAATACATGAAGTCACGGTCTCTAGGAACAGGGATTCATACAAACCTGAAACTCAAATGTTTTACATTAAATTTGCTCCCCAATAGAGGACAATTGGCTGGTGGCAGAATTACTTTTTAACTTTAAAAAAGGCTCCTAAGAAAAATGAATGGAATTTATACTGAAAAGGTGTATGAGGTGAATTAAAAATAAAAATTAAAAAGAGGAGACTCAGAATATCAGCAGGACATGTGTTAATGATTAAAATTAAGAAAAACAACCTCTACCCTCTAAACATTGAAATGTTCCTAAGAGTTGATTTGCTCTACTATATAGAAAGTGTGTTCATGGAACTGCTTCTCACTTGACTCTATGGAGTCAAGAGAGCTTTGGCAAGTGTGTCTTCTTTTTCCCTTCTCTATTTCCTCTCTTCCCATTCTTCTTCCTCTCCCTTTCTTGTTCCTCAATTCTTCGAAATGCTATTTAGATAGGCTGGTTCCTCATCATAGTTTTCTGATAAAAGCCTCTGTTATCAATCTGGTGCTATACACACATCCTGAGCCTGCCTGGTATTTCTGTCCCTTCCCTCAGCTGTGTGTGGCACTGCATCTGAACACAATTTGAGCAGACATGTCCAATCACACGACAGTGACTCACTTCTTCCTCAGGGGCTTCTCTGATGTCCCACAGCTGAGATTGGTGGTCATCCCATTTTTCTTACTCATTTACTCATTTGGCATCCTGGGGAACCTCTCCATCATCACAGCTGTGATGAGAGACAGTAGACTCCACTCTCCTATGTACTTCTTCCTGAAGAATTTGTCTTTCTTGGACATGTGCTACACCTCAGCCATCATCCCCAAGGCAGTGGTTATATCCTTCACAGGCTCAGGGGTCATCTCCTATCTCGAGTGTGTAGCACAGCTTTACATAATTTTTACATTTGCATGTACTGAATGCTTTCTGCTCACAGCCATGGCTTATGACCGTTGCCTGGCCATCCTCAGACCACTGCTCTATGGAACCATCATGAGCCAGAAATATTGTTCTGCATTGGTGGTCACTGCCTGGGTGAGTGGGGCCAGCAACTCAGTCTTCCATACATTCAACACCTTCTCCCTCCCCTACTGTGGACCTAATGTTGTTGAACACTTCTTCTGTGACATGCCTCCCATCATGAGACTCTCCTGCACTGACTACCATCTCAGTGAGAAGGTGGGCTTTGCTGTCATCAGCTGCATTGTCATGAGCGCCTTCGCCCTCACAGTGCTCTCCTATGTTGGCATTGTGACCACAGTTCTTCGCATCCCCTCAGTGGATGGCAGGTGGAAAGCCTTTTCTACCTGCTCCTCTCACCTGACCACGGTCCTCTTGTTTTATGGAACTGGAAGCTTTGTGTACCTGAGGCCTGCCTCTCGGTACTCCCCGACTCTGGGTCGCCTGGCATCTATTTTCTACTCTGTAGTCACACCTTCCTTGAATCCACTTGTCTATTGTCTGAGGAATAAAGATATGAAGTCTGCTCTACATAAACTTTATTGTGGGAGGAAGAACTGAGTCCTGCAAGACTACAGTGTGTGACTTAGCGTCTGATGGCTGTCGTTGGAGCCAGATAATTTATTCCCTCAAACTTCCTTTCCCTCCCTATTTCACTTAACATTGTTGATCAAATTAGAGGACCTGTGGGAGCCTCCCTAGTCCCTGAACTACATACATGTAGGCAAAACCCTTCAGTAAACAAATCTTCCACCTACTATCATTGTGGAATTCTTGTTTCCCCGAGCTGTACTCATTACAAGAGACAGGAATCTCAGGTGTTTGTCATCAGCCTGGATAAAGGGCACTAATATGAATGTCCCTCCTTTTTTTAAACTTCATTTTCCTGAACTAGCACAGCTGTATCCCCTGGAGCTGTCAAGAATCCTGAAGCCAGCACAGCGGCCTGACACAGCTCCAGCATAGATGGACGGATTGCTACAGTTGCTGCCCTTCTGTCTCTAACTTTTGCATTTGGTCTCTGTGTGCTGCATTCTTGGGGACTTCATGCATTTGGATTCAGTTTATGTCTTTTCCTGAGAAAGATTGTGTCTGAGTCTTTTTAGGAAAATCCTAAAAATAACTCTATCTGGCCAATATTTGCAAGTCCACCTTATACCCTGGAGATCATTAAGCACAGACAAGCACATTGCTAGATGAAGCCATTACTCCAGGAATCTTCTTGGGGCATTAGTCCCTGAGCAAACTCAAACAGTATAGTTGGTGCAGGATAAACAGACACAACTGATAAACTCTGACTGTCTTGGAGAATAGGTTACACATTCATGGTTTCTTTTTATTATGGGCTTCGAGCTCTCTGAAAATGAAGTTTAAAGAAAGGGAAATCATACAGGGTACACCCTGGAGGAATAAAACTCAGTAAATAAGATAGATTGACTGCAATAACCTTCTCCTACTTCATAGCATAGATAATGAAATGTATACTAAAAGAACTTAGGTGTTCATGTTTGTTATTCATCGGGTATTTTCTGTTTGTTTGCAGTGCCTTAAAACAACAGACATTGCCAGCCTAAAAGCAGTATGGCACATGATGTATGCATTTGCTTTGGAGGTGACATTCTTTAGATTCCTTAAATTGGAGTTATAGGGCTAATAATGAAAACAAAGTCTGTTCTGTTTGCATTTTCTAATGGTAACTGAACTTGTAACCCAGGACATGTAAGGGAAAAAAATCAATTGCATAATCTGTAGCACCTGGAAAATCATTAGTCTTTGATCTGTAAGACCTGTAGTAATAAAGGACCTGGTTGCTAGTCAGAGCTGCAAGATTCCCCGGAACACCTTGGCCTGATTCACTCCACTCTCCCCTCAACAACTCCTTATCACCTCTGCAGGCTGGCTGCTCTGTTAGCTTGGACCCTCAGTGGGGAAGGCCCCCTAGCACTGGATATCCATAAGCAACACATTTTATCACTCAAACTGTTCCTTCAATGTCAAACTGTTCTACTTGTCCGGACACTTGAACCATCCTCTGATTTTGCCCCATGCTGATGAATTTTAAACATTCACTTTCTTTACTTTTATCTAATAGTGATCTTCATCCCCCAAACTCTAAACAGCTCATTACCATCTCTTCTTAGTCTGGGATTCCTTCCTCCAGCCCTGTATGGAGCATCCCAGATGCTAGGTTAATAGTTCAGGCTAAAGGACACTGTACGTATGGAGTACAAGCGTAATCTTAGAAATTATCCTCAAACAAACCATGTGGCTCTGAAGGCTTGGCTAATTTCTTCTTACTTTCAGAAAGTCAGTGAAGACTCCAAGAGGCTGTTTTTAGCCTTGCCTGGGACACAGGGGCCAGGCATAGGTCACATTGACAAGTTATAAAGGCACTGTATTGATCTACTTAAACCAGTGTGATACAATCATCTGAGTGTTCTAAGGGACTATATAATGACGTAAGCAAACAAAACTGTATAGACTCCAAGTCAGACACAAAACACCAAACACATACCTGCCTCTACTGTGCCAGGGACTGGGAATGGAGAGAGAGAGAGAGAGAGAGAGAGAGAGAGAGAGAGAGAGAGAGAGAGAGAGAGAGAGAGAGACAGAGAGAGAGACAGAGAGACAGAGACAGACAGAGAGAGTGAAAGAATGAGAGTGTGTGTCTCACCTTAGGTAGATTAGACATAAACAAATACATCTAGTGAAGTAACTAAGTTTGTAATAAAGCATCAACAGAGATGTCTCTACAACTTGGTAAGGCTTTTGATAGGCGATTGCATGTGAACTCACACATAAATTTCGGGTAGACAAAGAACCCTGCATGCTGAGAGAAAAAATTATGAAGTCCTCAGTAGATGTGGCGGTTTGTGCAGCAAAGGCCATACCTAGCAAGTGCAATACTGTCTATCACACATCGAACACTCTGGGTCATGAATGAGTGAATGAATCACAAGGTTTAGTGACTGTGTTTGGTTGCTCCCTAGAGCCAGGGTGGTTTCTTTCCCTACGGGAAGCTAATTATGGTTATTTAAAAATAGACCATGTTATAGAAGGTGCTATAGGGTTGAACATAAAAATAAAAAGAAAGATGGTGGTTGCCAGCGGAGGGGAGGGGGAATCAAAGGACAGTTGCCTAAGGTGTGCGTTCTGGAGATGTGTTTCACACTATGCCCCTACTTCATGCAGCTGGACTGGATACTTGAGAATGGTGAAAACAGGAGATCTTAGAAGATGTGCATTTTATCACAACCAAAAATTGAAAGCAGTTGGGGCTGGTGGGGCAGGCCTATAACCCAGCAACTCAGCAGGCTGAGGCAGGAGGATGGCAAGTCCAACCCTCTGCCTGGGCAAGTTAGTGAGGCCTGTCTTAAAATCAAAAGGGAAGGGCTGGAGAGAGATCTCAGTGGGGAAGCACCTCCCCAACGTGCAGAAGCCCAGTTCAACCCCTAGTGTTGTAAAGATAATAAAATAAACATTAAGATGTCAAATTACTTCCATTAGGAAAGGTAGTGGTCCTGTTTGTTTCCTTGCTCCAGTCAGTTTATTTTACTCTCTGTATTTGTTTCCCTCACCCACCAGTGCACACGTGTGTGAATAAGTGTGTGTGTTAGAGGTGGTTTTTGTTTATTTTAATTCTGGGCACCCCCTCTCAAACCTATTGGCTCTGGCTCCTCCCCAAAACACCTTCAGGAAGTGACCAGTCACGCTGAGGTGCCCTTCAGTCTCTTATTCCTGGGTGGTCTAAAGAATCGCAGCTCTTTCCTAGCAGTGCACAGTGGTCTGAGGACACTGATGGAGGCCTAATGAGACACCAGGAAACCTGAGAGCTGGGAGGGGTGCAGTGGACCGAAGCCAGGGAGAGGCTGCTAGGGAGGGGGGTGCTGCAGAGCCTCAGCGCTGTTGCCTAGAGACAGAAAGCATACTGTGGCCTGAATAGGAGAGGAACACCCGTTGCTTGGAAACGGTAAAAGGCAACCAACCTTTCTTCTGGCAAGGGCAGGTCAGATAGCTTGACCCTCAGAGCGAGAGTATGGTCATGGCAGGACGTGTGGGCCAGATGAAGAATCAGGACGAGGTTCACCAGAATCAGATCTTGCGGGAACTATTTCTCAAAGAGCTACGGGCACAGAAGCTGTACACGCAGTATCACGTGAATCCCCTGCGCAAGGGTGAGCAGGCCCAAGAGGGTTGGGAGGAGTGGGAGAGCAAGTGTCCCCTGCCTCTAGTCATCGCTTCAGAATTCAGACAGATGAGCTTTGAAAGGATCTCTTTCCATGTCACCCTAGACACAACAGATGCATTTAAATGCATCCAGAATTAAACATTTTAGATGTAGAATAAAGATAGATGATTTATGGGGTAGTTTTGCTTCTCAAATAACTACACAGGGTCTTTATGTCTGCTTTTTGTTAGTAGTTTGATCTCCTTTGAATATACCCAAGGTGGTTTGTCCTTGTATGGTTCACTATTATTGCTTTGACTTTTTGCCACAGGCCTCCTTAGGACTTAGAAATGGTGGACTACCAGGTGCAGAGCTTGACTGTCTGCCTCACCCGACCACAGCAAAGCCACCCCTCCTCCTGTCCTCCCACGTTCTCCCTCCTGTGACTTCACGGGGCTCTGTGAAAATGCTTCTGGGCCTGAAACAGACTCATGTGTTCCCCCCGCTCACCCCCCATCTCCCAGCCGCCTTCCCTGGAGTAGCTCACAGGTGCCTTGCTGGGTGAATCTTCCCCATCCTCCACCACTCTGCTGGCTTGGTTTAACTTCTGGTCTTGCTCCACTAGCTAAGCAGTTACCCTCACACAGCTCTGCCTCATCACACACAGTGGTTACCCCACACCCCCATCCCCACAGTTCTCTCAATTAACATCTGCACAGCCCAGTCAACGGTCAGAATGCACACACAGCCCCTCTGTCCATTCAGGCATTCCCTCTCTAAGAGTGTCTGAGTAGGTGGCCATGGTATCTGACCTGCCCCCCCATGAGGATTTGAGGTAGTCTGAGGGACTCCAAGCTACTCTCTTCCATGTAGAAACCTCCCCTGCCCCAATCCTTTTTTTTCTACATATGTTAAAAGACCAGAGCAGACTAATCCCTTTGTAAACATTTTAGTTGCCTCCTGTAGTTTCTGTGCTGAAATTTCAACCCACCGATCTCTAAGGTTCCATTGGACCTGGCTCTGGTTCCTCTCCATCTCCATCCATTCTGAACCCCCACATGTAGCCCCATCCATCCCATCCTACCCAAGATCCTCCAGTAAAGCCCCAGTGTCTACTCTGCTCTGTTGAGACTGCTACAGGCATGCGCGCGCGCGCACACACACACACACACACACAAACACCTTCCTCTCTTCAGTTATGTAGAAATAGATTTCCTTAATGTGTCAGACTGTCTCCTATACTTACTTGTTCCTTGTCCCTAATGTCTGCACCTCCTTAGCCACAGTGCCCAGCAGCCTGGCTGTCTGTAGAAAGTGCAGACTTCACTTTGTCTGTAACCTAGTTTTCTCCAGGATCCCTGATCCCTAAAGTCAGGAAAATTATTCTCCCTTTCTGTTTAAACATTGTCCATTCTAAGACTTCAGATGACTCCTGAAGGCCGCACGCAGGCCTTCTCTGATACTGTCTCCTCCCCAGACTCCCTGGGTCCACTGGACTAAAATGACTATGGTGTGTTGGTGCTTCCTGTCCTCCATAAGGACTTTGCTAATGTACTGGTAACAGGTCCAAGACAATCTGCTTCATTCCTGTTGCTCTTCACCTCTACTTGAGTGTCCCCTTTTGACTCTTCTGACTTCTGGCTGACGCTCATCTTCTTCCCACATGTTCTCACACAATGGACCCCTACTCCTTCATTCAGGACTCACAAGCATCTCCTTGGGACACTCACCACACACCCCTGCCATCACTTCTAAACACGTAGCTTGCTCTCAGTCTCTCCCTCACGTGTTATCCCATGTTGGTGTGCTGTCAGTCACTACACTTAGAAGGAAAGCTTCGAGAGTAGGGAGAGCATTCCTGTATGCAGTGTCCCCTCGATACCAGGAATTGGATGATATGGACTCAGTTCCTCTTATCAATGGCCTCCTGTGTGTCCATTCCCATCTGGTTCTGGGGAATTGGCCTTCAGGCATATTTGCTTCTCTGCCAACCAGCACTGGTCCAGAGAATGGTTTTCCATGCTGGAAACCAGAAGCCATTATCCACCTGGGACACTTGGAGAGTGTCCCTGTGACCACGAACTGATTGTTAGCTGTGCTTCATTTTGGTCATTTCAGCTCCCATAGACACTCCTGGCTATGGCACCAGAGTGACAAGCTTGCTGTAAGGCCTTGCTCCTTAGTGCCCAGCACAGTTACTGGGATATGTCAGACTCCTCAGGGAAAGCTAAGCAGGGGACCTGTTTCGGGTGAGTTTAGGACAGGTTTCATCTGCTAATGTGGATTGTGCTTCTTGTTTTTTTTTTCTAGTTCACACAATTACCAGGAAGCCCATGTCTTGGCATGATAACTTGGAGGAGCCAGAAGATGGTAGGTGCTGGGTTTGAGAACACCAAGGTTCAGAGCCCAGAGGGGCAGGGGTGACACCTCTAAGGGTTCTGCCACCCTGGGGGCAAGTATGGAGTCCTCAGAAACTAGATTTAACCAAGGTCACAAGAGATCGACTTATTCAGCCACAATGCCATGTTATTAAATATGAAGTCAATGATAATGTTTCCAATCACCTAATCATCCATCCATCTACCCATCCATCTATCCATCCATTTATCCATCCATCTATCCATCCATTTATCCATCCATCCATCCATCCATCCATCCATCCATCCATCCATCCACCCACCCACCCACCATCCAACACCCTGAAGTTACATTAACTGGTTTCAAATTTCAATCCCACCACCTACTAAGCAATTGACTTCAGGGAGTCCTCTAGTTTTACTTTGTTGCTGTGTAGGGTACTGGTGACCAAAAGCAATTTGGGGAGGAAAGGGCTTATTTCATCTTACATTTCCAGGTCTTGCTCTCCTGAGACAAGTCAGGGAAGAGCCTCCAACAGAAGCTTGAAGCAGAAGTCATGGAAAAAGCTGCTTGCTAGTTCAATTTCTGGTTCACTTGTTTACAAGCTTATGATCAGCTACCTTACTTATCCAGCCCAGGCCCACCTAGGTGGGGTTGGTGCCGCCCACAGTGGGCTGGACCCATCTACATCAATTATCAATCGAGACAGCCCCACCCCATGGACATGCCCACAGGCCTACCTGATCTAGGCAATTCTTCAATCTAGGCTTTCCTCTCAGATGTCTCTAGGTTGTGTCAAATTGAGACTTAACCTATGACTACTAGTTAGCCCTAGTTTGTTTTTGTAAACTTTTCTGAAATAATATTTATTTATTTATTTCCTTTTTTATTGAATATTATTCTTCATTTACATTTCAAATGTTATACCCTTTCCTGGTTTCCCCCCTCCTGGAAAACCCCCAACCCATCCTCCCACCCCCTGCCTCCAAGAATATGCCCTTTCACCCTACCCACTCCCACCTACCCACCCCTTCCCCCGAATTCCCCATGCTGGGGCATCTATCAAGCCTTGCTTGATAGAACTAAAGACCTCTCCTCCCACTGATGCCTGACAAGGCATTCCTCTGCCACACTTTTGGCTGGAACCATGTGTACTCCTTGGTTGATGGTTTAGTCCCTGGGAGCCTTGGGGCATGTGGTTGGCTGACATCACCATTCTTCCCATGGGACTGCAAACCCCTTCAGCTTCTCCAGTTCACCCTCCAACTCCTCCATTGGGGACCCCACGCTCAGTCCAATGGTTGGCTGCTAGCATCTGCCTCTGTATCTGTAAGGCTCTGGCAGGGCCACTCCGGAGACAACCATAACAGGCTCCTTTTGGCACGCACTTCTTGTCATCCATGTCGGGGTTTGGTGACTGTTTATAGAATGAATCCCAAGGTAGGACAGTCTCTGGGTGGCCTTTCCTTCAATCTCTGCTCAACACTTTGTCTCCATAATTGCTCCTGTGAATATTTTGTTCCCTTTCACAGGAAGACCAAAGTGGGGGTGCTTTGGTTTTGCAAAGTTTCCTGAGATTCCTGTGGTCTGTGAAGTGTAACTTTTTTATTTTGAGCTTTAGGGCTAATATCCACTTATCAATGAGTACATACCATGTGTGTTCTTTTGTGATTGGGTTACCTCATTCAGGATGACACTTCCTAGTTCCGTCCATTTGCCTAAGAATTTCATGAACTCATTGTTTTTAATAGCTGAATAATACTCCATTGTGTAGAAATCATATACCACGATTTCTGTATCCATTTCTTTGTTGAGGGACATCTGGGTTCTTTCCAGCTTCTGACTATTATAAATAAGGTTGCTATGAACATAGTGGAGCATGTGTCCTTATTATATATTGGAGCATCTTCTGGGTATATGCCCAGGAGTGGTGTAGCTGGGTCTTCAGGTAGAACTATGTGTAATTTTCTGAGGAACTGCCAAACTGATGTCCAGAGTGGTTTTACCAGCTTGCAATCCCACCAGCAATGGTGAAGTGTTCCTCTTTCTCCACATCCTCTCCAGTATCCGCCGTCCCCTGAGTTTTTCATCATAGCCATTCTGACTTGTATGAGGTGGAATCTCAAGGTTGTTTTGATTTGCATTTCCCTGATAATTAAGGATGCTGAACATTTCTTTAGGTGCTTCAAACCATTCGAGATTCCTCAGTTGAGAATTCTTTGTTTAGTTCTGTACCCCATTTTTAATAGGGTTATTTGACTCTCTGGAGTCTAACTTCTTGAGATCTTTGTATATATTGGATATTAACCCTCTATTGGATGTAGGATTGGTCAAGATCTTTTCCCAATCTGTTGGCTGCCATTTTGTCCTATTGACAGTGCCCTTTTCCTTACAGAAGCTTTTTGGTTTTATGAGGTCCCATTTGTCAATTCTTGTTCTTAGAGCATAAGCCATTGGTGTTCTATTCAGGAAAATTTCCCCTGTGCCCATGTGTTCAAGACCCTTCCCCACTTTCTCCTCTATAAGCTTCAGTGTATCTGGTTTTATGTGGAGGCCCTTGAACCACTTGGACTTGAGCTTTGGACAAGGAGATAAGAAAGGTTCGATTTGCATTTTTCTGCATGGTGAACTCCAGTTGATCCAGCACCATTTGTTAAAAATGCTTTTTTCCACTGGATGTTTTTAGCTACTTTGTCAAATATCAAGTGACTGTAGGTGTGTGGGTTCATTTCTGGGTCTTCAATTCTATTCCATTGATCTACCTGCCTGTTTCTGTACCAATACCATATATTTTTTTATCACTATTGCTTTGTAGTAGAGCTTGAGATCAGGGATAGTGATTCCCCCAGGAGATTTTGTTGTGGAGAATAGTTTTCACTATCCTGGTTTTTTTTTTTGTTATTCCAAATGAATTTTCAGATTGCTCCTTCTAGCTCTATGTAGAATTGATTTGGAATTTCGTTGGAGATTGCATTGAATCTGTAGATTGCTTTTGGCAAGATGGCCATTTTTACTATATTAATCCTGCCAATCCATGAGCATGGGAGATCTTTCCATCTTCTGAGATCTTCTTCAATTTCTTTCTTCAGAGGCTTGAAGTTCCTGTCATACAGATCTTTCACATGCTTGGCTAGAGTCACACCAAGGTATGTAATATTATTTGTGACTATTGTGAAGGGTGCCATTTCCCTAATTTGTTTCTCAGCTTGTTTATCCTTTGAGTAGAGGAAGGCTATTGATTTGTTTGAATTAATTTTATATCCAGCCACTTTGCTGAAGTTGTTTATTAGCTTTAGGAGTTCTCTGGTGGAATTTTTGGGGTTGCTTATAATCATATCATCAGCAAACAGTGATATTTTGACTTTTTCCTTTCAATTTGTATACCTTTGACCTCCTTTTGTTGTCTAATTGCTCTGGCTAGAACTTCAAGTACCATATTGAATAGATAGGGAGAGAGTGAGCAGCTTTGTCTGGTCCCTGATTTTAGTGGGATTGCTTCAAGTTTCTCTCCATTTAGTTTGATGTTGGCTACCAGTTTGCAGTATATTGCTTTCAGTATGTTTAGGTATGGGCCTTGAATTCCTCATCTCTCCAAGACTTTTAGCATGAAAGGATGCTGAATTTTGTCAAGAGCTTTTTCAGCATCTAATGAACCATGTGTTTTTTTTCTTTGAGTTTGTTTATGTAGTGGATTACATTGATGGATTTCTGTATATTGAACCATCTCTGCATCCCTGGGATGAAACCTACTTGATCTTGGTGAATTATCATTTTGATGCATTCTTGGATTCGGCTGGCCAGAATTTTGTTGAGTATTTTTGCATTAATATTCATAAGGGAAATTGGTCCGAAGTTCTCTTTCCTTGTTTGGTCTTTGTTTGGTTTAGGTATAAGCTTTACTATGGCTTCATAGAATGAATTGTGTAGTGTTCCTTGAATTTCTATTTTGTGAAATTAGTTCTTCTTTGAAGATCTGATAGAATTCCCCACTAAACCCAGCTGGTCCTGGGCTTTTTTTTTTTGTTTTTGTTTTTTGTTGTTGTTGGAAGGCTATTAACAACTGCTTCTTTTCCTCAGGACTCACGGGAATATTTAGATGGTTTATCTGATCCTGTTTTAACGTTGGCACATGTTTTGTGTCTAGAAAACTGCTCATTTCATCCAGATTTTCCAATTTTGTTGAGTATAAGCTCTTGTAGTAGGATCTGATGAATTTTTTGAATTTCCACAGTTTTTGTTGTTATGTCTCCCTTTTCATTTCTGATTATCTTAATTTGGGCAGAGCGTCTGTGCCCTCTGTTTAGTCTGGCTAAGGGTTTATCTATCTTGTTGATTTTCTCAAAGAATCAGCTCCTGGTTTTGTTGATTGTTTGTATAGTTCTTTTTGTTTCTATTTGGTTGATTTCGGCCCTGAATTTGATTATTTCCTGCCATCTACTCCTCTTGGGTGTATTTGCTTCTTTTTGTTCTAGAACTTTCAGGTGTATGGTCAAGTTGCTAGTGTAAGCTCTCTCCATTTTCTTTTTGGAGGACCTTAGAGGTATGAGTTTTCCTCTTAGCACTGCTTTCATTGTGTCCCATAAGTTTTGATATGATGTGTCCTCATTTTCATTACATTCTAAAAAGCCTTTAATTTCTTTCTTTATTTCTTCCTTGACCAAGCTATCATTGAGTAGAGCATTGTTCAACGTTCATGTGCATGTGTGTTTTTGGTTGTTTTTGTTTGAACCTAAGACCAGCCCTAGGCTGTGGTGACCTGATAGGGTGCATGGGATTATTTCAATATTCCTGAATCTGTTGAGGCCTGCTTTGTGACCAATTATATGGTCAGTTTTGGAGAAGGTAACATGAGGTGCTGAGAAGAAGGTATATTCTTTTGATTTAGGATGGAATGTTCTATAAATATCTGTTAGATCCATTTGGTCCATAACTTCAGTTAGTTTCACTGTGTCTCTGTTTAGTTTCTGTTTCATGATTTGTCCATTGTTGAGAGTGGAGTGTTGAAGTCACCCACAATTATTGTGTGAGGTGCAATGTGTGCTTTGAGCTTTAGTAAAGCTTATTTTACGAATGAGGGTGCCTTTACATTTGGAGCATAGATGTTCAGAATTGAAAGTTCTTCTTGGTGGATTTTTCCTTTGGCCAGTATGAAGTGTCCTTCTGAGTCTTTTTTAATGACTTTAGGTTGAAGGTTAATTTTGTCCGATATTAGAATTGCTACTCCAGCTTGTTTCCTGGGACCATATGCTTGTAAAATCATTTTCCAGCCTTTTACTCTGAGGTAGTGTTTGTCTTTGATACTGAGGTGCATTTCCTGTATGCAGCAAAATGCTGGGTCCTGTTTACATATCCAGTCTGTTAGTCTATGTCTTTTTATTGGGGAATTGATGTTAAGAGATATTAAGGAATAATGATTGTTGCTTTCTGTTATTTTTGATGTTATTTTTATGTTTGAGTGGTTATTTTCTTTTGGGTTTGTTGAAAGAAGATTACTATCTCGCTTTTTCTAGGGTGTAGTTGCTCTCCTTGTATTGACATTTTCCATCTATTTTCCTTTGTAGGGCTGAATTTGTGGAAAGATATTGTGTAAATTTGGTTTTATCATGGAATATCTTGGTTTCTCCATCTATGGTGATTGAGAGTTTTGCTGGGTATAGTAGTCTGGGCTGGCATTTGTGTTCTTTTAGAGTCTGTATGCGTTCTGCCCAGGATCTTCTAGCTTTCATGGTCTCTGGTGAGAATTCTGGTATAATTCTTAAAGGTCTTCCTTTATATGTTTCTTGGCCTTTTTCTCTTACTGCTTTTAATATTCTTTGTTTAGTACATTTGGTGTTTTGATTATTATGTGACTGAAGGTATTTCTGTTCTGGTCCAGTCTGTTTGGAGTTCTGTAGGTTTCTTGTATGTTCATGGGCATCTCTCTCTTTAAGTTAAGGAAGTTTTCTTCTTTAATTTTGTTGAATATATTTATTGGCCCTTTACATTGTAAATCTTCACTCTCTTCTATACCTATAATCCTTAGGTTTGTTTTCTCATTGTTTCCTGGATTTCCTGGATGTTTTGGGTTACAAGCTTTTTGCATTTTACATTTTCTTTGACTGGTGAGTCATTGGTTTCTATGGTATCTTCAGTACCTGAGATTCTTTCTTCTATCTCTTGTATTCTGTTGTTAATGTTTTCATCTTTGACTCCTGATTTCTTTCCAAGGTTTTCTATCTCTAAAGTTGTCTCCCTTTTCAATTTCTTAGTTGTTTCTACTTCTGTCTTTAGATCCTGGATGGTTTTGCACAGTTCCTTTACTTGTTTGTTTGTGTTTTCCTGTATTTCTTTAAGATATTTTTGTGTTTCCTCTTTCAGGACTTCTGCCTGCTGACTCAAGTTCTCCTGTGTTTCTTTAAGTGATTTTTGTGTTTCCTCTTTCAGGACTTCTGCCTGCTGACTCAAGTTCTCCTGTGTTTCTTTAAGTCATTTTTGTGTTTCCTCTTTATGGACTTCTATCTGTTGACCCATGTTCTTCTGAATTTCTTTAAGTTATGTTTATGTTTCCTTTGTTAGGGCTTCTACCTGTTGACTCATGTTCTCCTGTACTTCTTTAAGAGAGTTATTTATGTCCTCCTTGAAGTCCTCTAACAGCATCATGAGATATTATTTTAAAACCAAATCTTGCCTTTCTGGTGTGTTGGGGTATCCAGGACTTGCTGTTTTGGGAGAATTGGGTTCGGATGGTGCCATATTGGCTTGATTTCTGTTAGTAATGTTCCTACATTTGCCTTTTGCTATCTGGTTATCTCTGGTGTTAATTGGTCCTGCTGTCACTGGCTGGTGCTTGAACCTCCTGTGTGCCCGCAAGCCTATCTCAGCACCCTAGGGTGACCAGCTTTCCCCTGGCACAGATTGCTGTGGGGCTGCCCAGCTCCTGGGTGCAGGTGGGGCCCTGGCAGATCGAGTCCCAAGTGATCTTACACTCGGGTGTTCCATGTGTACCCATCTGCTCCTGTCTGTTCAGTCAGAGGAGCAAAGATGGTGGCCTCACCACTCACTGAGGGACTCCCTCTAACTGTGGGACTCCTTGCAGGGAAGATGTCCCCTGCTAGGGTAGGTGCACAGACGGTTGTGGTGTTTCCCAGCTCCTGGGTGCAGGTGGAGCCCAGGTGGGCCATGTCCCAAGTGATCTTATACTCGGGTGATCTCTTCGTAACTGGCTGCACCTGGCTGCTCATTCACAGGAGCAAAGATGGTGGTTGGCCTCACCTCAAAACGAGGGACTCCCTCTAACCACAGGACACCCTGCCGAGCAGATGTCCTCTTGTAGGGTAGGTGCACAGACAACTGTGGTGCTGCCCAGCTCCTGGGTGCAGGTAGAGTCTGGGCGGGATGTGTCCCAACTGATCTTATACTTGGATAATCTCTGCATACCTGGCTGCATTTGTCTGCTCAGTTATGGAGCAAAGATGGCGGCACTCCTGTATTTCTTTAAGCAATTTTTGTGTTTCCTCTTTAAGGCTTCTACCTATTGACCCTTGTTCTCCTGTATTTCTTTAAGGGAGTTATTTATATCCTTCTTGAAGTCCTCTCTCAGCATCATGAGATGTGATTTTAAATCCAGCTCTTGCTTTTTCGGTATGTTGGGGTATCCAGGATTTGCTGTTGTGGAAGAACAGGGTTCTGATAGTGCCATGTTGCCTTGGTTTCTGTTGGTAATGATCTTGCGTTTGCCTTTTGCCATCCAGTTATCTCTGTGTTAGCTGGTCTCTCTGTCTCTGACTGTGGCTTATCTGTCCTGCAAGCCTGTGTATCTGTACTCCTGTGATTACTGTTCTCTCTGTGCACAGAGGTATGTAGGCACTCCTGGGACACCAGCTCTCCTGGGAGACCAGCTCTCCTGTGCTCTCCACCAGGCCTTTCTGCACTCCAAATGCCCTGAGTGTGGCTGTTTCTCAAATGCCCTGAGTTTGGCTGATTCTCTAGGAAGTATCAGGAGATGGTGTCTTCACTGTGGCAGATCTGTCAATAGAGCTCTGAAATAATTTTTAGGGTTGTTATGAAGTCTAGGTAAAATAATGCAAGTACTTGGGATGGGGTGTGTATGTGGTGGTCAGTGAATGTTGGCTATTCTTTTTATAATTACCATGTAAGAGACCATGGAATAGGGCTAGGAGAAGGAAGTAGGCTTGTACATACCTGGAGAAGCCTTAGAGAATGGGATGAGTGAGCTAATGTCACAGACTGGTGGTTCTGTCAGGCGGTGGCATTTTGGAAAGAGTTCTCAGAGTCTCCAGGTAGAGACAGAGCCTCCTAGGGGAAGCCTGTGTAAGGACATTTCATGGTTTGTGAAAAGCACAGAAAGCACAGGCACCAGCGTGGTCTGAACATTGCACAGTGTGGCTCTTGTCCTTGCTGCTCACAGTGGACTTTCCATCTGTCTTGTCCCAGGGAAGCTCTCTGCTCAATATCCAGAGTCCCCCTTCTCTTACTTGGCATGTGACTTTGTAAATTACTAAGATGCTTTTGGACTTGGTTTCTTTATATGAGATGCAGGCATTGCAGTCCCTGCTCCTTTCCCTAAAGTATGGCTCACTCTTTGAGACATTCATGAGCATGCCTAAATTTTGTATGCTTTGTTCTCCATCTAGTTGCCAAGCCATAGGAGAGCAGGGCTCATGTCTGTCTTACCCAAGGCTCTGCCCCCAAGACCCAGAATCCAGCTTGACAAACTAATCGAAAGATGGAAAGAAAACCAGATTCCCACATCTTGGGGCCTGGGCCAGCCTCAGAAGGCATTGTTTTTTCTTTAGGGGAGCCTGTTGCTAAATCAATGACAGGGGAACATATTTTGGTCCAAGGCTCTGACTTTAAAACAATTTTAAAACTTTTTAAATCATATAAGTGCATCATTTCCTCCTTTGCTCCCTCCACTGTCTCCCATGTATTCCCTCCTTGTTCTCCTCAAATCCTTAAGCTTTTTCTTTCATTGTTGCTGTACACACACACCCTGCTCAGTCTGAATCATGTTACTTGTATTACATGACTTCAGGGCTGCCCACTTGGTATTGTATAACCAACAGGAGGCTTTTCCCTAGGCTAGACTATTTCTCCTGATCTCAGTATTCCTTCACTACCTGTAGTTTTTTGTCCAGTTTGGTTGTGGTCTCATGAGATTCTACCCTTCCGTGTCAGCACTTGTATTTGAGCTGCTATTTTTCAGGTCTTATTTCAGCAACCCTGTTGGTGGAACTTCAAGGGGATACCTTCTCTGGCACTTCCAGGATACATAGTCTCACAGCAAACTTCTTGGTTCTCTGGCTCTGCCTAGCTTTCCAGTACCCTTCCTCACCTTAGTACCTTCTGAGCCTTAGGTGCAGGAATTGTGTTGTATATGTATCAACTGAGAGCAAGCATCACACGCTCTTCTTCTTGGCAGGTTGAGTGGTCTTTTTTTCCCAGTAAACAGTCTCCCTGTTTCAAAGAAGATTTTCCTTGGTGAGGGCTGAGAACTATACTTCTCTGTGGGCATAAGGATAAATAGTTGCAATGTAGCTAGGGACCTTGCTGCTTTAGTAAATTGGTGGTTGAAGGAGATCCTCCATGATTCAGGACTTCACTAACCCAAGGCAGTTGCCTAGTTTTCCAGTAGCAGGTCTGATTTCCTTCCTATTGAGCAGGCCTTAAGACCAGTGGTTGAGCTATTGGTTACCACCACAAGTATTCAGGCCATTCCTGCATCCTTAGGCTTATCATGTCATGCTGGTAGCTGGAGTTTCTGATTCCTTTTTAACTGTGCCTCATTTCCCAGATAAGTTCCTGAACCTCATTCACCATGCTGCACAGGGTCCAAAAATAAAATATTCAGAGACACAGACCGAAGCCCAAGAAATTGGATGGGACCCACAACCCTTGGTGAGTACATCTCCTTCACATAATGGTACTTGGGAGCATGACAGCAATGACAGTGGTTGCCAAGAGGACAGACTGGGGAGGCAATTTCACCTGGATTTGAATTCTGGGTTACATTCCCTACCTGTGTGACCTTAGGCAAGTCACTAAGTTGTTTTGTGACTCAGATTCATAGTTATTAGATGGAAATCCTATAGAATCTGTCTCACAGGGTTTTTTGAGCACAAGAAAGAAGGCAATATTTGTAAGGTAGCTAGAACTGTACCTGACACATAGACATTTTTTGGTAAACCCAGGTGGGCTACTGTAATGTGGACGGGGACAATCAGAAGAAGGGGTCCAGAGCACCACTGAGCCCCAAGTCAGGCAGTGACCCTGGTTTCTTGGCTTAATTTCCATTCTCTTCACTCACTAAGAGACTTTCAGGCACCCCTCACTTCCAAGAGCCCTTTGCATTTTATGTGAGAAGCAAGGCTTCTCACCCACTATGTAGCTCTAATTCCAGAAGGTGGTGCTGCTGCAAAGCTGCCTCATGGGGATTTCAATAAAAGACTAAGTCCAGTTTTTACCATTGCTCACCTTCAGATATGAGTTTCTACAGTAGCTCCTCTTCAGATGTGGGGTACTGTCTGGGAGAAAGAACACTTCAGGAAATGGGAGAAAGATGTCAGCAGGGTCTTAGAATTTACACAATGAAGACTGAATTTAAAATGGGGAAGAGAATGGCTAGAAAGCTGGAGAAGCAAAGACTACTCAAAACAAAAAGGCAAGGGGTGGGAAAGGAAACTTATTGAATAAGGGAAGGGTAAGAAAGAAGATATTATTAATGATGTTATTGGAAAAGGATCAAAGAATTAGCTCTTGAGGGGTTGTTTTTAAAAAGACAAGGAAGGAATTATTTGGATGGGGAAATGTTGCTGTGGGTTCTAGAACAAGACTGAGATTTGCAATGGACAGAAATGGGCTGGACTGTGGAGGCAGTGTGGACAGGCAGGTATCCTGAGACTGAGAATGAGATATGGGGTTAACAGATGGAGATTGCTAATGGGAAGCTGGGGCATGAGGGATTAGCTCAGGCTAATGTCACCTAAGAGGATCCATGCTGAAGGCAGAAATGGTGATCACACTGCACATGTGGGAGAGTGGACACAGTGGGCCCTGGTGAATATGCCACTGAGGGGAGTGGATCTTGTTAGCAAGTTTAGAAAGACTTTTTTTAGAAAGACTTGGGGAAGACAGGGAAGGATATGAGAGCTTGCAGAGGCTGACCTAATTAGAAAGAGGGAAGGGCAGCATGAGCAGTTTGATCTCTGAGAGAATATTCTCCATGCCAGTAGAAATGTTTGAAGGAAAGAAAATTGTGTCAAAGGTAGAAATTAGGTTAATTAGATAACATACTGATACAGAGAATTGTTACAAAGCACAAATTGTTACAAATCTAGCATCACCCCTCCCCCCATCCCTGTCTTTTTTTTTTAGTTTCAGAGAGTTTATTGTAGATTCTTTGATGGGTAAGAGAGCGAGAATGAGTGAGAGAGAGAGAGAGAGAGAGAGAGAGAGAGAGAGAGAGAGAGAGAGCCAGCTTATTTGCATAGTACAAATAGCCCCATGGTGGGGAGGGAAAGATTAAAGAAAGAGAGAAAAGGCCCAAAGTACCAGAAAAAGTAGGCAGAGGCTCTGGCCAGCATCCAACAGATAAGGGTGAAAAAAATAGGAAATTCATGCCTCTCTGATTCGGAGGCAGACCCCTGCAGAGGGAACTAGTAAGTCTAAAGCATCTTACCCTCTTATTTTATTTTTAAAGACTAAAAATATAGATCCTTTGGATTCAAAGTATCTAGTTGAAATATGTCTTTGTCCTGCTGCTAGGCTGGACCAGCCATGTATGCCCTGCTCAGACCCTTCTAGACCTTATAGATAAAATACTGTTGCAAGGTATCTGCTACTAGTCATTTCTATTCATCACCATGACCTTGAAACAATGGGATCAGATGGCACTGTTGATGTATAAAGGAAGAACACTCCAAGATGGACGTCATCACCATGACAACACATGACAAAAGTTCATAGAGTAAGGGAGTATTTTGTCCCGGAGTCTCAGAGGTTCAACCCATGGTGGCTTGTTTTCACTGATCCTGGCCTGGAGTGAGGGAGAACACCATGGCAGAATGAGGCCTAATTCAGACTCAGCTCCACATCATGCAAACCTTGGCCTGCTCTCTCCCTGGCAGACTTTTCTGATCCTCATGGTATTCAGGAAGTACAAACAGTATTACAAGAAGGGACCACAGCAAGCTCTAGGTCCCAAGGACATACCCCAGCGACTGACTCCCCTCAGCCAGACCTTAGTTTACTGCTCCTCAGTGGTTTACTCAAGGTTTGTATCCATCAGTTGATTACTGCAGTCAGAGCCCCCATACACTCTTCCAGAGGCTCACCTCTGACAAATGCTTGGATGGGTGTTTTAGTTAGGGTTTTACTGCTGTGGACAGATACCATGACCAAGGTAACTCTTATAAGGACAGCATTTAATTGGGAGTGGCTTAGAGGTTCAGAGGTTCAGTCCATTATCATCAAGGTTGGAGCATGGCAGTGTCCAGGCAAGCATGGTGCAGGAGTTGCTGAGAGTTCTATATCTACTTCTGAAGGCCACTAAGAGAAGACTGACTGGCTCTCATGTGCTTAGGAGAAGGGTCTCACTGCCCACACGCACAGTGATACACTTCTTCCTATAATGCCACACCCTCTAATAATGCTACTCTTTAGGCCAAATATTTCAGGGAGACACTTCCTGTCCAACTGCAACCCCCTCCAAACCTACTAGGTCCATGCCTGTGGTATCACAAAAGGCATTAAGCTGATGTTCAGAGTGACACAGTTTGGGGTAGAAGGAGCTTGACTGGATACTACTTAGAGCACCGAATGACCTCTCAGGACCTCTTCCTGTTAAGGCAGTGACCTCAACTTCAGTATGGGATCATTTGTGAACTCATGATTCTGTCAGCCTCTCTCAGCCTCATATCTTCAGGTAAATGCTGAAAGTATTCCCTTTAGTTGCACAGTGTAGTTCCTAGAATATTTTCATGTCAGAGTACTCACTTTAGATCCAGACTCCTTCAACAAGCTCGGACTTTCGTTAAGTGGCCCATGCTAGGTGCTGTCCTAGTAGCTTGGCTTCTGTCATATATATGAGGCCTCTTCTCTATGAGCTTTTTATTGACGGTGAATCCTCAGGCAAGGCCTCCTTCAGGTAGCAGTGAGGGGCCTACCTCAGCCTTGATAAGTTACTGCTCTTCAGTTTTGGGGTCTTTGATGTGAGTGTTCAAATCTCCAGGTCACAATGCATGGCTTAGCAAGGAAAAGGCCTGTTTTCACAGGAAGATGGGGCCTGTTTCAGATCCAGCTCTATACCACTTAAACCCTGGTCTGCTCCCTCTCTGACAGACTTGTTTCTGATCCTGACTCCTCTCCTTTAGATCAACCCAGACCGTCAGGACCACAGGCTGAACCACTTCAAGGTTTACCATGACATCACTCTGTACAAGGCTAAACTGTGGAGCTTGGGGGAAGATGATCACCAGAAGTAACATTCTCTTGGTGGAGGGAAACTGCACACTGAATACCCAGTGCTTGTGTTGCCTAGAGAAATAAATGCTGCTTCTGTCTAAAATTGTGTCACTGATCACAACAAACAATATGATTTAATGTCAGGCAATGTCTGAGTAAAAATGATCCAGGAGGCCTTGCAACATCACCTAGGCAGAGGGAAAAGGGGGCCGCATAGAGAAGGGAAATGAGACAAAGAGACAACCTGATTGGTTATAACCTGTGTCCATCTATCTTATTTGTAATGGTTTGAACAGCTGACCACTGGTGTTGGGCTGAAGCTCAGATATTTGTTGCGAGAGAATATCTCAAAGAAAACAAAACAAAACAAATTGAACAAACAAAATATTAGGTGGTGGTGGCAAAAACTATTAATATATTGGGTCAAGGCAGAGGTAGACAGATCTCTGGGTTTGAGGCCAGCCTGGTCTACAGAGTGAGTTCTACAGAGTGAGTTCTAGGACAGCCAGGACTACACAGAAAAACTCTGTTTCAAAAAAACCAGAGAGACAGAGAGAGTCAGAGACAGAGAGATAGACAGACAAAGAGTGATATACAGAGACAAAGATGGAGAGACAGAGGCAGAGACACAGAGAAGCAGGTAGATAGATGATAGAGACAGAGACAGAGATAGAGTGTGTTACATACCAAGTTAGGTTGAAGTTCATTCCTGTGTTCCAATTTCATTTCTGTTTTCATGATAAATACCTGGCAAAATCTGCATAGCGGAGTGCAGGTTTACTTGGACTACAGTCCCGTCAGTTCAGGGACTCAAGCAGTGAGTTACATCTGATCCTCAGTCAAGAGCAAAGAGAAACCTGCTAGAAGCATTAGAGCTCTGCTCCACAGGGAGGGTTTTCTCACTGTTACAGCTCTGCTCTGCAGGGAAGGTTTCCTCAATGCAAGTGTAACAGCTCTGCTCCAAGGGGTATCCTGGCATTCAGGATCTGAGGTCTACCCTAAAGTCACACTGCAAACAAACCACACACAATAGATTTATTGGGAGGGAAAAACCTGAAAGAGTGACTTCTTCTTCTCCATCAAGACACAGCAACTGACTCAGCAGAAGGCAGGGTATATATAGGGTTTCTTGGTGATAGTGGTGGAGCTTTCCAGGGTAACCTGGGATTGGAGGGATTCTGTGGCCTGATCTTGAAACTCAAGGTCATCAGGGCCAGGGCTCTCTTTCTTGGCCCTGGTATCAGGGTCAAGTCAGAGTCAGGTCATTTTTACCTCACACCTTTACCTCTGCTTCTGTTTGCTGCTCAGTTTGGTCATGGAATGGTGCTGCCCTCCAATTTCAGGGTGGGTCACTCCACATTGACAATTCATACAATCTCCACAGATACGTCAATGATGGATCCAAGTAATCCATCATTAAGACTCTCAGGAGATTCTAGATTGTCTAGATTGTCAGGTTGACAGTTAAACTAGGCAGTGTACTATACATAGTGGACCGTCAACAATGGACAAATGGAATTTTGCAAAGTAAATGAGTCAATCAACTGAACAGTGTGCCCATATAATGATGTCATGTGTACATCTGGAAGATGATCAGTATCTAGAATATACCAGTAATTCAGAAAATTAAGCAAGATATCTCATAATCCAATCGACAAATGGCCCAGTAGAAACGGTTAGTTCTCAAAAAGATGAAACAAAATGGCCAGTAACACATGAAAAATGTTCAGTGTCACTAGCCATCAGAGAAGAGCCAATCTGAGCCACACCTGGATTCCATCTTACCCCAGTTGGAATGGTCACATTCAAGGAACAAAAGCAAATGCTGGTGAGGGTGTGCACTAGTCTTGGCTGCTGTGAAAATCAAGATGGTGATGACTAAAGAAACTGAGAACAGAGCTAGGGCCCAGAGGATTCCAGGTCAGCATCTTAAAACTTCCTCAGCACCTTCACACTTGATAAAGCATGGAACCAGCCTCAGTGTCCACCATCAGAGCAGTGGACAGGAAAAATGTTGTTTACATACACAAGAGTCTTCATAGTCATGAAGAAAATGAACATATGTAGTTTCCAAGGAAATGAATAAAATCAGAAATAACTATGTTAGTGAATTAAACCAGATGTGCCAAGACAAATATTGTATGTTTTTGTCATATGAAGTTTCCAGATTTTAGAGAGCGACATAAACTTCTGTATGTATAAGTGAATTTGTTCAGGGAAACAAGATTAACTCACTGATGGGAGGAGAAGTAAGAAAGGGCAGGGTAGGGAATATGGAGGGGGATTTGCTCAAAGCTCAACATGTACTTGAATGAAAATGTCTTTGTGAAACATAATGTGTATGTACAGTGAAGCTGCTTCTTCCTCCTCCTCCCCCTCCTCCTCCTCTTCCTCTTCCTCCTCCTCCTCCTCCTCCTCCTCTTCTTCTTCTTCTTCTTCTTCTTCTTCTTCTTCTTCTTCTTCTTCTTCTTCTTCTTCTTCCTCCTCCTCTTCTTCTTCCTCTTCTCTTTCTCCTCCTTCTCCCTCTTCCTCCTCCTCCTCCTCCTCCTCCTCCTCTTTCTTAGAATGAGTCCTATTGTGTTCCGGCACCTATTATATAGATCAGGCAGGCCTTGAACTCAGAGATCTATCTACTTCATCTCCTGAAGACAGGGTGTAAGAGGAAGTGATACTGAATGACTAATAGGAACAAGAAATTAATGAAAGAAGCTCCATCCTTAAGACCTCTGCTGTACAATAAGAAAGGGATGTGAAGAAGAAAATGGGTAGGTGAGATGACTCACCTCCTGTGTGTCACTACATAGAAGAGACATTTATCTACATGTGCTTCCTGGTTTAGGACTGGGTCTGCAGGGCATCCCAAAATACTTGGTCTCTCTCTATAGAACTTGGTGCTTAACATTCAGCAGTCAGAGGCAGGCAAATCAGGAATTCAAGTTCAAAACAACAAACCAAAACAAGAACAGACAATAATAGAAAGAAAGGAAAAGGAAGAGGAAAAGGAAGAAGAAGAAGAAGAAGAAGAAGAAGAAGAAGAAGAAGAAGAAGAAGAAGAAACCAGTGTGCTTTGCCCTTATAAGCTGTCTTCATTTTCTTTTTTTGTATTTGACAATTTTCTTTATTTACATATCAAATCTTTTCCCCTTTTCTGGTTTCCCCTCCAAAAACACCCCATCCCATCCCCTCTCCCCCTTCTCACCAACCCATCCACTCCCTCTTACGTGTCTTGGCATTGAAGCCACTACTGAGACATCCAGCCTTCTCAGGACCGAAAGCTCTCCTCCCTTTGATGATCAGCAAGGCTATCCTCTGCTTGAGCTTCATTTGGTCTGTGAATTGTATCTTTTGCATTCCAAACTTCTGGGCTAATATGCACTTATCTGTGAAGAACACACATGGTATGTCTTCGTTTCCACAGTGATGATTTACATCAAACCTCACTAAGGATGTTAGTCATCAGTAAGAGGGGAAATAAGAGCCCAAAGCAAACAAATACAGTACAGAAGCAAGAAGTGAATGAAAGACTGTTACAATTATAAGTTTATTATTTATTTTATGACAAGTTAGAAAGTTCCTCTTCCATCCAGGTTAAGGGTACACTGACCTACTCAACATAACTCAAATATAATATAGAACCTAAGTATTGTGGTCATGATCTCAGCAAGTGTACCTGTGTCGCAGCAGGAAGCACCGAATTTACCTCACAAGTGGCTTGAGCTGCATCAGAGTCCTGGATTCATGGATTCATGTCCATGTTTGAGGCCTTTCCAAAGCCACTGCAGAACCCGCAGAGCTGGATCACATCACCCCTTCCGGTTCAATCTGCAACCCCTGCTAGGGATGCTCTGCGAGATGTGCAGGGACTTCATTAATGCTGTGTGAGGAAAGGGAGAGTGTGGGAGAGGACTCCTGATGAAAACAGAATTAACAAAATTAACAAAAGCAGAGGGATAAAAGGAGTGATCATTCTATCATTATGAGGCATTATCTTAGAGTTGCTTTTGTGTTTGTCTTGTCTGTGGAAAAAATGCATTTAAAAGTTCTAGAATGTATTAGTATATTAATAATTGCTTGTAAAATTGATACTTTGAAAATGTACCTAATTTATGATCTGGAATTGCTGTAGGCCTATAACTAATCATGGAATGAAGGGATGTGTGCTCTGCCATCTAAAGCTTTATTTTTTAAACACTACTTTCATACTTCACCTGTAATGTTGTACCTCAGGATCCTATTTTCTTTATAGGAAAAGTGTTAGGATTTTCATGGTCTGAACCTCAATGGAATTAAAATGGGTGCTATAATAAAGCTCAACCTACTGCCAAGGTTCATTGCTTCAAGTAAAGTGGAAGAGTTTAAAAGGAACCCTCAAGTACCAACTAAGTCCAAAAAATGTCTCCAGATATTGATTACCAACATTCCAACATACAGTTTTATTTTCAAATTCCAAATATTACTCTGAATATGTGAGTGAACCACAAGTGTGGTTGCTGTGGTAACAGCAATTACTTTCATTTTTAATGTTTTATTTTCCAAGACTAAAATACAAAGTTAACAAAAGAAGATATATCACCTAGCAGTAAATCAGTATAAAAACACTGAGCAACAACAGCCACCAGGAAACGACATGCAGGAAACAGAACCAGGTACTGCCACACTCAGGAGACTTCCTGAGCGGAGAGGGTTGGTGAAGCCCGGGGCAGTTGCGCTCTGTGTGAACTGCGTGTGGAATTGGAAATTAATCAGATAGAAGGTTCATCATTATTCACCAAGCAAAGGAAAAGCATGTCATTCAAAAAAGGTTGAAGGTCATTCACATGTCTATCACAAGGTAGGGAACAAATGGTGGTTTAAGAAATACTAGCACATTATTAATTAAAAAGAATAGCACACACACACACACACACACACACACACACAGTCATAAGAAACAAGTGCCATTGGTGACCAGCAATGAGATAGGGTAAAATGGGAATAGAATTGGTGTGTTGTTTGAATCCAAGGGCAGATTTTCATTAGAAATGGGCCTAAAGGAGCTCTGTGAAGTTTTGAATTTTGCATCTTTTGGTAACAGGTACACGGGGAGAGGTGGGTAGAACTGACTGGAAAATAAGGCTTGCTGTGAGTACCTTCCAGCTTGAAAGCTGTGCTCCAGTCACTCCAACGTGAAACAAAGTGGCAGTTCTCAAGGTTGCTCTGTTCATTGTTGGTGGTATAAACATTCTTGTGTGGGGAGGTGTGAGAACTTTTCACTGAGAATTTGTGATTGTTTTTTTCAGCTTTTTGAGACTTCAGTTTGAAATGAGAAGGTGGCTCCACAATCAGCAGGCAGCTTATAGTTTAACCTAAACCTTAGAGTAACGCAGAAAATAAAGGAGACACGGGCACAGGTGTACACACACCCCTTAGTTGTGGCCTTGCTTTCCATGATCACAGCTACCTGTAGACAACCGACAACTGAGACAAATTCCAGAAATATTCAGCTCATCCCCTTACAGTGCTGCCTTCTGAGGAGCAGGTTGAGATTTCTTACAGTCCTGGTATCCGCCTCTGGCCTGCATATCCACCTGGTATATGCTACCCACCCATCTGTCACATAGGAACTGCCTCAGTTCTAATGATCTTAATTTCATTCAGTAATGCCCCAGAGTGTAAAAATCGTGATACTGAAATTCCTATGTTAAAGACAAGCTGTAAAGTACTTATAAGTTGACTACAGGAGCTTTCCACTAAGGGGGAAATATTCTGTTGGGTTTGCTAATTCCCATGGTAAGAACAAACAGGTCCATGAGACCTAGAGGAAGGACAAAGAAACACAGGGCTACTTTTGCTGAGGCTTCCGAATTCTAGCCACAGGTTAAAAGTGTTAAGGTGGAAAAGAAACGTAACCAGAGTTTGCAATTCTCAGTGACTTCAGGTATCCACTGGGCATCCTGAGACATAATGTCTGTGTTGAAGGCGCTACTGCATCCCTTTCCCCTTTGAACCATCACTAAGGTCCAAGCCAACCAAGGCATCCTTACTAGTTAGGGCAGCACAGCCGGCCACGCACTTCCTCAGGCTGCCCTTGACCTCGCTGTTCCGAAGACTGTAAATGATGGGGTTCAGCATGGGGGTGACGATAGTATAGAATGCTGACACAACCTTATCGTGTTTCGCTGACCTGGAGGATGCCGGCCTCATGTAGCTGAAGGTAGCAGCTCCGTAAAAGAGGCCCACTACCGCCAAGTGCGAGGAGCAGGTTGCGAATGCTTTCTTGCGGGCTTCTGTGGACCGCATTCGGAGGACAGCGGCCAAGATGAGGCCATAGGATGTCAGGATGAGGGAGAAGGGGATGAGAAGCATCAACACACAGCAAATGTACATGACAAACTCAAATGCTGATGTGTTTCCACAAGCTAAGCGCAATAACACAGGGGCCTCACAGAAGAAGTGATCTATTTCATTCCGGCTGCAAAACTGGAAGCTCAGGGTGGCAGCAGCCTGCATGGCTCCATCAGCTGCTCCCAGGAGCCAAGACCCCAAGGTTAGTCTCAAACACAACCGCCAGCTCATGAGAACCGGATAGCGCAATGGGTGGCATATAGCCACGTAGCGGTCGTAGGACATGGCTGCCAAGAGGAAGCACTCTCCACCTCCCAGTGTGAGGAAGGAGAAGATCTGGAAGCCACAACCAGCGGCAGAGATGGACTTCTTGCCCATTAAATAACCAGCTGCCATTTGGGGCACTGTGGTAGAGACTAGCATCATGTCCATGAGGGAGAGTTGGCTCAGGAGAAAGTACATGGGCGTGTGGAGCCGGCGGTCCTGGTGAATCAGGAGAAGCAGGAGGGCATTGCCTACCACAGAGTTGAAGGACACAGTCAGAACCAGTACAAAGAGGAACAGGTGGGCTCTGGTGTGGTTAAAGAGTCCTAGGAGGATGAAGCCGGCTGTGCTATTCCCCTTGTCCATGGTTTACAGCCGCAAGGACACTGTGAAAGAAAGGACAGAGGAGTTTTGTCTCCTGTGATGATGTGTGAAGTATGCATGTCCAGAAGGTTGCCTGTGAGGAATGGTGAACCCCACTTTAAATCCTTCATCCATGTTTGCAAAATATTTCATTGCCACAAAACTAACATCAATATTTTCCTCATTTCTAAAGTTTCCCTGACAAACGTCTCACCAGAACATTGATTGAATTGGTATAACAAATCGAAGTTTTTTTTGTATGTAGCAAGTGACTCGTGACTTTCCATTACCCGATATCTACATCTTGTACATTATATTTGGCATAATCAAATCTCAGTTGCTTCATTAAATTAAGTAGGGTTTTGTTAATATGGGTGACATGTTTATAATATATCCAAGTTTTTGTTTATTGAGACAAGGTCTCCTGTAACCCAGGCAGGTCTCAAATCTTCTATTTAGTAGAAAATGACCTAGGAACTTCTGATTTTACTGGCTCTTCTTCCTGTGTGCTGAGATCTCAGGTATGTGTTACCATGTCTGGTTTATGTGATTCTGGGGATTGGCCAAAGGACTTTGTGCATGGTGCGCTAAAACTCTACCTAAACCACATCTTGGTCCTGTGGAAGTTTCTTGAAAACACCAAGTTCACATAATTCCCTCTAACGCTGAATAAGAAAGGTCTTGCCAAACAAAAGGATGTTTGCTCTTAGATCTAGAAAGAGAAAAGACAGACCTCTGTGGACAGAGGCTAAACTCACTCTGGGTGGGAGCTGCCTAGGTTTTGTTTACAGAAACTGACACTTCAGGAAACAATGCCCCTCTAGGCTGTTTCTACAGCGTGAAACTGCAATGCTAAACTCATACTTTAATGAACTGTTCCAAAGTATTTTTTCCATATCAGACAGGCCCTCCTCTTCACAATCACGCAGTTTCACCATTTAGTGGATAACTCAGAGACCCAAGTTTTTCCTGCTTCAGAGACTTTAAATCTTTACTTTCATTTTAATCTTTGACTTGCTGGTGCCCTGGCTGTTTGAGTTTATTGAATTGAAATGTCCACAGCTAGAAAGGTGTGGATACTAATTCATTCTTAAGTCCATTGGTTGTCTTGTTCAAGGGTCTAGAGGCAGTCTGTGACCTCCAGGGTTTCCCTGTGTCTCTCCTTAGGTCAGATCATCCTGTGGTTAGAACTATGCCATCAGGACTCTCACAGTCCCAGGCTGAGTCCCCTAGCATTTTAGTTGTTTGTTTGAAAGTTAAATATTTGGAAAACAATTTTACTTTTTGAAAGTGACTTAGAAAGCATCTCCTCTCTGCTCAGTGCATGTTGTTTACTTTCCATGCTTTATCAGACATCTTTCACTCCAGAAAGGATATGGAATCACGGCCACAGCGCTCATAGTACATCACATGCTGAAAACTTCAATTCCTCTCCTCTCCCGCTCATCATTCTTTCTCCCACTTTCCAACCTCTCATTTTGAAGATAGGAGAAACATTAAGGTTGGGTTGTTCAGACCCTGGAGAGCATGTAGCAACTTTCTTAAACTACTTCCTGCATCCACGTAACTATTTTGTATACATAGTCACTATGGTGTCCACATACACCTTCTCCACTAGAATCTGTCTTCTAAACTCTCTTAATGCCTCCAAATGAGAAGTCAACCTCACTCTGCAAAACTCCCCATCACCCCCATCCACCGCCCTGCAGCTGCTGACAGCTGCCATTCTGTCTTCAGTGACACTGGGAAGCTCGGACTCTGGAATCACTCAGGACCAGTGTCTTGACCTGTCACCTGTCGGTGGCCAGTGCAGCAGGCATTTCCCTCCCTTTGATGAGATGCTTGACAACAGATGTTGGAGTTTGTGTTTTGATAAAGAGATAAGATACCACCCAAAACAGCAATGATGAATATTTGTCTAGAACATGTAAGAGAGGTGTGCATGCTCTCAGAGAGTTGGTTCTACTGCTGCTCCACTTCTCTGCTAAAAAAAAAACCCAACACGTTTTTCTGTTTTGTTCTGTTTATACAATGCTAGAGACTGAATACAGGGCCTCATACATGCTTGGTACACCCTCTACCACTGATTTGTATATCCAGTCTTAGAAAATATATATTGTGAACTTTCTACTTACATTTAATTTTAAAATCTGTTCAGCATTGTAGTACAGACAGGTGATTTTGTGTACATTTTAAACATGAAATAAATGATTAAAAGTGATCATTAAGACTCTAATTGTATGGTCAACTTGCTATTATTACAATTATTACCTATATCGCTATATACTAAGGAGACAGGTTACTACTAGCTTAAGTTCATAAACTTCCTCAAAGTAGACTATTGGGATAAGTTCTTAAGAAAAAAAATATCTCATCATGGAAATGAATCATGGTTGGAATTGGTCCTGAAGCATTAGCTTGTTTGGTACTAAACGCATTACTGAGACCTCCAGCCTGACTGGTGATGGAAATGGGGAAATGTTTCACCCGAGAACCAAGGGCTTCCTTCTACTCTCTGTGCTCTGTGTTCGTAGGTTAGGTCTCGCCTTCCTGCGTTCCTACATTCCCTCTTAGAATGCTGTGAGCTCTGTGGTGTCTTTACTCCCCTCTTTTGCATTTGGAGTCGTGGGCAGAGATAGATGCCTGCCTTTTCTTCTGAGAAAAGTCTCTTGAGAAACCACAGACAAGTCAGGATATATAATTTCCTTTCCAAATTTTCCCAAATTAATTGTTATTATTAAATTGTAAAATTTAAAGTCCAAATTTCTGGACAGTGAAATGAAAATCGATCTGCATATGAAAAAATATGTAGTAGCACAGAAACCTTTATATTGATACATTTATGGGTCCTTTTTAAAACGAATTCACCAAATGCTAGCATTCACTTGCACACATTTTAATTCATCAGGTACCAAGAGGTGTAAATGTAGATTCTACGAAGCCAAGGCCTCCTTGTTCCTCTGGCTTCCTTCTCCTCCCGAGTTCTGGGATTTGGAATTGTATTTTCTAGAGGTAAATTTCACACACACATAATCAGATATGAAGTAGTTGGTACAACCTACCTACAAGAGTCAAATCTGCTGCCCAGCAGGTCACTCTGTACCCTCAGTGATGCATCTGGATATCCTCACAAAGAGACAAGCTCTGCTCTATCCTGTTCCTCCACCTGCTTTATATCAGTGCCTGGGCTCAAGTGTCATGAGGATGGCCCACTGCCAGCCTGGGCTGTGGACACTATCCTATCAATACCCAAGACTGCCAGGGTGACAGTTCAGTTGCCAGAAGTGTTTACTGTGCTGAGAAATTTTTAAAATTCCCAGGAGACTGTGAACTTTCTACACATCTCATACTGCTGCGAATAATGGGAAGGAAAGAGAATCACTCAAGAGGAAAAAGATGTAAATAAATGTCCTTGGAATGGGATGGTGACTTCCAGTGTAGGAACCATGAAGTCACGTGATTCTGGTGTCATGTGATTCTGGTATTTCCTGCACCAACATCAGCAGATAGGAAGGTTAAGGTGTCTGCCATTGAAGTCAGCATAATTACCAAACAGCAAGTGAAATAAAACAAATTTTGTGGAGGGAGTGAGCTGTAGAGATGTTTTGTTTTAATTTTTTGTGTGGTTTTTGTTTTTGTTCTTGGGCTCAATTTGAGACAATTAAGGTTGGATGGTCATATGCATGAGCTTGTGTGCTTCTGCAATGAAACTGCTTTGTTTTGGTTTTGTATTTTCATGTTTGTGTCTTCAGAGGATGATGATGATGATGATGAAGATAGCAATGGCAGCATCTCTAGGCTGTATTGACATCGATTGACACTTTGCAGGTTGACTGTATCATGAATGTCTTTCACAATATTTGATCATTTGCTTTTAATGTTTCTGACACTGGGAATCCTGGGCACTGGGATCCATGCATTGCAACTTCTTAATTACCTACTGCCATATAGAAACCCCAATTCTACAACTGGAAACAGACAATTGGAAACAAAACAAAACAAAAATAATTATTTTTTATTTCCTATATTTTTTATTTACATTCCAGCGATTTTCCCTTTCCCAGTTCCCCTCTCCCCGAAAGTTCCATAAGCCCTCTTCCCGCCCCCTGTTCCCCAGGCAACCCCTCCCTCTTCTCTGTCCTGGTATTCCCCTATACTTTCCAGGTCCAGTCTTTCCAGGACCAGGGGCCTCTCCTTCCTTTTTCTTGGAAATCAATTGATATATGAATTGTGTCTTGGGTATTCTGAGCTTCTGGGTTAATATCCACTTATCAGTGAATGCATACCATGTGTGTTCTTTTGGGATTGGGTTACCTCACTAAGGATGATATTTTCCAGTTCTGACCATTTGCCTAAGAATTTCATGAATTCATTGTTTTTAATTGTAGGGTAGTATTCCATTGTGTAAATATACCACATCTTCTGCATCCATTCCTCTGTTGAGGGACATCTGGGTTCTTTCCAGCTTCTGGCTATTATAAATAAGGCTGCTATGATCATAGTGGAGCATGTGACCTTATTGCATGCCGGGGGAGGCCTCTGGGTATATGCCCAGAAGTGTTATAAAAGGGTCCTCTGGGAATGTGATGCCCAGTTTTCTGAGGAACCGCCAGACTGCTTTCCAGAGTGGTTGTACCAGCTTGCAATCCCACCAGCAGTGGAGGAGTGTTCCTCTTTCTCCACATCCTTGCCAACACCTGCTGTCTGCTGAGTTTTTGATCTTAGCCATTCTGACTGATGTGTGGTGAAATCTCAGGGTTGTTTTGATTTGCATTTCCCTAATGACTAAGGATGTTGAACATTTCTTTATGTGCTTTTCAGCCATTCAATATACTTCAGGTGAAAATTCTTTGTTTAGCTCTGTACCCCATTTTTTAATGGTGTTATTTGGCTCTCTGGAGTCTAACTTCTTGAGTTCTTTGTATATGTTGGATATTAGCCCTCTGTTGGATGTAGGGTTGGTAAAGATCTTTTTCCAATTTGTTGGCTGCCTCTTTGTCCTTTTGACAGTGTCCTTTGCCTTACAATATCTTTGTAATTTTATGAGGTCCCATTTGTCAATTCTTGATCTTAGAGCATAAGCTATTGGTGTTCTGTTCAGCAAATTTTCCCCTGTGCCCATGTGTTCAAGGCTCTTCCCTAGTATCTTTTCTATTAGTTTTGGTGTTTCTGGTTTTATGTGGAGATCCTTGATCCACTTGGAGTTGAGCTTAGTACAAAGAGATAAGAATGGATAAATTTGCATTCTTCTGCATGCTGACCTCCAGTTGAACCAGCACCATTTGTTGAAAAGGCTATCTTTTTTCCACTGGATGGTTCTAGCTCCTTTGTCAAAGATCAAGTGACCATAGGAGTGTGGGTTCATTTCTGGATCTTCAATTCTCTTCCATTGATCTATATGCCTGTCACTGTACCAATACCATGCAGTTTTTCACACTATTGCTCTGTAGTACAGCTTGAGGTCCGGGATACTGATTCCCCCAGAAGTTCTTTTACTGTTGAGAATAGTTTTAGCTATCCTGGGTTTTCTGTTATTCCAGATGAATTTGAGAATTGCTCTTTCTTACTCTATGAAGAATTGAGTTGGAATTTTGAAGGGGATTGCATTGAATATGTATATTGCTTTTGGCAAGATGGCCATTCTTACTATATTAATCCTGCCAATCCATGAGCATTGAAGATTTTTCCATCTTCTGAGATCTTCTTCAATTTACTTCTTCAGAGACTTGAAGTTCTTGTCATACAGATCTTTCACTTGTTTGGTTAGAGTCACACCAAGATACTTTATATTGTTTGTGGCTATTGTGAAGGTTGTCATTTCCCTAATTTCTTTCTCAGCCTGCTTATCCTTTGAGTATAGGAAGGCTACTGATTTGCTTGAGTTGATTTTATATCCGGCCACTTTGCTGAAGTCGTTTATCAGCTGTAGGAGCTCTCTGGTGGAGTTCTTTGGGTCACTTAAGTATACTATCATATCATCTGCAAATAGTGATAGTTTGACTTCTTCCTTTCCAATTTGTATCCCTTTGACCTCCTTTTGTTGTCTAATTGATCTAGCTAGAACTTCAAGTATTATTTTGAAAAGATAAGGAGAGAGAGGGCAGCCTTGTCTAGTCCCTGATTTTAGGGGGATTGCTTCAAGTTTCTCTCCATTTAGTTTGATGTTGGCTATTGGTTTGCTATAAATTGCTTTTACTATGTTTAGATATGGGCCTCAAATTCCTGATCTTTCCAAGACTTTTTGCATGAAAGGATGCTGAATTTTGTCAAATGTTTTTTCATTATCTAATGAAATGACCATGTGGTTTTTTCTTTGAGATTATTTATGGATTACGTTGACAGATTTCCTTATATTGAACCACTCCTGCATCCCTGGGATGAAGACTACTTGATCATGGTGAATGATCGTTTTGATATGTTCTTGGATTCGGTTGGCAATAATTATTGAGTATTTTTGCATCGATATTCATAAGAGAAATTGGTCTGAAATTCTCTTTCTTTGTCAGATCGTTGTGTGATTTTGGTATTAGCGTAATTGTGGCTTCATAGAACGAGACGGGTAGTGTTCCTTCTGTTTCTATTTTGTGTAATAGTTTGAAGAGTATTGGTGTTAGGTCTTCTTTGAAGGTCTGATAGAATTCTGCAGTAAAACTGTATGGACCTGTGCTTTTTTTGGTTGGAAGACTTCCAATGACCACTTCTATTTCTTCAGGGGATATAGGACAGTTTAGATGGTCTATTTAATCCTGATTTAATTTTGGTATTTGATATCTATCTAGGAAATTGTCCATTTCCTCCAGATTTTCTAATTGTGTTGAATACAGGCTTTTGTAGTAGGGTTTGATGATTTTTTGAATTTCCTCAGTTTCTGTTGTTATCTCTCCCTTTTCATTTCTGATTTTTTTAAATTTGGATTCTGTCTCTGTGCCCTCTGTCCAGTCTGGCTAAGGGCTTATCTATCTTGTTGATTTTCTCTAAGAACCAACTCCTAGTTTTGTTGATTCTTTGTATGGTTTTATTTATTTCTACTTGATTGATTTCAGCCCTGAGTTTTATGATTTCCTGCCTTCTACTCCTCTTGGGTGTATTTGCTTCTTTTTGTTCTAAGGCTTTCAGGTGTGTATGCTCTCTCCCGTTCTTTTTGGAGGCACTCAGGGCTATGAGTTTTCCTCTTAGCACCACTTTCATTGTGTCCCATAAATTAGGGTATGTTGTGCCTTCATTTTCATTAAATTTTAAAAAGTCTTTGATTTCTTTCTTTATTTTTTCCTTGACCAAGGTATCATTGAGTAGAGCATTGTTCAGCCTCCATGAGTATGTGGGCTTTCTGTTGTTTTTGTTGCCATTGAAGACCACCCTTATTCCATAGTGATCTGATAGGAGGCATGGGATTAATTCGATCTTCTTATATCTGTTGAGGTCTGTTTTGTGACCAATTATATGGTCGATTTTGGAGAAGGTAGCATGAAGTGCGGAGAAGAAGGTATATTCTTTTGCTTTAGGATGAAATGTTATATATATATATATATACATCTTTAGATCCATTTGGTCCAAAGCTTCAATTAGTTTTATTGTGTCTCTGTTTAGTTTCTGCTTTCCTGATTGGTCCATTGCAGAGAGCAGGGTGTTGAAGTCACCCATAATTATTGTGTGAAGTGCAATGTGTGCTTTGAGCTTTAGTAAAGTTTCTTTTACGAATGAGGGTGCCCTTGCATTTGGAGCATAGATATTCAAAATTGAGAGTTCTTCTTGGTGGATTTTTTCTTTGACCAGTCCTTCTGTGTCTTTTTTTGATGACTTTAGGTTGAAAGTCAATTTTATCCAATATTAGGATGGCTACTCCGGCTCGTTTCCTGGGACCATTTGCTTGTAAGATTGTTTTCCTACCTTTTACTCTGAGGTAGTGTTTGTCTTTGACACTGAAGTGCATTTCCAGCACGCAGCAAAATGCTGGGTCCTGTTTACATATCCGGTCTGTTAGTCTATGTCTTTTTATTGGGGAATTGAGACCATTGATGTTAAGTGATATTAAGGAATAATGATTATTGTCTCCTACTATTTTTGACGCTATCTTTATGTTTGAGTGGTTATCTACTTTTGGGTTTGATGAAAGAAGGTTTCTATCTCGTTTTTTCCTGGGTGTAGTTTCCCTCCTTGTATTGGTGATTTCCACCTATTATCCTTTTCAGGGCTGGGTTTGTGGAAAGGTATTGTGTAAATTTGGTTTTATCATGGAATATCTTGTTTTCTCCATCTATGGTGATTGAGAGTTTTGCTGGGTATAGTAGTCTAGGCTGGCATTTGTATTCTCTTAGAGTCTGTATGAGATCTGCCCAGGATCTTCTAGCTTTCATAGTCTCTGGTAAGAAATCTGGTGTAATTCTGATAGGTCTTCCTTTATATGTTGCTTGACCTTTTTCTGTTACTGCTTTTAATATTCTTTCTTTGTTTAGTACATTTGGTGTTTTGATTATTATGTGACAGGAGTTATTGCTGTTCTGGTCCAGTCTGTTTGGAGTTCTGTAGATTTCTTGTATGTTCATGAACATCTCTCTCTTTAGGTTAGGGTAGTTTTCTTCCATAATTTTGTTGAAGATATTTACTGGCCCTTTAAGTTGGAAATCTTCACTCTCCTCTATACCTATAATCCTTAGGTTTGGTCTTCTCATTGTGTCCTGAATTTCCTGGATGTTTTGGGTTACAAATTTTTTGTATTTTGTATTTTCTTTGACTGTTGAGTCGTTGCTTTCTATGGTATCTTTGGCATCTGAGATTCTTTCTTCCATCTCTTGTATTCTATTGTTGATGTTTGCATCTGTGACCCCTGATTTCTTCCCAAGGTTTTCTATCTCCAAAGTTGTCTCCCTTTGTGATTTCTTAGTTGTTTCTACCTCCTTTTTTAGATCCTGGGTGGATTTGCTCAGTTCCTTCACTTGTTTGTGTTTTCCTGTGTTTCTTTAAGATATTTTTGCATTTCCTCTTTCAGGACTTTTGCCTGTTGACCCAAGTTCTCCTGTATTTCTTTAAGCAATTTTCGTGTTTCCTCTCTATTGGCTTCCATCTGTTGATCCATATTCTCCTGCATTTCTTTAAGCAATTTTTGTGTTTCCTTTGTAAGGGCTTCTACCCATTGATTCATGTTCTCCTGTATTTCTTTAAGAGATTTATTTATGTCCTTCTTGAAATCCTCTAATAGCATCATGAAAAGTGATTTTAAATCCAGATCTTGCCTTTTGGGTGTGATGGGATATCCAGGACTTACTGCTGTCAGAGAGTTGGGTTCGGATGGTGCCATATTGCCTTGATTTCTGTTAGTAATGATCCTAACTTTGCCTTTTGCCATATGGTTATCTCTGGTGTTAGTTGGTCCTGCTGTCACTGGCTGGTAATTAAACCTCCTGTGAGCCTGCAAGTCCATTTCTGCACCTCTGGATGACCACGTTTCCCCTGGCACTGATTGCTGAGGGGCTGCCCTGCTCCTGAGGGTCTTTGGAGCCATGATATGCCTTGCCCAAAGTGATGTTATACTTGGGAAATCTCTGTGTAAATGGAGTCTCTGTGTGTTCTATCACCCGAACAAAGGTGGCGGATGCTGCTACGCTCCCTCCAGGCATGGGTCCAAAACAAAAAATTTTAATAATCGATCATGTGTGAGGGAAATGGACCTGATTTAAAAATGGAAGATAATTTGATAAACTGCAATTCACATTTAGTTTTATTTAAAGTACAGTTTTTTTAACATTATTACTTATTTACTTATTTATATTTGACTGAGTGTTATGTAGCTCAGGGCGACCTCAAACTAGGTTAGTAGCACAGGTTGGACTTGAACTCCTAGTTCAATTGTTGTGGCTGTAGGTACTTACACACAGTGGATTTATATCCTTAAAACCCACTAAGAGGGAGAAGCAAGACCACCCATCCTGAAGATGGACTGTATCTTTCAAACGACACAGTCAAGAGGCCCAGGCCACCCATCTTGAACACAGGAAGGATACGTACTCTGCTTCTCCACACATCACTCAGAGGGCTCTCCTGGGATCCCTGGAGAATACACAGGCAGGGGCAGACATCTGAGAAGTTGACTGGAAGACCTCTTAGGATTACCGCCTAAAGCGGAATTATGCAGAACTGAGCAAAGGGTGAAAAGCCGCCAAGCTCCTGAGAATGTTGTGGCACAGGCTGTGAGAGCCATGCAGTGGTCACACTCTTCTGCTTTAGGGTCACTGTGTGGACACTGGCTGTAGTTTGCTCTCAGGGTTGGACTGTGACCTTCATCTTAGCAGTTTTTCCCAACAAGAGAAAACATACCATGAGAGGACTCAGCTAAGCACTGCCAGATTCCAACATGTTGGGCAGCTCCTGAACAGGCTTGAAGTACTGTGTGTGTGTTGATATGCAGCACCCTCCACAGAAACCCAGATACTACTCATAAGCCACTTCCTTAGGACATGGAGGTGGGTGCTTTTTCAGTGCACAGAGAAGACAGATAACAGAGGCCAGTAGTCCACCAAAATTGAGGGGTTCCCGAGAACATCAGCATCAGAGAAAGACTGGAATCCGATTGTCATTCACACACTAAGTGCATGATCTTACTCATGGCACGCCCTGAGTTCAGCATTCGAGTGTTTAAGGTGCAGGAGGGAAAGGTTTTCCAATTTGGGGACAGGAAGGGTATATAAATATGGCTAGGTCTGCCTTTAGACAGTGTGGCCCCAGGTCAGCTCACATTCTGCTGCCAATAGTTCTCATGAGTTCCAAGGACGTGGCTCACCCAGTGTGCCTTTGTCTTGTTGAATGCTGTGAGGCCTTTGGTAGAAATACTGGTACACAGCAAACACATATACCATACAAATTGTGGAGCCTCCCTTGTGGACCCTTCCTTAAGGACACTTGTCTGTCTGCCGTATGGCAAGCTCTGAGACAGAAAATTGACTCAGAGCAGTCAACAAGGTGATGGACTGTAACATTTGCCTCTGGGAGGGGCCTGGGTTTCCTGTTTTCCTTCCTCTCCACAGACTCTGCTGTGTCCACAAATCTACCTCTACTTAGTGTCTCCCTCCATTCTGTGAGGCCATAGCAGAATACCATGTCCAGTGTACCAAATAAAGAACGCTAGTTGTGTTCTGAAATGGGGAAGTCAAACTCAAGGGTCCTAACCTTTCAGGGGCCTGCTTCCCCATCATATGACAGAAGGTGGAAGGACAAGGAACAGCAAGAGGGGGTTGACAATGAAAGTTCTTGGAATGGACTGAGCTTTTGAGACTGTTGACTGGTGCTTCAGTGATTTTGGAGACATTGGAATGTTGCAAGACCAGGACCAAATTCCCTTCGGCAATCTTTAGTCTTCATCTGAATGTGACCCAACATGTTGGTGACTGCCAAGCAAATCCATTCAGATATGTAGAGCACTAGCTTCCAACAGCCAAAGGGTCAAGAATTCTGAGAGAGCACTCGAGCCTGTACCTGAAGCGTGCCTTCCTCACTCTAGGATGCCTACTTATCTCTTCCTCAAAATGTGTTTGAAGTGTGTCTGGATCTCTGCATTTTCTTTATTCTGTTATTATAAAAAACCTCCTGAGGCTGCTACCATGTTGGAACGTGGGATTTAGGTAACCTAAACCTGAAAGGGCTATGGTCACTCATATTTGGCTCCAGAATAAATTATCCATTATTCCTTTCTTGGTGAGTTGGTTTTGGATGGCTGCTTTTGTTTGTTTATTTGTCTTGTTTGATTGTTTTATATGAAAAGAGTCAGTCTCATTATTATGTCATTTTATCATTTGAGACAGAGTCTCATGTAATCCAGGCCACCCTCAAACCTACAGTTCTTCTGCATCAGCTTCCAGTGTGCTGACCTCGCAGGTGTTTGTCACCACATTGAGCTAACCCATGCTTTTATCATGGCATGAATGCCCTCCTGTCATGAGAGTAGAACCCTTAAGCCTAATCACTTCTTAAAGATATCATATTTAAGCACTCTTAAAAGGAAATTTGGAAATGTTATTAAGCTTGACTTATTTTTTAGGTAGTGATATTTGTTTTGTTGTCTAAAATGTTAAACATAGCTATTTTTAAGTGATAACTTCTTTCTGCTCATCTCTTTTGAAGGAATTTTCTAAATTCTAAATAGTCTCTGATTATTCCCCTTGAAACATTTTGACATATGGTTTATGCAATTATGTTTTATGTTTAACAAGTCTTATTGATTTCACTTCATGTACAAGGTACTTCATAACAATAAGTTCAGCCTTATGTTTATAAAATTATTTTCGATTTATTCCTCTTTTTCTTGACCTTGTCCATCCTACAACACAACCTGAGTTACATGATTAAAATCTAGATAATCAGGCCTGGCTCCCATTTCTAAGACCCTATTTAAAAAGTAACATAATGGCTAACACAGGGGGCACCAGCCGGGCAAACTGATTTTCCAAAGGCTTTGTAAAAATTAGAGTAGAAAATGGCAAAGGAGCATCAAAGAAGTTAAGACAACACAAAAGAATGTTCAATGGAAGAGAGAAGCGAGTCTGTGGGTGAGGCGTGCCTAACTGAGGGGAGCTGGTTTGTGGAACTTCTCTCTGCTCATTTATCACACTGTCTTCTGCAGCCACTTCCTCAAGGCCCCCTTGACCTCCTTGTTTCTCACACTGTATATGAGGGGGTTCAGCACTGGTGTGAAGATGGTGTAGAAGGCAGACACCACTTTGTCACTCTTGCCTGGCTGGTGGGACTTGGGTCTCATATAGATGAAGATGATGGCCCCGTAGAACAACCCCACCACAGCCAGGTGCGAAGAGCAGGTGGCGAAGGCTTTCTTCCGGGCTGCAGAGGATCGCATGCGGAGCACCGCGGCCAGGATGAGGGAGTAGGAAGCCAGGACGAGGGACAGAGGGATGAGGAGCATCAAGATGCAGCAGATGTACATGAAGAGCTCAAAGACTTTGGTGTCGGCACAGGCGAGGCGCACCAGAGAAGGTGCCTCACAGAAGAAGTGGTTGATTGTCCGAGAGTGGCAGAAGGGGAAACTCAGGATGGTGCCCGCCTGCATCAGTCCATCGGCAGCTCCCAGGAGCCAGGACCCCACCGTCAGATATGCACACAGCTTGGGGCTCATGAGGACATGGTAGCGCAGGGGATAACATATGGCTATGTAGCGGTCATAGGACATGGCTGCCAGGAGGAAGCACTCGCCCCCTGCCAAAGTGAGGAAGAGGAAGATCTGGGAGCCACAGCCTGCAGGGGAGATGGATCTCGTGCTCATCAAGTAGTTGGCTGCCATTTTGGGGACGATGGTGGAGACTAGCATCATGTCCATGAGGGAGAGCTGGCTGAGAAGGAAGTACATGGGCGTGTGGAGCCTAGGATCCCTGCAGATGAGAAGGATCATGAGAGTGTTGCCCATCAGGGAGGTGGTGAAGATTACTAACACAACAGAAAGCAGGAACAAGTGGGTTTGGGTGTGGCTGAAGAGCCCAAGAAGAATGAAGTCTACCTCTGTGTTGTTACTGGGAGACATCATAGCCTTGTCCAAACCTGAAAAACAGAAAGATGCTTTTTTTTTTGAGATAGTCTATCCTGGAATTACTTCTGTAGACCAGGCTGGCCTTGGCCTTGAACTCACAGTGATCTACCTGCTTCTGCCTCCCCAGTGGGATTAAAGGCATGTGCCACCATACCTGTTCTAAGAATGATTTTTTTTAAAGTGACTTGCAATGGAATGATGGAATATTTCAATTTAGTGGGATAATTAAATTTTTTCTACTACCCAATGTTGAAGTTGTGGATCAGTGAGTGATAACACAAGTTTGAGTTTGGCTCTCAGAACCCACATAAATAGTTAGGTGCAGTTCCCATGTGTCTGTAGCCTTAGCTCTGTGAAGGGCAGAGACAGAAGGATTACTAGGGTTCCCTGGCTGCCAGTCAACCCCCCACCCCCAATGCAAGAGCCTGCTTCAGGGAGAGACTCAGCCTGAAATAAATAAGCCAGAGACTGATAGAGGAGGACATCAACACCTACCTCTAACCTGTCAGTGAACCCATACCATGCATGTGTGCACACACACAAAGACAATCCCACTGCGTAGCCTATTATCCTTTCCTGTTCACTGTCTACCTTTGCTGCACCATAGTATAATTTACAACAGAATTAAATAAAACATACAGAATAAGCAGTCTAGTGCCTCAGAATGTTTGCCCCTATGCTTGTCTTAATCATGGCACAAAGAAGCATTAATGTGTGATCTCAGTTTCCTACAGTTTGGTTTTCTCAGCTGAAAGAACCCTACATTCTTGCAAAGCTGCGAATACTGCTAAGACTTGACTCATGACCTTTGCACTTACATATCAATACAAAGTAGTTCTATATGAAAGTAAGGAAAAACTCCTGTCATAATGGAAACACACATGGCTGAATTTTTTCTATTCCGTGTTTGAGTTGTGGTTGTCCTATATAATATGTAATGACCACAGATATTCTACACCTCAGTACAATGTCTCACAGCATCATGGTTTCTTTCCAGATGAGAAGGACCATTGGTCCATGTAAATTTCTTTTCACACTGATTACTTACCTTTATCTCGTATACTCTCAAAAATGATACTAAATTCCATCAAAGATTCCTGTAGAAAATTGACAATTTCATGTAGACACATTGTGTTACTGACTTTCACACTTACAGTAATCTGGGAGCCAAAGGCAGGTGGATCTCTGTGAGTTTGAGGCCAGCCTGGTCTACATAGTGAGTTCCAGGATAGCCACGTCTGCACAGTGAGATGCTATTATGAAAAAGGAAAGGGAGAAAGAAAGAAGGAAGAAAAGAAGAAAAGCTTGTGTTTTGTTTTCTATTTAAAATGTTTCTTATATATTTTGTGAGTATGTGTAGTAGTTTATCGATTTGTGTATATCTTCAATCTATTTTGTACATTTTAAGTATTAACTTTCATCATTTAAGTATTACATCATTATAAACATGTTATATGTGTTTGCAATTCTTGCATGTTACCGTTTCTCAGATGTTGGATTGTGTTTCACTGGTGCAGTACTAGAAAGGCTAGAAGATTTTAGTACAGGAATGGAATCTCTGATCACTGTAAAATTGATATTACTGTGTTCTAACACTGCAAATATATTGTGGCACACATGAGACCTACTTCTAGATACACACACAGAGACACACATAGACACAGACATATACACATATAGACATGGATATACAGAGACACATATAGAGATATATACACACACATGGATACACACACACAGACACACATAGACACAAACATATACACATATAGACATGGATACACAGAGACACATATAGAGATTCATACACACACATGGATACACACACAGAAACACACACAGAGGCATACAGACACAGACTTATATACATATAGACATGGATACATAGACAGACAGACAGACAGACACAGACACACACACACACAGAAACACCCATAAACACATTCACAGGCACATAGACACAGACAAAAACACACACACATATGAGAGAGAGAACTATTACAAAATAAGTTCAAATAAACATATTTTTCCAGGGCCAGCAGTGCAGCTCTGTGGTGGAGTGTCTGCCTTCCATGTGTAAAACCTTGAGTTTGGTTCCCACAGCTGCAGTAAACTATTACAATGATCTGAGTATAGCTATTTCATACTCAAATATTTTAAGTAAGAAAGGTATCTACTTCAGAACTAACTTGCAATTGAACTTCCTTTTGTTCTAATAAAATAAAAATTTGTCTCAGGGTTTCTTTGGCCTCTCTCATTTTGTTTCATGGGTTTCTTCTGACTCTAGAGCCATCCCACATGACTGGAGCTCACATAGCCATGCTGACCTTTGAGAGCCTATAATTAGTATTTGTGAAAATTTCTCCTACATCTTCACTAAAGTATTCCCTCTGAAAGTCAACGAGATGTTTTTATGTCACAGAATGATTACTTCTGCTTCAAATTGGAGGTTGTTTTAAGATTAAAAGCATGCAGGTAACAAAAATCTTATAATTTGCCATTTCATGACAGAGATATTTACACGGGCGAATATAATAATGTGCTTTCAAAGAATAAAGTGCAAGTTAACTTTGGAGGTCAGAAGAATTGTCATTTCTGTACCCTGCCTAATGTATATACTGAAAATAAAGCAAAGTTCCTTTCTCATTTATTGTCTTAATCTAAAAATGAAATATAATAAAACAATAGATTCATGAATGCCTGGACAAGATGAAATGATCAACTTTTACATAATTAGTAAATTGAATTCAGGTTGTAGCATCTGTCAGATATTAACACTGAGTAAGGGTAGTATCAGGCTGTTTTTCTCCCAATAATATGGTTTTTTAAAATGGAAGCAAGGAATAATTTACTTTACATATCTATTTTTTTGAGACAAGGTTTTGCTATGTAGCCCAGGATGTCCTGGACCTTGAAGTTCTCTTGCCTTGGCTTCCTGGGTGCTGGGATGGCAAATGCATTCCATTAAGTCAGTGTTGTTTTTAATTCATAAATGACTTATAAGATTATTACAGCAGTGCTGCATTGACCAAGGAAAGTCAGCGTACTTTTGTTGATTAAATGATAGGAAAACCCAGTCGGTACATTCAAGGACACTACCATCCAGTCAGGAGTCAGTGAGGATCAATTGTCTTGTTCATGCACATGCAGACTACACCTCTGCAGTGTATTCGCATGATCTTGGGAGTCAAACCCATTCTTAGATCAGGGGTTCTCAACCTATGGGTTGCACACCTGATGGGGGCGGGTCACATATCAGAAATCCCAAATATCAGATGTATACAGTGCGATTCATAACTAGCAAAATTACAACTATAACGTAACAATGGAATAATTTTATAGTTAGGGGTCACCACAACATGAAGAACTGTATTAAAGGGTCACAGCATTAAGAAGGTTGAGAACCAGTGTCTTGGACAAAAAAAAAAAGTTCCCAGTCAGTATTTTATAATAGGGACTTAATCGTCTTACAGACTTGCTTTAAGGAAAATAAGGTAGTTTAAATGGAGTACTCAACCAGCTGTTGTTCTCTAGGAAACTTTTCAAAAAAACATATTGCTGGGTTCATCAAGATGGCTTTGTGGTAAAACATCCTGGAAATGTCTGATGTCTTGAATTTGATACCTAGAACCCATGTAAAACCGAAACGAGACAACAGACTCCACAACATTGTCCTCTGACCTCATCTGTGTGTGCATTTGCATGCACAACAACAACGATAATAATAATAATAATAGTAATAATAATGATAATAATAAATAAAATTGAATGACATCACTAGACCTGGAGGGAAGTGCATGAAGTATTTAAATGATACAATAGAATAGACATGTCTATGCTGGTTAAAATATGCCTCACTCTCAAAACTTCTTTGGCACTATTTGATTCTTTCAAACCACACACACACACACACACACACACACACACACACACACACACACACAATCTTATAAGTTTTTACTTAAGTACTAAAAGTATCTGGTACTGTTTGAATACTTCAAACTGCATATATATATATATATATATATATATATATATATATATATGTGTGTGTGTGTGTGTGTGTGTGTGTGTGTGTGTGTGTGTGTGTGTGCATGCACACACACGATCTTATACATTTTAAAACAAGTACTGAAAATATCTAGTACTGTTTTAATATTTCAAACTGCATATGTATATTATTTATACATTTTTGATTAAGTACTGAAAATGTATAGTATTAGTGGACAATAAGAACACAATTAAGATAATTACCACACTTATTCATTAACTTCAGTCCTGAGTTTTTCTGTTTTTCACATTGTAAGTCAGACTGTATTGCATTCAACCTCAGGGCAGAGTGAAATGATACAAAACCACTCTAACCTGTAGCCAGGAGTGGAAAACATAGGGCTGAGACCATACCTGGGAAGTATTGATATTTGCCCTGGATTTCATTCTAAGAAATAAAAGGAAAGGAGGAAAGAACTTATATTTACAGAAGTTTTTTAAAGTTTCTTTAAAATGTGTAATGAGAATAGCTGGGTAGACCCACTGAATGCTACCTTGGAACGTAATACAATAACCCTATGACCTTTCATCTCACGTTGGTAGAGACTATTGCCACGCTTTATGGATTTTACCAAAGGTGATGGCAGAAAGTGAAGGGAGAGTACTTATGAGGTTATGGGATGAGGCATAGCTATATTGGTTTTTCTCTTTCAAAATGCTATGAATTATGGCATAAGTCCTAAAATTGTGGAAATGGGACATTCTGTAACAAAACCTTGAGAGCCCACCACCTGCCATTCTAATCACTCCTGTCTCAGGACCTCAACACTCACCTGCATCAGGAACAGTTGCTGTGCGGGGCAGGCTGTGTCTGTAGCTCTGATCCCATGGATCACCCCAGAGAGATCAGCCCCACTAAAGCCAGCTGTGTGATATGAAACGTACTTGCTCTGGTCCAGGTCATCCCACAGTCAGGCTCCGGGATCTTCAGTGAAAACCCCTTTAGCGACATTCAACTGAAAATATGTTTTTGGTTTATTAGCTCCCTAAAGTTAATTTTCAAATTAAGTTTAAATCCCAGGACATTTGATCCCTGAAGTAACTGGCCCATATTCGTAAGATCAGGATATGACCATTTGGAAGTGATCCACTTTTCAATATAGTTACATGTGACTGACATTCGTGACAATCCATGTGTTGAGGAAGATCTGGTTATTACATGGAGAAGGACACACAATGTGAGAATTACTTTGTCTATACGGCTACTCTTTGAAAACGGGCATGACTCAACTGAATCATTAAAGCCTGTAGCTGATTTGGTACAGTCATTTGAATGCCTAGAGACTCAGGCTAATCATCTACAAAAGGGCTAAAATATCTATCACTTTATTTACAAAGTTTACTGAACAGTGAGTGATAAACACCAGGTTTATCCAAGAAGTATCTGTTCCCACCTTGCCTTCTGCATTTACATGCAAAAAACCCCTGCCTTCTGATGTATGTATAGTTAAGGGGGGGTATTTGTCTAATGCCTTAACTAGTTAAGAATACTAAATTACATGTATACTATTCTACTTAAGTAGGTTGTAACCGAATGAACACATATCTCTGAGTGTCAACTGTAAGAGAAGTGAGAAATCTGCTTGAGTTGTGTCCTACTCAATTATACAGGAATTCATGAGCCAGCATCTAGAGCCATTTGAATTTAAATAGATTGGTACCTATAGGCATGGGAAGATTATGTTACACAGTAAGGTGATGAGTGTGAATAAAAACATACTATTTAGTTAAAGAAACCCAGAACAGAGGATTCCAAATGTTTTTTACCTCAAAGAAATGATGAATGTTCATGATGGGGCTGGAGAGATGGGTCAGTGGTTAAGAGCACTGGCTGCTCTTCCAGAGTTTTGAGTTCAAGTCCCAGCAACCACATGGTAGTTCACAACCATCTGTAATGGGGATCTGATGCCCTCTTCTGGCATGCAGGTGTACATGCAGACAGAGCACTCATACATTTAAAAAATGTTATGGTAACAGATAAGTTAATCAACCTCAGATGTTCATCACACTTTATATACATGTACTAATGTTGCATTCCACAAACAAGAATGGTTATTTTGTAGTCATTGTATAAAAAGCTTAACATGTAATTAATGAAGACATTCATAGACCAATAAATATATCTTATCTTCAACTCCAAATTAAGAAAAAAATTTCATTTTAATATTTATTTTATTTTCAATCATGTGTGTGTGTGTGTGTGTGTGTGTGTGTGTGTCTTTGTGGGGGCATGTGCGCATGAATGAAATGTCTGTAGAGGCCAGAAGATGGCCTTGGATTCTCTCCAGCTGGAGTTACAGGCAGCTGTGAATTCCCTGTTGTGGGTGCTGCCATCTAAACCCAGGTTCCTTGCAAGACCAAGACCTCCGCTCAACTCTTATTACTGACAATAGATGTTAAAATATTGTTTATGGATTTCTGAAATGATTCCAGGGAACATATTCTTTCTTTGCTATCACTTGAGTTCCTCCAGTATTCATATAATAAATATAATATAATTAATGTAATATTATATTATACTCAACATTCAGTCTTAACAATATCAGAAAACTTCTGGTTTACTTTGATTTACACTTAGACACAAAGAAGTCCTCATTTTTATTAGAATAAAAGATATTAATTTTTAATTGTATTTATTTTTAAGATAATATTTTTAAAAGCACCTGGTTGTCTCTATTAAAGGGAATTTTTTCTTCTCTGTAATCAAGCAGTTTTAAACCTGGGGAACTTTTACTGTATCTATCTACCCAAATAGAAAAGGTTGCTCAAAGAGCATAGCTGGCTATAGAAGTATCTTTTATTTGCTTAATTTAATTGCTTTCTTGGAGACCTACTGAATAAGCTTACAGTTTTTACTTCTTTCTGAATGCTAGCTGGCTGGCTGGTTCAACTCAGCTGTTCTGGCTCAAACTTCTCTCCCAGCTGACTGATTCAATCTGGTTTCTCTCAGATTCTGACTGAATTGCTCTCTTTGGCCTTAAACTAACCTTGGCCATCAGTTCTAATCTTCAGGTTTCTTTTTATACTCGGGCTTCTACTGCCTCCTATGACCTGAACCAACAAAAGTGCATGAACTCACAAATGGACTCAGTTCTACTGCACTGCACTCACTGCACTGAGTCCTCACTGATTCACTCCATCGACTGACCAGTACTGATTGACCCTCTCTTTCTACACTGCTCTTAAATAGCTTTTCTTTCCTGTGCTGTTCTTGTGAGAGCTAGACATAGTTGTGATCTGGGAATCCACTCAAACCATATGTATACCATCTTAGTTAGGCAAGAATAGTTTTTTGAATGCACACCTTCATACTGGACATCCAGGAGCACAAAAAAAAGGACTTGCGAGCCCAACTGCAGTACAGTTTGCTCTCAGAGTAGACCATTTATAGGAAAATCGAGGTTCAAAAGTTTAAAGGGCAAGGAGGGGAACAGTTGGCTTACTAAACAAAGTATTATCTGTGAACCTTTAAGCTGATTGGTCCTAAGTAAACAATGGGGTGGGGGTGGATGGGTGGTGAGGAGGGAAATTTCAGACCATTGAGATAGCAGAGCATGAGTATTTTAATCATAACATTTTGGTTTATTAGTAGCATTCTTCTCCAGGTGGCTGCAGGATGGTTATTTTGCATTCCTGTTTTGAGTACACTTTTAAGAACTGGTGGAAATGTGGAAGATGAAACCTTGGAACTGTTAGAAACTGTGGTGGATAGAGCCTGGTTAGAAGTACATCACTGGGGGGCATGGCTTTGAAGGCTGCACCTGATCCCTCGTCCCTTACTCTGGTTCCTGTTCTTTATGAGGTGAGTTGTCTATGCTGCATATTCCTGTCACAGTGAGGTCTGCCTTACTATGGGCCCAGAACCAACACAACCAAGGACAGAATATGCATGCCAAGATATGCATATGGAAGTCCTCTAGAGTGGGGGAGTAAGTTCTCTTATCCCACATGGTTCCTGGCTATTGAACTCAGGTCACTGTGATTAAGAACAGGTGTCTTTGCCGGGCGGTGGTGGCGCACGCCTTTAATCCCAGCACTTGGGAGGCAGAGGCAGGTGGATTTCTGAGTTCGAGGCCAGCCTGGTCTACAGAGTGAGCTCCAGGACAGCCAGGGCTACACAGAGAAACCCTGCCTCAAAAAAACCAAAAAAAAAAAAAAAAAAAACAGGTGTCTTTACATGCTGAGCCATCTCCCTGACCCCTGTTCATCTATTTTTAATTAACCAGCCACAGCAATTTGAAGATTGCTTGTCAAACTTCATGTTTAAAACTTTGAAATTGCCTCACTGGGAATCTGTTTCCCTCCCTATTCCCCGACTCTTTGCCTACCCCAGCAATAACGTATATTTAATATAATTTTTAACAGTTCTCTGTGAGTTTAAAAGTCAAAGACTAAATTGTTCTATATTAACAGCCCTTTAAATGAGCACAGTGATAATAGAAAATTCTCCCTTAGAACAAATAGCTGTCTCTCTTATGTGCAAACAAAATGGTTCATGAATTTAAAACCTGAATTTGGTATCAAATGTAAAAACCAGGAAGCAGCAGTTGGTTTGCAAAAGGAAATGATGCACAATGATTTTTCAGGAACAAAGTCATTAGGAGAAATGTCCTGGTGACTTTGGTGAGTCCTTGAGATGAGACAGTGTTGTAATAATTATTTAATATCAACTGGGGGTTTCTATCTACCTTTGGTCATTTAGGTCCCAGATAAAATACATAAAACTTCTTTATTTATAATAAGGCTTATGTACTACAGCTGGGCAGATATCTACCCTCTAAGCTATTAGAATCTACTCCCCCATCAATAATCCCAAGTCATAACTTGCCATGTTTCTTCTGGGCAGCTCTTAACTCCAATTGACCAGCCCTCCAGGCCAAGTTTTCATGACTTGCCAATTCCATGGCTTCTCCTCTCTCTACCTTCTCTTGTTGTGGTCCTGCCTCAGATCAAAACTCCTCTTAACTCTCTCCTGCCCAGCTATAGGTTGTCAGTATCTTTATTCTACCAATAGTTGTAAATTAAGGAGAAAGGTCCCATAACATTACTTGATGTAAGTATGGGTTCTCTACTCCCTGGGGGCAACCAGGCCTTACATTAAAATACATAGCAAAAGACCAAACCTCAAAGCAGAGAAGGGAAAGGGAAACAGTATAGTTTTAACAGAAGTAGCATAGCAGGGTCCCAAAAAGGAAAGAGAGGCTTCTCTTCCTGAGAGGAGCTTCATTAAGAGAAACAGCTTGAAGCACCAGTGAGACAGAGAGACAGAGCTGCCATGGGAGTTGGGAACAGAGAAAGAGGAGAGCCTGCAGACAAATCACCTGAACAAAGGAAATATCCAACTTCTGTAGCTTTTCAGGGGTGATGGGTGTTTTATACCACATGATTTAGTCTGGGGGAGTGTATGTGACTGAAAAGGGAGGAGCCAAGCCCTGAGAGGACCATGAATTAGAGCTGTAAAATGACAGCACAGAGCAGCTTTTAAATTTTAGGCTTTAGGATCTGTGCACGAAAGTGTGAACCAATCTCGTTAGGCTATGGAATATGACCACCAAAATGACCAATATTTAAAGGAGCAGGTATATGATAAAATTATATGGTCATCAGACCTGACTATCACTACCCCCACCATCAAAATAACAGGAACTAACAATCATTGGTCTTCAATATCTCTCAACATCAACGGATTTGATTCCCCAGTAAAAAGGCAGAATAACAGAGTGTATGGGAAAACAGAATCTGTCAATCTCTTGCATACAAGAAACACACTTCAGCAACAAAAATGGCCATTACCTCAGAATAAGGGTTAAAAGACATTTCTGCAAGCGAAAGGACCCAAGAAACAAGCTAGAGTAGCCATTCTAAAAACTAATAAAATAGACTTTCAAAAGTAAGCAAAGATATGGGGGAAGGACATTTCATACTCATCAAAGAAAAAATCCAAGATGATATCTCAATTCATGCAAAGACATCCACATTCATAAAAAAGCATTACTAAAGCTTTGATAACACATCAAACCCCATACATTAATAATGGGAGACTTCAACACCCCACTCTCACTAATGGACAGGTCATCAACACAGACACTAAACAGAGAAATAATGAAACTACCTGACATTATGAATAAAATTGACCTGACAGATATCTACAGAACATTTCACCCAAACACAAAAGAATATGTTTTTCCCAGAACCTCATGGAACTTTTTCCAAAACTGACCATATACTCAATCACAAAGGAAGCCTCAACAGATAAAGGAAGATTGAAATAACCCCTTGTATCTCATCAAATCACTGTGAATTAAAACTGGCTTTCAACAACAACAAAAATAAGAGAAAGCCTAAAACTCATGCAGACTGAACAACTCTCTCCTCAATGGCCACTGTGTCAAAGAAGAAATAAAAAAAGATATTAAAGACTTCCTAGAATTCAATGAAAATTAAGGAACATCATACCCAAACTTATGGGACACAATGAAAGCAGTGCTAAGAGGAAAGTTCATAGGACTAAATGCCTTCACAAGAAATTGGATAGATCTTCTACTAGCTACTTAACAGCACCTTTAAAAGCTCTAGAACAAAAAGCAGTAATCACACCAAGAGGAGTAGATGTCAGGAAATAATAAACTCAGGGCTAAAATCATTCCATTAAGAACAAACAGCAATACAAAGAACCAAGGAAACCAAGAGCTGGCTCTTTGAGAAAATCAAGGAGATAGAAAAACCCTTAGCCAAACTAACTAAAAAGCATAAAGGCAAATTAACCAATCAGAAACCAAATGGGGACATAACAACGGACACTGCAGAAACCCACTTATTAACTGGATTTAGCCACACTCTGGACACTGCACATATGTAGCAGATCTGCAGCTTAATCTTTGTTGGTCCCCCTCACACAATTCATCGCACATAGCCATCCTCTTTTCCTCTGAGAGCGTGGGGGAACCCTGGATATCTGCCCACCCTGGTGGGTAAACTTTCTGCAGGGCTAGGCACATCCTCTCCCACTGAGACCTGCCAAGGCAGCTGGCTAGGGGAGTGGGATTCTACATGCAGGCAACAGACACAATTTGTTTTTATTAGTGCCAGAACAGGTATTTCTATTGTCATTAAATTTATCACTCTAATTATTGCTACCAATTACAAAGAAGCAACAGTGAATCTCTAAAATGTTTCAAAACAACATTTATTATTATTATTATTGCTATTATTATTTTAATTATTTGTAAGGGTGAGTGTGGACCTGGATATATGCACATAAGTGCTCCTGGAGGACAGAGGCCCAAAACACCCTGGAGTTGGAGCTACAGACTGTTGTGAGATACCTCATATGGGTGCTGTCAATTGAACCCATGTCTTTTAGTGGAGCAGCAGTCAGTGTTATTAACAGTGCCATCGCTCTAGCCCTGCAACATATATATTTTAACACTGGGAATTACTTATCATGTTACTTACACAAGTACTTAGGTGAATAGAACTTTTCATTCATTGGATCTTGGACTACACGATAGTGACTTAACTATTTTGAGCATGCACTGGACCTAGAGGGATGGTTCAACAGTTAAAAGCACTGACTGCTCCTCCAGAGGACCTGTGTCTGATTCCCAGCATTCACATGGTGGCTTAAAAACATCCGTGACTTCAAATTACAACAAAAACAAAAGTCAGTGATTGTGATTGTTTTTTAAAAATCTCTGCATGCTGGCACACAACTTTAATCCCAACACCTGGGAAGCAGAGGCAAGAGAGTCTCAGTGAAGTTTTGGCTATTCTGGTCCACATTTGGAGCTCCAGGATAGCCAGGACTACAGAGAAATACTGTATTGATTCACTCATATATACATACACACATACATACATACACACACCCATGCACACACACATATAATCTTGTTCTTAAAAAGATATTCAGATAGTTTCTTGAAATAACATTATTGCTTTCAGCAGTTATTATATATTAGTCACGAACAAAATACAGACATTGTCTACAGATTTCTAAAGCAGAACCATTCTGGGTCGGTTTCTCTAAATGTCCTTACCATAAGTTAGCATGAGTGATGACCATAAATATTAACATGGGAGTTCAGCATAAAGGTATTCATGGAAGGAGACAGAGTGCATACTGTCAGATGTATTGATGATGTTTGTTACAAAGTCATTAGTGAATCTGGGGAAACAGTATTGCTAGAGGGAATCAGCAAACAGCTTAGAGAGCTTGGGAACCTTATTCATGTGGTAACAGTCACACAAGCATCAAGGCAAGTATTAACTTGGATCCCTCCCTATTTCTTTCAGAATTGTCCTTAAAATATGTCACATTATAAAACACACACACACACACACACACACACACACACATTATTGTATAACACTTGTATCTGCAAAGGAAAACCAATAAAATATTCCAGATTTCTGCAAAATTCATGCACATGTACAGCTGTACTCCTAAACTGCAGAAACAACTTCCAGAGCAAGACAAGTGCACAGCAGGCAACTGTACCTATTCCCAAAGTCTGAGAAGTCATGGTGCCTTGCACAAGAGCAGATGGTAAGAAAGTTCTGTGGAAAGCCAAACCAGGATTATGGGCAACAAAAGATACCAGAGACAGGGACAAAGCCCTTCCATCTCCCCAGGAACCAACATTCATATCAAACCATCAACTCAGAGTGACACTGTGTGGGCAAAGGTTCGTGTTCTTGTTCTATCAGTGAGACAAGCAGGTGAGCTTCCACCAGAATATCGATCCTGAAATTGTCCCAGAGAGTGTCCAAGACTAGCCTTCAGATCAGTCCACAGGGTGACCCAAAGTCCCGTGTAAACTTCCCTCATCCCATTTGTCTCCTCAGGGCCCCCATGACCTCCTTGTTCCTCAGGCTGTAGATGAATGGGTTCAGAACAGGGGTGACAATTGAGTAGAGCACAGCCACCACTTTGTCCCTTCCAGGAGAATGCAAGGAGTGAGGCTGTGTGTAGGTGGAGAGAGTGGTGACATAGAACAGGCTGGCCACAGTCAGGTGTGAGGAGCAGGTGGACACAGCTCTACTCTGTCCCTGCCCTGAACCCATCTGAAATACAACAACCAACACCCGGGCATAGGAAGCCATGATGGCCAGGAAGGGTAGCAGCAAAAATACAAAGCCACTCATGAGTACTGTATGCTCATATTGGGATGTGTCTTCACACACCAGTGGCAGGAGAGATGGGACCTCACAGAAAAAGTGGTTAACCATCCTAGATCCACAGAAGGGAAGTTGAAATACATACACTGTGTGCATTAATGCAGTGACTGAGCTGCTGCTCCAGGCACCAGTGACCATGAAGAAGCAGATCTTTCCGCTCATGAGAACAGGGTAGTGCAAGGGCCAGCAGATGGCTATATACCTGTCATAGGACATGAAGCCCAGTAGGAGGGCTTCAGACCCACCCAGGGTCAGAAACAAAAAGGCTTGGATCACACAGCCTAGAAAGGAAATGGCTTTGGTATCTGACAGGAAGTTGGCTGCCATCTTGGGCACAGTGGTGGAGATGTACATCATGTCAATGATGGAAAGCTGACTGAGGAGGAAGTACATGGGAATGTGGAGTCTTCGGTCCAGCCTGATGAGGTGGACCAGTGTGATGTTGCCTATGAGAGCCACTGCAAAGAGGATGGCGATGGCTGTGAAGATGAAGTTGTCCATGTGTCCATACTGGAAAATGCCAACCAAGATGAAGTCTCTCCCATAGCTGTGGTTTCCTGTCTCCATGGCTTAGAGTGAACCATCAAAGCAGATCCAATCTGGAAAGGGCATGGCCTGGTGAGGATTGTCCTTCAGGAAACAAATTATTACAAATAAATGACAATTATTACATGGGTTAGAATTGTGGACTTGCTCTAGTACACTCTCTTTTCTCCTGGGTTTTATGCATTCATCTATTGTAAAAAAAATCCTTTTAGTTTTTTATGTTAATTCTATTTTTCACAACAGGTAATAGTTACACATTAAAATGTAAGACTTTTAAAATTTCCATGGGAACATGTAGAGTGCATGTGTTAAATCAGGGTATCTCGTCTCTTCTCCTGGTTATTTCTCATGTCCCAAGTCTGCAAGCTCTTTTTGAGTAATTGAAGGAGTTGGAGCTAAGGTCTTTAGCAGGGAAAATATTCTCTGGGTTCTCTCACATTTGTGATTAGCTAGAGCAGTGTTGATCAAATACAGTATAATTTTTAATGATTCTTTATTTTACCTATCAATTTTAATCATAAGTAGGGATTAATGTTCTTGCAGCATCTGCAAAGAGGTTTGCAGTCCTTATGAATTTAGCTTATTCCTGTAAAATTAACATGAACAAAAGGTACAATGACATAAGAAATCAATTGGTTGCAGTTGCAAAGCCGGCTCAGCAGGTAAGGACATCTGCTGTTCTTGTAGAGCTCCCAAGTTTAAGTCCCAGCACATACATGGCATCTTGAAAATGTCTGTAATTCCTGTTCCAAGGGAATCTAATATTTTATTCTGGCTTTCATGGGTACTAGATACACAAGTGTTGCACAGACATACATACCACCAAGTGTCCATATGCATAAAAGAAAGTAAAGTAAAATCAATTGGTTGAATTTGACTTAGTGCTTTTTATTTTTGGGTTACCATGCAAAGATTTTTAAATGAAATCTATAGAACTAGAATTTTTGTTGTGTACTGACACCAAGCTGGGTTTCTCCATATTTGCAGGGAAAGAAGTCTTGGCAACAAGTGGTTACAGATACCTGGTGAAATGGCCTGAAATAGTTTTATTTCTTGGCATGTATTTGACCTTGACTATCTGACCGTAAGCAGTAATCATTCCTGAACACGAAGATAATGAAAGTATTACTATGCAACTAAAATGTTTTACTGTTTTGAGAATTGAAAAGTGAGGAAAAAGACCTTGCAAACACAAAACAGCTCAACTCTATGAGTTAGAATTATTAAAGCAGAAGAATTTTATCACACCTTTTTTTCATTTTGTATTAGCCTAAAACATTTCCCATTGTTAACACACATCCAACGACATGTAGGCTATAGTTAAGTATGATTATTGTAAGAACAATTTATGTATCACATTAACTAGACAAGTACAGCCTGGCTTTCACATAGACAGACTCTGTGGTAGCAGATGGTTCTGTTAGCAATGGACCTCACCTTCAAGATTCCAAATCTCAAACTGTGACTTATAAACTCATAAAAATTCAGAAGGAAAAGTCAGGACAAAAGACATTAAAAGTGTTGTCAAGAGAGTATTATAGAAATTTCAAGTATAACATTTTATGGAAGAGATAAAAGAGAATAATGCATCTGTGATAGAATTTTATGTTGAAATACAAACACTATGCAAAAAGGACCACATGAGTTATGAAGTCAGTAGTATTGTTCCAAGCCATTATACTAAGCAAAGACAACTGTTACTGTTTAGGTGTAGCCAGGCAACACAATTTCTACGATTTTTGTTTGTTTGTTTGGTTGGCTTTGGTTTTTCTTTTTAATAGTAAGTACATTGTGTTGGGTAGATAGGTCAATGGGGGTGGGTAGGGAGGTGGAAGAAGATCTGAGAGGACTTTAGGGAGGTGAAAACATTATAAAGATATATTGCATGAAATTCCAAACAATAAATGAAAACACACAGAAGGCAGCTCTTAAAATGGCAAGAAGAAAATGGGTAATATTTTTCAAATTTTTGAAATGATTATGTCATTCATGGCTACTTTAATGTATGAGCATTTGTCCTAGAAAGATACATACTAAAAAAAATCCAGAGCGGATGAAGTAAAAATTAACAAGAGTTATGTGTGAATGTGCATGTGTGTGTGAGTTTGTGTATGTTCGTGTATGAGTGTATGCCAGGTTGTTTAGGTGTATGTGTGTGACAGTATGTCCCTGTTTGTGTGGAGATGCATGCATGTGCATGTGTGTGTGTGTGTGTGCTTCTCCTGCTGATGCAGACTGTTTTGTTTTTAGAGGTGAAGAAACGTGATGAGGTAATATTCAAAACAATCAACAATCTTCTCTCCTCATTTGTAGTGAAGGTAAGAGGATGACCAACATGATCAACATCTCAGAAAATTACCAATGGACAAAATATTCTGATAATATACTTAGTTGTATCCTGGGATATTTTTTTCTACATGAACATGGATTATTTATCTTAGTTTTTATCATTTAATTCCTTGGGGACTGACAGTTTCACATTTCTAATAAGTACTTGGCCACATTCCCTGAGTCCATGATTCTAAGAACAAAATGACTTTGCTATAGAGGGATAAATGAGGTTGCTTTCTGAGAACAATCTGGAATGCTGAACATGGCCTTATAAAGAAGCTTCCTAGGTCATGACTTGATGTTACCTGCTCAATACCCAGGGCAGAGCTTCAGTGACAGATTTTGTATGGAAAACTTAGACACATGTACAGAGATACAATGTGTGCTGGTCACAATGTGGGGAATATGCTACATAACTGCAAGTGTCAAATAATAATAGTCCCTTGAGAAACACAGTGGCACTTTCTGGTCCATCTTTGTGTGTCTCCCTTGTGTGTGAAATTAACTCCATCCTTCTCCACCATTCCTGTCATGAAGAGGAAATGCAAAACTACCCCTGGCTTTTATGTTGTTCCTGTATTGTTAGTATTCTAAGTGATAACACTCTCCCAATGCTCTCAATGTCTGAGAGTCAGCCCTAGTTCAGCCTTTGTCAAGATCATGATGTCTGTCACTGCAAACTGTGTGGGTATATAGGATGCTTTCCATCATTCTCTCCCTCTCTCTGTCTCTGTCTCTGTCTCTCTCTCTCTCTGTCTGTCTCTCTCTCTCTCTCTCTGTATTTCTAGGGGTCTAACTATGGACATTGGAAATGCTAGCCATGTGCTGACCACTTTCTGCATAAGACCTTTTTTTTTCTGCAGAAAAAAGGTTTTGTTCTGTGACCAGACTAGATAGGATCTTGATGTTTAATCTACATGTGCTTTGAACTTGCAATCATCTGGCCTCTGCTTTCTGAGTGCTGGGATGATTGTCCTGTACCATGATGCTCTGACCTGGGATGATCAGAAGTGCTAGTCACACTGAACCCATCAGCTCTTGTGTGTTCTAAATCTCTGAAGCTAGACAAGCCACATTTGCCGTTCTAGTCCCTTAACAAATGAGGACAGAGGCTGGTTGAGTGTGTTGAAAATTATCTAGTAAGGTTTCTTCACCTCTTAAGAAAAAACACAGCCCACATAAACAGCAGCGGCAGCAGCACAGTGAATCCTGAAATCTCACCTCCAGGTGCTTATGGCTTGAGCTTCAGGTCATCTCACATACAGCTTGTTTTATTAGTAGATCTTTCCCTTGTGTAGGGTGGAGTATCCCAAGAAGCTCAGAGCAGCAGGGACACCCCCAGGTCCACCTAAGGGATTCATGTCACAATCACCTTTTTTACCAGATGAAGGTCTGAAAAAAAAGACTCATTTAAGTTTTTTGACCCAATTTTGTGTAGCTCATGTTGGTTTTGGAACACCATGTAGCCAAGCCTAGGATCAGAATCTTGTTATCCTCCTGCCTCTGCCTCCCATGTGTTAGGATTACAAGGGAGCGCTGTCACACCCACATTAGGAAATTCTGGATGAAGCAGAGGCTTGCTGCTGGATAGGTGAACACTGTTCCGGTTGAACTAAATGCCCAGTGCTGCATGGATTTCTTGAACTCAGCATAGAATAAATGAGCTACCCGAAGATGACCAAGTAACAAGTCAACACATTCTAACTCAATGATTTGTAAATTACAATCAAAGTGAATTAAAAAAAAAACACTGAAAAACAGTGTCTAACACCACATTTAGATCATGCTAAGCACATTGCAGGGTCCTGCCCCACAGCTCTAGTGCACTGATGAAGAACAATCTGCTTGTGAGTTCACAGCTAAGGCCAGCAGCATGAGTTCAGCCACAGAGCCCTGTCAATTTGAACTTCTCCGCTAGCCAATCCCAGACCTTATAGAGAGAGATGAGGTGATTCAGCATTTTTCCTGTCCATCACAGACTGAGCAAGGAGTCCACTATCAGCAAAATGAACAGCAGCTTGCAGGTGTCTCCATTACAGCACTGCCTTTTCTCACAGCCTCACTGTGCACACAGGTCTGTGTCACTGGTCTGTGTGTTTAGTATGAATTTGAACACAGATGTGTCAACCATTCTACCACGGGATGGTTTACCCTTGGACAGCAACTCATTGAGGTACCCCGGAGCTGCACAAATGGTGCAAATAGAAACATGGAAATAGAAATTTTAAAAAATTGCTATTTTTTAAAATTTTTTAAAATTTAAAATTTTAAAAAAATCAAGTCAACTGTAGAATTAAATGTACTACATATTATACAAATATTTATTGTATTTGAGACATGTAATAGAATCTTCTGCATACCGGGAATATGGTAAAATATAATTTTATGATAACCCTAGTTTTGAAAACTGAGTTCTCAACAAGAAAGAGATGTGTTTCCATACCCCAAGAAGGAACCCTGTGACTCTGACAGGCCCTGCTCCTTCAGGGGAGAATTTGCTGGACTACCATACCTGTGCCCCTATGCAGGAACACTGAACCCCAGCTCTCATCCTTAAAACTGTGAGATGGTTGCACTCTTCAGAGCCTGGGTAACCTGGCTGCACACACTTTCACCATGCACATGTTTTTTAAAGCAATACCTAGAAATGCTTCTAGCCTGGAACGAATGTAAATCAAAACATGAGCCATCAAGGGAAGGATGCAGTGTGCTGTACAAGGTGATGCCAGTCAGACGTACCTGAACCAGCAGAGTGGGACTAGTCACATCTTCCCAACAGTTCCCACTCAGTTCTGCTTCACTTCCATAGTTCACTGGCTGCAGGGCTCCTTGACGGCTTAAGGAATGAGCTGGGAACCAGCCTTCTGTTCTCCACCTGAGCTTTGAACATGGACCTTTCTTCTAGATTTCTAGGGATATGAGTTTTGTGCAGTCTATATAGCCTCTTTATTGAAGATAAATCATCTCTGTGAGGTGTTTACAGGGAAATAGACCTGCAAAGGCTAACTACTTGACAGTTCACCCCACTTAGAGATGGTTACTAGAAAGCGCATCTATGACTTCCTCAATGACCTTTTAAATGAAATTATGATATTTCTGATCATTTTTTTACCGAACAGACATAGGAAAGGAAAGTGATGTGCTCTGAAGGAGAAATCCACCCATGTCAAGTCTTCTGAAGTAGAAAGGCTACACTCCCATGACCTCTAATCTCAACTGTATTTCAGGAACCATGACTATTCTATGAACTTGGAAGTGTTGCTTTTGCCTTGTATCAATAGACCTTAAGCCAGCACTAAAAACATGAGTGGAAATTAGAATTGAAATAAAATCACTGTCATTTTTCTAGCCCTGGCAATTGCTGTGAATGTCTCCAAGGATCTGGTTACCTGATGAAGGTTGGGAATCACAGGGGTTCTGTCTTAGTCCTTCTGGGAAAATTAGTCTCTCTTCCACAATTAAACACACCATGTACATAACATAAGTTTCATTAGAGCTGCTGTCTGCCTTCCATTTCAGAAGAGCATTTAAAAATGAGTTCTGAATTAATGCTCATTTTTTTTCAAATTAATAACAGTTACAATTGTAAGTTTGAAAACTCTGGTTCTAATGTTCATGTGAGATACACACAGTTGCTCATAAGCAATGAACTGAAAACTATAGATAAACCAAGGCAATCGTATGCCATTTTGGGAATCGAATAGCCCATGCTTTGATATGTTCCAGTATTATAACATCTATCCCTGAAAACCATCTTGGTAACTGACGTAGACTCAAACTTCCCAGAGTCCAGGTACACTCAAATGTGCTGATACTTCATCGCATCCCATAGATTGGGCTGTTTCTAAATGCCCACTTAATCTCTCCACATGGTAACCAAGTTATTTAATTGAAGGGAGTTGCAGCAAGATTGAATGGAATGAATGTCCTTTCACATTGACATGACATCCATGACCTTTGCTCAACTGTAAAATGAGAAAGCGGCAGGGGCCTGTGCAGAATGACTACTGGAGTTGACTACCAGAGGAAGCCGATATGGGTTCAGCCTGCCTCACAGGCAGCTGGTGCCCAGGTTCCTAGCACATGACGATACAACAGGTTACAGAAGGGCCATGGCAGGAACCTTCATATCCAATGATTGTCAACCAAGGGTTTGTGGAGGAAATTTGTGCTGAAGATATGTCTAGAATGTGAAAAGACAGGTAGTTTTGAATCTTATCTTATGAAGCAGAAAATACAGTCAAGTGTATTCTTAAGAGTCCCCCAGCCCACCAGGTGAAAAGCCTTAGGATTTTCACCCCTTAGGTGAAACCCCTTAGGAAGGGGTTTGGCAATGCTACAGAAGAAAATAGTCAGTAAAAAAGCATTGTCTGGTGATGTGGCTCAGCAGAGTTAGGGCAATCAGGAGGAGCAGCAGTGGAATCTCAACACCCATGTACCAAACCTGGTATCCTGCTCCCACCTGTACCCCAGCTCCTAGCTGGGCAGTGACAGGAGGATAACTGATGCTTGTTGGTCACCAGTTTAGCTGAGAAAACATGATTCCCAGGTTCAGGGGAGATTCTCTGACTCAAAGGCGGAATTACAGATTCATAGTAGAGGAGATATGATTCCTTCCTCTGTCTTCCGTGTGTGTGTGTCTGTCTGTTTCTGTTTCTCTCTCTGTGTATTTATGTCTGTGTTTGTTCATGGTTCCACATCCTCTTCCCCAACATGTCTACATTCACACATACAAACACTCATGCATACACACACACACACAAACACACTCGTGCATACACACACACCAATAATTAAAGTATATCTCCCACAAACTATAATCTATTGTGACAATAAACAACATCACTATAGTAAAATGAAATCACTTGGAAAAATTACTGTTCCAAAGGTATGATGGACAGCATAAATAGCTTGCCTCTTTCTTGGAAATACACCAAAATAAATTTTCTAATTGTCCATCACAATGTATTTGCTGATAACATGAATATCCTAAGTTAGACTCCGAATTGAAAATTGTATGTGTGTTATTTCTTCTCCTGATGCTGTGATAAAACATCCTGACAAGGCAGCCTAAGGCAGGAAGGGTGTGTTTTGGCTCACAGCTCCAGAAGGATATAGACAATCAAGGTGGAAAAGACATGGCAGCAGAAAGAGACAGGATGGCAATGTACAGAAATCCATTTTTAGGAAGCAAAACAGAGAACAGGAACTTTGGCCAAGGGACAGAACCCCAAAGCTCATTCCTATTGGACTAATTCTTTGGGCTTTTCTACACTCTTTTGCTCCCAAGTTGGTGTCTTTATGTTCTGCTCAAGTCAGTTATAGATCCTTGTATTATTAATAAAAAGCTGGCAGCCTAAGCTGGGCATGGTCTGAGCTACTCTAACCTGACTAGGCTGCTAATGCCCAGACAAAAGCCCTTGATTTGCATCTGGTGATGCCCTGGCTCCCTCTGGTCCATGTGTGTCCTCATGACTGACCTCTCATCCTTACCTCATGGCATATCCTGTTGTCCTCTCCAGATGGTCTCTCCACACCTCTTCTCCTCCTGGTCCTAGTCTGCCTCTTTTCTTGATATCCCCAAACCTGGGATTGGAAGTCCTGTCATATTCTCATCTGCCCAGATAATTTGCTGATCAGAACATTATTAATCAATTCATAATGGTCAAAACAATGTTTGTATAACATAGACTCTGGACATGGCTAAGCAAGCCATATTCTGGACTGCAGCCAGATAGAAATCAGCATTTGATCATACATTGCATGAAACCATCTCCCAACATATTCTCAGTGACCCACTTGTTCCAGTGAGGCTATTCCTCTTGAAGATTCCACAATCTTTGGAAACAATGCCTCAATCTGGGGACTAGGTGCTTAAACTTGTGAGCCTTTGGGGGAACATTCCTCATTCAAACTTCCATATTTCATGCCTGGTTCTCATAGGCCATTTCTTGATGCAAAGTGCATTTTGTTCAGCATTAAAATCCCCATAGATTTTCACAGTCACCAATCCGTTGAAAAGCCCAAAGTTGAGACTCTCAAGTAACTCAAGGCAATATCTTAGTCATAGATCCTTATTTTTTAAAAAAACTAAAATGCTAAGTTAATATCTCCAATGAATCATGGCTTGCTTCCTTTTTTTATATTGGATATTTTCTTTATTTACATTTCAAATGTTTTCCCCTTTCCAGGTCTCCCGTTTGGAACCCTCCTAAACAACTCTCCTGCCCCTGCCTCTATGAGGGTGCTCTCCCACCCACCTCCACCCCCACCCATCTTCCTGTCCTAGCATTACCCTACACTGGGTCATTGAGCCTTCATTGGACCAAGGGTCTCTTCTCCCACTGTCGCCCAATAAGGCCATCTTCTGCAACATATGCAGCCGGAACCATGGGTCCCTCCATGTGTATTCTCTGGTTGGTGGTCCAGTCCCTGGGAGCTCCCAGGGGTCTGTCCTGTTGCCACTGTGCTCCCCACCCATGGGGCTGTAAACCCCTTCAGCTCTTTCAGTACCTTCTCCAATTCCTCCATTGAGGACCCTGCGCTCAGTCCAATGGTTGGCTGCAAGTATCTGCCTCTGTATTTGTCAGGCTCTGCCAGAGACTCTTAGGAGTCAGCCATACCAGCCTCCCATCAGCAAGCATTTCCAGGCATCCACAATAGCATCCAGGTATGGTGATTGTGTATGGGGTGGATCCCCAGGTGGGGCAGTCTCTGGATTGCCTTTCCTTCAGTTTCTGCTCTATGTATGTCTCCATATTACCTCCTGTGAGCATTTTGTTCCCCCTTCTAAGAAGCACTGAAGCAGTCACACTTTTCCTTCTTCTTGGACTTCATATGGTCTATGAATTGAATCTTGGGTATTCTGAACTTTTGGCCTAATATCCACTTATCAGTGAGTGCATACCATGTGTGTTCTTCCATGATTGGGTTGCTTCACTCAGGATGATATTTTTCCAGTTCCATTCATTTGCCTGCGAATTTCATGAAGTTTACCCATCGGGTAAATATACCATATTTTCTGTATCCATTCCTCTGTTGAGGGTCATCTGGGTTCTTTCCAGATTCTGGTTATTATAAATAGGGCTGCTATGAACATAGTGGAGCATGTATCCTTATTACATGTTGGGGAATCTTCTAGGTATATGCCCAGGAGTGGTATAGCTGGGTCCTCTGGTAGTCCTATGTCCAATTTTCTGAGGAACTACCAGAGTGATTTCCAGAGTGATTGTAACAGCTTGCAATTCCACCAGCAAGGGAGGAGTGATCCTCTTTCTCCACATCCTTGCCAGCATCTGATGTCACCTGAGTTTTTGATCTTAGCCATTCTGACTGGGTGAGGAGAAATCTCAGGGTTGTTTTGATTTGCATTTCCCTGATGACTAAGGATGTTGAACATTTCTTTAGTTGCTTCTCAGCCATTCGAGTTTCTTCAATTGAGAATTCTCTGTTTAGCTATGTTCCCCATTTTTTTCTTTTTTTTATTTTCTAATTTTTTTTTTACTTTCCAAATCATTTCCCCTTTCCCGTTTCCTCCCTCCCCGAAAGTCCCATAAGCCCCCTTCCCTCCCTCTTTTTCCCATTCAACCCCCTCTCGCTTCTCTGTCCTGGCATTCCCCTACATCCAATCTTTCCAGGACCAGGGGTCTCTCCTTCCATCTTCTTGGAAATCTATTGATATGCGAATTGTGTCTAGGGTATTCCGAGATTCTGGGTTAATATCCCCTTATCAGTGACTGCATACCATGTGTGTTCTTTTGTGATTGGGTTACCTCACTAAGGATGATATTTTCAAGATCATTTCAAGACCATTTGCTTAGGAATTTCGTGAATTCATTGTTTTTAATTGCAGAGTAGTATTCCATTGTGTAGATATACCACATCTTCTGAATCCATTCCTCCGTTGAGGGACATCTGGGTTCTTTCCAGCTTCTGGCTATTATAAATAAGGCTGCTATCAACATAGTGGAGCATGTGTCCTTATTGCATGCAGGTAAAGCCTCTGGGTATATGCCCAGAAGTGGTATAGCCGAATCCTCCAGGAGTGTCATGCCCAGTTTTCTGAGGAACCACCAGACTGCTTTCCAGAGTGGTTGTATCAGCTTGCACTCCCACCAGCAGTGGAGGAGTGTTCCTCTTTCTCCACATCCTCTCCAACACCTGCTGTTTCCTGTGTTTTTGATCTTAGCCCTTCTGACTGGTGTGAGGTGGAATCTCAGGGTTGTTTTGATTTGCATTTTCCTAATGACTAAGGATGATGAACATTTCTTTAGGTGCTTCTCAGCCATTAGATATTCTTCAGGTGGGAATTCTTTGTTCAGCTCTGTACCCCATTTTTTAATAGGGTTACTTGCCTCTCTGGAGTTTAACTTCTTGTGTTCTTTGTATATATTGGATATTAGCCCTCTGTCGGATGTAGGGTTGGTAAAGATCATTTCCCAGTTAGTTGGTTGCTGCTTTGTCTTTTTGACAGTGTCTTTTGCCTTACAGAAACTTTGTAATTTTATGAGGTCTCATTTGTCAATTCTTGATCTTAGAGCATAAGCTATTAGAGTTCTATTCAGGAAATTCTCCCCTGTGCCCATATGTTCAAGGTTCTTCCCTAGTTTCCTTTCTATTAGTTTCAGTGTGTCTGGTTTTATGTGGAGATCCTTGATCCACTTGGAATTGGGCTTAGTGCAAGGAGACAAGAATGGGTCAATTTGCATTCTTCTGCATGTTGACCTCCAGTTGAGCCAGCACCATTTGTTGAAAAGGCTATCTTTTTTCCACTGGATGGTTTTAGCTCCTTTGTCAAAGATCAAGTGACTGTAGGAGTGTGGATTCATTTCTGGGTCTTCAATTCTGTTCCATTGATCTACATGCCTGTCACTGTACCAATACCATGCAGTTTTTAACACTATTGCTCTGTAGTAATGCTTGAGGTCCGGGATACTGATTCCCCCAGAAGTTCTTTTACTTTTGAGAATAGTTTTAGCTATTCTGGGTTTTCTGTTATTCCAGATGAATTTTTGAATTACTCTTTCTAACTCTATGAAGAATTGAGTTGGGATTTTGATGGGGATTGCATTGAATCTGTATATTGCTTTTGGCAAGATGGTCATTTTTACTATAGTAATCCTGCCAATCCATGAGCATGGCAGATTTTTCCATCTTCTGAGGTCTTCTTCAATTTCTTTCTTCAGAGACTTGAAGTTCTTGTCATACAGATCCTTCACTTGTTTGGTTAGAGTCACACCAAAATACTTTATATTGTTTGTGGCTATCGTGAAGGGTATCATTTCTCTTACTTCTTTTTCAGTCTGCTTATCCTTTGAGTATAGGAAGGCTACTGACTTGCTTGAGTTAATTTTATATCCGGCCACTTTGCTGAAGTTGTTTATCAGCTGTAGGAGTTCTCTGGTGGAGTTCTTTGGGTCGCTTAAATATACTATTATATCTTCTGTAAATAGTGATAGTTTGACTTCTTCCTTTCCAATTTGTATCCCTTTGACCTCCTTTTGTTGTCTAATTGCTCTAGCTAGAGCTTCAAGTACTATATTGAATAGATAGGGTGAGAGAGGAGAGCCTTTTCTAGTCTCTGCTTTTAATGGAATTGCTTCAGGTTTCTCTCCATTTAGTTTGATGTTGACTACTAGTTTGGTGTATATTGTTTTCATTATGGTTAGGTATGGGTCTTCAATTCCTGATCTTTCCAAGACTTTTAACATGAAGGGATGTTGAATTTTGTCAAATGCTTTTGCAGCATCTAATGAAATGATCATGTGGTTTTATTTCTTTGAGTTTGTTTTTGTAGTGGATTACATTGATGGATTTTTATATATTGAACCATTCCTACATCCCTGAGATGAAGCCTACTTGATCATGGTGAATGATCATTTTGATATGTTCTTGGATTCAGTTTGCAAGAATTTTATTGAGTATTTTTATATTGAAATTTATAAGGGAATTTCATCTGAAGTTCTCTTTCTTTGTTGGGTCTTCATGTGGTTTTAGTATCAGCATAACATTGGCTTCACAAAACAAATTGAGTAGTGTTCATTCTGCTTCTATTTTGTGGAATAGTTTGAAGAGTATTGGTATTAGGTCTTCTTTGAACGTCTGAGAGAATTCTGTGCTAAAGCCATCTGGCCTTTGGCTTTTTTTGGTTGAGAAACTTTTAATGACTGCTTCTATTTCTTTAGAGGTTATTGGACTGTTTAGATGGTTTAGTTGATCCTGATTTAACTTTGGTATTTGGTTTATATCTAGACAATTCTCCATTTTATCTAGATTTTCCAGTTTTTTTTTTGAGTATAAGCTTTTGTAGTTGGATCTGATGATTTTTTTTGAATTTTCTCAGTTTCCATTGTTATATCTCTCTTTTCATTTCTGATTTTGTTAATTTGGATACTGTCTCTGTGACCTCTGGTTAGTCTGACTAAGGGTTTATCTACCTTGTTGATTTTCTAAAAGAACTAGCTCCTGGTTTTGTCGATTCTTAGTATAGTTCTTTTTGTTTCTACTTGAATGATTTCAGCCCTGAGTTTGATTAATTCTTGCCATCTACTCCTCTTGGGTGTATTTGCTTCTTTTTGTTCTAGAGCCTTCAGTTGTGCTGTTAGGCTGCTAGTGTATGCTTTCTCCCATTTCTTTTTGGAGGCACTCAGAGCTATGAGTTTTCCTGTTATCACTGCTTTTATTGAGTTCCATAAGTTTGGGTATATTTTGCCTTCATTTTCATTAAATTATAAAAAGTCTTTAATTTTTTTCTTTATATCTTCCTTGACCAAGTAATCATTGAGTCAGGCATTGTTCAGATTCCATGTGTATGTGGGCTTTCTCTTGTTTTTGTTGCCATTGAAGATCAGCCTTAGTCTGTGGTGATCTGATATCATCCATGGGATTATTTCAATCTTCTTCTATCTGTTGAGGTTTGTTTAATGACCGATTATATGGTCAATTTTGGAGAAATTTCCATGAGGTTCTGAGAAGAAGGTACATTCTTTTGTTTTAGGATGAAATGTTCTATAGATATCTGTTAAATCCATTTGGTTCATAACTTCTGTTAGTTTCAATGTGTCTCTGGGGTGCAGACAGAAACCAGAAGGATCCTGTCTTTGCCTGTTCCTTAGTTCCTGTGTTGTGATGGCTCTGGGTGGGCCCCTCTTGGCCAGGAATTTGAGCAGATACAGTGGTCTTACCTGTGCTACAGATGTGTGTTGGCACTCCTGGGAGATCAGCTCTATCCTGGTGTTTTTTGGGTATGGAATTCTGTGGCACAGGATCAGCTCTGGGCACTGACAGAGACTGGAAGGATCTTGTCTCAGGCTGCTCCTGGGTTCCTTTGTTCTGAGGGCTCCAGGCGGGTCCCTCAAAACAAAAGTGGTAGTCTTACCTATGCTCACAGGCATGTCTGCATGCCTGGGAGACTAGCTCTCTCCCAGCAGTGTTTGGATATGGAGAAATGTGGCACAGGATTAGCTTCAGGTGCTTTGGCACAGGATCCACCACATCTCTTCTGTACTTTATCTTCCTGTCCATATGTCTACCTGCAATCCCAAATCTGTCTTCCCTTTCATGGACCACGGCCTTTTTTGCATCTCTGGAGACCAACTGCCCAGGACAACTATGTGAGATTCCTACACCACAGTTCCCTGTTTATTTGGTACTGCAGCAATCCCATAGACATGATGGCTGCCGTGTGCCCTCTACAGTCCAACTTCTGGTCCACACTTCTTCCTGCAATCGCAGAGGTTTTCAGTCAGCAGGGACCACCAGCCCTGCCTACATATCTGGAAGATTGCTGCTATCTGAGACAACCAGCTCTACCTGCAATCACAGAGGCCTGCTGCCCACAGGGAGTACCATCTCTATCTGCAGTCTCAGAGGACTGCTGCCAACAGGGAATACCAGTCCTGCCAACACCAGGGATGGTCAGATGGCTAAAGGCCAAACAATATAAAAATACAATAAATAAAGCCAGGGCAAGGTAGTCCCACCAGAACCCAGCTATCTTACTACAGCAAGCCTTGGATGTCCTAACACACATGAAGCATAAGCAAATGACTTTAAATCTAGTCTTATGAAGATGATAGAGGAGGCCTTTAAAGAGGAAACAAATAAATCCTGTAAATAAATACAGGAAAATATAAACAGATAGATGCTCTTAAAGAGAAAATGAATAAATATAAAGAAAATTAGAAAAATACAAGCAAGGTAAAGGAAATGACTAAAACTGTTCCATACTTGAAAATGGAAATAGAAGTAATAAAGATATCAAAGACTGTGGGAATCCAGGAGATGGGAAACAGACAAGAGAACAGGAAATACAGTTGAAAGCATCACCAACAGAATACAAGAGATAAAAGAGACTTTCAGTTGTAAATCAATAAGTCTCTAAAAGAAAATGCCAGATTTGAGGCTTGGTGGACCACACCTTTAATCCTAGTGCTTAGTAGACAGGCATACAGATCTCTGAGTTCAAAGTTAGTCTATGGGACAAGTTCCAGGACAGCCAAGCTTAGGTAGTGAAGTTGTTGGAAAACTGAAAGCTAGTGATTATGTACTAGAACAAGAGGGCCATGTTCCAGCCCCAGCAAGCAAGAGAACTCAGCAGCTTTGGACATGTGGCTCTGGCTTTAGAGTCTAGAACAGAAGGAACTACTGGGACGATTGATGCTGGTTAGCTGGAGTTAAGAAATTAGTGGTGATTAAGAAGAGACCAGAATCACGGAGGTGAAATCTCCTGGGACGTGTTTTCTGAGAGAACAAAGAAAGCATATTTCAGAGGTAGTCAAGGTTGTACCTTATGCTGCAGCTGAACTTGGTAATGTGTAAGAATCACCCAGGTGGTATTGATTTTGAAGGCATGAAGAGGTCATAAGGAGCAGCTGAGGCTTGGCACTGTGAAAGGCCATGGAAGGCCATTGGTGAAAGTGCAGCCTCAGTTGCAGTTGATGGCCCAGGACTGAAGGGGTCATGCAAAGGAGTTGAGGCTTGACATCATGAAGAGAGCCTATGAGAGGCTATTGGTGAAACCTAGTTGCAGTGGAAGACCCCAATGTATTGGAGATGCCAGTACCATGGGATGATCACTAAAAACAGCAGTAGCAGTGGAGTGGATCAGCCTGAGCTCAAAGTGCCACAGAGTGCAGAACTGGAGAAATGATATCAGTCCTTTGGAGGAGTCCAGAAGATCATGTGTAGATCCCGGACACTGAAACATGAAGCAGTAACATTGACGTGCCTTGGAGACCCCAAGATGTTTGAGATGCCACAGCCATGGGTTACCTGCCGAGGAAAGCTGCTAACAGGGAATGAATCCAGGAGAAGTAAGTTTGTTGCAGTCAACAAAGATGAAAACGGAGTTGGAGATCTGAAAACTGCTTTGACATCAGACATGGAGTTGCAGTGTTTGGAGTTTGCCCAGTTGGTTTCCTGTCTTGATTCTGGTATTACAATGAAGTGACTGGATGGATATCAGAAGGGACTTTGAGCTTTGGACTTTTAACAGTTTTGATACTGCTATAGACTATGGGGACTTTGGAAGTTGGACTAAATGTATTTTTGTATTATGCTATGGCTAGGTATGGTCCTGAAAGACTCACATGTTTGAAAAAGTGTGTGGGGGCCAGGAAGTAGAATGTGATGGCTTGTATATGCTTGGCCCAGGAAGTGGCACTATTTGGAGATGTGACCTTGTTAAAGCAGATGTGGCTTTGTTGAAGTAGGTGAGTCATTGTGGGTATGAGCTTTATGACCCTACTCCTAGTTATCTGGAAGCAAGTATTCTGCTAGCAGTCTTCAGATGAAGATGGAGAACTCTCAGCACCTCCTGAACCATGTTTGCCTGGATTCTGCCATGTATCATCATGCCTTGATGATACTGGACTAAACCTATGAACCTGTAAGCCAGCCCCAATTAAATGTCCTTTATTAGAGAAAAAGAAAATGCCAGATCTAAAATTTTCTAACAGAAAATATCTAGGAAATTAGGACACTATGATAACTTCAACAAAATCATAGAAGAAAATTTCCCTAACCTAAACACAGATATGACTATAACCATACAAGAAGGTTACGGAACAACAAATAGATTGGACCACAAAAGAAATTCTTTTTGCCATATAGTAATCAAAACACTAGATGTATAGAACAAAGAAAGAATATTAAAAGTAGAAAGGGACAAAGGCCAAGGAACATATAAAGGCAGACCTAATCAGAATTACACTTGATTTTTCAGCAGAGACACTAAAGGCATGAAGGTCCTGGAAAGAGTCTTGCAGACCCTAAGATGCCACAGATGTCAGCCCTGACTACTATAACCAACAACCAAGATATTCCATGAAAAACCAAATTTAAACATTATCTTTCCACTAATCCATTCCCACAGAATACTAGAGGAAAACTCCAACACAAGGAGAGTAACAGCACCCAAGAGACACAAATCATGAATAATTTCACACTAGAAAAATAACAAAAGAAAAAATCTCCCTCTCCCTTCTTTCCTCCCTCCCTCCCTCCCTCCCTCCCTCCCTCCCTCCCTCCCTCCCTCCCTCCCTCCCTTCCTTCCTTCCTTCCTTCCTTCCTTCCTTCCTTCCTTATTTCTCCCTCCCTCCCTCCCTCCCTCCCTCCCTCCCTGTCTCCCTCCCTCTCTCTCCCCCTCTTTCTCTCTCTCTCTCTCACACATATAAAACACCCATACATGTAAATACAAATACACATAAACACCACACACATAGAAACACATACACTACCTCCATCAACATCAGAATTACAGGACCTAATAATCATTAGTCTTTGATATCTCTCTACATCAATGGACTCAATTTCCCAATAAATAGGCGCAGGCTAACGGGGTGGATATGCAAACAGGATCTATCATTCTGCTGCATACATGAAACATACTTTAGCAACAAAGATGGACACTATCTCAGACTAAAGATATAAAAAAATATTTCCAAGCAAAAGGACCCAAGAAACAAGCTGGACTAGCCATTCTAAAATCTAATCAAATAGACTTTCAACCAAAAGCAAGCAAAGAGCTGAGAAAGGACATAACATATTCACTAAGATGATTTCTTAATTCTGAACATCTGTGCCCCAAATGCATCTATCACACACATTCATAAAAGAAACATTACTAAACATAAATCACACAGAAAACCTCATACAGTAACAGTGGGAGACTATAGCAGCCCAATCTCACCAATGGAAAGGTCATTGAAACAAAAATTAAAGAGATTAAATAATGAAACTCCCTGACATTATAAATCAAATGGACCTAACATATATATATATATATGCATATGTGCAGTTTGAAATATTCAAACAGTATTAGATATTTTCAGTACTTAATTTAAAAAGGAAAAGATTGTGTGTGTGTGTGCAAACACACACACGCATATATATATGTATATATATATATATATATATATGCAGTTTGAAATATTCAAACAGTACCAGATATTTTCAGTACTTAAGCAAAAGCTTATAAAATTGTGTGTGTGTGTGTGTGTGTGTGTGTGTGTATGTGTGTATGCATAGTTTGAAATATTCAAATAGTAACAGAGATGTTTTCAGGAGAATTGAGAGTGAGGCATATTTTAACCTTACATAGACAGGTGTATTCTATTTTATCATTTAAATACTTCTTGCACTTCCCTCCAGGTCTAGTGATGTCATTCAATTTTATTTATTATTATTATTGTTATTATTATTATTATCATCATTATAGTTGTTGTTATTGTTGTGCATGCACATGTACACAGTGGAGGTCAGAGGACAATATTGTGAAGTCTGTTGTCTTCTTTCGGTTTTACATGGGTTCTGGGTATCAAATTCAAGGCATCAGACTTTTCCAGGATGTTATACCAAAGAGCCATCTTGATGGACCCAGCAATGTTTTTTTGAAAAGCTTCCTAGAGAACAATAGCTGGTTAAGTGCTCCATTTAAACTACCTTTTTTTCCACCCTTAAAGCAAGTCTGTAAGACAATAAAGTTCCTATTTTAAAATACTGCCTGGGGGCTTTTTTTTTTTTTTTTTTGTCTAAGACAGTGGTTTTCAACCTTCTTAATGCTGTTACCCTTTAATACAGTTCCTCATGTTGTGGCGACCCCTAACTATAAAATTATTCCATCGCTACATTATAGTTGTAATTTTGCTAGTTAAGAATCACACTGTATACATCTGATATTCAGAATTTCTGATATGTGCCCCGCCCCCATCAGATGTGCAACCTAAATGTTAAGAACCGCTGATCTAAGAATAGGTTTGACTCCCAAGATCATATAAATACACTGCAGAGGTGTAGTCTGCATGTGCATGGACAAGACAATTGATCCTCACTGACTCCTGACTGGATAGTAGAGTCCTTGGAATGTACTGACTGGGTTTTCATATCATTTAATCAACAAAAGTATGCTGGCTTTCCTTGGTTAATGCAGCACTGCTCTAATAAGCTTACAAGACATTTATTTATTAATTAAAAACAACACTGACCTAATAGCTTGCATTTGCCATCCCAGCACCCAGGAAGTCAAGGCAAGAGGACTGCAAGGTCCAGGACATCCTGGGCCACATAGCAAAACCTTGTCTCAAAAACATAGATATGAAAAGTCAATTATTCCTTGCTTCCATTTTACAAAACCATATTATTGGGAGCAAAAAAGTCTGATATTGCCTTTACTCAGTGTTAATACCTGACAGACGCTATAACCTATCTGAATTTTATTTATCAATTATGTAAAAGTTGATCATTTCATCTTGCCCAGGCATTCAGGTGTCTATTGTTTCATTATATTTCTTTTTAGATTAAGACAATAAATAAGAAAGGAAATTTACTCTGTTCTCAGTATATAGGGCAGTCAGGGTACAGAAATGGCAATTCTTCTGATCTCCAAAGTTAGTTTGCATTTTATTCTTTGAAAGCACATTATTATATTTGCCCACGTAAATATCTCTGCCATGAAATGGCACATTATAAGGTTTTGTTACCTGTTTGCTACTAAACTTAAAACAACTTCCAATTTGAAGCAGGAGTAATTGTTCTGTGACAAATAAACATCTCGTTGACTTTCAGAAGGCAATACATTAGTAAAGGTGTAGGAGAAACTTTCACAAATACTAATTATAGACTCTCAAAGATCAGCATGACTATGTTAGCTCCAGTCATGTGGGATGGCTCTAGAGTCAGAAGTAACCCATGAAACAAAGAGAGAGAGAGAGGACAAAGAGACACGGAAAACATTTTTATTTTATTAGAACAAAAGAAAAGTTCAATTTTAACTTAGTTCTGAAGTAGATACCTTTCTTACTTAAAATATTTGAGTATGAAATGGCTATTCTCAGATCACTGTAATAGTTCTCTGCTGCTGTGGGAACCAATCTCAATGTTTTAAATCCATAGAGGGCTGGAGGTAATCTTTCAAGCAGGCAGCCATAGCTACCCATCAGCTCAAACTGACTTTTACACCTGGTTTCTTTGACTGACATTTTCCTTGTGAGATTCATGCACATTGTCTTTATTTATTTTTTTTAACTTGGCAATATATTTTATTTTCTATATATTTTATTTACATTCCAAATGATTTCCCATTTCCTCCCTCCCCGAAGTCCCATAAGCCCCCTTCTATTCCCCCCCCCCCCGGTCCCCATTCAACCCCGTCTCACCTCTCTGTCCTGGTATTCTCCTACATCCAGTCTTTCCAGGACCAGGGGTCTCTCCTTCCATCTTCTTGGAAATCTATTGAAATGTAAATTGTGTCTTGGGTATTCTGAGATTCTGGGTTAATATCCCCTTATCAGTGACTGCATACCATGTGTGTTCTTTTGTGATTGGGTTACCTCACTAAGGATGATATTTTCCAGTTCTGACCATTTGCCTAAGAATTTCATGAATTCATTGTTTTTAATTGCAGAGTAGTATTCCATTGTGTAAATATGCCACATCTTCTGAATCCATTTCTTCGTTGAGGGACATCTGGGTTCTTTCCAGCTTCTGGCTATTATAAATAAGGCTGCTATGAACATAGTGGAGCATGTGTCCTTATTGCATGCAGGGGAAGCCTCTGGGTATATGCCCAGGAGTGGTATAGCAGGATCCTCTGGGAGTGTCATGCCCAGTTTTCTGAGGAACCGCCAGACTGTTTTCAAGTGTGGTTGTACCAGCTTGCAATCCCACCAGCAGTGGAGGAGTGCTCTTCTTTCTCCACATACTCGCCAACAACTACTGTCTCCTGTGTTTTTGATCTTAGCCCTTCTGACTGGTGTGAGGTGGAATCTCAGGGTTGTTTTGATTTGCATTTCCCTAATGACTAAGGATGATGAACATCTCTTTAGGTGCTTCTCAGCCATTAGATATTCTTCAGGTGGGAATTCTTTGATCATCTCTGTACCCCATTTTTTAATAGGGTTATTTGGCTCTCTGGAGCCTAACTTCTTGAGTTCTTTGTATATATTGGATATTAGCCCTCTGTCGGATGTAGGGTTGGTAAAGATCTTTATTCAGTTTGTTGGTTGCTGCTTTGTCCTTTTGACAGTGTCCTTTGACTTACAGTAACTTTGTAGTTTCATGAGGTCCCATGTGTCAATTCTTGATCTTAGAGCATAAGCTATTGGTGTTCTGTTCAGGAAATTTTCCCCTGTGCCCATATGTTCAAGGTTTTTCCCTAGTTTCCTTTCTATTAGTTTCAGTGTGTCTGGTTTTTTGTGGAGATCCTTGATCCACTTGGAATGGAGCTTAGTGCAAGGTGATAAGAATGGATTGATTTGCATTCTTCTGCATGTTGACCTCCATCTAACATATATCTTTATATATTTTTAAGTATTTTTATTTCTGAGAAGGGCATATTCATAAATATTGAGTCATATAAAGAATTCAATCTATAGCAAGAAAATAAATTAAGTATTGGCAAAGTACCTGAACAGATATTTATCAAAAGACATTCTCAGCTAATTAGATAAGTGAAAAACCCTCAGATAAGCCCTAGGGATAGATTTTAACATTGTTTCTTTTAACATTAATATTTGCAAATATTTTCTCCCTTTTGTTCATTGAATTGAAATAAACAACCTGCAGGAATCCCAACCATCTTGTACATTCATAAAGTTGTGATACAAAATGTATCCTTGAAAGATGGGGGCCATTTCTTCAAGGGGAGAACAGTGAGGAGGGTAGTTAGAACAAAGATTCTTGTGACTTGTTTGAGGTAGAAAGTTTGTATGACTACCTGATTTACAGTTCTTTAAATGTTGACTAGCAAAGGTTAAAGTCAGACCATGTTTGTTTCTGGGACAGAGATTTGATAAGCAAGGAGTGTAAATTAATGTATTCCTCTAGACCACACAAATGAAGAAAAATGAGTACAAAAAATGAGATCATAAATGGAAAGGGGGCATCTGTATCCGATGTTTTTTTTTCTGGAAAAATGAGTCTGACTGTGTTTCACTGTGTCTCTGTTCTGCTTTTCTGATTTGTGTGTATGTGAGTGTGGTATGGACATATGAGTACTTGCATGTTTGCATCATTGTGAGTGAGTGTATCTATGGATGGAGGCCTTAACATCTGAGCCATCTTGCTAGCTCCCACTTGCCTCATTTCCTTCAGGTTCAGATTGTGTGTTTGTATGTGTGTGTTTGTATATATATATACAATATATATATATTTACACAAATATATATATATTTATCCATATAAATACTATATAGTTGCACCTTTGGAAAAAGTAATCTATCCTTTTTTTAAGGCAGGTTTTCCTGTGTAGTCTTGGGTGGCCTATAACTTACTGTGTAGATCAGGCTAATCTCAAATTCATAGAGGTCTTTCTGTCCTTGCCTCCAAAATGCTGGGATTAATTATGCATAGCTACACTGCCTTTAACAGTATATTTTGACAATTTATCCTTAAAATTATTAGTGACAGAATTAGATTTAACTATCACATTTGTAAATGGTTCATAATCATTTTCAACTGCTCTTTCTGTCTTCCATTCTTTGCTTTCATTTTTTCTTTTAGTATATCAGTTATACTTATTTTAAAAGCTCTAGTATATGTTATTGAGTTTTCTAAATGCTTCTTTTTTTAAATAAAAAAATCTTAGGCCAATTTTCAAAAATCACTGTAGCACCAGTTTTTGTGTATTACAGACAAATAATAGAATTCCTATCCCACTTCCTACCGCATTAGAGATAACATGACCTACCAGGAAGAACTAATAATAATTTGTGTGCCTTCACATTCTCCATGTAGATTTGATTCTGTCATATTTGTGTACCTCGAAAACATATTTATTTCTGTATAACTTGATGATAATCTTAGAGAGGGAAATGTCCAAATATTATGAATGTTTAAAATCACAAATTATGGTCACATCTCTTATGAGAAGAAAGTTAATTTTCATTTATTTTAAATGTTAGATTTCAGAAGTTTGACTTGAGATTTGTAGTGTTCAACACAAGTGTCAGTTTTGGGAGACAAAGATTAATAAATACCCCAAGATACTGAGTTGGGGTGCCATGATTCTTACAAATTAAGAAACAGGACCCAGATTCTTCCTGAGCAGGAAGCCCTTGTGAGTCCGCCGAATAACCCCCACACTTGGGAAGCTGAGGAAGAAAAACAAGCTCAAGGTCATTCTTGACTACATTCTGAGATTGAGACTACTGGGCTCCTTGAGATCCTGTCTTACAAATGAGAAACAAGAGCCCAGAAAGCTGGGTTAGAGCATTGCCTGCTCTCCCAAAGGACCATTGTTTGATTTCTAGCATTTACATGGTGCCAAACAACCATCTGTAACTTCAGCTCCAGGAACTGATGCCCTCTACTGATATTCACAGACCCAAGACACAAAATGGTGCATGGACACACATGGAGACAAAACACCCATACACATAAAATAAAAATAAATTAAAGAGAAGGGAGTCAAACCAGAACAATGGCAAAAGAGCAATCCTGACGATGTGTGGGATGAGGCCACATTCCCATGAACTGATTAGAGTGAATTTGTAATTGGAAAGAAACTTATGAATTTCACTGAAAACAGGACAGACTCCAACTATAAATACATACACACAATGGCAAAACCTCGAGCCAGGAGACAAAGGTCTGTGGGGAAATAAGATTATATTGTCGAGCCTGTTGGGAGAGAGTGACATTGGCAATGAGAATGGCTGTTCCTGAATTGTGCAAAACCCAAAAATCACATCTGAGAATCATGGTGATGAGGCTTAGCACTAACGTAGGACACTCTCTCTTCTGGCCCATTGAAGACATCCAGTGGAAATCCAAGAGGTGTATGGTATTCACAGCCAAAGAGAGGCAGAGAAACAGGACTTGGTTAAGTGGAACAAGTATTTTCCACAAGGGTACTTCCAAGTCACTCAATATACAGTGTTCCTGAGAGTTCTTCTATAGCTCCAGAGTCTGAGAAGAGGGAGTCAAACAGCTCTAGCTGGCGGCCATCTCCTTGTGTATAAATCCAGGTTCTGCAAACAGAGACGGAGGAGGAGAGTGATTGACTGTCTAAGCTACCCCGTAGTATAAACCTTGGTAGTTAGGAAGCAGGTCAGTTGAACACCAATTAGCAAACAGGGTCATCATTGAATACAGATCAGAAGTCTCTGGTGGCTGATATATATATATATATATATATATATATATATATATATATATATATATATATTATTTTTTGCTTGTCTTTCTAGCTCAAGAATCTCTCTCTAGGTATACGGTTTTTTTTTTTACTTCATTTAAGTCATTCAGTTATATTATTTTTCAAAAATTCTGAAACACATTGTTTACATTTTAACTGTTACTGTTTATGTTGATATCTACATGTAAGGGAGTGCACATGGGTTTAGGTGAGTAGGAGGTCAAAAGAGGTTATAGAATCAACTGGAGCTCAAATGTCACTTCAGGGACTGCAGTGACTTCCCACATGTTCTGGAATTGTTTTCATCAACAATGTCAAGTGTTACAGGAAGGGAAAGGTGTGTGTATGTGTGTGTGTGTGTGTTTGTTTGTGTGTGTGTGTGTGTGTGTGTAAGGGAAAGGTGCCTGTGTGTAAGGGAAGGGTGTGTGTGTGTAAGGGAAAGATGTGTGTGTGTGTGTGTGTGTGTGTATAAAGGAAAGGTGTGTGTGTGTGTGTGTGTGTGTGTGTGTGCGTGTGTGTGTGTTTCTGTGTGCGTGTATGAAACACTTGGCCATAGAGTCACACACTGTAGTCTTGCAGGACTCAGTTCTTCCTCCCACAATAAAGTTTCTGTAGTGCAGACTTCATATCTTTGTTCCTCAGACAATAGACAACTGGATTCAAGGAAGGTGTGACTACAGAGTAGAAAATAGATGCCAGGCGACCCAGAGTCGGGGAGTACTGAGAGGCAGGCCTCAGGTACACAAAGCTTCCAGTTCCATAAAACAAGAGGACCGTGGTCAGGTGAGAGGAGCAGGTAGAAAAGGCTTTCAACCTGCCATCCACTGAGGGGATGCAAAGAACTGTGGCCACAATGCCAACATAGGAGAGCACTGTGAGGGCAAAGGAGCTCATGACAATGCAGCTGCTGACAGCAAAGCCCACCTCCTCACTGAGATGGTAATCGGTGCAGGACAGTCTCATGATGGGAGGGATGTCACAGAAGAAGTGTTCAACAACATTGGGTCCACAGTAGGGAAGGGAGAAGGTGTTGAATGTATGGAAGGCTGAGTAGCAGGCCCCTCTTACCCAGGCAGTGATCACCAATGCAGAACAATATTTCTGGCTCATGATGGTTCCATAGAGTAGTGGTCTGAGGATGGCCAGGCACCGGTCATAAGCCATGGCTGTGAGTAGAAATCATTCAGTAGCACAGAGTGTGATAAATATGTAAAGCTGTGCTACACACTCGAGATAGGAGATGAACCCTGAGTCTGCGATGGATACAACCACTGCCTTGGTTGATGGTGGCTGAGGTGTAGCACATGTCCAGGAAAGACAAATTCTTCAGGAAGAAGTACATGGGAGAGTGGAGCCGACTGTCTCTCATCACAGCTGTGATGATGGAGAGGTTCCCCAGGAGGCCAAATGTGTAAATGAGCAAGAAAAATGGGATGACCAGCAATCTCAACTGTGGGACATCTGAGAAGCCTCTGAGGATGAAGTGAGTCAATGTCGTGTGATTGGACATGTCTGCTCAAATTATGTCAGATGCAGTGCCACACACAGCTGAGGGAGGGACCAGAAATAAGAGGAAGGTTCATGACATGTGTGTGAAAGTCCATGTTGACCATGGAGACATGGCTTTTATCAGAAAACTAAGATGATAAAACAGCCTATCTAAATGGCATTTTGATGAATTAATTAATGTGAGGGGCACTGGATTAAGGAGGACCAGGAGGGGTGAGTGTGAATAGAGGAAGGAAGAGAGAGGGAAGAACAAGAGAAAGAAAGGAGAAGAGGAGAGGAGGAGAGAGTGGAATGGGGAAAAGAAAGGGGAGAGGAAACTCAGTCAAAGTTCTCTTGCTCTTAAGTTTTGCTTGGCATTGAGTGTGAGAAGAATCTCATGTATTCTCCTAAACATTTTTACACTTATGTTTGTATATATGTATGTAGTTGAGTCTCTCTCTGTGTATATTTATATAACTATATCTGCGTATCTTATATATCAATATAAATACATTCCCCCCTCTCTCTGTTAGTCTATTTGTATCTTTATCTAGATCTTATGTTTCAAAATATAGCAGAGTTAAGTCTGAGGCAAAGAACTCAAATCCTGTCACCAAGTATCATTGTGCATATTATTTAGAGTATTTCTAGCTGCTAGAGAGGGTAGAGTGGGCTGCCAGAGCTTGTTCAGAGTAGTGGTGTGTTTCTATCATGAGTGGCCCCCACTTGGAGTTCTCTAAGATTTCCTTGTCTGAGTTCTTCCTTGTCATCTTGTTTGATGAGATCCCCTGATTCTTGCTATTCATACACCTAGGCTATGTTCTCATTATGTTGCCTCCTCAGCCTTCCAAGTAAAGACACACTGCTTTCTCCTTCATGCTTCCAACCATCTCCACAAAGATTGAGTTTCGATCCAATCTTGAGGGTCTGTCTGTATAGCCCACAACCAGTTACTCAGTGACCCCAGCCCTCAAGAATCCCTGTCTAACGTGGATGTGAATCTTCCTTCCTCAGCAGAATCCTCTGAGGACCTGACAGTTTCTAACAGAGGCTGGTGTGTTGTACAGGTTAATAAATTTGTTTGATCTGTTCTGTGCCTATTTGGAGTTTTGGAGACAAGTTTCAGCCCCTTGCAGCAGAGGTAGTCCCAGCCCTACTTGGTGTGTGACATACATAGGAGGCCGTGTCCTTCCTCTGCTGCCATGAACCATCAACTCATGATCCTGCAAACTCAGATGGCTAACCACTGACATCTATGAATAGAGTTGAGAAGATGGCTTAAGATAAAGTCTTACTGAGTTAGTCATCAATTAACTGGCGTTGAGTTCACTCTCTGGTCAAGAAGGCCTTAAACTTGCAATGCCCCTGCCTGTGCCTCAGAAGTAGCTGGGCTGACAGTCTTGTACCATCAGGCCATTGTCAATATTCTGAGCTAGACAAAAGACATTGGATAACTTTAAAAACAGAACTTTATAGCAGTTGGTATTCCAGTCTATAGCCAAGCCTCTTAAGCAACAAGCACGTGTCTTGTCTTTTGTCCAGGTGATGGTATATGCTATGACACTCTGGTAAAATTATATTCAGAGCTGTTGTGCTACAAAAAAAGCTAAACTTTTTTTTTATAGTTTTTTCCCTCTTTTGTAGACCTTCAACTTCCTAAAAGAAATACCAGATATTTGATACACAGTGCACACATCTCACAATTAGGCACAGAGGAGATTTTGTTTTATCTCACTCAGCTCTCACCTGGTGGACGGATGCTCACTTTCTATATCCAGAGGTCAAGTGGTGAGATGGACAGTAGCACCGTCTCTCAGGCCGTAAGGGAGCTGTCCTGGCAAGGACTTGCTTGAGGTATGGATGGATGAATCTGTCTGATTTCCTTTGCATGTCTTAAATATTGTGAAACAGTTCACCTGCCAGTCCATCTGGGAAAGGAGAGAGTGTGCTCTCTGGGGATCTGGCTCTGGGAATTTGTTTGGTTCCTGCCAGGCCCCATGGACAAAGACTTCTCAGGGTCCCTGTGGGTTATCTTGGAGAATTTAAAACAGAATGTTTTTGGGGCCAGATGAAAATAATAGTTGGTATAATAAAACTACAGTTTGATTTTCAAAAATCTCAGGCTTGAGTCTAGGAGACAGACATTTAAGATACAGATATCTGTATACTATGGAGACCACAAACATGAAATTAAATGCCTTGAACTCGTCTTTTCCTTTGTCTAAGTTCTTAAGGTACATGGAATCATCAACCAAACCCAGTATACCCTTGTATCTGCTACTGTGACCTGTGACCCCAAACATTTGGTCATCCACAGCCTTGTCTTGCCATACAGGTGCAAGGATGGCATGGTTTAGAAGACAGGTTTGTGAGTGTGTGCCATAAATTGTCACTTGGAGCCTACAGCTCAGTCTCTTTCACTTATAACCAAATCTGTCACAAGTCCCAATGCATCTAGATAGGGGAAAAGAAAGCAGTGTCCAGCACTGATGGTCTGGGGAGGGGGCAGGGGGATTATGAATGTGACACCAGCCTGGGCTATGCAGCAGCAGTGTCCTGTCTTATGGAGAGAAAGCAAAATAAATCAGTGGTGTGTGTGTGTGTGTGTGTGTGTGTGTGTGTGTGTGTGTGTGTGTGTTTTAGCCCTTCCCCACACCCCATTATTGGTGCTTTCTCTATAGAATCTACTCTGGTCCAGTTTGTTCTTGTGTTTTGCCAAGGCCATTGTGGAAACATAAACACGAAAGGGAACACATGGAAATCTGAAGTGTAAAGGTCTGTGAAGTTTAGCTGTGTAAAGAAGTTCATATAAACAAAGCTCTGATCAAGCTGTCAATGAGCATCAGCTCAGTTCTCTTTCATAACTCTTCCCAATCCACGTGCCTCCATGGAGGGCTGGAGGTCATCTTCCAAGCAGGCAGCCATAGCTACCCATCTGCTTGGAATGACTTTTTCACCTGGTTTCTATGACTGACATTTTGCATGTGAGATTCATGCACATTGTCTATATGTCTAACATATATCTTTATATATTTTTAAGTTTTTTAATTTGAGAAGGGCATATTCATAAATATTGAGACATATAAACTATTCTATCTATAGCAAGAAAATAAATTAAGTATTGGCAAAGTACCTAAACAGATATTTATCAAAAGACATACACATGCTAACTGGATAAATGAATAACCCTCAAATCAGTGCTAGGGATAGATTTTAACATTGTTTCTTTTAACATTAATATTTGCAAATATTTTCTCCCTTTTCTTCATGGATTGATTCCCTCCTTCACTGTATGGGGTATTTTTGGTTTGCTATAATCTTACTTGACCATGTTTGCTCAGCTGCCTGTGATTTGGCCTGTGATTGATCAGCCCTAGCCCCAGACCATGGAGTATTTCTGTATATTTTCTTTTAATATGTTTACAGTTTGGAGGCTTATATTTAACACTACAATACTTTCAGGCTGATTTTTGAATGCAGGTGAGGTTATCATCTAATTTTATTTTTCTCCATATGTATACCCTTTCTCTCAGCATTGTTTTTGAAGAGTCCATTCCTACCCCATCAAATGGTTTTAGTTACAACGATTTTATATCATGAGACAATATGATATGACACTGTTGTATTTAAACCACATAGTACTTCAAAGAAAGAGCTCAGGAATGAATGTAGGCATTTAAAGCGAACAGATTTCCAAAACTGTGACACGATGCTTGGAATGAAGATGGTATCCAGTGCTTGGCATATGCCAATCAAAACAAAACAAATCTGTAAGCCTGACATGTCAGTGTGGAGAGGCTTCTCACATTTCAGAGAAGGGTAGTGAGTAAACAGTCCACACCCATGAGAATAACAGGCACTACAGGATAAAGAGATACCAGTTCCAGTGTTTTCATAAGACATGTCTATCTCTCAAATCTGTTTTCAGCTTATATGTAGGTAAGATGTCTTGCCTAATTTTATAAATTATTTAAAAACTATTTAATTGTATGTGTATGTACACCATGTACATGCATAAGCCTTGGAGGTGAGACGAGGCATTGGACCTAGCAGCTGGTTGTGGTTTGCCATGAGGGAGTTGGGAACGTTTTCATTTTTATAAAGTGAAATAATTATGGGTTTAGTCAAAAGGTTGTAAGATAGGAGAATGGTTATATTTAGTTTCAGTTGAAGATGAATAAAATAAAGATTCCTTCAGGTCTCACTCACAGGTGCTTGTTGGTCACACTTTCATCAGCAACATCTCAAGATCAGGGCTTTGGAGGGAGCCCAGCTGCTGCTGCACCCTGTCCTGTTTGAAGACAGTGTTTCTAGTTGCAGTGGTATGAACAGGAATGGCCCCCATATGTGTGAATGCTTGGCCATAGGGAGTGGCACTATTGGGGCCTTATTGGAGAGAGTGTGACCTTGTGCGAGGAAGTGTGTCACTGTGGAAGTGGCTTTGAAGTCTCCTATGCTCAAGCTAGGCCCAGTGTGTCAGTCTCCTTTTCCTGCCTGAGGATCAAGATGGAGAATGCTCAGCTCCTTCTCCAGCACCATGTCTACCTGCATGCCACCATGCTTTCCACCAGGATGATAATGGACTAAACCTCTGAGAAGTGTAAGAGAGCCTCAGTTAAGTGTTTTCCTATAAAAGGGTTGCCATGGTCATGGTGTCTCTTCACTTGATGGCAATCTTAACTAAGACACTAGTGAATGAAGATGTGGCTCTGCAGAACTTTCCCTCAGAGTGACAGATGTTTCCACATGGAACAGGCTATTTCTACTTTTTGAACCTTAGTGCAGGACCAGGCACAGTCCTTGTGGGCTTCTGTGATGACTTCTGATGATGCTCTGAGCACCATCCTTGGATTATCAGGTCACCTCAGAACCCTTGTGTGACAAGGTTCAGTGTGAATGCAAGGATCTGTACCCAAGCCTGTGAAGGGCAGGACAGGAGGGACAGAAAGAATCCTTGAGATACATCTTTGCTTCAGGGTCATATCACATGGGTCTATGAAATAAACAACCTGCAGGAATCCCAACCATCTTGTACATTCATAAAGTTGTGATATAAAATGTATCCTTGAAAGATGGGGGCCACTTCTGCAAGGGGAGAACAGTGTGGAGGGTAGTTAGAACAAATATTCTTGTGACTTGTTTGAGGTAGAAAGTTTGTATGGCTACCTGATTTACAGTTCTTTAAATGTTGACTAGCAAAGGTTAAAGTCAGACCATGTTTGTTTCTGGGACAGAGATTTGATAAGCAAGGAGTCTAAATTAATATATTTCTCTAGACTACACAAATGAAGAAAAATGAGTACAAAAAATGAGATCATAAATGGAAAGAGGGCATCTGTATCCGATGGTTTTTTCTGGAAAAATGAGTCTGACAGTGTTTCACTGTGTCTCTGTTCTGTTTTTCTGATTTGTGTGTATGTGAGTGTGGTATGGACATATGAGTACTCTCATGTTTGCATCATTGTGATTGAGTATATCTATGGATGGAGGCCTTACCCTCTGATCCATCTTGCTAGCCCCCACATGCCTCATTTCCTTCAGGTTCAGATTGTGTGTTTGTATGTGTGTATGTGTGTGCGTGTGTGTGTGTGTGTGTGTGTGTGTATGTATGGATAAATACTATATAGTTGCACCTTTGGAAAAAGTAATCTATCCTGTTTTTAAGGCAGGTTTTCCTGTGTAGCCCTGGGTGGCCTATAACTTATTGTGTAGACCAGACTAATCTCAAATTCATAGATGTCTTTTTGTCCTTGCCTCCAAAATGCTGGGATTAATTATGCACAGCTACTCTACCTTTAACAGTATATTTTGACAATTTATCCTTAAAATTATTAGTGACAGAATTAGATTTAACTATCACATTTGTAAATGGTTCATAATCATTTTCAACTGCTCTTTCTGTCTTCCATTCTTTGCTTTCATTTTTTCTTTTAGTATATCAGTTATACTTATTTTAAAAGCTCTAGTATATGTTATTGAGTTTTCTAAATGCTTCTTTTTTTAAATAAAAAATCTTAGGCCAATTTACAAAAATCACTGTAGCACCAGTTTTTGTGTATTACAGACAAATAATAGAATACCTATCCCACTTCCTACCGCATTAGAGACAACATGACCTACCAGGAAGAACTAATAATAAATTGTTTGCCTTCACATTCTCCATGTAGATTTGATTCTGTCATATTTGTGTACCTCAAAACATATTTATTTCTGTATAACTTGATGACAATCTTAGAGAGGGAAATGTCCAAACATTATGAATATTTAAAATCACAAATTATGGTCACATCTCTTATGAGAAGAAAGTTAATTTTCATTTATTTTAAATGTTAGATTTCAGAAGTCTGACTTGAGATTTGTAGTGTTCAACACAAGTGTCAGTTTTGGGAGACAAAGATTAATAAATACCCCAAGATACTGAGTTGGGGTGCCATGATTCTTACAAATTAAGAAACAGGACCCAGATTCTTCCTGAGCAGGAAGCCCTTGTGAGTCCGCCGAATAACCCCCACACTTGCAAAGCTGAGGAAGAAAAACAAGTTCAAGGTCATTCTTGACTACATTCTGAGATTGAGACTACTGGGCTCCTTGAGATCCTGTCTTACAAATGAGAAACAAGAGCCCAGAAAGCTGGGTAAGAGCATTGCCTGCTCTCCCAAAGGACCATTGATTTCTAGCATTTACATGGTGCCAAACAACCATCTGTAACTTCAGCTCCAGGAACTGATGCCGTCTACTGATATTCACAGACCCAAGGCACAAAATGGTGCATGGACACACATGGAGACAAAACACCCATACACATAAAATAAAAATAAATTAAAGAGAAGGGAGTCAAACCAGAACAATGGCAAAAGAGCAATCCTGACGATGTGTGGGATGAGGCCACATTCCCATGAACTGATTAGAGTGAATTTGTAATTGGAAAGAAACTTATGAATTTCACTGAAAACAGAAGGGCTGACTCCAACTATAAATACATACACACAATGGCAAAACCTCGAGCCAGGAGACAAAGGTCTGTGGGGAAATAAGATTATATTGTCGAGCCTGTTGGGAGAGAGTGACATTGGCAGTGAGAATGGCTGTTCCTGAATTGTGCAAAACCCAAAAATCACATCTGAGAATCATGGTGATGAGGCTTAGCACTAACGTAGGACACTCTCTCTTCTGGCCCATTGAAGACATCCAGTGGAAATCCAAGAGGTGTATGGTATTCACAGCCAAAGAGAGGCAGAGAAACAGGACTTGGTTAAGTGGAACAAGTATTTTCCACAAGGGTACTTCCAAGTCACTCAATATACAGTGTTCCTGAGAGTTCTTCTATAGCTCCAGAGTCTATGAAGAGGGAATCAAACAGCCCTAGCTGACTGGTCATCTCCTTGTGAATAAATCCAGGTTCTGTAAACAGAGAAGGAGGAGGAGAGTGATTGACTGTCTAAACTACCCTGTAGTATAAACCTGGGTAGTTAGAAAACAGGTCAGTTGAACACCAATTAGCAAACAGGGTCATCATTGATTACAGATCAGAAGTCTCTGGTGGCTGATCTTTTCTTTTTTTTTTTTGCTTGTCTTTCTAGCTCAAGAATCTCTCTAGATATATATATATATGTATATATATATATATTTACTTCATTTAAGTCATTCAGTTTTATTAATTTTCAAACATTCTGAAACACATTGTTTACATTTTAACTGTTACTGTTTATGTTGATATCTACATGTAAGGGCGTGCACATGGGTTGGGTGACTAGGAGGTCAAAAGAGGTTATAGAATCACCTGGAGCTCAAATGTCACTTCAGGGTCTGCAGTGACTTCCCACATGTTCTGGAACTGGTTTCATCAGCAATGTCAAGTGTTACAGGAAGGGAAAGGTGTGTGTATGTGTGTGTGTGTGTGTGTGTGTGTGTGTATGTGTGTATGTGTGTGTGTAAGGGAAAGGTGCCTGTGTGTAAGGGAAGGGTGTGTGTGTGTAAGGGAAAGATGTGTGTGTGTGTGTGTGTGTGTGTATAAAGGAAAGGTGTGTGTGTGTGTGTGTGTGTGTGTATGTGTATGTGTGTATGTGTGTGTGTGTAAGGGAAAGGTGTGTGTGTGTAAGAGAAATACGTGTGTGTGTGTGTATGTGTGTGTGTATAAGGGAAAGGTGTGTGTGTGTATGTGTGTGTGTGTGTTTCTGTGTGCGTGTATGAAACACTTGGCCATAGAGTCACACATTGTAGTCTTGCAGGACTCAGTTCTTCCTCCCACAATAAAGTTTCTCTAGTGCAGACTTCATATCTTTGTTCCTCAGACAATAGACAACTGGATTCAAGGAAGGTGTGACTACAGAGTAGAAAATAGATGCCAGGCGACCCAGAGTCGGGGAGTACTGAGAGGCAGGCCTCAGGTACACAAAGCTTCCAGTTCCATAAAACAAGAGGACCGTGGTCAGGTGAGAGGAGCAGGTAGAAAAGGCTTTCAACCTGCCATCCACTGAGGGGATGCGAAGAACTGTGGTCACAATGCCAACATAGGAGAGCACTGTGAGGGCGAAGGCGCTCATGACAATGCAGCTGATGACAGCAAATCCCACCTCCTCACTGAGATGGTAGTCAGTGCAGGAGAGTCTCATGACAGGAGGGATGTCACAGAAGAAGTGTTCAACAACATTAGGTCCACAGTAGGGAAGGGAGAAGGTGTTGAATGTATGGAAGACTGAGTAGCAGGCCCCACCCACCCAGGCAGTGACCACCAATGCAGAACAATATTTCTGGCTCATGATGGTTCCATAGAGCAGTGGTCTGAGGATGGCCAGGCACCGGTCATAAGCCATGGCTGTGAGTAGAAAGCATTCAGTAGCACAGAGTGTGATAAATATGTAAAGCTGTGCTACACACTCAAGATAGAAGATGAACCCTGAGTCTGTGATGGATACAACCACTGCCTTGGGAATGGTGGTTGAGGTGTAGCACATGTCCAGGAAAGACAAATTCTTCAGGAAGAAGTACATGGGAGAGTGGAGCCGACTGTCTCTCATCACAGCTGTGATGATGGAGAGGTTCCCCAGGAGGCCAAATGTGTAAATGAGCAAGAAAAATGGGATGACCAGCAATCTCAACTGTGGGACATCTGAGAAGCCTCTGAGGATGAAGTGAGTCAATGTCGTGTGATTGGACATGTCTGCTCAAATTGTGTCAGATGCAGTGCCACACACAGCTGAGGGAGGGAACAGAAATATGAGGAAGGTTCATGACATCTGTGTGAAAGTCCATGTTGACTGTGGAGACATGGCTTTTATCAGAAAACTCAGATGATAAAACAGCTTGTCTAAATGGCATTTTAGTGAATTAATTAATGTGAGGGGTATTGGATTAAGGAGGACCAGGAGTGGTGAGAGTGAATAGAGGGAGGAAGAGAGAGGGAAGAACAAGAGAAAGAAAGGAGAAGAGGAGAGGAGGAGAGAGTGGAATGGGGAAAAAAGGGGAAGAGGAAACTCAGTCAAAGTTCTCTTGCTCTTAAGTTTTGCACGGCATTGAGGATGAGAAGCATCTCATGTATTCACCTAAACATTTTTACACTTATGTGTGTATATATTTGTTTGTAGTTGAGTCTCTCTCTGTGTATAAATATTTATATATCTATATCTGCATATCCATATATATCTATATAAATACATTCCCCCCCTCACTCTGTCTCTCTATCTCTCTCCCTCTATTTCTCTGTCTCTGTTTCTCTCTCTCTCTCTCTCTGTTAATCTATTTTATCTTTATCTAGATCTTAGGTTTCAAAATATAGCAGAGTTAAATCTGAGGCAAAGAGCTCAAATCCTGTCACCAATTATCATTGTGCATATTATTTAGGGTATTTCTAGATGTTAGAGAGGGTTGAGTGGGCTGCCCGAACTCGGTCAGAGTAGCAGTATGTTCCTCTCAGGGTGGACCCCACTTGGAGTTGTCTAAGATTTCCTTGTCTGAGTTCTTCCTTGTCATCTTGTCTCCTGCGATTCCCTGACTCCTGCTATTCAGACACCTAGGCTATGTTCTCATTCTGTTGCCACTTCAGGCTTCCAAGTAGAGATACTGCTTTCTCCTTCATGCTTCCAACCATCTCCACAAAGACTGAATTTCGATCCAATCTTGAGGGTCTGTCTGTATAGCCCACAACCAGTTACTCAGTGACCCCAGCCCTCAAGAATCCCTGTCTAACGTGGATGTGAATCTTCCTTCTTCAGCAGAATCCTCTGAGGACCTGAGAGTTTTAAACAGCGGCTGGTGTGTTGTATAGGTTAATAAATTTGTTTGATCTGTCCTGTGCCAATTTGGATTTTTGGAGACAAGTTTCACCCCATGGCAGCAGAGGTAGTCCCAGCCCTACTTGGTGTGTGACATACATAGAAGGCCATGTCCTTCCTCTGCTGCCATGAACCATCAACTCATGATCCTGCAAACTCAGATGGCTAACCACTGACATCTATGAATAGAGTTGAGAAGATGGCTTAAGATAAAGTCTTACTGAGTTAGTCATCAATTAACTGGCGTTGAGTTCACTCTCTGGTCAAGAAGGCCTTAAACTTGCAATGCCCCTGCCTGTGCCTCAGAAGTAGCTGGGCTGACAGTCTTGTACCATCAGGCCATTGTCAATATTCTGAGCTAGACAATAGACACTTGAATAACTTTAAAAACAGAACTTTATAGCAGTTGGTATTCCAGTCTATAGCCAAGCCTGCTAAGCAGCAAGCATGTGTCTTGTCTTTTGTCCAGGTGATGGTATATGCTATAACACTCTGGTAAAATTATATTCAGAGCTGTTGTGCTACAAAAAAAGCTAAACTTTTTTTTATAGTTTTTTCCCTCTTTTGTAGACCTTCAACTTCCTAAAAGAAATACCAGATATTTGATACACAGTGCACACATCTCACAATTAGGCACAGAGGAGATTTTGTTTTATCTCACTCAGCTCTCACCTGGTGGACGGATGCTCACTTTCTATATCCAGAGGTCATCAAGTGGTGAGATGGACAGTAGGACCGTCTCTCAGGCCGTAAGGGAGCTGTCCTGGCAAGGACTTGCTTGAGGTATGGATGGATGAATCTGTCTGATTTCCTTTGCATGTCTTAAATATTGTGAAACAGTTCACCTGCCAGTCCATCTGGGAAAGGAGAGAGTGTGCTCTCTGGGGATCTGGCTCTGGGAATTTGTTTGGTTCCTGCCAGGCCCCATGGACTAAGACTTCTCAGGGTCCCTGTGGGTTATCTTGGAGAATTTAAAACAGAATGTTTTTTGGGGCCATATGAAAACATTAGTTGGTATAATAAAACTACAGTTTTATTTTCAAAATTCTCAGGCTTGAGTCTCTGAGACAGACATTTAAGATATAGATATCTGTATACTATGGAGACCACAAACAAGAAATTAAATGCCTTGAACTCCTTGTTTCCTTTGTCCAGGTTCTTAAGGTGCATGGAATCATCAACCAAACCCAGTATACCCTTGTATCTGTTACTGTGACCTGTGACTCCAAACATTTGGTCATCCACAGCCTTGTCTTGCCATACAGGTGCAAGGATGGCATGGTTTAGATGACAGGTTTGTGAGTGTGTGCCATAAATTGTCACTTGGAGCCTACAGCTCAGTCTCTTTCACTTACAACCAAATCTGTCACAAGTCCCAATGAATCTAGATTGTGGAACAGAAAGCAGAGTCCAGCACTGATGGAACTGGGGAGGGGGCAGGGGGACTATGAATGTGAGACCAGCCTGGGCTATGCAGCAGGGTCCTGTCTAATGGCAGAGAAAGAAAAATAAATCAGTGGTGTGTGTATGTGTGTTTGTGTGTGTGTGTGTGTGTGTGTGTTTTAGCCCTCCCCCCACACCCCATTATTGGTGCTTTCTCTATAGAATCTACTCTGGTCCAGTTTGTTCTTGTGTTTTGCCAAGGCCATTGTGGAGACAAAAACACGAAAGAGAATACATGGAAATCTGAAGTGTAAAGGCCTGTAAAGTTTAGCTGTGTAAAGAAGTTCATGTAAACAAAGCTCTGATCAAGCAGTCCATGAGCATCAGCTCAGTTCTCTTTCATAACTCTTCCCAATCCACATGCCTCTATGGAGGGCTGGAGGTCATCTTCCAAGCAGGCAGCCATAGCTACCCATCTGCTGGGACTGACTTTTGCAGCTGGTTTCTTTGACTGACATTTTGCATGTGAGATTCATGCACATTGCCTATATGTCGAACATATATCTTTATATATTTTTAAGTTTTTTAATTTGAGAAGGGCATATTCATAAATATTGAGACATATAAAGAATTCTATCTATAGCAAGAAAATAAATTAAGTATTGGCAAATTACCTAAACAGATATTTATCAAAGACATACACATGCTAACTGGATAAATGAATAACCCTCAAATCAGTGCTAGGGATAGATTTTAACATTGTTGTATGTGTATGTACACCATGTACATGCTTAAGCCTTGGAGGTGAGATGAGGCATTTGACCTAACAGCTGGTTGTGGTTTGCCATGAGGGAGTTGGGAACATTTTCATTTTTATAAAGTGAAATAATTATGGGTTTAATCAAAAGGGTGTAAGATAGGAGAATGGTTATATTTAGTTTCAGTTGAACATGAAGAAAGATAAAGATTCCTTCAGGTCTTACTCACAGGTGCTTGTTGGTCACACCTTCATCAGCAACATCTCAAGATCAGGACTTTGGAGGGAGCCCAGCTGCTGCTGCACCCTGTCCTGTTTGAAGACAGTGTTTCTAGTTGCAGTGGTATGAACAGGAATGGCCCCCATATGTGTGAATGCTTGGCCATAGGGAGTGGCACTATTGGGGCCTTGTTGGAGTAGGTGTGACCTTGTGGGATGAAGTGTGTCACTGTAGAGGTGGCTTTGAAATCTCCTATGCTCAAGCTAGGCCCAGTGTGTCAGTCTCCTTTTCCTGCCTGAGGATCAAGATGGAGAATGCTCAGCTCCTTCTCCATCACCAGTTCTACCTGCATGCCACCATGCTTTCCACCAGGATGATAATGGACTAAACCACTTAGAAGTGTAAGAGAGCCTTAGTTAAGAGTTTTCCTATAAAAAGATTGCCATTGTCATGGTGTCTCTTCACAGTGATGGCAACCTTAACTAAGACACTAGTGAATGAAGATGTGGCTCTACAGAACTTTCCCTCAGAGTGACAGATGTTTCCACATGGAACAGGCTATTTCTACTTTTTGAGCCTTGGTGGAGGACCAGGCACTGTCCTTGTGGACTTCTGTGATGCACTTCAGGCTCTGAGAACCATCCTTAGATTATTAGGTCACCTCAGAACCCTTGTGTGACAAGGTTCAGTGTGAATGCAAGGATCTGTACCCAAGCCTGGGAAGGGCAGGACAGCAGGGACAGAAAGAATCCTCAAGATACATCTTTGTTTCAGGGTCATTTCCCATGGGTCTATGAAATAAACAACCTGCAGGTATCCTAACCATCTTGTACATTCATAAAGTTGTGATACAAAATGTATCCTTGAAAGATAGGGGCCACTTCTCCAAGGGGAGAACAGTGAGGAGGGTAGTTAGAACAAATATTCTTGTGACTTGTTTGAGGTAGAAAGTTTGTATGGCTACCTGATTTACAGTTCTTTAACTGTTGACTAGCAAAGGTTAAAGTCAGACCATGTTTGTTTCTGGGACAGAGATTTGATAAGCAAGGAGTGTAAATTAATGTATTCCTCTAGACCACACAAATGAAGAAAAATGAGTACAAGAAATGAGATCATGAATGAAAAGGGGGCATCTGTATCTGATATTTTTTTCTGGAAAAATGAGTCTGACAGTGTTTCACTGTGTCTCTGTTCTGTTTTTCTGTTTTGTGTGTTTGTGTGTGTGCTGTGCACATATGAATGAATGCATGTTTGCATCAGTGTGAATGAGTGTATCTGTGGATGGAGGCCTTACCCTCTGAGCCATTTTGCTAGCCCTCAGAATTCTCAATTTCTTAACTTTTAGTTTGCGTGTATCTTTATATTTATTTAAATGGATAGATATAATATAGTTGCATCTTTGAAAACCTAATCTGTTGTAATTTTAAGGCAGGGTCTTTTGTAGTCCACGGTGGCCTACAACTTACTATGTAGACCAGGCTATTCTAAAATTTATAGACGTGTTCTTGCCATTGTGTCTAAAATGCTAGGATTTATGGGATAAGAAATTATGCATGTTTACTCTTTCTTTGAAGAGTATATTTTGATAATTTATACTTAAACTCATTATTGACAAAATTAGATTTAACTATCAAATTTATAAATGTTTCAGAATTATTTTTCAATTTTTCTCCCTTTCTGTCTTCCATTTTTTGCATGTCAGTTATACTTCTTTTTAAGTCTCTAGTATATGTTCTTGAATTTTCAAAATGCTCCTTTATCTAAAAAAATAATAAATTGAAACTTAGGCCCATTTACAAATGACACTGTAGCAGCAGTTTTTGTGTAACACAGACACATAAGAGAATCCCCATGCCTCTTCCTCCAGCATTAGAGGAAACATCACCTATCAGAAAGCACTGATGATAAATTGTGTGCTTCACATTCTCCACATAGACTGGATTCTGTTAGACTGACTACATGGGAAAACATATTGATTTCTGTATAATTTGATGATAATCTAAGAGAGGTGAAGGTTCCATCACAAATTATGGTCACATGTCTTTTGAGAAGAAAGTCAGTTTTCATTTATTTTAAATGTTAGAATTTAGATATTTGAGTTGAGATTCATAGTGACCAACACTATTGCCAGTTTTGAGAAAAACGTTTAATAAATGCCCCAAGATACTGAGCTGGGGTTCCATGATTGCCACAAATGAAAAAACAGGGCCCACCCTTGTTCCTGAACAGGAAACCCTTGTGAGTCTTCACAATAACCCCTCCTCCTGGGAATCTGAGGCAGAAAATTGAGCTGATGTTTATTCTTCACTGCATGCTTAGTCTTATAATGAGAAACAAGAGCTGAGAGAAATGGGTACGATCATCAGGTGCTCCCCCAAAAGACCTTTGCATTTATTTGTAGCATTTACATGGTGCCAAAGAACCATCTGTAACTTCAGCTCCAGGAACTGATCCCCTCTACTGATATTCACAGACCCAAGGCACAAAATGGTGCATGGACACACATGGAGGTAAACATCCATAAACATAAAATAAAAATAAATTAAAGAGAAGGAAATCAAACTGAGAACCACAGCAAAAGATCAATCCTGATGATGTATGGGATGAGGCCACATTCCCATGAACTGATTTGAGTGAATAGGTAATTGGAAAGGAACTTAAGAATTTCACTGTAACAGAAGGACAAACTCCAACTATAAATACATACTCATAAAGGCAAAGCCCAGAGCCAGGAGACAAAGTCTGTGAGGAAAAAAGATCACATTGTGGAGCCTGTTGGGAGAAAGTGACAATGGCGAGAGAATGGCTGTTCCTGAAGTGCGCAAAACCCAGAAAGCACATCTGAGAATCATGGTGAAGAGGCTTAGCTCTGACATAGGACACTCCCTCTTCTGGCCCATTAAAGACATCCAGTGAAAATCCAACAGGAGTATGATATTCACAACCAAATAGAGGCAGAGAACCAGGATTTGGTTAAGGAGAACAAGTCTGTTCCACAACGGTTCTTCCCAGTCACTCAATACATACAGTGTTCCTGACAGTTCTGTCATAGCTCCAGAGCCTGGGAAGAGGGAGTCAAAGAGGCCCAGCTGGCTGGCCATCTCCTTGTGTATAAATTCAGGTTCTGCAAACTGAGATGGAGGAGGAGAGTAAATGACTGTCTATGTCACCCTGTTGTATAAGCCTGGGTAGTTAGAAAGCAGGTCAGTTGAACACCAACCAACAAACAGCTTTGTCACTGAATACAGATCAGAGGTTTCTGGTGGCTGATTTTTTTTGTCTCTCTATCCCAAGAGTCTATCTAGGTATACATTTTTCACTTGATTTAAGTCATTCAGTTTTATTGTTTTTAGAACATTCTGAGATACATTGTTTACTTCTTAACTGTTACTGTGTATGTGGGTATCCACATGTAAGGGAGTGCACATGGGTCTGGTGCCAATGCAGGTCAGAAGAGGATGCAGAATTTCCTGGAGCTAAAAGGTAACATCAGGGACTGTGGTGGCTTCTAGCATGTTCTGGAACTGGTTTTATCAGCAATGACAAATGTCACAGGAGGGGAAAAGTGTGTATGAATGAAACACTTGGCTCCAACAACAACCATCAGAGTCACACACTGCAGTCTTCTAAGACTCAGTACTTCCTTCCACAATAAGGTTTTTGTAGAGCAAACTTCATATCTTCGTTCCTCAGACAATAGACAATTGGATTCAAGGAGGGTGTGACTACAGAGTAGAAAATAGATGCCAGACAACCCTGAGTCGGGGAGTAGCGGGAGGCAGGTCTCAGGTACACAAAGCTACCAGTTCCATAAAAAAGAGGACAGTGGTCATGTGAGAGGAGCAGGTAGAAGAGGCTTTCAACCTGCCATCCACTGAGGGGATGCGAAGAACTGTGGCCACAATGCCAACATTGGAGAGCACTGTGAGGGCAAAGGAGCTCATGACAGTGCAGATGCTGACAACAAAGTCCACCTTCTCCTTGACATGGTAATCAGTGCAGGAGAGTCTCATGACTGGAGCGATGTCACAGAAGAAGTGTTCAACAACATTAGGTCCACTGTAGGGGAGGGAGAAGTTGTTGAATGTATGGAAGGCTGAGTAGCAGGCCCCACTTACCCCGGTAGTGACCACCAATGCAGAACAATATTTCTGGCTCTTGATGGTTCCATAGAGCATTGTCTGAGGATGGCCAGGCTCCGGTCATAAGCCATGGCTGTGAGCAGAAAGCATTCAGTACATGCAAATGTAAAAATTATGTAAAGCTGTGCTACACACTCGAGATAGGAGATGACCCCTGAGCCTGTGAAGGATATAACCACAACCTTGGGGATGATGGCTGAGATGTAGCACATGTTCAGGAAAGACAAATTCTTCAGGAAGAAGTACATGGTAGAGTGGAGCCGACTGTCTCTCATCACAGCTGTGATGATGGAGAGGTTCCCCAGGAGGCCAAATGTATAAATGAGCAAGAAAAATGGGATGACCACCAATCTCAGTTGTGGGACATTGGAGAAGGCCCTGAGGATGAAGTAAGTCACTGTCCTGTGATTGGACATGTTTGCTTTAATTGCTTCAGATGCAGAGCCACACACAGCTGAGAGAGGTAACAGAAATAACAGGCAGGTCCATGTTGACTATGGTGACATGGTTTTTATCAGAAAACTAAGATAATGAAGCTGCCTATCTAAATGGCAATTCAAAGAATTGAGCAGGAAAGGGAGAGGAAGAAGAAAGGGAAGAGAGGAAATGGAGACAGGAGAAAGAAGTTACACCTGTCAAAGCTCTCATGCTTTTAAATTTTCCAAAGTCAAGTGAGAAGCAGTTCCATGTACATACTTTCTACTTATTGCAACAAATCAACTGTTGTGGGCATTTCAATGTTTAGAGGGTAGGGATTGTTGTTTCTTAATTTTATACATGACCTGCTAATATTCTGAGTCTCCATTTTTTATTGTAATTCACATCATACATCTTTTCAGTATAGATTACATTAATTTTTCTTAAGAGCCTTTTTTTGGGATAGAACTAAAAAATATCATCCTTTGTGAGGTAAACCAATCACGAAAGAACACACATGGTGTGAACTCACTGATAAGTGGATATTAGTTCAGATGCTTGGAATACCCAGGATGCAATTCACAGACCAAATGACACTCAAGAAGGAAGGACAAAGTATGGATACTCTGGTCCTTCTTAGAAGGTGGAAGAAAATACCCACATGAGGAGATACAGAGATAAAATGTGGAGTAGAGACTAAGGGAAAGACCATCCAGAGACTGAGGAACCTGGAAATTCATCCTATTTGCAGTTACAAAACCCAGACACTATTGTGGATGCCAACTAGTGCTTGATGGCAGGAGCCTGATATAGCTGTCAAATGGGAAGCTCTGCCAGTGCATGACACATACAGAGGGGGACACTCTCAGTCAACCATTGAACTGAGTACAGGGTCCCCAGTGGAGGAGCTAGAGAAAGGACCCAAGCAACTGAAGGGGTGTGCAGTGCCATAAGAGGAACAACAATATGAACCACCCAGTACCCCCAGATCTCCCAGGTGCTAAACCACCAACCAAAGAGTACATGTTTAGGGACCCATGGCTCCAGATGCATATGCAGCAGAGGATGGCCTTGCTGGACATCAAAGGGAGGAGAGGCCCTTGGTCCTGAGAAGTCTAGATGCCCAAGTATAGGGGAATGCCAGGTCAGGGAATTGGAAGTGGGTGTATTGGTGAGCAGGGGGAGCGGGGGTGGTTTAGGGGATTTCCTGGGGTGGGGGACCAGGAAAGGGGACATTTGAAATGTAAATAAAGAATATATCTAATAAAAAAAATAAAAAAGAGCCTTTTTTTAAAAAGTTAAAATGTTATTCTACTAATGCAACTTGACAATCGTCCTCTACTGGGGAACACACGTAATGTAAAACACTTGAGTTTCAGTTTTGTATGAATCGGTGTTCCTAGTGACTGTGACCTCATGTATTTCTTCTCCTGCTGTTTTCCCTTCTGCAATTGCATGCATAGAAGCAGGCCCTCTTTCTCTGCATACAGAGATGATCACTGTCTGATGATGGATGAGCCCTCACTGGATGATTAGTGATTAGGCAAACAAAGCAATTATCTGTGCTCTCCCTTAGACATCAGCCTGGAAGCCTAGCTCTGAGCCAGAGCTCTCTATGGAGTCAACTAAGTCAACTTGAGAGAGCTCAAGAGTGGAGAGAAACATAACCCCTCAACCCTCACTGGATGCCAAACACGTAGCCCACTGATGAGGTTTAGTAGAATATGTTGCATCCATGGAAGTGTCGGCCGCTCTGCCCTTTTCCTGGTCCATCGGCAGCTCCAGGGAAGACGTCAGCCACAGGTGGCTAAACAGGGGAGCAGCAGTTCCAACCTTTGTCATGTATTCCGAACCCTTGACTGCACTCCCGTTTGACTGAGGCTGTCCTGATCACCATCAAGTCAGCAGGGAGCAGGCAATGTCATTCATGGGGTCTGAAGAAGGCACTGGCTGCAGCCTGCGTGCTGTACTAGAATCAGGGTAGCTAGGGAGGGGGGGAGCAGTGTTGGAGTTTCCCTTAGAAAGGGCAAATGTGCACAGTGCTTGAAAAAGGGCAAAGTTTGCAGAAAGTACAACCGCTGGTAATCTCTGGGTGGGAGAGAAGTGCCTTTGGTCTTACTTGTAATTCCTGATACAGCTTAGTGCATACGTCCTGTCAACACTTGAAGGAACTGGATGAGAAGGAATAGGTATGGCTGTCCTGGTGAAAACTCCTAGTTTCCTGCAGTTTTGAAAATATCACAAAAATAAAACACAACTACATTCTCCTAGCACAGAACTGAGAACAGTTCTGCATGTCTGGTGGGCATGGATACACAGTGCCCGGCCTCTTCTACTCTCATGACCCCTCAGTCTTGCATCTTTGCCTTCAGAGCCACTTCATTAGGATGTGACTTACAACACTGCAGTGTTCTGCTGCCCACTCAAGATGCAGCTCGGCCCTTGATCCACACTATAACAGCGTCTGTGCACTAACCCTGGGGAGACACTTTCACCTATGAAGTTGCTTTAAGAGCAGGAAACCCCTTGGCTTAAGCTTTCTCTCGTTAAATTATTTCTATTCTCACAAGGTGATGCCTCCAATGAATCAGGTTTCCCTTAAGACACTTTCCCACTTGCTCCATGCTGGAGGCTTCTCTGTGGTAAAGCTGGTTCTCTATTGCAGACTGGATACCAGCCTGCCTTAAAATGTCCCCTGCCAAACAAATCCATTATCTTTCAGTTCAACCTCCTTCAGGTTCTCAAGATGGAAGCCAAATAAAGTTAGAATATTTATCACTGGAATATTCCTATCCCAGTTCCTGATAGTCATTGTCCCCTATGAAATCCCATGACCTGAGCCTCTACTGTCATTTCCCAGGATTCTGTTGTTGCAAAATCTAGCTATAACCCTCAGTGGCTTCTTCAACCCAAATTTCCAAATTCTACATTCCACAAAACAGTTCTTCTAAAGGCTTAGAAGCTAGATAGTCAGAGTTATGACAACAATGGCCCTGCTTACCCAAACCTATTTTGCCCTAATTTTGTTTCCTGTTACTGTGATAAAAAACAGGAGAAAGGGTTTCATTTAAGATCAAAATTCCAGGGTATAGTTCACCATTATGGAGAAATACCTACTTGACATTAAAATCAACCATCACAAACACCAAGGAAAATATGGGAGCATTTAACTCAGGACAGGTTGTGAAGATGGCCGTAAGCCTATTGTAAGTAACAGCAAAATAATAGCGTGAATGTATAATTTCATGATAATTATATATGTGATTCAAAACTAGTTAACAAGAAAATTACTCTCTATGTGCAATTAAAAAGCACGAGGTAGCCGGGCGGTGGTGGCGCACGCCTTTAATCCCAGCACTTGGGAGGCAGAGGCAGGAGGATTTCTGAGTTCGAGGCCAGCCTGGTCTACAGAGTGAGTTCCAGGACAGCCAGGGATACACAGAGAAACCCTGTCTCGAAAAACCAAAAAAAAAAAAAAAAAAAAAGCATGAGGTATTCCTTTCTGTGGCATTCTCCTCTCCTCTCAGCCCATTCTGTCCACTCTCTGTCTGGGTCTCCTTAGTTGTCTTGCTAATGAGACAACAGAATCAGGCTCCACTGGCTCATGAAATCACTGGCTTGAGGTTGCTTTGGTGGCCATTGACAATCCAGGACCCTAACACACTGAGGAAAGTTAAGTGTTTAGTGTTTAGATGTTTAGTTTAGTGTTTGTTTATTAATGTTAACAAATTTTGTAGCACAAAAATGTGTGAGGTACAAACAATATAGTTCGATCTTTTTCTATTTTATTACAAAATATATTATGCACTCCAAATAAAGGCAAATTGTACTTAGTAAGTATATGTTCATTGTATTTCCAACACTTAGCACCATTATATTAAATGTGAGTATTGTTAACATTAACTAGTAAGAGAGGCCGTCAGGCAGCTTCAGTAACTGCAAATGTTCCTTGGATTTTGCTAAGACAAAGTTGACCCTGACTACAAACCAAAATCTTTTAAAAAATACTGTTTCCTTTTTGATGAAGGTTTTAAATGTCGAGCTAAGTTGCAGTGAAGACCTTTGATGCAAACTCACACATCACACAGAGATAAAACCATTGGGTCAGTAAAGTGGACTCAGGCCCCTTAAGCAGGAGAGATAGAGGCCAGGGTCTTCCCTCCGCCTGGGGCCCAAAGCCACATTCTAAAGGCTGGGTGGTATTCTCAGCTCAGGAAATAGAGCATCCTACAGTACCTTCTGTGGCAGCCTGGGTTCCTGGCTCACCCCAGCACGCATTTCCAGAATCAATTCCTCATTCAGATGTCTGCTGTATTGAGTCCTGTTTTCCTTTTCAGGCTCATTGTGTGAATTCATAACTGGTAGTTCTTAAAGGCAGATTTTGTTGCATATTTTATTTTCCTTATCCAAGAGTTTGTAATCTTACTTCCTGAAAGCTGTGAGGTAGCTTAGATTCTAACCAAGGAAAAAAAAGATAATGAAATTCCGTGCTGAACCAGAGAGTCAGTTATCCTTAACCCAGGTGCTGCTGACCCTGTACTCAGAGCACAGGCCTCAGATTTCTCTCTAGAACTGGACGCCACCATCCCCCACTCCAGTGATTTGACTGACTTCACTAAATTCTACAGATATTACAAGTCTGCATTGATTACAATTCTATCATCAGCCATTTTGAAGTTGGTGCTTGGAGAACGTGGGATTCTGGCCATGGAGGCATTGACAGGCTGGAAAGGGTGGTAGGCTTCACGGTGGGGCAGGCAAGAGGCCAAAGTTACCAGTGGAGTGTGTGTTCTCAGAAGTAATGATGGACTGCCGAGACACTTGTGAAATGAGAGAGCTTGGGCTACATAATCTCTTGCTTGTGCCCCCCAGTCAGTCTCTTAATGATATTGTAAACTTTTAAGGTTACAGATGGTTGATGTTTTATTAGGAATCTATTTTAGTTACTAAACCTAACTAGTTTAGTAACCCTAACCCTAACCCTGTTTTGTCTGTTACCAAAACACTTGACTCTTGTCTCTTGGCAAGAAGTTTTAGAAGAAGAAGTCTTCAGCAGGGCAAGGCAGGGCTAGACAGTTCACACCTATGAGGACATCTATCAAGACAGAGACACAGAGAATACATAAATCACTCACATGTTTTAGAAAAATTGACCTTGGGCTTAAATGTAGGATTCATTCTCTGTAGAAGTCCTAGAGCTCAAAGTAAAATATTTTTTAGTATATTGGTATAAAATTTCACTTGACAAAAACTTAATAGAAGTGAAGATGAAATTACTTCAGCTAGAAATAATATTGTAAAACACTTTCAAACACCCTTTGCATAAACAATCTGTGTGTCTTAAAAACCTCCTGTATTCCAAGACAAATGACTTGTTTCTGTCTTTAAATCTGTATATTACTTATGTTTCTCAACTTACAACAAAGCTATATTGAGATGAACGTATTATAAACTAGAAGTTTTTAAAAAATATTTTTTATTTATTTATGTATGTGTGTGTGTGTGTGTGTGTGTGTGTGTGTGTGTATGTGTGTGTACCATGTGTGCCTAGGCTGTGGATCCTTATTTTCTTTATTCTTTCCTGGCCTACTCCCCATGGAAAAGTATTCATATGTAAATCTTCAATTTTCATCAGAAAATGTTTATAATTGAATTTTCAATCAATTTAGGAATGTTATTGTGCCTACCATTTTATTGGTATAATTGTCCATGATAATCTTCAATTTCATCATTTTTCTATATTTTTCTTCAATTTTATCAGAAATATTTTCCATGTAAATCTTCAATTTAATCAGACAATATCTCTAATTTTACTTTCAATCAACTTAGGAACATTTTTATACCTTCCATTTTATCTGTATAATTTTCTATGAAATAGTTTTAACTTGTTTTTCTATATATTTCTTGAATTTTTTCAGAAATATTTTCCTTGTAGATCTTCAATTTTATCAGAAAATGTTTATAATTCCATTTTCAATCAACTTAGGAATATTTTTATGCCTACCATTTTATCTGTATAATTTTCCCATGAAATAGTCAATCTTAATGTGTTTTCCTATATATTTCTTCAATTATATCAAAGATAGTTTCCATGTATATTTACACAATGGAATACTACTCAGCAATTAAAAACAATGAATTCATGAAATTCTTAGGTAAATGGGGAACAGGGGGAGGGAAGAGAGCTTATGGGACTTTCGGGGAGGGGGGGAACCAGGAAAGGGGAAATCATTTGGAATGTAAATAAAGAATATAGAAAAAAAAAGGTTGCCATCACTGTGAAGAGACACCATGACAATGGCAACCCTTTTATAGGAAAACACTTAACTGAGGCTCTCTTACACTTCTCAGAGGTTTAGTCCATTACCATCCTGGTGGAAAGCATGGTGGCATGCAGGTAGACATGGTGCTGGAGAAGGAGCTGAGCATTCTCCATCTTGATCCTCAGGCAGGAAAAGGAGACTGACACACTGGGCCTAACTTGAGCATAGGAGACTTCAAAGCCACCTCCACAGTGACACTCTTCCTCCCACAAGGTCACACCTACTCCAATAAGGCCCCAATAGTGCCACTCCCTATGGCCAAGCATGCGCACATATGGGGGCCATTCCTGTTCATACCACTGCAACTAGAAACACTGTCTTCAAACAGGACAGGGTGCAACAGCAGGTGGCTCCCTCCAAAGCCCTGATCTTGAGATGTTGCTGATGAAGGTGTGACCAACAAGCACCTATGAGTGAGGCCTGAAGGATTCTTTAACTTTATTCATGTGGAACTGAAAGTAAATATACCCATTCTCCTACCTTACACTCTTTTTTTTTAAATTTAATTTAATTTTATTTTTTTTTAATTTACATTCCAAATCACTTCCCCTTTCCCGTTTCCTCCCTCCCCGAAAGTCCCATAAGCCCCCTTCCCTCCCTCTTTTCTCTGTTCAACCCCCTCTCATTACTCTGTCCTGGCGTTCCCCTACATCCAGTCTTTCCAGGACCAGGGGTCTCTCCTTCCATCTTTTTAGAAATCTATTGATATGCTGATTGTGTCTAGGGTATTCTGAGATTCTGGGTCAATATCCCCTTATCAGTGACTTCATACCATGTGTGATCTTTTGTGATTGGGTTACCTCACTAAGGATGATATTTTCAAGTTCTGACCATTTGCCTAGGAATTTCGTGAATTCATTGTTTTTAATTGCAGAGTAGTATTCCATTGTGTAAATATACCACATCTTCTGAATCCATTCCTCCGTTGAGGGACATCTGGGTTCTTTCCAGCTTCTGGCTATTATAAATAAGGCTGCTATGAATATAGTGGAGCATGTGTCCATATTGCATGCAAGTAAAGTCTCTGGGTATATGCCCAGGAGTGGTATAGCCGGATCCTCCGGAAGTGTCATGCCCAGTTTTCTGAGGAGCCGCCAGACTGCTTTCCAGAGTGGTTGTACCAGCCTGCAATTCCACCAGCAGTGGAGGAGTGTTCCTCTTTCTCCACATCCTCGCCAACAACTGCTGTCTCCTGTGTTTTTGATCTTAGCCATCCTGACTGGTGTGAGATGGAATCTCAGGGTTGTTTTGATTTGCATTTCCCTAATGACTAAGGATGATGAACATCTCTTTAGGTGCTTCTCAGCCATTAGATATTCTTCAGGTGAGAACTCTTTGTGGAGCTCTGTACCCCATTTTTTAATAGGGTTACTTGCCTCTCTGGAGTTTAACTTCTTGAGTTCTTTGTATATCTTGGATATTAGCCCTCTGTCGGATGTAAGGTTGGTAAAGATCATTTCCCAGTTAGTTGGTTGCCGCTTTGTCTTTTTGACGGTGTCTTTTGCCTTGCAAAAACTTCGTAATTTAATGAGGTCCCATTTGTCTATTCTTGATCTTAGAGTATAAGCTATTGGAGTTCTGTTCAGGAAATTCTCCCCTGTGCCCATATGTTCAAGGTTCTTCCCTAGTTTCCCTTCTATTAGTTTCAGTGTGTCTGGTTTTATGTGGAGATCTTTGATCCACTTAGAATTGAGCTTAGTGCAAGGAGATAAGGATGGGTCAATTTGCATTCTTCTGCATGTTGACCTCCAGCTGAGCCAGCACCATTTGTTGAAAAGGCTATCTTTTTTCCACTGGATGGTTTTAGCTCCTTTGTCAAAGATCAAGTGACCATAGGAGTGTGGATTCATTTCTGGGTCTTCAATTCTGTTCCATTGATCTACATGTCTGTTACTGTACCAATACCATGCAGTTTTTAACACTATTGCTCTGTAGTACAGCTTGAGGTCCGGGATACTGATTCCCCCAGAGGTTCTTTTACTCTTGAGAATAGTTTTAGCTATTCTGGGTTTTCTGTTATTCCAGATGAATTTTTGAATTGCTCTTTCTAACTCTATGAAGAATTGAGTTGGGATTTTGATGGGGATTGCATTGAATCTGTGTATTACTTTTGGTAAGATGCTCATTTTTACTATATTAATCCTGCCAATCCATGAGCATGGCAGATTTTTCCATCTTCCGAGGTCTTCTTCAATTTCTTTCTTCAGAGACTTGAAGTTCTTGTCATACAGATCTTTCACTTGTTTGGTTAGCATCACGCCAAGATACTTAATATGGTTTGTGGCTATCGTAAAGGGTATTATTTCTCTTACTTCTTTCTCAGCCTGCTTATCCTTTGAGTATAGGAAGGCTTCTGACTTGCTTGAGTTGATTTTATATCCGGCCACTTTGCTGAAGTCGTTTATCAGCTGTAGGAGTTCTCTGGTGGAGTTCTTTGGGTCGCTTATGTATACTATCATATCGTCTGCAAATAGTGATAGTTTGACTTCTTCCTTTCCAATTTGTATCCCTTTGACCTCTTTTTCTTGTCTAATTGCTCTAGCTAGAACTTCAAGTACTATATTGAAAAGATATGGAGAGAGAGGGCAGCCTTGTCTAGTCCCTGATTTTAGTGGGATTGCTTCAAGTTTCTCTCCGTTTAGATTGATGCTGGCTACTGGTTTGCTGTAAATTGCTTTTACTATGTTTAGATATGGGCCTTGAATTCCTGATCTTTCCAAGACCTTTAGCATGAAAGGATGCTGAATTTTGTCAAATGCTTTCTCAGCATCTAATGAGATGACCATGTGGTTTTTTTCTTTGAGATTGTTTATGTAGTGGATTACATTGATGGATTTCCTTATATTGAACCATCCCTGCATCCCTGGGATGAAGCCTACTTGATTGTGGTGAATGATCGTTTTGATGTGTTCTTGGATTCGGTTGGCAAGAATTTTATTGAGTATTTTTGCATCGATATTCATAAGAGAGATTGGCCTGAGATTCTCTTTCTTTGTCGGATCTTTGTGTGCTTTTGGTATTAGTGTAATTGTGGCTTCATAGAACGAGTTGGGTAGTGTTCCTTCTGTTTCTATTTTGTGGAACAGTTTGAAGAGTATTGGTGTTAGGTCTTCTTTGAAGGTCTGATAGAATTCTGCACTAAAACCATCTGGACCTGTGCTTTTTTTGGTTGGAAGACTTCCAATGACAACTTCTATTTCTTCAGGGGTTATAGGACGGTTTAGATGGTCTATTTGATCCTGATTTAATTTTGGTACTTGGTATTTGTCAAGGAAATTGTCCATTTCCTCAAGATTTTCTAGTTGTGTTGAATACAGGTTTTTGTAGTAGGATCTGATGATTTTTTGAATTTCCTCAGTTTCTGTTGTTATCTCTCCCTTTTCGTTTCTGATTTTATTAATTTGGGTACTATCTCTGTGCCCTCTGGTTAGTCTGGCTAAGGGCTTATCTATCTTGTTGATTTTCTCAAAGAACCAACTCCTCGTTTTGTTGATTCTTTGTATGGTTTTATTTGTTTCTACTTGATTGATTTCAGCCCTGAGTTTGATGATTTCCTGCCTTCTACTCCTCTTTGGTGTATTTGCTTCTTTTTGTTCCAGGGCTTTCAGGTGTGCCATTAAGCTGTTAGTGTATGCTGTCTCCCGTTTCTTTTTGGCGGCACTCAGGGCTATGAATTTTCCTCTTAGCACTGCTTTCATTGTGTCCCATAAGTTAGGGTATGTTGTGCCTTCATTTTCATTAACTTTCAAAAAGTCTTTGATTTCTTTCTTTATTTCCACCTTGACCAAGTTATCATTGAGTAGAGCATTGTTCAGCCTCCATGTGTACGTGGGTTTTCTTTTGTTTTTGTTGCCATTGAAGACCACCCTTATTCCATAGTGATCTGATAGGAGGCATGGGATTATTTCTATCTTCTTGTATCTGTTGAGGTCTGATTTGTGACCAATTATATGGTCAATTTTGGAGAAGGTACCATGAGGAGCTGAAAAGAAGGTGTATTCTTTAGCTCTAGGATGAAATGTTCTATATATATCAGTTAGTTCCATTTGGTCCAAGGCTTCAATTAGATTCACTGTGTCCCTGTTTAGTTTCTGCTTTCATGAACGATCCATTTCAGAGAGCGGGGTGTTGAAGTCACCCACTATTATTGTGTGCGGTGCGATGTGTGCTTTGAGTTTTAGTAAAGTTTCTTTTACGAATGAGGGTGCCCTTGCATTTGGAGCATAGATATTCAGGATTGAGAGTTCTTGATGGTGGATTTTTCCCTTGATCAGTATGTAGTGTCCTTCTGTGTCTTTTTTGATGACTTTAGGTTGAAAATCAATTTTATCCGATATTAGGATGGCTACTCCACCTCGTTTCTTGGGGCCATTTGCTTGTAAAATTGTTTTCCAGCCTTTTACTCTGAGGTAGTGTTTGTCTTTGACACTGAGGTGCGTTTCCTGCATGCAGCAAAATGCTGGGTCCTGTTTACGTATCCAGTCTGCTAGTCTATGTCTTTTAATTGGGGAATTGAGACCATTGATATTAAGAGAGATTAAGGCATAGTGATTATTGCCATCTGCCATTCTTGACGCTATCTTTATGTTTGAGTGGTTATCTACTTTTGGGTTTGATTCAAGAAGGTTATTATCTCATTTTTTCCAGGGTGTTGTTTCTCTCCCTGTATTGGAGGTTTCCACCTATTATCCGTTGCAGGGCTGGATTTGTGGAAAGATATTGTGAAAATTTGGTTTTATCATGGAATATCTTGGTCTCTCCATCTATGGTGATTGAGAGTTTTGCTGGGTATAGTAGTCTAGGCTGGCATTTGTGCTGTCTTAGTGTCTGCATGAGATCTGCCCAGGATCTTCTGGCTTTCATAGTCTCTGGTGAGAAGTCTGATGTGATTCGGATAGGTCTTCCTTTGTATGTTACTTGGCCCTTTTCTCTTACTGCATTTAGTATTCTTTCTTTGTTTAGAACATTCGGTGTTTTGATTATTATGTGACGGGAGGTATTTCTGTTCTGGTCCAGTCTGTTTGGAGTTCTGTAGGCTTCTTGTATGTTCATCGGCATCTCTCTCTTTAAGTTAGGGAAGTTTTCCTCCATAATTTTGTTGAAGATGTTTACTGGCCCTTTAAGTTGCAAATCTTCACTCTCATCTATACCTATAATCCTTAGGTTTGGTCTTCTCATTGTGTCCTGGATTTCCTGGATGTTTTGGGTTACGCGTTTTTTGCATTTTGCATTTTCTTTGACTGTTGAGTCGATGCTTTCTATGGAATCTTCAGCACCTGAGATTCTTTCTTCCATCTCTTGTATTCTATTGTTGATGTTTGCATCTATGACTCCTGATTTCTTCCCAAGGTTTTCTATCTCAAAAGTTGTCTCCCTTTGTGATTTCTTAGTTGTTTCTACTTCCTTTTTTAGTTCCTGGATGGATTTGCTGAGATCCTTCACTTGTTTGTTTGTATTTTCCTGTATTTCTTTAAGGTATTTTTGCATTACCTCTTTCAGGATTTCTTCCTGATGACCCACGTTCTCCTGCATTTCTCTGAGCGATTTTTGTGTTTCCTCCTCATGGGATTCCATCTGTTGATCCATCGTCTCCTGCATTTCTTTAAGCAGTTCTCGTGTTTCCTTTGTAAGGGCATCTAACCGTTGATTCATTTCTTTAAGCAATTTTTGTGTTGCCTCCTTATGGGCATCCGTCTGTTGACCCATATTCTTCTGCATTTCTTTATGCAAATTTCGTGATTTCTTTGTGAGTGCATCTACCCGTTGATTCATCTCGTTAAGCGATTTTTGTGTTGTCTCCTTGTGCGCCTCCATCTTTTGATCCATGTTCTCCCGCATTTCTCTAAGCGATTTTTGTGTTTCCTTTGTAAGGGCTTCTAACCGTTGATTCATGGTCTCCTGTAACTCTTTATGAGATTTATTTGTGTCCTTCTTGTGATCCTCTAATAGCATCATGAGAAGTGATTTTAAATCCAGATCTTGTCTTTCGGGTGTGGTGGGGTATCCAGGACTTGCTGCTGTTGGAGAGTTGGGTTCGGATGGTCCCACATTACTTTGATTACTGTTAGTAACATTCCTACGTTTGCCTTTTGCCATCTGGATACCTCTGGTGTTAGTTGGTCCTGCTGCCACTGGATGTTGGTTGGACCTCCTGTGAGCCTGCAAAGCTATTTCTGCCCCCCCTGGATTACCAAGATTCCCATGGCACCGATTTCTGGGGCCTGCCTGCTCCTGAGTGACTTTGGAGCCCTAATGTGCTTTGCCCCAAGTGATCTTATATTGGGGAGGCCTTGCACATCTAAAGGCTCAGCCTAGTGGATTCCTGGAGCAGAGGTCGCCAAAGGGAGGCTGGCAGGCTCCTGCCCTGTGCAGGGGTGTGTGATCTCTCCTGGGGGGGGAGGGGGCGTCCCTCTGCCAGGCAGAAGTCCCACAGCAGATCTGGCACGCTGGTCACTGCAGATCAGCCCAGCACCTGGGAGCAGGTTACACACAAGCTGCCTGAACCCGAAGCGATATTATGCCTGTCTGTCTCTGAGCCTGGCGGTCCCAACTACCTGGTCACTGGAGCAAAGATGGCGGAGGGCACTCTCCGTGGCGCTGCTCACCCTGTGGTCACGATGTCCCGCCGATCTGGCACCCAGACGACCACAGCGCCAACCCGCCCTCAGGCACAGACGGAAGCCCCAACAGGCCGTGTCCCAAGTGATGTTATATTGGGGGGAGAGCCTGGGTACCGGTCTCTCCAGCGCAGTCCGCGGGAACAGAGGTCGAGGAAGGGAAGCTGGCAGGCTCCCTCCCTGCGCGGGGTCCCTCCACCAGGCAGAAGGTCCCACCGAGGAACTGGCGCGCTGGTTACTGCAGATCAGCCCAGCACCTGGGAGCAGGTTACACACAAGCTGCCTGAAACCGAAGCGATATTATGCCTGTCTGTCTCTGAGCCTGGCGGTCCCAACTACCTGGTCACTGGAGCAAAGATGGCGGAGGGCACTCTCTGTGGCGCCGCTCACCCTGTGGTCCCTTACACTCTTTTTGATCCAATCCACAATTATTTCACTTTATAAAAATGAACACGTTCCCAACTTCCTCATGGCAGACCACAGCCAGCTGTTAGGCCTGATGCCTCTCCTCACCTCCAAGGCTTATGCATGTACATGGTGTACATACACATACAATAAAATAATTTTTAAATAATTTTTAAAATTAGGTAAGACATCTTACCTACATATAAGCTGAAAATGGATTTGAAAGGCAGACATGTCTTATGAAAACACTGGAACTGGTATCTCTTTATCCTGTAGGGCCTGTTCTCCTCATGGATGTGGACTGTTTACTCACTACACTTTTCTGAAATGTGAGAAACCTCTCCACACAGACATGACAGACTTACAGGATTTGTTTTGTTTTGATCGACATATGCCAAGTCCTTGGTACTATCCTCATTCCAAGCATCTTGTCACTGTGTTGGAAACCTGTTTGCTTTGAATACCTACATTCATTCCTGAGCTCTTTCTTTGAAGTACTGTGTGATTTACTTACAACAAGTGTCATATCATATTGTCAATATAAAATTGCTGTAACTGAAACCATGTGATGGGGTAGGAATGGTCTCTTCGAAAACAATGCTGAGAGAAAGGGTATCCATATGGAGAAAAATAAAATTAGACAAACTCACCTGCATCCAAAAAATCATCCTGAAAGTATTGTAGTGTTAAATATAAGCCTCCAAACAGTAAACATATTAAAAGAAAATATACAGAAATACTCCATGGTCTGGAGCTAGGGCTGATCAATCACAGGCCAAATCACAGGCAGCTAAGCAAACATGGTCAAGTTTGGTTATAGTAAACCAAAAATACCCCACACAGTGAAGGAGGCAATCAATCAATTTAAGGAACAAAAGTGAAAATATTTGCAAATATTAATGTTAAAAGAAACAATGTTAAAAATCTATCCCTAGGGCTGATCTGAGGGTTTTTCATTTAATTAGCATGAGTATGTCTTTTGAGAAATATTTGTTCAAGTACTTTGACAATATGTAATTTATTTTCTTGCTATAGATTGAAGTCTTTATATGTCTCAATATTTATGAATATGCCCTTCTCAGAAATAAAAAAACTTAAAAATATATAAAGATATATGTTAGATATAAAGACAATGTGCATGAATCTCACAAGGAAAATGTCAGTCAAAGAAACCAGGTGCAAAAGTCAGTCTGAGCAGATGGGTAGCTATGGCTGCCTGCTTGGAAGATTACCTCCAGCCTTCCATGGATATAAAACCTTTAGTTTTGTTCCCACAGCTCCAGAGAACTATTACAATGATCTGAGAATAGCCATTTCATACTCAAATATTTTAAGTAAGAAAGGTATCTACTTCGGAACTAAGTTAAAATTGAACTTTTCTTTTGTTCTAATAAAATAAAAATGTTTTCCGTGTCTCTTTGTCCTCTCTCACTTTGTTTCATGGGTTACTTCTGACTCTAGAGCCATCCCACATGACTGGAGCTAACATAGTCATGCTGATCTTTGAGAGTCTATAATTAGCATTTGTGAAAGTTTCTCCTACACCTTTGCTAAAGTATTGCCTTCTGAAAGTCAACGAGATGTTTATTTGTCACAGAACAATTACTCCTGCTTCAAATTGGAAGTTGTTTTAAGTTCAGTGGCAAACAGGTAACAAAACCTTATAATGTGCCATAAATTCATATTTCATAAAAGAGATATTTACATGGGCAAATATAATAATGTGCTTTCAAAGAATAAAATGCAAGCAAACTTTGGGGGTCAGAAGAATTTCCATTTCTGTACCCTGACAGATAAAAGCACTGCACCACACTTCTACATATAATGCAGTAAAGAAAGCTATTATGTAATCCTGTAAAACTCTACGGTAAGAACATCTAACTCCACTCTCAAAAAAAAAAAATAACAAGGAAAATCCATCCAAAGTCCAATGAAAAAGATACATAAAGCAGCTGGAATGAGATGGAAATTTCTCTCAGTGAAACATAAAATAGAAATAAGTTAGTTAATTAACTCTATTTTCACTAGATGTATCATTGTAGGATCCTTCTAGTTTAATAACTGAGTTGTTAATTTATTGTAGAAGCAATTTAAAATAGGAAGTGGCTCAGTTACTGCATTGGATTGCTACAAACTCATAAAAAACTGCTTGAAGCTTAAGTTAAATGTTGTCCAAATTCCAATAATTTCTGGAAAGTGAACATTACTCTAGTAAAATAAATTAAAAAAACATACACTATATATATATATATATATATATATATATATATATATATATATATATATATATATATAGTGTAAATGCTTCCGTGGTGTGGTAACAGACTTTAAAGCAGAGACTCTTTTCAGCTGTTAACCATCTTCCCATTTGCAATAGGTTTTAAAAAGTTGTTTTTATCTTTACACAGATCGTGAGTTTTCAGAATGAGGTTGCCAACACTGACAGATGTGGTGATGGCGAGGCAGCTTGCACTGCTAATAGACACTGTGCATGGCTGGCTAAAGCAAGATGTTACTGGCAAAACTGGTTTTTGCTCCTCCCTAAACTCTGTCTCTTCTGCTTTCCTGGGTCCTTTTGGTGCTGCTGGACTGGATGACCATTTTCCACTGCTGTTCCATTGAGCAACTGATCATTTTGAGAATGGATACCAAGTTGTATGTCCAAAATTTCTTAATTTGTTCACTTTGGCCATCAGGTTCATCAGTATCAAGGGCTGAAAGCTCTAACTCAATATCCCTATCATGCTTTGTATCTACAGTGTCTTCTGTGTAATCTTTCTTTTCATTTCTCAGTTCAATTTCCTTGCTTAGATTTAAAGTAAGGTGACAACCTTCATCCAGGGAATTCCACTTTTGTTGCATGACCAGAGCATTAGCTTTCCTCTGGAGAAGTAATGAGTTACTCTTGGCCTGCTGAAGCTCAATGCTCCGGTACTGGAATGCTTTCTATGACCAGATAAATCAGTAACAATGAATCTGTCCCGTTCAATATAGTGTGCAGATGATGTGGCATCATTACCATATGAACTCCACCTTGAATCAACAGCATTGACGTAAGGGACATAATCTGATACACTGATGGGCTTAGTTGCACTTCCTTGGGAAGCAGTTGCCTGGACGGGATCTGTTGTATGGTAACCTGTTCGGGAGGACCGGGAAATTGCTCCCCATTTTGAGATAATGGGTCCATCATTAAAGGGAATAGTTGGGTCTTCTTCTTTTGTCCTTCTCTGAGCTTCAAATAAATGCACTCTTCTCTTTATATCCCCACTGTCTAGGTCCATCAGCAAAGCATTTGAATTAGCAATTACATCTTTGTGCTCTGAATCAATGGCATTTATACCAGAGCCTATGGTGCCACAAGACCAGGGAGAATAATGGGAAAGATGGTCTTCCTCAAATTTTGTGCCACTCACACTCTCAGAGAAATCCGATCAGAAGTCTACACTGAATAGAGGAGAAGGTGGTGTTGGTGACTGTGTTGCCACAGGAAGAGTTAAGAGACAGGTATTTTCTGGGTATGATACTGTGCCCACTGATCTGGCTTTCTTCTTAACTGTTCCTCACAACTGGTCTTCAAATGACCACAAGGTTCCCTTGGTAAAGGCACAGTTGTCCTTGGGTCATTTGGTGACTGACAAGCCACTGAATAATATCCATCTAATGAGTTGTATCTTCCCCATAAAGATGTCTGATAGACAGATGAATGCATCACATCCATTGGAGGTAAAGAATTGCTTCTAATAATGTCATCTCGTTGGTACATAGCTGGGCGCTGGATGCGCCTGCTGTCATACACAGGAGCATACATTCCAGAGGGTACTGGAGGAACTGGTCCATACTGCTGTGGAGGAGGAGGTTGGTAAGGAGAAGAATTCATGCGATCTTGAGGGGAGAATGTACTGTAATGATCAGCATATGGCATGGAAGCAGGTGGGAGGGAGGACTCTGGAACATTATTGGACCTCACAAAGCGAGGAACACAGGGAGCCACACCAGTGGGTGCCATTGGAGGTGGTGGGTAGTATCCTGTTTGTGGGTATTGTCGGACTTCAAAAGGTATCTGAGTCCTTGGATCTTGAAAATACTGAATGCTTTCAGAATGCTGAGGATATACTGGAACCTAGTTAGAAATGGCATGGATTTGGGAGGCAGGGAATTCAGCTCTGTTCCAAAATTAGAGGGCCCAGCAGAGGTAGCTGCTATATTACTTACAGGAGTCTTGGGTGGAGAACTAATTTTATTTTCAGACACAGACTCTGCAGAGGGCCCAGCATTCTGACCATTAGTTCCAACCTTCCCAACTTTCTTCACAGTCTCCAAAGTCCTTACTGGATTGTCAGTGCTTTGTGGGACTAGCTGGGAAACACTGCTTTCTGTATTTGAAATTTCATTTGTACTTGGAACAATTTTTCCAGTTGTTTCAGTACTTCCTACGACAGAAATGACATTTCCGGCTGTTTACACCAACTTTATTCAGAAGAGGAAATGTTCTTACAGTTGCGCTCATCTTTTTGTTCCTTAATCGGTACTTTTCAAGCTCTTCCTAAGAATGGGCAAATGTACAATATGTTCCTCGCAGACAACCCACTTGTCGTAGATCTCGGCACATACTAGTTTTAAACTTGCTGTTGGGCTGCGGCTGAGGTGTCTCATGGCCTTTTCTACTATAATTTTGTATGAAGTCCACAAGACCATGAACAACTGTTTTAACAGTTACCATTGCATTTTCCAGTTGCTCCCAAGTTGGTGAAACAGCATCTGGATTAGGGTCTATGTTTGTGAGAAGCTCTAAATGAGGTCTCAGTCTATTTAAATTAGTGGGGTCACCTGTTTTTTGCAAAAACAATTGTCAATTCCTGGACACTCTTTGCAAATGATTCTGGAGACTGTAGCTTATCAATGATATACTGCACGTAGATTTATGAGCCAAGTCCCCATACAGCAGTGAAGACCACTGCTCAGGTGAAATACAGAGTCCTGCTTCCATGGCAATATGAACAATCTGGGCAACATGTTCTCTGAGTAGTGCCTTGTAACTCTGAAATTCCTCTTTAAGCTGCCTCAGGGAAGAGTCTTTGTCTCTTTTAGCAACCTTAAAACAAGAAGCTCGGTGCAATAACTGGACAACATGGCCAATACTTGTTTTTGATACCTGAGGAAATCTTGGTTCTAGTCTTTGCACAGCAAAAAGTACCAGAACTTTCCTAGAGAGAGCAGAACCATCTTCTAATTCCAGCAATACCAACTTCAAAGCTTCTTCTTGCATAGCTGGCCCTAGAATCTGGCGTCCTCGAGCCCTGATGCAGCCCACGGATTGGCAGACAGCTGCTGAGGGTTCTGCTGCTGAGGTATCAATTCTGTCACAGTTCTTTCTCCTAGTGAATGGGCCGCTCGCATAGCTCTGACACAACCTTCTTCCTCCACCAGTTGACAGTTTACGAGTGTAACTAGTTTTCTTTGCATTGGACGGCTCAGGGCACTCTGGTTCAAACTAGCTACACCTTTACCCCTACTTAGTGGTTTTAAGTAGAGTGCCAAATCCTCTACACATTTATTTTGCCACTTCCTAGTGTTTATTCTCATCTAGATTACTTTACGTTATTGACTGATGATCTGGTACCTGGGCTCCAACTAACTGAAGAAGTGCAAAGTTGACAGGGAGCACATCTATGTCTGTGTTTATGACAGTCTGGTCAAAAGGACACGCTTTTCGGTGAAGTTTATTCAAGCAGGTCTTGCAAACGGTGTGTGAACAACCTAAACTGATGGGTTTGTGCACATTCTCATCAAATTCATTATAGCAGATTGGACAGGACAGAAACTCTGTCCATTGAGCTGCCTGCACAGGCATTGTGGAAGCTGATGCTCGGGTTAGCAGTCTAGCAGATCATTATTTTGCTGTGTAGTGTTTTTTAAGCTAATGTTTGTGAAGCTTTAAATTCAATCCCCGGTACTGCAAACTCTACAGCTCAGCACTCAAAAGAGATTTTGGAGAAAAAAGTTGTCTCACAACTGTTTTGTTTTAATCTGAGGGGCCCTGGTGGGGTTGCTAAGGGCGGCTCCCGGGGGCCACTGTGATGGCACGACTTGGAGATAAAGGCGCCTCATCTATCCCGGGCAGAGCTCACGGCAGTTTCAGGGCCTTAAACTCCCTCGGGAGCTACAGGGACAGCCACGTTGGCAGCAGCGAAGGCCGCAATGGGGCCTCCTCCTCCTCCCTCCAGCATTTTAGCTTTTTAAAATAAGGATCCATGACTAAGATATTGCCTTGGGTTACATGAGAGTCTTGACTTTGGGCTTTTCAATGGGTTGGTGACCGTGGAAGTCTATGGGGCCTTTAATGCTGATCAAAATGCACTTTGCATCAAGAGATGGCCTATGAGAACCAGGCATGGAATATGGGAGTTTGAATGAGGAATGTTCCCCCAAAGGCTCACAAGTTTAAGCACCTAGTCCCCAGATTGAGGCATTGTTTCCAAAGATTGTGGAATCTTCAAGAGGAAGAGTCTCACTGAAACAAGTGGGTCACTGGGAATATGTTGGGAGATGGTTTCATGCAATGGGTGATCAAATGCTGATTTCTATCTGGCTGCAGTCCAGAATATGGCTTGCTTAGCCATGTCCAGGGTTTATGTCATGCAAACATTGTTTTAACCATGATTGATTGGTTAATAATCATATTAGCATATTAGCTGGGCAGAAGAGACTATGACAGGACTTACAATTCCAGGTTTAGGGATACCAAGAACACAGGCATACTAGAAAAGGACCAGGAAGAGAAGAGGTGTGGAGAGACTATCTGGAGAGAACAAGAGGATTTGCCATGAGGTAAGGATGAGAAGTCAGTCATGAGGACACACATGGACCCGAGGGAGCCAGGGAATCACCAGATGCAAGCCAAGGGCATTTGTCTGGGCATTAGCAGCCTAGTCAGGTTAGAATAGCTCAGACCATGCCCAGCTTATTGTATTATTATTTTTATTAATTTTTATTAATAATACAAGGATCTATAACTGGCTTGAGCAGAAATAGAGACACCAACAATTACTTGGGAGCAAAAGAGTTTAGAAAACCTCAAAGAATTATTGCTATAGGAATGAGCTTTGGGGTTCTGTAGCTTGGCCACAGTTCCTGTTTTCTGTTTTGCTTCCTAAGAACGGATTTCTGTACATTGCCATCCTGTCTCTTTCTGCTGCCATGTCTTTTCCACCTTGATGGTCTATATCCTTCTGGAGCTGTGAGCCAAAACACACCCTTCCTGCCTTAGGCTGCCTTGTCAGGATGTTTTATCACAGCATCAGGAGAAGAAATAGCACACATACGATTCTCAATTCGGAGTCTAACTTAGGATATTTATGTTATCAGCAAATACATTGTGATGGGCAATTAAAAAAATTATTTTGGAGTATTTCCAAGAAAGAGGCAAGCTATTTATGCTGTCCATCATTCCTTTGGAACAGTATTTTGTCCAAGTGATTTCATTTTACTGTAGTGATATCATTTATTGGGAAATAGGTTATAGTTTGTGGGAGGTATACTTTACTTATTTGTGTGTGTGTGTGCATGAGTGCATGTATGTGTGAATGTAGACATGTTGGGGAAGAGGAGTGTGGGACCATGGACACACACACAGAGAGATACAGAAACACACACAGAGAGAGATACAGAAACACACACACACACATACACAATACACACACACACACACACACACACACACACGTGTGACAGAGGAAGGAATCTACTATCAATCTGTACTTCCTCCTTTCAGTCAGAGAGTCTCCCTGAACCTGGGGATCATGTTTTCTCAGCTAAGTTGGTGACCAACAAGCAGCAGTTATCCTCCTGTCACTGCCCAGCTAGGAGCTGGGGTACAGGTGGGAGCAGGATACCAGGCTTGGTACATGGGTGTTGAGATGCCACTGCTGCCTGATTGCCCTAACTCTGCTGAGCCACCTCACCAGTCCATTTTTGTTAGTGACTATTTTCTTCTGTAGCATTGTCAAACCCCTTCTGCAGTCCTAAGGCTTTTCACCTGGTGGGTTGGGGGACTCCTCAGAATACACTTGACTTTATTTTCTGCTTCTTAAGATAAGACTGAAAACTACCTATTTGTCTTTTCATATTCTAGACATATCTTCAGCACAGATTTCCTCCTCAAACCCTTGGTTGACAATCATTGGATATGAAGGTTCCTGCCATGGCCCTGCTGTAACGTGTTGTATCATCATGTGCTAGGAACCTGGACGCCAACTGCCTGTGAGGCAGGCTGAACCCATATCGGCTTCCTCTGGTAGTCAACTCCAGTAGTCATTCTGCACAGGCCCCTGCTGCTTTCTCATTTTACGGCTGAGCAAAGGTCACTGATGGCATTTCAATGGGCAAGGACATTCATTCCATTCAATCTTTCTGCAACTCCCTTCAATTAAATAACTTGGTTACAACATGGAGAGATTAAGTGGGCATTTAGAAACAGCCCAATCCATGGGATGCAATGAAGTATCAGCACATTTGAGTGTACCTAGACTCTGGGAAGTTTTGAGTCTATGTCAGTTACCAAGATGGTTTTCAGGGATAGATGCTATAATATTGTAACATACCAAAACATGGGCTATTCGATACCCAAAATGGCATACGATTGCCTTGGTTTATCTATAGTTTTCAGTTCATTGCTTATGAGCAACTGTGTGTATCTCACATGAACATTAGAACCAGAGTTTTCAAATTTAAAATTGTAACTGTTATTAATTTGAAAAAAAAATTGAGCTTTAATACAGAACTCAATTTTAAATGCTCTTCTGAAATGAAAGGCAGACAGCAGCTCTAATGAACCTCATGTTATGTACATGATGTGTTTAATTGTGGAAGAGAGACTAATTTTCCCAGAAGGACTAAGACAGAATCCCTGTGAGTCCCAACCTTCATCAGGTAACCAGATCGTTGGAGACATTCAAAGCAATTAACAGGGCTAGAAAAACGACAGTGATTTTATTTCAATTTTAATTTCCACTCATGTTTTTAGTGCTGGCTGAAGGTCTATTTATATAAGACAAAAGCAACACTTCCAAGTTCATAGAGTAGTCATAGTTCCTAAAATACAGTTGAGATTAGATGTCATGGGAGTGTAGCCTTTCTACTTCAGAAGACTTGGCTTGGGTGGATTTCTCCTTCAGAGAACAACACTTTTCTTTCCTATGTGTGTTTGGTAAAAAATGATCAGAAATATCTTAATTTCATTTAAAAGGTCATTGAGGAAGTCATAGGTATGCTACCTAGTAACCATCTCTCAGTGGGGTAAACTGTCAGGAATTTAGCCTTTGCAGGTCTATTTCCCTGTAAACATCCCACAGAGATGATTTATCTGTAACAAAGAGGCTATATAGACTGCAGTCATTATTGAGTGGGTTATCCTAGGATAGGACATAAAACCCATATCCATAGAATCTAGAAGGAAGGTCTGTGTTCAGAGCTCGGGTGGAGAACAGAAGGTTGGTTCCCAGCTCATTCCTTAAGCCGTCAAGGAGCCCTGCAGCCAGTGAACTATGGAAGTGAAGCAGAACTGAGTGGGAACTGTTGGGAAGACTTGACTAGTCCCACTCTGCTGGTCCAGGTACGTCTGACTGGCATCACCTTGTACAGCACACTGCATCCTTCCCTGGTTGGCTCATGTTTTGATTTACATTCATTCCAGGCTAGAAGCATTTCTAGGTATTGCTTTAAAAATATGTGCACAGTGGAAGTGTGTGCAGCCAGGTTACCCAGGCTCTGAAGAGTGCAACCATCTCACAGTTTTAAGGGTGAGAACTGGGGCTCAGTGTTCCTGCATGGGAGCACAGGTATGGTAGTAGTCCAGCAAATTCTCCCCTGAAGGAAAAGGACCTGTCAGAGTCACGGGGTTCCTTCTTGGGGTATGGAAACACATCTCATTCTTGTTGAGACCTCAGTTATCACAAAATTATATTTTACCATATTCCCAGTATGCAGAAGATTCTATTACATGTCTCAAATACAATAAATATTTGTATAATATGTAGTACACTTAATTCTACAGTTGACTCAATTTTTCATAACTTTCCTGGGAGAAAATTGCTATTTCCATGTTTGTATTTGCACCATTTGTACAGCTCTGGGGTACCTCGATGAGTTGCTGTCCATGGGTAAACCATCCTGTGGTAGAATGGTCGACATATCTGTGTTCAAATTCATACTAAACACAGAGGCCAGTGACACAGACCTGTGTGCACAGTGAGGCTGTGAGAAAAGTCAGTGGTGTAGTGGAGACACCTGCAAGCTGCTGTTCATTTTGCTGATAGTGGACTCCTTGCTCAGTCTGTGATGGACAGGAAAAATGCTGAATCACCTCATCTCTCTCTATAAGGTCTGGGATTGGCTAGCAGAGAAATTCAAGTTGACAGGGTTCTGGGGCTGAACTCATGCTGCTGGCCTTAGCTGTGAACTCACAGGCAGATTGTTCTTCATCAGTGCACTAGAGCTGTGGGGCAGGACCCTGCAATGTGCTTAGCATGATCTAATGTGGTGTTAGACACTGTTTTCCAGTGGCTTTTTTTAAAAAAATTCACTTTAATTGTAATTTACAAATCATTGAGGTGGAGTGAGTTGACTTGTTACTTGATCATCTTCGGGTAGCTCATTTATTCTATGCTGAGTTCAAGCAATCCATGCAGGACTGGGCATTTAGTCCAACCGGAACAGTGTTCACCTATCCAGCAGCAAGCCTCTGCTTAATCCAGAATTTCCTAATGTGGGTGTGATAGCGCTCCCTTGTAATCCTAACACATGGGAGGCAGAGGCAGGAGGATAACAAGATTCTAATCCTAGGCTTGGCTACATGGTGTTCCAAAACCAGCATGAGCTGCATAAAATTGGATCAAAAAAATTAAGTGAGTCTTTTTTCAGACCTTCATCTGGTAAAAAAGGTGATTGTGACATGAATCCCTTAGGTGGGGCTAGGGGTGTCCCTGCTGCTCTGGGCTTCTTGGGACACTCCACACTACACAAGGGAAAGATCCACTTATAAAACAAGCTGTATGTGAGATGATCTGAAGCTCAAGCCATAAGCACCTGGAGGTGAGATTTCAGGATTCACTGTGCTGCTGCCGCTGCTGTTTATGTGGGCTGTGTTTTTTCTTAAGAGGTGAAGAAACCTTACTAGATAATTTTCAACACATTCAACCAGCCCCTACCCTCATTTGTTAAGGGACAAAGTGACTTGTCTAGCTCCAGAGATTTAGACCACACAAGAGCTGATGGGTTCAGTGTGACTAGCATTTCTGATCATCCCAGGTCAGAGCATCATGGTACAAGACAATCATCCCAGCACTCGGGAAGCAGAGGCAAGATGATTGTAGGTTCAAGGCACGTGTAGATTAAACATCAAGATCCTATCTAGTCTGGTCACAGAACAAAACCTTTTTTCTGAAAATAAAAAGGTCTTATGCAGAAAGTGGTCAACCCATGGCTAGCATTTCCAATGTCCATAGTTAGAACCCCAGAAATACATACATACATACATACAGAGAGAGAGAGAGAGAGAGAGAGAGAGAGAGAGAGAGAGAGAGAGAGAGAGAGAGACAGAGACAGACACAGAGAGAGAGACAGAGAGAGACAGAGACACAGAGATGGAGAGAATGATGGAAAGCATCCTATACACCCACACAATTTGCAGACAGACATCATGATCTTGACAAAGGCTGAACTCGGGCTGACTCTCAGACATTGAGAGCATTGGGAGAGTGTTCTCACTTAGAATTCTAACAATATAGGAGCAACATGAAAGCCCAACGTAGTTTTGCATTTCTTCTTCATGACAGGAATGGTGGAGAAGGATGGAGTTAATTTCACAGCCAAGGGAGACACACAAAGATGGACTAGAAAGTGCCACTCTGCTTCTCAAGGGATTATTATTATTTGACACTTGTAGTTATGTAGCATATTCCCCACATTGTGACCAGCACACATTGTATCTCTGTACATGTGTCTAGGTTTTCCATACAAAATCTGTCACTGAAGCTCTGCCCTGGGTATTGAGCAGGAAATATCAAGTCATGACCTAGGAAGCTTCTTTATAAGGCCATGTTCAACATTCCAGATTGTTCTCAGAAAGCAAGCTCGTTTACCCCTCTATAGCAAAGTCATTTTGTTCTTAGAATCATGAACTCAGGGAATGTGGCCAAGTGTTTATTAGAAATGTGAAACTGTCAGTCCCCAAGGAATTAAATGATAAAAACTAAGATAAATAATCCATGTGCATGAAGAAAATTATCTCAGGATACAACTGAGCATATTATCAGCATATTTTGTCCATTGGTAATTTCCTGAGATGTTGATCATGTTGTCCATCCTCTTCCTTTCACCATAAATGAGGAGAGAATATTGTTGAGTGTTTTGAATATTACCTCATCAGGTTTCTCCACCTTTAAAAACATACACAACAACACCCAAGCATACATTCATACATGAACATACACAAACCCACACACTCATGCACATTCACAAATAACTCTAGTTAATTTTTACTTCATTTACTCTGGATTATTTTTCAGTATTCCTCATTCGAGGACAAATGCTAATACATCAAAGTAGACAAGGATGTCATTATAATTTCAAATATTTGAGAAATTTTACCCATTTTCTTATTGCCATTTTAATAGCAGTTTTCTATGTATTTTCATTTATTGTTTGGAATGTCATGGAGTTTACCTGTATAGTGTTTTCACCTCCCCCACATCCTCTCAGATCTTCTTGAACCTCCCTAACCACCCTCATTGACCTATCTACCCAAATACAATGTACTTACTATTAAAAAGTAAGTAAAACCAACGCCAAACAAGCAAACAGACAAAAATCATAGAAAAACCGTGTTCGACTTGTGTTTCCTGGCTACACCTAAGCAGTGGCAGTTGTCTTTGCTTGGAACAATACTAAAACCTCATAACTCATGTGGTTCTTTTTGCATAGTGTTTGTATTGCAATGTGAAGTTCTATCGCAGATGCATCATTCTCTTTTATCTCTTCCATAAAATGCTATACTTGAAATTTCTATAATACTCTATTGGCAACACTTTTAATGTCCTTTGTCCTGACTTTTCCTTCTGAACTTTTAGGAGTTTGAGATTTGGAATCTTGAAGGCAAGGTCCATTAGTAACAGAACCATCTGCTGCCACAGAGTCTGTCTATGTGAGATCCAGGCTGTATTGTCTAGTTAATGTGATACATAAATTGTTCTTACAAGAATCATACTAAACTATAGCCTACATGTCATTGGGTGGGTATTAACAATGGGAAGTGTTTTAGGCTACTACAAAATGGAAAAAGGTGTGATAAAATTCTTCTGCTTTAATAATTCTAACTCATACAGTTGGCCTGTTTTGTGTTTTCAAGATTCTTTTTCCTCACTTTTCAATTCTCAATACTGTAAAACATTTCAGATGCATAGTAATACTTGCATTATCTTTGTGTTTCAGGAATGATTACTGCTTACAGTTAGATAGTCAAGGTCAAATACATGCCAAGAAATAAAACTATCTCACCATTTCACCAGGTATCTGTAACCACTTGTTACCAACACGTCATTCCCCTGCAAATATGGAGAAGCCCAGCTTGGTGTCAGTACACAAGAAAAATTTCTGTTCTATAGATTTCATTGAAAAATCTTTGCATGGTAACTCAAAAATAAAAAGCACTAAGTCAAGTTCAACTAATTAATTTTATTTTACTTTATTTTATGCATATGGACATTTGGTAGTATGTGTGCCTGTGCAACACTTGTGTATCTAGTACTCATGGAAGTCAGAATAAAGTATTAGATTCCCTTGGAACAGGAATTGCAGACAGTTTCAAGCTGCCATGTATGTGCTGCGACTTGAACTTGGGTGCTCTACAAGAACAGCAGATGTCCTTACCTGCTGAGCCATCTTTGCAACTGCAACCAATTGATTTCTTGTACCTTTTGTTCATGTTAATTTTACATGAATAAGCTAAGTTCATAAGGACTGTAACACCTCTTTACAGATACTACAAGACCATTAATCCCTTTTTATGATCAAAATTGATAGGTAAAATAATCATTAAGCATTATACTGTATTTGACCAACACTGTCCTAGTTAATCACAAATGTGAGAGAACCCAGAAAATATTTTCCCTGCTAAAGGCGTTAGCTCCAATTTCTCAATGAAGAGAATCTACTGAGGGAAATACAATTTTTGCAAACAAAGCAGATAAACAAAGTAACTTGTCATTTGTGTTTTAATTTTGCTCTCCTGAAAAATCTTGTTTCCATTTCCATATTGTAAGTTGCAAAGATCTTGAGACCGAAAGAGCTTGCAGACTTGAGACATGAGAAGTAACCAGGAGAAGAGATGAGATACCCTGATTTAATGCATGCACTCTACATGTTCCCATTGAAATTTTAAAAGTCTTACATTTTAATGTGCAACTATTACCTGTTGTGAAAACAGAATTAATATAAATAACTAAAAGGACTGCTTTACAATAGATGAAAGCATAAAACCCAGGAGAAAAGAGAGTGTACTAGAGCAAGTCCTGAATTCTCTCCCATGTAATAATTGTCATTTCCTCTTCAAGGACAGCTCTCACCAGACCATGCCCTTTCCAGATTGGATCTGCTTTGATGGTTCAGTCTAAGCCATGGGGACAGGAAACCACAGCTGTGGGACAGACTTCACCTTGGTTGGTCTTTTCCAGTATGGACACATGGACACCTTCCTCTTCACAGCCATCACCATCCTCTTTGCAGTGGCTCTCATAGGCAATATCACACTAGTCCACCTCATCAGGCTGGATCGAAGACTCCACACCCCCATGTACTTCCTCCTCAGCCAGCTCTCCATCATTGACATGATGTACATCTCCACCACTGTGCCCAAGATGGCAGCCAACTTCCTGTCAGACACCAAAGCCATTTCCTTTCTAGGCTGTGCGATCCAAGCCTTTTTGTTTCTGACCCTGGGTGGGTCTGAAGCCCTCCTGCTGGGCTTCATGTCCTATGACAGGTACATAGCCATCTGCCGGCCCTTGCACTACCCTGTGCTCATGAGCAGGAAGATCTGCTGCTCCATGGTCACTGGTGCCTGGAGCAGCAGCTCAGTCACTGCATTAATGCACATACTGTATGTATTTCAACTTCCCTTCTGTGGATCTAGGATGGTTAACCACTTTTTCTGTGAGGTTCCATCTCTCCTGTCACTAGTGTGTGAAGACACATCCCAATATGAGCATACAGTACTCATGAGTGGCCTTGTCATTCTTCTGTTACCCTTCCTGGCCATCCTAGCTTCCTATGCCCGGGTGTTGGTTGTTGTACTCCAGATGGGTTCAGGGAAGGGACAGAGTAGAGCTGTGTCCACCTGCTCCTCACACCTGACCGTGGCCAGCTTGTTCTATGTCACTGGCCTCTCCACCTACACACAGCCACACTCCTTGCATTCTCCTGGAAGGGACAAAGTGGTGGCTGTGCTCTACTCAGTTGTCACCCCTGTTTTGAACCCATTCATCTACAGTCTGAGGAACAAGGAGGTCATGGGGGCCCTGAGGAGACAAATTGGATGAGGGAGGTTTACACAGGACTTTGGGTCGCCCTGTGGATTGAGCTGAAGGCTGCTCTTGGACACTCTCTGGAACAATTTCAGGATTGATATTGTAGTGGAAACTCACCCTCTTTTTTCACTGATTGAACAAGAGCACAAACCTTTGCCCACACAGTGTCACTCCAAGTTGATAGTTTGATCTGAATGTTGGTTCCTTGGGAGATGGAAGGGCTTTGTCCCTGTCTCTTGTATCTCTTTTTGCTCATAATCCTGGTTTGGCTTTCCACAGAACTTTCTTACCCTCTGCCCTTGTGCAAAGCACCATGCATTCTCAGACTTTGGGAATAGGTACAGTTGTCTGCTATGTACTTGAGTTGCTCTGGAAGCTCTTTCTGCAGTTTAGGAGTATAGCTGTACATGCGCATGAATTTTGCAGAATTTGGAATATTTTATTGGTTTTCCTTTGTAGATATAACTGTTAAACAATAATGTGTGTGTGTGTGTGTGTTTTATAATGTGACATATTTTAAGGATAATTTTGAAAGAAATAGGGAGGGATCCAAGTTAATGTTTGCTTTGATGCTTGTGTGACTATTACCACATGAATAAGATTTCCAAGCTCTTAGCTGTTTGATGATGTCTTGCTGACTCCCTTTATCAATACTGTGCTTCCAGATTCATTAATGACTTTGTAACAAACATCATCAATAGGTCTGTCTGACAGTATGCACTCTGTCTCTTTCCATGTATACATTTATGTTGATCTCCCATGTTTATATTTATGTTCATCACTCATGCTAACTTATGATAAGGACATTTAGAGAACCAGACCTAGAATGATTCTGCTTTAGAAATCTGTAGACAATGTCTGTATTTTATCCACGACTAATATACAATAATTACTGAAAACAATAATGTTATTTCAAGAACCTTTCTGAATATTTTTTAAAAACAAGATTATATGTGTGTGCATGTGTGTGTGTGTATGTTTGTATGTATGTATGTATGTATGTATGTATGTATGTATGTATGTATGAACATAGTATTTCTATGTAGTCCTGGATATCCTGGATTCCATATGTGGCCTAGAATGGTCAAAAATTCACTGAGACTCTCTTGCCTCTGCTTCCCAGGTGTTGGGATTAAAGTTGTGTGCCAAGCATGCAGAGATTTTTAAAAAAACAATCACAATCACTGACTTTTGTTTTTGTTGTAATTTGAAGTCACGGATGCTTTTAAGCCACCATGTGAATGCTGGGAATCAGACATGGATCCTCTGGAGGAGCAGTCAGTGCTTTTAACTGTTGAACCATCTCTCTAGGTCCAGTGCATGCTCAAAATAGTTAAGTCACTATCGTGTAGTCCAAGATCCAATGAATGAAAAGTTCTATTCACCTAAGTACTTGTGTAAGTAACATGATAAGTAATTCCCAGTATTAAAATATATACGGTGTGGGACTAGAGTGGTGCCATCATTAGTAACACAAACTGCTGCTCCACTAAAAGACTTGAGTTCAGTTGCCAGCACCCATGTTAGGGATCTCACAACTGTCTGTAGCTCCAACTCCAGGGTGTCTTGGGCTGTCCTCCAGGAGCACTTATGTGCATATATCCATGTCCACACTCACTCTTACACATAATAATAATAATAATAATAATAATAATAATAATAATAATAATAATAATAAATGTTTTGAAATACTTTATAGATTCACTGTTGCTTCTTTGTTATTGGTGGCAATAATTAGAGTGATAAATTTAATGACAATAGAAACACCTATTCTGGCACTAATAAAAACAAATTTTGTCTGTTGCCTGCATGTAGGATCCCATTCCCTAGCCAGCTGCCTTGGCAGGTCTCAGTGGGATAGGATGTGCCTAGCTCTGCAGAGAGTTTATACACCAGGGTAGGCAGATATTCAGGGTGCCCCCACGGTCTCAGAGGAAAAGGGAATGACTATGGGGTATGAATTATGTGAGGGAGGACCAACAAAGACTAAGTTGCATATCTGCTACATATGTGCAGGGTCCAGGGTGTGGCTAAATCCAGTTAATAAATGGGTTTCTGCAGTGTCTGTTGTTATGTCCCCATTTGGTTTCTGATTTGTTAATTTGACTTTATGCTTTTTAGTTAGTTTGGCTAAGGGTTTTTCTATCTCCTTGATTTTCTCAAAGAGCCAGCTCTTGGTTTCCTTGGTTCTTTGTATTGCTCTCTTTGTTCCTAATGGATTGATTTTAGCCCTGAGTTTATTATTTCCTGCCATCTATTCCTCTTGTCTTGATTGCTGCTTTTTGTTCTAGAGCTTTTAGGGGTGCTGTTAAGTAGCTAGTAGAAGATCTATCCTATTTCTTATGAAGGCATTTAGTCCTATGAACTTTCCTCTTAGCACTGTTTCATTGTGTCCCATAAGTATGGTTATGTTGTTCCTTAATTTTCATTGAATTCTAGAAAGTCTTTAATATCTTTTTTTTAATTTCTTCTTTGACACAGTGGCCATTAAGGATAGAGTTGTTCAGTCTGCATGAGTTTTAGTCTTTCTCTTGTTTCTGTTGTTGAAGGTCAGTTTAATTCACAGTGATTTGATGAGATACAAGGGGTTATTTCAATCTTCCTTCTTTGTGATTGAGTATATGGTCAATTTTGGAAGAGGTTCCATGAGGTTCTTTGAAAAACTTATATTCTTTTGTGTTTGGGTGAAATGTTCTGTAGATATCTGTCAGGTCAATTTTATTCATAATGTCAGGTAATTTCATTATTTCTCTGTTTAGTGTGTGTGTTGATGACCTGTCCATTAGTGAGAGTGGGGTGTTGAAGTCTCCCATTATTAATGTATGGGGTTTGATGTGTGATCAAAGCTTTAGTAATTTTTTTATGAATGTGAATGTCTTTGCATGAATTGAGACATCATCTTGGATTTTTTCTTTGATGAGTGTGAAATGTCCTTCCCCCATATCTTTGCTTACTTTTGAAAGTCTATTTTATTAGTTTTTAGAATGGCTACTCTAGCTTGTTTCTTGGGTCCTTTCGCTTGAAGAAATGTCTTTTAACCTTTATTCTGAGGTAATGGCCATTTTTGTTGCTGAAGTGTGTTTCTTGTATGCAGCAGAGTGATGCCTCCTGTTTCCCCATACACTTCGTTATTATGCCTTTTTACTAGGGTATCAAATCTGTTGATGTTGAGAGATATTGATGACCAATGATTGTTAGTACCTGTTATTTTGATGGTGGTGGTTGTATTATATGTGTGAGTGTGTGTGTGTGTGTGTGTGTGTGAGAGAGAGAGAGAGAGAGAGAGAGAGAGAGAGAGAGAGAGAGAGAGAGATTCTCATTTGTTTCTGCTGCTGTGACATTCATTTCTTGTGTTTCTTGGGTATAGTTACCCTCTGTGTGTTGGAGTTTTTCTCTAGTATCCTCTGTTGGAATGGATTACTTGAAAGATATTGTTTGAATTTGGATTTGTCATGGCATATCTTATTTTCTCTATCAATGGTGTTTTATAGTTTTGATGGATATAGTAGTCTGAGCTGACATCTCTGTGGTCTCTTGGTGTCTACAAGACATCTTTCTGGACCTTCTGGATTTTAGAGTCTCTTTTGAGAAGTCAGGTATAATTCTGTTAGGTTGCCTTTATGCGTTACTTGGCCTTTTTCCCTTGCTGGTTTTAATATTCTTTCTGTATTCTGTACATTTAGCTTTTTGATTATAAATGGTGAGAAGATTTTCTCTTGTGATTCAATCTATTTGTTGTTTGGTAATCCCCTTGTATGTTTATAGCCATCTCTATCATTAAGTTATAGAAATTTTCTTCTATGATTTTGTCCATGATATTTTCTGGGACTTTGAGCTGAGAATCTTCTCCTTTTTCTATTCCTGTTATTCTCTTTTTTTCATTTTATTTTTATTAGATATATTCTTTATTTACATTTCAAATGTTGTCCCCTTTCCTGGTCCTCCCCACCCCCGAAAACCCCATAAGCTATCTCCCCTCCCCCTGTTCCCCAATCAACCCTCTCCAGCTTCCCTGTCCTGGTGTTACTCTACACTGCAGCATTGAGCCTTTCCAGGACCAAGGGCCTCTCCTCCTTTTGATGTCTAACAAGGCTATTCTCTGCTTCCTATGTATCTGGAGCCATGAGTAACTTCATGTATACTCTTTGGTTGATGGTTTTGTCCCTGGGAGCTCTGGGAATACTGGGTGGCTCATATTGTTGTTCCTCCTATGTCGCTGCAAAACCCTTCAGCTCCTTGGGTCCTTTCTCTGGCTCCCCCATTGGGGACCCTGTGCTCAGTTCAATGCCTGGCTGAGAGTGTCCCCCTCTGTATTTGTCATGCACTAGCAGAGCCTCCCAGGGGACAGCTATATCCTGCCCTTGTCAGCAAGCACTTGTGGGCAACGATAATAGTGTCTGGGTTTTGTAACTGTATATGGGATGTATCCCTAGGTGGAGTAGTCTCTGGATGGTGTTTCCCTCAGACTCTGCTTTACACTTTGTCTCTGCATCTCCTTCTGTGGGTATTTTGTTTCCCCTTCTAAGAAGGACCAGAGTATCCATACTTTGTTCTTCCTCCTTCTTGGGCATCATTTGATATGTGAAATGTGTCTTCGGTATTCTAAGCTTCTGGGCTAATATCCACTTATCAGTGAGTGCATACAATGTGTTCTTTCATGACTGAATTACCGCATACAGGATGATATTTTCAAGTTCCATCCATTTGCCTGCGAATTTCATGAAGTCATTGTTTTCAATAGCTGAGAAGTATCCCATTGCGTAAATGTACCATATTTTATGTATCCATTCCTCTGTTGAGGGACATCTGGGGTCTTTCCAGCTTCTGGCTATTATATATAGGGCTGCTATGAACATAGTGGAGCATGTGTCCTTATTACATGCTGGAGAATCCTCTAGGTATATGCCCAGGAGTGGTATAACAGGGTCCTCTGGTAGTATTATGCCCAGTGATCTTAGGAACCGCCTAACTGGTTTCCAGAGTGGTTGTACCAGCTTGCAATCCCACCAGCAGTGGAGGAGTGTTCCTCTATCTCCACATCTTTGCCAGCACCTGCTATCTCCTGAGTTTTTGATCTTAGCCATTCTGACTGGTGTGAGGTGAAATCTCAGGTTGTTTTGATTTGCATTTCCCTGATGACTAAGGATGTTGAACATTTCTTTAGGTGCTTCTCAGCCATTTGAGTTTCTTCAATTGAGAATTATCTGTTTAGCTATGTTCCCCATTTTTTTAAATAAGGTTATTTGGTTCTCTGGAGTCTAACTTCTTGAGTTCTTTGTATGTATTGGATATTAGCCCTCTCTTAGATGTAGGGTTGGTAAAGATCTTTTCCCAATTTGTTGGTTGCTGTTTTGTCCTAATGACAGTGTCCTTTGCCTTACAGAAACTTTGTGATTTTATGAGGTTCCATTTGTCAATTCTTGATCTTAGAACATAAGCTATTGGTGTTCTGTTCAGGAAATTTCCCCCTGTGCCCACATGCTCAAGGCTCTTCCCCAGTTTCTATTAGTTTCAGTGTGTCTGGTTTTATGTGGAGGTCCTTGATCCACTTGAACTTGAGTTTAGTACAAGGAGATAAGAATGGATTGATTTACATTCTTCTTCATGCCAGCCACCAGTTGAACCAGCACCGTTTGTTGAAAAGGCTAAAATGCTTTTAGTTCCTTTGTGAAAGATCAAGTGACCATAGGTGTGTGGGTTCATTTATGGGTCTTCAATTCTATTCCACTTATCCACCTGCATTCTCTTGGTGATGCTTGCATCTCTAGTTCATGTTCTCTTTCCTAGATTTTCCATCTTTAGAATTGCCTTAATTTGTGTTTTCATTACTTTTCTATTTTCAAGATTGATCAGTGTTGTTCATTTCCTTCATTTGTTTGATAGCATTTTTCTGTGTTTCTTTATATTTATTCATTTCCTTTAAGGACCTCACCTATTTAATTGTATTTTCCAGTATTTCTTAATGGGTTTTAGTGTTTCCTCTTTAAATGCCTCTATCATCCCCATAAGATTAGATTTAAGGCCATTTCTCATGCTTCATGTGTGTTAGGATATCCAGGGCTTGCTGTAGTAGGATCACTGGATTCTGGTGGTTTCTTATTGCCATGGCTTTTGTTGGTTGTGTCTTACATTGGACTTTAGCTATCTGGTTGTCCATTGGCAGGTCTGGTAGTCCATGTTGGCAGCAGGAATCTGGGACTGCAATTAGAGATGGTTGTCCTGGGTGACACTAGGCATCCAGGGATGCAGGCAGAGCTTGTATTCCCTGATAGCCACAGGCATCTGGGATGGTAGACAGAGGTATGGACCAAAATATAAGCACAAAGGGGACAGGCATGCCTCAAGGCTTCTAGGAATTCTAAGAGATTGCTGGGGTGGGGGAATCTCACCTGGTTGTCCCAGGTAGCAACAGGCCTCCTGAGATGCAGACAGAGCTGTGTCCCAGGGAATGGAATGCAGATCTAGGATTGCAAATAAAAGTATGGGCCGGAAAATGAAACACAGTGGGGATAGGGTAGTCCTTGAAATATTAGAGATATTACTTTGGATTTTTATTTTATTTTAATATGGAACTGTCTTAGTTAGAGTTTTACTACTGTGAATAGACACCATAACCAAGGCAACTCTTATAAGGACAGCATTTCATTTGGGGCTAGCCTTCAAATTCAGAAATTCAGTCCATTATCATTAAGGAAGAAACATGGTAACATCCAGGCAAACATGGGGCTGGAAGAGCTGAGAGTTCTCAAATTTCATCAAAAGGTCACTGGGAGAATATTGACTTCTAGGCAGCTAGGACAAGTGTCTTAATGCCCATGCCTATAAGACACACTTCCTCCAACAAGGCCACACTTCTAACAGTGCTGCTCACTGGGTCAAGCACATTCAAACCACCACATTCAAACCACCCTGGCCCCACAGTCTTGGTCAAACACATGAGTCTCTGGGGCCAAACCTAAACATAGCACAATGCAAAATACACTTAATCCAACTTTAAAGGTTCCCATCATCTATAGCAGTCTCAAAAATCTTAAAAGTCCAAAGTTCAAAGTCTCTTCTGAGTCTCTTCCTTATATCCTTGGTGACTTCTGTTAGCAGGTCTGGCATTCAGCAGCAACAAACTTCATCCTCTTTAGCTGGTTCCACTCCCTTTTAGCAGCTTTCCTTGGCAGGTATTCCACATTTCTAACATTTTGAGCTGTCTAGGGCAGCTTTAACTTTCCAGCTTCTTATTCCAATGTCTAGGATCCACATACAATTTTCTAGGCTCCTTCAAAGGGATTGGGCCACATCTCCAGCTCTGTACTCTGTAACACTCTAGGCTCTGGTTGACCCCACTCCACTGCTGCTGTAGTTTTTGGGGATCATCCCACAGTACTCATATCTCTGATTCACTGGAATCTTCCCCAGCAACTAGGCTTCACCAAGACTCTCTTCATGGTGCCAAGCTTCAATTTCTTTGCATGACCCACTTCAGTCCTGGACTGTCAACTGCAACTGAGTCTGCACCTCCACAATGGCCTTCTCTTGAATTAGTTCAAAAGCAATAGAACATGAGGGATGTGACCCTTCCTAGGATAGTTACATAACAGAGTCTCCAACACTTGTGTGACCTTCTATGATGGGAGTTGGGGGCTTCGTTTTCTCCACAACAATTACCATTCAAAGGAATGAGATGCTGTTCATATGCTCAGCTTTGTGCAACCTGGAAAAAAGGAACAAGACATGGAAGAGGCAGAATCAGACAAAACTGAGAATGTAAGGATCTCTAGGTAAGATGCTGAAACAGGGCGGGATAAGGCCAGTGGTGGCCAGCTCACAGAGTCCCAGGGCTGCTCTCTCCTTTCCAGCCAGAGCAGATGTGAATCAGTGAAAATGCTCAGCAGCAGGAATCTCCAGAAGCTCCTGGGCCTCAGCTCCTGCTGGGTTCCCAGTGAAGCCAGTGTTTAGTTTAGTTCCCTGCCCACATGGTGGATGGCTCACAACTACCTGTAACTTCAGCTACAAATGGCCTTATATCCTCTTCTGGTTTCCTAGGGCATTTCATGCATTCTCTCTCTCTCTCTCTCTCTCTCTCTCTCTCTCTCTCTCTCTCTCTCTTTCACACACACACATACACACACACACGCATGCACATACGTGCATCAAATAAAGTAGTTTTTAAAAGAAGAACCCTTAAAAAAGTAACATACTACTATTTTACTTAATTCGGACCATAATGAATCTGATATTTAAAAGGATTTAGAGGGTCAGTTTTTATCTAGGGATTAATCAGAACTGCATCTATCCAAATTGAAGAAGCCAACCCATGAAAGGCCACAAAACTTAGTCTACTAACTCATCTTAAAATATGTATCAATAGACACATTAGATTACTTTGGGGACTTCAGATTCTCTTGTATTAAATCTTCAATACACAGAATACTTAGGATGGGCCATAGGAATTAGGAAATTCTAGCTGGAAGTGGAAATGGGCTGCTATAGGGGCTTTCAGGTGCAAGAAGGACTCATCTTCTAGGATATAGGTCTTGGCTTAACTTTTTATTCTATTATTATTGTTGTGTGTATGATGTGTGTGTGTGTGTGTGTGTGTATGTGGGTGTGCACATGCCGCAGTGCACTAACAGAGATCAAAGGATGACTTTGGAACTCAGTTCTGGGTTCTAGGGAACTGAACTCAGGTCCTCAGGTTTAGACAGCAAGCTCTTTCCCCTGCTGAGCCATATCTGTGGCCTTGTCCTGGCTATTGTTTCTTTTGTATTCTATGAAAGGTTCTATTCTGGGAGCAAGGCAGAAACTGATTGAAAATTTCCTTCTCTTTAGCTTTGTGCAAAACTATAAATATTATTTTCTATATTTTATATCATGTTCTATTTCTGCCAATGAGCATTCGAACCTAGTGTCAGGTCTGATGACCATAGACTTTTTTCATAAATCTGCCGCTTGACAGTATAGGTCATTTTGGTGGTCATATGCCATAGCCTAACAAGATTGGGCCACACCCTCCTGCAGAGCTCCTGGAGCCTAGAATTTAAAAGCTGCTCTGTGCTATGGTTTTACAGCTCTAATTTATGGTCCTCTCAGAACTTGACTCCTCCCTTCTCAGTTACATACACTCTCCCAGACTAAATCATGTGATATAAAACCCCCATCACCCCTGAAAAGCTACAGAAGTCGGATATTTCCCTTGTTCAGGTGATTTGTCTGCAGGATCTCCTCTTTCTCTGTTCCCAACTCCCATGGCAGCTCTGTCTCTCTGTCTCACTGGTGCTTCAAGCTGTTTCTCTTAATGAAGTTCCTCTCTGGAAGAGAAGCCTCTCTTTCCTTTTTGGGACCCTGCTATGCTGCTTCTGTAAAAACTATACTGTTCCCCTTTCCATTCTCTGCTTTGAGGTTTGGTCTTTTGCTACTTATGGTAATGTAAGCCTGGTTGCCCCCAGGGAGTAGAGAACCCATACTTACATCAAGTAATGTTATGTGACCTTTCTCCTTAATTTACAACTATTGGTAGAATAAAAATACTGACAACCTGTAGCTGGGCAGGAGAGAGTAAAAAGGATTTTTGGTCTGAGGCAGGACCACAAGAGGAGGCGGAGAGAGGAGAAGAAGCCATGGAGTAGGTAAGTCATGAAAACATGACCTGGAGGGCTGGCCAATTGGAGTTAAGAGCTGCCCTGAAGAAAGATGGCAAGTTATAACTCGGGGTTATTGATGGGGGAGTAGATTCTAATAGTTTAGAGGGTAGATATCTGCCTAGCTGTAGTACATAAGTCTTATTGTAAATATAAAAGTTTTGTATATTTTATCTGGGACCTAAATGATCAAAGGCAGATAGAAACCCCCAGTTGATATTAAATAATCATTACAACACTGTCTCATCTCAAGGACTCACCAAAGTCACCAGGACATTTCTCCTAATGACTTTGTTCCTGAAAAATCATTGTGCATCATTTCCTTTTGCAAACCAACTGCTGCTTCTTGGTTTTTACATTTGATACCAAATTCAGGTTTTAAATTCATGAAGCATTTATTTTCACATAAGAGAGACAGCTATTTGTTCTAAGGGAGAATTTTCTATTATCACTGTGCTCATTTAAAGGGCTGTTAATATAGAACAATTTAGTCTTTGAGTTTTAAACTCACAGAGAACTATTAGGATTACATTAAATATACCTTATTGCTGGGGTAGGCAAAGAGTTGGGGAATAGGGAGGGAAACAGATTCCCAGTGAGGCAATTTTAAAGTTTTAAACATTAAGTTTGAAAAGTAATCTTCAAATTGCTGTGGCTGGTTAATTAAAAATAGATGAACAGGGGTCAGGAAGGTGGCTCAGCATGTAAAAACATCTGTTCTTAATCACAGTGATCTGAGTTCAATAGCCAGGAACCACGTGGGATAAGAGAACTTACTCCCCCACTCTAGAGGACTTGCATATGCATATCTTGGCATGCATATTCTGTCCGTGGTTGTGTTGGTTCTGAGCCCATGGTAAGGCAGACCTCACTGTGACAGGAATATGCAGCATAGACAACTCACCTCGTAAAGAACAGGAACCAGAGTAAGGGACTAGGGATCAGGTACAGCCTTCAAAGTCATGTCCCCCAGTGATGTACTTCTTCTAACCAGGCTCTGTCCACCACAGTTTTTACCAGTTCCAAGAAGGTTCCATCTTCCACATTTCCACCAGTTCTTAAACGTGTACTCAAAACGTGAATCTAAAATGACCATCATGCAGCCACCTGTAGAAGAATGCTACTAATAAGCCAAAACGTTATGATTAAAATACTCATGCTCTGTTATCTCAATGGTCTCAAATTCCCCTGCTCACCACCCATCCTCCCCACCCCAACCCATACCTTACTTAGGACCAATCAGCTTAAAGGTTCACTGATAATACTTTGTTTAGTAAGCCAACTGTTCCCCTCCTTGCCCTTTAAACTTTTGAACCTCGATTTTCCTATAAATGGTCTACTCTGAGAGCAAACTGTACTGCAATTAGGCTCCCAATCCTTTTTTTTGCGCTCCTGGATGTCCAGTATGAAGGTGTGCATTCAAAAAACTACTCTTGCTTAACTAAGATGGTATACATATGGTTTGAGTGACGAATCCCAGATCACAACTATGTCTAGCTCTCACAAGAACAGCACAGGAAAGAAAAGCTATTTAAGAGCAGTGTAGAAAGAGAGGGTCAATCAGTACTGGTCAGTCGATGGAGTGAATCAGTGAGGAGTCAGTGCAGTGAGTGCAGTGCAGTAGAACTGAGTCCATTTGTGAGTTCATGCACTTTTGTTGGTTCAGGTCATAGGAGACAGTTGAAGCCTGAGTATAAGAAGAAACCAGAAGATTAGAACTGATGGCCAAGGTTAGTTTAAGGCCAAAGAGAGCAATTCAGTCAGAATCTGAGAGAAGCCAGATTGAATCAGTCAGCTGGGAGAGAAGTTTGAGCCAGAACAGCTGAGTTGAACCAGCCAGCCAGCTAGTGTTCAGAAAGAAGTAAAAACTGTAAGCTTATTCAGTAGGTCTCCAAGAAAGCAATTAGATTAAGCAAATAAAAGATACTTTTATAGTCAGCTATGGTCTTAGAGCAACCTTTTCTATTTGGGTAGATAGATACAGTAAAAGTTCCCCAGGATTAAAACTGCTTGATTATAGAGAAGAAAAAATTCCCTTTAATAGAGACAACCAGGTGTTTTTAAAAATATTATCTTGGTCTTTGCTCCAGTGGCTGGGAAGTTGGGACTGCCAGGCTCGGAGACAGACAGGCATAATATCGCTTGGGTCTCGGGCGGCTTGTGTGTACGCGGCTCCCAAGAGCTGGGCAGATCTGCAGTAACCAGCACGCCAGCTCTGCTGTGGGACTTCTGCCTGGTAGAGGGACCCCACACTGGGCGGGAGCCTACCAGCTTCCCTTCTGCGACCTCTGTTCGGGTAGACTGCACTGAAGAGACAGGTACCCAGGTTCTCCCCAATATAACATCGCTTGGGACACGGCCTGTTGGGGCTTCCGCCTTCTCCCAAGAACGGGACAGCGCTGTGGTCGTCTGGGTGCCAGATCTGCAGGCCATCGCCTCTGCAGGGTGACCAGTGCCACCGAGAGAGTGCAGAGTGCACTTCGCCATCTTTGCTCCAGTGGCCGGGAAGTTGAGACTGCCAGGCTCAGAGACAGACAGGCATAATATCACTTGGGTCTCGGGCGGTTTGTGTGTACGCGACTCCCAAGAGCTGGGCAGATCTGCAGTAACCAGCGTGCCAGCTCTGCTGTGGGACTTCTGCCTGGCAGAGGGACGCCCCCTCCCCCCCACTCTAGGAGAGATCACACACCCCTGCACAGGGCAGGAGCCTACCAGCCTCCCTTTGGCGACCTCTGCACCAGGAATCCACTACGCTGAGCCTTTGGATGTGCAAGGACTCCCCGATATAACATCATTTGGGGCAAGGCACATCAGGGCTCCAAAGTCACTCAGGAGCAGTGCAGGCCCCAGAAATCTGTGCCAGGGGAATCCTGGTAAACCGGGGGGGGGGGCAGAAATAGCTTTGCAGGCTCACAGGATGTCCAACCAACAGCCAGTGACAGCAGGACCAACTAACATCAGAGGTAACCAGATGGCAAAAGGCAAAGGTAGGAACGTTACTAACAGAAATCAAAGTAATATGTCACCATCTGAACCCAACTATCCAATAGCAGCAAGTCGTGGATACCCCACCACACCCGAAAGACAAGATCTGGATTTAAAATCACTTCTCATGATGCTATTAGAGGATCACAAGAAGGACACAAATAAATCTAATAAAGAATCACAGGAGACCATGAATCAACGGTTAGAAGCCCTTACAAAGGAAACACAAAAATCGCTTAGAGAAATGCAGGAGAACATGGTTCAAAAGATGGAGGCCCACAAGGAGACAATACAAAAATCGCTTAACGAGATGAATCAACGGGTAGATGCACTCACAAAGGAATCACAAAAATTGCATAAAGAAAAGCAGAAGAATATGGGTCAACAGACGGATGCCCATAAGGAGGCAACACAAAAATTGCTTAAAGAAATGAATCAACGAATAGATGCCCTTACAAAGGAAACACGAGAATTGCTTAAAGAAATGCAGGAGACAATGGATCAACAGATGGATTCCCATGAGGACGAAACACAAAAAATCGCTCAGAGATATGCAGGAGAACGTGGGTCAACAGGCAGAAATCCTGAAAGAGGTAATGCAAAAATACCTTAAAGAAATACAGGAAAATACAAACAAACAAGTGAAGGATCTCAGCAAATCCATCCAGGAACTAAAAAAGGAAGTAGAAACAACTAAGAAATCACAAAGGGAGACAACTTTGGAGATAGAAAACCTTGGGAAGAAATCAGGAGTCATAGATGCAAACATCAACAATAGAATACAAGAGATGGAAGAAAGAATCTCAGGTGCTGAAGATTCCATAGAAAGCATCGACTCAACAGTCAAAGAAAATGCAAAAATGCAAAAAATGTGTAACCCAAAACATCCAGGAAATCCAGGACACAATGAGAAGACCAAACCTAAGGATTATAGGTATAGATGAGAGTGAAGATTTGCAACTTAAAGGGCCAGTAAACATCTTCAACAAAATTATGGAGGAAAACTTCCCTAACCTAAAGAGAGAGATGCCGATGAATGCACAAGAAGCCTACAGAACTCCAAACAGACTGGACCAGAACAGAAATACCTCCCGTCACATAATAATCAAAACACCAAATGTTCTAAACAAAGAAAGAATTCTAAAAGCAGTAAGAGAAAAGGGCCAAGTAACATACAAAGGAAGACCTATTCGAATCACATCAGACTTCTCACCAGAGACTATGAAAGCCAGAAGATCCTGGGCAGATCTCATGCAGACACTAAGAGAGCACAAATGCCAGCCTAGACTACTATACCCAGCAAAACTCTCAATCACCATAGATGGAGAGACCAAGATATTCCATGATAAAACCAAATTTTCACAATATCTTTCCACAAATCCAGCCCTGCAACGGATAATAGGTGGAAACCTCCAATACAGGGAGAGAAACAACACCCTGGAAAAAATGAGATAATAACCTTCTTGAATCAAACCCAAAAGTAGATAACCACTCAAACATAAAGATAGCGTCAAGGATGGCAGATGGCAATAATCACTATGCCTTAATCTCTCTTAATATCAATGGTCTCAGTTCCCCAATAAAAAGACATAGACTAGCAGACTGGATACGTAAACAGGACCCAGCATTTTGCTGCATGCAGGAAACGCACCTCAGTGTCAAAGACAAACACTACCTCAGAGTAAAAGGCTGGAAAACAATTTTACAAGCAAATGGCCCCAAGAAACGAGGTGGAGTAGCCATCCTAATATCAGATAAAATTGGTTTTCAACCTAAAGTCATCAAAAAAGACACAGAAGGACACTACATACTGATCAAGGGAAAAATCCACCAACAAGAACTCTCAATTCTGAATATCTATGCTCCAAATGCAAGGGCACCCTCATTCGTAAAAGAAACTTTACTAAAGCTCAAAGCACACATCGCATCACACACAATAATATTGGGTGACTTCAATACCCCGCTCTCTGAAATGGATCGTTCAGGAAAGCAGAAACTAAACAGGGACACAGTGAATCTAATTGAAGCCTTGGACCAAATGGAACTAACAGATATATATAGAACATTTCATCCTAGAGCTAAAGAATACACCTTCTTCTCAGCACCTCATGGTACCTTCTCCAAAATTGACCATATGATTGGTCATAAATCAGACCTCAACAGATATAAGAAGATAGAACTAATCCCATGCCTCCTATCAGATCACTATGGAATAAGGGTGGTCTTCAATGGCAACAAAAACAAAAGAAAACCCACGTACACATGGAGGCTGAACAATGCTCTACTCAATGATAACTTGGTCAAGGTGGAAATAAAGAAAGAAATCAAAGACTTTTTGAAAGTTAATGAAAATGAAGGCACAACATACCCTAATTTATGGGACACAATGAAAGCAGTGCTAAGAGGAAAATTCATAGCCCTGAGTGCCGCCAAAAAGAAACGGGAGACAGCATACACTAACAGCTTAATGGCACACCTGAAAGCCCTGGAACAAAAGGAAGCAAATACACCAAAGAGGAGTAGAAGGCAGGAAATCATCAAACTCAGGGCTGGAATCAATCAAGTAGAAACAAATAAAACCATACAAAGAATCAACAAAATGAGGAGTTGGTTCTTTCAGAAAATCAACAAGATAGATAAGCCCTTAGCCAGACTAACCAGAGGGCACAGAGATAGTATCCAAATTAATAAAATCAGAAACGAAAAGGGAGAGATAACAACAGAAACTGAGGAAATTCAAAAAATCATCAGATCCTACTACAAAAACCTGTATTCAACACAACTAGAAAATCTTGAGGAAATGGACAATTTTCTTGACAGATACCAAATACCAAAATTAAATTAGGACCAAATAGACCATCTAAACCGTCCTATAAGCCCTGAAGAAATAGAAGTTGTCATTGGAAGTCTTCCAACCAAAAAAAGCACCAGTCCAGATGGTTTTACTGCAGAATTCTATCAGATCTTCAAAGAAGACCTAACACCAATACTCTTCAAACTGTTCCACAAAATAGAAACAGAAGGAACACTACCCAACTCGTTCTATGAATCCACAATTACACTAATACCAAAAGCACACAAAGATCCGACAAAGAAAGAGAATCTCAGGCCAATCTCTCTTATGAATATCGATGCAAAAATACTCAATAAAATTCTTGCCAACCGAATCCAAGAACACATCAAAACGATCATTCACTACGATCAAGTAGCCTTCATCCCAGGGATGCAGGGATGGTTCAATATAAGGAAATCCATCAATGTAATCCACTATATAAACAATCTCAAAGAAAAAAACCACATGGTCATCTCATTAGATGCTGAGAAAGCATTTGACAAAATTCAGCAACCTTTCATGCTAAAGGTCTTGGAAAGATCAGGAATTCAAGGCCCATATCTAAACATAGTAAAAGCAATTTACAGCAAACCGGTAGCCAGCATCAATCTAAATGAAGAGAAACTTGAAGCAATCCCACTAAAATCAGGGACTAGACAAGGCTGCCCTCTCTCTCTGTATCTTTTCAATATAGTACTTGAAGTTCTAGCTAGAGCAATTAGACAACAAAAAGAGGTCAAAGGGATACAAATTGGAAAGGAAGAAGTCAAACTATCACTATTTGCAGACAATATGATAGTATACTTAAACGACCCAAAGAACTCCACCAGAGAACTCCTACAGCTGATAAACGACTTCAGCAAAGTGGCCGGATATAAAATTAACTCAAGCAAGTCAGTAGCCTTCCTATACTCAAAGGATAAGCAGGCTGAGAAAGAAGTAAGAGAAATGATACCCTTCACGATAGCCACAAACCATATAAAGTATCTTGGTGTGACTCTAACCAAACAAGTGAAAGGTCTGTATGACAAGAACTTCAAGTCTCTGAAGAAAGAAATTGAAGAAGAGCTCAGAAGATGGAAAAATCTGCCATGCTCATGGATTGGCAGGATTACTATAGTAAAAATGACCATCTTACCAAAAGTAATATACAGATTCAATGCAATCCCCATCAAAATCCCAACTCAATTCTTCATAGAGTTAGAAAGAGCAATTCAAAAATTCATCTGGAATAACAAAAAACCCAGAATAGCTAAAACTATTCTCAAGAGTAAAAGAACCTCTGGGGGAATCAGTATCCCAGACCTCAAGTTGTACTACAGAGCAATAGTGTTAAAAACTGCATGGTATTGGTACAGTGACAGGCATGTAGATCAATGGAACAGAATTGAAGACCCAGAAATGAATCCACACTCCTATGGTCACTTGATCTTTGACCAAGGAGCTAAAACCATCCAGTGGAAAAAAGATAGCCTTTTCAACAAATGGTGCTGGCTCAGCTGGAGGTCAACATGCAGAAGAATGCAAATTGACCCATTCTTATCTCCTTGCACTAAGCTCATTTCCAAGTAGATCAAGGATCTCCACATAAAACCAGACACACTGAATCTAATAGAAAGGAAACTAGGGAAGAACTTTGAACATATGGGCACAGGGGAGAATTTCCTGAACAGAACTCCAATAGCTTATGCTCTAAGATCAAGAATAGACAAATGGGACCTCATTAAATTACAAAGTTTTGCAAGGCAAAAGACACTGTCAAAAAGACAAAGCGGCAACCAACTAACTGGGAAATGATCTTTACCAACCCTACATCCGACAGAGGGCTAACATCCAATATATACAAAGAACACAAGAAATTAAACTCCAGAGAGGCAAGTAACCCTATTGAAAAATGGGGTACAGAGCTAAACAAAGAGTTCTCACCTGAAGAATATCTAATGGCTGAGAAGCACCTAAAGAGATGTTCATCATCCTTAGTCATTAGGGAAATGCAAATCAAAACAACCCTGAGATTCCATCTCACACCAGTCAGAATGGCTAAGATCAAAAACACAGGAGGCAGCAGTTGTTGACGAGGATGTGGAGAAAGAGGAACACTCCTCCACTGCTGGTGGAATTGCAAGCTGGTACAACCACTCTGGAAAGCATTCTGGCTGTTCCTCAGAAAACTGGGCATGACACTCCCAGAGGATCCGGCTATACCACTCCTGGGCATATACCCAGAGGCTTTACCTGAATGCAATAAGGACACATGCTCCGCTATGTTCATAGCAGCCTTATTTATAATAGCCAGAAGCTGGAAAGAACCCAGATGTCCCTCAACGGAGGAATGGATTCAGAAGATGTGGTATATCTACACAATGGAATACTACTCTGCAATTAAAAACAATGAATTCACGAAATTCCTAGGCAAATGGTCAGAACTTGAAAATATCATCCTTAGTGAGGTAACCCAATCACTAAAGAACACACATGGTATGCAGTCACTGATAAGGGGATATTAACCCAGAATCTCGGAATACCCTAGACACAATTCGCATATCAATAGATTTCTAAGAAGATGGAAGGAGAGACCCCTGGTCCTGAAAAGACTGGATGTAGGGGAACTCCAGGACAGAGAAACGAGATGGGGTTGAATGGAGAAAAGAGGGAGGGAAGGGGGCTTATGGGACTTTCGGGGAGGGAGGAAACGGGAAAGGGGAAATGATTTGGAATGTAAATAAAAAAAACTTAGAAAATAAAAAAAAATAAAGAAAAAAAAAATAAAAAAATAAGCAAAAAATAAAAAAAATCTTAAAAATAAATACAAGTAAAAATTAATATCTTTAATTCTAATAAAAATGAAGACTTCTCTGTGTCTAAGTGTAAGTCATAAGTAAAACAGAAGTTTTCTTATATAGATAAGAACGAATGTTGAGTATAATATAATATTACATTAATTATATTATATTTATTATCTGAATACTGGAGGAGCTCAAGTGATAACAAAGAAAGAATATGTTCTCTGGAATCATTTTAGAGATCCATAAACAGTATTTTTAACATCTATTGTCAATAGTAAGAGTTGAGCGGAAATGTTGGTCTTGCAGGGGACCTGGGTTTAGATGGCAGCACCCACAACAGGGAACTCACAGCTGCATGTAACTCCAGCTGGAGAGAATCCAAGGCCATCTTCTGGCCTCTACAGACATTTCATTCATGCGCACATGTACCCACAAAGACACACACACACACGATTGAAAATAAAATAAATATTAAAACAAACTTTTTTCTTAATTTGGAGTTGAAGATAAGATATATTTATTAGTCTATGAATGTCTTCATTAATTACATGTTAAGCTTTTTATACAATGACTACAAAATAACCATTCTTGTTTGTGGAATGCAACATTAGTACATGTATATAAAGTGTGATGAACATCTGAGGGTGATTAACTTATCTGTTACAATAACATTTTTTAAATGTATGAGTGCTCTGTCTGCATGTACACCTGCATGCCAAAAGAGGGCACTGGATCCCCATTATAGATGGTTGTGGACTACCAAGTGGTTGCTGGGACTTGAACTCAGAACTTTAGAAGAGCAGCCAGTGTTCTTTTTTTTTATTATTTATTTTATTTTATTTTTTTAATTTACATTCCAAATCATTTCCCCTTTCCCGTTTCCTCCCTCCCTGAAAGTCCCATAAGCCCCCTTCCCTCCCTCTTTTCTCCATTCAACCCCCTCTCGTTTCTCTGTCCTGGCATTCCCCTACATCCAGTCTTTCCAGGACCAGGGGTCTCTCCTTCCATCTTCTTAGAAATCTATTGATATGCGGATTGTGTCTAGGGTATTCCAAGATTCTGGGTCAATATCCCCCTATCAGTGACTGCATACCATGTGTGTTCTTTTGTGATTGGGTTCCTAGGCAAATGGTCAGATCTTGAAAATATCATCCTGAGTGAGGCAGCCAGTGTTCTTAACAGCTGACTCATATCTCCAGCCCCATCATGAACGTTCATCATTTCTTTGGGGTAAAAACATTTGGAATCCCCTGTTCTGGGATTCTTTAACTAAATAGTATGTTTTTATTCACACTCGTCACTTTACTGTGTAACAGAATCTTCCCATGCCTATATGTACCAATCTATTTAAATTCAAAAGGCTCTAGATGCTAGCTCATGAATTCCTGTATAATTGAGTAGGACACAACTCAAGCAGATTTCTCACTTCTCTGACAATTGACACTCAGAGGTATGTGTTCATTCGGTTACAACCTACTTAAGTAGAATACTATAGATTTAATTTAGTTTTCTTAATCAGTTAAGGCATTAGACAAATACCTCCCCTTAACTATACATACATCAGAAGGCGGGGTTTTTTGCATGTAAATGCAGAAGGCAAGGTGGGAACAGATACTTCTTGGATAAACCTGGTGTTTATCACTCACTGTTCAGTAAACTCTGTAAATAAATCAGATATTTTAGCCCTTTTGTAGATGATTAGCCTGAATCTCTAGGCATTCAAATGACTGTACCAAATCAGCTACAGGCTTTATTGAATCAGTTGAGTCATGCCCGTTTTCAAAGAGTAGCCGTATAGACAAAGTAATTCTCACATTGTGTGTCCTTCTCCATGTAATAACCAGATCTTCCTCAACATATGAATTGTCACGAATGCACAGGCTAGCATGAGTGATGTATTTCCAGAAGTGAGATCATGAATTCACAGTCACATGTAACTATATTGAAAAGTGGATCACTTCCAAATGGTCATATCCTGATGTTATGAATATGGGCCAGTTACTTCAGGGATCAAATGTCCTGGGATTTAAACTTAATTTGAAAATTAACTTTAGGGAGCTAATAAACCAAAAACATATTTTCAGTTGAATGTCGCTAAAGGGGTTTTCACTGAAGATCCCAGAGCCTGACTGTGGGATGACCTGGACCAGAGCAGGTGCATTTCATATCACACAGCTGGCTTTAGTGGGGCTGATCTCTCTGGGGTGATCCGTGGGATCAGAGCTACAGACACAGCCTGCCCCGTACAGCAGCTGTTCCTGATGCAGGTGAGTGTTGAGATCCTGTGACAGGAGTGATTAGAATGGCAGGTGGTGGGCTCTCAAGGTTTTGTTACAGAATGTTCCATTTCCACAATTTTAGGACTTATGCCATAATTCATAGCATTTTGAAAGAGAGAAACTAATGTAGCTATGCCTCATTCCATAACCTCATAAGTACTCTCCCTTCACTTTCTGCCATCACCTTTGGTAAAATCCATAAAGCATGGTGATAGTCTCTACCAACGTGAGATGAAAGAACATAAGGTTATTGTATTTACGTTTCACAGTAGCATTCAGTGGGTCTACCCAGCTATTCTCACTACACATTTTAAAGAAACTTTAAAAACTTCTGTAAATATAAGTTGTTTCCTTCTTCTCTTTTATTTCTTAGAATGAAATCCAGGGCAAATATCAATACTTCCCAGATATGGAGTCAGCCCTATGTTTTCCACTCCCAGATGGCTACAGGTTAGAGTAGTTTTGTTTCATTTCACTCTGCCCTGAGGTTGACTGCAATACAGTCTGACTTATAATGTGAAACAGAGAAAAACTCAGGACTGAAGTTAGTGAATAAGAATAGTAATTATCTTGTGTTCTTAGTGTCCACTAATACTATATATTTTTAGTACTTAATCAAAATTTATAAATAATTTATATATATGCAGTTTAAAATATTCAAACAGTACTATTTTCAGTACTTATTTTAAAATGTATAAAATTGTGTGTGTGCATGCACACACACACACACACACACACACACATATATATATATATATATATATATATATATATATATGCAGTTTGAAATACTCAAACAGTACCAGATACTTTCAGTACTTAAGCAAAACTTATAAGAGTCTGTGTGTGTGTGTATGTGTTTGTGTGTGTGTAGTTTGAAATATTCAAATAGTACCAAAGAAGTTTTGAGTGTGAGGCATATTTTACCCCAACATAGACAGGTGTATTCTATTGTATTATTTAAATACTCCATACACTTCCTTCTAGGTCTAGTGATATCAATTTTATTTATTATTATTATTATTATTATTGTTGTTGTTGTTGTTGTTGTGGTGGTGGTGGTGGTGGTGTATGCACATGCACACAGATGAGGTCAGAGGACAATATTGTGGAGTCTGTTGTCTCGTTTCGGTTTTACATGGGTTCTGGGTATCAAATTCAAGGCACCAGACTTTTCCAGGATGTTATACCACAGAGCCATCTTGATGGACCAAGCAATGTGTTTTTGAGAAGCTTCCTAGAGAACAACATCTGGTTAAGTGCTCCATTTAAACTACTTTCCCCCACTTAAAGCAAGTCTGTAAGACAATTAAGTCTCTATTTTAAAATATTGACAGTGACTCTCAACCTTCTTAATGCTGTGACCCTTTAATACAGTTCTTCATGTTGTGGTGACCCCTAACTATAAAATTTTTCCATTGTTATAGCTGTAATTTTGTTAGTTATGAATCGCACTGTATAAATCTGATATTCGGGATTTCTGATATGTGACCCGTCCCCATCAGGTGTACAACCCAAAACTTGAGAACCGCTGATCTAAGAATGAATTTCACTCCCAAGATCATATGAATACACTCCAGATGTGTAGTCTGCATGTGCATGAACAAGACAATTGATCCTCACTGACTCCTGACTGGATGGTAGAGTCCTTGGAATGTACCGACTGGGTTTTTATATCATTTAATCAACAAAAGTATGCTGGCTTTCCTTGGTCAACGCAGCACTGCTGTAATAATCTTATAAGTCATTTATGAATTAAAAACAACACTGACCTAATGGCATGCATTTGCCATCCCAGTACCCAGGAAGCCAAGGCAAGAGAACTGCAAGGTCCAGGACATCCTGGGCTACATAGCAAAACCTTGTCTCAAAAACATAGATATGTAAAGTCAATTATTCCCTTGCTTCCATTTTATAAAACCAGATTATTGGTAGCAAAACAGCCTGATATTGCCTTTACTCAGTGTTACTACCTGACAGACACTATAACCTATTTGAATTCAATTTATCAATAATGTAAAAATTGGTCATTTCATCTTGCTCAGGTATTCAGGAGTGTATTGTTTCATTATATTTTTTTGATCAAGACAATAAGAAAGGAAATTTACTGTTTTCAGTATATAAGGCAGTCAGGGTACAGAAATGGCATTTTTTTCTGATTTCCAAAGTTAGCTTGCATTTTATTCTTTGAAATTACATTAGTATATTCGCCCATGTAAATGTCTGTCATGAAATGGCACATTATAAGGTTTTGTTATGTGCATGCTTTTAAACTTAAAACAACTTCCAATTTGAAGCAGGACTAATCATTCTGACAATCATCTCGTTGACTTTCAGAAGGCAGTACTTTGGCGAAAGTGTAGGAGAAACTTTCACAAATACTAATTATAGACTCTCAAAGGTCAGCATGGCTATGTGAGCTCCAGTCATGTGGGATGGCTCTAGAGTCAGAAGTAACCCATGAAACAAAATGAGAGAGGCCAAAGAAACCCTGAGAAAAATTTTTATTTTATTAGAACAAAAGGAAGTTCAATTGCAAGTTAGTTCTGAAGTAGACACTTTTCTTAAAATATTTGAGTATGAAATGGCTATACTCAGATCACTGTAATAGTTTTCTGCAGCTGTGGGAATGAAACTCAAAGGTTTTACACATGGAAGGCAGACACTCCACCACAGAGCTGCACTGCTGGCCCTGGAAAAATACTTTTATTTGAACTTATTTTGTAATAGTTCTCTCTCTCATATGTATGTGTATATATGTGTTTTTGTCTTTGTGTCTGTGTGTCTATGTGTGTTTGTGTGTGTGTGTATCTCTATGTGTGTCTCTGTGTATCCATGTCTATATGTGTATAAGTCTGTGTGTGTCTCTATGTGTGTATCCATGTGTGTGTATGTATCTCCATGTGTCTCTGTCTATCCATGTCTATATGTGTATATGTTTGTGTGTCTCTCTGTGTGTGTCTGTGTATGTGTATCTAGAAGTGGGTCTTCATGTATGCCACAATATGTTTGCAATGCTAGAACACAGTAATATCAATTTTACAGTGATCATAGATTCCATTCATGTATTAAAATCTTCTAGTCTTTCTAGTACTGCACCAGTGAAACACAATCCAACATCTGAGAAATGGTAACATGCAAGAATTGCAAACACATATAACATGTTTATAATGATGTAACACTTAAATGATGTAAGTTATTACTTAAAATGTACAAAATAGGTTGAAGATATACACAAATCTGACAGTGCCCATACCGTCATGGTACTGAGTATCAGGCGTAGGCCTGGGGGTTTAACAGAAAACACAGACTCGGGTCATTCTTGTGAGGAGAATGCCAAAGGTTTACTAAGGGACCAGCAATATATACTAGAGGCCGGGTGAAAAACAACAGGAAAAAACCAATCATAGCCAGAGGTAAGGCACCTGGTAAGTTCCTACCACACCGGGCGGGAAGACAGAAATCAAGCTAAGCCGCAGGATGTTCCGCTCTCAGGAAACCTGTGCAGACAGCTCAGCTGGGGACATTGAGCTAAGCTCACCGATGCCCAACAGGACCTCCTTTTTTATTTTTAAAGAATAGCATCTGTCTTAGGACACCTTCCGTACAACTCCCATTACCTGTCTCTGGGAATCTCTGCCAGTCCCAGAGTCCCTGACTTAGGTTGGTGTGGAATAAGGAGTTGCCCATCATAGACTAATATTCATGATATAGGATGAGCAAAATTTGAGCAGCTGGATTATCCTGTGCAAAGACATAAGCACTTGTTCAGTTACTGCTCTGGACTGGTTTTGTTATTTGCACATACAGTTTAGAAGGAACAATCCCAATGCGGCAGCTCCACAAGCCAAAAGCCCCAGTTCCATGAACCCAGACTTTTTTAATCAGGGGTGGCAGTAATGCCAAAGTCTCTTATGGTGATACAAGGTGACAGAGTCTTCCTTCATTATTTAGGGGCATAGGCACAATTCCAGGAATTCTCACAACCACAGCAGCATCTTCATACTCTCAGCAGCATCTTCATACACAATCTGCTAGAACAATTAAATTTCTTGTCTTCCTGTTCATTAGACTTTCCAAACTACAAAAAAGAATGGGGCTAAAACATAATTTAGTATTCAAAGAATATTTTTTTCTATTAGTAGAGAACACAACTGGCCACACAGTACTACTTATCCCCACTGGCATCAGGACTGCTGGATTTTCCACAAAGCTCCAGTAAGTTTCTGTCTGTACTGGTGTCCATAATGACAGGACGCACGCAGCCCTCAGGAACCCAGATAAGATTTTCTGCATCTTTAGGGAAGATTCAACAGAAGCCATCATCCTGACCAACACTGGATCAGGACGTCTCCAAACTCCTGAAAATAACTCTTTCCATTTTACTAAACCCTCTGGCTTCTTCATTCCTTTCCAATGTTTGTCTGCAGCAGAAAGATTATCTCTATTAATAAAAAATTTAAAGTATAAAGAATAAAGGACAATCTAGCATGAGGAGATTTTTTTGTTTTTTCAAGATAATTTTTTACAGTAAGATTAGCTTTCTCCACTATAGCTTGTCCTTGAGGATTATATGGAATCCCTGTTTTATGAATAATATGAAAGTCCGCGTAAAATTTTTCAAAGGATCTGCTGGTATATGCTGGACCATTATCAGTTTTCAAGTGATTTGAGACTCCCATGCAAGCAAAAGCTTGTAAACAATGATTTTTTTTTACATCTTTTACCTTTTCACCACTATCGGCAGATGCAAAAATCATACCAGAAAAAGTATCTATAGATACATGAACAAATTGTAGCTTCCCAAATGATGGGGCATGAGTCACATCCATTTGCCAAATAACATTTGCTTTAAGACCTCGGGGATTCACTCCCAAATTGGGGGATGAAATGAATTGAGCACATTGAGTGCATTAAGTAACAATTTGCACAGCTTGTTCTCTAGTAATATCACAATGAACTTTTGGGTAAAAATTAATCAATTTTGTCTAAAAGGCTTGCCATGTAATAAGCCAAGTATCAATACTCTGTAATGACTAATTTGATTGTTGATTGAAACAAGGAACAATTGTTTCATCAGGTTCTTAAGACATTCCTTTCAAAATACTTTCATGATTCTATCTGACAATACTTTATCAACACACCAACAGGTTTAGAGTAGGATGTTAAACTTTACTTGGAAATGAAAAAGGGTGACTCTACATTAATGCCTCCTTTGCCAAGGAATGGCTGTGAACACATAACATAAACTGATTACAGTAGACTTCTCTACTATCTGTAAAGTTATTTGTCTTTTGCCAGTTAATTTGCACCCACCTTGAGAACAGGTTTAAGTCCTGTGGTAAACTTAGAGCAATGTCTTAGCCAATAAATGTTTTACAATTATCAGGATACAAAGCAAAAAACAACCTTCTGAATCCATAATAATTTTGTATGGAGTAGGCAGGCCAGATTTTAATGCCTTCATAAGTTTTCCATAGCCTTATTAACCTTTCATAGATCTTAAGTTTGAACTGTATTTTGAACTACACCTGGATAGATTGGTCATTAATGCTGTTTTTGACCTGAAATTTCTTAGGTGGGATTTGCAAGACAAAACCAGTGCCACACAAGCCTCCACACTGAGGCAGTTCTGAGATTTGCATTTATTCATATGTATGAGGGTCAAATAACAAAAGGAACCTGTAATTTGAGGAATCCCAGAAAAATTCTACTAGCTGTTTTTCGTAGTCTTATCTACAAATTTTTTAAACAGTTCAAAAGGAGCCTGTTTGATACCCCTGATAAATTCCCCCTGAGATCTCCTTTTCAATGTTGGGGGGTTAAATTTTAGGCAATAAACTTGTGAAAAAGTGGCAACAGACCTATACTGGCCACAGCTGTTTTTAAATTTTATCATTCTTGAAATCATCTTAATTACAAAATGTGGATGAGTTAAGAATTGTGAGCCTTTGATCAGACTGCAAACTGTAGTCAATTGTACATTGACAGTTGTTAACCATAATTCTTAACTTTCTCTTGCAATATTAGAGTGTAACTACAACTTTGGAAACCAAAACCCAACTTTTAACAATCTATTCTCTTTAAAAATCAATGGCTGGATGTAGGGGAACGCCAGGACAGAGTAATGAGAGGGGGTTGAACGGAGAAAAGAGGGAGGGAAGGGGGCTTATGGGACTTTCGGGGAGGGAGGAAACGGGAAAGGGGAAGTGATTTGGAATGTAAATTAAAAAAATAAAATAAAATTAAATTAAAAAAAAAATCAATGGCAAACATTACTTTCACATTACAAAGTTTGTCTGCAAGTTCTTATGTTTAAATGCATGACAGTGCAACTTATAATACCTCATTAAAAGAGACATTGTTTTAAATCTTATCCCTTATATGTCTAATTTCTAGGATAAGAATTACATAAGACATTATGCCAATTTAGAAGTATCTTTAGAGGCCTGTTTTTCCTGGGTTGGGTCATGCCACGTGTTGTTTAAGATAACCCCAACCCTGAGTTACCAGTTTTAAACTAACTTTTTGTTACCAATGTAATAATTTTTAATCATACCCAATAACTTATAAGCCAATACTCTATAGTCAAGACATGCAAAACATATTCATACCTTTAAGCCCAATCAGAAACAAAAACAGAAGCCAACTACACGAATCTTATAAATTTAAACCAAACAATTTTTTTCCTAGCTGTAATTTCAAGAGAAAAAGCACTTTGGACCCAATAATCACATTTGCAGAGATTTCTCTAGGAGAAACAACCATCAGCCTACTTGCCCTAGAACTTAAAAGCAGCTTTTTCTCTAGCTGTACTTGACTCCTAGCTGAATGCGGGCAGCTTAAATTAGCCTCTGATGTGTAAACTGAAACTGGATCAAGAGATGGAAAGCCGGCAGGTAAAAGTTTTTACCATTTTTTCTTTTCAACATGAAACATAGAACAACAGTCATTCAAACAACGAAACAAGGACAGACACAAATTGACATGTGGAGAAGTTAGTGTACCAAAGACAAACAATCCATAGAGAGGGAAGAACACTTGTAACCAGTACTAAGAATCTCTCCAGTAGGGTCCACAGAGGAAACAGGACATCTCCATATTTCCACTTGTCCCTAGGAGAGTTTTAGAATCCATTTTCCTTCTCTCTTTCTGTTTCTAGAATCTGGTTGTTGGTTTTTGTCTTTTACTCTTTTTATTTTATTTTATGCTCTATTCCTCTCACCTGATGCAGTTCTTACTTTCACTTTGTTTCTTGCACCATATATTTCCCCAATATGTTCCTCTCCTTTTGCCAGCTGGCTTTTCTAGAATGATCCTGTCAGGTGCTCCTCTCTTTCCCAATCTCGGTGGAACCTCCACTTGAAGGTGCCCATGCCGTCATGGTACCAAGTATCGGATGTAGGCCTGGGGGATTAACAGAAAACACAGACTAGGGTCATTCTTGTGAGGAGAATGCCAAAGCTTTACTAAGGGACCAGCAATATATACTAGAGGCTGGGTGAAAAACAACAGGAAAAAAACAATCATAGCCATAGGTCAGGCACCTGGTAAGTCCCTACCACACCTGGCAGGAAGACAGAAATCAAGCTAAGCCACAGGATGTCCTGCTCTCAGGAAACCTGTGCGAACAGCTCAGCTGGGGGCATTGAGCTAAGCTCACCAATGCCCAACACAAATCGATAAACTACTACATATACTCACAAAATATATAAGAAACATTTTAAATAGAAAACAAAACACAAGTTTTTCTTCCTTTCTTCCTTCTTTCTTTCTCCCTTTCCTTTTTCATAATAGCATCTCACTGTGTAGACCTGGCTATCCTGGAACTCACTATGTAGACCAGGCTGGCCTCAAACTCACAGAGATCCACCTGCCTTTGGCTCCCAGACTGCTGTAAAGTGTGAAAAGTCTGTAACACAATTATTTCTCCCTACTTCTGTGTCTACATGAAATTGTCAGTTTTCTACAGGAATCTTTGATGGACATTAGTATCGTTTTTGAGAGGGCACGAGATAAAAGTAAGTAATCAGTGTGAAAAGGAATTTACATGGGCCAATGGTCCTTCTCATCTGGAAAGAAACCATGATGCTGTGAGACATCTTATTGAGGTGTGGAACATCTGTGGTCATTACATATTATATAGGACAGCAGCGACTCACACATGGAATAGAAAAATTCAGCCACATGTGTTTCCATTATGACAGGAGTTTTTCCTTACTTTCATCTAGAACTATTTTAAATTGATATGTAAGTGCAAAGGTCATGAGTCAGGTCTTAGCAGTATTCACAGCTTTGCAAGAATGTAGGGTTCTTTCAGCTGAGAAAACCAAACTGTAGGAAATTGAGATCACACATTAATGCTTCTTTGTGCCATGATTAAGACAAGCATAGGGGCAAACATTCTGAGGCACTAGACTGTTTATTCTGTATGTTTTATTTAATTCTGTTGTAAATTATACTATGGTGCAGCAAAGGTAGACAGTGAACAGGAAAGGATAATAGGCTACGCAGTGGGATTGTCTTTGTGTGTGTGCACACATGCATGGTATGGGTTCATTGACAGGTTAGAGGTAGGTGTTGATGTCCTCCTCTATCAGTCTCTGGCTTATTTATTTCAGGCTGAGTCTCTCCCTGAAGCAGGCTCTTGCATTGGGGGTGGGGGGTTGACTGGCAGCCAGGGAACCCTAGTAATCCTTCTGTCTCTGCCCTTCACAGAGCTAAGGCTACAGACACATGGGAACTGCACCTAACAATTTATGTGGGTTCTGAGAGCCAAACTCAAACTTGTGCTCTTACTCCCTGATACATAATTCAACATTTGGTGGTAGAAAAAATTTAATAATCCCACTAAATTGAAATAATCCATCATTTAGTTGCAAGTCACTTTTAAAAAGAAATCATTCTCAGACCAGTTATGGTGGCACATGACTATAATCCCACTAGGGAGGCAGAGGCAGGTAGATCACTGTGAGTTCAAGGCCAAGGACAGCCATGTCTACAGATGTAGTACCAGGATATCCCATCTCAAAATAAAAAAGAAAAAAAGAAAAAAAAGCAAGCAAGCATCTTTCTGTTTTTCAGGTTTGGAAAAGGCTATGACGTCTCCCAGTAACAGCACAGAGGTGGACTTCATTCTTCTTGGGCTCTTCAGCCACACCCACACCCACTTGTTCCTGCTTTCTGTTGTGTTAGTAATCTTCACCACCTCCCTGATGGGCAACACTCTCATGATCCTTCTCATCTGCAGGGACCCCAGGCTCCACACGCCCATGTACTTCCTTCTCAGCCAGCTCTCCCTCATGGACATGATGCTAGTCTCCACCATCGTCCCCAAAATGGCAGCCAACTACTTGATGAGCACGAGATCCATCTCCCCTGCAGGCTGTGGCTCCCAGATCTTTCTCTTCCTCACTTTGGCAGGGGGCGAGTGCTTCCTCCTGGCAGTCATGTCCTATGACCGCTACATAGCCATATGTTATCCCCTGCGCTACCATGTCCTCATGAGCCCCAAGCTGTGTGCATATCTGACGGTGGGGTCCTGGCTCCTGGGAGCTGCCGATGGACTGATGCAGGCGGGCACCATCCTGAGTTTCCCCTTCTGCCACTCTCGGACAATCAACCACTTCTTCTGTGAGGCACCTTCTCTGGTGCGCCTCGCCTGTGCCGACACCAAAGTCTTTGAGCTCTTCATGTACATCTGCTGCATCTTGATGCTCCTCATCCCTCTGTCCCTCGTCCTGGCTTCCTACTCCCTCATCCTGGCCGCGGTGCTCCGCATGCGATCCTCTGCAGCCCGGAAGAAAGCCTTCGCCACCTGCTCTTCGCACCTGGCTGTGGTGGGGTTGTTCTACGGGGCCATCATCTTCATCTATATGAGACCCAAGTCCCACCAGCCAGGCAAGAGTGACAAAGTGGTGTCTGCCTTCTACACCATCTTCACACCAGTGCTGAACCCCCTCATATACAGTGTGAGAAACAAGGAGGTCAAGGGGGCCTTGAGGAAGTGGCTGCAGAAGACAGTGTGATAAATGAGCAGAGAGAAGTTCCACAAACCAGCTCCCCTCAGTTAGGCACGCCTCACCCACAGACTCGCTTCTCTCTTCCATTGAACATTCTTTTGTGTTGTCTTAAACTTCTTTGATGCTCCTTTGCCATTTTCTACTCTAATTTTTACAAAGCCTTTTAAAAATCAGTTTGCCCCACTGGTGCCCCTGTGTTAACCATTATGTTACTTTTAAATAGGGTCTTAGAGATGGGAGTCAGGCCTGATTATCTAGATTTTAATCATGTAACTCAGTTTTTGTTGTAGGATGGACAACGTCGAGAGAGAGAGAGAGAAAGAGAGAGAGAGAGAGGAATAAATCGAGAATAATTTTATAAACATAGGGCTGAACTTATTGTTATGAAGTACCTTGTACATGAAGTGTAATCAATAAGACTTGTTAAACATGAAACATAATTGCATAAACCATATGTCAAAATGTTTCAATGGGAATAATCTGAGACTATTTAGAATTTAGAAAATTCCTTCAAAAGAGATGAGCAGAAAGAAGTTATCACTTAAAAAATAGCTATATTTAACAATTTAAACAACAAAACAAATACCACTACCTAAAATATAACTCAAGCTTAATAACATTTCCAAATTTCCTTTTAAGAGTGCTTAAATATGATATCTTTAAGAAGTTATTAGGCTTAAGGGTTCTACTCTCATGACAGGAGGGCATTCATGCTTTGATAAAAGCATGGGTTAGCTCAATGTAGTGACAAACACCTGTGAGGTCAGCACACGGGAAGCTGATGCAGAAGAATTGTAGGTTTGAGGGCGGCCTGGATTACATGAGACCCTGTCTCAAATGATAAAATGACATAATAGTGAGACTGACTCTTTTCATATAAAACAATCAAACAAGACAAATAAACAAACAAAAGCAGCCATCCAAAACCAACTCACCAAGAAAGGAATAATAGATAATTTATTCTGGAGCCAAATATGAGTGACCATAGCCCTTTCAGGTTTAGGTTACCTAAATCCCACGTTCCAACATGGTAGCAGCCTCAGGAGGTTTTTTATAATAACAGAATAAAGAAAATGCAGAGATCCAGACACTCTTCAAACACATTTTGAGGAAGAGATAAGTAGGCATCCTAGAGTGAGGACGGCATGCTTCAGGTACAGGCTCGAGTGCTCTCTCAGAATTCTTGACCCTTTGGCTGTTGGAAGCTAGTGCTCTGCATATCCGAATGGATTTGCTTGGCAGTCACCAACACGTTAGGTCAAATTCAGATGAAGACTAAAAGTTGCCAAAGGGAATTTGGTCCTGGACTTGCAACATTCCAATGTCTCCAAAATCACTGAAGCACCAGTCAACAGTCTCAAAAGCTCAGTCCATACCAAGATCTTTCATTGTCAACCCCCTCTTGCTGTTCCTTGTCCTTCCACCTTCTGTCATATGATGGGGAAGCAGGCCCCTGAAAGGTCAGGACCCTTGAGTTTGACTTCCTCATTTCAGAACACAGCTACCATTTCTTATTTTGTATTATTGAACATGGTATTCTGCTATGGCCTCACAGAATGGAGGGAGACACTAAGTAGAGGTAGATTCGTGGACACAGCAGAGTCTGTGGAGAGGAAGGAAAACAGGAAACCCAGGCCCCTCCCAGAGGCAAATGTTACAGTCCATCACCTTGTTGACTTTTCTGAGTCAGTTTTCAGTCTCAGAGCTTGCCATACGACAGACAGACAAGTGTCCTTAAGGAAGGGTCCACAAAGGAGGCTCCACAATTTGTATGGTATATGTGTTTGCTGTGTACCAGTATTTCTACCAAAGGCCTCACAGCATTCAACAAGACAAAGGCACACTGGGTGAGCCACGTCCTTGGATCTCATGAGAACTATTGGCAGCAGAGTGTGAGCTGACCTGGGGCCACTGTGTCTAACGGCAGACGTAACCATATTTATATCCCCTCCTGTCCCCAAATTGGAAAACCTTTCCCTCCTGCACCTTTAACACTTGAATGCTGAACTAAAGGCATGCAATGAGTAAGATCATGCACTTAGTGTGTGAATGACAACCGGATTCCATTATTTCTGTGTTGTTGATGCTCTCGGGAACCCCTCGATTTTGGTAGACTACTGGCCTCTATTATTTGTCTTCTCTGTGCACTGAAAAAGCACCCACCTCCATGTCCTATGGAAGTGGCTTATGAGTAGTATCTGGGTTTCTGTGGTGGGTGCTACATATCACCCCCCCACACACACACACACACCCCGTCCAAACACAGTACTTGAAGTCCTGTTCCAGAGCTGTCCAGCACGTTGGAAAATCTGGCAGTGCTTAGCTGAGTCCTCTCAAGGTATGTTTTGGTTTCTGTTTCTTCTTCTTCTTCTTCTTCTTCTTCTTCTTCTTCTTCTTCTTCTTCTTCTTCTTCTTCCTCTTCCTCTTCCTCTTCCTCCTCCTCCTCCTCCTCCTCCTCCTCCTCCTCCTCCTCCTCCTCCTCCTCCTCCTCCTCCTCTTCTTCTTCTTCTTCTTCTTCTTCTTCTTCTTCTTCTTCTTCTTCTTCTTCTTCTTCTTCTTCCTTTTCCTTTCTTTCTGTTATTGTCTGTTCTTGTTTTGGTTTGTTGTTTTGAACTTGAATTCCTCATTTGCCTGCCTCTAATTGGTGAATGTTAAACACCAAGTCCTATAGAGAGATACCAAGTGTTTGGGGATGCCCTGCAGATCCAGTCCTAAACCAAAGCAGGAAGCACACATGGATAGATGTCTCTTCTGTGCAGTGACACACTGGAGGTGAGCCATCTTGCTAATCCTTTTTCTTCTTCACCTCCCTTTCTTATTGTACAGCAGAGGTCTTCAGGATGGAGCCTCTTTCATTAATTTCTTGTTCCTGTTAGTTCATCAGTATCGCTTCCTCTTACACCCTGTCTTCAGGAGGTTAGGTAGATAGATCTCTGAGTTCAAGACCTGCCTTATCTATACAACAGGTGCCAGGCCACAGTAGGATTCAATCTAAGAAAAAGGAGGAGGGGGAGGAGGAGGAGGAGGAGGAGGAGAAAGAGAAGAGGAAGAAGAAGAAGCAGAGGAGGAGGAGGAGGAGGAGGAGGAGAAGGAAGAAGAAGAAGCCACTGTACATACTCACGCATGGTATTATGTTACACAAAGACATTTTTATTCATGTATATGTTGAGCTTTGAGTAAATCCCCCTCCATATTCCCTACCCTGCCCTTTTTACTTCCCCTCCCATCAGTGAGTCAATCTTGTTTCCCTGAACAAATTCACTTGTACATACAGAAGTTATATCTCTCTTTAAAATCTGGAAACTTCATATGACAAATATATACAATATTTGTCTTGGCAAGTCTGGTTTAATTCACTAATATAGTTATTTCTGATTTTATTCATTTTCTTGGAAACTACATATGTTCATTTTCTTTATGACTATAAAGACTCTGTGTATGTAAACCACATTTCTCCTGTCCACTGCTCTGATGATGGACGCTGAGGCTGGTTTCATGCATTATCAAGTGTGAAGGTGCTGAGGAAGCTTTAAGATGCTGACCTTGAATCCTCTGGGCCCTAGCTCTGTTCTCAGTTTCTTTAGTCATCACCATCTTGATTTTCACAGCAGCCAAGACTAGTGCACACCCTCACCAGCATTTGCTTTTGTTTCTTGAATGTGACCATTCCAACTGGGGTAAGATGGAATCCAGGTGTGGCTCAGATTGGCTCTTCTCTGATGGCTAGTGACACTGAATATTTTCAATGAGTTACTGGCCATTTTGTTTCATCTTTTTGAGAACTAACCATTTCTACTGGGCTATTTTTTGATTGGATTATTAGATATCTTGCTTAATTTTCTGAATTACTGGTATAGTCTAGATACTGATCATCTTCCAGATGTGCACATGACATTATTATATGGGCACACTGTTCAGTTGATTGACTCATTTACTTTGCAAAATTCCCTTTGTCCATTGTTGACAGTCCACTGTGTGAAGTGAGTTGCCTAGTTAAACTATCAAACTGACAATCTAGACAATGTAGAATCTCCTGAGATCCTTAATCATAGATTACTTGGATCAGGTTGGTCTGTTGATGAGTCTGTGGTGATTGTATGGATTGTCAATGTGGAGTGACCCACCCTGAAATTGGAGGGCAGCACCATTCCACGGCCAAACTGAGCAGTAAGCAGAAGCAGAGGTCCAGGTATGAGATAAAAATGACCTTACTCTGACTTGACCCTGATACCAGGGCCAAGAAAGAGAACCCTGGCCCTGATGACCTTGAGATTTAAGATCAGGCCATACAATTCCTCCAATCCCAGGTCACCCTCGAAAGTTCCACCACTATCCCCAAGAAAATCTACAGACACTCTTCCTTCTGCTGTGTAAGCTGCTGTGTCTTGATGGAGCAGAAGTAGTCCCTCTTTTGGGTTTTTCCCTCCCAATAAATCTATTGTGTGAGGTTTGTTTGCAGTGTGACTTTAGGGTAGACCTTGGATCCTGAATTTCAGGATACCCTTGGAACAGAGCTGTTACACTTGCATTGAGGAAACCTTCCCTGCAGAGCAGAGCTGTAACAGTGAGAAAACCCACCCTGTGGAGCAGATCTCTAATGCTTCTAGCAAGTTTCTCTTTGCTCTTGACTGAAGATCAGATGTAACTCACTGCTTGAATCCCTGAACTGATGGGACTGTAGTCCAAGTAAACCCGCACTCCGCTATGCAGATTTTGCCAGGTATTTGTCATGAAAACAGAAATAAAATTGGAACACAGGAATGAACTTCAACCTAACTTGGTATGTAACACACTCTATCTCTGTCTCTGTCTCTATCATCTATCTACCTGCTTCTCTGTGTCTCTGCCTCTGTCTCTCCATCTTTGTCTCTGTATATCACTCTTTGTCTGTCTATCTCTCTGTCTCTGACTCTCTCTGTCTCTCTGGTTTTTTGAAACAGAGTTTTTCTGTGTGGTCCTGGCGGTCCTAGAACTCTCTCTGTAGACAAGGCTGTCTACCTCTTCCTCCACTCAATATATTAATAGTACTTGCCACCACCACCCAATATTTTGTTTGTTCAATTTGTTTTGTTTTGTTTGAGATATTCTCTCACAACAAATATCTGAGCTTCAGTCCATCACCAGTGTTCAGCTATTCAAACCATCACAAAAAAGATAGATGGACATAGGTTATAAACAATCAGGTTGTCTCTTTGTCTCACTTCCCTTCTCTGTGTTGCCTCCTTTTCCCTCTGCCTAGGTGATGTTGCATCATTTTTTTTTCAGACATTGCTTGACCTTAAATCGTATTGTTATGATCTGTGAAATAGTCTTCTGTAATTTTTGACAAAAGCAGCATTTATTTCTCTAGGCATCACATGCACTGGGAATTCAGTGTGCAGTTTCCCTCCACCAAGAGAATATTACTTCTGGTGATCATCTTCCCCCAAGCTCTACAGTATAGCCTTGTACAAAGTGATATCATGGAAGACCTTGAAGTGGTTCAGCCTGTGGTCCTGACGGTCTGGGTTGATCTAAAGGAGAGGAGTCAGGATCAGAAACAAGTCTGTCAGAGAGGGAGCAGACCAGGGTTTAAGTGGTATAGACCTGGATCTGAATCAGGCTCCATCTTCCTGTGAAAACAGGCCTTTTCCTTGCTAAGCCATGCATTGTGACCCGGAGATTTGAACACTCACATCAAAGACCCCAAAACTGAAGAGCAGTAACTTATCAAGGCTGAGGTAGGCCCCTCACTGCTACCTGAAGGAGGCCTTGCCTGAGGATTCACCATCAATGAAAAGCTCATAGAGGAGAAGTCTCATATATATGACAGAAGCCAAGCTACTAGGACAACACCTAGCATGGGCCACTGAACGAAAGTCTGAGCTTGTTGAAGGAGTCTGGAGCTAAAGTGAGTACTCTGACATGAAAATATTCTAGGAACTACACTGTGTAACTTAAGGGAATACTTTCAGCATTTACCTGAAGGCATGAAGCTGAGAGCTGCTGACTGAATCATGAGTTCACAAATGATCCCATACTGAAGTTGAGGTCACTGCCTTAACAGGAAGAGGTCCTGAGAGGGCATTCAGTGCTCTAAGTAGTGGCTAGTCAAGCTCCTTCTGCCCAAACTGTGTCACTCTGAACATCAGCTTAATGTCTTTTGTGATACCACAGGCATGGACCTAGTAGGTTTGGGGGGGGTTGCATTTGGACAGGACGTGTCCCCCTGAAATGCTTGGCCTAAGGAGTGGCATTATTAGAAGGTGTGGCATTATTGGAAGAAGTGTGTCACTGCGTGTGGGCAATGAAACCCTTCTCCTAAGCACATGAGAGAGCCAGTCAGTCTTCTCTTAGTGGCCTCCAGATGTAGATGTAGAACTCTCAGCTTCTCCTGTACCATGCCTTCCTGGACACTGCCATGCTCCAACCTTGATGATAATGGACTGAACCTCTGAACCTCTAAGCCACCCCCAATTAAATGCTGTCCTTATAAGAGTTACCTTGGTCATGGTATCTGTCCACAACAGCAAAACCCTAACTAAGACACCCATCCAAGCATTTGTCAGAGGTAAGCCTCAGGGAGACAGCATGGGGACTCTGACTGTAGTAATCAACTGATGGATACAAACCTTGAGTAAACCACTGAGAGGTGGTAAACTGAGGCCTGGCTGAGGGAGTCAGTCTCTGGCGTATGTCCTTGGGGCCTTCAACTTGCTGTGGTCCCTTCCTGTAATACTGTTTGTACTTCCTGAATGCCATGAGAATCAGAAAAGTCTGCCAGGGAGGGAGCAGGCCAAGGTTTGCATGATGTGGAGCTGAGTCTGAATTAGGCCTCATTCTGCCATGGTGTTCTCCCTCACTCCAGGTCCAGGATCAGTGAAAACAAGCCACCATGGGTTAAACTTCTGAGACTCTGGGCCAAAATGTTCTCTAACTCCATGAACTTTTGTCATGTGTTGTCATGGTGATGAAGTCCATCTTGGAGTGTACTTCCTTTATACATCAACAGTGCCATCTGATCCCATTGTTTCAAGGTCATGGTGATGAATAGAATTGACTAATTGCTGATACTTTGCAACAGTATTTTATCTACAAGTTCTAGAAGGGTCTTAGCAAGGCATACCTGGCTGAACCAGCCTAGCAGCAGGACAAAGACATATTTCAACTAGATACTTTGAATCCAATGGATCTATATTTTTAGTCTTTAAAAATAAAATAAGAGGGTAAGATGCTTTAGACTTACCAGTTCCCTCTGGGGGTCTGCCTTCCGAATCAGAGAGGCATGAATTTCCTATTTTTTTCACCCTTATCTGTTGGATGCTGGCCAGAGCTTTTGCCCACTTTTTCTGATACTTTGGGCCTTTTCTCTTTCTTTAATCTTTCCCTCCCCACCATGGGGCTATTTGTACTATTCAAATAAGCTGGCTCTCTCTCTCTCTCTCTCTCTCTCTCTCTCTCTCTCTCTCTCTCTCACTCACTCACTCTTGCTCTCTTACCCATCAAAGAATCTACAATAAACTCTCTGAAACTAAAAAAAAAAAAGACAGGGATGGGGGGAGGGGGGATGCTAGGTTTGTAACAATCTGTGCTTTGTAACAATTCTCTGTATCAGTATGTTATCTAATTAACCTAATTTCTACCTTTGACACAATTTTCTTTCCTTCAAACATTTCTACTGGCATGGAGAATATTCTCTCAGAGATCAAACTGCTCATGCTGCCCTTCCCTCTTTCTAATTAGGTCTGCCTCTTCGAGCTCTCATATCCATCCCTGTCTTCTCCAGTTCTGGCAAAAGTCTTAATAAACTCGCTAACAAGATCCACTCCCCTCAATGGCATATTCACCAGGGTCCACTGTGTCCACTCTCTCACCTGTGCAGTGTAATCACCATTTCTGCCTTCAGCATGGATGCTCTTAGGTGACATTAGCCTGAGCTAATCCCTCATGCCTCAGCTTCCCATTAGCAATATCCATCTGTTAACCCCATATCTCATCCTCAGTCTCAGGATACCTGCTTGTCCATACTGCCTCCACAGTCCAGCCCATTTCTGTCCATTGCAAATCTCAGTCTTGGGCTAGAACCCATAGCAACATTTCCCCATCCAAATAATTCCTTCCTTGCCTTTTTAAAAACAACCCCTCAAGAGCTGATTCTTTGATCCATTTTCAGTAACATCATTAATAATACCCTCTTTCTTACCCTTCCCTCATTCAATAAATTTCCTCTCCCACCCCTTGCCTTTTTGCTTTGAGTAGTCTTTGCTTCTCCAGCTTTCTAGCCATTCTCTTCCCCATTTTAAATTCAGTCTTCATTGTGTAAATTCTAAGGCCCTGCTGACATCTTTCTCCCATTTCCTGAGGGGTTCTCTGTCCCAGTACCCCACATCTGAAGAGGAGCTACTGTAGAAACTCATATCTGAAGGTGAGCAATGTCAAAGACTGGACTTATTTAGACTCTTTTATTGAAATCCCCATGAGGCGGCTTTGCAACAGTGCCATCTGCTGGAACTAGAGCTGCATAGTGGGTGAGAAGCCTTGCTTCTCACATAAAATACAGAGGGCTCTTGGGATTGAGGGGTGCCTGACAGTCTCTTAGTGAGTGATGAGAATGAGTATTAAGCCAAGAAACCAGGGTCACCACCTGACTTGATGCTCAACCGTGCTCATTACCCCTTCTACTGATTGTCCCCATCCACATTACAGTAGCCCACCTGGGATTATTGAAAAGTGTCTATGTGCTAGGTACAGTTCTAGCTACCTTACAAATATTGCCTTCTTTCTTGTGCTCAAAAATCCTGTGAGACAGATTCTATAGGATTTCCATCGAATGACTATGAATCTGAGTCACAAAGCAACTTAGTCACTTGCCTAAGGTCACACAGGTAGGGAATGTAACCCAGAATTCAAATCCAGGTGAAATTGCCTCCCCAGCCTGTCCTCTTGGCTACCACTGTCATTGCTGTCATGCTCCCAAGTACCATTATGTGAAGGAGATGTACTCACCAAGGGGTATGGGTCCCATCAGATTTCTTGGACTTCGGTCTGTGTCTCTGAATATTTCATTTTTAGACCCTGTGCAGCATGGTGAATGAAGTTCAGGAACTTATCTTAGGAAATGAGGAATAGTTAAAAAGGAATCAGAAACTCTAGCCACCAGCATGACATGATAAGCCTAAGGATGCAGGAATGGCCTGTATACCTGTGGTGGTAACCAACAGCTCTACCATTAGTCTTAAGGCTTGCTCAACAGGAAGTAATCAGACCTGCTATTGGAAAACTAGGCAACTGCCCTGGGTTAGTGAAGTCTTGAATCATGGAGGATCTCTTTCAACCACCAGTTTACTAAAGCAGCATGGTCCCTAGCTTCATTGTCACTATCTAGCATTATATCCACAGAGAAGTATAGTTCTGAGCCCTCATCAATGAAAATCTTGTTTGAAACAGAGGGAAACTGTTTACCAGAAATAGGACTGCTCAAGCTGCCAAGAACAAGAGTGTGTGGAATCATAGGAGTACAGGTACACAGGCTTACAGGACAGATAAGCCACAGTCAGAGAAAGCAAGACCGCAAGACCAGGTAACACCAGAGATAGCTAGATGGTAAAAGGCAAACTCAAGGTCATTACTAACAGAAACCAAGGCAACATGGCATTATCAGAACCCAGTTCTCCCACAACAGCAAATCCTGGATACCCCAACACACTCGAAAAGCAAGAGCTGCAATTAAAATCGCATCTCATGATGCTGATAAAGGACTTCAAGAAGGACATAAATAACTCCCTTAAAGAAATACAGGAGAACATGGGTCAACAGGTAGATGCCTTAAATAGGAAACACAAAAATTGCTTAGAGAAATACAGGAGCGCTGCCATCTTTGCTCCATAACTGAGCAGAGAGATGCAGCAGATCATCAGAGTATAAGTTCAGTTGGGACATGTCCCACCAGGGTTCCACCTGCACCTAGGAGCTGGGAAGCACCACAACCGTCTGTGCACCTACCCTACAAGAGGACATCTGTTCTGCAGGGAGTCCTGTGGTTAGAGGGTGTCCCTCTTTTTGAGGTGAGGCCACCACCATCTTTGCTCCTGTGAATGAGCAGACAGGTGCAGACAGGTACACAGGGAACAACCGAGTGTAAGATCACTTGGGACTCTTTCCGCTACAGCCCCACCTGCACCCAGGAGCTGAACGGCTGTGATTGTGTCAGCAATCTGTGACAGGGTAAATCCGGTCACCCAGGGGTGCTGAGATTGGCTTGCAGACACATAGGAGGCTCAAGCACCAGCCAGTGACAGCAGGACCAACTAACACCAGAGATAACCACATGGCAAAAGGCAAATGTTGGAATGTTACTAGCAGAAATCAAGGCAATATGGTACCATCCGAACCTAATTCTCCCAAACAGCAAGTCCTGGATACCCCAACACACCAGAAAGGCAAAATTTGGCTTTAAAATCACATCTCATGATGCTGTTAGAGGATTTCAGGAAGGACATAAATAACTCTCTTTAATAAGTACAGGAGAACATGAGTCAACAGGTAGAAGCTCTTACAAAGGAAACAGAAACATCGCTTAAAGAAATTCAGGAGAACATGGGTCAACTGATAGAAGCCCATAAAGAAGAAACACAAAAGTCACTTAAAGAAATACAGGAGAACTTGGGTCAATAGGCAGAAATCCTGAAAGAGGAAACACAAAAATCTCCCCATCAAAATTCCAAGTCAATTTTTTATAGAGTTAGAAAGAGCAATTCACAAATTCATCTGGAATAACAAAACAAAACAAAACAAAAACCAGGATAGCTAAAACTATTCTCAACAGTAAAAGAACTTCTGGGGGAACCAGTATCCTGGATCTCAAGCATTACTACAGAGCAATAGGGTTAAAAATTGGATGGTATTGGTACAGGGACAGGCAGGTAGATCAATGGAATAGAATTGAAGACCCAGAAATGAACCCACACACCTACAGTCACTTGATCTTTGACAAAGGAGCTAAAACCATCCAGTGGAAAAAAGATAGCCTTTCCAACAAATGGTGCTGGTTCAACTGGAGGTCAGTATGTAGAAGAATGCAAATTCATCCATTCTTATCTCTTTGTACTATGCTCAAGTCCAAGTGGATCAATGACCTCCACATAAAACCAGACACACTGAAATTAAAAGAAAAGAAACTGGGGAAGAACCTTGAGCACATGAGAACAGGGGAAAATTTCCTGAACAGATCACAAATAGCTTATGCTCTAAGATCAAGAATTGACAAATGGGACCTCATTAAATTACAAAATTTCTGTAAGGCAAAGGATACTGTCAAAAGGACAAAATGGCAACCAATAAATTGGGAAAAGATCTTTACCAACCCAAATCCAACAGAGGGCTAATATCCAATATAAACAAAGAACTCAAACTGTTAGACTCCAGAGAGTCAAATGACCCTATTAAAAAAAGGGGTACAGTGTAAACAAAAAAATTTCACCTGAGGAATATAGAATGGCTAAGAAGCACGTAAAGAAATGGTCAACATCCTTAGTTATCAGGGAAATGAAAATCAAAACAACCCTGAGATTTTACCTCACACCAGTCAGAATGGCTAAGATCAAAAACTCAGGAGACAGAAGGTGTTGGCAAGGATGAAAGTGGAACCCTCCTCCACTGCTGGTAGGATTGCAAGCTGATGCAACCACTCTGGAAATCAGTCTGTTGGTTCCTCAGAAAACTGGGCATGATACTATTGGAAGACCTCGTTATACCACTCCTGGGCATATACTCAAAGGACTCTCCACCATATAATAAGGACACATGCTCCACTTTGTTCATAGCGGCCCTATTTATAATAGCCAGAACCTGGAAACAACCCAGATGTCCCTCAACGGAGAAATGGATACACAAAATGTGGTATATCTACACAATGGAATATATTCATCTATTAAAAACAATGAATTCATGAAATTCTTTAGCAAATGGGTGGAACTGGAAAATATCATCCTAAGTGAGGTAACCTAATCACAAAAGAACACACATTGTATGCACTCACTGATAAATGGATATTAGCCCAGAAACTCGGAATACCCAAGACACAATTCACATATCAAATGATGCCCAAGAAGATGAAAGGAGAGGTCTCTGGTCCTGGAAAGTCTCTATGCAGCAGTGTAGGGAATACCAAAACAAGGAAGCAGGAGGGGGGTTGAATGGGGAACATGGGGAGGGAAGAGGGATTATAGGACTTTCAAGGAGGGGAGAACCAGGAAAGGGGAAATCATTTGAAATGTAAATAAAGGTTATAACTAGCAGCTAGCATAGGTGAGACCTTCATTGCTGATCAGAGGACCCCATTCGGAATAGTCTGGCAGGAGACTTGCGGCTCTGGTCCCCAGTTTGGGACCATCCTCTGCCACAGCATACCATCTTCAAGTGGTGCAGAAAGCCAACTATCTACCCAGCTGCTTGGAGGGGTCAGCCAACACAAGAGAGACCTGTATTGCAGAGCAGAGGAGCCATCCTCTGCCACTGGGTACCATACCCAAGGGATGCACAGATGTAGCTAACCACTCAGGAATGCAGCGAGGCCTGGTGGTACAGTAGGACGACCCCTGCTGCTAAGAGGAAACAGCCTGAAACCCTGAGGACACAAGAGCCTAGGAACAGCCTGGGACAGGAGTCTTCTGATTATCGCCTGCACCCAGAGTTGATCTGGGCCACAGAGGTACATACCCACATACAACTATAAGAGAGCAGGTCTTGCAGAAGTACTTACATATCAGTGTAGACAGAGAGAACGGGTCTCCCAGGAGCACAGAGAAACCACTGTCAGAGACAGAGTAACCAGCTAGCACCAGAGATAAGAAGATGGCAAAAGGCAAACACGAGAACACTGCCAACAGAAACCAAGGCAACATGGCTCCATCGGAATCAAGTTCTCCAAAAACAGCAAGTCCTAGATACCCCAACATACCAGAAAAGCAAGAACTGGATTTAAAATCACAGCTCATGATGCTGATGGAGGGCTTCAAGAGTGACATAAATAACTCCCTAGAAGAAATACAGGAGAGCACAAGTAAACAGGGAGAAGTCCTTGAAGAACAAAGGGAAAACACAACAAAAGAGGTGGAAGAATTGAACAAAACTGTCCAGGATCTAAAGATGGAGCTAGCAATTCCAAGTGGATCAAGGACCTCCACATAAAACCAGACACACTGAAACTAATAGAAAGGAAACTAGGGAAGAACCTTGAACATATGGGTACAGGGGAGAATTTCCTGAACAGAACTCCAATAGCTTATGCTCTAAGATCAAGAATAGACAAATGGGACCTCATTAAATTACAAAGTTTTTGCAAGGCAAAAGACACTGTCAAAAAGACAAAGTGGCAACCAACTAACTGGGAAATGATCTTTACCAACCCTACATCCGACAGAGGGCTAATATCCAATATATACAAAGGACTCAAGAAGTTAAACTCCAGAGAGGCAAGTAACCCTATTAAAAATGGGGTACAGAACTAAACAAAGAGTTCTCACCTGAAGAATATCTAATGGCTGAGAAGCACCTAAATAGATGTTCATCATCCTTAGTCATTAGAGAAATGCAAATCCAAACAACCCTGAGATTCCATCTCACACCAGTCAGAATGGCTAAGATCAAAAACACAGGAGACAGCAGTTGTTGGCGAGGATGTGGAGAAAGAGGAACACTCCTCCACTGCTGGTGGAATTGCAAGCTGGTACAACCACTCTGGAAAGCATTCTGGCGGTTCCTCCGAAAACTGGGCATGACACTCCCGGAGGATCCGGCTATACCACTCCTGGGCATATACCCAGAGGCTTTACCTGCATGCAATAAGGACACATGCTCCACTATGTTCATAGCAGCCTTATTTATAATAGCCAGAAGCTGGAAAGAACCCAGATGTCCCTCAACGGAGGAATGGATTCGGAAGATGTGGTATATTTACACACTGGAATACTACTCTGCAATTAAAAACAATGAATTCATGAAATTCCTAGGCAAATGGTCAGAACTTGAAAATATCATCCTTAGTGAGGTAACCCAATCACAAAAGAACACACATGGTATGCAGTCACTGATAAGGGGATATTAACCCAGAATCTCGGAATATCCTAGACACATTTCGCATATCAATAGATTTCTAAGAAGATGGAAGGAGAGACCCCTGGTCCTGGAAAGACTGGATGTAGGGGAACGCCAGGACAGAGAAACGAGAGGAGGTTGAATGGGGAAAAGAGGGAGGGAAGGGGGCTTATGGGACTTTCGGGGAGGGAGGAAACGGGAAAGGGGAAGTGATTTGGAATGTAAATAAAAAAAATTAGAAAATAAAATTAAAAAAAAAGATGGAGCTAGAAACAATAAAGAAATCACAAAGGGAAACAACTCGGGACATAGAAAACCTAGGAAAGAAGTCAGGAGTCTTGGATCCAAGCATCAACAACAGAATACAAGAGATAGAAGAGAGAATCTCAGATGCAGAAGATACCATAAACAGTCAAAGAAAATGCAAAATGCAAAAAGCTCCTGACCTAAAACATCCAGGAAATCCAGGACAAAATGAGAAGACCAAACCTAAGGATTATAGGTATAGAAGAGAGTGAAGATTTCCAACTTAAAGGGCCAGTAAATGTCTTCAAAAATATTATAGAAGAAAACTTCCCTAACCTAAAGAAAGAGATGTCCATGAACATACAGGAAGCCTACAGAACTCCAAAGAGATTTGACCAGAAAAGAAAATTCTCCTGTCACATAATAATTAAAACACAAAATGTACTAAACAAAGAAAGTATATTAAAAGCAGTAAGGGAAAAAGGTCAAGTAACATATAAAGGTAGACCTAGCAGAATTACACCGATCTTCTCACCAGAGACTATGAAAGCCAGAAGAGCCTGGGCAGATGTCATACAGACCCTAAAGGAACACAAATGCCAACCCAGACTGCTATATCCAGAAACTCTCTCAATTACCATAGATGGAGAAACCAAGGTATTTCATGACAAAAACAAATTTACACAGTATCTTTACAAAAATCCAGCCCTTCAAAGGATAATGAATGGAAAACACCAACAAAGGGAGAGATACTATACACTAGAAAAAGCAAGAGATTAATCTTCCAACAAACTCAAAAATAGATAACCACACAAACATAAAAATTACATCAAAATTAGCAAGAAGCAACAATCATTTTTCCTTATTATTTCTTAACATCAATGGACTCAATTCCCCAATAAAAAGACCTAGACTAATGGACTGAACATGTAAACAAGACCCTACATTTTGCTGCATACAGGAAATGCATCTCAGTGTCAAAGGTAAACACTACCTCAGAGTAAAGGGCTGGAAAACAGTTTTCCAAGCAAATGGTCCCTGGAAACATTCTAATATCTGATAAAATAGACTTTCAACCAAAAGTCATCAAAAAAGACACGGAACGACACTTTATTCTAATCAAAGGAAAAATCTACCAGGAAGAACTCTCAATTCTGAACATCTATGCTCCAAATACAAGGGCACCATCATTTGTAAAAGAAACCTTACTAAAGCTTAAAGCACACATTGCACCCCACACAATAACTGTGGGAGACTTCAACACCCTACTCTCTGCAATGGAAAGATTGGGGAAACACAAACTAAACAGAGATACAGTAAAACTAACAGAAGTTTTGGACCAAATAGATTTAATAGATATTTATAGAACATTTCATCCTAAATCAAAAGAATATACCTTCTTCTCAGCACTTCATGGTACCTTCTCCAAAATTGACCATATAATTGGTCACAAAATAGACTTCAACTGATATAAGAAAATCAAACTAATTCCATGCCTCCTATCAGATCACTATGGAATAAGGGTGGTCTTCAATAGCAACAAAAACAACAGAAAGCCCACATACACATGGAAATGAACAATGCTCTATTCAATGATACCTTGGTCAAGTAAGAAATAAGGAAAGAAATCAAAATCTTTTTAGAATTTAATGAAAATGGAGGCCCAACATACCCAAATATATAGGACACATTGAAAGCAGTGCTAAGAGGCAAACTCATAGCTCTGAGTGTCTCCAAAAAGAAGGTGGAAAGAACATACACTAGCAGCTTAACAGTACACCTGAAAGCTTTAGAACAGAAAGAAGCAAATACACCCAAGAGGAGTAGAAGGCAGGAAATCATCAAACTCAGGACTGAAATTAACCAAGTAGAAACAAAAAGAACTATTCAAAGAATGAACAAAACCAGGAGTTGGTTCTTTGAGAAAATCAACAAGATAGATAAACCTTTAGCCAGACTAACCAGAGGGCACAGAGACAGTATCCAAATTAACAAAATTAGAAATGAAAAGGGAGAAACAGCAACAGAAACTGAGGAAACTCAAAAAATCATCAGATCCTACTATAAAAGCCTATACTCAACACAACTGGAAAATCTGGAGGAAATGGACAATTTCCTAGACAAATATCAACTACCAAAGATTAATTAGGATCCCATAGACCATCTAAATGGTCCTATAACCTCTAAAGAAATAGAAGTGGTCATTGACAGTCTCCCAACCAAAAAAAGCACAGGTCCAGATGGTTTTAGTGCAGAATTCTCTCAGACCTTCAAAGAAGACCTAACACCAATGCTCTTCAAACTATTCCACAAAATAGAAACAGAAGGAACACTACCCAACTCATTTTATGAAGCCACAATTTCACTGATACCAAAACCACACAAAGATCCTACAAAGAAGAGAACTTCAAACCAATTTCCCTTATGAATATCGATGCAAAAAATACTCAATAATATTCTTGCCAACCGAATCCAAGAACACATCAAAACGGTCATTCACCTTGATCAAGTAGGCTTCATCCCAGGGATGGAGGGATGATTCAATATAAGGAAATCCATCAATGTAATCCACTACATAAATAAACTCAAAGAAAAAAACACATGATCATTTCATTAGATGCTAAAAAAGCATTTGACAAAAATTCAGTACCCTTTCTGGTTAAAGGTCTTGGAAAGAACAGGAATGCAAGACTCTTACCTAAACATAGTAAAAGCAATATACAGCAAACCAGTAGCCAACATCAAACTAAATGGAGAGAAACTTAAAGCAATCCCAGTAAAATCAGGGACTAGACAAGGCTGCCCCCTCTCTCCATATTTATTCAATATAGTACTTGAAGTACCAGCTAGAGCAATTAGACAACAAAAGGAGGTCAAAGGGATACAAATTGGAATGGAAGAATTCAAATTATCACTATTTGCAGATGATATGATAGTATACTTAAGTGACCCAAAAAACTCCACCAGAGAACTCCTACAGCTGATAAACAACTTCAGCAAAGTGGCCGGATATAAAATTGACTCAAGCAAATCAGTAGCCTTCCTTTGCTCAAAGGATAAGTAGGCTGAGTAAGAAATTAGGGAGAGACACCCTTCACAATAGCCACAAACAATATAAAGTATCTTGGTGTGACTCTCATCAAACAAGTGAAAGATCTGTATCACAAGAACTTCAAGTCTCTGAAGAAAAAAATCAAAGACCTCAGAAGATGGAAAGATGTCCCCTGCTTATGGATTGGCAGGATTAATATAGTAACAATGGCTATTCTGCCAAAAGCAATATACAGATTCAATGCAATCCCCATCAAAATCCCAACTCCATTCTTCATAGAGCTAGAAAGAGCAATTCACAAATTCATCTCAAATAACAAAAAAACCAGGATAGCTAAAACTATTCTCAATAATAAAGGAACTTCTGGGGGAATCAAAATCCCTGACCTCAAGCAGTACTACAGAGCGATAGTGTTAAAAGCTGCATGGTATTGGTACAGTGACAGGCATGTAGATCAATGGAATGGAATTGAAAATCCAGAAATGAACCCACACATCTACAGGCACTTGAACGTTGACAAAGGAGCTACAACCATCCAGTGGAAAAAGATAGCCTTTTCAATAGATGGTGAAGTTTTAACTGGAAATCAACATGCAGAGGAATGCAATTTGATCCATTCTTATCTCCTTGTACTAAGCTCAAGTCCAAGTGGATCAAGGTCCTCCACATTAAAGCAGACACACTGAAACTAATAGAAAAGAAACTGGGGAACAGTCTTGAGCACATGGGCACAGGGGAAAATTTCCTGAACCGAACACCAATAGCTTATGCTGTAAGATCAAGAATTGACAAATGGGAGCTCATAAAATTACAAAGTTTCTGTAAGGCAAAGGACACTGTCAAAAGGACAAAACAGCAACCCACAAATTGGTAAAAGACCTTTACCAACCCTACATCCGACAGAGGACTAATATCCAATATATACAATGAACTCAGGAAGGTAGATTCCAGAGAGCCAAATAATCCTATTAAAAAATGGGGTACGGAGCTAAACAAAGAATTTTCACCTGAGGAATATTGAATGACTGAGAAGCACATAAAGAAATGTTCAACATCCTTAGTCATTAGGGAAATGCAAATCAAAACAACCCTGAGATTTCACCTCACACCAATCAGAATGGCTAAGATCAAAAACTCAGGAGACACCTGGTACTGTTGAGCATGTGCAGCAAGAGGAACACTCCTCTACTCTTGGTGGGATTGTAAGATGGCAAGACCACTCTGGAAATCAGTTTGGCGGTTCCTCAGAAAACTGGACATGATACTTCCGGAGGACCCAGCTATACCACTACTGGGCATATACCCAGAGGATTCTCCAGCATGCAATAAGGATATATGCTCCACTGTGTTCATAGCAGCCTTATTCTTAATAGCCAGAAACTGGAAAGAACCCAGATGTCCCTCAATGGAGGAATGGTTATAGAAAATGTGGTATATTTACACTATGGAATACTACTCAGCTATTAAAAACAATGAATTCATGAAATTCTTAGGCAAGTGGGTGGAACTGGAGAATGTCTTCCTGAGTGGGGTGACCCATTCACAAAAGATCAGACATGATATGTACTCACTGATAAGTGGATATTAGCCCAGAAGCTTGGAATACCCAAGACACAATTCACATATCAAATGATGCCCAAGAAGAAGGAAGGAGAGACTCCTGGTCCTTAAAGGGCTCAATACAGCAGTGTAGGGAAATGCCAGGAAGAGAGGGGGAGTGGGTTGGTTGGGGAGCAGGGGGAGGGAAGAGGGTGTATTGGTCTTTTGGGGAGGGGTGATCCAGCAAGGGAGAAATCATTTGAAATGTAAATGAAGAATATATCTAACAAAAAACAAAACCAAACAAAAAGAATATAAAAATAAAAAAAAACAAAACAAAACAGGAGAACATGGGTGAACAGGTAGAAGTCCTTAAAGAGGAAACACAAAATCCCTTGAAGAATTTCAGGAAAACACAAACAAGTGAAGTAACTGAACAAACTATCCAGGATCTAAAACTGGAAGTAGAATCAATAAAGAAATCACAAAGGGAGACCTCTCTGGAGATAGAAAACCTTGTAAAGAATTCAGGAGTCGTAGATGCAAGCATCAACTGCAGAATGCAAGAGATAAAAGAAAGAATCTCAGGTGCTGAAGATACCACAGAAAACATTGACTCAACAGTCAAAGAAACGCAAAATGCAAAAAGCTTCTAATCCAAAACATCCAGGAAATCCAGAACACAATGAGAAGACCAACCCTAAGGATTATAGGTATAGAAGAGAGTGAAGATTTAAAATTTAAAAGGCCAGTAAATATCTTGAACAAAATTATAGAAGAAACTTCCCTAACCTAAAGAAAGAGATGACCATGAACATATAAGAAGCCTACAGAACTCCAAACAGACTGGGCCAGAACAGAAAGTCTTCCAGTCAAATTATAATCAAAACACCAAATGCACTAAACAAAGAAAGAATATTAAAAACAGTAAGGGGAAAAGGTCAAGTAACATATAAAGGCAGACCTATCAGAAATACACCAGATTTCTCACCAGAAACTATGAAACCTAGAAGATCCTGGGCAGAAGTCATACAGACCCTAAGAGAACATAAATGTTAGTCCAGGCTACTATACCCAGCAAAACTCTCAATTGCTGTAGTTGGAGAAAACAGGATATTCCACGACAAAACCAAAATTTTGCAATATCTTTCCATAAACCCAGCTTTACAAAGGACAATGGGCGGAAAATACCAACACAAGGCAGAAAACTACACCCTAGAAAAAGCAATAAAGTAATTGTCTTTCAACAACTCCCCCCCAAAAGATAGCTACACAATTAAAATTCCACCCTTAACAATGAAAATAACAGGAAGCAACAATCACTTTTCCCTAATCTCTTAACATCAGTGGTCTCAATTCCCCAATAAAAAAACATAGACTAACAACAGACTGGATAAGTATACAGGACCCATCATTGTGCTGCATACAAGAAACCCAACTCAGTGACAGACAGTCACTACCTCAGAGTCAAAGGTTGGAAAACAATTATCCAAGCAAATGAAATCGACTTTCAACCAAAAATTGTTAAAAAAGATAAGGAGGGACACTTCATAATGTTCAAAGGTAAAATCTACCAAGTTGAACTCTCAATTCTGAACATCTATTCTCCAAATGCAAGGGCACCCACATTCATAAAAGAAACTTTACTAAAGCTCAAAGCACGCATTGTACTCCACACAATAATAGTGGGAGACTTCAACAATAATAGTGGTGTCACTCTCAACAATGGACAAATCATGAAACAGAAACTAAACAGACACACAGTGAAACTAACTGAAGTTATGGACCAAATGGATCTAACAGATATTTATAGAACATTCCATCCTAAATCAAAAGAATATACCTTCTTCTCAGTACCTCATGATACCATCTCCAAAACTGACCATATAATTGGCCACAAAACAGGCCTTAATAGAAACAGGAATATTGAAATAATTCTATGCACCCTATCAGATAACCACAGCCTAAGGCTGGTCTTACGTTCAAAAAAAAAACAACAGAAAACACACATGCACGTGGACATTGACCAATGCTCTACTCAATGATAGCTTGGTCAAGGAAGAAATAAAGAAATAAATCAAAGACTTTTTAGAATTTAATGAAAATGAGGACACATCATACCAAAACTTATGGCACACAATGAAAGCAGTGCTAAGAGGAAAACTCATACCTCTAGTGCCTTCAAAATGAAAATGGTGAGAGCTTACACTAGCAGCTTGACCACACACCTGAAAGCTCTAGAACAAAAAGAAGCAAATACACCCAAGAGGAGTAGATGGCAGGAAATAATCAAATTCAGGGCCGAAATTAACCAAATAGAAACAAAAAGAACTATACAAACAATCAACAAAACCAGGAGCTGATTCTTTGAGAAAATCAACAAGATAGATAAACCCTTAGCCAGACAACCAGAGGGCACAGACGCTCTGCCCAAATTAATATAATCAGAAATGAAAAGGGACTCATAACAACAAAAACTGTGGAAATTCAAAAAATTCATCAGATCTTGCTACAAGAGTTTATACTCAAAAAAATTGGAAAATGTAGATGAAATGGGCAATTTTCTAGACACAAAACAGGTGCCAATGTTAAAACAGGATCAGATAAACCATCTAAATATTCCCATAAGTCCTGAGGAAACAGAAGCATTGTTAATAGTCTTCCAACAAAAAAAAAAGCCCAGGACCAGATGGGTTTAGTGTGGAATTCCATCAGATTTTCAAATAAGAGCTAATTCCACAAAATAGAAACTCAAGGAACACTACACAATTCATTCTATGAAGCCAGAATAATGCTTATACCTAAACCAAACAAAGACCAAACAAGGAAAGAGAACTTCAGACCAATTTCCCTTATGAACATTGATGCAAAAATACTCAACAAAATTCTGGCCAACCAAATCCAAGAATGCATCAGAATGATAATTCACCACGATTAAGTTGGCTTCATCCCAGGGTTGCAGAGATGGTTCAATATACAGAAATCCATCAATGTAATCCACTACATAAAGAAACTCAAAGAACAAAACCACATGGTCACTTCATTAGATGCTGAAAAAGCTTTTGACAAAATTCAGCAACCCTTCGTGATAAAAGTCTTGGAGAGGAATTCAAGACCCATACCTAAACATAGTGAAAGCAATATACTGCAAACTGGTAGCCAACATCAATCTAAATGGAGAGAAACTTGAAACAATCCCACTAAAATTGGGGATCAGACAAGGCTGCTCACTCTCTCCCTATCTATTCAATATAGTACTTGAAGTTCTAGCCGGAGCAATTAGACAACAAAAGGAGGTCAAAGGTATACAAATTGGAAAGGAAGAAGTCAAAATAGTACTGTTTGCAGATGATGTGATCGTATACTTAAGCAACCCCAAAAATTCCACCAGAGAACTCCTAAAGCTAATAAACAACTTCAGAAAACTGACTGGATATAAAATTAACTAAAAAAAATATGTAGCCTTCCTCTACTCAAAGGATAAACAAGCTGAGAAACAAATTAGGGAAATGACACCCTTCACAATAGTCACAAATAATATTACATACCTTGGTGTGACTCTAAGCAAGCAAGTGAAAGATCTGTATGACAAGAACTTCAAGCCTCTGAAGAAAGAAATCGAAGGAGATCTCAGAAGATGGAAAGATCTCCCATGATCATGGATTATCAGGCTTATTACAGTAAAAATGGCCATCTTGTCAAAAGCAATCTATAGATTCAATGCAATCTCCAATGAAATTCCAAACCAATTCTTCATAAAGTTAGAAAGAGCAATTCTCAAATTCACTTGGAATAACAAAAAAACCCAGGATAGCGAAAACTATTCTCCACAACTAAAGATCTCCTGGGGAAATCACCATCCCTGATCTCAAGCTCTACTACAAAGCAATAGTGATAAAAAATTTATGATATTGCTACAGAGACAGGCAGGAAGATCAATGTAATAGAATTGAAGACCCAGAAATGAACACCTACAGTCACTTGATATTTGACAAAGGAGCTAAAAACATCTGGTGGAAAAAAGACAGCATTTTTATCAAATGGTGCTGGTTCAACTGGCAGTTTGCATGTAGAAGAATGCAAATTGACCCTTTCTTATCTCCTTGTACAAAGCTCAAGTCCAAGTGAATCAAGGACCTCCATATAAAACCAGATATGCTGAAGCTTATAGATGAGAACGTGGGAAAGAACCTGGAACACATGGGCACAGGGGAAAATTTCCAAATAGAACATCAATGACTTATGCTCTAAGAATGAGAATCGTCAAATGGGACCTCATAAAACTGCAAAAGAGTAAGGCAAAGGACCCTGTCAATAGGACAAACTGGCAATCAACAGATTGGGAAAAGATCTTGAACAATCCTACATCCAATATAGGGTTAATATCCCAATTTATACAAACAACTCATGAAGTTTGACTCCAGAGAGTCAAATAACCCTATTAAAAATGGGGTATAGAGCTAAACAAAGAATTCTCAACTGAGGAAATTCGAATGGCTCTGAAGCACCTAAAGAAATGTTCAGCATCCTTAATTATCAGGGAAATCCAAATCAAAATAACCTTGAGATTCCACCTCACACCAGTCAGAACGGCTAAGTTGAAAAACTCAGGGGACAGCAGATGCTAGAGAGAATGTGGAGAAAGAGGAACACTTCGCCATTGCTGGTGGGATTGCAAGCTGGTAAAACCACTCTGGACATCAGTTTGGCAGTTCCTCAGAAAATTAGATATAGTTCTACCTGAGGACCCAGCTATACCACTCCTGGGCATATACCCATAAGATGCTTCAATACTTAATAAGGACACATGCTCCACTATGTTCATAGCAACCTTATTTATAATAGTCAGAAGCTGGAAAGAACCCAGATGTCCCTAACAGAGAAATGGATACAGAAATCGTGGTATACGATTTCTACACAATGGAGTATTATTCAGCTATTTAAAACAATGAATTCATGAAATTCTTAGGCAAATGGATGGAGCTAGGAAGTTTCATCCCGAGTGAGGTAATCCAATCACAAAAGAACACACATGGTATGCAATCACTGATAAGTGAATATTAGCCCCAAATCTCAAAATAAACATGTTAGTGTTCACAGACAACAGGAAACTCAAGAAGAAGGAAGATCAAAGTGGGGGTGCTTTGGTTTTTCTGAGAAAGGGAACAAAATACTCACAGGAGCAATTATGGAGTCAAAGTGTGGGGCTGAGACTGAAGGAAAGACAACCCTGAGACTGGGAATTCATTCTATAAACAGTCACCAAACCCCGACACTATTATGGATGACAAGAAGTGCGTGTCGAAAGGAGCCTGTTATGGCTGTCTCTGGAGGGGCCCTGCCTGAGCCTTACAGATACAGAGGCAGATGCTAGCAGCCAACCATTGGACTGAGCGTGGGGTCCCCAATGGAGGAGTTGGAGGGTGGACTGGAGGAGTTGAAGGAGTTTGCAGTCCCATGGGAAGAACGATGATGTCGGCCAACCACACGCCCAAGGCTCCCAGGGACTAAACCATCAACCAAGGGGTACACATGGTTCCAGTCAAAAGTGTGGCAGAGGAATGCCTTGTAGGGCATCAGTGGGAGGAGAGGTCCTTGGTCCTATCAAGAAAGGCTTGATAGATACCCCAGTGTGGGGAAATCGTGGGGGGGGCGTAGGTGGGAGTGGGTTGGGGGGAGGGGCATATTCTTGGAGGCAGGGTGTGGGAGGATGGGTTGGGGGTTTTCTAGGAGTGGGGAAACTGGGAAAAGATATAACATTTGAAATGTAAATGAAGAATAATATTCAGTATAAAAAGGACATAAATAAATAAATAAGTAAATAAATAAAAATAATTTCAGAAAACTTTCCAAAACCAACTAGAACTTACTAGTTGTCTTAGATTAAGTTTCAATTTGACACAACCTAGAGACACCTGAGAGGAAAGCCTAGATTGAAGAATTGCCTATGTGAGGTATGCCCGTGGGCATGTCCATGGGGTGGGGCTGTCTCAATTGATAATTGATGTAGGTGGGTCCAGCCCACTGTGGGTGTCACCAACCCTACCCAGGTGGTCCTGACTGGATAAGTAAGGTAGCCAATCAGAAGTTTGTAAACAAATGAGCCAGAAATTGAACTAGCAAGCAGCTTTTTCCATGACTTCTGCTTCAAGCTTCTGTTGGAGTCTCTTCCCTGACTTGTCTCAGGAGAGCAAGACCTGGAAATGTAAGATGAAATAAGCCCTTCCCTCCCCAAATTGCTTTTGGTCACAGTGTTCTACACAGCAACAGATTAAAACTAGAGCACTGCCCGAAGTCAATTGCATAGTGGGTGGTGAAATTGAAATTTGAAACCAGTTAATGTAATGCCAGGCTGCTGGGCACTGTGGCTAAGGAGGTGCAGACATTGGGGACAAGGATCAAGTAAGTATAAGAGACGGTCTGACACAGTTAGAAAATCTATTTCTACATAATTGAAGAGAGGAAGGTGTGTGTGTGTGTGTGTGTGTGTGTGTGTGTGTGTGTGTGTAGCAGTCTCAACAGAGCAGAGTAGACACTGGGGCTTTACTGGAGGATCTTGGGTAGGAAGGGATGGATGGGGCTACATGTGGGGGTTCAGAATGGATGAGATGGAGAGGAACCAGAGCCAGGTCAATTGGAACCTTAGAGACTGGTGGGTTGAAATTTCAGCCCAGAAACTACAGGAGGCAACTAAAATGTTTACAAAGGGATTAGTCTGCTCTGGTCTTTTAACATATGTAGAAAAAAAAAAAGGATTGGGGCAGGGGAGGTTTCTACATGGAAGAGAGTAGCTTGGAGTCCCTCAGACTACATCAAATCCTCATGGGGGGGCAGGTCAGACACCATGGCCACCTACTCAGACACTCTTAGAGAGGGAATGCCTGAATGGACAGAGGGGCTGTGTGTGCATTCTGACCGTTGACTGGGCTGTGCAGATGTTAATTGAGAGAACTGTGGGGATGGGGGTGTGGGGTAACCACTGTGTGTGATGAGGCAGAGCTGTGTGAGGGTAACTGCTTAGCTAGTGGAGCAAGACCAGAAGTTAAACCAAGCCAGCAGAGTGGTGGAGGATGGGGAAGATTCACCCAGCAAGGCACCTGTGAGCTACTCCAGGGAAGGCGGCTGGGAGATGGGGGGTGTGGGGGTGGGGTGGGGAACACATGAGTCTGTTTCAGGCCCAGAAGCATTTTCACAGAGCCCCATGAAGTCACAGGAGGGAGAACGTGGGAGGACAGGAGGAGGGGTGGCTTTACTGTGGCCGGGTGAGGCAGACTGTCAAGCTCTGCACCTGGTAGTCCACAATTTCTAAGTCCTAAGGAGGCTTGTGGCAAAAAGTCAAAGCAATAATAGTAAACCATACAAGGACAAACCCCCTTGGGTATATTCAAAGGAGATCAAACTACTAACAAAAAGCAGACATAAAGACCCTGTGTAGTTATTTGAGAAGCAAAACTACCCCATAAATCATCTATCTTTATTCTACATCTAAAATGTTTAATTCTGGATGCATTTAAATGCATCTGTTGTGCCTGGGGTGACATGGGAAGAGATCCCTTCAAAGCTCATCTGTCTGAATTCTGAAGCAATGACTAGAGGCAGGGGACACTTGCTCTCCCACTCCTCCCAACCCTCTTGGGCCTGCTCACCCTTGCGCAGGGGATTCACATGATACTGCGAGTACAGCTTCTGTGCCCGTAGCTCTTTGAGAAATAGTTCCCACAAGATCTGATTCTGGTGAACCTCGTCCTGATTCTTCTACTGGCCCACATGTTCTGCCATGACCATACTCTCGCTCTGAGAAGTCAAGCTATCTGACCTGCCCTTGCCAGAAGAAAGGTTGGTTGCCTTTTACTGTTTCCGGGCAATGGGTGTTCCTCTTCTGTTCAGGCCACAGTATGCTTTCTGTCTCTAGGCAACAGCGCAGAGGCTCTGCAGCACCCCCCTCCCTAGCAGCATCTCCCTGGCTTCGGTCCACTGCACCCCTCCCAGCTCTCAGGTTTCCTGGTGTCTCATTAGGCCTCCATCAGTGTCCTCAGACCAGGATTGAGCCTCTGGATCTAGATCCGCCCCTGTGCCCTGTGCTCTGCTAGGAAAGAGCTGCCATTCTTTAGACCACCCAGGAATAAGAGACTGAAGTGCACCTCAGCGTGACTGGTCACTTCATGAAGGTGTTTTGGGGAGGAGTCAGAGCCAATAGGTTTGAGAGGGGGTGCCCAGAATTAAAATAAACAAAAACCACCTCTAACACACACACATATTCACACACGTGTGCACTGGTGGGTGAGGGAAACAAATACAGAGAGTAAAATAAACTGACAGGACCACTACCCTTCCTAATGGAAGTACTTTGACATCTTAATGTTTATTTTATTATCTTTACAACACTAGGGGTTGAACTGGGCTTCTGTACGTTGGGGAACTGCTTCCCCACTGAGATCTCTCTCCAGTCCTTCCCTTTTGATTTTAAGACAGGCCTCACTAACTTGCCCAGGCAGAGGGTTGGACTTGCCATCCTCCTGCCTCAGACTGCTGAGTTGCTGGATTATAGGCCTGCCCCACCAGCCCCAACTGCTTTCAATTTTTGGTTGTGATAAAATGCACATCTTCTAAGATCTCCTGTTTTCACCATTCTCAAGTATTCAGTCCAGCTGCATGAAGTAGAGGCATAGTGTGAAACACATCTCCAGAACGCACACCTTAGGCAACTGTCCTTTGATTCCCCCTCCCCTCCGCTGGCAACCACCATCTTTCTTTTTATTTCCATGTTCAACCCTATAGCACCTTCTATAACATGGTCTATTTTTAAATAACCATAATTAGCTTCCCGTAGGGAAAGAAACCACCCTGGCTCTAGGGAGCAGCCAAACACAGTCACTAAACCTTGTGATTCATTCACTCATTCATGACCCAGAGTGTTCGATGTGTGATAGACAGTATTGCACTTGCTAGGTGTGGCCTTTGCTGCACAAACCGCCACATCTACTGAGGACTTCATAATTTTTTCTCTCAGCATGCAGGGTTCTTTGTCTACCCAAAATTTATGTGTGAGTTCACATGCAATCGCCTATCAAAAGCCTTATCAAGTTGTAGAGACATCTCTGTTGATACTTTATTACAAACTTAGTTACTTCACTAGATGTATTTGTTTATGTCTAATCCACCTAAGGTGAGACACACATACTCATTCTCTCTCTCTCTCTCTCTCTCTCTCTCTCTCTCTCTCTCTCTCTCTCTCTCTCCATTTCCAGTCTGTGGCACAGTAGAGGCAGGTATGTGTTTGGTGTTTTGTGTCTGACTTGGGGTCTATACAGTTTTGTTTGCTTACATCATTATATAGTCCCTTAGAACACTCAGATGATTGTATTACACTGGTTTAAGTAGATCAATACAGTGCCTTTATGACTTGTCAATGTGACCTATGCCTGTCCCCTGTGTCTAAGGCAAGGTAAAAACAGCCTCTTGGAGTCTTCACTGACTTTCTGAAAGTAAGAAGAAATAAGCCAAGCCTTCAGAGTCACATGGTTTGTTTGAGGATAATTTCTAAGATTTCGCTTGTACTCCATCCGTACAGTGTCCTTTAGCCTGAACTATTAACCTAGCATCTGGGATGCTCCATACAGGGCTGGAGGAAGGAATCCCAGACTAAGAAGAGATGGTAATGAGCTGTTTAGAGTTTGGGGGATGAAGATCCCTGTGTAGATAAAAGTAAAGAAAGTGAATGTCTAAAATTTGTCAGCATGGGGCAAAATCAGAGGATGGTTCAAGTGTCCAGACAAGTAGAACAGTTTGACATTGAAGGAACAGTTTGAGTGATAAAATGTGTTGCTTATGGGTATCCAGTGCTAGGGGGCCTTCCCCACTGAGGGTCCAAGCTAACAGGGCAGCCAGCCTGCAGAGGTGATAAGGAGTTGTTGAGGGGAGAGTGGAGTGAGTCAGGCCAAGGTGTTCAGGGGAATCTTGCAGCTCTGACTAGCAACCAGGTCATTTATTACTACAGGTCTTACAGATCAAAGACTAATGATTTTCCAGGTGCTACAGATTATGTAATTGATTTTTTTTCCCCTTACATATCTTCGGTTACAACTTCAGTTACAATTAGAAAATACAAACAGAACAGACTTTGTTTTCATTATTAGCCCTATAACTCCAATTTAAGGAATCTAAAGAATGTCACCTCCAAAGCAAATGCATACATCATGTGCCATTCTGCTTTTAGGCTGGCAATTTCTGTTGTTTTAAGGCACTGCAGACAAACAGAAAATACCCGATGAATAGCAACCATGAACACCTAAGTTCTTTTAGTATACATTTCATTATCTATGCTATGAAGTAGGAGAAGGTTATTGTAGTCAATCTATCTTATTTATTGAGTTTTATTCCTCCAGGGGTGTACCCTGTATGACCTCCCTTTCTTTAAACTTCATTTTCAGAGAGCTCTAAGCCTATAATAAAAAGAAACCTTGAATGTGTAACCTATTCTCCAAGACAGTCAGAGTTTATCACTTGGGTCTGTTTATTTTGCTCAGGGACTGGTGCCCCAAGAAGACTCCTGGAGTAATGACTTCATCTATCAATGTACTTATCTGTGCTTAATGATCTCCAGGGCATAAGGTGAACTCACAAATAGTGGCCAGATGAAGTTAATTTTAGGATTTTCCTAAAAAGACTCAGTCACACAATCTTTCTCAGGAAAAGACATAAACTGAATCCTAATGCATGAAGTCCCCAAGAGTGCAGCACACAGAGACCAAATGCAAAAGTTAGAGACAGAAGGGCAGCAACTGTAGCAATCCACCCATCTTTGCTGGAGCTGTGTCAGGCCGCTGTGCTGGCTTCAGGACTCTTGACATCTCCAGGAGATACAGCTGTGCCAGTTCAGGAAAATGAAGTTTAAAAAAAGGAGGGACATTCATATTACAGCCCTTTACCCCAAGTAATGACAAACACCTGAGATTCCTGTCTCTTGTAATGAGTACAGCTCGGGGAAACAAGAATTCTACAATTTTTAGGTAGAAGATTTGTTTACTTTGTTTTTTTATTTTTTTATATGTAGAAGTGTTTTGCCTACATGTATGTAGTGTGGGGACTGGGGAGGCTCCCACAGGTCCTCTAATTTGATCAACAATGTTAGTGATATAGGGAGGGAAAGGAAGTTTGAGGGGATAAATTACCTGACTCCAACAACAGTCATCAGGCCCTAAGTCACACACTGTAGTCTTGCAGGACTCAGTTCTTCCTCCCACAGTAAAGTTTCTGTAGTGCAGACTTCATATCTTTGTTCCTCAGACAATAGACAACTGGATTCAAGGAAGGTGTGACTACAGAGTAGAAAATAGATGCCAGGCGACCTAGAGTCGGGGAGTACTGAGAGGCAGGCCTCAGGTACACAAAGCTTCCAGTTCCATAAAACAAGAGGACCGTGGTCAGGTGAGAGGAGCAGGTAGAAAAGGCTTTCCACCTGCCATCCACTGAGGGGATGCGAAGAACTGTGGCCACAATACCAACATAGGAGAGCACTGTGAGGGCAAAGGAGCTCATGACTGTGCAGATGCTGACAGCAAAGCCTACCTCCTCATTGACATGGTAATCAGTGCAGGAGAGTCTCATGACTGGAGGGATGTCACAGAAGAAGTGTTCAACAACATTGGGTCCACAGTAGGGGAGGGAGAAAGTGTTGAAAGTACGGAAGATTGAGTAGATGGCCCCACTCACCCAGGCAGTGACTACCAATGCAGAACAATATTTCTGGTTCATGATGGTTCCATAGAACAGTGGTCTGAGGATGGCCAGGCACCGGTCATAAGCCATTGCCGCGAGCAGATAGCATTCAGTACATACCAATGTTAAAATTATGTAAAGCTGTGCCACACACTCGAGATAGGAGATGACCCCTGAGCCTGTGAAGGATATAACCACTGCCTTGGGGATGGTGGCTGAGGTGTAGCATATGTCCAGGAAAGACAAATTCTTTAGGAAGAAGTACATGGGAGAGTGGAGCCGACTGTCTCTCATCACAGCTGCGATGATAGAGAGGTTCCCCAGGAGGCCAAATGTATAAACAAGCAAGAAAAATGGGATGACCACCAATCTCAGCTGTGGGACATCAGAGAAGCCCCTGAGGATGAAGTGAGTCACTGTTGTGTGATTGGACATGTCTGCTCAAATTGTGTTCAGATGTTGTACCACACACAGCTGAGGGAGGGAACAGAAATAACAGGCAGGTTCAGGACATGTGTGTGCAAGTCCATGTTGACTATGGTGATATGGATTTTATCAGAAAACTAAGACAATGAAGCAGCCTATGTAAATGGCAATTCATAGAATTGAGCATGAAAGGGAGAAGAAGAAGAAAGGTAAGAAAGGAAATGGAGACAGGAGAAGGAAGATACACCTGCCAAACCTCTCATGCTTTTAAATTTTCCAAAGTCAAGTGAGAAGCAGTTCCATGTACATACTTTCTACTTCTTGAAATAAAGCAACTGTTATGGGCATTTCAATGTTTAGAGGGTAGGGGTTGTTGTTTCTTAATTTTAATTATTAACACATGTCCTGCTGATATTCTGAGTCTCCTCTTTTTATTGTTAATTCACACCATACATCTTTTCAGTATAGATTACATTATTTTTTCTTAAGAGCCTTTTTTTTGGGGGGGGGGAAATGGAACTAAAAAATATAATCCTATGTGAGGTAAACCAATCACAAAAGAACACACATGGTATGAACTCACTGATAAATGGATATTAGTCCAGAAGCTTGGAATACCCAAGATTCAATTCACAGACCAAATGAAGTTCAAGAAGAAGGAAGAACAAAGTACAGATACTCTGGTCCTTCTTAGAAGGGGGAACAAAATACCCACATGAGGAGATACAGAGACGAAGTGTGGGGCAGAAATAAGGGAAAGACCATCTAGAGACTGCTCCACCTGGGAACCCATCCTATTTACAGTTACAAAACCCAGACACTATTGTGGATGTCAACTAGTGCTTGATGACAGGAGCCTGATATAGCTGTCAAATGAGAAGCTGCCAGTGGATGACAAATACAGAGGGGGACCCTTTCAGTCAACTATTGAACTGAGCACAGGATCCCCAATGTAGGAGCTAGAGAAAAGACCAAAGGAGCTGAAGGGGTGTGCTGCGCCATAACAGGAACAACAATATGAACCACCCCGTACCCCCAGAGCTCCCAGGTGCTAAACCACCAACCAAAGAGTACTTGTTTAGGGACCCATGGCTCCAGATGCATATGCAGCAGGGAATGGCCTTGCTGGACATCAAAGGTGGAGAGGCCCTTGGTCCTGAGAAGGCTAGATGCCCAAGTATAGGTGAATTCTGGGACAGGGAATTGGGAGTGGGTGTATTGATGAGCAGGGGGAGCGGGGTTGGTTTAGAGGATTTTTTGGTGGGGGAGGACCAAGAAAGGGGACATTTGAAATGTAAATAAAGAATATATCTAATAAAAAAATCAAAAAAGAGCCTTTTTTTAAGTTAAAATGTTATTCTACTAACACCACTGGACAATTGTCCTCTATTGGGGAGCACATTTTATGTAAAACACGTGAGTTTCAGGTTTGTATGAATCCCTGTTCCTAGAGACTGTGACCTCATGTATTTCTTCTCCTGCTGTTTTCCCCTCTGCAATTGCATGCATAGAAGCAGGCCCTCTTTCTCTGCATACAGAGATGATCACTGTCTGATGATGGATGAGTCCTCACTGGATGATTAGTGATTAGGCAAACAAAGCAATTATCTGTGCTCTCCCTTAGACATCAGCCTGGAAGCCTAGCTCTGAGCCAGAGCTCTCTATGGAGTCAACTAAGTCAACTTGAGAGAGCTCAAGAGTGGAGAGAAACATAACCCCTCAACCCTCACTGGATGCCAAACACGTAGCCCACTGATGAGGTTTAGTAGAATATGTTGCATCCATGGAAGTGTCGGCCGCTCTGCCCTTTTCCTGGTCCATCGGCAGCTCCAGGGAAGACGTCAGCCACAGGTGGCTAAACAGGGGAGCAGCAGTTCCAACCTTTGTCATGTATTCCCAACCCTTGACTGCACTCCCGTTTGACTGAGGCTGTCCTGATCACCATCAAGTCAGCAGGGAGCAGGCAATGTCATTCATGTGGGCTGAAGAAGGCACTGGCTGCAGCCTGGGTGCTGTACTAGAATCAGGGTAGCTAGGGAGGGGGGGCAGTGTTGGAGTTTCCCTTAGAAAGGGCAAATGTGCACAGTGCTTGAAAAAGGGCAAAGTTTGCAGAAAATACAACTGCTGGTAATCTCTGGGTAAGAGAGACGTGCCTTTGGTCTTACCTGTAATTCCTGATACAGCTTAGCACATATGTCCTGTCAACACTTGAAGGAACTGGATGAGAAGAAATAGGTATGGATGTCCTGGTGAAAACTCCTAGTTTCCTGCAGTTTTGAAAATATCACAAAAATAAAACACAACTACATTCTCCTAGCACAGAACTGAGAAGACTTCTGCATGTCTGGTGGGCATGGATACACAGTGCCCGGCCTCTTCTACTCTCATGACCCCTCAGTCTTGCATCTTTGCCTTCAGAGCCAGTACATTAGGATGTGACTTATAACACTGCAATGTTCTGCTGCCAACTCAAGATGCAGCTCGGCCCTTGATCCACACTATAACAGCGTCTGTGCACTAACCCTGGGGAGACACTTTCACCTATGAAGTTGCTTTAAGAGCAGGAAACCCCTTGGCTTAAGCTTTCTCTCATTAAATTATTTGTGTTCTCACAAGGTGATGCCTCCAATGAATCAGGTTTCCCTCAGGACATTTTCCCACTTGCTCCATGCTGGAGGCTTCTCTGTGGTAAAGCTGATTCTCTATTGCAGCCTGGACACCAGCCTGCCTTAAAATGTCCTCTGCCAAACAAATCCATTATCTTTCAGTTCAACCTCATTCAGGTTCTCAAGACAGAAGTCAAATCAAGTCAGATTCTTTATCACTGGAATGTTATGACAACAACGGTCTGCTTCTCCAAACCTATTTTGTCTTAATTTTGTTTCCTGTTACTGTGATAAAACACAGGAAAAAGGGTTTCATTTAAGATCAACATTCCAGGGTTTAGTTCACCATTATGGAGAAATACCTACTTGACATTAAAATCAACCATCACAAACACCAAGGAAAATATGGGAGCATTTAACTCAGGACAGGTTATGATGATGGCTGTAAGCCTATTGCAAGAAACAGCAAAATAATAGCGTGAATAGATAATTTCATGGTAATTATATATGTGATTCAAAACTAGTTAACAAGAAAATTACTCTTTATGTGCAATTAAAAAGCATGAGGTATTCCTTTCTGAGGCATTCTCCTCTCTGTCCCTTCCACCCACTCTCTGTCTGGGTCTCCTTACTCCTCTTGCTAATGAGACAACAGAATCAGGTTCCACTGACTCATGAAGTCACTGGCTTGAGGTTGCTTTGGTGGCCATTGACAATCCAGGACCCTAGCACACTGAGGAAAGTTGTGTTTGTTCAGTAATATTAAATTAACAAATTTTTGTAGCATCAAAATGTGTGAGGTACAAACAATATAGTTAGATCTTTGTCTATTTCATTAAAAAATATCTTATGCACTACAAATAAAGGCAAATTGTACTTAATAAGTATAGATTCAGTGTATTTCCAATACTTAGCACCATTGTATTAAATATGAGTATTGTTAACATTAACTAGTAAGAGAGGCCATCAGGCAGGTTCAGTAACTGCAAATGGTCCTTGAGTTTGCTTAGACAAAGTTGACTCTGACTACAAACCAAAATCTCTTAAAAAATTCTGTTTCCTTTTCGATGAAGGTTTTAAATGTCGAGCCAGGTTGCAGTGAAGACCTTTGATGCAAACCCACACATCACACAGAGATAAAACCATTGGGTCAGTAAAGCAGACTCAGGCCCCTTAAGCAGGAGAGATAGAGGCCAGGGTCTTCCCTCTGCCTGGGGCCCAAAGCTACATCCTGAGGGCTGGATGGCATTCTCAGCTCAGGAAATAGAGCCTCCTACAGTACCTTCTGTGGCATCCTGGGTTCCTGGCTCACCCAGGCACACATTTCCAGAATCAATTCCTCATTCAGATGTCTGCTGTATTGAGTCCTGCTTTCCTCTGACTCACTGTCTGAATTCATAACTAGTAGTTTTTAAAGGCAGATTTTGTTGCATATTTTATTTTCCTTATCCAAGAGTTTGTAATCTTACTTCCTGAAAGCTGTGAGCTAGCTTAGATTCTAACCAAGGAAAAAAAAGACAATGAAATTCAGTGCTGAACCAGAGGGTCAGTTATCCTTAACCCAGGTGCTGCTGACCCTGTACTCAGAGCACAGGCCTCAGATTTCTCTCTAGAACTAGACGCCACCATCCCCCACTCCAGTGATTTGACTGACTTCACTAAATTCTACAGATATTACAAGTCTGCATTGATTACAATTCTATCATCGGCCATTTTGAAGTCGGTGCTTGGAGAAGGTGGGATTCTGGCCATGGAGGCACTGACAGGCTGGAAAGGGTGGTAGGCTTCATGGTGGGGCAGGCAAGAGACCAAAGTTACCAGTGGAGTTTGTGTGCTCAGAAGTAATGATGGACTGCCGAGACGCTTGTGAAATGAGAGAGCTTGGGCTACATAATCTCTTGCTTGACCCCCACCCCCGCCAGTGAGGTCTCTTAATGATACTGTAAACTTTTAAGGTTACAGATGGTTGATGTTTTATTAGGAAGCTGTTTTATTTACTAAACCTAACTAGTTTAATAACCCTAACCCTAATACTGTTATGTCTGTCACCAAAACACTTGACTCTTGGGAAGAAATTTTAGAAGAAGAAGCCTTCAGCAGGGCAAGGCAGGGCTAGACGGTTCATACCTAAGAGGACATCTATCAAGACAGAGACACAGAGAACACATAAATCACTCATATGTTTTAGAAAAATTGACTTTGGGATTAAATGTAAGATTCATTCTCCACAGAAGTCCTAGAGCTTGAAGTAAAATACGTTTTAGTATATTGCTATAAAGTTACATTTGGAAAAAAATTAAATAGAAGTGATGAAATTACTTCATCTAGAAATAAAATTATAAAACACTTTCAAACACCCTTTGCAATAAACAATCCGTGTGTCTTAAAAATTTCCTGTATTCCAAGACAAATGACTTGTTTCTGTCTTTAAATCTGTATATTACTTATGTTTCTCAACTTACAACAGAGCTATATTGAGATGTACGTGTTATAAACTAGAAGTTTAAAAAGAACTTTTTATGTGTACATAAATAAAATATAAAAATAAATAAATAAAAATAAATATAAATATAAAATATATAAAATTATATAAAAATCATAAATATAATATTAAATATATAAAATTTATAAATATGTAAAATGTATAAATATATAAATATGTATGTGTATATATAAATATATGAAATTTTATAAATATATAAAATTATAAATAAATAAATATAAAAATAAATAAATAAAATAATAAATATATAGAAAAATAAATATATATAAATATACATAAAATATAAAAATCATATTTTTATATTTTATCTAAAAATATAAAATAAATAAGATTTTAATAAATAAAATAAAAACGTAAAAAAACTTTCATATAAAAATCATAAAAATATAAAAATCATAAATATAATATTAAATATATAAAATTTATAAATATGTAAAAATATATAAATATATACATATGTATGTGTATATATAAATATATGAAATTTTATAAATATATAAAATTATAAATAAATAAATACAAAAATAAATAAATAAAATAATAAATATATAAAAATAAATATATATAAATATACATAAAATATATATAAATAAATAAATAATCTTTTTATTTATTTATGTTTTTGTGTGTGTGTGTTCCACGTGTGTGTGTTTGTGTGTGTGTGTGTGTGTGTGTGTGTGTGTGCGTGTGTGTATACCACACGTGTGCAGGTGACTGGATTGTATATTCTTGTTTTCTTTATTCCTTTTTGTCCCCTTTCTCCACTTCCCATGGACAAACACTCATATGTAAAATGATAGGTAGGTAGGTAGATAGATAGATAGATAGATAGATAGATAGATAGAATGATAGATAGATAGATAGATAGATAGATAGATAGATAGATGATAGATGATAGATAGATAGATAGATAGATAGATAGATAGATAGATAGATAGATAGACAGACAGACAGACAGACAGACAGATAGACAGACAGACAGAGAGATCAGAGAAAGTTGTTGAAAGTACCTGTAGTTCAGGTTCTAAAATAAAAGGGAATTGTGAACCATCTCTTTCTGAGTCTAAATCTGTATTCATCTCAACCCACTTTCCTTACCTTCTCCATTTCCTCTCTGGAAAATTCCTTATGGTTAAGAGTGCTTGCTGCTTTTCAGAAAACCCGAGTTCACTTCCCAGCATCCATATCAGGCAGCTCACAACTGTTGCAGACACAGTTCCTGAGGAACTGCTATCTTCTTTCTGGCTCCTGCAGACACTTACACAGAGGTAGCATTTACACCCATACACATATTCACACACACATACACACACACACACACACACACTTGTACACAAAAATGAAAAGAAAAGTATTAAAGCTTCCAGATTATGATGTGTTCATCTCAGTACATCCCTATCATAAGTTGAAGAACATCAGTAATTTAAAGTTTTTTGAAAAACAGAAATGAAAGAGCTGACCCTATTCTTCACCTTCTGTGGGTGGTATGGGGGAGGAAGAGATACCCTTTTTCCTTCTTGCCCCCTCCCCTGATGCCCAGAGGTCACAAGAGGAAGGTGGCTACTCCTGCCCCCTCACTGGCTGTAGCACTCAGGAGAGCTGGCCCCACCCCTCTTTTGCCATGGGGCAATGTGGATAAGAGAGAGATGCTCCTCTTTGGCCCTCAATATTTCCTGTGAGGTGAGTGGGCCCTATTCCTCTCCTGGGCAGTACATTTTAGCTGACCGTGGTGGTAGATGTGCAGGTGAACTGGCCCCAAGGACATGAGAGCAGGAGAAAGGACCCTACCTCTTGCCAGCTGAAGCACTGGGTAAGCTAGCTTGGGCCAATGCTAGAGAGCTCTATCTGGTGGTATGGACCCGGGAAAGCTGGCAGACTGACTAACTCCCAGGCCCAGATCAAAGGCTTTGAGTTGGCCCACTGGAACATTTTCCTCATCTATGATCTGCTGAACTGAGAGAAAGGGCCCGTCCTGCAGACTCAAGATCTCCATGAAACAGGGCAACAACAGGTCATCCTAGAGGAGTCCTCCTGAGGATCCAGTATTGATAGTATAGCCAAAGCCAGAGGCCTTTTCCAACTTCTCCAGGAAGTTCTTCGTCATGTGCTGCCTAATTCCTGTCCACTGGACCTGGTGTCCTGCTACTCAGAGTCATACCAGACAGCTACTTGGGTCCTAGTGTCCTCCAGACCCATGATGTGTGTATTTCTATCCAGAAAGTCCATAAAAAAGCTGAAACAGTAGAGCCAACTCCACTCTTGTCTCCCTCAATGTAGGGAGAAGCTTAGTCTATGGCATAGCCTCTATGTACTTCCTGCACACTGTGTGGCACTATGTGGGATGGGTACTGTATCAGTATGTGTTTGTGAGGTTTCCCTGGGACTTAATATGGCAGCCTCTGTTTTCTGGAACCTCACAGAAGATCTGAGTCTAAGAACTGCGGAATGGACCACTTCACGGAAGCGAGGACCTATAGCTTCCTATACAGAATAGCTTCCTATGTTGCTATAACACAAACTTCATCTTTTGCCCCCTTTCAAGTCACAGTACTTTTATGGTTTTGGTGTTGAGAGATAGTTTGATATATTCAGACTCCAGAGCATTGTTAGATGTGTGTTCTGTTTTCTCCAGTTGCTTGGACTAATGAATAAATCATTTAATCTCTTGACCGTCTTCTCATTTTATTCTTTCAATGTAATAGACTATAACCTGCCTTTTTTATATGTTGCAGCTCACTTATTCAGTGTCATGTTTAAGAATTCATTAGAAAAGCCTGGGTGAGGTGCATTCTCTCCTGTTTTCTCTAAACCTTTTTATTTGTCACATTTAACATTTGATAATTGTGATCTGAATACGCTTGGCCTAGGGAGTGGGACTATTAGGAGGTGTAGCCTTTTGGAGTAGGTGTAGCCTTGTTGGAGGAAGTGTGTCATTGTGGGTGTGGGCTTTAAGACCCTCATCCTTGCTTCCTGGAAGCAAGTCTTCTCTTAACTGCCTTCAGAGCAAGATGTAGAACTCTCAGCTCCTCCAGCACCATGCTTCCTGCCATAATGATAAAGGACTGAACCTCTGAACCTGTAAGTCAGCCCCAATTAAATGTTGTCCTTATAAGAGTTGCTGTGGTGATGGTGTCTCTTCATAGCAATGAAACCCTAAGACAATAACTTTTGCAGAAGATGCAACATGTTAATTTTACTATTTCGCAGGTCAAACAAAGTGCCTCAGACGTTTCCAGAATGCACTTGAGTAAAACAAACCAGACACCGCAAGACGAATACCTCATATTCTCACATACTTATGGAAAGGAAAAAGGCAGTCTTACAAAAGTACACAGTGGAGTACAGGTCTCTAGAAGGGGAAATGTGGAGTAGAAGAGAACAGAAATGGATTCAGAGCATATTCTATGGTCTAGGAAGAATGCTAAGAGGCAATGGCAAAGGTGCCAAGGAGTGTATAGACTTGACTAACGCATGACAGATACACATATGAAAATACCAGGAAATTACACTAATGTATACAACATTGTAATAAAGGTTAATTCAAAGACTTGTATTGCATAGGTTTTCTTCCCCCATAGAGACAAACCCATTTTAAAATCATTGAAAGCCATTCTTGGAGCAACAGAAACAGCAGGTCAGATCATCTGACCCCAAACAGCTTCTCTGGTGGTTTGAATAAAAATGGCCCGCACAGACCCAGCAAGCAGCACTATAAGGAGGTGTAGCCTTGTTGGAGGAAGTGTGTCACAGGAGGTGGGCTTTGAGGTCTCATATGCTCAGGCCAGGCACAGTGTCACACTGTCTCCCTGCTGCCTACTGATCTAGATGGAGAGTTCTCAGCACCATGTCTGCCCAGGTGGTGCCATGCTGCCCACCATGTCCATAATGGGCTAAAACCTCTTAACTGTAAGCCAGCCCCAATTAAATGTTTCCTTCCAAGAGTTGTCAAGGTCATGGTGTCTCTTCACAGCAATGGGAATCTTAACTAAGGCAGCTTCCTAAGAAGTGATCAGGTTTACAGTGAGTGACGAGCTGTTCTAAATTCAAAAGTGTGAAAAGCTGGTCAGGGACAAAGTTTTAAAAGGCTTAGGATGAGCAAGACACATTTAGATTCCTTAGGCTCTTTGAGAAATATGTCCACCAAGGACCACTGACTAGTAGGTGCTTGGAGGCCCTGATTTCATCAAAATACAATCTTTCTAAAAGACAATATGTAGACATGCCAAACCAACACCTGAAAAAACAGTTTATCTCTTGATTTTAGCATCATTTCTGGTGTTCTCTCTCTCTCTCTCTCTCTCTCTCTCTCTCTCTCTCTCTCTCTCTCTCTCTCTCTCTTTATTTTAAAAATATTTTTACCTCTTCCTTAAATGATCAGCTCTCTTCTCGTCTATATGAGCTAGTCTTTTTGCTTCTTTTGTCTTTTGCAAGCTTGTGTATTCCCCTGCAATTACCTATTTCTAAGTACCTTGTTGTATCTATAGATATGATTGGAACAAAAGCCTTAAAACACACATGAGGCTTATTTATTTTACTTCCTTGGCTTTTGCAGGAGATAGGTGGGAAATTATGTTTTGAAGACGTGAATGTGTAATTGTTGAAGTTAACTACATATTGAAAGCTTCCTGCCTACTGTGCATTTTCAGCACTGAATAGTCCTGGCAGGGAATTAAGGGTGTGGGCAGAGGGTTTGTTAAAAGCAGGCAGGAGAAAGCATAGTTGTCGCCCCACAAGAACACAATTTTGAAATCTGATTAACAACCAGTGTCCACAACAAAGTCTATGCATGGAAACCATGCTGTGGAAATGGTTCCTATTAGGATCTTTTAAAAAATTTTTTATTATTTTTTTCCTTTTCTCCCTTTTTTAATTTTCTATATTTTTTATTTACATTCCCAATGATTTCCCCTTTCCTGGTTCCCCCCTCCCTGAAAGTCCCACAAGCCCTCTTCCCTCCCCCTGTTCCTCGGTCAACCCCCTCTTGCTTCTCTGTCCTGGTATTCTCCTACACTGCTACATTCAGTCTTTCCAGGACCAGGGGTCTCTCGTTCCTACTTCTTGGAAATCAATTGATATTTGAATTGTGTCTTGGGTATTCCGAGTTTCTGGGTTAATATCCCCTTATCTGTGACTGCATACCATGTGTGTTCTTTTGTGATTGGGTTACCTCACTCAGGATGATATTTTCCAGTTCTGAGCATTTGCCTAAGAATTTCATGAATTCATTGTTTTTAATTGCAGAGTAGTATTCCATTGTGTAAATACACCACATCTTCTGTATCCATTCCTCCATTGAAGGACATCTGGGTTCTTTCCAGCTTCTGGCTATTATAAATAAGGCTGCTATGAACATAGTGGAGCATGTGTCCTTATTGCATGCCGGGGAGGCCTCTGGGTATATGCCCAGGAGTGGTATAACAGGGTCCTCTGGGAGTGTCAGTTCCTCAGTTTTCTGAGGAACTGCCAGACTGCTTTCCAGAGTGGTTGTACCAGCTTGCAATCCCACCAGCAGTGGAGGAGTGTTCCTCTTTCTCCACATCCTCGCCAACACCTGCTGTCTACTGAGTTTTGATCTTAGTCATTTTGACTGGTGTGAGGTGAAATCTCAGGGTTGTTTTGATTTGCATTTCCCTAATGACTAAGGATGTTGAACATTTCTTTAGGTGCTTCTCAGCCATTCAATATTCCTCAGGTGAAAATTCTTTGTTTAGCTCTATACCACATTTTTTAATAGGGTTATTTGGCTCTCTGGAGTCTAACTTCTTGAGTTCTTTGTATATATTGGATATTAGCACTCTGTCGGATGTAGGGTCGGTAAAGATCTTTTCCCAATTTCTTGGTTGCTGTTTTGTCCTTTTGACAGTGTCCTTTGCCTTACAGAAACTTTGTAATTTTATGAGGTCCCATTTGTCAATTCTTGATCTTAGAGCATAAGCTATTCATGCTCTGCTTAGGAAATTTTCCCCTGTGCCCATGTGTTCAAGGCTCTCCCCTAGTTTGTTTTCTATTAGTTTCAGTGTGTCTGGTTTTATGTGGAGGTCCTTGATCCACTTGGACTTGAGCTTAGTACAACGAGATAAGAATGGATCGATTTGCATTCTTCTGCATGCTGACCTCCAATTGAACCAGTACCATTTGTTGAAAAGGCTATCTTTCTTCCACTGGATGGTTTTAGCTCCTTTGTCAAAGATCAAGTGACCATAGGAGTGTGGATTCATTTCTGGGTCTTCAATTCTGTTCCATTGATCTACATGCCTATCACTGTACTAATACCATGCAGTTTTTAACACTATTGCTCTGTAGTAATGCTTGAGGTCCTGGATACTGATTCCCCCAGAGGTTCTTTTACTCTTGAGAATAGTTTTAGCTATTCTGGGTTTTCTGTTATTCCAGATGAATTTGAGAATTGCTCTTTCTAACTCAATGGAGAATTGAGTTGGGATTTTGATGGGGATTGCATTGAATCTGTATATTGCTTTTGGCAAGATGGTCATTTTTACTATATTAATCCTGCCAATCCCTGAGCATGGAAGATTTTTCCATCTTCTGAGGTTTTCTTCAATTTCCTTCTTGAGAGACTTGAAGCTCCTTTTATACAGATCTTTCACTTGTTTGGTTAGAGTCACACCAAGGTAATTTGTATTGTTGTGACTATCATGAACGGTGTCATTTCCCTAATTTCTTTCTCAGCCTGCTTATCCTTTGAGTATAGGAAGGCTACTGATTTGTTTGAGTCGATTTTATATCCAGCCACTTTGCTGAAGTTGTTTATCAGCTGTAGGAGTTCTCTGGTGGAGTTTTTTTTGGGTCACTTAAGTATACTATCATATCATCTGCAAATAGTGATAGTTTGACTTCTTCCTTTCCAATTTGCATCTCTTTGACCTCCTTTTGTTGTCTAATTGCTCTAGCTAGAACTTCAAGTACTATGTTGAAAAGATATGGAGAGAGAGGGCAGTGTTGTCTAGTCCCTGATTTTAGTGGGATTGTTTCAAGTTTCTCTCCATTTAGTTTGATGTTAGCTACAGGTTTGCTGTAAATTTCTTTTACTATGTTTAGATATGGGCCTCAAATTCCTGATCTTTCCAAGATTTTTTTGCATGAAAGGATGCTGAATTTTGTCAAATGCTTTTTTAGCATCTAATGAAATGACCATGTGGGTTTTTTTTCTTTGAGATTGTTTATGTAGTGGATTACATTGAACCTTATATTGAACCATCCCTGCATCCCTGGGATGAAACCTACTTGATCATGGTGAAAGATCATTTTGATGTGTTCTTGGATTCTGTTGGCAAGAATTTTAATGAGTATTTTTGTATCGATATTCATAAGAGAAATTGTCCTGAAATTCCCTTTCTTTGTCGGATCTTTGTGTGATTTTGGTATAATTGTTGCTTCATAGAACAACTTGGATAGTATTCCTTCTGTTTTTATTTTGTGGAATAGTTGGAAGAGTATTGTTGTTAGGTCTTCTTTGAAGGTCTGATAGAATTTTGCCCTAAAACCATCTGGTCCTGCGATTTTTTTGGTTGGAAGACTTCCAATCAGGATCAAATAGACCATCTAAACAGTCCCATAACCCCTGAAGAAATAGAAGTGGTTATTTTTTCCTTTTTATTTGCTATTTTATTTCTTTACATTTCAAATGTCATTCCCCTTCCCAATTTCCCTTCTACAAACCCTCTATCTTATCCCCCACCCCTGCTTCTTTGAGGGTGCTCCCCCACCATTCACCCACTCCCGCATTAGCACCCTAGCATTCCCCTATGTTAGGGCATTGAGTCTCCACAGGACCGAGGGCCTTCCCATTGATGCCCAATAAGCCAGTCTTCTGCTACACAAGCACCTGGAGCCATGGGTCCCACCATATACACTCTTTGGTTGGTGATTTATTCTCTGGGAGCCCTGGGGGTCTGGTAGATTAATATTGTGGCTTTTCCTATTGGGGTTACAAACCCCTTCAGCTCCTTCAGTCTTCCCCTTAACTCCTCCATTGGGGTCCCTGTGCTCAGTCCAATGATTGGCTGCGAGCATCTGCATCTGTATTGGTCAGGTTCTAGCAGAGCCTCTTAGGGGACAGCTATTCCAGGCTCCTGTCAGCAAGTGCTTCTTGACATCAGCAATAGTGTCTGGGTTTGCTGTCTGCAAATGGGATGGATCCCTAGGTGGGGCAGTCTCTAGATGGCCTTTCCTTCAGTCTCTTCTCCACTCTTTGTCCTTGAATTTCCTTTAGACAGGAACAATTCTGTGTTAATATTTTTGAGATGGGTGGATGACCCCATCTCTCATGGGGGTGGGAAGGCTGTGCCTAACCTCTGGATATGGTCTCTACAGGTTCTCTCTCCCCTTTGGTGAGTATTTTGGCTAATGTCATCCCCGTTGGGTTCTGGGAATCTCTTGCTTTCATGGCATCTGGGACTTTCTGATGTCTACCCCCAGTTCCCCATCCCCCACTGCTACAAATGTCAATTCAATTTCCTGACCCTCTCTATTTTTCCCCATCTCCTTCCACACCTGCTCCTGTCCCCCCTTTTCACTCCCCTCCCTCTTCCTCCCAGGTACCTCCCTCCTTCTCTCTTTTAAAGGAGAGATTTTTCCAATCAAATTCATTCTTTTAAAGTAGAGTTGAGGAAACAGGGTTCTGCAGGCTTATTCTAGCTCTAGCTTTACAAACAACATCAGATCTGCCATCTGATGTTTGATGATGACATTTGTCTCTCCCAAATACGCTCTGGGACAGTGACAGTTTTCAACCCCAGGGTGACACTCACTCTTTACTCTCTTAATTTCCTCAGAGATCTCAACTTTCATCAGAAGTCTGCCTATGACTGCAACTCACAAGATGCACCAAGGAACTCTGAAAACCTGTCCCAAGAGTTTGTTACCTTGTTAGCCTAATGAGTCCCATGACTATTGCCCACATACTTCATTTACAGAAAGTTTTCCTTCATCCCAAAGCCTCACTTCATTATTGCAGCTATTAAAGCCTTTGGCTTTTCCCTCACCACACTGCATTCTTATGTTGTGCTTTGACTCTGCAGGGAGAGTGGGGAATAAAAGTTGGCTGTCTATAGGAAAGCCCTCTACACAATTCTGGAATAACATAGCAATGTCAAATGTATTCCTAAATCTACCAAAGAAAAAGGGAGTATGCACATCAGTTAGTGACTTTGTCGATTTTACTTAGAATTTCCACATTGACTTTTGCCTGTTCAAACTCAGTGTCTACTAAAACACACAAAGAAGTATGGCTATAATTAATGTAATTCAAAAGCATACATTTTTCACACACTAGCTGATGATATAAAGCACGTTCAGGTACATGTAAGGCAGCAGAGGTCACACCCCAAATAACTCACCAGAAATCAATACTCCAGAGATACAAGGCAGCTCTAAGAAGAAGGACTAAAAATGGAAGCCTCAGCTGTCACATCAGTGGAGTCAAATTCATTCATGATGTCGAGTTCATGAATCTTGCTTTCAAGACTGTCCAGGACTACATATGACACCTGGTCTGACTAAGCATGAAAAGATAGATAGATAGATAGATAGATAGATAGATAGATAGATAGATAGATAGATAGATACATACATACATACATACATACAATGATACATAGATACTCTTCTCATGGCACTTTCATATATATAATCTTTTGTCACATGAATAGACTCTAATATTCTCTATAATATCAGGGTATTATTTAATTCTGCCCCTTAAGTATTTGATTGTTTTTTAGTTGATAAAAAAAAAAACTATGAGGCTAGAGAGATAGTTCAGGGATTCAGAGCACTTGTTGCTCTTGCCTTCACACTGGCTCACTCCAGTTCCAGAGGATCTGATGCCCTCTTCTGGACTGTTAGGGCACTACATGCACATAATGCACAGGCAATGCACAAATATACATAAACTTAAAATAAATACAACTTTTTAAAATTATATATTCTAGATACATACATATGTGTGTATATGGCATAAAATTTGTGTCTTCAAAACACAAAAATTGTAGGATAGCTAGACCAAACTTTGGGCATTTTTACTTAAATTTTCATTTCTCTGGGGAAAAAATACTAATGAAACCTGCTCAACTACTTTAGAATATAGACTATAACTATAGTTGTTACATTATATGTATGTGTGTGCCTCTGTGGGGCATGAGCACACAAGTATAGTGCCCTCACAGGTCAGAAGAAGGTGTCTGGTGCCCTAGAACTGAATTACAGGCAGTTGTGAGTCCCTGCATCAATTTTGGGACCCAAAATCTGGTCTCCTATAATATCAGTACATCTTCTTAATTTAGGCTGAGTCATCCCTCCAGCCACTAACTAAAGCTTCATACTTTTGGCAGTCATTTTCCGACACCCCTTTCTCCTCTAGCCCTCCATAAATATTTTATTCTTATTCTATGCATTCAGCATTCAACTTTTTAAAATGCCCAATAATTCAGAAAATGTGGCATTTTTCTGTTGCTTGTAGTAATAATGCTTTTTTGTTCATTTGTGCTGTTCCTAATCATGATTTATGACATTCCAACTGGAATTCTTTTCTTTTTTCAGGATGTAAAGCATCCCATAGAAGTTACTGTTTATGATACTTTTTACCTATTCATGCATTAGTGGAACTCAGATTGGTCCTATGTTTCCGTTATTGTGAATAATTTTGCAATAGATACAAGGCACAGGTATTTCACTTTGGTGTACTGATGTCACTACAGGTACATAACTTGTCATGGTTTTTAGTCTTGTAGAATAAGAAATCACATGCTAACTTTCTTTTCAACCTTGCAAGCAGTCTCTGGGCTGTTTTCTTAAGGTCTGTTCTAATTTGCAGTCAATTATCACGTATTCATTTTCTCAGGTATTAAATTAATTAATGAGTATTTGAAGCTAAGGAATATTTGTTACTGCCAAATAATTTTCTTGTGTAGAAGGAAGAGGAGGAAGAAGAGGAGAAGGAGAAGGAGAAGGAGAAGAAGAAGAAGGAATAGTGGTTGCGGTGGTGGTGGTAGTGATGGGGTGTTAGATCATTCAGTGACAGACAAAGCCCAAAGTTTTAAGTGAGGTAGCTGAGAATGACCTTGATTGAACTCCCAATTCTCTAGCACTTACGACGTGGAGGCAGGAGAATCAGGAGCTCAAGGTCATTCTCGGGTACCTAGTTTGAGGCTAGCCTGAGCTAAATGAGACTGAAAAAGAAAAAAGAAATTTAGTGGGCATTCATCTCAGCACTGAAAACCATCAATATAAATTTTCAAGTGAAAAGTTTTTGGCTGCAACAGCTGTGATGAACACTGAAAATATCTATTACCATAATAATTAAACCAAATGAAATATTAATTATATTTTAGTACAAATATCATATGGAAAGATTTCCTTGTAAAATTTTTATTCAAAATTGTTTTTTAAATATAGATTACATTGAAATGTAATTTTAATTTTTTATTTGTATTTTGTGGGATTTTTCAACCAGCTCTGCTTTCTGTTTCCCAATCTATATGCATTAGAAACTATGACAGATTTGGTTGCAATTGAAAAGAGACTGAGCTGTAGGCTCCAGGTGACCATTTATGACACACAGCTGAGTACCTTATGGCAAGACAAGACTGTGGGTGACCAAATGTTTGGGGTCACAGGTCACAGTAGCAAATACAAGGGTGCACTGGACTTGGTTGATGATTCTAAAAACCCTAAGAATCTGGACAAAGAAAATGATGAGTTCAGGGCATTTGATTTCATGTTTGTGGTCTCCATAGTATACAAATATCTGTGTCTTAAAATAAATGTCTGTCTCATAGACTCAGGATTGAGGTTTTTGAAAATCAAACCAGGTTTTATTGTACCAACTATTATTTTCATGTGGACTCAGGAAACATTCTGTTTTAATTCTCAGAGATAACCCACAGGGACCTGAGAAGTCTTAGACCATGGGACCTGGCAGGAACCAAACAAATTCCCAGAGCCAGGTCCCCAGACAGCACACTCTCTCCTTTCCCAGATGGACTGGCAGGTGAACCATTTCACAATATTTAAGACATGTAAAGGGAATCAGACAGATTCATCCGTCCACACCTCAAACAAGACTTTGCCAGGGCAGCTGCCTTACTGCCCGACAGATGGTCCTACTGTCCATCTCTCCACTTGATGACCTCGGGACACAGAAAGTGAGCATCAGTCCACCAGGTGAGAGCTGAGGGAGATAAAAAATATCTCCTCTGTGCCTAATTGTAAAATGTGTGCACTGTGTATCAATCAGATTGTGTTTCTTTTAGGAAAGTTGTAGGTCTACAAATTTAGAGGAAAATATTATATATGGAAAAAGATGACCATTTTTTTTTCTTTCACAACAGTTCTGAGCATAATTTCACCACTGTGTCATAGCGTATACCATCAACTGGGCACAAGGCAAGACACACACTTATTGCTAAGCAGGTCTGGTTACAGATTACAATACTAACTGCTGTCAAGTTCTGTTTCTAAAGTTGTCCAAATGTTTTCTGTCTAGCTCAGAATGTTGACAATGGCCTGATTGTACAAGAATGTCAGCCCAGCTTCTTATGGGGCAGAGGCAGGGGCATTGCAAGGTTAATGCCTTCTAGATCAGAGAGCGAACTCAAGGCCAGTTAACTGATGACTAGCTCAGTAAGACTTATCTTTTTTTCCACTATGAATAATTATGAATATTTTAAGCACCAAAAGTATACAGCAACGGTTGCTACATAAAAAACACAATTATTGATATAATTTCTTGAAATTGAGCTTACAATCTAAAATAAAATACAAGGATATTATCAACCTACATCAAAGTTTTCTTAACTTGGAATTGGCTACTTTAGCAAATAGATGAAGCAAAATGATCTATTTTAGGCAAAGTGTTAATAAGGCTTTGAACATGACACAAAAAATATTTTTTGTGTATTCATTTTCCATGTTACATTAAGGTAAATAAGGACAAAAAGGGCACTTAAAACTTTCATAACCACAATGCATTATTTCAGATTGTTCTCAGAAATTCAAACAGAGATGTTCACTGACAAATGCCAGCAGCTAGTAAATATTATATGCCAGTAATAGTAAATATTAGTCCATGACTAATAGGCACTAGATGAAGTCCTTGTCTTGTCCCCATTTAGACCTTCATCTTCTTCCACAGAAAGGGTTCTAATGATATACCCCACAGTGAAAAGCACCATCTCTAGATGAATTACTATATAATTGTGAGATTGAACTTACTGGAATATTCCTGCCTGAAGAGAAGTGAGCAAAGACAGCAGTGGGGACTCTGGCTAAGCGATGTCATGTAAGCAATGGCAGCAGTGGGGACTCTGGCTAAGCGATGTCATGTAAGCAATGGCAGCAGTGGGGACTCTGGCTAAGCAATGTCATGTAAGCAAGGACACACACCTCTAAAGTGGTGAGGAAAGCATGGGAATGCCTGCTTTTCTGCCCCATACTTCCAGTGAGGTAAGAACTTGGCTTCATGACCCTAGACTGCAAGTTCTATGCCTAAATGCATGTACAATAGTTCTTAAATACTTTTAAGGTAATCACTGCTAGTCATTCTTAGCTGACAAAGGCACACTGAAGAAATTTTGGTTCTTATTGTCAAAAGGACAAATTTAAAATGCTAAACAAACACAAAGCATGTATATTTTTGATCACTTATAAATCTCTTAATTCCAAAAGAATATTAGGAAATGATTCGTTACAAGTTAGTTATCTGAATACAGAAATGTATTCCATAATGTGCATAACCAAGTATTGTAAAAATTCAAGATTACAAACTTTTAATGGCAGAGTAAGAGCATCCTGAGATGTGCGTGTGTGTATGTCTATATTTCTGTATGTGTGCATGTGTGTGTGTGTAAATGTGGAGGCCAGATATCAATCTTGTCTGTCATTCCTCAGGAGCAATCCACCTTGCTTTTTGTAATACAGGATTTCCCCCTTAGATCTGGTGCTCACTTGTTAGGCTGAGTTGGCTACCTTGGAAGTCCAGGGATCTGCCCCCTCCAAGTTTAAACTCAGGTCCTAAGACTGGTGTGAGTCCGTTACTGACTGAGTGTTTTCCTAGGCTCCTGAGATATTCTTTATGGCAAAACAATACACTAGTGTTTTTGTTTGTGGGGATGTTTGGGGGCTAGCATCTCACACTGTAACCTAGAATTTGTCTCCAACTCTTGGCAATCTTTCTGCCTCAGCCTCCCAAGTGCTGAGACTACAATATGAGTCACTATATCCAGCAATCTTTGCAAAATATATCTTGGCAGCTGAGAAAAAGAAGGTAACATGTTAGCAGCAGAAAAATTTTAAAAAATGTTCATACTTTTGCATATTGAGTTTATATAAAAAGAATGGTCCAGACATTTCAAGATAAAAACTTTTATAAAATAGAACTCACTGATTTTTACTTAAAGTTGATACTCTTACTACCCTCTTTCAATCTAAAAGTATCATTTATACTGTTTTACTACTTTATGGTAAATAAAACCCAGTTATGACATTTGAAATGAAAAAGCCTTCATTAAAATGTTTTAATCTATCAACATGGTGCTAATAAGAGGACAGGAATTAACTTTCATTGGCTTCTTGAGAAAAGAATTTTTAAAGTTGTGAATGATTCTAAATTTATGAATCTCAGTCAAAATACTTATTTTGGTATTATAGGAAATATCTAGAATTCCTGATTACAAGAGACAGCTTTCTAAGGCAAGGCGAGTTAGATTATGTCTGAAGCATAGATATGAGCACAAAGGTAATATGAGATACAGTCACTCTTTCTGAAACAAGGTTTTAATATGCAGCCCTCATTGGCCTAAGATTCACAGAGATTTGCCTGCCTCTGCCTCCAGAGTGCTGGGACTGAAGCCTAGTGCCACCACACCTGGCTCATGCTCACTTTTAAAAGCCATACATTTCAAGTTGCATAATAGTGCATTTCATGTCCCATTTTAATAGTACATATTTTACATTAAGCTTAGAAGCATAATTGTGTAATATATTTTTAAAATGCTTCATTTCCCCAATATCACATTATATACAGTATTTTCCAGATAACTGGTATTTTTGTTTTATTTTGCTCAAAAATGTAAAAGACATATTAGTAGCTACAAGTATGTTAAGTAATTTTATGAAGAAAAAATTTATAAGGAGAATGAAATAGAAAACTAAGTGTAGTGATTTAGCAAAAAATGAACAAAATCATTCTGAAATGTTTTTGCTTCTTAGTAATATGCCTGTTCCTTTTACAATGCTAACTGGATAAACACATGACTACATAGGAACTGTTTTGATAGTTTACTTATCTTCCCTATATAGGAATGGGAAATTATTTTCTTATGATATAATGGAAAGCAAAACTTGGAGTCCTTTAAAATGTGAGTCATGTAAAAGCTGACTCTTTAGAATAGTTGTTGTTTATTATGTTTATTAATTGTGTGGGTACAACCACTCTGGAAAGCAGTCTGGCGGTTCCTCAGAAAACTGGGCATGACACTTCCGGAGGATCCGGCTATACCACTCCTGGGCATATACCCAGAGACTTTACCTGCATGCAATAAGGACACATGCTCCACTATGTTCATAGCAGCCTTATTTATAATAGCCAGAAGCTGGAAAGAACCCAGATGTCCCTCAACGGAGGAATGGATTCAGAAGATGTGGTATATTTACACAATGGAATACTACTCTGCAATTAAAAACAATGAATTCACGAAATTCCTAGGCAAATGGTCAGAACTTGAAAATATCATCCTTAGTGAGGTAACCCAATCACAAAAGATCACACATGGTATGCAGTCACTGATAAGGGGATATTGACCCAGAATCTCAGAATACCCTAGACACAATCAGCATATCAATAGATTTCTAAAAAGATGGAAGGAGAGACCCCTGGTCCTGGAAAGACGGGATGTAGGGGAACGCCAGGACAGAGAAACGAGAGGGGGCTGAATGGAGAAAAGAGGGAGGGAAGGGGGCTTATGGGACTTTCGGGGAGGGAGGAAACGGGAAAGGGGAAGTGATTTGGAATGTAAATTAAAAAAAAATAAAATAAAATAAAAAAAAGAAAAAAAAACCCATGTGGAGGAGCTGGAGAGATGGCTCAGTGGTTAAGAGCACTGACTGCTCTTCCAGAGGTCCTGAGTTCAATTCCCAGCAACCATATGGTGGCTCACAACCATCTGTAATGAGATCTGATGCCCTCTTCTGGTGTGTCTGAAGACAGTGACAGTGTACTCACATAAAATAAATAAATTAAATAAATAAATTATTAAATAAAAAAAAAGAAAAAAAATTGTGTGTGTTGGCGCAGATGCACCATGGCCATCTGTAGAGCTTAGAGGACAACTTGTGAGAGTGAGTTCTCATTCCACATGACCCACATGAACACGGTCTCAGATGCTTTCTTAAGGATTCCACTTAGTCTACTCGGATTGGCAGCAAGTGCTTCTGTTGGTCCATAGAGCAGGGTGCTTAGTTCTGAAGAGTTAAATTTATATTTTGGATGGCTTACTTAAAACTACCCTTTAGCATTTTTTTTTTTGCTTTTGCTTTTTGGTTATATACTTTTAATGCCTACAGACTAATATGGCTAAAGAAATGAAAGTCCTGATTTCATCTGTGTTTTACATAGAAATAAACATTTTCATTTGTTTTAAATGAGAAAAGGGAAATGAAAAAACCATTTTCTCTAATGCTTTGATATAATTTTAAGCAATGATGGATCAGGGTTGATCAAGTTAGGTAACGTTGATTAGAAGAGAGAGAAAAAAGACACCGAAAGTTATTTCCTTCCTAAGGTTTCAGATAGTTTCTTAAGTCTTTTCTTCAGCACCAAAGGAAATTCCTCATAGCACTTCTTACAGACTGGCTTCATGTCAAACTCCACAAATTTATTCTTGAGTGTCAGTTTGGTATTGCAGGTGGAACAAGCAAAGCAGCTCACACACCAGGCCTTGTTAAGGGTAGAGACCATGTCACCTTCTATGACATGGTTGCATTGGAAACAAACACACCAAATAGCTGATTATAGTGAGTTTCATAATAGGCCAAGCCCTTCCTCTCATAATGGCAATTTCAAGAAGTGGTTTTTCACATTTGGCACAAACAAAATGCTCCACGTGCCCATGGCATTCACTACTCGCCCTTCAATGGGCCTCCGGCAGGCGCCACAGATAGGGACCCCCATCTTATCATGGCATGGCAGACAGTATAGCTCCCCTTTCAGCTCCCGAGCATCAGTAGTTAGTTCCTTCCCGCAGTTGGCACAGTTGAAGTGGTCTGGATGGTAAGAGTCATTCTTGAAGATCAGAGGCTGCTGTTCATCAATGATGTCTTTGCACTGTTCATGGTAAGGCTCACCATTACTGTTTACGATCTTCTCAGCAGGTGCTCACATGATCCCTTGCAGCGCTCACATGTGGTACTGGCCAAGGCATTGGCCATGTTGCTCAGCTCTTCCTCTGTGAGCCATTAACTCTCAGACCATCAGGACGCTCTCTCCTTCTCTGGTAGAGGTTCAACTGTGAAAGTTCCTTAAGCTGTAGCATGGTCATAGTTTTCTCTGCACAGCAATTAAAGATCCTTGTGCTAGGCAAGTATTGCCAGCTCAGAAAGGCAGTGTCCTCTGCTGAGACCTCAGCACACCTGACAATGGGTTAGAAAACTCCAGGCAAAGCAGCGTAAGACTTTATCTTAAGCCATCTTCTCAACTGTACTCACGAATATCAGTGGTTAGCCATTTGAGTTTGCAGGATCATGAGTTGCTGGTTCAAGGCAACAGAGGAAGGACATGGCCTCCTGTGTGCGTCACAATCCAAGTAGGGCTGGGACTGACTCTGCTGCCTCAACTTGTCTCAAAAAAACCCCAAAGTTGACAGAGGACAGATTAAACAAATATATTAAGCTGGTACAACACACCAGCCACTGTTAGAGACTGTCAGGTCCTCAGACAATTCTGCTAAGGAAGGAAGTTTCACATCCATGTTAGACATGGATTCCTGAGGGCTGGGTCCACTATGGTAGGCTATACAGAGAGAGCCTCACTAGACTGGATCTACATTCAGTCTTTGTGGAGATGGTTGGAAGCATGAAGGAGAAAGCAGTGTGTCATTACTTGGAAGGCTAAGGTGGCAACAGAATGAGAACATAGCCTAGGTGTCTGAATAGCAGGATTCAGGGCATTGCAGGAGACAAGATGACAAGGAAGAACTCAGACAAGGCAATCTTAGACAACTCCAAGTGGGACCCACCCATGAGAGAAACATACTGATATGCTGATTGAGCTTGGCAGCCCACTTGACCCTCTCCAGCACCTAGAAATACCTGAAACAAAAGGCAGAACAATACTTGGTGCCAGGATTAGAGCTTTTTGCCTCAGACTTTATTCTATTTGGAAAAATTAAGATCTAGATAGAAATGGAGATGGAGATGGAGATGGAGATGGGATGGGTATGGGTTGGGGATGGGGAACGAGATAGAGATAGATAGAGAGTGAATGTGTTTATATACATATATAGAAATATATAGATATAGATATTAATACAGAGACTCAACTACATACATTTATACACACATAATTGTAAAATATTTTGAAGTACATACACGAAACTTTTATTTCCTGAAGCCATGCAATACTTAAGAGGAAAAGAACTTTGATTGATGTCTCCTCTCCCCATTCCTGTTCCTCAACCCTCTGTCTCCTCTACTCCTCTGCTCCTTTTTCTGTATTGTTCTTCCCTCTCTCTCCCTCCCTTTATTTACTCTAACCCCACCTGTTGCAGCCTAGTCCAATCCGCCTCCTCTTAATTGATTCATCAAAATGCCATTTAGATAGACTGCTTCATTGTCTTAGTTTTGTGATTAAAAACCATGCCACCATAGTCCATATGGACCTGCACACACATGTCATGAGCCTGCCTGTTATTTCTGTTCCCTCCCTCAGCTGTGTGTGGCACTGCATCTGAACACAATTTGAGCAGACATGTCCAATCACACGACAGTGACTCACTTCATCCTCAGGGGCTTCTCAGATGTCCCACAGCTGAGATTGGTGGTTATCCCATTTTTCTTGCTTGTTTATACATTTGGCCTCCTGGGGAACCTCTCCATCATCACAGCTGTGATGAGAGACAGTCGACTCCACTCTCCCATGTACTTCTTCCTGAAGAATTTGTCTTTCCTGGACATGTGCTACACCTCAGCCACCATCCCCAAGGTAGTGGTTATATCCTTCACAGGCTCAGGGGTCATCTCCTATCTCGAGTGTATAGCACAGCTTTACATAATTTTTACATTCTCTTCTGCTGAATGCTTTCTGCTCACAGCCATGGCTTATGACCGGTGCCTGGCCATCCTCAGACCACTACTCTATGGAACCATCATGAGCCAGAAATATTGTTTTGCATTGGTGGTCACTGCCTGGGTGAGTGGAGCCTGCTACTCAGCTTTCCATACATTCAACACCTTCTCCCTCCCCTACTGTGGACCCAATGTTGTTGAACACTTCTTCTGTGACATGCCTCCTGTCATGAGACTCTCCTGCTCTGATTACCATCTCAGTGAGGAGGTGGGCTTTGCTGTCAGCAGCTGCATTGTCATGAGCTCCTTTGCCCTCACAGTGCTCTCCTATGTTGGCATTGTGGCCACAGTTCTTCGCATCCCCTCAGTGGATGGCAGGTGGAAAGCCTTTTCTACCTGCTCCTCTCACCTGACCACGGTCATCTTGTTTTATGGAACTGGAAGCTTTGTGTACCTGAGACCTGCCTCTCAGTACTCCCCGACTCTGGGTCGCCTGGCATCTATTTTCTACTCTGTAGTCACACCTTCCTTGAATCCACTTGTCTATTGTCTGAGGAACAAAGATATGAAGTCTGCACTACAGAAAATTTATTGTGGGAGGAAGAACTGAGTCCTGCAAGACTGCAGTGTGTGACTCTATGGCCAAGTGTTTCATACACACACACAGAAACACACACACACACACACACACACACACACACACACACACACACACACACCTTTTCCTTCCCGTGACACTTGACATTGCCGATAAAACCAGTTCCAGAATTTGTGGGAAGTCACCACAGTTCCTGAAATGACCTTTTAGCTCCAGAGGATTCTATACCCTCTTTTGACCTAGTCGCCCAGACCCACATAAACAGTAACAGTTATAAAGTAAACAATGTGTCTCAGAATGTTCGAAAAATAATAAAGCTGAATGACTTAAATGATGTCAAAAATGTATACCTACATATATTCTTGAGCTAGAAAGACAAGCAAAAAAAATGGAAAAACAAAAACCATCTGCCACCAGAGACCTCTGATCTGTATTCAGTGATGAAGCTGCTTACTGGTTGGTGTTCAACTGACCTGCTTTCTAACTACCCAGGCTTATACTACAGGGTAGCTTAGACAGTCAATCACTCTCCTCCTCTGTCTCTGTTTGCAGAACATGAACTTATATACAAGGAGATGACCAGTCAGCTAGGGCTGTTTGACTCCCTCTTCCCAGACTCTGGAGCTATAGAACTCTCAGGAGCACTGTGTGTATTGAGTGACTTGGAAGTACCCTTGTGTAAAATACTTGTTCCCCTTAACCAAGTCCTGTTTTTCTGCCTCTCTTTGGCTGAGAATACCATACACCTCTTGGATTTCCACTGGATGTCTTCAATGGGCCAGAAGAGAGAGTGTCCTATGTCAGTGCTAAGCCTCACCACCATGATTCTAAGATGTGAGTTTTGGGTTTTGCACAATTCAGGAACAGCCATTCTCATGGAGAATGTCACTTTCTTTCAACAGGCTCCACAATATAATCTTATTTCCCCATAGACCTTTGTCTCCTGGCTCAAGGTTTTGCCAATGTGTGTAGGTACTTATAGTTGGAGTCTGCCCTTTTGTATTCAGTGAAATTCTTAAGTTCCTTTCCAATTACAAATTCACTCAAATCAGTTCATGGGAATGTGGCCTCATCCCATACATGGCCAGGATTGCTCTTTTGCCATTGTTCTTGGTTTGATTCCCTTTTCTTTATTTTTAATTTATGTGTATGGAAGTTTTACCTCCATGTGTGTCCATGCACCATTTTGTGCCTTGGGTCTGTGAATATCAGTAGAAGGCATCAGTTCCTGGAGCTGAAGTTACAGATGGTTGTTAGGCACCATGTAAATGCTAGAAATCAAGCAAAAGTCCTTTGGGAGAGCAGGCAATGCTCTTACCCAGCTTTCTGGGCTCTTGTTTCTCATTTGTAAGACAGGATCTCAAGGAGCCCAGTAGTCTCAATCTCAGAATGTAGTCAAGAATGACCTTGAACTTGATTTTCTTCCCCAGCTTCCCAAGTGTGGGGGTTATTTGGAGGACTCACAAGGGCTTCCTGCTCAGGAAGAATTCAGGTCCTGTTTTTTAATTGGTAAGAATCATGGCACCCCAACTCAGTATCTTGGGGTATTTATTAATCTTTGTCTCCCAAAACTGACACTTGTGTTGGACACTACAAATCTCAAATCAAACATCTGAAATATACCATTTAAAATAAACAAAAATTAACTTTCTTCTCATAAGAGATGTGATCATAATTTGTGATTTTAAACATTCATAATGTTTGGACATTTCCCTCTCTTAGATTATCATCAAGTTATACAGAAATATATAGTTTTCCCATGTAGTCAATATGACAGAATCAAATCTACATGGAGAATATAAAGGCACACAATTTATTATTAGTGCTTCCTGATAGGTCATGTTTTCTCTAACAAAGTAGGAAGTCGGATAGGTATTCTCTTATGTGTCTGTATTACACAAAAACTGGTGCTACAGTGATATTTGTAAAACTCAATAACATATACTAGAGCTTTTAAAATAATTATAACTAAAAGAAAAAAAATGAAAGCAAAGAATGGAAGACAGAAAGAGCAGGGGAAAATGACTATGAACCATTTACAAATGTGATAGTTAAATCTAATTCTGTCAATAATAATTTTAAGGATAAATTATCAAAATATACTGTTAAAGGCAGAGTAGCCATGCAAAATTAATGCCAGCATTTTGGAAGTAAGGACAGGAAGACATCTATGAATTTGAGATTAGCCTGGTCTACACAGTAAATTATAGGCCACCCAGGGCTACACAGGAAAACCCTGCCTTAAAAACGGATAGATTATTTTTTCCAAAAGTGCAACTATATTGTATTTATCCATTTAAATATATAGATAGATGCACACAATCTGAAACTTGAGGAATTAAAGCACATGGGGGCCAGCAAGATGGCTCAGAGGGTAAGGCTTCCATCCACAGATACTCACTCACACTGATGCAAACATACATGCATTCATATGTGCATACTATATACATACATACACACAGAAAAACAGAGCAGAGACACAGTGAAACACTGTCAGACTCAATTTAAAGAAGAATCATAGGGTACAGATGCCCCCATGCTCATTTATGATCTCATTTATTGTGCTCATTTTTCTTCATTTTTGTGGTCTAGAGGAACATATTAATTTATACTCATTGCTTATCAAATCTCTGTCCCAGAAGCAAACATGGTCTGACTTTAACCTTTGCTACTCAATACTTAAAGAACAGTATCTCAGGTAGACATACAAACTTTCTAACTTAAGCAAATCACAAGAAACTTTGTTCTAACTGCCCTCCTCACTGTTCTCCCAATGGGGAAGTGACCCCCATCTTTCAAGGATACATTTTGTATCACAACTTTATGAATGTACAAGATGGTTGGGATTCCTGCAGGTTGTTCATTTCATAGACCATGTGACATGACCCTGAAACAAAGATGTTTCTTGAGCATTCTTTCTATCCCTCATGTTCTGCTCTTCCCAGGCTTGGATACAGCTCCTTACATTTGCACTGAACCTTGTCATACCAGGGCTCTGAGGTAACCTGATAATCTAAGGATGGTGCTCAGAGCCTGAAGTGCATCACAGAAGTCCACCAGGACTGTGCCTGGTCCTGCACCAAGGCTCAAAAAGTAGAAATAGCCTGTTCCATGTGGAAACATCTGTCACTCTGAGGGAATGTTCTGCAGAGCCACATCTTCATTCACTAGTGTCTTAGTTAAGGTTGCCATCACTGTGAAGAGACACCATGACCATGGCAACCCTTTTATAGGAAAACACTTAACTGAGGCTCTCTTACACTTCTCAGATAATGGACTAAAATGGTTTAGTCCATTATCATCCTGGTGGAAAGCATGGTGGCATGCAGGTAGACATGGTGCTGGAGAAGGAGCTGAACATTCTCCATCTTGATCCTCAGGCAGGAAAAGGAGACTGACACACTAGGCCTAGCTTGAGTATAGGAGACTTCAAAGCCACCTCCACAGTGACACTCTTCCTCCCTCAAGGTCACACCTACTCCAATAAGGCCCCAATAGTGCCACTCCCTATGGCCAAGCATTCACACATATGGGAGCCATTTCTGTTCATACCACTGCAACTAGAAACACTGTCTTCAAAAAAGACAGGGTGCAGCAGCAGCTGGGCTCCCTCCAAAGTCCTGATCTTAAAATGTTGCTGATGAAGGTGTGACCAACAAGCACCTTATTCATGTGGAACTGAAACTAAATATACCTGTTCTCCTACCTTACACTCTTTTGATCAAATCCATAATTATTTAACTTTATAAAAATGAACATATTCCCAGTTTCCACATGGCAGACCACAACCATATTTTAAGTCTGATGCCTTTTCTCACCTCCAAGGCTTAAGCATATACATGGTGTACATACACATACAATTAAATAATTTATAAAATTAAGCAAGACATCTTACCTATATATAAGCTGAAAATGGATTCAAGGTGTAGCCATGTCTTATGAAAACACTGGAACTAGACATCTCTTTATCCTGTAGTGCCTGTACTCATCATGTGTGTGGAATGTTTACTCACTAAACTTATCTGAAATGCGAGGATTCTCTCCAGACAGACATGACAGACTTACTGGATTTGTTTTGCTTTGATTGGCATATGCCAAGCCCTGGGTACCATCCTCATTCCAAGCATCTTGTCATTGTGTTGGAAATCTGTTTGCTTTGAATGCCTACACTCATTTCTGAGCTTTTTCTTTGAAGTACTGTGTGGTTTACTTACAAGTGTCATATCATACTGTCTCACAATATAAAACTGCTGTAATAAAAACCATTTGATGGGGGTAGGAATGGTCTCGTCAAAAACAATGCTGGGAGAAATTGTATCCACATGGAGAAAAATAAAATTCGACACTTAACCTCACCTGCATCCAAAAAAATCAGCCTGAAATAATTGTATTGTTAAATAAAAGCCTCCAAACTGTAAACATACCAGAACAAAATATACAGCATCCTCTGCCACAGTGCACCATCTCCAAATGACGCAGGAAGCCAGCTATCTACCCTGCTGTGTGGAGGAGTCAGCCAGCACAGGTGCGACCTCCATTGCAGAGCAGAGGATCCTGTCTGGAATCCTCTGGCAGGAGATTCCTGTTTCAGTCTCAGGTTTGGGACCATCCTCTGCCACAGTGCACCATGTGCAAGTGGTGCAAGAAGCCAGCTATCTACCCAGTGGTGCAGAGGAGACAGTCAGCACAGGTAAGACCTGCATTGCAGAGCAGAGGATCCTGTCCAGAATCCTCTGGCAGGAGACTTCCGATTTCTGTCTCCAGTTTGGGACCATCCTCTGCCACAGTGTACCATGTGCAAGTGGTGTAAGAAGCCAGCTATCTATCCAGTGGCACAGAAGAGACAGCCAGCACAGGTGAGACCTGCATTGCAGAGCAGAGGATCCCATTCAGAATCCTCTGGCAGGAGACTTCCGGTTTCTGTCTCCAGTTTGGGACCATCCTCTGCCACAGTGTACCATGTGCAAGTGGTGTAAGAAGCCAGCTATCTATCAGTGGTGCAGAGGAGACAGCTAGCACAGGTGAGACCTGCATTGCAGCGCAGAGGATCCTGTCTGGAACCATCTGGCAGACTTCTGGTTTCTGTGTCTAGCTTGAAGTCATCCTCTGCCACTGGGCACCATATCCAAGTGACACATGGAGGTAGCTAACCGCTCAGGAATGCAGAGAAGCCCGGTAGTACAGTAGGACCATTCCTGCTGCTCAGAGAAAACAGCATGAAACCCTGAGGACACAAGAGCCTTGGAATAGCCTGAGACAGGAGTCTCCAGATTACTGCCTGCACCAAGAGTTGATCAGGGCCACAGAATTACATACCAAAATATAACTATAATAGAGCAGGTCTTTCAGAAGTACTTACATGTCAGTGTAGACAGAGAGAAAAGGTCTCCCAGGAGCACAGAGAAACCACAGTCAGAGACAGCAACACCAGCTAACACAAGAGAGAATCAGATGTCAAAAGGCAAATGAAAGAATATCACCAAGAGAAACCAAGGAAACACGGCTCCATCGGAACCAAGTTCTCCAACAACAGCAATCCTGGATACCCAATACACCAGAAAAGCAAGAACTGGATTTAAAATCACAGCTCATGATGCTGATGGAAGGCTTCAAGAAGGACATAAATAACTCCTTTAAGAAATACAGACGAACACAAGTAAACAGGGAGAAGCCCTTAAACAACTAAGGGAAAACACAACAAAACAGGTGAAGGAATTGAACAAAACTGCCCAGGATCTAAAGATGGAGCTAGAAACAATAAAGAAATCACAAAGGGAAACAACTCGGGACATAGAAAACCTAGGAAAGAAGTCAGGAGTCTTGGATCCAAGCATCAACAACAGAATACAAGAGATAGAAGAGAGAATCTCAGATGCAGAAGATACCATAAACAGTCAAAGAAAATGCAAAATGCAAAAGCTCCTGACCTAAAACATCCAGGAATCTAGGACAAAATGAGAAGACCAAACCTAAGGATTATAGGTATAGAAGAGAGTGAAGATTTCCAACTTAAAGGGCCAGTAAATGTCTTCAAAAATATTATAGAAGAAAACTTCCCTAACTTAAAGTAAGAGATGCCCATGAACATACAAGAAGCCTACAGAACTCCAAATAGATTTGACCAGAAAAGAAATTCCTCCCATCACATAATAATTAAAACACCAAATGTACTAAACAAAAAAAGAATATTAAAAGCAGTAAGGGAAAAAGGTCAAGTAACATATAAAGGTAGACCTATCAGAATTACACTGGACTTCTCACCAGAGACTATGAAAGCCAGAAGAGCCTGGGCAGATGTCAGACAGATCCTAAGGAAACACAAATGGCAACCGAGACTGCTATATCCAGCAAATCTCTCCATTACCATAGATGGAGAAACCAAGGTATTTCATGAAAAAAAAATTACACAATATCTTTCCACAAATCCAGCCCTTCAAAGGATAATAAATGGAAAACACCAACAGAGGGAGAGAAACTTCATACTAGAAAAAGCAAGAAATTAATCTTCTTCCAACAAACCAAAAATAAGATAACCACACAAACATAAAAATTACATCAAAAATAGCAGGAAGCACCAATCACTTTTTCTTAATATCTCTTAACATCAATGGACTCAATTCCCCAATAAAAAGACCTAGACTAACGAACTGGACATGTAAACAAGACCCAGCATTTTGATGCATACAGGAAACTCATCTCAGTGTCAACGACAAACACTACCTCAGAGTAAAAGGCTGTAAAACAATTTTCCAAGCAAATGGTCCCAGGAAACAAGCTGGAGTAGTCATTCTAATATCCAATAAAATAGACTTTCAACCAAAAATCATCAAAAAGACATAGAAGACACTTTATACTCATCAAAGGAAAAATCTACCAGGAAGAACTCTCACTTCTGAACATTTATGCTCCAAATACAAGGGCACCCTCATTCGTAAAAGAAACCTTACGAAAGCTTAAAGCACATATCGCACACCACACCATAATTATGGGTGACTTCAACACCCCACTCTCCTTATTGGACAGATCAGGGAAACAGAAACAAAATAGAGACACAGTAAAACTAATAGAAGTTTTGGAACAAAAGAATTTAACAGACATCTATAGAACATTTCATCCTAAATCAAAAGAATATACCTTCTTTTCAGCACCCCATGGTATCTTCTCCAAAATTTAACATACAATTGTTCACAAAACAGACCTCAACTGATATAAGAAGATCGAACTAATCCCATGCCTCCTATCAGATCACTATGGAGTAAGGGTGGTCTTCAAAAGCAACAAAAACAACAGAAAACCCACATACACACGGAAGCTGAACAATGATTTCCTCAATAATATCTTGGTCGAGGAATTAATAAGGAAAGAAATCAAAACCTTTTTAGAATTTAATGAAAATGAAGGCACAACATACCCAAATTTAAGGGACACAATGAAAGCAGTGCTAAGATGAAAACTCATAGTTCTGAGTGCCTCCAAAAAGAAGGTGGAGAGAACATACACTAGCAGCTTAACAGCATACCTGAAAGCTTTAGAACAGAAAGAAGCTAATACACCCAAGAGGAGTAGAAGGCAGGAAATCATAAAACTCAGGGCTGAAATCAACCAAGTAGAAACAAAAAGAATCATACAAAGAATCAACAAAATCAGGAGTTGGTTCTTTGAGAAAATCAACAGGATAGAAAATCCTTAGTCAGACTAACCAGAGGGCACAGAGATAGTATCCAAATTAACAAAATCAGAAATGAAAAGGGAGATATAACAACAGAAACTGAGAAAATTCAAAAAATCATCAGATCCTACTACAAAAGCCTATACTCAACACAACTGGAAAATATGGAGGAAATGGACAATTTCCGAGACAGATACCAAATACCAAAATTAAATCAGGATCAAATAGACCATCTAAACAGTCCCATGACCCCTAAGGATATAGAAGCATTCATTGAAAATCTTCCAACAAAAAAAGGGGGGGGGCAGGACCAGATGGTTTTAGTGCAGAATTCTATCAGACCTTCAAAGAAGACCTAACACCAATACTCTTCAAATTATTCCACAAAATAAAAACAGAAGGAACAATATGCAACTCGTTCTATGAAGCCACAATTACGCTAATACCAAAATCACACAAAGATACAACAAAGAAAGAGAACTTCAGACCAATTTCCCTTATGAACGTTGATGCAAAAATACTAAATAAAATTCTTGCCAGCCAAATCCAAGAACACATCAAAATGATCATTCACCATGATCAAGTAGGCTTCATCTCAAGGATGCAGGGATGTTTCAATATATGAAAATCCATCAATGTAATCCACTACATAAAAAAATGAAAGAAAAAAACCAAATGTCATTTCATTAGATGCTGAAAAAGCATTTGACAAAATTCAGCATCCTTTCATGTTAAAGGTTTTGGAGAGAACAGGAATGCAAGGCCCATACCTAAACATAGTAAAAGCAATATACAGCAAACCAGTAGCCAACATCAAACTAAATGGAGAGAAACTTGAATGAGTCCCAGTAAAATCAGGGACTAGACAAGGATGCCCTCTCTTTCCATATTTTTTCAATATAGTTCTTGAAGTTCTAGCTAGAACAATTAGACAACGAAAGGAAGGCAAAGGGATACAAATTGGAAAGGAAGAAGTCAAATTATCACTATTTGCAGATGATATGATAGTATACTTAAGCGACCTTAAAACTCCACCAGAGAACTCCTACAGCTGATAAACAAATTCGGCATAGTGGCTGGATATAATATTAACTCAAGCAAATCAGTAGCCTTCCTATACTCAAAGGTTAAACAGACTGAGAAAGCAATTAGGAAAATGACACCCTTCACAATAGCTACAAACAATATAAAGTATCTTGGTGTGACTCTAACCAAACAAGTGAAAGATCTGTATGAAAGGCACTTCAAATCTCTGAAGAAAGAAATCGAAGAAGACCTCAGAAGATGAAAAGATCTTCCATGCTCATGGATTGGCAGGATTTATATAGTAAAAAATGGCTAACCTGCCAAAAGCAATATACAGGTTCAGTGCAATCCCCATCAAAATCCCAACTCAATTATTCATAGAGTTAGAAAGAGCAATTCAAAAATTCATCTGGAATAATAAAAAAACCCAGGATAGCTAAAACTATTGAAAACAGTAAAAGAACTTCTGGGGGAATCAGTATTCCTGACCTCAAGCAGTACTACAGAGCAATAGTGTTAAATACTGCATGGTATTGGTACAGTGGTACAGCAGGTAGATCAATGGAACAGAAAAGAAGACCAAGAAATGAACCCACATTCCTATGGTCACTTGATCTTTGACAAAGGAGCTACAACCCTCCATCAGAAAAATGATAGCCTTTTCAGTAGTTGGTGCTCGTTCAACTGCAGGTCAGCATGCAGAAGAATGCAGTCAATCCATTCTTATCTCCTTGTACTAAGATCAAGTCCAAGTGGATCAATGAACTCAACATAAAACCAGAAATACTGAAACTAATAGAAAAGAAACTGGGGAAGAGCCTTGAGCACATGCGCACAGGGGAAAATTTCCTGAACAGAACACCAATAGCTTATGCTCTAAGATCAAGAATTGACAAATGGAACCTCATAAAGTTAAAAAGGTTCTGTAAGGCAATGGACACTGCCAAAAGGACAAAATGACAACCCACAAATTGGGAAAAGATGTTTACCAACCCTAGAGGGCCAATATCTAAGATATACAAAGAAATCAAGAAGGTAGACTCCTGAGAGTCAAGTAACCCTATTAAAAAATGGGGTACAGAACTAAACAAAGAATTTTCACCTGAGGAATTTCAAATGGCTTAGAAGCACCTAAAGAAATGATGAACATCCTTAGTCATTAGGGAAATGCAAATTAAAACAACCCTGAGGTTTCACTTCACACTAGTCAGAATGACTAAGATCAAAATTTCAGGAGACAGCAGGTGTTGGCGAGGATGTGGAGAAAAGGGAACACTCCTCCACTGCTGGTGGGATTGCGAGCTGGTACAACCACTTTAGAAATCAGTCTGTCGGTTCCTCAAAAAACTTGGCATAATACTACCAGAAGACCCACCTATATTACTTCTAGGCATATACCTTGAGGACTCTCCAACATAATATAAGGACACATGCTCCACTACGTTCATAGCAATCCTATTTATAATAGCCAGAAGCTGGAAAGAACCCAGATGTCCCTCAACAGAGGAATGAATACAGAAAATGTGGTATATCTACGCAATGGAATACTACTCAGCTATTAAAAACAATGAATTCATGAAATTCTTAGGCAAGTGTGTGGAACTAGAGAATGTCATCCTGAGTTAGGTGACCCATTCACAAAAGAACACACATGGTATGCACTCACTGATAAGTGGATATTAGCCCAGAAGCTTGGAATACCCAAGACACAATTCACATATCAATTGATTTCCAAGAAGAAGGAAGGAGAGACCCCTGGTCCTGGAAAGACTGGATGTAGCAGTGTAGGAGAATACCAGGACAGAGAAGCAGGAGGGGGTTGATCGGGGAACAGGGGAAGGGAAGAGGACTTGTGGGACCTTCCAAAAGGGGGGAACTGGGAAAGGGGAAATCATTGGGAATGTAAATAAAAACAAATTTACACAATATCTTCCCACAAATCCAGCCCTTCAAAGGATAATAAAAAGAAAACACCAACAAAAGGAGGGAAACTACATACTAGAAAAAGCAAGAAATTAAACTTTTTTCAACAAACCCAAAAGAAGATAACCACACAAACATAAAAATTACATCAAAATAACAGGAAGCAACAATCACTGTTCCTTAATATCTCTTAACATCAATGGACTCAATTCCCCAATCAAAGGCATAGACTAACAAACTGGACACATAAGCAGGACCCAACATTTTAATGTATACAGGAAACTCATCTCAGTGTCAAAGACAAACACTACCTCAGAGTAAAGGGCTGGAAAACAGTTTTCCAAGCAAATGGTCCCAGGAAACAAACTGGAGTAGCCATTCTAATATCTGATAAAATAGACCTTCAACCATAAAGCATCAAAAAAGACATGGAAGGACACTTTATACTCATCAAAGGAAAAATCTACCAAGAAGACCTCTAAATTCTGAACATCTATGCTCCAAATACAAGGGTACTCTCATTCATAAAAGAACATTTACTAAAGCTTAAAGCACACAATGCACCTCACACAATAATAATTGTGGGTGACTTCAGCACCCCACTCTGCTCTATGGACAGATCAGGGAAACAAATAAACAGAGACACAATGAAACTAAAGAAGTTTTGTACAAAATGGATTTAATAGATATCTATAGAACATTTCATCCTAAATCAAAAAATATACCTTCTTCTCAAGACCTCATGGTATTTTCTCCAAAATTGACCATATAATTGGTCACAAAACAGACTTCAACAGATACAAGAAGATTGAACTAATCCCATGCCTCCTATCAGATCACTATGGAGTAAGCAGGGTCTTCAATCACAACAAAAACAACAGAAAGCCTACATACACATAGAAGCTGAACAATGCTCTACTCAATGATAACTTGGTCAAGGAAGAAATAAGGAAAGAAATCAAAGACTTATTAGAATTCAATGAAAATGAAGGCATAACATACCCAAGCTTATGGGACACAATGAAAGCAGTGCTAAGATCAAAACTCATAGTTCTGAGTACCTCCAAAAAGAAGGTTGAGAGAACATACACTAGCAGCTTAACAGCATACCTGAAAGCTTTAGAACAGAAAGAAGCTGATATACCTAAGAGGAGTAGGAGGCAGAAAAAAAATCAATTTCAGGACTGAAATCAACCAAGTAGAAACAAAAAGAACCACACAAACAATCAACAAAACCATGAGTTGGTTCTTGGAGACAATCAACAAGAAAGATACGCCCTTAGCTAGACTAACCAGAGGGCACAGAGACAGTATCCAAATTAACAAAATCAGAAATGAAAAGAGAGATATAACAACAGAAACTGAGGAAATTCAAAAAATCATCAGATCCTACTACAAAAGCCTATACTCAACACAACTTGAAAATCTGGAGGAAATGGACAATTACCTAGACAGATTCCAAATTCCAAAGTTAAATCAGGATCATATAGGCCATCTAAAGAGTCCCATAAACCCTAAAGAAATAGAAGTGTTCGTTGAAAGTCTCCCAATCAAAAAAAGCAAAGGACCAGATGGTTTTAGTGCAGAATTCTAACAGACATTCAAAGAAGACCTAACACCAATACTCTTCAAACTATTCCACAAAATAAAAACAGAAGGAACAATATGCAACTCGTTCTATGAAATCACAATTTTGCTGATACCAAAACTGCATAAACATCCAAAAAAAGGAGAACTTCAGACCAATTTCCCTTATGAACATCAATGCAAAAATACTCAATAAAATTCTTGCCAATGGAATCCAAGAACACATCAAAATGATCATTCACCATGGTCAAGTAGACTTCACACCACAGATGCAGGGACGGTTCAATATACAGAAAACTAAAATGTAGTCCACTAAACAAACAAACTCAAAGAAAAAAACCACATGGTCTTTTCATTAGATGCTGAAAAAGCATTTGACAAAATTCAGCATCCTTTCATGTTAAAAGTCTTAGAAAGAACAGGAATTCAAGACCCATACCTAAACATAGTAAAAGCAATATACAGCAAACCAGTAGCCAACATCAAACTAAATGGAGAGAAACTTGAATGAATCCCAGTAAAATCAGGGACTAGACAAGGATGCCCTCTCTTTCCATATTTTTTCAATATAGTTTTTGAAGTTCTAGCTAGAGCAATTAGACAACGAAAGGAAGGCAAAGGGATACAAATTGGAAAGGAAGAAGTCAAATTATCACTATTTGCAGAAGATATGATAGTATACTTAAGTGACCCAAAAAACTCCACCAGAGAACTAATACAGCTGATAAACAACTTCAGCAAAGTGGAGGATATAAAATTAATTCAAACAAATCAATAGCCTTCCTATACTCAAATGATAAACAGACTGAGAAAGAAATTATGGAAATGACACCCTTCACAGTAGTCACAAACAATATAAAGTATCTTGGTGTGACTCTAACCAAACAAGTGAAAGATCTGTATGAAAGGAACTTCAAGTCTATGAAGAAAGAAATCAAAGAAGACCTCGGAAGATGGAAAGATGTCCCATGCTTTTGGACTGGCAGGATTAATATAGTAAAATTGGCCATCTTGCCAAAAAGCAATGTACAGATTCAATGCAATCCCCATCAAAATCCCAACTCAATTTTTCATAGTGCTAGAAAGAGCAATTCTCAAATTCATCTGGAATAACAAAAAAATCCAACATAGCTAAAACTATTCAAAGCAGTAAAAGAACTTCTGGGGGAATCAGTATCCCAGATCTCAAGCAGTACTACAGAGCAATAGTGTTAAAAACTGCATGATATTGGTACAGTGACAGGCAGGTAGATCAATGGAATGGAATTAAAGACCCAGAAATGAACCCACACTCCTATGGTCACTTGATCTTTGACAAAGGAGCTAAAACCATCCAGTGGAAGAAAGATAGCCTTTTCAACAAATGGTACTGGTTCAACTGGAGGTCAGCATGCAGAAGAATGCAAATCGATCCATTCTTATCTCGTTGTACTAAGCTCAATTCCAAGTGGATCAAGGATCTCCACATAAAACCAGACACACTGAAACTAATAGAAAACAAACAGGGGAGAGCCTTGAACACATGGGCACAGGGGAGAATTTCCTAAGCAGAGCATGAATAGCTTATGCTCTAATATCAAGAATTGACAAATGGGACCTCATAAAATTACAAAGTTTCTGTAAGGCAAAGGACACTGTCAAAAGGACAAAACAGCAACCAAGAAATTGGGAAAAGGTCTTTACCGACCCTACATCCGACAGAGTGCTAATATCCAATATATCCAAAGAACTCAAACTGTTAGACTCCAGAGAGCCAAATAACCCTATTAAAAAATGGGGTATAGAACTAAACAAAGAATTTTCACCTGAGGAATATTGAATGGCTGAAAAGCACCTAAAGAAATGTTCAACATCCTTAGTCATTAGGGAAATGCAAATCAAAACAACCCTGAGATTTCACCTCACGACAGTCAGAATGGCTATGATCAAAATCTCAGGAGACAGCAGGTGCTGGCGAGGATGTGGGGAAAGTGGAACACTCCTCCACTGCTGGTGGGATTGCAAGCTGTTACAACAACTCTGGATATCTGTCTGGCAGTTCCTCAGAATACTGGGCATGATACTACAGGAGGACACTGTTATACCACTCCTGGGCATATAGCCAGAGGATTCCCCATCATGTAATAAGGATACATGCTCCACTATGTTCATAGCAACCCTATGTATGATAGCCAGAAACTGGAAAGAACCCAGATATCCTTCCATGGAGGAATGGATTCAGAAAATGTGGTATATTTACACAATGGAATTCTACTCAGCTATTAAAACAATGAATTCATGAAATTCTTACACAAATGGGTAGGACTGAGAACTATCATCCTAAGTGAGGTAACTCAATCACAAAAGAATACACATGCTATGCACTCATTGATAAGTGGTTATTAGCCCAGAAGCTCAGAATCCCCAAGATGCTATTCACATATCAAATGATTCCCAAGAAGAAGGAAGAACAAATTATGGATACTCTGGTCCTTAGAAGGGGGAACACAATACCCACAAAAGGTGATACAGAGACAAAGGGTGGAGCAGAGACTGAGGGAAAGACCGCCCAGAGACTACCCCACCTAGAGATAGATCCCATATACAATTACAAAACTCAGACACTATTATCGATACTCACAAGTACTTGCTGTCTGAAGCTGGATATAGCTGTCGACTGGGAGGCTCTGCTAGTGCATGACAAATAGAGAGGGGGACACTCTCAGCCAGCCATTGAACAGGGTCCCCAATGGGGGAACTAGAGAAAGGACCCAAGGAATTGAAGGGGTTCACAGCGCCATAGTAGGAATAACGATATGAGCCACCCAATACAACCAAAGCAATCCCAGAGCTCCCAGGACAAAAACATCAAACAGATAGTACACATGGTGTTACTCATGGCTCCAGGCTCATAGGCAGCCGAGGATTGCCCTGTTGGACATCAAAGGGAAGAGAGGTTCCTGGTCCTGGAAATGCCTATGCAGCAGTGTAGGGGAATACCAGGACAGTGTTGCAGGATTGGGTTGATTGGGGAACAGGGGGAGGGAAGATGGTTTATGGAATTTTTGGGACGGGGACCAGGAAAGGGGAAAACATTTGAAATGTAAATAAAGAACATACATAATTAAAAAAGAACCTAGACAAAGGAAATGAGGAGTTCAAGACATTTAATTTCTTGTTTGTCTTCTCCATAGTATACAGATATCTGTATCTTAAAATAAACGTCTGTCTCATAGAATCAAGCATGAGATTTTTGAAAATGAAACCATGGTTTTATTATACCAACCATTATTTTCATCTGGCCACAGAAAACATTCTGTTTTAAGTTCTTCAAGGTAACCCACAGGGACCCTGACAAGTCTTGTCCATGGGACCTGGCAGGAACCAAACAAATTCCCAGAGCCAACTCCCCAGACAACACACTCTCATTTCCCAGATGGACTGGCAGGTGAACTGTTTCACAATATTTAAGACATGCAAAGGGAATCAGGCAGATTCATCCATCCATAATTCCAGAAATTCCTTGCCAGGACAGCTGCCTTACTGCCCAACAGATGGTTCTACTGTCCATCTAACGAATCGACAACTTCTGGACACAGAAAGTGAGCATCAGTCCACCAGGTGAGAACTGAGGGAGATAAAAAAAAACACTCCTCTGTGCCTAATTTTGAGATGTGTGCACTGGGTATCAAATATCTGGTATTTCTTTTAGGAAATTTGAAGGTCCTCAAAAGAGGGAAAAAAACTATACAAAATGATGAGCATTTTTTTCTCTCATAACAGCTCTGAATATAATTTTACTAGAGTGTCATAGCATATACAATCAACTGGGCAGAAGACAAGACACACACATGTTGCTTAGCAGGCTTGGCTATAGACTGGAATAACAACTGCTGTAAAGCTCTGTTTCTAAATGTCTTCTGTCTATCTCAGAATATTGACAGTGGCTTGATGGTACAATACTGTCAGTCCAGGTACTTCTGAGGCAGAGGCAGGGGCATTGCAAGGCTAAGGCCTTCTTGACCAGAGAGTGAACTCAAGGCCAGTTAACTGATGACTAACTCAGTAAGACTATCTTAAGCCATCTTCTCAACTCTACTCTTGGATGTCATCTGAGTTTGCAGGATCATGAGTTGCTTTCTCTGGTTCAAGGCAGCAGAGGAAGGACATGGCCTCCTGGGTATGTCACACACCAAGTAGGACTGACTCTGCTGCCTTAGGGTGAAACTTGTCTCCAAAACTCCAAATTGAGACAGGACAGATCAAACAAATTTATTAAGCTGTTACAACACACCAGTCACTCTTAGAAACTGTCAGGTCCTCAGAGGATTCTGCTGAGGAAGGAAGTTTCACATCCATGTTAGACATGGATGCCTTAGGGCTGGGGTCAGTGGGTAGCTGGTGGTGGGCTGTACGGAGAGATCCTCAAGATTGGATAGAAATTCAATATTTGTGGAGATGGTTGGAAGCATGAAGGAGAAAGCAGTGTGTAGTTTCTTGGAAGGCTGAGGAGGCAACAGAATGAGAACATAGCCTAGGTATCTGAATAGCAGGAGTCAGGGTATCGCAGGAGATAAGGACAAACTCAGACAAGGAAATCTTAGACAATGCCAAGTGGGGCCCACTCATGAGAGGAACACACTGCTACTCTGCTTGAGCTTGGGCAGCACACTAGACTCTCTCTAGCACATAGAAATACCCTAAATAAAAGGCACAGTAATATTTGGTGAAAGGATTTGAGCTCTTTGCCTCAGATTTAACTCTGTTAGTTTTGAAACCTAAGATCTAGATAAAGATACAGAGAGAGAGAGAGAGAGAGAGAGAGAGAGAGAGAGTATTTATACAGATATATAGATATGCATATATATATATTGATAAACAGAGAGAGACTCAACTACATACTTATATACACACATAAGTGTAAAAAATTTAAGTGAATACATGACACTGCTTCTCACCCTCAAGGCCATGCAAAACTTAAGAGCAAGAGAACTTTTACTAAGTGTCCTCTTCTCCCTTCCTCCTCCCCATTCCACTCTCTCCTCCTCTCCTCTACTCCTTTCTCTCTCTTGTTCTTGCCTCTCGTCCTCCCTCTATTCACTTTTGCCCCTCCTGCTCCTCCCTAATCCAATGACCCTCCCCTTAATCAATTCATCAAAATGCCATTTAGATAGGCTGCTTCATCATCATAGTTTTCTGATAAAAGCCATGCCTCCTTAGTCAACAAGGACTTTCACAAACACGTCATGAGCCTGTCTGTTATTTCTGTTCCCTCCCTCAGCTGTGTGTGGCACTGCATCTGAACACAATTTGAACAGACATGTTCAATCACACAACAGTGACTCACTTCATCCTCACCGGCTTCTCAGATGTCCCATATCTGAGATTGGTGGTCATTCCATTTTTCTTGCTTGTTTGTATATTTGGCCTCCTGGGGAACCTCTCCATCATCACAGCTGTGATGAGAGACAGTCGGCTCCACTCTCCCATGTACTACTTCCTGAAGAATTTGTCTTTCCTGGACATGTGCTACACCTCAGCCATCATCCCAAAGGCAGTGGTTATATCCTTCACAGGCTCAGGGGTCATCTCCTATCTTGAGTGTGTAGCGCAACTTTATATCATCTTTACATTTGCATCTACTGAATGCTTTCTGCTCACAGCCATGGCTTATGACCGGTGCCTGGCCATCCTCAGACCACTACTCTATGGAACCATCATGAGCCAGAAATATTGTTCTGCATTGGTGGTCACTGCCTGGGTGAGTGGTGCCTGCTATTCAGCCTTCCATACATTCAACACCTTCTCCCTTCCCTACTGTGGACCCAATGTTGTTGAACACTTCTTCTGTGACATGCCTCCTGTCATGAGACTCTCCTGCACTGACTACCATCTCAGTGAGGAGGTGGGCTTTGCTGTCAGCAGCTGCATTGTCATGAGCTCCTTCGCCCTCACAGTGCTCTCCTATGTTGGCATTGTGGCCACAGTTCTTCGCATCCCCTCAGTGGATGGCAGGTGGAAAGCCTTTTCTACCTGCTCCTCTCACCTGACCACTGTCCTCTTGTTTTATGGAACTGGAAGCTTTGTGTACCTGAGACCTGCCTCTCAGTACTCCCCAACTCTGGGTTGCCTGGCATCTATTTTCTACTCTGTAGTCACACCTTCCTTGAATCCAGTTGTCTATTGTCTGAGGAACAAAGATATGAAGTCTGCACTACAGAAAATTTATTGTGGGAGGAAGAACTGAGTCCTTGAAGACTATAATGTGTGACTCTGATGGTTGTTGGAGTTAAGTGTTTCATACACATACACTTTTCCCCTCCTGTGACACTTGACATTGTTGATGAAACCAGTTTCAGAACATGGTAGAAGCCACCATGTTCCCTGAAGTGATCTTTTAGCTCCAGGGAATTCTGCAAACTCTTCTGGCCTGCATTGGCACCAGACCCATGTGTATTCCCCTACATGTGGATACCCACATACACAGTAACAGTTAAAAAGTAAACAATGTGTCTTAGAATGTTCTAAAAATAATAAAATTGAATTACTTGAGATAGAAAGACAAGCAAAAAAAAAAAGAGAGAGATGTCACCAGAGACCTCTGATCTGTATTCAGTGATGACCCTGTTTGCTAATTGGTATTCAACTGATCTACTTTCTAATTACCTAGGCTTATACTACAGGGTAACTTAGACAGTCATTCACTCTCCTCCTCATTTCAGTTTGCAGAACCTGAATTTATACACAAGGAGATGACCAGCCGTCTAGGGTTGTTTGACTCTCTCTTTCCAGGCTCTGGAGCTATAGCAGAACTGTCAGGAGCACTCTGTGTATTGAGTGACTGGGAAGTACCCTTGTGTAACAGACTTGTTCTCCTTAACCAAGTCCTATTTCCCTGCTTCTATTTTGCTGTGAATACTATACTTCTGTTGGATTTTCACTGGATGTCTTCAATGGGCCAGAAGAGGGAGTGTCCTATGTAAGTGCTAAGCCTCTTCACCGTGATTCTCAGATGTGCTTTTTGGGTTTTGCACACATCAGGAACAGCTATTCTCACTGCCAATGTCACTGTCTCCCAACACGTTCCACAATTTGATCTCTTTTCTTCACAGACCTTTGTCTCCTGGCTCTGGGCTTTGCCTTTATGTGTATGTATTTATAGTTGGAGACTGTCCTTCAGTTACAGTAAAATTCTTAAGTCCCTTTCCAATTACAGATTCACTCAAATCAGTTCATGGGAATGTGGCCTCATCCCATACATGGTCAGGACTGATCTTTTGCTATTGTTCTCAGTTTGATTCTCTTTTCTTTATTTTTGTTTTATGTGTATGGATGTTTTACCTCCATGTGTATCCATGCACCATTTTGTGCCTTGGGTCTGTGAATATCAGTAGAGTGCATCAGTTCCTGGAGGTGAAGTTACAGATGGTTATGAGGTGTCATGTAATTGCATCAAATCAAACAAAGGTGCTTTGTGTGGCGGGGGCAGCTGATGCTCATACACATCTCTCTGGGCTCTTGTTTCTCAGTATAATACTCAGTATGCAGTCAAGAATGAACATCAGCTCAGTTTTCTGCTTTAGATTCCCAAGAGTTGGGGTTTTAATGAGGACTCACAGAGTTTCCTGTTCAGGAAGAAGGCTGGACCCTGGTTTTTTTTTTTTTTCATCTGTAACAATAATGGAACCCCAGCTCAGTGTCTTGGGGGTATTTATTAAACTTTATTTCTCAAAACTGACATTAGCATTTGACACTATGAATCCCAACTCAAACATCTAAAATCTAACATTTAAATTAAATGACAATTAACTATCTTTTAAAAGGAGATGGGACTATAATTTGTGAATTTAAACATTCATAATAGTTGGACACTTCCCTCTCTTATATTATCATCAAGTTATATAGAAGTTATACAGAAATCAATATGTTTTTCCATGTAGTCAGTCTGAGAGAATCCAGTCAATGTGGAGAATGTGAAGCACACGATTTATCATCAGTGCTCCATGGTAGGTGATGTTTTCTATAATACTGGAGGAAGCAGGATGGGGATTCTCTTATGTGTCTGTGTTACAAAAAGTGGTGCTACAATGTCATTTGTAAATGGGCCTAAGATTTTTTTTATTCAAAAAAGAAGCATTTTGAAAACTTGAGAACATATACTGAGATTTAAAATAAGTATAACTGATATGCAAAATAATGGAAGACAGAAAGGGAGGAAAAACTGGAAAATAATTCTGAAACATTTATAAACTTGATAGTTAAATCTCATTCTGTCAATAATAATTTTAAGTATAAATTATCAAAATATACTGTTACAAGATAGAGTAACCATGCATAATTTCTCATCCCCTAAATTCTAGCATTTTAGAAGCAAGGGCAAGAAGACGTCTATAAGTTTGAGAATAGCCTGGTATACATAGTAAGTTCTAGGCCACTATGGGCTACAATTTAAGACCCTGACTTAAAAACATGATAGATTAGATTTTCAAAGATGCAGCTATATTATATCTATCCATTTAAATAAATATAATGATAGACGCAAACTAAAAGTTAAGATATTGAGGTTTGTGAGGGATAGAAAGATGGCTAAGAGGGTAAGTCCTCCATCCACAGATACACTCACTCACACTGATGCAAACATGCATACATTCGTATGTGCACACCACACACCCATACACACAAAACAGAAAAACAGAGCAGAGACACAGTGAAACACTGTCAGACTCAATTTAAAGAAAAATCATAGGGTACAGATGCCCCCATGCTCATTTATGATCTCATTTATTGTGCTCATTTTTCTTCATTTGTGTGGTCTAGAGGAACATATTAATTTATACTCATTGCTTATCAAATCTCTGTCCCAGAAGCAAACACGGTCTGACTTTAACCTTTGCTACTCAATACTTAAAGAACAGTATCTCAGGTAGACATACAAACTTTCTAACTTAAGCAAATCACAAGAAACTTTGTTCTAACTGCCCTCCTCACTGTTCTTCCATTGGGAAAGTGACCCCCATCTTTCAAGGATACATTTTGTATCACAACTTTATGAATGTACAAGATGGTTGGGATTCCTGCAGGTTGTTCATTTCATAGACCATGTGACATGACCCTGAAACAAAGATGTTTCTTGAGCATTCTTTCTATCCCTCATGTTCTGCTCTTCCCAGGCTTGGATACAGCTCCTTACATTTGCACTGAACCTTGTCATACCAGGGCTCTGAGGTAACCTGATAATCTAAGGATGGTGCTCAGAGCCTGAAGTGCATCACAGAAGTCCACCAGGACTGTGCCTGGTCCTGCACCAAGGCTCAAAAAGTAGAAATAGCCTGTTCCATGTGGAAACATCTGTCACTCTGAGGGAATGTTCTGCAGAGCCACATCTTCATTCACTAGTGTCTTAGTTAAGGTTGCCATCACTGTGAAGAGACACCATGACCATGGCAACCCTTTTATAGGAAAACACTTAACTGAGGCTCTCTTACACTTCTCAGATAATGGACTAAAATGGTTTAGTCCATTATCATCCTGGTGGAAAGCATGGTGGCATGCAGGTAGACATGGTGCTGGAGAAGGAGCTGAACATTCTCCATCTTGATCCTCAGGCAGGAAAAGGAGACTGACACACTAGGCCTAGCTTGAGCATAGGAGACTTCAAAGCCACCTCCACAGTGACACTCTTCCTCCCTCAAGGTCACACCTACTCCAATAAGGCCCCAATAGTGCCACTCCCTATGGCCAAGCATTCACCCATATGGGGGCCATTCCTGTTCATACCACTGCAACTAGAAACACTGTCTTCAAACAAGACAGGGTGCAGCAGCAGCTGGGCTCCCTCCAAAGTCCTGATCTTAAAATGTTGCTGATGAAGGTGTGACCAACAAGCACCTGTGAGTGAGGCCTGAAGGAATCTTTAACTTTATTCATGTGGAACTGAAACTAAATATACCCATTCTCCTTTCTTACACTCTTTTGATCAAATCCATAATTATTTCACTTTATAAAAATGAACACGTTCCCAACTCGCACATGGCAGACCACAACCATATTTTAAGTCTGATGCCTCTCTCACCTCCAAGGCTTATGCATCTACATGGTGTACATACACATACAATTAAATATTTTATAAATAATTTTTAAAATTAGGCAATACATCTTACCTACATATAAGCTGAAAATGGATTCAAGAGGTAAACATGTCTTATGAAAACACTGGAACTGGACATCTCTTTATCCTGTAGGGCCTGTTCTCCTCATGGGTGTGGACTGTTTACTCACTACACTTCTCTGAAATGTGAGAAGCCTCTCCACACTGACATGTCAGGCTTACAGAATTTGTTTTGATTGGCGTATGCCAAGCCCTGAGTACCATCCTCATCCCAAGTATCTTGTCACTGTGTTGGAAACCTGTTTGCTTTGAATGCCTACACTCATTTCTGAGCTCTTTCTTTGAAATACTGTGTGGTTTAATTACAACAAGTATCATATCATATTATCTCATGACATAAAACCACTGTAACTAAAACCATTTGATGGGGGTAGGGATGCGGGAGGGAAAGCATATCCACATGGAGAAAAATAAAATTTGACACTTAACCTCACCTGCATCAAAAAATCAGCCTGAAAGAATTGTAGTGTTAAATATAAGCCTCCAACCTGTAAAACTATTGAAAGAAAAATATACAGAAATACTTCATCATCTGGGACTAGGGCTGATCAATCACAGGCCAAATCACAGGGATCTAAGTAAACATGGTCAAGTAAGATTATAGCAAACCAAAAATACCCCACACAGTGATGTAGCTGATCAATCCAATGAACAAAAGAAAACATTTGCAAATATTAATGTTAAACAAACAATGTTAAAAATCTATCCCTAGTGCTGATTCGAGAGTGTGTCCTTTATCTAATCTGCATGTGTATGTCTTTTGATAAATATCTGCTAAGGTACTTTGCATATACTTAATTTTTTTTATTTTTTTACAATAGATTGAATTCCTTATATGTCTCAATATTTATGAATATGCTCTTCTCAAAGATAAAAACAACTTGGAAGTATATAAAGATATATGTTATAAATGTAGACAACAACATGCATGAGTCTCACATACAAAATGTCAGTCAAAGAAGCCAGGTGCAGTGACACCTTGGGTACCAACTCCACAGCCAGTCCCATAATACCCAGAGGAAGTTCCACTCCCAGGTGGTCTAGCACTCCCAGGATCATAGGATCAGAGGTGAGGAGTACACCACATCTACCCCAGTACCAGGAGTAACTGGGACCAGTGGGTCCCAGGCAGCCAGGAACTCCGCCCCACTAGTGGCTTGGGTTCCTTCCAGTCTGGGCCAGTGCCCTGAGCAGACCTTGGGTGCAAACTCCACAGCCAGTTCCACAAAACCCAGAGGAAACTCTACTCCCATGCGCTCTAACTGGCCCAGGATCATAGGATCATTGCATCACAGGAGCTTGCTCACTCTAGGATCCAAGGTTTCAGAGGCAGATTGAAACCCAGCAGCTCTGACACACCCGGGATCTCAGGATCCCAGAATCACAGGATCACAGAGACAGCTGAACTCTGAGGAGTTCTGACACCACCAAGACCACAGGAAGAACAAGCTCCAGTCAGATATAGCGAGGGCAGATAGCACTAGAAATAATCAGATGGTGAGAGGCAAGCATTAGAATATAAGCAACATCTGCAAGTGGCTAGACCCCGAGGAGCTGGCCGGACAGCTGTGTCAAGCCCTGCTTCAAAACTTTCAGCACTATGCATGAGCTGGTAAACTACGTCACAGTGGAGCAAGTGGGTGGCCCTCAACCACATCCGCCTGCACACCAGCGAGAAGCCCTTCCCCTGTCCTTTCCCAGGCTAAGGCAAGGTCTTCGCGCACTCCGAGAATCTCAAGATCCACAAGCGCACTCATACAGGGGGAAAGTCTCTCAAATGTGAACTTGATGGTTGTGATAGGAAGTTTGCCAACAGCAGCGATCGAAAGAAACACTCCCATGTCCACACCAGCGACAAGCCCTACTACTGTAAGATTCGAGGCTGTGACAAATCATACACCCACCCAAGCTCTCTGAGGAAGCTCATGCAAGTGCTTCACAACAAGTCCCCCCACCTTCTCTTGGAGCTCTTGGTTACTCATCAGTGGGACCCCCATGGGTGACCCTTTGTCCCCTGTGCTGGACCCAACCAGGAGTCCATCCAGCACTCTGTCCCCTTAGGTAACCAACCTCAATGAGCGGTATCTTTGCCAGGCCAGCGGGGGCCCCCAACCATCTCCACACAACTTCCAGCAATGGCACTACCTCCAAGTCTGAAGATGAGGAAATGTATGGGAACCCTGAAGTCATGTGGACGATACATTATAATTATTATTAATAAGTGAGGTAGTAAGTGGGAGTCCTTGGACCATGTCCTAACCTGAAACAATGCTGAGCCTGAGACAAACTGGTGACTCAGACTTGCCACTGGGTCTAATTAGCCCTATTTATTCAGTATGAAACCCTATGGTGTTTGTACATTTAATTAATTTAATTAAGATATTTGGTTGTGAGGTTTTTGGTGTTGTATCTTTGGGATTTTTCTTTCCTCTTTCTCCTAATAGAAATAAACACAACCACAATATAAAACAGGACCAGGGATGTAGCTCAGTGGTAGAGCCCTTGCCTAGCATGCACGAGGCCCTGGGTTAAGTTCAATCTCTAGCACTGGAGGGGAAAAATAATAGCAAACAAAACACAACCAAGTTGGGCTGTACATTGCTGAGGGAACAAATTCTATCAAGGGAAATGAGTGGAGAAATTGAGATATACACTGCCAATACAATGTGTGTGTGTGTGTGTGTGTGTGTGTGTGTGTGTGTGTGTGTGTGTGTGTGAGAGAGAGAGAGAGAGAGAGAGAGAGAGAGAGAGAGAGAGAGAGAGAGTCAGAGCTTGAGTGAGTTTGAGTGTGCTTGTGTGTGCATGTGTGTGTGTGTGTATTAAACATGAAAAAAAGAATATTAGAACTTAACACAACAACCAGGCCCTCCCCATGTCCCAGAATGCCTCTCAGATGCCTTTGACACCATAATGAGGGCTTCTTTTGAGCCTTCTGGTAGAGACTTAATTCTGCAAAGGCCTCTTCATTATAAAATACATACTTGCTGCATTGATAACAGATCCTGGATTGTGCCTGTATCCAAAAGTCTTTGTATAACAAACAAAGGAAATTTTGATTTCTAATATTTATCATTTTAATTTCTCTGCTTTTATTATCGACCTCAATGTAACATGATACTTTTATACAGGACTGTTCCTTCAATATCTTGTGCGATTAAAAATAAATAAATAAATAAATAAAACCAAGAGTCAAGCCAAGTATAGCCACCTTAATACAGCTCCATATATCATGCTACTGTGATTATTCAAGCAGAACAGAACAGAGAGGAGCTACTAAGACAGACGACTGGGAAGCTGTGATCCTTTATAAATCAGAAGTAATTCAAGTGCTTTCTCTTTCCTCTGCTGGGTTTTTTTGTTTTGATTTTAAATTGGGAATTTCAGATGCTGCCTCCTGGCTATATCCAAATTTGTTGGGTGATAAGGAGTTATGGTTTTGATGATAAGTTCTTTGGGATGCCAACATGCACAGTGATGTCTGAGGAAGTGTTAGGATTGCATCCCATCCATTTTAAAAGAACTTAAAAAAAACAGGCCAATACCTCTTTTATACTACTGTATAGACTTTTTTTTTAAAAGGGTCTTTTTTTAATGCATTTTTTTTCATGTGTGCCACAAGGACTGAATCTTCTTCCATTTGTAATGACAGTGTGAAATGCATGGTTTATTTTATAAGAGTTGTTGCTACACATGTTAAAATTTTTAAAAGGTTTATATTTAACCACCAAACGTTGATGATTGTGTGACCTTTGCCAGAGCTGTCAAGTCAGGATACAAAGGGTTTAGGACCTAGGACCATAACTCTTAGTCAGTTTATGTCCGGTTGGTACAACCCATCTCCTGTGTAAACTGTAGCCCATCAGAAACACCATATACATATGCTAAAGGTACTAATTTATCCTCTGAGACCCTGAAGACACTCCCTCCCATATATTTTGTAGAAATTTGTTTTGTGTGCTGGGAGTGGTGAATGTAGTCTTGTCCTTGTTAATAACTTGTCTGTGAATACTTTTATTTGTACAGTTTTTAATTAATTTATTTTTAGAGATCCTTATCTTTTGCTGGAAGAGTTCCAAGCATGCCAAAGAAATATATTCTACATTTTGGTGAAAGATTATCTTTTATGATCCATTGTTTATTAAAGAAAAGGAAAGAAAGTGGAAAAATATAAAATATATTTTAAGCTTACTTGAATGGACAAGATAATGTGAAAACTCGAGACTCTTCCTGCATGTCTTTTTGTTTTGTGTTGATGAGATTATGTGTAGTTTATAGATATATTAGTGCTGTTATGTGGACACCTTTTAATGTTGCTTTCAGATTGTTACAGTAAATATGAAGCATGCAGACCTTTCTTTACAAAGTGAGAAACCTACAACTTGAATATAAAATAATCCTACATTTTAAAGGTTTATTTGATTTTTTTCTTGTTATTCACTTTCAAATAGAAAAGATGAGGTATGAACTTGGGTGGGATAACTTGCCCATGAACATACAAGAAGCCTACAGAACTCCAAATGGAATGAGCCAGAAAAGAAATTCCTCCTGTCACATAATAATCAAAACACCAAATGCACTAAACAAAGAAAGAATATTAAAAGCAATAAGGGAAAAATGTCAAGTAACATATAAAGGCAGACCTATCAGAATTACACCAGACTTCTCACTGGAAACTATGAAAGCTAGAAGATCCTGGCAGATGCCATACAGACCCTAAGGAAACACAAATGCCTTCCAAGGCTGCTATACCCAGCAAAACTCTCAATTACCATAGACCGAGAAAAGATATTTCATGATAAATCCAAGTTTACACAATATCTTTCCACAAATCCAGTCCTACAAAGGATAATAAATGGAAAACACCAACACAAGGAGGGAAACTACACCCTAGAAAAAGCAAGAAAGTAATCTTTCAACAATCCCAAAAGAAGATAGGCACACAAACATAATTTCACCTCTAAAAATGAAAATAACAGGAAGTAACAACCACTTTTCCTTAATATCTCTTAACATCAATAGACTCAATTCCACAATAAAAAGACATAGACTAACAGACTGGATATATAAACAGGACCCAGTATTTTGCTGCATACAGGAAATGCACCTCAGTGACAAAGACAGACACTACCTCAGAGTGAAATGTTGGAAAACAATTTTCCAAGCAAATGGTTCCAAGAAACAAGCTGGAGTTGCCATTCTAATATCCAATAAAATAGACTTTCAACCAAAAGTTATCAGAAAAGATAAAGAGGGACACTTCATACTGGTCAAAGGAGATTCCACTTCACACCAGTCAGAATGGCTAAGATAAAAAACTCAGGTAACAGCAGATGCTGGGGAGGATGTGGAGAAAGAGGAACTCTCCTCCATTGTTGGTGGGATTGCAGATGGTACAACCACTCTGGAATTCAGTCTGGTAGTTCCTCAAAAAATTGGACATAGTGTTACCTGAGGACCCAGCTATACAAACTCCTGGGCAAATCCCCAAATGATTCTCCAACATATAACAAGGACACATGCTCCACTGTGTTCATAAGAGCCTTAATTACAATAGCCAGAAGCTGGACAGAACCCAGATGTCCTTCAACAGAAGACTGGATACAGAAAATGTGGTGCATTTACCCAATGTAATACTACTCAGCTATTAAAAATGATGAATTCATTAAATTCTTAAGCAAATGGATGGAACTAGAAAATATCATCCTGAGTGAGGTATGCAATCACTAATAAGTAGATACTAGCCCAAAAGCTCAGAATACCCAAGATACAATTCACAGACCACATGAAGTTCAAGAAAAAGGAAGACCAAAATGTGGGTGCTTCTGGCCTCCTTAGAAAGGGGAACAAAATACCCATGGGAGCAAATTGGAGACAAAATGTAGATCAGAGACTGAAGGACAGGACATCCAGAGACTGTCCCACCTGGGGATTCATCCCAGATACAGTCACCAAACCCTGACACTATTGTGGATGCCAAGAAATGCTTGCTGAAAGGAGCCTGATATAGCTGTCTTCTGAGATGCACTGCCAGAGTCTTACAAATACAGAGGCAGATGCTCACAGCCAATCATTGGACTGAACATGGGCTCTACAATGGAAGAGTTAGAGAAAGGACTGAAGGAGCTTAAGGGATCTGCAACCCCATAGGAAGAACAACAATATCAACCAACCAGACATCCCAGAACTCCCAGGAACTAAGCCACCAACCAAGGAGTACACATGGCTCCAGCTGCATATGTAGCAGAGGATGGCCTGGTCAGGCATCAATGGGAGGAGAGGTCCTTGGTCCTATGAAGGCTCAATAGATGCCCCAGTGAAGGGGAACTGAGAGTGGGGAGGTAGGATTGGGTGGGTGGGTGGAGGAACACCCTCATAGAAGCAGTTGGAGGGGGATAGGATAGGAGGTTGTCTTAGTCTGGGTTTCTATTCCTGCAGAAACATCATGACCAAGAAGCAAGTTGGGGAGGAAAGGATTTATTCAACTTACACTTCCACACAGCTGTTTATCACCAAAAAAGTCAGAACTGGAACTCAAGCAGGTCAGGATACAGGAGCTGATGCAGAGGCCATGGAGGGATGTGACTTACAGGCTTGCTTCCCTGGCTTGCTCAGCTTGCTTTCTTATAGAACCCAACACTATGAGCCCTGAAGTGGCACCACCCACCATGGGACCTCTCATCTTGATAACCAATTGAGAAAATGCCTTACAGCTGGATCTCATGGAGGCATGTCCTCAACTGAAGCTCCTTTCTTTGTGATAACTCGAGCTTGAGTTGACACACAAAACTAGACAATACAAGGGTTTCCAGGAGGAGGGGAAACTGGGAAAGGGGATAACATTTGAAATGTAAATAAAGAAAATATCCCAAAAATTCTCTCAAAAGAAGCCAGGTGCAAAAGTCATTCCGAGCAGATGGGTAGCTATGGCTGCCTGCTTGGAAGATGACCTCCAGCCCTCCATGGAGGCCCATGGATTGGGAGAAGGTATGAAAGAGAACTGAGCTGATGCTCATGGATGGCTTGATCAGAGCTTTGTTTACATGAACTTCTTTACACAGCTAAACTTCACAGGCCTTTACACTTCAGATTTCCATGTGTTCCCTTTCGTGTTTATGTTTCCACAATGGCCTTGGCGAAACACAAGAACAAACTGGACCAGAGTAGATTCTATGGAGAAAGCACCAATGATGGAGGAGCATTAAAACACACACTCACACAGAAACACAGACACACAGACAAACACACGCATACACACACACACACACCACTTATTTATTTTGATTTCTGTGCTATTAGACAGGACACTGCTGCATAGCCCAGGCTGGTCTCACATTCATAGTTCCCCTGCCCCTCCCCAGCCCCATCAGTGCTGGGCTCTGCTTTCTGTTCCACAATCTAGATGCATTGGGATATGTGACAGATTTGGTTGTAAGTGAAAGAGACTGAGCTGTAGGCTCCAGGTGACCATTTATGGCACACACTCACAAACATGTCTTTTAAACAATGCTATCAGTGCATCTGCACGGCAAGACAAGACTGTAGGTGACCAAATATTTGGAGACAGTAGCAGATACAAGGGTGCATTGGGCTTGGTTGATGCTTCTAAGAACCCTAAGAATGTGGACAAGGAAAATGATGAGTTCAGGGCATTTGATTTCATGTTTGTGGTCTCCATAGTATACAGATATCTGTATCTTAAAATAAATGTCTGTTTCATAGACTCAGACCTGAGGTTTTTAAAAATCAAACCATAGTTTCTCCTTTCCCAGATGAACAGTTTCAGAGTATTTAAGACATGCAAAGGGAATCAGACGCCTTCATCTGTTCACACCTCCAACAAGTCCTTGCCAGGGCAGCTGCCTTACTGCCCAACAGATGGTCCTACTGTCCTTCTCATCACTTGATGACCTCTGGGCACAGAAAGTGAGCATCAGTCCACCAGGTGAGAGCTGAGGGAGATAAAACAAAATCTCCTCTGTGCCTAATTGTGAGATGTATGCACTGTGTATCAATCAACTTGTGTTTCTTTTAGGAAAGTTGAAAGTCAACAAATTAGAGTGAAAATTGTTAAAAAGCTGAGCATTTTTCTATCATAACTGCTCTGAGTATAATTTCACCACTGCCTCTTAGACTATACCATCAACTGGACACAAGACAAAGCACATGCTTGTTGCTTAGCAGGCTTGGTTACAGATTGGAATACCAAATACTGTAAAGTTCTGTTTCTAAAATTGTCCAAGTGTCTTCTGTCTACCTCAGAATATTGGCAATGGCTTGATGGTATAAGATTGTCAGCCCAGCTACTTCTGAGGCAGAAGCAGGGGCATTGCAAAGTTAAGGCTTTCTTTACCAGAGAGTGAACTCAAGGCCAGTTAACTCATGACTAACTCAGTCTTTATCTTAAGTCATCTTCTCAACTGTAGTCATGGATGTCAGTGGTTAGCTATCTGAGTTTGCAGGATCATCAGTTGCTTTCTCTGGTTCATGGCAGCAGAAGGAGGACATGGCATCCTGTGTATGTCACACACCAAGCAGGGCTGGGACTGACTCTGCTACCATAGGGTGAAACTTGTCTCCAAAACTCCAAATTGACAGAGGACAGATCAAACAGATTTATTAAGCTGGTACAAAACACCAGCCGCTGTTAGAAACTGTCAGGTCCTCAGACAATTCTGCTGAGGAAGGAAGTTTCACATCCATGTTAGAAATGGATTCCTGAGGACTGAGGCCTCTGTGGTAGACTGTACAGAGAGAGCATCACTAGACTGGATCTACATTCAGTCTTTGTGGAGATGGTTGGAAGCATGAAGGAGAAAGCAGTGTGTCTTTACTTGGAAGGCTGAGGTGGCAACAGAATGAGAACATAGCCTATGTGTTCAAGGCCTCACAGGAGAGAAGACAATAAGGAAGAACTCAGACAAGGTAATCATAGACAATTCCAAATGAGGCCCACCCATGAGACAAACACACCTCTACTCTCTTTGAGCTCGGGTAGCCTACTTGACCCTCTCCAGCACCTAGAAATACCTTAAACAAAAGGCACAAAGATTCTTGGTGCCAGGATTTGAGCTTTACTCCTCTGACTTAACTCTATTTTGAAACCTAAGACCTAGATAGAGACAGACATAGAGATAAAGAGACAGACATAGAGAATGTGTTTAAATAGAAATATAGATATGTAAATAGAGGTATGTTTAGATATCGATATTAATATACAGATAGACTGAACTATATACATACATATACACACCCATAAACGTAAAAAAAAATTAAAGCACACACAAGAGACTCCTTCTTACCTGAAGCCATGCAAAACTTAAGAGCAAGAGAACTTTGACTGAGATCTCCTTTCCCCTTTCCAACTCCCCATTCCTCTCTCTCCTCTGCTCTTTTCCATTCTCCCTCTTGTTCTCCTCCCTCCTTCTCTCTCTCTCTCTCTCTCTCTCTCTCTCTCTCTCTCTCTCTCTCTCTCTCTCTCTCTCTCCCTCCTATTCACTTTCACTCCTCCTGCTCCTTCCCCATCCTCTTAATTAATTCATCAAAATGCCATTTAGATAGGCTGCTTCATTGTCTTAGTTTTCTGTTAAAAACCATGCTACTGTAGTCAACATGGACTTGCACACACATGTCCTGAGCCTGTCATTTCTGTTCCCTCCCTCAGCTATGTGTGGCTCTGCATATGAATACAATTTGAGCAGATATGTCCAATCACACGACAGTGACTCACTTCATCCTCAGGGGTTTCTCTGATGTCCCACAGCTGAGATTTGTTGTCATCACATTTTACTTGCTCATTTACACTTTTGACCTCCTGGGGAACCTCTCCATCATCACAGCTGTGATGAGAAAGAGAATTGGCTCCTCTTTCCCATCTACTCCTGATTGGTGGTTAGGAAGTGAAATGTCAGGGACAGGCTTGTAACCTGGAAGTGAAGATTTTTGGGGGAATAACCTGGAAACTGGTGTTAGACACAGGTCTTATGTGTGTGGGGGTAACATGGAAACTGGTACTAGGTTCCAGTTTGTTAGTTAACTCAAGTTCAACCTTAGGTCAGTCTCTAAGTTGGAGTCTGAAGCCAAAGAACACAAAAGATGGAGTCTGAACCCAAAAGTCTCTCAGAAATGTGAGAAATGTGAGAAAATGAAAAATGATAATACCTCAGGCTAGAAAAAGTGCAGTCTATAGTAAGAGGAATGTGCAGTAGGATAGAGATGATGAGGAGAGGAGAAGATACCAGACGTCCCATGAGGGAGGGATCCTGACAAACGACTCAGAAGAGAGTCCCGTGCTCCATGATGGAATCCATTTCCTTTCTTCCATTTTCTCATGTGTGTGTGTGTGTGTGTGTGTGTGTGTGTGTGTGTGTGTGTTTGAGACAGACAGACAGAGAGAGAGAGAGAGAGAGAGAGAGAGAGAGAGAGAGAGAGAGAGAGAGAGAGAGAGATTTGAATGGGTGTTCGCATGAGTGTGGCCTCACATATGTGGAGGCTGGAGGGTGATGCAGGAAATCATCCTCAATTACTCTTCCACTTTATTGAGAAAGGGTCTCTAAATCAAACCCAGAGCTAACTAATATGGACAGTCTTGCTAGTGAGCTTACTCTGGGGATCCTGTCTGGAGTTACAGGAGGGCTCCACACCCACTTGAAATTTTCTTGGGTTCTAGGGACCCAAACTCTGGCCCTCACACTTTCAAGACAAGCAATTAAGCACAGAGACATCCTCCTGCTCTATGTATCATTTATTGAAGTTCCTAGGTGATTCCCCACATTCCAAGTCAGTAAACATCTGACACATGGCCAACATATCCTGAGAGAATCCACAATTTAATGGTTATATTGTGACATTGCCAAGACTTCAACCTCCAGCATCTTTAGTGAAAAGATGTCTGAGAATGCAGTACTGTTCCATCACTGGAATCCTGTATGTCTTCAAAGTGGATTTTCTAGTTAAAATTTTCCTTTGTCTAAAATAGACTGGACATTTAGCACTTGGCATTAACCTTTTTTGACTGGTGGCTGTCTAGTTACAAATAGTATCTCTATTTTGATTTTCCAAGACTTTTCTAGTTACATCATTTAATTCTATTTCCAAGTACTTAATCATTTACTCATTCAACAAATAAGCATTCAGCCACATCCACAGCCAGCCAGTGTTTGAGATCCTGGAAGATGCTTAGAAATATGATGTTAATAAATATCCTGCTCCTCTTCATGATGCTAACACAAAACCATGAAAGGACAAATAAGTTAGCAAATTTAAGAGTTTAGTGAGGTATTCTGGGAGCTGATACATACTGACATATACCATGTGGGGTATGTGAGTCTCCATAAGCCTGGTGAAGGAGACTGGGAAGGTTTGTTCTGGGGGTGTGGAGAGAAGATGTGTCTAGTGAGAAGCCTTCGAGTGGTTTATCAGAGAGAAGGAAACAGATGAAGAAGCACTTGGAAAAAAGAATTATAAGGAGAAGACACAGCTGGGGAGCAGTCCTGTGGTGGAACGAACTTGCTTTGATATGACTCTACCATTCAGGCAAGGTAGCTAGAGCAGAATGAAAATGGGGGATGAGCGAGGAAGACAGAATTGGAGGAGGGATTGTACTCAGGTCTTTGAGGTCCCAAGAGCTCAACATGAAGGGTGAAGTTTACACTGGACTCTAAGCCTAGTGAGGGTCAAGTTAGTACAGCAACTCCATTGTCTGCGCCTTAAGTGGGTGTGTTGGAGATGAATGTGAGCAGGATGGGGCCAGCTGGGATACTGTAGAGAAATGAATACAGTAATGCAGAAGAGTTGAGGGCAGGGTGGGAAGGGTTGACTGCAGCAGCTAGAGGTCAAGATGTACAGGCTCTGCAGCCCTTTGAAAGCTGAGCCACACTGTCACTGGTGAGAGACTATAGGTGGACAGTGGGATCAGGAACACAGCAAAGGAGTTGCTTGGGCTGAGCCACAGAAGGGAAGGCGCTGTCATGTACTAGATACAGACTCTTTTTCCCCTATTTTTAATCAGAGGGAGATTTACCTTGGTAGGGTCCAGGGCTAAGTTTTAGGGTCAGTTTTAAATGCCTATAGAGTTCAAGTCAGCAGTTACATATAGAAAGGGTATTGTGTGGGAGAGAAGTCAGGGAAGGTGGGACAATAGGTATCTACTTAGAGGGCTTTGTGAGCAATAAGCTAGAATTTCAGAGGAATGGTGAGAACATATTGTGAATTGGAAAAGCAAGGAGAAAAGTTTAAACAAGAGACGTGAGATTTGAAATCTTAGAATACAGAGGATGAAGTCTTTAATGACTCACTTTGTGTTGGTGACTGATGTCTTGCTAGGAGACATGGTGAGATGGCAAGACTCAGGAATGCCCTTGAGATGGGAATGACGGTCTCCATGACAGGAAGGGTGGCCTGGGACTCGGGTGTTTCTGTTGTTTCCCTCCCAGAAAAATGACTTTCCTGTCCCTCTGAGTTGTTGGAGATTCCATGAGAGATGTCACCTCAGGCCAGTCATTGGTCCATTGGGAAGGAAGCTCCAGGATGGATTCAAGATCCTTTGCTCCACCAAGATCATGAGCAAAGATGTCTTGTGTGGTCTGTGAACTACCCATGGGGTCATGTAAAGACCTGACTTTTCCTCTCTTTAAATGAGGGACAGAGCAGAGAAGTATCTTCGTATAACCAATTAGAAATATCTAGAAAGAAAGCTGTGTCAATAACATGTTAGAAGTAACAAAGTTAGCCATAAAAATATCCACAGAAAAGAAAAAAATCTTGAACTTTAAAGTAGAGCTGGAGAAGAACATGAATATCAAGATATAGACAATCAAATTTGCCAACAATTCCTATAGTGTTGGCATTTCAGAACTTGGCATTTTAGCATTTGTTTAACACTAATTTAGCAGACCAAGATACAGAGAGGTAGGGCAGGAGATGGCCTTCAGTGACCTTTAAAGGTTTCATTAGAGAAACACAGAACACTTTACTATAAAAATAAATCAAATATAATTATCATTTCAACTCCATCTTTACATAGTATTTAACTAAGAGCTAAATTCTGGCCACTCATCAACCATAACTTCAAATGTCTCCATTACACTACAAGGGGTCATCTGTGTTTCCTGCACAGGACCCACATCCAACCTGAGTGATTTGATTGAGACCTTGACAACCAGTACCATGTGCAGAGGCAGAAAGCAAACACGTTGTTCCCGTGCCAAGGAGATTTATCACTGTGAGTGAATGGAGTATAATGGAAAATCTGGGGCTTGGGTCCATCCTCTGGCACAGCGTGCCATACCCAAGTGGTTCAGGGAGATAGCTTAACCACCCAGGAGTGTGGAGAAACTGGCCTGCATAGGTAAAACCACGCCTGCTGCTCAGAGGTTCACACCTGGTAATCTCTGGCAGAAGCCCTCCAGTTTCAGTCTCCAGCTTGGGTCCTTCCTCTGGCACAGTGCGCCATACCCAAGTGACCCAGGGAGGCAGCTTAACCACCCAGGAGTGCGGAGGGGCCTGCCTGCACAGGTAGAACCACCCTCGCCAGAGCATCACACCCTGAATCCTCTGGCGGAAGCCCTCCGGTTTCCTCCTCTAGCATGAGAACACCCTCTGCCACCGTGTACCATATCCAAGTGACACACGGAGGTAGCTAACCACTCAGGAGTGCAGAGAGGCCAGGTAGTACAGGTAGGACCATCCCTGGTGCTCAGAGGAAACAGCCTGAAACCCAGAGGACACAAGAGCCTAGGAACAGTCTAGGACAGGAGTCTTCTGTTTACCGCCTGCACACAGAGTTGAACAGAGCCACAGAACTACATACCCAAATACAAACACAAGAGAGCAGGTCTCACAGGAGTACCTACATACAGGTGTACACAGAGAGATTGGGTCTCCCAGGAGCACAGATACAGAGGCACATGACAGAAAAGCCACAGTCAGAGATAGCAAGACCAGCTAACATCAGAGAGAATCAGATGGAGAAAGACAAACACAAGAACATCACTAACAGAAACCAAGGCAACATGGCACCATCTGAATCAAGTTCTCCAACAACAGCAAGTCCTGGATACCCCAAGACACCAGAAAAGTAACACCTGGATTTAAAATCACATCTCATGATGCTGATAGAGGATTTCGAGAAGGACATAAATTACTCCCTTAAAGAAGTACAGGAGAACATGAGTCAACAGGTAGAAGCCCTTAAAAAGGAAACACAAAAATCACTTTAAGAAATACAGGAGAACATGGGTCAACAGGCAGAAGCCCTGAAGGAGGAAATATAAAAACCCCTTAAAGAATTACAGGAAAACACAAACAAACAAGTGAAAGAATTGAACAAAACCATCGAGGATCTAAAAACAGAAGTAGAAACAACTAAGAAATCACAAAGGGAGACAACTTTGGAGATAGAAAACCTTAGAAAGAAATCAGGAGTCAGAGATGCAAATATCAACAACAGAATACAAGAGATAGAAGAAAGAATCTCAGGTGCTGAAGATACCATAGAAAGCATCGACTCAACAGTCAAAGAAAATGCATGTTCTGCTGGCTTCTCAAATCCCTGCTTGGGCTCAGCACCTGCCTGTATCTCATATGCGGGATGTGCCTGCTGCCTCTGCCACTCAAGTGGGACCCACGCACCACCATTGACATGGGTGCTCCTTTCTTGCCCAAGCTCACTGCTTCAGCCTTGTGCTCTTTCATTTCTTTTTTCCCCCCATACATGACCTCAGAGTAAAAGGCTGGAAAACAATTTTTGAAGCAAATGGTTCTGGGAAACAAGCTGGAGTATTCATTCTAATATAAGATAAAATTAACTTTCAACCAAAAGTCATCAAAAAAGACACAGGACGCTTCATACTCATCAAAGGAAAAATCCACCAAGAAGAACTCTCAGTTCTGAACATCTATGCTCTAAATGCAAGGGCACCCACATTATTAAGAGAAACTTTACTAAAGCTCAAAGCACACATTTCACCTCACACAATAATTGTGGATGACTTCAACACTCCACTCTCCTCAATGGACCGATCAGGAAAACACAAACTAAACAGAGAAACAGTGAAACTAATTGAAGTTTTGGACCAAATGTGTGTGTGTGTGTGTGTGTGTGTGTGTGTGTGTGTGTATAAAACATGTCATACTAAATCAAAAGAATAAAGCTTCTTTTCAGCACCTCATGCTACCTTCTCCAAAACTGACCATGAAATTGGTCACAAAATGGACCTCAACAGATATAAGAAGATTGAACTAATCCCATGCCCCCTATCAGATCACTAGGGAGTAAGGGTGGTCTTCAATAGAAGCAAAAACACCAGAAAGCCGACATACACATGGAAGCTAAACAATGCTGAATTCAGTGATATCTTGGTCAAGGAAAAAAGGAAAGAAATCAAAGACTTTTTAAAACTTAATTAAAATGAAGGCAAAATAAACCCAAACTTATGGGACACAATGAAAGCAGTGCTAAGAGGAACACTTATAGCCCTAAGTGCCTCCAAAATGAAACTGGTGAGATCAAACACTAGCAGCTTAACAGCATACCTGAAAACTTTAGAACAGAAAGAAGTTAATACACCCAAGAGGAGTAGAAGGCAGGAAATCATAAAACTCAGGGCTGAAATCAAGTAGAAACAAAAAGAAGTATAAAAAGAATCAACAAAATCAGGACCTGGTTCTTTGAGAAAATCAACAGGATAGATAAATCCTTAGCCAGACTAACCAGAGGCACAGAGACAGTATCCAAATTAACAAGATCAGAAATGAAAAGGGAGATATAACAACAGAAACTGAGGAAATTCAAAAAATCATCTGATTCTACTACAAAAGCCTATACTCAACACAACTGGAAAATGTGGAGGAAATGGACAATTTCCGAGACAGATACCAAATACCAAAATTAAATCAGGATCAAATAGACCATCTAAACAGTCCCATAACCCCTAAAGAAATAGAAGCATTCATTGAAAGTTTTCCAAACAAAAAAAGCACAGGACCAGATGGTTTTAGTGCAGATTTCTATCAGACTTTCAAAGAAGACCTAACACCAATAATCTTGAAATTATTCCACAAAATAGAAATAGAAAGAACACTACCCAATTGGTTCTATGAAGCCACAATTACGTTAATACCAAAAACACACAAAGATTCAACAAAGAAAGAGAATTTAAGACCATTTCCCTTATCAATATTGATGCAAAAATACTCAATAAAATTCTTTCCAACTGAATCCAAGAACTCAACAAGATGATCATTCCCAATTATCAAGTGGGCTTCCTCCCAGGGATGCAGCTTTGCTTCAATATATGGAAATCCATCAATATAATCCACTACATAAACAAACTCAAAGAAAAAAACCAAATGATCATTTCATTAGATGCTGAGAAAGCATTTGACAAAATTCAGCATCTTTTTGTGCTAAAAGTCTTGGAAAAATCAGGATTTCAAGGTCCATATCTAAATATAGTAAAAGCAATACACAGCAAACCAGTAGCCAACATCAAACTAAATGGAGAGAAATTTGAAGCAATCCCAGTAAAATCAGGGACTAGACAAGGCTGCTCTCTCTCTCCATATCTATTCAATATAGTACTTGAAGTTCAAGCTAGAGCATTTAAACAACAACAGGAGGTCAAAAGGATACGAATTGGAAAAGAAGAAATCAAACTATCACTATTTGAAGATGATATGATAGTATACTTAATTGACCCAAAAACTCTACCAGAGAACACCTATAGCTGATAAACAGCTTCAGAAAATTGGCCGGATATAAAATTAACTCAAACAAATTGGTAGCCTTTCTATGCTCAAAGGATAAACAGGCTGAGAAAGAAATTATGGAAATGATACCCTTCACAATATTCACAAACAATATAAAGTATCTTGGTGTGACTCTAATCAAACAAGTGAAAGATTTGTATGACAAAAACCTCAAGTCTCTGAAGAAAGAAATTGAAGAAGACCTCAGAAGATGGGAAAATCTGCCATGCTCATGGATTGGCAGGATTAATACAGTAAAAATGACCATCTTACCAAAAGTAATACACAGATTCAATGCAATCCCCATCAAAATCCCAACTCAATTCTTCATAGAGTTAGAAAGAGCAATTCAAAAATTCATCTGGAATAACAGAAAACCCAGAATAGCTAAAACTATTCTCAAGAGTAAAAGAACCTCTGGGGGAATCAGTATCCCGGACCTCAAGCTGTACTACAGAGCAGTAGTGTTAAAAACTGCATGGTATTGGTACAGTGACAGGCATGTAGATAAATGGAACAGAATTGAAGATCCAGAAATGAATCCACACTCCTATGGTCACTTGATCTTTGACAAAGGAGCTAAAACCATCCAGTGGAAAAAAGATAGCCTTTTCAACAAATGGTGCTGGTTCAACTGGAGGCCAACATGCAGAAGAATGCAAATTGACCCATTCTTATCTCTTTGCACTAAGCTCAATTCCAAGTGGATCAAGGACCTCCACATAAAACTAGACACACTGAAACTAATAGAAAGGAAACTAGGGAAAAACCTTGAACATATGGGCACAGGGGAAATTTTCCTGAACAGAACACCAATGACCTATGCCCTGAGATCAAGAATTGACAAATGAGACCTCATGAAATTACAAATTTTCTGTAAGGCAAAGGACACTGTCAAAAGGACAAAGGAGCAGCCAACAAACTGAGAAAAGTTCTTTACCAACCCTACATCCAATAGAAGGCTAATTTTCAGTATATACAAAGAACTCAAGAAGATAGACTCCAGAAAGTCAAATAACCCTTTTAAAAAAACGGAGTACAGAGCTAAACAAAGAGTTCTCACCTGAAGAATATCTAATGGCTGAGAAGCACCTAAAGAAATGTTCATCATCCTTAGTCATTAGGGAAATTCAAATCAAAACAACCCTGAGATTCCACCTCACACCAGTCAGAATGGCTAAGATCAAAAACACAGGAGACAGCAGTTGTTGGCGAGGATATGGAGAAAGAGGAACACTCCTCCACTGCTGTTGGGATTGCAAGCTGGTACAACCACTCTGGAAAGCAGTCTGGCGATTCCTCAGAAACCTGGGCATGACACTCCCGGAGGATCCGGCTATACCACTCCTGGGCATATACCCAGAGTCTTTACCTGCATGCAGTAAGGACACATGCTCCACTATGTTCATAGCAGCCTTATTTATAATAGCCAGAAGCTGGAAAGAACCCAGATGTCCCTCAACGGAGAAATGGATTCAGAAGATGTGGTATATCTACACAATGGAATACTACTCTGCAATTAAAAACAATGAATTCACGAAATTCCTAGGCAAATGGTCAGATCTTGAAAATATCCTTAGTGAGGTAACCCAATCACAAAAGAACACACATGGTATGCAGTCACTGATAAGGGAATATTGATCCAGAATCTCGGAGTACCCTAGACACAATCCGCATATCAATAGATTTCTAAGAAGATGGAAGGAGAGACCCCTGGTCCTGGAAAGACTGGATGTAGGGGAACACCAGGACAGAGTAACGAGAGGGGGTTGAATGGAGAAAAGAAGGAGGGAAGGGGGCTTATGGGACTTTCGGGGAGGGAGGAAACGGGAAAGGGGAAATGATTTGGAATGTAAATTAAAAAAATAAAATAAATAATAATAAAAAAAAGAAAGAGATCAAGGTGTCTGTATTCATGAAGACCTTGAGTGAGAAGAGCTTGCAGACCTCACACATGAGAAATGACCAGGAAGAATGAAGTGGGATGGAGAAGGGATCCCATAACTTAATGCATGCATGCTACATACATGCACCCTCTGAAAGAGAAAAGTCTTATTTTCTATATTTTTTAGTAAAGTTTCTTTTACGAATGAGGGTGCCCTTGCATTTGGAGCATAGATATTCAGAATTGAGAGTTCTTCTTGGTGGATTTTTCCTTTAACCAGTATGTAGTGTCCTTCCGTGTCTTTTTTGATGACTTTAGGTTGAAAGTCAATTTTACCTGATATTAGGATGGCTAAGCCAGCTCATTTCCTGGGACCATTTGCTTGTAAAATTGTTTTCCAGCCTTTTATTCTGAGGTAGTGTTTGTCTGTGACACTGAGGTGCGTTTCCTGCACGCAGCAAAATGCTGGGTCCTGTTTACGTATCCAGTCTGTTAGTTTATGTCTTTTTATTGGGGAGTTGAGACCATTGATACTAAGAGAGATTAAGGAATAGTGATTATTGCCACCTGCTATTCTTGACGCTATCTTTATGTTTGAGTGGTTATCTACTTCTGGGTTTGATGAAAGGAGGTTACTATCTCATTTTATCGAGGGTGTAGTTTCTCTCCTTGTACTGTTGATTTCCACCTATTATCCTTTTCAGGGCTGGGTTTGTGGAAAGATATTGTGTAAATTTGGTTTTATCATGGAATGTCTTGGTCTCTCCATCTATGGTGATTGAGAGTTTTGCTGGGTAATGTAGTCTAGGCTAGCATTTGTGTTCTCTTAGAGTCTGTATGACCCCAGGATCTTCTGGCTTTCATAGTCTCTGGTGAGAAATCTGATGTGATTCAGATAGGTCTTCCTTTGTATGTTATTTGGCCCTTTTCTCTTACTGCTTTTAATATTCTTTCTTTGTTTAGTACCTTTGATGTTTTGATTATTATGTGACGGGAGGTATTTCTGTTCTGGTCCAGTCTGTTTGGAGTTCTGTAGACTTCTTGTACGTTCATTGGCATCTCTCTTTAGGTTAGGAAAGTTTTCCTCCATAATTTTGTTGAAGATGTTTACTGGCCCTTTAAGTTGCAAATCTTCACTCTCATCTATACCTATAATCCTTAGGTTTGGTCTTCTCATTGTGTCCTGGATTTCCTGGATGTTTTGGGTTACACGTTTTTTGCATTTTGCATTTTCTTTGACTGTTGAGTCGATGCTTTCTATGGTATCTTCAGCACCTGAGATTCTTTCTTCCATCTCTTGTATTCTATTGTTGATGTTTGCATCTATGACTCCTGATTTCTTCCCAAGGTTTACTATCTCCAAAGTTGTCTCCCTTTGTGATTTCTTAGTTGTTTCTACTTCCTTTTTTAGATCCTGTATGGATTTGCTGAGATCCTTCACTTGTTGTTTGTATTTTCCTGTATTTCTTTAAGGCATTTTTGTGTTTCCTCTTTCAGGATTTCTGCATGTTGATCCAAGTTCTCCTGTATTTCTCTAAGTGTTTTTTGTGTTTTGTCCTCATGGGCTTCCATCTGTTGATCCATCGTCTCCTGCATTTCTTTAAGCAATTCTCGTGTTTCCTTTGTAAGGGCTTCTACCCATTGATTCATGTTCTCCTGTATTTCTTTGTGAGATTTAGTTTCGTCCTTCTTGAAATCCTCTAATAGGATCATGAGAAGTGATTTTAAATCCAGATCTTGCCTTTCCAGTGTGATGGGGTATCCAGGACTTGCTGCTGTCGGAGAGTTGGACTCGGATGGTGCCATATTGCCTTGATTTCTGTTAGTAACATTCCTATGTTTGCCTTTTGCCATCTGGTTACCTCTAGTGTTAGTTGGTTCTGCTGTCACTGGCTGTTGGTTGGACCTCCTGTGAGCCTGCAAGGTTATTTCTGCCCACCCCCCTGGATAACTGGGAATCCCCTCGCACCGGTTGCTGAGGGGCTGACCTGCTCCTGAGTGACTTTGGAGCCCTGATGTGTCGTGCCCCAAGTGATGTTATATTGGGGAATCCCTGTACATCCGAAGGCTCAGTGTAGTCAATCCCCAGAGCAGAGGTCACCAAGGGGCATCTGGTGTGCTCCCTCTCTGTGCGGGTGCGCTCTCTCCCAGTGCGGGTCCCTCTGCAGGGCAGATGTCCCACAGCAGAGCTGGTGCATAGGTGACCATAGCACTGCCCAGCTCTTGGGAGCAGGGAGCACACAGTCTGGCTGAGTCCCAAGTGATATTATGTTTGATTATCTCTGTGCCTGGAGGTCCCAATTGCTCTGTTGCCAGAGCAAAGATGGCAGAGTGAGAAAAGTCTTATACTGGAATGTGTGACTATTACTTATTTTGCAAAATTAGAATAAATAAAAATAACTAAAAAAACTGTTTTTCAATTGATGAATGATTAAAATAATAATAGAAGAGAGTAACTTACAGCTAATCCAGAAATGTATCCTCAAGGACCATATTCACCAGGCCTTGCTCTTTCCAGATTGGATCTGCTATGATGGTTCAGTCTAAACCATGGAGACAGGAAACCACAGCTGTGGAACAGACTTCATCTTGGTTGGTCTTTTCCAGTATGGACACATGGACACCTTCCTTTTAACAGTCATCACCATCCTCTTTGTAGTGGCTCTCATAGGCAACATCACACTGGTCCACCTCATCAGGTTGGACCAGAGACTCCACATTCCCATGTACTTCTTCCTCAGCAAGCTCTACGTCATTGACATGATGTACATCTCTACCACCGTGCCCAATATGGCAGCCAACTTCCTGTCAGACACCAAGACCATTTTGTTTATAGGATGTGAGATCCAAGTCTTTATGTTTTTGAGCCTTGCTGGATGTGAAGCTCTGCTGCTGGGCTTCATGTCCTATGACAGGTACATAGCTATCTGCCGGCCCTTGCACTACCCTGTGCTCATGAGCAGGAAGATCTGCAGCTCCATGGTCAATGGTGCCTGGAGCAGCAGCTCCATCAATGGTTAAGTGCACACAGTGTATGTATTTCAACTTCCCTTCTGTGGATCTAGGATTGTTAACCACTTTTTCTGTGAGGTCCCATATCTTCTGCCACTGGTGTGTGAAGCCACATCCCAATGTGAGCATTTGTTTGTCATGAGTGTCCTTGTCCTTGTGCTGCTATTCTTCCTGGTTATCATAGCTTCCTATGCTCAAGTGTTGATTGTTGTTTTCCAGATGGGTTCAGGGAAGGGACAGAGTAAAGCTGTGTCCACTTGCTCCTCCCATCTGACCGTGGCTGGCCTGTTTTATGTCACTGGTCTTTGCACCTATACATAACCACACTCCTTGCATTGTCCTGGAAGGGACAAAGTGGTGGCTGTGCTCTACTCAATTGTCAACCCTGCTTTGAACCCATTCATCTACAGCCTGTGGAACAACGAAGTCACAGGGGCCCTGTGGAGACAAATGGGATGATGGAAGTTTACACAGGACTTTTGGTCACCCTGTGTACTGATCTGAAGGCTGGACATCGACACTCTATGGGATGATTTCAGGATTAATATTCTACTGGAAGTTCACCAACTTATCTTACTGAACTAGAGCATGAACCTTTGCCCACACATTGTCACTATTATTTGATAGTTTGATCTGAATGTTAGTTTCTGGGGAGATGGAATGGCTTTGTCCCTGTTCCTGGCATCTCTTGTTGCCTATCTTCTGCCTAGGTTGGCTTTCCACGGAACTTTCTTTCCTTCTTCTCTGGTGCAAGGCTCCATGGCTTCTCAGACTGTGGGATTCAGTACAGTTGCCTGGTCTACACTTGCCTGTCTCTGGCTCTGGAAGCTCTTTCTGCAGTTTAAAAGTATAGCTGTACCTCTGTTGATATTTTGCATAAATCTGGAATATTTCATTGGTTTTTCTTTGTAGGCACAAGTGTATGAGTACATGTGTCTGTTTTTATGATATGACACATTTTAAGGACAATTCTGAAAGAAATAGGGAGTGAACCAACTTAATGCTTGCTTTGATACTTGTGTGATTATTACCACAAGAATAAGATGTCTACGCTCTCCTAAGATGTTTGATGATGTCTTGTTGACTCCCTTTATTAATACCATTCCACAAAATTCACTATGACTCTGTAATAAACATCATCAATGTATCTGCCTGACAGTATGCACTCTGTCTTTTTCCATGAATACCTTTATGTTGATCTCCCATGTTTATATTTATGCTGATTACACATGCTAACTTATGATAAGGACATTAAAAGAAGCAGACTCAGAATGATTCTGCTTTAGAAATCCATAGAAAATATCTGTATTTTGTCCATGGCTAATATATAATAAATTCTGAGAGCAATTATGTTATTTCAAGAAAATGTCTGAATATCTTTTTAAGTACAAGATAATATGTGTGTGCATGTGTGTGTATGTATGTATGTATGTGTATGTATGTATGTAGGTATGTGTATTAGTTTGGGTTTTACTGCTGTGAACAGACACCAAGGACCAATGCAAGTTTTATAAAAGACATTTACTTGGGGCTGGCTTACAGGTTCAGAGGTTTAATCCATTGTCATCAAGGCAGAAGCATGGCAACATCCAGGCAGGCATGGTGCAGGAGGAGCTGAGAGTTCTACACCTTTATCCAAAGGAAACCAGGAACAGACTGGCATCTTCAGGCATCTAAGAGGAAGATCTCTAAGCCCAACCCTACAGTGACACACTTCCTCCAACAAGGCCACACCTTCTAGTAGTACCACTCCCTGGGAAAGCATATACAAACCATCACATTCCACTCCCTAGTCCCCATAGGCTTGTTCAAACATGAGTCTATGGGGGCCATACCTAAACATAGTATAATGCAAAATACATTTAGTCCAACTTCAAAAGTCCCCACAGTCTATAGTATTCTTAACAGTGTTAAAAGTTCAAAGTTCAAAATCTCTTCTAAGATTCATCCAATCACTTAACTGTAATCCCAAAAGCAAGACAGGAAACCAGCTGGGCAGTCTCCAAACTCTGCATCTCCATGTCTGATGGCAAAGCAGTCTTCAGATCTTCAACTCCCTTTTCATCTTTGTTGACTGCAACAAGGTTCTTTCTCCTGGGCTGGTTCCACTCCCTGTTAGCAGCTTTCTTGGCAGGCATCTCATGTCTCTGACATCTTTAACATCTTAGGGTCCCCAAGTCAACTTCAGTTTCACAGCTTCTTTTCCCAATGTCTGAGTTCCACACATGATCTTCTGTGCATCTCCAAAGGACTGGTGTCACTTCTCCAGCTCTGCCCTCTGTTCAAGTTGATCCATTCCGCTGCCACTGCTGTTCTTGGTGGTCATCCCATGGTACTGGCATCTCCAATATGCTAGGGTCTTCTACTGCAACTATGCTTCACCAAAGCCTCTCATATGCTGTCTTCATGGTATCAAGACTCAACTCCTTTGCATGACCCCTTCAGTCCTTAACTGTCAACTACAACTGAGGCTTCACTTCCACCAATGGCCTTCCATGACCTCTCACAGTGCCAAACCTCAGTTGTTCTTCATGATGTCCTCATGCCTTCAAAACCAGTACCACCTGGATTATTCTTACCCATTACCAAGTACAGCTGCAGCATGAGGTACAACCTTGGCTATCTCTGGAACACAGCTTCTTTGTGCTCTCAGGAAACACTTCCCAGAAGATATCACCTAAGTGATGCTGGTCTTTTCTTAATCACCACTAATTTCTTAGCTCCAGCTAACCAGCATCAATTGTCCCAATAGTCTCCTTCTCCTCTTGAATATAAAGCCAGAGACACATGGCCTAAGCTGCTGAGTTCTACTGTTTGCAGGAGCTGGAACATTGGCCCCCTTGTTCTATTACATTATCACTAGCTTCCTTTATTCCAACTCCTTCACTGCCTAAGCTTGGCTGTCCTGGATCTTGCTCCATAGCCTGACTTTGAATTCAGAGATCTGCATGCCTGTCTCCTAAGCACTGGGATTAAAGTTGTGATCCACCAAACCTGGATTTAAGTTTTACTTCATCTAGAATGTACTCTGTTCTAGGCTGGCCTTGAACTCAGAGATCTGCTTATCTTTGTCTCCTGGGATTAAAGGCTTGTACTACCATGCCTGAACCTAAATTTAGCTGGGAGGAATCTTGCCTCAAAGTCACTACTTCCTTAATTCAGTTTAATATCCTTGAATTCAGCTCCATTTCACTTCCTTGTGTCCCTTTATTGCTCAGACCATATATTTTGTATGTTTCCTTTCTCAGCTTGCTTTGTTTGTTCAAAATGCTCTTCATCAGACTTAACCAGAGAACAAAGTCTCTGTTGGGCTTTTTTGAGACTTCCTTTGTCAATACAATTAATATACATCTCTTTTCCTTAGCCTTAGGCAGTCTCTTAGGAAAATGGCAAAAAGCAGCCATGTTCTTCACCAAAACATCACATAAACAGTCTCTCAGCCACATATGAAAGTTCTTCTCCACTGAAATCTTTTGGGTCATCAGGCCTACACAGTTCAAATGACCCTCAATACCACTGTCTTCCATATTCCTACTAGGCTGGCCCACTAAGCCCCACTTAAAGCATTTCATGACTTTCCAAATCCAAAGTTCCAAAAACCCACATTCTTCCAAACAAAAGCATGGTCAGGTCTATCATAGCAATACTCCACTCCCAGTACCAACTTCTGTATTAGTTTGGGTTTTACTGCTGTGAACAGACACCAAGGACCAATGCAAGTTTTATAAAAGACATTTACTTGGGGCTGGCTTACAGGTTCAGAGGTTTAGTCCATTGTCATCAAGGCAGAAGCATGGCAACATCCAGGCAGGCATGGTGCAGGAAGAGCTGAGGGTTCTACACCTTTATCCAAAGGAAACCAGGAACAGACTGGCATCTTCAGGCATCTAAGAGGAAGATCTCTAAGCCCAGCCTTACAGTGACACACTTCCTCCAACAAGGCCACACCTTCTAATAGTGCCGCTCCCTGGGACAAGCATATACAAACCATCACAGTATGTATGTATGTATGTATGAACATAGTATTTCTATGTAGTCCCAGCTATCCTGGAGCTCCCCATGTAGAAAGAATTGCCTCAAACTCACTGCAACTCTCTTGCCTCTGACTCCCAAATGTTGGGATTAAAGTTGTATGCCAGCATGCTCAGATTTTAAAAAACAGTCACTGGGTTTTGATGTGTTGTAATATGAAGTCACAGATTCTTTTAAGCTACCATGTGGATGCTTGGAATCAATCACGGTTCCTATGGAGGAGCAGTCATTGCTCTTAACAGTTGAGCCAGTTTTCTAGGGTCCCTGAATGCTCAAAATAGTCAAGTCACTGTCATGTAGTTCAAGAAAGAATAAAAGAAAAGTTCTATGCATCTAAGTATTTGGATAAGTAACATGATGAGTAATTCCCTATGTATATATATGTTGTATATATATGTATATATGTTGTGAGGCAAGAGTGATGGTGTAGCCAATATTAGCACTGCTGCTCTTCCAGAGGACTTGAGTTGAAATCCCAGAACACTTGTAAGATAGCTCACAACTGTCTATAGTTCCATGTCCAGGGAATCTGAGGCCTCTGGCCTCCAGGAGCACTTATGTGTATATATCCACGGCCACACCCACACTTATACATAAATGAAATAATAATAATAATAAAGGTTATGAACTATTTTAGAGATTCATTGTTGCTTCTCTGTAATTGGTGAAAATAATTAGCAAGATAATTTTAAAGAGAATAGAATCATCTGTTCTGGCACTAATAAAAGTGAATTGATTCTGTTGCCTATCTGTGGGATCCCATTCCCTTAACTGGGGCTGCCTTGTCTTGCCTCAGTGGGAGAGGATATACCAAGTTCTGCATAGAGTTTTTACACAAGAATGGGCAGATACCCAGGGTCCCTACCCTCTCATAGGAGAAGAAGAAGGGAATTCAGGATGGATTTGTGAGGGGGAAAAAGAATAGAGTATTGTGGATGTAAAAATGAATAAATAAATGGGAAAAAAGAAGGTATTTCACAAGTTGTATTTGCACACATGTGTACATAATTAATTCTATACATATTTTATATGCTATATATGAATACATACATGTTTGTAATGATAATAATGAAAGGAGGATATAAAACTGATCATGGGAAATGCAGATGCAGTTTTGTGGGAGTAGAAGAGGAAAAGTCGTATTACTCTATTTCATTTTACAGTAAAAGTTTAAAGTGAAAGGGAACATAGCCAGAGATACTGTATAGAGAAGAAAAATCATGCTTATAAAATGCATAGGTTATTTAATAGAAATCTAAATGTCAGTCACAGGGTACCTCCCTCAAATTGTCTTCGTTAGTTTTCTATTTCTGTGACAAAACACCATGACAGTCACTAGAGAAGGCTCAACATTAAGAGTACTTTCTGTTCTTTAAAAAAATTTGGGTTCAATTTCCAGCTCACAACTACCTGTAACTTTATTTACAAGGTGTTTGCACCCTCTCACCAATGTAGATAAAATAAATGTAAAAAAATAATAAATGCATCCTCCACGAATGGCTTGCCTTTGCTGTTTTATTTTCTTGTCATTAATGTAATCCATAAACTCACTCTAAACGGAAAGACTGAGGTTGCTAAGTATCCTCAATACTCTCACCTCATGTGTCCCTCATTGCTGTGATTTGACTGTGATAAGTTCCTACAGATTCTGCATTTGAATCCTCGGTCTCCAGTAGCAAATGTTTTTGGGGGAGATTTGGAATATTTACGATATGGAACCTCAGTGAAGCATGTCACTAGGATGGGTCCTGAGGCTGTGGACCATGGCCCCCTCCCTGTCCTGTGTTCTTCTTCCTGAGTTCAGCTAGAATGTGATCAACCAGTCTTCTGTTCAAACCACCATGCAGTCCCTGCCTACTGCCACCTTTTTGTCATCTTCCTGGCTATAGTCCTCTGGGATTGCAAACCAAGAAACTTTCTCAAGGTGCTTTCTTCAAGGTACTTTATCAAGAAAAGAACCTAGTACAGAAATTGATACTATCTAGCAAAGTCCTTTCTGGGAAAGCCTGACCATGTGGTTATAAAATAAATGCGGTTCAAGAGGCTCTGGAAGTGACTTCTGTCCAGAAGGGAGAATTTAGTTCTTTAGGATAGAAAAACTCCAGTGTGTTGGAAGCAAAACTTCGTTCACCTTTGTTAGAAGCTCGAAGGCAAGAACATTAAGAGAAATGTGGGCAGTTCACACATAGCTTATGGCATTTCAGAGGAGAACAAAAAAGTTTACCAGGAAGTAGATAGACCCCAGCTATTCATATATTTTGGCCAAGAATCTGGCTTCATTATGCCCATGGCCTGAGAACTTGAGTAATGTCAGATGTACAGAAAATGGACTAATTGGCTTGGCAGAGGATAGTTGTGAGAGCAAGCTTAAAATTTAACAGAGTACACACAGGCAAACTGCTGTAGTTGTTGAACAGGTTGGTGCCATTAAACGTGGTGTTTGGCACAATGATAATGGAGAAAGTATCTTGATGGCAAATTCATAGCTATCAAAGGCTCCAATGTGTAAAGATGCAAGTTGACATGAAACAAGAAAGCCTGAACTGAGTCCTTGCTCCTCAATAGCAACTACCTATGAGATGGTTCCCTGGGGTCAGAACTGATGTAGCTGTGGTCAGGTGGAAGATGGTTGGTGCAGGCTTTGTGTCAAGCTGGTAGGACAACTTGGCAGAATTGTCCACCTGGAGCTGTATTTGAAGGCATGGAAGATGAAGGTCTCCGGGAGGGGCATGGAGAGCAGTCGAGGTGAGGCGATGTGTGGTGGGTCCCAGTTCCTGCATGCAGCTGTGAAGGAAGGTGATGCCCAGATTGCAGTGGAGACCCCAGGATGTTGAAGATGCAGAACTGTGGGACATCTGGCAAGGATAGCAGGCCAAAGCAGAGGCTCTGTGTGCTACAGGAAGCCAAGCTGGAGCAGTGGGGCTACCTAAGCCTTTGGAACAGAGAGGATTTCAAATCCTAGATACCAGACACAGAACTTCAGGCTTTGTTTTCTGTGCTGGGTTTTGATCATGCTGTAGTCTAATCTTTCCTTATTATGCGCTCTCTCATCTCCTTTACACACCTTTATATATTGGAGATTTAGAAAGATTTATTTATTCACTTTACATCCCAATCAAAGCCACCCTAACCTCCCCTTCCCCCCCACACACAGCCACTTCTGCCTTTCCTTCTTCCTTTATCCTCTGAGAATGGGGATTACCCCTGGGTAGAAATCCACCCTGACACATGAAGTCACTGACAGGCTGAGCACATCCTCTCCCACCAAGTTCAGACAAGACAGCCCAGTTAAGGGAATAGGATCCATAGGCAGGCAACAGAGTTATGCACAGCCCTCTCTCCACTTGTTAGGGTACACACATGAAGACCCATCTACACATATGCTACATATGTGTGGGAGGCCTAGGTCCAGCCCATGAATGATGTATGGTTGGTGGTTCAGGTGTCGGGAGTTCCCAGGTGTCCAGATTAGTTGACACTTTTGTTATTGCTGTGGAGTTCCTATGCCCTCTGGGTTCCTCCATCTTTCCCTCAACTCTTTGTGAGGCTCACCAATTAGTTTTATGGTGACTATGGGTCTCTTCATCTGTTTCAGTAAGCTGCTGGGTAAAAGCTTCTCAGAGGGCAATTATGCTAGGCTCCTGTCTTCAGCATAACAAAGTATGATTAATAGTGACAGGGATTGGTTCTTGCTCATGGGGTGGGTCTCGAGTTTGGCCAATTACTGGTAGACCACTTCCTCAGACACCACTCCATCTTTATCTCTGCACTTTCTGTAGGCCAGACAAATTTTAGACTGAAGGTTTTGTGGGTAGAATGGTGTCCTCAATATCCTTCCACTGGGAGTCCTCCCTGACTACAGGAGGTAGCAACTTCAGATTCTGTGTTTGAATTGAAGAATGTAGACATATTGGGGAGGAGAAGTGTAGAACCACAAACACACACACACACACACACACACACACATAAGTAAAGTATACATCCCACAAACAATAAGTTAATGTGACAATAAGCAACATCACTACAATAATAGAAAACCCACTTGGAAAAAAATACTGTTCCTGAACAAAAGACAGACAGCATGACTAGGTTGTTTCTTATTTGCAAATTCCCCAAAATAAATGTTCTGTAATTCTCCATCCCAGTGTATTTTCTGATAACAAATATAGCAATATGAACCCCACATTGAGAATCCCATATATGTTATTTCTTCTCCTGATCCTGTGATAAAAGACACCAGTAAAGCAACCTGAGGGAGAAAGGCTGTATTTTGGCTCACAGCCCCAGAAGGATATAGACCATCAAGGTGGGAAAGACATGGCAACAGAAAGAGAAACATGACAGTATGGCCACAATGCTGTACTCAGGAAGCAAAGCAGAGAACGGGACCTGTGGCCATGCTATACAACCTCAAAGCTCATTCCTGTAGTACTAATTCTTTAGGGGTTTTCTATACCCTTTTTGCTCACAAGTAATTGTTGCTGTTTCTATGCTCTAATCCAGTTTGTTTTAGCTCCTGGCATTTTCAATAAAAAGCTGTAAATCTAAGCTGGGCATGTTCTGAGCTATTCTAACTTGACAAGGCTGCTAATACAAATGCCCCTTACTTGCATCTGGTTCTGCCTTAGCCCCCTCTGGTTCATGTGTGTCCTCATGACTGCTCTCTCACCATGACAGGTCTCTCCATACCTCTTCTCCTCCTGGTCTTTGTCTATTTTTCATCTGTCTTTGGTAACCCCAATTTGGGATTGGGAATCCTACCATACTCTCTTCTGTACAGCTAATTGGCTGATTAGATTTTTATTAACCAATCAGCTGTGTTCAAAGCTTTTTTAATATATAACATTGATCCTGAAGATGGTTAGGCATGTCAATATCTGGACTGCAACTAAATGTCTGGGCATAGAAATCAGCATCTGAATACACAGTGCACAAAGCCATACCCCAACACATTCCCAGTGACACACTTGTTCCAGTGGGGTTCTTTCTCATGAAGATTCCACAATCTTTTGAAACGGTCCTACCAGCAGGGACCAGGTAAAATCCCCATAGTGTTTAGCAGTCCTGAAACTATTGAAAAGTCCACAGTCCAGACTCTCATGAAACCCATGGCAATTTTTAATCATGGTTCCCTATTAAATAAAACTAAAAAGCCAAATTATTGCCTCATTGTATTAGGACTGCCCTAACACCACTGTGTTGCATCTTGTGGTCCAGACTTCTGCCTGCAAACCCAGATTTATGTGGATCACAGCTTTGTCTGCAACCCTGGAGGCCTGCTGCTATTCAGAACAACCACATGTAATCCCCACAACACAGTCTCCTGCAATCAGGTCCTGCAGAAATCCCAGGAGCCATGAAGTCTGCTCTTATGCTCTATAATCCAACCAGTCCACACCTCTACCTGTAAGCCTGGAGGCCTGCAATCATCAGGGACCACCAGCTGTTCCTGCATCCCTTGAAGCCTGCTGCCACCCAAAACAACCACAGCTCTGAAGCCAACATGGAATACCAGCTCTACCTGCAACCATGGAAACCTGCAGTCACAAGGGATAACCAGCTCTACCTGCAATCACAGAGGCCTGCTTTCATCAGGAATGACCAGCTCTCCCTGTAGTCCCAAAGCCCTGTTGCCAACAGGGACTACCAGGCCTGCCAATACCAGGGACAACCAGATGGCTAAAGGCCAATGTAATATACAATCAACAAAAGCCAGGGTAATATGGCACCACCAGAACCCAGCTATCCTAGTTCAGCATGTCCTGGATATCCTAACACATATCAATCATAAGAAAATGCCTTTAATCTATGAAGATGATAGAAGTCTTTAAAGAGAAAATGAATAAATCCTATAAATAAATACAGGAAAATACAATCAGACAGATAGATGCCCTTAAAGAGGACATAAGTAAATATAAAGAAAATCAGAAAAATACAAGCAAACTGGTGAAGGAAATGACCAAAACTGATCAAGACTTGAAAATTGAAGGAGAAGTAATAATGAAAACAAAAACTGAGGCAATCCTGAAGATGAAAAACCTGGGAAAGGGAACAGGATAGACAAATGCTTGCATCACTGATAGAATAAAAGAGGTGGAAGAGAATCTCCTGTGTGGATATGATGGAAGAAATCAATGTATCTGTCACAGAAATTGCAAAATCTAAAATTTTCTAACAGAAAATATCCAGGAAATTTGAGACACCCTGAAAAACTCAAAACCTAAGAATAATAGTAGAAGGAGGAGATTCCAAGCTCAACAGCCCAGACAATATCTTCAACAAGATCATAGAATAAATTTCCATTACATAAAGAAAGAGACAGGTATAAACATACAAGAAGGTTACAGAACCCCAAATAGGTTGGACCACAAAAGAAAATCCTCTCGCTATATACTAATCAAAACACTAAATGTTGAGAACTAAGAAAGGCTATTAGAAACTGCAAGGGAAAAAGGCCAAGTAACATATAAAGACAGACCTATCAGAATTACACCTGATTTCTCAGTAAAGACTCCAAAGTTCAGAAGGTCCCGGGAAGATACTTTGCAAACCCTAAGAGACCACAGATATCAGCACAGACTATTATACCCAGCAAAACTCTCAATCACCATAGATTCACAAAATAAGATATCCCATGAAAAAACAAATTTAAGCAATATCTTTCCATTAGTCCAGCCCTACAAAAAATACTAGAGAAAAACTCCAACACAAGGAGGCTAACTACAGCCAAGAAACACAAGAAATACCACAACAGCAGAAACAAAATAGGAAAATCTCTCTTTCTCTCTCTCTCTCTCTCTCTCTCTCTCTCTCTCTCTCTCTCTCTCTCTCTCTCTCTCTCTCTCTCTCTCACACACACACACACACACACACATACTACCACTACCAACATGAAAATAACAGGAACTAATGATCATTGGTTGTTAATATCTCTCAACATCAATGAACTCAATTCTTCAATAAAAAGACACAGGTTAACACAGTGAATGTGTAAACAAGTTCAGTCATTCTGCTGCATACAAGAAACACACTTCAGGAACAAAGATATACATTAGCTTAGACTAAAGGTCTGGAAAAATGGTTTGCAAGCAAAAGGACCCAATAAATTAGCAGAATTAACCATTCCAATAATTAATGAAATAGATTTTCAACCAAAAGTGAGCAAAGAGATGGAGAAGAACACTTCATACTCACAAAAGGAAAACCACCAAGATGTCTCAATTCTCAACATCTATGCCCCCAAAGCAAGGACATCTATATTCATAAAAGAAACATTACTAACGCTTAAATGACACATAAACTCCCAAAACATTAATAGGGGGAGACTTCAATACCCTACTCTCACCAATGGACATGTCATTGAGACAGAAACTAAACAGAAATAGTGAAACTACAGGACATTATGAATTAAATGGACCTAACAGATATCTACAGAACATTTAAACCAAACACAAAAGAATATACCTTCTTCACAAAATCTCACAGAACATTCTCCAATACCTACCATAAACTCAGTCACAAGGCAAGCCTCAACAAATACAAAAAGTTAAAGATAATTCCTTCCATCTTATCAGATCACCATGGTGTAAAGCTGGACTTCAACAACAACAGAAACAACAGAAAGCATACAAACTCATGGAAATTGAACACCTTTCTACTAAATGGCCACTGGATCAAAGTAGAAATAAAGAAAGAAATTAAAGATGGCTAAGATAAAAAAACTCAGATGACAGCAGATGCTATTGAGGGTGTGGAGAAAGAGGAACACTCCTCTATTGGTGGGATTGCAAGCTGGTACAACATGCTGGAATACAGTTTTGCAGTTCCTCTGAAAATTGGACACTGTACTACCTGAGGACCCAGCTATACCACTCTTGGGCATATACTCAAAAGATGCTCCAACATGTAACAAGGACACATGTTTTTTGTGTTCATAGCATCCTTATTTATAATAACCAGAAGACTGAAACAACCCAGATGTCCCTCAATTGAGTAATGGATACAGAAAATGTGGTACATTTACACAATGGAGTACTACACAGCAATTAAAAACAATGATTTTGTAAAATTTGCAGCAAATAGTTGGAACTAGAAAATATCATCCTGAGTGAGGTAACCAAGGCACAAAAGAGCACACATGGTATGTAGTCACTGATAAGTGGATATTAGCCAAAACAGCTCAGAATACCCATGATACAACTCACAGACCATATGAAACCCAAGAAGAAGGAAGTGCAAAATGTGGATGCTTCAGTCCTACTCAAAGGGGGAAGAAAAGAATCTCAGGAGATAAAGGAAGAGAGGGATCTTGGAGGGAGAAAGGAGGGGGAGGGAAAATGGGGTAGGTTAAGATGTGGGAGGAGATGGGGAGATACACAGAGGGTCAAAATTTGAACAGATGTGTTTAGCACTGGGGGAATGGGGAACTTGGGGTAGCCACTAGAAAGTCCTAGATGCCAGGGACCCAAGAGATTTCCAGGACCAACAAAGGGGAGATAGAGCCCATAGAGACCAAATCCAATGGATAGGCATGGCCCCACAGATCAGGGACCACCCAACTCAAAAATATTAATCCAGAATTGCCCCTGTCAAAGGAAATTCAGGAACAAAGAGTGGAGCAGAGACTGAAGTAAAGGTCATACAGAGAATGCCACACCTAGGGATCCAACCCATCTACAGGCATCAAACACAGACAATTATTGCTGATGCCAAGAAGCACTTACTGACAGGAGCCTGGTATAGCTGTCAAGTGAGAGGCTCTGCCAGAGCCTTAGCAATACAGATGTTGATGCACATAGCCAACCATCAGACTGAGCGTGAGGACCCCAATGGAGGAGTTAGAAGAAAGACTGAAGGAGCTGAAGGGGATTGCAACCCCACAGGAAGAACAACAATATCAAAAATTAACAAGACCCCCCCAGAGCACCCAAGGACTAAACTGCCAACCAAAGAATATACATGTAGGGACCCATGGCTCCAGCTGCATATGTAGCAGAAGATTGGCTTATCTGGCAACAATGGGAGGGGAGCCCCTTGGTCCTGTGGAGGCTCAATGCCCCAGTGTAGAAGAATGTTAGGGGCACTGAGGCTGAAGTTGGTGGGTGGGTGGTGGAGCACCCTCATAGAAGCAGGAGGAGGGGGAGGGGATAGGGGTTTGTGGAGTGGAAACTGGAAAGGGGGTTAACATTTGAAATGTAAATAAATAAAATAACCAATAAAAGAAAAACAAACAAACAAAAGTGATTTTTTAGAATTCAATAAAAATGATGGTACAACATACCCAAACTTATAAGACACAGTAAAAAGCAGTACTAAGAGGAAAGTTCTTAGGACTAAGTGTCTTCATAAAGAAATTGGATAGGTCTCAAACTAGCTACTTAAAAGCACCCCTAAAACCTGTAGAAAAAACTGAAAATACACCCAAGACGAGTAGATGGCAGAAGATAATCAAACTCAAGGCTGAAATCAATCCATTAGAACCTAAAATGAACAATACAAAGAATCAATTAAATTAAGAGCTGGTTCTGGTTCTTAGAGAGAATCAAGGAGATTTTAGCCAAAATAAAAAGCAAAGAGACAGCACCCACACTAACTATATCAGAAATGAAAATGGAGACATAACAATAGACACTGAGGAAATTCAAAGAAACATTAGGTCTTACTTCAAAATCCTGTCCTCAACAAAGTTGGAAAAATCTAAGTGAAATGACCATTTTCTACATTCCAATTACCAAAATTAAATCAAGGCCAGACAAATGACATAAAGAGTCCTGCCATATTCTCTTCTTTCCATCTAATTGGCTGATCAGAACTTTATTATGAATCAGTGATGGCCAAAACAATGTTCATATAACATAGAAACTGGAGATGGCTGATCATGCCATCTTCTGAATTATAGCCAGATGTCTGGGCATAGAAATCAGCATGCAAATGCACAATGCACAAAACCATCTCCCAACAAAACCTTCAATCACCATAGATTCAGCAAATAAGATTTCCCATGACAAAACCAAATTTAAACAATATCTTTCCACTAATCCAGCCCTACATAGGATACTAGAAGGTAAGCTCCCACATAAGGTGGATAAATTCACACAAGTGACACAAGAAATGAATAATTTCACATCAGCATAAACGAAAGAAGAGAATATCTCCCACTGCACCCTCTCAAACACACACACTCACTCACACACACGCACACACACACAAACACACGATATGACATTCTGCTGCACAGAAGAAACCCACCTCAGAACGAAAGATAGACACATCTCAGAGTAAAGGTCTAGAAATGTTTTTCCAAGCAAGAGGATCCAAAAAACAAGCTGGAGTAGCCAATCTAATATCTAATAAAAATAGACTTTCTACCAAAGTAAGTAAACATATTGGGAAGGACACTTCATACTCATCAAAGAAAAAAATCTAGAATGAAGTCTCAATTCTCAACATCAGTGGCCCAAATGCATCTAATATTCACATTTGTAAAATAAACATTACTAAAGCTTAAAAGACACACCAAACCCCATGCATTAATAGTGGGATTGAATATCCACTTAAATATGAATGCATACCATGTGTGTTCTTTGTGACTGGGTAACCTCACTCTGGATGATATTTTCTAGGTCCATTCATTTGCCTAAGAATTTCATTAATTCATTATTTCAATAGTTGAGTAGTCCTCCCTTGTGTAAATTTACGACATTTTCTGCATCAATTCCTCTGTTGAGGGACATCTGGGTTCATTCCAGCTTCTGGCTATTATAAATAAGGCTGCTATGAATGTAGTAGAGCATGTGTCCTTATTGCATGCAGGGGAAGCCTCTGGGTATATGCCCAGGAGTGTTATGGCAGGATCCTCTGGGACTGTCATGCCCAGTTTTCTGAGGAACCACCAGCTTGCAATCCCACCAGCAGTGGAGGAGTGTTCCTCTTTCTCCACATCCTTGCCAACAGCTGCTGTCTCCTGTGTTTTTGATCTTAGCCATTCTGACTGGTGTGAGGTAGAATCTCAGGGTTGTTTTGATTTGCATTTCCCTAATGACTAAGGATGTTGAACATTTCTTTAGGTACTTCACAGTCATTAGTATTCTTCAGGTGAGAACTCTTTGTTTAGCTCTGTACCCCATTTTTTAATAGGGTTATTTGGTTCTCTGGAGTCTAAATTCTTGAGTTCTTTGTATATATTGGATATTAGCCCGCTGTCGGATGTAGGATTGGTAAAAATCTTTCCCAGTTTGTTGGTTGCCTCTTTGTCCTTTTGAGAGTGTCCTTTGCCTTACAGAAACTTTGTAATTTTATGAGGTCCCATTTGTCAATTCTTGATCTTAGAGCATAAGCTATTGGTGTTCTGTTCAGGAAATTTTCCCCTGTGCCCATATGTTCAAGGTTCTTCCCTAGTTTCCTTTCTATTAGTTTCAGTGTGTCTGGTCTTATGTGGAGGTCCTTGATCCACTTGGAATTGAGCTTAGTGCAAGGAGATAAGAATGGGTCAATTTGCATTCTTCTGCATGTTGACCTCCAGTTGAACCAGCACCATTTGTTGAAAAGGCTATCTTTTTTCCACTGGATGGTTTTCACTCCTTTTTCAAAGATCAAGTGACCATAGGAGCGTGGATCATTTCTGGGTCTTCAATTCTGTTCCATTGAGTGAGAGAATTTTCTTTTTAGATCCAATTTATTTGGTGTTCTTTATCCTTCTTGTGGATTAAAGCCCATTTCTTTCTTTAGGCTAGGGAAATTTCCTTCTTTGATTTTGTTGAAGATATTTTTGTGGACCTTTGAGCTGGGATTCTTCTCTCTCTTCTATTACTATTGATTTTAGGCTTAGTCTTTTCATAGTGTCCCAAATTTCATGGATATTTTAGGTTAAAAAAGTTCAGATTTGGAATTTTCTTTGAGAGATTTATCGATATCTTCTCTCATATCATTTACAACTGAAATTCTGTCTTTCATTTCTTGTATTCTTTTGGTGTTTTCAACTGTATTTCCTGTTCTCTTTTTTTTTCAAGGTTTTCCATCTCCGGGATTCCCTCAGTTTTTATTTTCTTTATTACTTCTATTTCCATTTTCAAGTATGGAACAGTTTTGGTCATTTCCTTCACCAGTTTGTTTATATTTGTCTGATTTTCTTTATATATATTCATTTCCACTTTGAGGGTATCTATATGTTTGATTTTATTTTCATGTATTTCTTTACAGGATTTGTTTCCTCTTTAAAGGATTCTATCATCTTCATAGAGGCATTTTGTTTAGATAACTAAATAATATTAGATGTTCCGAAGCAGTCAGTGTACAGTGAAAGAGATCAAACCAGTTTCTTTATCATGTGCTTCCTCTTCTCAGTAACTAAGCAAAGAGAAAAAGGCATTCCTGTTTAAGGGAAAAGTCAGAGAAATAGGCCAATGTATTTTTCTTCTCCATAACATGAACACGTACGAGACATATAGGTGTAAAATGGAAATTGTCAGTTGGCTTTTCATTGCAGACAGCAGGCTATGGCACTAGTGAACAAAATCCTCCTGCCTGCTCCTCATACACTCAGCTATTTCTGTTCATGGACAACACTGAGTGTTAGCTTGTGCACTGGAGCTAATTCATATGCCCCAGTATTTTCTTCCCTCTTTGCCAGAGTTAGAGAGTAACTATGAAGACTGATGCTTGTCTCTGCTTGTTGAGTCCAGTCACTATATGGTATCTGTGGCACATTTGATTCTCAGTCCTTTACATCAGGAGTTGTTGAATAAATGGAATTTATTCAAATTTATCTGAATTCTCTGAAACAATTTCCTCCAGCGATTCTTTTGCTGTTTCTGGAAATTCAATCTTTGACTTTGCCAGTTCCACACTGTCTTCCTCAGGAAGCACACATTTCCATAGGCCATAATCTTTCTTACCACAGTTTGCCACAATCTCAATGCCCCATCTTCAGAACCCCTGGCATAGAGTTCACCATCAGGACTGAATCTCACACAGTGAATGGGATCAAAGTGATCTTTGTAGGAATGTAATTCCTCTCTAGTATTATAATCAAACTTATACAGTTTAAAGTCTTATCCACCCACAGCTAGGAATTCCTTCTCCAAATGAAGAAATGCAGAATTGATGGTCTTAGGAGCTTCAAAGGATTTACTTGGCACCAGTCATACTGTACTATGAAAAGCAGTAGATCATCCATAAGTAGTAACTAAGATCTCTCCCTCAGGAATATAGTCCATGCTGCTAACAGACATATTAAAATTTATAGATATTTCACTTCTGTCAATTTGGCATGATCCCAGAGCTGAACAGTTTTATCATCAGGTGAAAGTATTTGTTTTTCTTCACTATAGCACAGAGCCTTTTTAATACCAGAAGTGGAACCACTAAATTCCTTAGGTTCTGCTTCAGGTTTGTTCAAGTCACGTTTGTACAGAAGTTTATGCTGTCCCCCCCCCCAGGTAGCAGCTAATTACTATCCTGTGTGAAATCCATATTCTTGATAATGTGCCTATCAGCCAGCATCATCAATTCATCTCCTGCAATAGCACCCCATACTTTGGCTGTGAAGTCTGCAGCTGCTGTAGCATCCTTATTCAATGTTGTACCCCAAACAGCACCTTTATGACCCAAAAATATTCCACTTCAGTCTTCTGTATCTCCCTGTCAGAGCATAGGTTTGTCATCTTTGGAAGCACTGATCAGAAAGTAGCTGTGAGATGTGATGCTGCTGAAGACCAGATCCACCACTGGCCACATGTGACCCAAGCAAGTGAATGGTGTCTGCCTCATGGCAATGGTGACTTGGAGCAGCAACCAAGGGAGGAGTCATCCTCCTTCTCATTCTCCTTCTCTGCAGAGGTTCTTCAGGCTGTTTAAGGCCCCCTGCACTCACACCAAGGCTGGACCTGGAGCCCTGCTATGTGTGGCCACCAACAGGGTTGATTGTGTTTTAGCATTGGTGCTTAGCCAATTGGTTATCCCTGGCATTGGTAGGCATTGTTGTCCTTGATGACAGCAGGTCTCTGGGATTGTAGTTAAAGCTGGTAGTTCCTGATGGCAGCAGGCCTCTGGGATTGCAGGTAACAGTATGGACTGGAAACATGATTGTAGAGAGGACAGGACAAACCTCATGGATTCTGGAATTTTTAGGAACACAGTGAACAGGGGGTTGGGGATTGGAGATTGGGGAGTTCATCTGGTTTTCTTGGTTAACAGAAGACATCCTGGGATGCAGATAGAGCTGTGGCCCAAGGAATGGAGTGAAGATCTACAATTTCATGTAGAGGCATGAACCACAAGGCAAAACACAGAGGGGTAGGGCATTGGGAGGGGTAGGGTAGATATATTGGAGATAGTAAATAGCTTTTTAGATTTTTTTTTTAAATAGTGAACCATGACTAAGAAATTGCCTTCGGTTTCATGAGAGTCTGGACTTTGGGCTTCTCAACAATTTGTGGACTTGTAAAGATTATTGAGAGTTTGATATTGAACAAAATACAATGTGCTTCAAGAGATGACCAATGAGAACCAGGCATGGAATATGAAAGTTTGAATGAGGAAAAGCAGACAAAGATCAGGAGGAGAAGAGGTGTGCAGAGACCATCTGGACAGAACAAGAGGATTTGCCATGAGGTAAGGATGAGAGAGCAGCCATGAGGACACACATGGACCCAAGGGAGTCAGGGAACGACCAGATGCAGGTAAAGGGCATTTGTCTGGGCGTTAGCAGCCTGGTAATGTCAGAACAGTCCAGAACATGCCTGGCTTAGACTTGCAGCATTTTATTATTAATACAAGGATCTATAACTGGCTTGAGCAGAGCATAAAGATACCAACAATAACTTGGGAGCAAAAGAGTATAGAAAACCCAAAAGAATTAATACTATAGGAATGAGCTTTGGGGTTGTGTAGCTTGGCCACAGTTCTTGTTCTCTGCTTTGCTTCCTAAGAACAGATTTCTGCACATTTCCATCTTTTCTCTTTCTGCTGCCATGTCTTTCCAACCTTGGTGATCTATATTCTCCTGGGACTGTGAGCCAATATACACCCTTCCTCCCTTAGGCTGCTTTGTCTGGATGTTTTATCACAGCATCAGTTGAAGAAATAATAAACATATGATTCTCAATTTGAAGTCTAAATTAGTATACTTATGTTATTAGCAAATTCATTGTGATAGACAATTGGAAAATTTATTTTGGATTATTTGCAAGAAAGAGGCAAGCTTTTTATGCTGTCCATTATTCTTTTGGAACAGTATTTTTTCCAAATCATTGCATTTTACTGTAGTTATACTTTTTATTGTCACAAGAGGTTATTGTTTGAGGGAGGTAAAATTTACATATTTGTGTGTGTGCGTGTGCTTTTACCTGTATTTGTGAATGCATACATATTGGGAGAGAGGAGTGTGGAACATGAACACACAAATGACACAATGACACACAAACACACACACACACTCAAACACACACAGATAGGACAGAAGATGGTCATGTGTCCTCTTCTATTACTCTCCACTACCTCCTTTGAGGCAGAGACTCTCCCTGAACCTGGGGATCATGTTTTCTCTGCTAAAATGGACTAGCCATCAGCACTCATTTTCTTGTCTCTGCCCAGATAGGAGCCAGGGTACAGGTGTGAGAAGGACACCAGGCTTGGTACATGCATACTGAGATGCCACTGCTGATCCTCTGGATTGCATTAACTCTACTGAGCCACCTTATCAGTCCTTTATTCTTGTTCCTGACCAGTTTCTTCTATAGCATTACCAAACCCTTCTGCAGTCCATAAGGCTTTTCACACGGCATGCTGGCAGACTCCTTAGAATACACTTGACTTTGTTTTCTGCTTCTTAAGATATGATTCAAAACTATCTATTTGTCTTTTCACATTCTAGACATATCTTCAGCACAGATTTCCTACCCAAACACTTGGCTGTCAATCAGTGATTACGAATGTTCCTGCCATGGCAAGGCTGTAACATGTTGTATTGTCCTGTGCTAGGAACCTGGGCACCAAATGCCTGTGAGGCAGGCTGAATCCACATCAGTTTCCTCTGGGTCCCGACTCCAGTTGTCAATCTGCACAGGCCCTGCTTCTTTTCATTTTTCACCTGAGTGAGAGTCACTGATGTCACATCAGTGTGCAAGGATGTGCATTCTATTCAGTCTTACTGCAACTTCCTTCAATTAAACTACTTGGTTCCATCGGGGTGAGATTAAGTGGGCACTTAGAAACAGCCCAATCCATTCTCCATGTGTAACCACCAGCAGTTACATCTGAACTGGTTATCTGGAAAGGAAGCTGGGGATAGATGGGGAGGCAGTGAAAAAAGATGGAGCCAAGACGATATTTCTGTTCAAGGCTCAAAGTTTAGTGGAGGTCTCCAAATATATATAGTCTGTGGGGGGAACCCTTCCCCCCAAAGGCTGGAAACAGGTCTGCAGAACTGGCCTGGGTGTTCACTAGGCATTGGCTCCACTGCTCAGGCAGCTGGGTGGGTCACCTGCTTAATTCAGGAATTTGTAGACCTGGAGGAACTATGAACTTCACCTTTGCTCCACACTAGGTGGGGCGGGATTATGGCTAGCACAGGAATTTCAGCTCACAGGCTGGGAGAAGAACGTCACTTTGGTCAATGTCAAGTTCCTGCTAGGTTAGGTTGTGAGAAAAGACGGTGCCAAATCACCACATCTCTCTCTGTAAGGTTTGAGGCTCCCTGACAATTCAATAGACAGGGCTATGTGTGGCTGAACTCCTCCTACAGGGAAATAGATCTGTATCACCACCCTAGAGCTGTGACGCAGGACATTGAAATGTGCTTAGCATGACATTTATTTAGGTGTGAGAACCTGCTTCTCAATGTTTTTAAAATTTATTTTTATTGTCATTTACTCATCATTGAGGTAGAGTATGTGGACTTGTTGCATGGTAAATTTCAAGTTGTTAATTTATTCTATGTTGAGTTCAATTAGTCCATGCAGGACTAGGGATTCAGTTCATCTGGAAGAGTGTTCACCTGTCCTGCAGCAAACCTTTGTTTGATCCAGTATTTCATAATGTGGGTGTGACAGTGCACACTTGTAATCCTAACACATGGGAGGCAACGGCATGAGATAACAAGATTGTGATTTTATGCTTGACTACAGGGTGTTCCAAAACCAACATGAGCTACACAAAATTGTGTCAAAAATTGGAGTAAGACTTTTAAAAGCCCTTCCTCTGGTAAAAAGTGGTGACTGTGACATGAATCCCTTAGAAAGAGCTCAGGGTGTTTGTATTCATGAAGATCTTGAGAGGGAAGAGCTTGCAGACCTCAAACATGAGAAATGACCAGGAGGAATGAAGGGGATAGAGAAGGGATCCCATGACTTAATGCATACATGCTACATGCACCCTCTGAAAGACTCTTACATTAGAATGTGTAACGATTACCTATTTTGCAAAATTAGAATAAATAAAAATAACTAAAAGAACTCTTTTTCAATAGAAGAATGTCTAAAACAAGGGTACAAGTGAGTGCCCTACAGCTAGTGCAGAAAACTATCCAAAAGCATAGTCCACAGCAGGCCATGACCTTTCCAGATTTGATCTGCTCTGATGGGTCAGTCTAAGCCATGGAGTCTGGAAACCACAGCTGTGGGATAGACTTCACCTTGGTATGTGTTTTACAGTATGGACACATGGACAACTCATTCCTCTATAAGGTGTCCTCAACAAGATCAATAGAAAATTAATCAGATAATTCGGCTTTGTTTCATTACTTCCTTGACTGCAAGTCTCCTTGGTCACTGATGTGCATGTGCCATGACCAAGCCAGAATTCCATCTTCCATCAAGCTGACCTTTTTAATAAGAGGATCAAGGTAACGTTTTCCTTCAGATGACTAGATGTGTGGACTACCTGACTTTTTATACAATTAGCTCTAGCATAATTTTAACTACATCGTGATCTACTAAATATTAGACATGCACATCATACTATCCTAGAATTTCTCTTCAAATGTGAAATACTAAGTAAAAAATGGAAAATCCATCTGCCCACAGATATAGAGAAAGAGAAAACATCTAGAGTTAACAGGTAGAAAATCACAAATATACCTCCTTCAATAACTTTTAAATATAGTGTGAATATCCAGTGAATCAAGCTATTTAGTCTGTGTATAAAGAAAAAGAAACCCTGACTTCTAAAACCTCAGATTCACAGATCATTTTGGAAACTGTTAGCTTACTGTGATTTTTGAGATATTTGATTTTTTGCCTCAAAAATATTTAATGAAATCCTCATCAAAATTTTAACACATTTTTTACAGACCTTGAAAGGGCAATTTTCAACTGCATATGGAAAAACAAAAACCCATGACAGCCAAGACAATTGTGAACAACAAAAGATCTTCTGGGGGAATCATCACCCCTGACCTCAAGCTGTACTTCTAAGCAATTATAATACATACAGCATGGGACTGATACAGAGACAGACAGATTCATCAATGGGATAGAATAGAAGACCCAGAAATAAATCCACACACCTACAGATACTTGATTTTTGACAAAGAAGGTAAACCATACAGTGGAAAAAAAAGCATCTTCAATACATGATGCTGGTCTAACTGGCAGTCTGAATGTAGAAGAATGCAACTTGATTCAATTTATCACTCTGCAAAAAGCTCAAATCCAAAAGGATCGAGAACCTCAACATAAAATCAGACACACTGAATCTAATAGAATAGAAAGTGGGAAATATCCTTAAACAAATTGGCAGAGGAGAAAATTTCATAAACAGAATACAAATGGCTCCTGTTCTAAGATCAACAATTGATAAATGCAGGGTCTTGCAACTGAAATGTTTCTGTGAGGTAAAGGTCACTGTCAAAAAGACAAAACGGCAGACTACAAATTCACTAACCCTACATCTGATTGAGAGCTAATATTGAAAATATATAAAGAACTCTAGAAGTTAGACTCCAAAAGCCCAAGTAATGCAATTTAAAAATGAGGTACAGAGCTAAGCAGAGAATTCTCAACAAGGGAATGTCATCAAGGACATGCAAATCAAAACAGCCCTGAGATAACACATTATACCAAACAGAATGCCTAAGATAAAATAAGAGACAGCACATGCTGGTAAGTGTGTGGAGCAAGAGGAATACTCCTTCATTGTAATGGAATTACAAACTTGTACATTCACTTTGGAAATCAAACTGTTGGTTTCTCAGAAAATTGGAAATAGTTCTATCTGAAGACTGAGCTATACCACTCCTGGACATAGACCCACCACTCCTGGACATAGACCCACAAGACGCTCCACTAAACAACAATGACAAGTCCTCCATTATGTTCATATCAGCTTTCTTTGTGATAGCCACAACCTGGAAACAAACAAGATGTCCCTCAATGAATGATTGGTTACAGAAAATTTGGTTCATTTACATGATGAAATATTATTCAGATATTAAAAACAAGGACATCATGAAATTCGCAGGCAAATCGATGGAACTGAAAAATAACCTGAGTGAGGTAACCCAGACCCCAAAAAGGACATGCATGGCACATACTCACTGGTAAGCAGATATTAGCCATAAAGTACAGAATACCCATGATATACCCCATAGATCCAGAGAAGTTAGACATGAGGGAAGACTCAAGTAAGTACTTTTTAATCATTCTTAGAATGGGAAACAAAACAGTCATAAGAGGCAGAGGGAGGGAGAGAACTAGGTGAAAGAGGTAGGGAAGGGGAATGAGAAGGCAGGATTGATTGGGTGCTGGGAGATTAAGGAGATAGGCCCAGAGGGTCTGGAGAAGGAATGGAAATCTGCAGCTATGGTATGTGTGTGGGAATCCCTAAGAAGTCCTAGAGACCTGGAATAGAGGAGGCTTCCAGGACTCAGTGCTGGTAACTTTAGCCTAAGCCTGGGAAGAGGGAATCTGAAAAGGCCACCTGTGGTACGCAGTGAAGATGCCCAGTGGAGGGATAAAGACACCAACCCACCCACAAAAGTCTCAACCCACAATTTATCCTGTCTAAAATAAATGCAGGGTAGAAGTAGAAACTGAAGGAATGACCAGCCAATAAATGGTTCAATTTGAAACTTATCACACGGGCCAGCACCAATCCCTGCCATTATTAGTGATATTCTGTTATGGTTGCAGACTGGAGCCTAGCGACACTGTCCTTTGAGAGGCTCTACCCAGCAGCAGACTGAAACAGATTTAGATACACACAGCTAAATTTTAGATAGTGGTTGGGGACACTTATGGAAGAGTTGGGAGGACTGAAGGCCCTAAAGTAGATGGGAACCTCACAGGACATCCAAGAAAGTCAACAAACCTGGGAGCTCTCAGAGACCAAAGAACATAAATGGGCTGGAATGAGGCCTTGGTACATATGTAGCAGATGTGCAGCTCAGTTGTCATGGCTACCATGTCTGGCCTCAGTGGAAGAGATATGCCTAAACTGGCAGAGACTTGATGTGCCAGGGTGGGGTGGGGGGCAGGTTAGGAGGGTATCCATGTTGGCCCACCGTCTCAGAAGATAACGGGACAGAAGAGGGACTCTGTGAGGGAGGGACCTGAAGGGGAAAAGTATTTGGGATGTTAATTAATTGATAAAAAGATATATTGATTAGTTGCTGTCATGAAGAACAATCTCTGAGACAGATTTGAAATTGCCCAAAGAAATGAGGGCAGGGAAGGATTTTTTTCCTTTTGTTTTGATTTTTTTTTATTTTCTAAGTTTTTTTTATTTACATTCCAAAGGGAAGGATTTTTAAAGGGGAATCCACAAGATCTTCACTATCTGTGCAAGTAAGCAAAAACTGCCTTGTTCTACCAAGTGATATGACTCATAATGAATCTTTGGGTATCCTAATAAGCAAGTTAAAGTAGCCAAAAAAGCAGTTAGTCATATCATAACAAGTTACGTAGTCACAGTAATCCACTTTTTGGGTGGGGACTATGAGTCAGGGTTATGGGACCTTATCTCCCAGGGCTTGTGGGTCAGAAACAAATAGCTAGTGGGTACCCAGATAGATGCCTGGCATGAAATGGAGTATCTTTACCTATCACAAGAGCAAGAAATTGTCCCAAAGAGTTAGAAGTATACTTAATTCCTCAAATTTGGAAATATGTTGTTAATTTCAAAAGATATGGCAGGAGCAAATAATTTTCTGTGAATTTGAAGCCAACCTTTCTTGAATATATAGTATATTCCTGAACAACCTGAGACGGTCCAAAAGCCTATGCAGAACCCTTATTCAGAAGATGGTACAAGTACATTGTTTGTAGGCTTATTCTATTGCTTTTCTCCATAAAAATGTTCTTATTTTTAATTTTGGTCAATATTTTTATTTATTAAAAATGTATTTTCAGGTTTTGTGCTGTTTTGACAGAGTTTCTGATGGTCTAGGGAGAAAAATTGTATCGACTTCTTTAAGTAACCCCATAAACTAGGCATAAATGTATCATTTTTACCAGAAAGTTAAGTATCATTAATAATATAGAATTTATCTGTCTGTCTGTATGTCTGTCTGTCTGTCTCTGCATCTTCCTTAGGTGCAGAAGAGATATACACAGTCAATGGCAGCACCCTTACAAGTTTCTTGACTGGCCCCAACTTGAGAGGGTCCTATTCTCCATCATCCTGCCTGCCTACCTCCTGACCCTGCTGGGCAAAAGCACCATCATCCTTGGGTCCAGGCTGGACCCACACATGCACACCCCCTTGTACTTCTTTCTCACACATCTGTCCTTCCTGACCTCAGCTTCACCAGTAGCTCCAACCCACAGCTGCTCTATAACCTCAGCAGGTCCCCAGACCATCAGTTATGTGCGCTGTGCTCTAGCCTTTCCTGTTCCTGGTTCTTAGGGGATATGGACATAATCATTGTTAGCTTGCTGTGGGTATTGCAGGGTAGACCACTTTTTCTGTGAAATGCCTGTCCTCATCAGGTTGTCCTGTACCAACGCAGCTGTCATTGAAGGCATTGTCTTCATCCTGGCAACAGGCATTGTGCCATCCCCTCTGATGTTCATGTTGGTTTCTATATATATATATATATATATATATTATATTTTTATTTACATTCAAAATCATTTCACCTTTCCCATTTCCTCCCTCCCCGAAAGTCCCATAAGCCCCCTTCCCTCCCTCTTTTCCCCGTTCAACCCCCTCTCGCTTCTCTGTCTTGGCATTCTCCTACGTCCAGTCTTTCCAGGACCAGGGGTCTCTCCTTCCATCTTTTTGGAAATCTATTGATATGTGTATTGTGTCTAGGGTATTCTGAGATTCTGGGTTAATATCCCCTTATCAGTGACTGCATACTATGTGTGTTCTTTTGTGATTGGGTTACCTCAATAAGGATGATATTTTCAAGTTCTGACCATTTGCCTAGGAATTTCGTGAATTCATTGTTTTTAATTGCAGAGTAGTATTCCATTGTGTAAATATACCACATCTTCTGAATCCATTCCTCCGTTGAGGGACATCTGGGTTCTTTCCAGCTTCTGGCTATTATAAATAAGGCTGCTATGAACATAGTGGAGCATGTGTCCTTATTGCATGCAGGTAAAGCCTCTGGGTGTATGCCCAGGAGTGGTATATCGGATCCTCTGGGAGTGTCATGCCCAGTTTTCTGAGGAACCGCCAGACTGCTTTCCAGAGTGGTTGTACCAGCTTGCAATCCCACCAGCAGTGGAGGAGTGTTCCTCTTTCTCAACATCCTCGCCAACAACTGCTGTCTCTTGTGTTTTTGATCTTAGCCATTCTGACTGGTGTGAGATGGAATCTCAGGGTTGTTTTGATTTGCATTTCCCTAAGGACTAAGGATGATGAACATCTCTTTAGGTGCTTCTCAGCCATTAGATATTCTTCAGGTGAGAACTCTTTGTTTAGCTCTGTACCCCATTTTTTAATAGGGTTACTTGCCTCTCTGGAGTTTAACTTCTTGAGTTCTTTGTATATATTGGATATTAGCCCTCTGTCGGGTGTAGGGTTGGGAAAGATCATTTCCCAGTTAGTTGGTTGCCACTTTGTCTTTTTGACAGTGTCTTTTGCCTTGCAAAACCTTTGTAATTTAATGAGGTCCCATTTGTCAATTCTTAATCTTAGAGCATAAGCTATTGGAGCTCTATTCAGGAAATTCTCCCCTGTGCCCATATGTTCAAGTTCTTCCCTAGTTTCCTTTCTATTAGTTTCAGTGTGTCTGGTTTTATGTGGAGGTCCTTGATCCACTTGGAATTGAGCTTAGTGCAAGGAGATAAGAATGGGTCAATTTGCATTCTTCTGCATGTTGACCTCCAGTTGAACCAGCACCATTTGTTGAAAAGGCTATCTTTTTTTCCACTGGATGGTTTTAGCTCCTTTGTCAAAGATCAAGTGACCATAGGAGTGTGGATTCATTTCTGGGTCTTCAATTCTGTTCCATTGATCTACATGCCTGTCACTGTACCAATACCATGCAGTTTTTAACACTATTGCTCTGTAGTACAGCTTGAGGTCCGGGATACTGATTCCCCTAGAGGTTCTTTTACTCTTGAGAATAGTTTTAGCTATCCTGGGTTTTCTGTTATTCCAGATAAATTTTTGAAATGCTCCTTCTAACTCTATGAAGAATTGAGTTGGGATTTTGATGGGGATTGCATTGAATCTATATATTGCTTTGGGCAAGATGGTCATTTTTACTATATTAATCCTGCCAATCCATGAGCATGGAAGATTTTTCCATATTCTGAGTTCTTCTTCAATTTCTTTCTTCAGAGACTTGAAGTTCTTGTCATACAGATCTTTCACTTGTTTGGTTAGAGTCAAACCAAGATAATTTATATTGTTTGTGGCTATCGTGAAGGGTATCATTTCTCTTACTTCTTTCTCAGCCTGCTTATCCTTTGAGTATAGGAAGGCTACTGTCTTGCTTGAGTTGATTTTATATCCGGCCACTTTGCTGTAGTTGTTTATCAGCTGTAGGAATTCTCTGGTGGAGTTCTTTTGGGTCGCTTAAGTATACTATCATATCGTCTGCAAATAGTGATAGTTTGATTTCTTCATTTCCAATTTGTATACCTTTGACCTCCTTTTGTTGTCTAATTGCTCTAGCTAGAACTTCAAGTACTATATTGAAAAGATATGGAGAGAGAGGGCAGCCTTGTCTCGTCCCTGATTTTAGTGGGATTGCTTCAAGTTTCTCTCCATTCCGATTGATGTTGGCTACCGGTTTGCTGTAAATTGCTTTTACTATGTTTAGATATGGGCCTCGAATTCCTGATCTTTCCAAGACCTTTAGCATGAAAGGATGCTGAATTTTGTCAAATGCTTTCTCAGCATCTAATGAGATGACCATGTGGCTTTTTTCTTTGAGATTGTTTATATAGTTAATTACATTGATGGATTTCCTTATATTGAACCATCTCTTCAACCCTGGGATGAAGCCTACTTGATCGTGGTGAATGATCCTTTTGATGTGTTCTTGGATTCAGTTGGCAAGAATTTTATTGAGTATATTTGCATCGATATTCATAAGAGAGATTGGCCTGAGATTCTCTTTCTTTGTCGGATCTTTGTGTGCTTTTGGTATTAGCGTAATTGTGACTTCATAGAACGAGTTGGGTAGTGTTCCTTCTGTTTCTATTTTGTGGAATAGTTTGAAGAGTATTGGAGTTAGGTCTTCTTTTAAGGTCTGATAGAATTCTGCACTAAAACCATCTGGACCTGTGCTTTTTTTGGCTGGAAGCCTTCCAATTACGACTTCTATTTCTTCAGGGGTTATAGGACAGTTTAGATGATCTATTTGATCCTGATTTAATTTTGGTATTTGGTATCTGTCAAGGAAATTGTCCATTTCCTCGAGATTTTCTAGTTGTGTTGAATACAGGCTTTTGTAGTTGGATCTGATGATTTTTTTTAATTTCCTCAGTTTCTGTTGTTATCTCTCCCTTTTCGTTTCTGATATTATTAATTTTGATACTGTTCTGTGCCCTCTGGCTAGTCTGGGTAAGGGCTTATCTATCTTGTTGATTTTTTCAAAGAACCAACTCCTAGTTTTGTTGATTCTTTGTATGGTTTGATTTGTTCTACTTGATTGATTTCTGCTCTGAGTTTGATGATTTCCTGCCTTCTACTCTACTTGGCTGTATTTGCTTCTTTCTGTTCCAGGACTTTCAGGTGTGCCATTAAGCTGCTAGTTTATGCTGTCTCCCGTTTCTTTTTGACGGCACTCAGGGCTATGAATTTTCCTCTTAGCACTGCTTTCATTGTGTCCCATAAATTAGGGTATGTTGTGCCTTCATTTTCATTAAATTTCAAAAATTCTTTGATTATTTTTCTTTCGTTCCACCTTGACCAAGTTATCATTGAGTAGAGCATTGTTCAGTCTCCATGTTTTTTGTGGGTTTTCTGTTGTTTTTGTTGCCATTGAAGACCACCCTTATTCCATAGTGATCTGATAGGAGGCATGGGATTAGTTCTAATTTGTGACCAACTATATGGTCAATTTTGGAGAAGGTACCATGAGGTGCTGAAAAGAAGGTGTATCCCTTTGCTCTAGGATGAAATGTTCTATATATTTATCTGTTAGTTCCATTTGGTCCAAGGCTTCAATTAGATTCACTCTGTCCCTGTTTAGTTTCTGCTTTCCTGAACGATCCATTTCAGAGAGCAGGGTGTTGAAGTCACCCAATATTATTGTGTGAGGTGCGATGTGTCCTTTGAGCTTTAGTAAAGTTTCTTTATGAATGGGGTGCTCCTGCATTTGGAGCATAGATATTCAGAATTGAGAGTTCTTCTTGGTGGATTTTTCCCTTGATCAGTATGTAGTGTCCTTCTGTGTCTTTTTTGATGACTTTAGGTTGAAAGTCAATTTTACCTGATATTAGGATGGCTACTCCGGCTTGTTTCCTGGGACCATTTGCTTGTAAAATTGTTTTCCAGACTTTTACTCTGAGGTAGTGGTTGTCTTTGACACTGATGTGCATTTCCTGCATGCAGCAAAATGCTGGGTCCTGTTTACATATCCAGTCTGTTAGTCTATGTCTTTTTATTGCGGAATTGAGGCCATTGATATTAAGAGTGATTAAGGAATAGTGATTATTGCCACCTGCCATTCTTGACACCAGCTTTACGTTTGAGTGGTTATCTACTTTTGGGTTTGATGCAACAAGGTTATTATCTCATTTTTTCCAGGGTGTTGTTTCTCTCCTTGTATTGGCAGTTTCCACCTATTATCCTTTTCAGGGCTGGGTTTGTGGAAAGATATTGTGAAAATTTGGTTTTATCATGGAATATCTTGGTCTCTCCATCTATGGTGATTGAGAGTTTTGCTGGGTATAGTAGTCTAGGCTGGCATTTGTGTTCTCTTAAAGTCTGTATGAGATCTGACCAAGATCTTCTGGCTTTCATAGTCTCTGGTGAGAAGTCTGATGTGATTCGGATAGGTCTTCCTTTGTATGTTACTTGGCCCTTTTCTCTTACTGCTTTTACTATTCTTTCTTTGTTTAGTACATTTGATGTTTTGATTAATATGTGACGGGAGGTATTTCTGTTCTGGTCCAGTCTGTTTGGAGTGCTGTAGGCTTCTTCTACATTCATCAGCATCTCTCTCTCTTTAGGTTAGGGAAGTTTTCCTCCATAATTTTATTGAAGATGTTTACTGGCCCTTTAAGTTGCAAATCTTCACGGTCATCTATACCTATAATCCTTACGTTTGGTCTTCTCATTGTGTCCTGGATTTCCTGGATGCTTTGGGTTCCACGTTTTTTGCATTTTGCATTTTCTTTGACTGTTGAGTCGATGCTTTCTATGGTATCTTCAGCACCTGAGATTCTTTCTTCCATCTCTTGTATTCTATTGTTGATGTTTGCATCTATGACTCCTCATTTTTTCCCAAGGTTTTCTATCTCTAAAGTTGTCTCCCTTTGCGATTTCTTAGTTGTTTCTACTTCCTCTTTTAGATCCTGTATGGATTTGCTGAGATCCTTCACTTGTTTGTTTGTATTTTCCTGTATTTCTTTAAGGTATTTTTGCGTTTCCTCCTTCAGGATTTCTGCCTGTTAACCCAAGTTCTCCTTTATTTCTCTAAGCGATTTTTGTGTTTCCTCCTCATAGGCTTCCATCTGTTGATCCATCGTCTCCTGCATTTCTTTATGCAATTCTCGTGTTTCCTTTGTAAGGGCATCTCACCGTTGATTCGTTTCTTTAAGCAATTTTTGTGTTGCCTCCCTATGGGCATTCATCTGTTGATCCATATTCTTCTGCATTTCTTTATGCAATTTTTTTTGTGGTATGCCTCCACACTGGAGTTTATTCACCAATAAAGAAAAATCAATTCATGTGTTTGCTGCATGGAAATGGAAATCATCATGTTATCTTTCAGCCCCTAGTTTATTTCACTGAACATGTTGATTTCCATTTCTTTATGCAATTTTTGTGATTCCTTTGAAAGTGCATCTACCTGTTGATTCATTTCTTTAAGCGATTTTTGTGTTGCCTCCTTGTGGGCCTCCATCTGTTGATCCATGTTCTCCTGCATTTCTCTAAGCGATTTTTGTGTTCCCTTTGTAAGCGCTTCTAACCGTTGATTCATAGTCTCCTGTAATTCTTTATTAGGTTTATTTGTGTCCTTCTTGTGATCCTCTAATAGCATCATGAGAAGTGATTTTAAATCCAGATCTTGTCTTTCGGGTGTGGTGGGGTATCCAGGACTTGCTGCTGTTGGAGAGTTGGGTTCGGATGGTGCCATATTACTTTGATTTCTGTTAGTAACGTTCCTACGTTTGCCTTTTGTCATCTGGTTACCTCTGGTGTTAGTTGATCCTGCTGTCACTGGCTGTTGGTTGGACCTCCTGTGAGCCTGCAAAGCTATTTCTGGCCCCCCTGGATTATCGGGATTCCCCTGGCACCGATTTCTCGGGCCTGCCCTGCTCCTGAGTGACTTTGCAGCCCTGATGTGCCTTGCCCCAAGTGATGTTATATTGGGGAATCCCTGCACATCCAAAGGCTCAGCGTAGTGGGTTCCCGGAGCAGAGGTCGCAAAGGGAGGCTGGTAGGCTCCTGCCCTGTGCAGGGGTGTGTGATCTCTCTCAGAGGAGGGGGGCGTCCCTCTGCAGGGCAGAAGTTCCACAGCAGGGCTGGCGCGTAGATTACTGCAGACCTGCCCAACTCTTGGGAGCAGGGTACACACAAGCTGCCTGAGACACAAGTGATATTATGCCTGTCTGTCTCTGAGCCTGGTGGTCCCAGCTGCCCTGCTGCTGGAGCAAAATGGTGGAGTGCACTCTGCACTCTCTTGGGGGCGCAGGTCACTCTGCAGCGCAGAGATGGCCCACAGCAGTGCTGGCGCCCAGACGACCATAGCACTGTCCCGCTCTTGGGTGCAGACGGAAGCCCCAACAGGCTGTGTCCCAAGCGATGTTATATTGGGGAGAACCCGGGTACCTGTCTCCTCAGTGCAATCTATCCAGGAAGAGAGGTCGACAAAGGGAAGCTGGTAGGCTCCCACCCAGTGCGGGGGGAGGTCCCTCTGCAAGGCAGAAGTCCCACAGCAGAGCTGACACGCTGGTTACTACAGATCTGCCCAGGTCTTGGAGCAGGGTACACACAAGCTGCCTGAGACTGAAGCCATATTATGCCTGTCTGTTTCTGATCCTGGCGGTCCCAACTACCTGGACACTGGAGCAAAGATGGTGGAGTGCAGTCTGCACTCTCCCGGAGGCGCAGGTCACTCTGCAGGGGGGATCTCATGTTGGTTTCTTTTTTCTCTATCATGTTACATATGCAGTCATCCTCAGGAAGGCACAAAGTCTTCAAAAACGTGTGGCTTGCACATCACCATGGTCTTGCTTTTCTATGGGCATCCACATCTATATACAGCTGGGAAAGAGCTCCTCCCAGGACCAGGGCAAGTTCCTCACCCTCTTCTACAACGCTGTCACCCCTTTCTTCAACCCTCTGATCTACATGCTCAAAAACAAAGAAGTGAAGGGGCCTCTCAGGAGCCTGACTTGGGGAAAGGTAAACTTAAAAAAGAAATTATAATCAACAGCAAATCTGGGACCTCCCAAAAGATTAAAACCTTACAAAAATTGGGATAGATAGCCATGTTCAATACAACTAGCATCTGTCTGAATTGGAGCAGAATTCGTTGTAGATTTTTGGCCCACTTTGTTGTCTTATGTGAGAATTGTGAAGGAGTGTATGAGTTCTAGTATGCTAAAGCCGTTTATATCTATGTTCTATCTACTGCCCATTCCTGATGCTCAAAGTCAACATGCCCTGCTGAGGAAGGCTAGGAATGAGGACTGTGCTGTGTTCTTAATTAAGTCTGGTAAAGAGATTGAGTAATTGACTGAAAGACATGGAATTACATTGACACAGACTCTCTGAGCATTTATCCTTCACCGACAGCACCATATGTCATCCTGGGATGTATACTCCAGGTAAGAGGCTGTCAACATGAACAAGAGCTTTCTTTAATTCAGCCCTCACTATATTCTACCACCAGATCTTTCCTTGGCATGATGGGCCTCTGTACCTTCCCACCACTTTCTCATACAACAGCATCATAGGTGAAACTTTAATTATTTTTAATTATAGTTGTTCATTTATTGGGGTACACATTGCTATAACTCATGTGTGGAGGTCAGAAGGAAAAATCTAGTGGGAGTTGGCACTTTCCTTCAACCATGTGGGAATCGAGATTGAACTCAGACCATCACAAATGACCACATATTTACAGAGCCATCTTATCAGCCATAGAAAGACTATTCTCTTCTAGGAAGTGTTTACAATGTAGAATCAAACATCTGATCAGTCTACAGGTTACAGAATCTGGGAAATGTACCTGCTGCTGTGTGTGCTGGGGACTATGAGTGAGTTTCAAGGACAAAGCTGCCATTCAACGATACATGAAAAATGAAGAGACATGTCAGGGGTTGCCCAAGGGATAGGGAAGTCCTGACAGGGACATCCAGGGGACAGCTATGAGGTGGTGTTTCATCTGTGTGATGAAGCAAAAGACCACAGACATCTCTCTTGTACCAGGGAAGTTCATGTTTCTTCATTCCAGAGTGATCTCAGACACTATAAAAGACAGAGAAAATAGGAATACACTAAAAGAGGGTAGGAGCTACCAAACAGGAGGGTCTTGTGTGCGAGGCTAGGGAGTAGGACCTCTGAATACAATCACAGAAGTTAAAAAAATAATGAGCTACATAATGAGCATCACAGTTTTCCAGAACTCTCCCTGCTGCTTGTGAGTGGATACAGTGGATGCTACAGGTTCAAGGTACAAACACAGAGAGAAGGGAGAGAAAAGGGAGAACAGAGGCCCATGGGGAATATGCTCAGTATGTGGTATTTACATGTACAAACATGTCATAAAGCAAATGATGTCAGAGATGTGAGATAGTGTTTGCATTGGTGGAGACTGCACTGCTTCCTCAGCTGCTTCCTTTTCCTTTCTACAGTGTAGGAAGTGGTTACTAGCTGAAGTGTGGGAGATGCCGATCCTGACATGGGGTAGATTGGTGGTTTGAAGAGAGGGAAGAAAGCACAATGTATTCTTCACTGAGATCAAAACTATTTTTAGGCCTTGTTTTGTTCTGATTGTCTTCTGGAATATGTGACACAAGCCCAATCCTAGATTGTATAATTTATTGAAATACCTTATTTATGGGGTTCCTAAAATCTACATTTTGCAGTTCATTCCTTATACTTCTGTGTAAATGTGATTATTAAGAGTGTATAATGGAATGAAGTTTAAAAAAAACTTATCTTCAGTTATGACGAAAAAATATGTTTTGAACATTTATTCTGACCTCTTTTAACGTCTACCGTGCAGTGCAAACATGAGTTCTAATAAAATGATGTCTCTCTCGCATGTAATGTGTTTATTTAATTGTGGACAAGAGACCAGGTTTTCCCATAAGGATTCTGAAAGAATGCCTTTGAGGTCCAATCTACCACAGGCAGTCAGAGCATTTAAGATCTGGAAAGTTTTCCATTGATGCCAAAATTGTATTTCTTTTCCACCTAAGTCTTCAATGTTAAGTGAGATTTATTTGTTGAGGCAAAAAACCAACTACCTTTCAAATTCACAGTGAGCTATCAGTTTCCAAAATGTGCTGGGAATCTCAGGTTTTTTAAGCCAGGGTTTCTTTTTCTTTATACACAGATTAAATAGCCTGATTCACTGGATAGTCACACTGTATGTAAAAGGTAATCTTGGAGGCATAGTTGTAACTTTCTATTATCTCTAGCTGTCTTATCTTTCTCTATATTTTTGGGCAAGTTCATTTTCCATTCTTACTTAGTATTCCATTTTTGTGGTGAAGTCCTAGGACATTGAGATGTGTATCTCTAATACACAGTTGCTTATGATGTACTTAAAATTGTGTTAGAATCGATTTTATAAAAAAAACTGGTAGTCTACACATCTATTCATCTGAAAGAAAAGATCCTCATGATCCTCTTGTTAAAGAGCTGAGCTTGATGGAAGATGGAATTCTGGCTTGGTCATGGCACACCCCCTTAGCTGACCAAGGAGCCTTGCAGTCAAGGAATTACTGAAGTAAAGCCAAATTCTCTGATGAGTTTGCAGTTGATCTTGTTGAGGAGACCCTAGAGCAGTAGTGCTCTTGTTGGTGAAGGTATGTGTTAGGATTACTGGGTAAAGTGGGTTGTTCTGCCTGTGACCCATACTCTTCAACTGAATCAACTTCTGACTAGATGCATATTAAAGCTGTTGCTTTAAAAAATATCTGTGAGGTCAACGTGTATGAACGCTGTCCACTGGTATTCTCAGGTGTGTAACTCTTCTCACATTGAGAAAGGGATTGGGCTTTCCCAGTTCCAGGGGACAAGATTGCCAGAAAATATGACATTTTGCAACGTATTTAGAATATTTTCTTATTTAAAAAATAACTATGTTTTAATTTATTAATTACAGGGGTGCAAGGTTATAATTTGTCACACGTGTACAGTGCATAAACTGTGCAATGATAAACATCAGGCTAGTAGACATCTTTTACACTGATTCCAAATGACCCTTATTCAGATTCTTCTTATTAAAAGATGTGGTTGTGATAGGGATTTACAGGAGTACGGAGCTCAAGAGTGTCCACTACTCTGGGCTGCCCCAGCACACTCTGTCCTCTAAAGGGAAGCAACCATATCTAAACCACATTGTGCTTGGGATGGCCACGGGACGATTCCAGAAACAGGACTGCTTATGCTGCTGCCACAGACTAAGTTTTCTTTTTAGAAAATGAGAAACTGGACCAGGTGATTTCCGACATATTGAATAAAAGCAAAATTCTGCTCTTACTGTAATGAAGAGAAAGGAAAATTTACCTTTTCCAATTTCACAGCATTTAAAAATCACTTTAATATATGTAAGTATTCAGCAGACAGTGACTAAGCTTCTAATGATGTAAGCAAAGGCAGGGCTGGTCTTGGGGGCCCACCCTCTATCCCAGCACTCAGGAAAGTCAGGAAAGGATCTGAGCTACTGAGAAAGATGAGTGAAACCTAGCCTCAAAAAACAGTTACTAAGGTGTACCTCAAGGTCACTGTGCTTGCCATGGACAGGCATTTGGTCCCAGTAATACACATGCATGCAGGCACCCAAGCACACACCCACACATGTGCACGTGCACCATAGACATCAAAATGTAACACCACACTCTCAGCAGCTACTACTGCCAGGGTCCTGATAACATCTGACACTCACCATAATTGAGGAACAAACCAAAACTGTGGTCAGACTAGCATTTTATTGTCTTAAGAAATAGTGGGGAGATGCGTGTTAACTGAAATCTTAAAAAAAGTAATAACCATGTCCTACATTGCACTCTTAATTTTGGCTAATTTTCTTAAGTCATCTCATAAGTCATATTTTGAGAGTTTGCAAAATGTTGCCTACCCCTGTTCTACTTGAAAGTAGTTTACTTGCTTTATGCAACATGTGAATAAAATATGTATAATGTAACAAAATGCTTAGTATAATTTCATATGTTTTACGGCATTATGTAATCTTCTTGTAAACATACTACATCTTTTTAATTTTTACATTTCACAATGATCTCAGCACTGTGTTCATTTCCTATACACATTCTGTGTTTTGATTTCCTAAAACTCTCCTGTCAATACGTTGTTCACATGGATAACAAAACTGAGTGAGTGAATGCTGTCTGTCACAGAAGGACACCTGACTCCAGCCTCTCACGGGAAAGGATCTGCAGCAGGTAAAGAAGTTTTGCAGAGAATTACATAACTGCTAATTTGGTGATTATTTAAATTTTGTTCTGTGATCTCAAAAATGTTTATTCTTATTTCCTCAGTTATAACTTTCAAACAACTTTGATTCTAAAGTAAGACTAAAGACTCCATCCACGTAGAAATGGTAAGGACAGAGAATCCAAAGTCCTGTTTCAAAGCTGAATATGTCAGGCATGCATGGAAACAGCAAAGTCTTGCATTAATGCATATGAAAAGCAGCTTAAGCAAAATTAAAATCATTAAAAATAACTGAAAAGGACTATTTATAACAATGTATATATGAAAGATTAAGATACAGGGTAGAATAAAGAGTGCCCTAAAGCTATTCAGGAAGACTATCCTATGTAATAGTTTTCATTTTCTCCTCTAGGTCAATCCCCAGGCCATGCCCTTTCCAGATTGGATCTGCTTTGATGGTTCAGTCTAATCCATGGGGACAGGAAACCACAGCTGTGAGACAGACTTCACCTTGGTTGGTCTTTTCCAGTATGGACACATGGACACCTTCCTCTTCACAGTCATCGCCATTCTCTTTGCAGTGGCTCTCATAGGCAACATCACACTGGTCCACCTCATCAGGCTAGATCGAAGACTCCACACCCCCATGTACTTCCTCCTCAGCCAGCTCTCCATCATTGACATGATGTACATATCCACCACTGTGCCCAAGATGGCATCCAACTTCCTGTCAGACACCAAAGCCATTTCCTTTCTGGGCTGTGAGATCCAAACATTTGTGTTTCTGACCCTGGGTGGGTCTGAAGCCCTCCTGCTGGGCTTCATGTCCTATGACAGGTACATAGCCATCTGCCGGCCCTTGCACTACCCTGTGCTCATGAGCAGGAAGATCTGCTGCTCCATGGTCACTGGTGCCTGGAGCAGCAGCTCCATCAATGCTTTAGTGCACACAGTGTATGTATTTCAACTTCCCTTCTGTGGATCTAGGATTGTTAACCACTTTTTTTGTGAGGTCCCATCTCTCCTGCCCCTGGTGTGTGAAGACACATCTCAATATGAGTATACAGTACTAATGAGTGGCCTTGTCATTCTTCTGCTACCCTTCCTGGCCATCCTAGCTTCCTATGCTCGGGTGCTGGTTGTTGTACTCCAGATGGGTTCAGGGAAGGGTCAGAGTAGAGCTGTGTCCACCTGCTCCTCACACCTGACCGTGGCCAGCCTGTTCTATGTCACAGGCCTCTCCACCTACACAGAGCCACACTCCTTGCATTCTCCTGGAAGGGACAAAGTGGTGGCTGTGCTGTATTCAATTGTCACCCCTGTTCTGAACCCATTCATCTACAGTCTGAGGAACAAGGAGGTCGTGGGGGCCCTGAGGAGACAAATGGGGTAATGGATAGTGACAGTAGACTTTGGCTTGCTCTGTGGACTGATCTGAAAGCTGATATTTAACACTGCCTGGGTCAATATTGTGGTGGAAGCTCATCAGGCTTTCTCACTAATTGAATGAGAGTGCAGAACTTCTTACACACAGTGTAACATTGAGTTGATGGTTTGAATCAATGTTGGCTCTGAAGGAGATGAAAGCGCTTTGTCCCTGGTCCTGGTATCTCTGACTGCCTGTCAGCCTGGGTTGGCTTTCCACAGAATCTTCTGCCCTGATGCAAGGATCTCAGACTCTGGGTGTCAGTGCAGTTGACTTCTATCTCTTTCTCTGGATGCTGTTTCAGCAATTTATGAGTACAGGTGTACATTTTCAGATATTTAACATAAATCGGAATTATTTCATTGGTTTTACTTTGCAGGTACAACTATTATATAAGAGTGTGTGTTTTTATACCATGACATATTTTAAGAACAATTCTGGAAGAAATATAGAAAGAGATAAGGTAATGCTGGCTCTGATGCTTTTGTGACTGTAACCAACTGAATAAAATTCCTAATCTATCCTAAGCAGTTTAATGATGTCTTGCCCCAATATTCACTAATGGCTTTGTAATAAATGTCATCAATGGATGTGTCTGTCAGTATGCTCTCTGTCTCTTTCCTTGAACACCTTTCTATGCATCTCTTAGCAGCCAAGTTAGCTCATGATAAGGACATTTAGACAAAAAGACACAGAATGGTCCTGATTTAAAAATCGACAGACAAGTTCTGTTATTTTGTCCATGGCTAATATACAATAAATGCTGATAACAATAATGTTATTTCAAGGAAATTTCCATGATATATATATATATATATATATATATATATATATATATATATATATGTAGTATGTATAGTATGTAGTCCTGACTGTCCCAGAGGTCCCTATGTGGGCCAAATTATTTTAGGGAATAACATTGTATACCAAAATCCACCGATTTAAACAAATAAAACAATCACTGGCTTTTGTCTTTGTTTTAATTTGAAGTTACAGATGCTTTTGAACTACTATGTGGGTGCTGGAATCAATCCTTGGTCCTTTGGGGGAGCAGTTATTGCTTTTATCTGTTGCGCCATCTCTTTAAGTCCCCTGTATTCTTAAAATAGTCAAATCACTGTCATGCAGTAAAAGATTCAATAAATGAAAATGTCTATGCACTTACTTACTGGTGTAAGTAACATGATGAGTAATTCTCAGTGTTAAAATTTTTATGTTGTGGGGATAGAGTGGAGGTATAGCTATTAATTGCACTTGCTCCTCTTTCAGAGGAATTGAGTTCAAATCCCAGCACCCTTGTAAGTTAGCTCACAACTATTTGTAGCTCTGACTCCAGGATACCTGAAGCCTCTGGCCTCCAGGAGCACTTATCTACAATAAATGCTGATAACAATAACACACACACACACACACACACACACACACACACACTTATATAATAATAATGATAACATTGTCATTATTATTCTTATGTGATGTGAAATGTTTTAGAGATTCCTTTTTGTTTCTTTGTAATTGGTGCCAATAATTAGAGTAATAATTTTAATGACACATGGAAACAACTCTTCTTGGCGCTAATAAAAAGTGAATTGCATCGGTTGTCTCGGTGTGGCATCCTTTTCCCCTAACTGGGCTGACTTATCTGACCTCAGTGGAACAGGATGCACCCTGCCTTGCAGAGACTTGATGAGCCAGTGTGAAGGGTACCCAGGGGGCCCCACCTGCTCCAAGGAGAAAGGGAAACAGGATAGTAGAGGGTCTTGTGAGTGGGAAATGGGAGGGGTATCAATCAGACGTAAATTGGATAAATATATTAATTAATTGAAACAAGGGATGTACTCCACAAGTTGTATGTGCATACATGTGTGTACATCATATATTCATACATATATATATATACATATATATATGTATATATATGTGTTACAGAATACATATGGATACATACATGTGTGTGACAATAATTATCAGTGAAAGGAATCTATCAAATTGAAACTGGTCAAGGAGTTTGAGGGAAGGAAGAGAAGAACAAAAGTAATATTACTGTATTTCACTTAAAATATAGGAAAATTTTAATGAGAAAGGAAATTAATCTAGAGATACCCTACAGAGTAGAAAAATAGTGCTCTCAAAAGGAATGGGATATTTAATAGAAGTCTAAGTGTCAGACACAGGATACTTTCCTCAAACTGTCTTAGTTTTGTATTTCTGTGACAAACCACCATGACTGTTATTGGAGAGATGGCTTAGTGGATAAGAGCACTGTCTCTTCTTCCAAAGATTCTGTGTTCAATTTCTAGCACCAAGTCACAGCTCACAAGTACCTGAAACTTTATTTCCAGGATATTTGACACCCTCATGTTAATGCAGATAAATATAAAAAAAATTGGAATCGCATCCTCCATGAATTGCTTGCTTTTGCTGTTCAATTTCTTGTCGTTACTGTAATCCATAAACTCACTCTAAACTGAGACAGGGGTTGATAAGTATTCTCAATACTCTGACCTCATGTGTACTCCATTTCTGTGAAATGAGGGTGATCTGTCCCTACAGCTCCTGTATTTGAATCCTTGGTCCCCAGTGGCAAAGGTGTTTGTGGAGATTTGGGACCTTTATGATATGGAGCCTCAGTGAAGTGGGTCACTAGGGTGGGCCTTGAGGTGGTGGACCTTAGCCGTACTTCCTGTCCTGTGCTCTGCTGCCTGGGTGCAGCTGCAATGTGACAAGCCAGCCTCCTGTCCACACCACCATGCAGTCGCTCCTGTCTTCCATGTCTTCCCAATCCTCATGGCCCTAATCCTCTGGGACTGCATCCAAGAACCTTTCTCCCTCAAGTTGCTTCCATCAGGGTATTTTGTCACAGCGCCAGGAAAGAAAACTAATACAGATATTGGTACCAAGTGGAAGAACCATTGATGGAAAAAACCTGAATATGCAGTTTGGGGGACTCTGGTAGTGTCTTCTGCTTGGAATGGAGAGTTTAGTTCTTTTAGGATACAAAAGCCTCAGAAGCAGAACAAGCGCAGCATTTTGTGGAATCTCAGAGACAAGACCTTTGAAAGAAATGTGGGCAGTGGACATCTAGCTTTTGACATTTCAGAGGAGAACAAAAACACTACCAAGAAGTAGAAATACCACAGCCACTCACAGGATATTTTTGGCCAAGAATCTGGCTTCATTATGTTCATGTCCTGAGAACTTGAGTAATATCAGATGTAAGGATAATGGACTAATTACCTTGGCAGAGGTTAGCTGTGGAGCAAGCTTAAAGTTTATACAGAGTACACACAGGGAAGAGGCTGTAGATGTTGAAGAGGTTAGTGCCATTAAACTTGGTGCACAGTGGCAATGAAAAAAGTATCTTGATAGCAAACCCCAACCCATCAAAAGCTCCAACATGTAAAGATGCAAGTTCACATGAAACAAGAAAGGCTGAACTGAGTCCTTGTTCCTTGACAGCAGCTACCTAGCAGATGCTTCCCTGGGTTCAGTACTGATGCAGCTGGAGGAGACAGTATAAGCAGGAATATATTTGTAGATGTGTGTGTGTGTGTGTGTGTGTTTCAGAGAGAGAGAAAGAGAAAAAGAAAAGAGAGAGATAGAGAGAGATAGTGATACAGAGAGACAAAGAGAGACAGAGACAGAGAGAGATTCTCTTCTTTTGTTTTTGCTGTTGTGAAATTATTTATTTCTTGTGTTACTTGGGTGAGGTTACCTTTTTTGTGGGAATTTTCCTTCTAGTATCCTCTGTAGGGATAGATTAGTAAAGAGATATTGTTTAAATTTAGTTTTGTCATCAGATACTTTATTTTCTCAATCTGTGGTGACTGAAAGTTCTGTTGGATATAGTAGTCTGCACTAATGTTGGTGGTCTACTGGGGTCTACAAGACATCTACTCAGGACCTTCTGGCCTTTAGAGTCTCTGTTGAGAAATTGGGTGTAATTCTGCTAGATTGCCCTCATATGGTCATTGGCCTTTTCCCATTGCAGCTTTAAATATTATTTCTTTGTATTGCACATTTAGTGTTTTGATTATTATAGTGTGAGAGGATTTTCTTTTCAGATCCAATTTATTTGGTGTTCTGTAATCTTCATGTTCATTTAAACCCATTTCTATCTTTAGGCTAGGGAAATTTTCTTCTGCGATTTTGTTGAAGATATTTTATGGGCCTTTGAGCTGGGATTCTTCTCTTTCTTCTATTCCTATTGTTTTTAGGCTTCATCTTTTCATAGTGTCCCAAATTTCATGGATATTTTGGGTTAAAAAAGTTTAGATTTGGATAATATCACTTGGGTCTCAGGCAGCTTGTGTGTACCCTGCTCCCAAGAGCTGGGCAGATCTGCAGTAACCAGCACGCCAGCTCTGCTGTGGAACTTCTGCCTTGCAGAGGGACCCCTGCACTGGGTGGGAGCCTACCAGCTTCCCTTTGGCGACCTCTGTTCCTGGATTGACTGCACTGAGGAGACAGGTACCCAGGTTCACCCCAATATAACATCTCTTGGGACACGGCCTATAGGAGCTTCCAACTGTGCCCAAGAGTGGGACAAGCGCTGCGGTTGTCTGGGCGCCAGCTCTGCTATGGGCCATCTCCCCTACAGAGTGACCTGCGTCGCCAAGAGAGTGTAGAGTGCACTTCGCTATCTTTGCTCCAGCATCAGGGCAGTTGGGACCTCCAGGCTCAGAGACAGACAGGCATAATATCACTTGGGTCTCAGGCAGCTTGTGTGTACCCTGCTCCCAAGAGCTGGGCAGGTCTGCAGTAACCGAAGCACCAGCTCTGCTGTGGGACTTCTGCCCTGCAGAGGGAACCCCCCTTTTCCCCCCTCTTGGAGAGATCACACACCCCTGCACAGGGCCAGAGCCTACCAGCCTCCCTTTGGTGACCTCTACTCCGGGAACCCACTATGCTGAGCCTTTGGATGTGCAGGGATTCCCCAATATAACATCACTTGGGGCAAGGCACATCAGGGCTCCAAAGTCACTCAGGAGCAGGGCAGGTCCCAGAAATCGGTGCCAGGGTAATCCTGGTAATCCAGGGGGTCCAGAAATAGCTTTGCAGGCTCACAGGAGGTCCAACCAAAAGCCAGTGACAGCAGGAACAAATAACACCAGAGGTAAACAGATGGCAAAAGACAAACGTAGGAATGTGACTAAAAGAAATAAAAGTAATATGGCACCATCCGAACCCAACTCTCCAACAGCAGCAAGTCCTGGATACCCCACCACACCCGAAAGACAAGATCTGGATTTAAAATCACTTCTCATGATGCTATTAGAGGATCACAAGAAGGACACAAATAAATCTAATAAAGAATTACAGGAGACCATGAATCAACGGTTAGAAGCCCTTACAAAGGAAACACAAAAATCGCTTAGAGAAATGCAGGAGAACATTGATCAACAAATGGAGGCCCACAAGGAGGCAACACAAAACTTGCTTAAAGAAATGGATCAACAGGTAGATGCACTTTCAAAGGAATCACAAAAATTGCATAAAGAAAAGCAGAAGAATATGGGTCAACAGATGGATGCCCATAGGGAGGCAACACAAAAATTGCTTAAAGAAATGAATCAACAGTTAGATGCCCTTACAAAGGAAACCCGAGAATTGCTTAAAGAAATGCAGGAGACGATGGATCAACAGATGGAAGCCCATGAGGAGGAAACACAAAAGTCGCTTAGAGAAATACAGGAGAACTTGGGTCAATAGGCAGAAATCCTGAAAGAGGAAACGCAAAAATACCTTAAAGAAATACAGGAAAATACAAACAAACAAGTGAAGGATCTCAGCAAATCCATACAGGATCTAAAAAAGGAAGTAGAAAAAACTAAGAAATCACAGAGGGAGACAACTTTGGAGATAGAAAACCTTGGGAAGAAATCAGGAGTCATAGATGCAAACATCAACAATAGAATACAAGAGATGGAAGAAAGAATCTCAGGTGCTGAAGATACCATAGAAAGCATCGACTCAACAGTCAAAGAAAATGCAAAATGCAAAAAAGTGGAACCCAAAACATCCAGGAAATCCAGGACACAATGAGAAGACCAAACCTAAGGATTATAGGTATAGATGAGAGAGATTTGCAACTTAAAGGGCGAGTAAACATCTTCAACAAAATTATGGAGGAAAACTTCCCTAACCTAAAGAGAGAGATGCCAATGAATGTACAAGAAGCCTACAGAACTCCAAACAGACTGGACCAGAACAGAAATACCTCCCGTCACATATTAATCAAAACATCAAATGTACTAAACAAAGAAAGAATAGTAAAAGCAGTAAGAGAAAAGGGCCAAGTAACATACAAAGGAAGACCTATCCGAATCACATCAGACTTCTCACCAGAGACTATGAAAGCCAGAAGATCTTGGTCAGATCTCATACAGACTTTAAGAGAACACAAATGCCAGCCTAGACTACTATACCCAGCAAAACTCTCAATCACCATAGATGGAGAGACCAAGATATTCCATGATAAAACCAAATTTTCACAATACCTTTCCACAAACCCAGCCCTGCAAAGGATAATAGGTGGAAACCGCCAATACATGGAGAGGTACAACACCCTGGAAAAAATGAGATAGTAACCTTCTTGCATCAAACCCAAAAGTAGATAACCACTCAAACATAAAGATAGCATCAAGAATGGCAGGTAGAAAAAAGAATGGCAGGTAGCAATAATCACTATTCCTTAATCTCTCTTAATATCAATGGTCTCAATTCCCCAATAAAAAGACATAGACTAACAGACTGAATACGTAAACATGACCCAGGATTTTCCTGCATGCAGGAAATGCACCTTAGTGTCAAAGACAAACACAACCTCAGAGTAAAAGGTGGAAAACAATTTTACAAGCAAATGGTCCCAGGAAACGAGCCGGAGTAGCCATCCTAATATCAAATAAAATTGACATTCAACCTAAATTTATCAAAAAAGACACAGAAGGACACTACATATTAATCAAAGAAAAATCCACCAAGAAGAACTCTCAATTCTGAATATCTATGCTCCAAATGCAAGGGCACCCTCATTCGTAAAAGAAACTTTACTAAAGCTCAAAGCACACATCACACCTTACACAATAATAGTGGGTGACTTCAACACCCCGCTCTCTGAAATGGATCGTTCAGGAAAGTAGAAACTAAACAGGTACACAGTGAATCTAATTGAAGCCTTGAACCAAACAGAACTAATATATATATATAACATTTCATCCTAGAGCAAAAGAATACACCTTCTTCTCAGCACCTCATGGTACCTTCTCTAAAATCGACCATATAATTGGTCACAAATCAGACCTCAACAGATATAAGAAGATAGGACTAATCCCATGCCTCCTATCAGATAACTATGGAATAAGGGTGGTCTTCAATGGCAACAAAAACAACGAAAACCCACATACACATGGAGGCTGAACAATGCTCTACTCAATGATAACTTGGTCAAGGAGGAAATAAAGAAAGAAATCAAAGACTTTTTGAAATTTAATGAAAATGAAGGCACAACATACCCTAATTTATGGGACACAATGAAAGCAGTGCTAAGAGGAAAATTCATAGCCCTGAGTGCCACCAAAAAGAAACGGAAGACAGCATACACTAGCAGCTAAATGGCACACCTGAAAGCCCTGGAACAAAAAAGAAGCAAATACACCCAAGAGGAGTAAAAGGCAGGAAATCATCAAACTCAGAGCTGAAATCAATCAAGTAGAATTGATTTACAAAGAATCAACAAAACTAGGAGTTGGTTCGTTGAGAAAATGAACAAGATAGATAAGCCCTTAGCCAGACTAGCCAGAGGGCACAGAGACAGTATCAAAATTAATAAAATCAGAAACGAAAAGGGAGAGATAACAACAGAAACTGAGGAAATTCAAAAAATCATCAGATCCTACTACAAAAGCCTGTATTCAACACAACTAGAAAATCTCGAGGAAATGGACAATTTCCTTGACAGATACCAAATACCAAAATTAAATCAGGATCAAATAGACCATCTAAACTGTCCTATAACCCCTGAAGAAATAGAAGTCGTAATTGGAAGTCTTCCAACCAAAAAGTGCACAGGTCCAGATGGTTTCAGTGCAGAATTCTATCAGACCTTCAAAGAAGACCTAACACCAATACTCTTCAAACTGTTCCACAAAATAGAAACAGAAGGAACACTACCCAACTTGTTCTATGAAGTCACAATTACGGTAATACCAAAAGCACACAAAGATCCGACAAAGAAAGAGAATCTCAGGCCAATCTCTCTTATGAATATCGATGCAAAAATAGTCAATAAAATTCTTGCCAACTGAATCCAAGAACACATCCAAAGGTTCATTCACCACGATCAAGTAGGCTTCATCCCAGGGTTGAAGAGATGGTTCAATATAAGGAAATCTGTCAATGTAATCCACTATATAAACAATCTCAAAGAAAAAAACCACATGGTCATCTCATTAGATGCTGAGAAAGCATTTGACAAAATTCAGCATCCTTTCATGCTAAAGGTCTTGGAAAGATCAGGAATTCAAGGCCCATATCTAAACATAGTAAAAGCAATTTACAGCAAACCGGTAGCCAACATCAATCTAAATGGAGAGAAACTTGAAGCAATCCCACTAAAATCAGGGACTAGACAAGGCTGCCCTCTCTCTCCATATCTTTTCAATATAGTACTTGAAGTTCTAGCTAGAGCAATTAGACAACAAAAAGAGGTCAAAGGGATACAAATTGGAAAGGAAGAAGTCGAACTATCACTATTTGCAGATGGTATGATAGTATACATAAGCGACCCAAAGAACTCCACCAGAGAACTCCTACAGCTGATAAATGACTGCAGCAAAGTGGCCGGATATAATATCAACTCAAGCAAGTCAGTAGCCTTCCTATACTCAAAGGATAAGCAGGCTGAGAAAGAAGTAAGAGATATGATACCCTTCACGATAGCCACAAACCATATAAAGTATCTTGGTGTGACTCTACCGAAACAAGTGAAAGATCTGTATGACAAGAACTTCAAGTCTCTGAAGAAAGAAATTGAAGAAGACCTCAGAATATGGAAGAATCTGCCATGCTCATGGATTGGCAGGATTAATATAGTAAAAATGACCATCTTGCCAAAAGCAATATACAGATTCAATGCAATCCCCATCAAAATCCCAACTCAATTCTTCATAGAGTTAGAAGGAGCAATTCAAAAATTCATCTGGAATAACAGAAAACCCAGGATAGCTAAAACTATTCTCAAGAGTAAAAGAACCTCTGGGTGAATCAGTATCCCGGACCTCAAGCTGTACTACAGAACAATAGTGTTAAAAACCGCATGGTATTGGTACAGTGACAGGCATGTAGATCAATGGAACAGAATTGAAGACCTAGAAATGAATCCACACTCCTATGGTCACTTGATCTTTGACAAAGGAGCTAAAACCATCCAGTGGAAAAAAAGATAGCCTTTTCAACAAATGGTGCTGGTTCAACTGGAGGTCAACATGCAGAAGAATGCAAATTGACCCATTCTTATCTCCTTGCACTAAGCTCAATTCCAAGTGGATCAAGGACCTCCACATAAAACCAGACACACTGAAAGTAATAGAAAGGAAACTAGGGAAGAACCTTGAACATATGGGCACAGGGGAGAATTTCCTGAATAGAACTCCAATAGCTTATGCTCTATGATTAAGAATTGACAAATGGGACCTCATTAAATTACAAAGTTTTTGCAAGGCGAAAGACACTGTCAAAAAGACAAAGTGGCAACCAACTAACTGGGAAATGATCTTTCCCAACCCTACATCCGACAGAGGGCTAATATCCAATATATACAAAGAACTCAAGAAGTTAAACTCCAGAGAGGCAAGTAACCCTATTAAAAAATGGGGTACAGAGCTAAACAAAGAGTTCTCACCTGAAGAATATCTAATGGCTGAGAAGCACCTAAAGAGATGTTCATCATCCTTATTCCTTAGGGAAATGCAAATCAAAACAGCCCTGAGATTCCATCTCACACCAGTCAGAATGGCTAAGATCAAAAACACAGGAGACAGCAGTTGTTGGCGAGGATATGGAGAAAGAGGAACACTCCTCCACTGCTGGTGGGATTGCAAGCTGGTACAACCACTCTGGAAAGCAGTCTGGCGGTTCCTCAGAAAACTGGGCATGACACTCCCGGAGGATCCGATATACCACTCCTGGGCATACACCCAGAGGCTTTACCTGCATGCAATAAGGACACATGCTCCACTATGTTCATAGCAGCCTTATTTATAATAGCCAGAAGCTGGAAAGAACCCAGATGTCCCTCAATGGAGGAATGGATTCAGAAGATGTGGTATATTTACACAATGGAATACTACTCTGCAATTAAAAACAATGAATTCACGAAATTCCTAGGCAAATGGTCAGAACTTGAAAATATCATCCTTATTGAGGTAACCCCATCACAAAAGAACACACATAGTATGCAGTCACTGATAAGGGGATATTAACCCAGAATCTCGGAATACCCTAGACACAATACACATATCAATAGATTTCCAAGAAGATGGAAGGAGAGACCCCTGGTTCTGGAAAGACTGGATGTAGGGGAATGCCAGGACAGAGAAGCAAGAGGGAGTTGAATGTGGAAAAGAACTAGGGAAGGGGGCTTATGGGACTTTCGGGGAGGGAGGAAACGGGAAAGTGGTAATGATTTTGAATGTAAATATAAAAAAACTTAGAAAATAAAAAAGAATGAAGATTAGGGCATTTGGACACATTTGGACAATGTGTTCCCCCCAAGACTGTAGTTGAATTTTTTAAAACTATTCATTAGTTAAGATCATTATACAATTGTATTAGAATACAGGCTATTGGTGGCTCTAGACCTTGGTCTACTACCTTTAGAATGCAAAGTGATCTTAGAGCCAGTCTCCAGCCAGCCATTGGTCTTCATCATAAGTGCAATGGCTGCTCGAAGAACAGTGGCTTGGGTAGCAATGGCTTAACTTGAATAGATGAGACCTAGAGTGAACAGCTTTCAGTAAGAGTTATGTAGAACAATAACTAGCTACAAGCACTGTTGTTCATGAAATAATTGCTGGATAGATTCCAATCTCTCAAGCTATCACAGTTGTTTACTAGCAATTTTCAAAGACATTGTGCTACTAGTGACTGTCAAAGAAGTGATAGCAAAAGGTACCTTCTAATTTCTATTTAGCCTCAGGTACATGGCTGAAAGGGAAGAATCAATGGAGCATGAGTCAGATGAATTGCCTGTACTTCCTGTGTCTACATGTACAGTCTCCAGTAATTGGCCATTCAGTTTTTCTAGTTGACATTTTTTTTTCTTGTACTGGTTTACGAACTAGGGGGTTTGAGTAAATAAAATGAATGAAAGTCTTTTTTCCATGTAGCACTTATACTCTAATGGAAAAAGACAAAAATAAAAAAAAAAAAATAAATAAAAAAAGAAAGGTGATCTAGCCTCCCCCCCCCAAAAAAAAAGTTTAGATTTGGAATTTTCTTTGAGAGATTTATCAATATCTTCTCTCATATCATTTACAACTGAAATTCTGTCTTTCATCTCTTGTATTCTGTTGGTGATGCTTTCAAATGTATTTCCTGTTCTCTTTTCCAGGTTTTCCATCTCCAGGGTGACCTCACCTTTTGTTTTCTTTGTTACTTTTATTTCCATTTTCAAGTATGGAACAGTTTTGATCATTTCCTTCACCAGTTTGCATGTACTTTTCTGAGTTTCATTATATATATTCATTTCCACTTTAGGGTAGCTATCTGTTTGGTTGCATTTTCATGTATTTCTTTATAGGATTCATTTATTCCCTCTTTAAAGGATTCTATCATCTTCATAGAGGCATTTTATTTAGATAACTAAAAGATGTTAGATGTTCAGAAACAGTCAGTGTACAATGAAAGAGATCAAACCAGTTACTTTATCATGTGTTTCCTCTTCTTCATAACTAAGCAAAGTGAAAAAAGCAGTTTTGTTTAAGGGAAAAGTAGAGAAATAGGCCAATATATTTTTCTTCTCCATAATATGAACATATACAAGAAATATAGGTATAAAATGGAAATTGTCAGTTGGCTTTTCATCACAGACAGCAGGCTATGGTACTGTGTGCACATAATCCTCCTGCCTGCACCTCATACACTCAACTCTTTTCACTCATGGGCAACTGGAGTTAATCCATATGCCCCAATATTTTCTGGCCTCTTTGTCACTGGCAGAGAGTAACTATGAAGTCTGATGCTTGTCTCTTCTTGTTGAGTCCATGCACTATATGGTATCTGTGGCACACTTTTGATGCTCAGGCCTTAAGTTCAGGAGTTGTGGAATAAATGAGATCCAAAGTCTCTGAAGCAATTTCCTCCAGCTCTTCTTTTGCTGTTTGTGGATATTCAATCTTTGTCTTTGCCAGTTCCCCAATGTCTTCCTCAGGAATCACACATTTCCACATACATTTTCCATTTAACACATTTTTACAGACCTTGAAAGGGCAATTCTCAACTTCATTTGGAAAAATAAAAACCCAAACAGCCAAGACAATTTTCAACAATAAAAGATATTCTGGGGGAATCATCCTCCCTGACCTCAAGCTGTACTACAAAACAATTGTAATACATATGGCATTGGATTGATACAGAGTCAGACAGGTTCATCAATGGGATAGAATCAAAGACCCAGAAATAACTTCACACACATATGGATAATTGAATTTTGACAAAGAAACCAAACCATACAGTGGAAAAGATAGCATCTTCAATAAATGATGCTGGCCTAACTGGCAGTCTGAATGTAGAAGAATGCAACTTGATTGGTATTTATCACCCTGCTCAAAGCTCAAGTCCAAATGATTCAAGAACCTCAACATAAAACCAGACACACTGAATTTAATAGAAGAGAAAGTGGGAAATAACCTTAAACTAATTAGCACAGGAGAAAATTTCCTAAACAGAATACCAATGGCTCCTGTTCTAAGATCAACAATTGATAAATGGGAAGTCTTGCAACTGAAATGATTCTCTAAGGCAAAGGTCACTGTCAAAAGGACAAAACAGCAGCCTACAGATTCACTAACCCTACATCTGATTGAGAACTAATATTCAAAAAATATAAGGAACTCAAGAAGATAGACTCCAAAACCACAAATAATGCAATTTAGAAACGAGGTACAGAGCTAAACAGAGAATTCTCAAAAACGGAATGTCATTAGGGACATGCAAATCAAACCTGCTCTGAGATTCCACCTTATACCAACCAGAATGTCTAACATAAAATACTCAAGAGACAGCACATGCTGGTAAGGCTGTGGAGCTAGAGGAATAATACTCATTCATTGTAATGGGATTACAAACTTGTACAACCACTTTGGAAATAAAACTTGTGGTTTCTCAGAAAACTGGAAATACTTTTACCTGAAGACTGAGCTATACCACTCCTGGACATAGACCCACAGGATGCTCCACCATACAACAAGGACAAGTCGTCCACTATATTCATAGTAGCTTTCTTTGTGACAGGCAGAACCTGGAAAAACACAGATGTCCCTCAACCAGTGATTGGTTACAGAAAATGTGGTTCATTTACATTATGAAATATTATTCAGATATTAAAAACAAGGACATCATGAAATTCATAGGAAAATAGATGGAACTAGAGAATAGCATCCTGAGTGAGGTAACCCAAACCCAAAGAGGACATGCATGGTACATACTCACTGGTAAGCAGATATTGCCATAAAGTACAGAATACCCATGATATACCCCACAGACACAAATACGTTAGAATAGAAGGAAGACTCAAATATGGTTGCTTTAATCACTCTAAGAAGGGGAAACAAAACAGTCATTGGAGGCAGAGGGAGGGAGAGAACTGGGTGGGATAGGTAGGAGAAGGGGAATGGGAAGGCAGGATTGATTGGGTGCTGGGAGATAAAGGAGATAGGCCCAGGGGGCTGGAGAATGAATGGAAATCTGCAGCTATGGTATGTGTGTGGGAATCCCTAAGAATTCCCAGAGACCTGGAATAGAGGAGGTTTCCAGGACTCAGTGCTGGTAACTTTAGCCTAAGTCTGGAGAGAGGGAGTATGAAAAGGCCACCTGCTGTAGGCAGGGAAGATGCCCAGTGGAGGGATAAGGACACCAACCCACCCACAAAAGTCTCAACCCCAAATATATCCTGTCTAAAAGAAATGCAGGGTAGAAGTAGAGACTGAAGAAATGACCAGCCAATAAATGGTTCAATTTGAAACCGATCCCATGGGCCAGCATCAATTCCTGACATTATTAATGATATTCTGTTATGCTTGCAGACTGGAGCCTAACAAAACTGTCCTCCGAGAGACTCTACCCAGCAGCAGACTGAAGCAGATTCAGATACCACAGCCAAACTTTAGATAGTGGTTGGTGACACTTATGGAAGAGTTGGGAGAAAGACTGAAAGCCCTAAAGTAGATGAGAACCCTACAGGACAAACAACAGAGACAATAAACCTGGGAGCTCTCAGAGACTAAGTCACCAACCAAAGAACATAAATGGGCTGGAATGAGGTCTTGGCACATATGTAGCAGATGTGTAACTCAGTCATCATGGCTGCCCTGTCTGGCCCCAGTGGAGAGGATGTGCCTAAACTGGCAGAGACTTGATGTGCTGGTGAGGGGGGATCCAGGGTGGCCCCACCCTCTCAGAGGATAAGGAGAGATGAGGAGGACTCTATAAATGAGGGACCAGGAGGGGGACAGTGTTTAGGATGTTAATTAACTAACTAATTAATAATAAATAAATAAAAAGATCTATTGATTAACATAAAGAACAGTCTTTGAGCCAGATTTGAGATTGCCCTGAGAAATGAGGTCAGGGAAGGATTTTTAAAGGGGAATCCACAATATCTTCACTATCTGTGCAAACAAGCAAAACTGTCTTGTTCTACCAAGTGATGTGACTCACAATCAATCTTTGGGTATCCTAATAAGCAATTTACAGAAGTCAAAAGAGCAGTCAGTTGTATCCTAACAAGTTAAGTAGTCACAGCTATCCATTTTTGGGTGGATATTAAGTCAGGGTTTTTTATTCTGTATTTACATTTCAAATTTTGTCCCCTTTCCTGCCCCCCCCCCGCCGCCGAAAATCCAATAAGCCTGTTCCCCAATCAACCTTCTCCCACTTCCCTGTCATGGTATTCCCCTACACTGCAGCCTCGAGCCTTTCCAGGACCAAGGACCTCTCCTCCCTTTGATGTCCAACAAAGCTGTCCTCTGCTGCCTATGCATCTGGAGCCATGGGTAACTCCATGTGTATTCTTTGGTTGATGGTTTAGTCTCTGGGAGCTCTGGAGTACTGGGTGGCTCATATTGTTGTTCCTCCTACGGTGCTGCAAACCCCTTCAGCTCCTTGGGTCCTTTCTCTAGCTCTTTCATTGGGGACCCTCTGCTCAGTTTAATGGCTGGCTGAGAGTGTCCCCTTCTCTATTTGTCATACAGTAGCAGAGCCTCCCAAGTGACAGATATATCAGGCTCTGGACAGCAAGCACTTGAAGGCATCGATAATAGTGTCTGTATATGGGATGTATCCCTAGGTGGAGTAGTGTTTGCCTTACACTCTGCTCCACACTTTGTCTCTGTATCTCCTTCTGTGGGTATTTTTTTCCCCCTTCTAAGAAGGACCAGAGTATCCACACTTTGTTCTTCCTTCTACTTGGGCATCATTTAATCTGTGAATTGTGACTTGGATATTCCAAGCTTCTGGGCTAATATCCACTTATAAGTGATTGCATGCCATGTGTGTTCTTTTGTGATTGGGTTACCTCACTTAGAATGATATTTTTCATTTCCATATATTTGCCTAAGTATTTCATGGACTTATTGTTTTTAATAGCTGACTAGTATTCTATTGTGTAAATAAACCCCATTTTCAGTATCTATTCCTCCATTGAGGGACATCTGGGTTCTTTCCAGCTTTTGGCTATTATAAATAGGGCTGCTATGAACATAGTGGAACATGTGTCCTTATTACATGCTGGAGAATCCTCTTGGTAGATGCTCAGGAGTGGTATAACAGGGTCTTCCAATAGTAACATGCCCAGTTTTCTGAGGAACTGCCAAACTGATTTCTGGAATGGTTGTCCAGCTTGCAATCTCAGCAGTGGAGGAGTGTTCCTCTTTCTCCACAACTTTGCCAGCACCTGCTTTCTCCTGAGTTTTTGTTGTTATCCATTCTGACTGGTGTGAGGTGAAATCTCAGGGTCTCCACATAAAACCAGACAAACTGAAACTAATAGAAAAGGAACTAGGAAAGAGCCTAGGCTCTAAGATCAAGAATTGACAAATGGGGCCTCATAAAGTTACAAAGTTTCTGTAAGGCAAAGGACACTGTCAAAAGGACAAAACAGCAACCAACAAATTGGGAAAAAATCGTTACCAACCCTATATCCGACAGAGGGCTAATATTCAATATATACAAAGACCTCAAGAAGGTAGACTTCAGAGAACCAAATAGCCCTATTAAAAATGGGGTACAGAGCTAAACAAAGAATTTTTACCTGAGGAATATCGAATAGCTGAGAAGCACCTAAAGAAATGTTCAACATCCTGAGTCATCAGGGAAATGGAAATCTGAGTCAGAGTATGTACCTTATCAACCAGGGCTTGGGGTCAGAAACAAATAGCTAGTGGGTACCAAGATAGATGCCTGGCATAAAATGGAGTATCTTTACCTATCACAATAGCAAGAACTTGTCCCAATGAGTTAAATGTATACTTCTTTCCTCAAATTTGGAAATATGTTTTTATTTTCAAAAGATATAGCAGGAGCAAATAGTTTTTTATGAATTTGAAGCCAACCTTGCTTGAATTTATAGTATATTCCTGAACAATCTGAGACTTTGTCCAAAAAACATATGCAGAGCCCTTAATTCAGAGACGGTCCAAGCACATTATTTGCAGGTTTAGTCTGTTCTTTTTCTCCATACAATGCTTTTATTTTTAATTTTGGCCAATATTTTTATTTATTAAAAATGTATTTTCAGGTTTTGCGCTTTGTTTTGACAGAATTTCTGATGGTCTAGTGAGAAATGATCTATGGACTTCTTTAAGTAATCCTGTAAATTATGCACAAATGCATCATTTTTACAAGAAATTTATGTATCATTACTTTTTTTTATTTTCTAATTTTTTTTATTTACATTCCAACACCTGAGCATAGGAAGCTAGGATGTGTGTCATAATAATTATCAAAGAAAGGAAGCTATCAAATTGAAACTGATGAATGTGGGTTTAGTTTGAGGGAAGAAAGTGAAGAGAAAATGTAATACTACTAAATTTCCCTTAAAAATATAGGAAAATTTTAAAATGAAATGATATTTATCCAGAGATATCCTACAGAAGAGAAAAGTAGAGCTCTTAGTTTTCCATTTCTGTGACAAAGAACCACTTGAGAGATGACTCAGTGGTTAAGAGCACTATGTGTTCTTCCAAAGGTTCAGTGTTCGATTTCTAGCAACAAATCACAGCTCACAACTCCCTGAAACTTTATTTCCAGGGTATGTGACACCCTCACATTAATGCAGATAAAATAAAAGTAAAAAAAAAAAGGAATTGCATCCTCCACGAATGGCTTGCTTTTGCTGTTTTATTTTCTTGTCATTAATGTAATCTATAAACTCACTCAAAACTGAGACTGAGGTTGCTAAGGATCTTCAATACTCTGACCTCATGTGTACCCCATTTCTGTGATTCGAGGGTGATCTGTCCCTACAGCTCCTGCCTTTGAATCCTTGGTCCCCAATGGCAAAGGTGTTTGGGGAGATTTGGAACCTTTATGACATGGAGCCTCAGTGAAGTCACTAGGGTGGGCCCTGAGGTCGTGAGCCTTATCCCTACTTCCTGTCCTGAGCTACAATGTGACAAGCTGTCCTCCTGTCCGAATCACCATGCAGTCGCTCCTGTCTTCTATGTCTTCCCAATCCTCATGGCCCTATTCCTATGCAAGCCAAGAACCTTTCTCCCACAAGTTGCTTTCATCAGGGTGTTTTGTCACAGCACTAGGAAAAGAAACTAATACAGAGATTTCTTATCAAGTGTCAGAACCATTGATGGAAAAAACTTGACTATCCAGTTTTTGGGACTTTGGTAGTGTCTTCTCCCTGGAATGGAAAATTTAGTTCTTTTAGGATACAAAAATCTCAGTGTGGTAGAAGCAGAACTTAGTGCAGCATATTGTGGAAGCTCAGTGACAAGACCTTTGAAAAAAATATGGGCAGTGGACACCTAACTTATGACATTTCAGAGGAGAACAAATCTCTACCAGGAAGTAGATGGACCAAGGCATTCACATGATATTTTGACCAAGAATCTGGTTTCATTATGCCTGTGTCCTAAGAACTTGAGTGATATCAGATGTAAGGATAAGGGACTGATTGTCTTGGCAGAATTTGGTGTGGGAACAAGCTTAAAGTTTACACAGAGTATGCACAAGGAAGCAGCTGTAGTTGTTGAAGTGGTTAGTGCCTTAAACTTGGTGTTTGGCACAGTGGCAACGGAAAAGGTACCTTGATAGAAAATTCCAGCCCATCGAAGGCTCAAATGTGAAAAGATAAAACAAGAAAAGCTGAGTCCTTGCTCTTGACAGCAGCTACCTAGGAGATGCTTCCCTGGGGTCAATAGTGATGCAGCTGGGGGAGACAGTGCACAGAGATATGTATGTGTGTGTGTGTGTGTGTGTGTGTGTGTGTGTGTGTGTTTCAGAGAGAGAGAGAGAGACAGAGACAGAGACAGAGAGATTTTCTTCTTTTGTTTTTGTTGTTGTGAAATTATTCATTTCTTGTGTCACTTGGGTGGAGTTACCTTTTTTTGTGGGGGTTTTCCTTCTAGTATCCTCTGTAGGACTGGATTAGTGGAAAGATATTATACAAATTTAGTTTTGTCATCAGATATCTTATTTTCTCAATCTATGGTGATTGAAAGTTCTATTTGATAAGGTAGTCTGGGCTAATAACTGTAGTCTTTTAGGGTCTACAAGACATCAACTCAGGACCTTCTGGACTTTAGAGTCTCTGTTGAGAAATCAGGTGTAAATCTGATAGATTGCCTTTATAAGTTCCTTGGCCTATTTCCCTTGCAACTTTTAATATTTTTTTGTATTGCACAGTTAGTGTTTTGATTATTATAGCATGAGAGGATTTTCTCTTCTGATCCAATTTATTTGGTGTGCTGCAACCTTCTAGTACATGTAGATTTGGCATTTTCTTTGAGAGCTTTATCAATATCTTCTCTCATATGATTTACAACTGAAATTTTCTCTTTCATCTCTTGAATTTTTTTGGTAATGCTTTCAACTGTATTTCCTGTTCTCTTTTCCAGGTTTTCCATCTCCAGGGTGACCTCACTTTTTGTTTTCTTTATTACTTCTATTTCCATTTTCAAGTATGGAACAGTTTTCCATACTTTCTTTCACCAGTTTCCTTGTATTTTTCTGATTTTCTTTATATATATTCATTTCCACTTTGAGGGTATCTATCTGTTTGATTGTATTTTCTGTATTTCTTTACAGAACTCATTTGTTTCCTCTTTAAAGAATTCTATCATTTTCATAGAGGTATTTTGTTTAGATAACTAAAAATATTAGATGTTCAGAAGCATTCTGTATACAATGAAAGAGATCAAACCAGCTATTTCATCATGTGTTTCCTCTTCTTCATAACTAATCAAAGAGAAAAAGGCATTCTTGTTTAAGGGAAAAGTCAGAGTAATAGGCCAATATATTTTTCTTCTCCATAACATGAACATCTACAAGAAATTTAGGTGTAAAATGGAAATTGTCAGTTGGCTTTTCATCACAGAGCAGGCTATGGTACTGCGTAAACATACACAGTTCTCCTGCCTGCACCTCGTACACTCAGCTATTTTCGCTCGTGGGTAACACTGAGTAGTTGTTCTTGCACTAGAGTTAATCCATATGCCCCGAAATTTTCTGCTTTCTTTGCCACAGGCAAAGAGTAACTCTGAAGACTGATACTTGTCTGTGCTTGTTGAGTTCATGAACTATATGGTATCTGCAGCACACGGTTGATGCTCAGGTCTTCACAACAGGAATTGAAGAATAGATGGAATTGGAATTCTCTGAATCAATTTCCTCCAGCTCTTCTTCTGCTGTTTCTGGAAATTCAATCTTTGGCTTTGCCAGTTCCCCTGTGTCTTCCTCAGGAAGCACACATTTCCACAGGCCATAATCTTTCCCACCACAGTTTGCCACAATCTTAATGTCCCATCTTCAGAACCACTGGCATAGAATTCACCATCAGGACTGAATTTCACACAGTGACCTTTGTAGGAATCTATTCTCCACTATTATAGGCATACTTAAACAGTTTATAGCCTTCTCCACCCATAACTAGAAATTCCTTCTTCAAATGAAGAGATGCAGAATTGATGGTCTCAGAAGCTTCAAAGTGTTTAATTGGCTCCAGACTTACTGCACTATGAAAATCAATAGATTATCCATAAGTAATGACCAATATCTCTCCCTCAGGAATATAGTCCATGCTGCTAACAGACATAAGAAAATTTAGAGATTTCACTTCTGTTGTTGAGGCATGATCCCAGAGCTGAACAATTTTATCATTAGCTGAAAGGATTTGTTTATCTTCACTGCACCTCAGAATCTTTTTAATACCAGAAGTGTGAACAATAATTTCCTCAGGTTCTGCTTCAGGTTTGTTCAAGTCATGCTTATGCAGAAGTTTATGCTGTCTCCCCAGGTAGCAGGTAATTGCTATCTTGTGTGAAATCCACAGTCTTGACAATGTGCTTATCAGCCAGGGTCATCAATTCATCTCCTGAGACAGCATCCCACACTTTGGCTGTGAAGTCTGCAGCTGCTGTAGCAACTCTGGTGGCGTCATTATTCAATGTTGCACCCCAAACAGCACCTTTATGACTCCAAAATGTTCCCATCCAGTCTCCTGTATCTCCCTGTCGGAGCATAGGTTTGCCATCCTTGCAAGCACTGGTCAGAAAGTAGCTGTAAGACCTGATGTCGCTGAAAGCCAGATCCACCACTGGCCGCACGTGGTCCAAGCAAGTGAATAGTGTCTGCATCATGGCAATGGTGATGCTCAGAAGGAACCGAGGACCTCGGTCATCCTCCTTATCCTCCTTCTCTGCCTCAGATCCTGAGGTTGTTTAAGGTACCCCTGCACTCACACCAAGGCCGGGTCAGGAGTCCCTAAGAAGCATGGCCACCAAGAGGTTTGATTGTGTTCTTACATTCGACTTTAGCCACTTGGTTGTCTCTGGTGTTGGTAGGCCTTGTAGTCCCTGTTGACAGTAGGCCTCTGGAATTGCAATTAAAGCTGGTATTGCCGATGACATCAGACCTTTGGGATTGCACGTAAAGTTATGGAGTAAAATTGGATTGTAGAGGGGACAGGGAAGACCTCATGAATTCTGGAATTTCTGGGGGACCCAGTGAACAGAGGTTTGGGTTTTTGGTATTTCACTTGGTTGTATTGGTTAACAGCAGGCATCCTGGGATGCAGACAGAGTTGTGGCCTAGGAAATGGAGTGAAGATCTGCAATTGCAGATAGAGGTATGAAACCCAAGATAAAGCATATAGGCAGAGGAAAACCCTTCCCATAAAGGCTGGAAACTTTCTGCAGGACCGGTTCGGTTGCTCTGCAGGTGGCTTGTGTTTCTCAGGAATCTGAAGGTCCATGAAAAACAATGGGCTTCACCTTAGTCTGAGTGCTCCACCCTAGGTGGAGGGGATTAAGGCTAATGCAGGAGTTCTCGCTCAAAGGCTGGGAGAGGAACTTCACTTTGGTTGATGTCAAGTTCCTGCCAGGTGGCATGGCACCCAAATAAGGCTCTCTACATCTCCTTCCTTTTTATTAGTTTTAAGATGAGAAGGTAACAACCAAGTGGACAGTCATCCGTCAAAGGACGGAGGGCATTAACCAGGAGGGGGGAAGTACTGACCTGGTCCTGCTAAATACTTTATAGTGTCTTTTATAGAGGAGAGGGTCTAGGCTTCCTTGTTGTTATTCTAAGGAATGCCTTTAAACACCAACCTCTGTGCAATCAGGTTTGCTTCACAGGGGACTCAGAGGCAGAAAACATGGTCCTCCCCTTGCAGTGCTTTGCCTTGCACCTTCCACTGGTGTCCTTGCTTACTCATAAGCAGACACACATAGATCTGAGTTCTATGTGGCTCCCGTAGGAGATCCCCTTGTATGGGTTTTGATGCCAGAGAGTCGATTTGTTACCAAACAGACACTCCAGTTTTCAATCCAGGTGAGCCTGGGTGGAGACAACCAGTCTGCTTAAAATACATGGTCAAGAGTTAGAAGCAAAACAGGAGTAACTTGTCGGTGGATGTCCCAAGGTATCCAATAAAGCTTGTGTAAAAGGAGCCATATCATCAAGAAAGTGGCCTATGGGAACCAGGCATGGAATGTGGAGGTTTGAAAGAGGAATGTTCCCCCAAAGGCTCACATGTTTAAGCACCTGGTCCCCAGATGAAGGTGCTGTTTCAAAAGATTGTGGAATGTTCATGAGGAAGAGCCTCACTGTAACAAGTGGGTCACTGAGATTATGTTGGGGGATGATTTTGTGCAATGTGTATTTGCATGCTGATTTCTATGCCCAGACATCTGGCGGCAGTCCAGAAATTGCCATGGTTAGCCATCTCCAGTCTCTATGTTATATAAAAAAATGTTTTAACCAACAATGATTGGTTAATAAGGTTTAGGCCAGCCAATTAGCTGGGTAGAGTAGAATATGAAATGACTTCCAATCCCAGGTTGGAGGGTACCAAGGGCAGAGGCAGACTAGAAAAGGACCAGGAGGAGAAGAGGTATGGAGAGACTATCTGGAGAGAACAAGAGGATTTGCCATGAGGTAATGATGAGAAAGCAGCCATGAGGACACACATGGACCCGAGGGAGTCAGGGCATAACCAGAAGCAGGTAAAGGACATTTGTCTGGGCATTAGTAGCCTTATCAGGTTACAATAGCTCAGAACATGCCCAGCTTAGACTTGCAGCCTTTTATTAAAAATGCAAGGAACTATAACTGGATGAAGCAGGGCATAGAGACTCCAACAATTACTTTGGGAGGAAAAGAGTGTAGAAAACCCCAAAGAATTAGTCCAATAGGAATGAGCTTTGGGGTCATGTAGCTTGGCCACAGTTCCTGTTGTCTGCATTGCTTTCTAAGTACAGATTTCTGCACATTGCCATCCTTTCTCTTTTTCCTGCCTTGTCTTTCCCACATTGATGGTCTATATCGTTCTGGAGCTATGAGCCAAAACACACCCTTTCTCCCTTAGGCTACTTTGTCAGGATATTTTATCACAGCATCAGGAGAAGAAATAACACATATACGATTCTCAATTTGGAGTCAATCTTAATATATTTATGTTATTGACAAATACATCATAATGGACAATTAGAAAATATATTTTGTAGTATTTGGAAGAAAGAGACAAGCTGTTTGTGCTGTCCATCATTCCTTTGTGAAGAGTGTTTTTTCAGAGTTGTTTCATTTTACTGTAGTGATGTTATTTATTGTCACAATGGTTTATTGTTTGTGGAAAGTATAATTTAGTTAGTGTGTGTGTGTGTGTGTGTGTGTATGCGCGTGCATGCGCGCACACACATGTGCACGTGCGTGTTTGTGCCTGTATTCATGAATGTATACATGTTGGATAAGAGGAGTGTGGAACTATGAACGCACACATAGACACCATGACACACACAGAAACACACATATAGAGGACAGAGGAGGGTCATGTCTCCTCTTCTATCACTCTCCACTTCCTCCTTTGAGGCAGAGACTCTCCCTGAACCTGGGGATCATGTTTGCTCAGCTAAACTGGACTAGTGAGCACCAGTCATCCTCCTGTCTCTGCCAAGCTAACATCCAGGATACAGGTGCTAGCAGGATACCAAGACTGGTACATGGGTCCTGAAATGCCAGTGCTTGTCCTCCTGATTGCCCTAACTCTGCTGAGCCACCTCGACAGTCCATGCTTTTGTTACTATTTTCTTCTGTAGCATTAACAAACCCCTTCTGCAACCCCCAAGGGTTTTCACATGGTGGGCTGGGGGACTTCTCAGAATACACTTGACTTTGTTTTCTGCTTCCTTAGATAAGATCCAAAACAATCAATTGGGTTTTTTTTCACATTCTAGATGTATCTTCAGCATAGATTTCCTCCCCAATCCCTTGGTTGTCAATCAGTGAATACGAATGTCCCTGCCATGGCACTGCTGTAACAAGTTGCATTGTCCTGTGCTAGGAACCTGGGCACCAGCTGCCTGTGAGGCAGGCTGAACCCACATCAGCTTCCTCTGGGTCCCGACTCCAGTTGTCACTCTGCACAGGCCCCTGCTTCTTCTCATTTTCCACCTGAGCAAAGGTCACTGATGTCATGTCAGTGTGCAAGGGCATTCATTCCATTCAATCTTACTGGACCATCCTTCAATTAAATAACTTGTTTGCAGCAGAGAGAGATTAAGTGGGCACTTAGAAATAGCCCAATCCATTCTCCATGGGATGCAATGAAGTATCAGCACATTTGAGTGTACCCGGGACTATGGGAAGTTTGAGTCTACCTCACTTATCAAGTGCTTATCAGGGAGAGATGCTATAATATTGGAACATACCAAATCCTGGGTTATTCATCTCCTAAGATATGATACAATTGCTTTGGTTTATATAGACCTTTCAGTTCATTACGTATGAGCAGCTGTGTGTATCTCCTATTAGGACCAGACTTTTCAATTTCCTACTGTAACTGCTACTAATTCGAACAAAAATTTTGAGCATTAATTCTGAACTCTATTTTAAATGTTTTTCTGAAATGAAAGGCAGACAGTCACTCTAATGAAACACATATTCTGTCACAGTGTGTTTAATTGTGGATGAGAGACTAGTTTTCCCAGAAGGACTGAGCCAGAACCCCTCTGAGTCCAACCTTCATCAGGTAGCCAGATCCTTGGAGACATTCAAAGCATTTGCCAGGATGAGAAAAATGACAGTGATTTTATTTCAATTCTACTTTCCACTCAAGTTTATAGTGCAGAATTAAAGGTGTATTTTTATAAGGTCAAAGTAGTAACTTCCAAGTTCATAGAGTAAGTATAGTTCCTAGAATATGGTTGAAATTGGAGGCGAAGGGAGTGTAGCCTTTCACCTTCAGAAGACTTGGCTCAGGTGGCTAAATTCCTCAGAGCACATCACTTTCCTTTCCTCTGTCTGTTTGGTAAAAAATGATCCCAAATATCATAATTTCACTTAAAAGTTCATTGAAGAAGTCACAGATGTACTACCTAGTAATCGTGTCTCAGTGGGAGTGAACTGTCAGAAAGTTAGCCTTTGTAGGATTTTTCCCCCTGGAAACTTTCTAGGGATAAGATTTATCTGCACCAAAAAGGCAGTATAGACAGCAGTTGAGTTGTTATTTAATGGGTTATTCTAGGAAACGACACACAGCCCATATCCCTAGAAATCTGGAAGAAAGGGCCATGATCAAAGGTCAGGATTGGTGGAGACCAGAAAGTTAGTTTCATCTCATTCCTTAAGCCATCAAGGAGCCCTGCAGTCAGTGAAGTGTTGAAGTGAAGCAGAACTGAGTGAGAACTGTTGAGAAGGCACAACTCGTCCTATCCTGCTCATTCAGGTATATCTGACTGACATCACATTCTACAGCACACTGCATACTTTGTTCGTTCATGTTCTGATTTAGAGTTATTCCAGGCTAGAAGCATTTCTAGGTATTGCTTTACAACATGTGCCTGGTGAAAGTGTGTGCAGCCAGGGTACCCAGACTCTGAAGAGTGCAACCGTCTCACAGTTTTAAGAATGAGAGCTGGATGATTTTGAATATAAATAAAAAAACACTTAGAAAATAAAATAAAATTAAAAAAAAAAAAAGAATGAGAGCTGGGGCTCAGTGTTCCCGCATGGGAGCACAGGTATGGTAGTCTAGCACATTCTCTGCTGAAGGAGCAGGTCCTGGCAGTCACAGGGTTCCTTCTTGGGGTATGTAAACACACCTCTTTCTTGTTGAGACTTCAGTTTTTGAAACTAAAGTTTTCCTTTAATTATATTCCACCATATTCCTGATATGCAGCACATTCTATTGCATTTCTAAAATACTTTTAAAATAGCAAGATTTTAATTCACTGTTTACAGTAAATATTTGTATAAAACATGGTGCATTTAATTCTATCATTGATTTGAGTTTTTTAACTTTCCTGGGAGAAAACTGCTATTTCCATGTCTCTAGTTGCACCATTTTTCCAGGTCCTGAGTACCTCCATGAGTTACTGTCCATGGGTAAATCATCTGATGGTAGAATGACTGACACATCTGTATTCAAATTCATACTAAACACTCATGCCGGTGATCTGTGTGCCTGGTGAGACTGTGAGAAAAGTTAGCGCTGTACTGGAGAGATCTCAAATCTGCTGCTTATTTTGTTGATAGTGGACTCTTTGCTGAGTCTGTGATGATTAGGAAAAAATGCAGAATCACCTCATCTCTGTAAGGTTTGAGGCTGCCTGATAATTTAAATAAACAGGGCTATGTGTGGCTGAACTTATGGTGCTGGCCTTAGCTGTGAACTCACAGGCAAATAGATGTGGATCACCACCCTAGAGCTGTTGGGCAGGACATTGCAATGTGCTTAACATGACCTTTACAGTAGTGGGAGATGCAGCTTCTCAGTGTTTTTTTTTCAGTTAATTTTTATTGCAATTTACTCATCATTGAGGTAGAGTATGTTGACTTGTTGCATGGTAAACTTCAAGTTGTTAATTTATTCTATGTTGAGTTCAAGTAATCCATGCAGGACTAGGGATGCAGTTCATCTGGAAGAGTGTTCACCTGTCCTGCAGCAAACCTTTGTTTGATCCAGTATTTCATAATGTGGGTGTGACAGTGCACACTTGTAATCCTAACATATAGGAGGAAGTGGCAGGAGGATAACAAGATTGTGATTTTATGCTGCCTACAGGGTGCTCCAAAACCAACATGAGCTACACAAAATTGTGTCAAAAAAACTAAGTAAGTTTTTTAAAAAGTCCTTCCTCTGGTAAAAAGAGGTGACTGTGATGTGAATCCCTTAGAAAGAGCTCAGGGTGTTTGTATTCATGAAGATCTTGAGAGGGAAGAGCTTGCAGACCTCAAACATGAGAAATGACCAGGAGGAATGAAGGGGATAGAGAAGGGATCCCATAGCTTAATACATGCATGCTACATACCTGCAACCTCTGAAAGAGAAAAGTCTAAGATTAGAATGTGTAACTATTACCTATTTTGCAAAATTAGAATAAATAAAAATAACTAAAAGAACTGTTTTACAATAGATCAATGTCTAAAACAAGAATAGAAGAGAGTGCCCTAAAGCTAGTAATGAAATGTATCCTAAACGACAGTCCTAACCAGGCCATGCCCTTTCCAGATTGGATCTGCTCTGATGGGTCAGTCTAAGCCATGGAAGCAGGAAACCACAGCTGTGGGACAGACTTCACCTTGGTTGGTCTTTTCCAGTATGGACACACGGACACCTTCCTCTTCACTGTCATCGCCATTCTCTTTGCAGTGGCTCTTATGGGCAACATCACACTGGTCCACCTCATCAGGCTAGATCGAAGACTCCACACCCCCATGTACTTCCTCCTCAGCCAGCTCTCCATCATTGACATGATGTACATCTCCACCACTGTGCCCAAGATGGCAGCCAACTTCCTGTCAGACACCAAGGCCATTTCGTTTATAGGATGTAAGATCCAAGTCTTTGTGTTTCTGACCCTTGCTGGATGTGAAGCTCTGCTGCTGGGCTTCATGTCCTATGACAGGTACATAGCCATCTGCCGGCCCTTGCACTACCCTGTGCTCATGAGCAGGAAGATCTGCTGCTCTATGGTCGCTGGTGCCTGGAGCAGCAGCTCCATCAATGCGTTAGTGCACACAGTGTATGTGTTTCAACTTCCCTTCTGTGGATCTAGGATGGTTAACCACTTTTTTTGTGATGTCCCATCTCTCCTGCCACTGGTGTGTGAAGACACATCTCAATATGAGCATATGATTGTCATGAGTGTCCTTGTCCTTGTGCTGCTACCCTTCCTGGCCATCCTAGCTTCCTATGCTCGTGTGTTGGTTGTTGTACTCCAGATAGGTTCAGGGCAGGGACAGAGTAGAGCTGTGTCCACCTGTTCCTCACACCTGACTGTGGCCAGCCTCTTCTATGTCACTGGTCTCTGCACCTATACACAGCCACACTCTTTGCATTCTCCTGGAAGGGACAAAGTGGTAGCTGTTTTGTACTCAATTGTCACCCCTGTTCTGAACCCATTCATCTACAGCCTGAGGAACAAGGAAGTCATGGGGGCACTGCGGAGACAAATGGGATGATGGAGGTTTACATGGGACTTTCGGTCACCCTGTGGACTGATCTCAAGGCTGATCTTGGACACTCTCTGGGATGATTTCAGCATTAATATTCTGCTGGAAGTTCACCAGCTTGTGTAACTGACTGAACAAGAGCATGAACCTTTGCCCACAAGTTGTCACTCTGTGTTGATGGTTTGATCTGAATGGTGGTCCCTGGGGAGATGGAAGTGCTCTGTCCCTGTTCCTAGCATCTCTTATTGCCTATCTTCTGCCTGGGTCGGCTTTCCTCAGAACTTTCTTTCCTTCTTCTCTGGTGCAAGTCTCCATGGTTTCTCAGACTGTGGGATTCAGTACAGTTGCCTGGTCTACACTTGCCTATCTCTGGCTCTGGAAGCTCTTTCTGCAGTTCAAAAGTATAGCTGTACCTGTGCAGATATTTTACATAAATCTGGAATATTTCATTGGTTTTTCTTTGTAGGCACAACAATTTTATTAGAATGTGTGTCTGTTTTTATAATATGACACATTTTAAGGACAAATCTGAAAGAAATAGGAAGCTAACTTAATGCTTGCTTTGATACTTGTGTGATTATTACCACGAGAATAAGATATCTAAGTTCTCCTAAGATGTTTAATGATATCTTATTGACTCCCTTTATTGATACCATTACACAAAATTCACTATGACTCTGTAATAAATACCATCAATGGATCTGTCTGACAGTATGCACTCTGTCTCTTTCCATGAACACCTTTATGCTGATCTCCCATGTTTATATTTGTGTTGATTACCCATGCTAACTTACGATAAGGACATTTAGAGAAGCAGACTCAGAATGGTTCTGCTTTAGAAAGCCATAGAAAATATCTGTATTTTGTCCATGGCTAATATACAATAAAGTCTGAGAGCAATAATATTATTTCAAGAAAATGTCTGAATATTTTTTAAGAACAAGAGTATATATATATATATATTTGTGCATGTGTATGTATGTATATATGTATGTATCTATGTATGTATGCATGCATGTATGTATGTATATATGTATTAATATAGTATTTCTATGTAGTCCCAGCTATCCTGGAGCTCCCTATGTGGACCAGAGTGGCCTCAAACTCACTGCAACTCTCATGCCTCTGACACCCAAGTGTTGTGATTAAAGCTGTGTGCCAGCATGAACAGATTTTTAAAAAGTCATTAGTTTTGATTTGTTGTAATATTTAGTCACAGATTCTTTTAAACCACCATGTGGATGCTGGGAATCAAACAAGGGTTCTACAGAGGAGCAGTCAGTGCTCTTAAATGTTCAGCCAGCTTGCTAGGGACCCTGCATGCTCAAAATAGTCAAGTCACTGTCATGTAGTTCAAGAAACAATAAAAGTTCTATGCACCTAAGTACTTAGATAAGTAACATGATGAGCAATTTCCAGTATATATATATATATATATATATATATATATATATATATATATATATATATATATATATATATATGTGTTGTGGGGCAAGAGATGGTGTAGACATTATTAGCACAGTTGCTCTTCCAGAGGAATTGAGTTCAAATCCCAGAACACTTGTAAGATAGCTCACAACTGTCTATAGTTCCAAATCAAGGGTATCTGAGGCCTCTGGCCTCCAGGAGCCCTTATGTGCATATATCCACAGCCACACCCACACTTATACATAAATGAAATAATAATAATAAATGTTGTGAACTATTTTAGAGATTCATTGTTGCTTCTCTGTAATTGGTGCCAATAATTAGAGTGATAATTTTAAAGACAATAGAAACACCTGGTACTAATACAAATGAATTGCATCTGTTGCCTATCTGTAGGATCCCATTCCCTTAACTGGGCTGCCTTGTCTTGCCTCTGTGGGACAGGATACACCTATTCCAGCATAGGATGGGTAGATACCCAGGGTCCCTACCCTCTCATAGGAGAAGAAGAAGGGAATGCAGGATGGATTTGTGAGGGGGAACAAGGAGGGAGTAGCCTGGATGCAAAATGATTAAATAAATGGGAAAAAAGAATGTATTTCACAAGTTGTATTTGCACACGTGTGTACATAATTAATGCTATACATATTTTATATGCTATATATGAATACATACATGTTTGTAATGATAGTAATGAAAGGAAGATATAAAGTTGAACATGGGAAATGCGGATGCAGTTTTGGGGAGCAGAGGGAAGAGGAAATGTATTGTTCTATTTCACTTAAAAATACAGTAGATGTTTAAAGTGAAAGGAAACATAGCCAGAGATACTCTACAGAAGAGAAAAATCATGTTTTCAAAATACATGGGTATTTAATAGAAATCTAAATGTCAGTCACAGGGTACTTCCCTCAAACTGTCTTAGTTTTCTATTTCTGTGACAGAACACCATAGCTGTCACTAGAGAAGGCTCAGTGGTTAAGAGCACTTTCTGTTCTTCCCAAAAATTTGGGTTTAGTTTCCAGCTCACAACTGCCTGTAACTGTATTTACAAGGTGTTTGCACCCTCTGACCAATGTAGATAAGTATCCTCAATACTCTCCCCTCATGTGTTCCTCATTGCTGTGATTTGAGGGTGATAAGTTCCTACAGATTCTGCATTTGAATCCTCGGTCTCCAGTGGCAAATGTTTGTTTGGGAGATTTGGGGTATTTACAATATGTAGCCTCAATGAAGCGGGTCACTAGGATGGGTCCTGAGGCTGTGGAACCTGCTCCCCTCCCTGTCTGTGTTCTGCTTCCTGAGTTCAGCTAGAATGTGATCAACCAGTCTCCTGTTCCAACCACCAGGCAGTTCATGCCTACCTCCACCTCTTTGTCATCTTCCTGGCCATAGTCCTCTGGGATTGCAAACCAAGAAACTATCTTGTAGAGAGTCATTATAATGCCATATAACCTGATAGTCAAATTCAGCTGCCTGCCTTCACCTACACCGAGCTGAGGAATTCCAGCCACACCTCCCCCCACCTGGCAGAGCTGGCAGAGCTCTGGGAACAAGCCTTTGTCTTCAAAGGAGCTGCAGTTTCCTGCGAAAGGGAGTCAGTCGCCATCTCCTGCAGAGTAGCAGACCCTGTGAAAGTAACATCTTCCTGAGAGCTGTTATGGCAACATCTCTCAGGCTGGCGGAGACCTGCTGACAAGACTTGCAGCTTTGGGAGGGAGGATCATGCCCACAGCACATATATTGTCGCTCTTATCTCCAAAGTAAAAAGAAAGATTTTGTACAGCCATGCACTAATGTCATTTCATTTTTCAGCTCTCCCTCCACATAGAACCTGCTCGTGAGCAATTCCCGGGAAGCTTCAGATGGTGCCTTGAACGTGGGACGTGGAAAAGGAGAGAACTACTGAGGAATACTGTCTGTTGGTGGAGCTCCATGGAAAAGGAATAAAGGTTAAGTATCCAGGGCCCAGTAAGCAACATAGAGTATTAATTTTAGCACTAAAAATGTCAAGTTTTAAAGGCTATAGTTGCAAGGGGCAGAAAGAAGGGGTACGGCAATACTAGGTGAATCAGCATAGCCCAATGCTGAGATCAACTAGGGGTGACAGTGATGTGAAACCGGGAATTTTGTCAGGCTAGTTGGTCGCAGTCTAGAACCGAACTCTAGGCAAGAGAAAATTAGGGCATACAATAAAATAAAATAAAATAAAAAGAGTAAAAAAACAACAACAAAAAAAGGAGAGAAAAGCAGATTTTAGAAACATGAGAAAGACAGAAGGAAAATGGATTTTAAAAGTCTCCTAGGCACAAGGAGAAATAAAAAGTGCGCTTCCCTCGATTTACATGTCCTTGGTGTATGTCCTTTGTTCGTCCTTGATGCACCAATATGTCCACGTGTCCATTTGTTTCTTGTTGTTTGAATGGCTGTTCTATGTTTCATGTTGAAAAGAAAAAATGGTAAAAACTTCATTTGCTGGTGGTCCATCTCTTAATGCAGTCTCACTTTATGGTTATTTATCCTAGAAAAAGCTATATAATTGTGGTTATTGGGTCCAAAGTGCTTTTTCTCTTAAAATTACTGCTAGAGAAAAGAAAAAATGTGTTTGATTTAAATTTATAAGACTTGTGTAGTTGCTTTATTCTTGTTCCTAATTGATGTTAAAGATATAAGTATGTTTAAATATTTTGACTATAGAATATTGGCTCATAACTTTTTTAAAGGATGTAATATTGGTAACAAAAAATTAGTTTAAAACTGGTAATTCAGAGTTGGAGCCATCTTAAGCAACATGTGGCATGACCCAACCCAGGAAATACAGGCCTCTAAGATACGTCCAGATTGGTGTAATGTTTTATGTGGATCTGAGCCTAAGAGATTAGTCTTATAAGAGATAAGATTTAAAATAACGTTTTCTTAATGAGATATTATAAGTTACACTGTCATGCATTCAAACATGAGAGCTGGCAGACAAACTTTAAAGTGTACAAGTAATGTGTTTGCCATTGATTTTAAAGGGAATAGATCGTTTAAAATTGGACTTTACTTTTCAAAGTTGTAGGAATTTTCTAATATTACAAGAGAAAGTTAAAAATTATGTTTAAAAACTGAAGTTTTCATCTAATTAAAGGCTCATGATTCTCAAAGATAACTTCTAGAGTGATAAAGGTTAAAAACAGCTGTGGCCAGTATAGGCCTGTTGCTACTTTTTCACAAGTTTATTAGATACAGTTGTAAAGGTAAAATTTTTTTTTCAAGATTAAAAAGGAGATTTCAGTGAGATTTTAGTAAAGTCTTTATGGGAGTCCTCAAATTACCATATTGGCTGGCTGCAGGCTACGGTCGTACACAGGCACAGGCGGGTATGGGCCTGGCTTTAGACAATAGACTCAGATTAGAAGGTATTTACACTGGAGATATATCCAGGTGTGGTTTAAAATACAGTTCAAATTTAAGATCTATGAAAGATCAATGAGGCTATGTAAAAATTATGAAGGCATTAAAATTTGGCCTACAAAATTATTATAGGTTTAAAAGGTTATTTTTGCTTTGCGGATCCAGATAATTGTAAAAACATTTACTTCTAAAGAGTTAAGAAATGGTGATAGCCTTATTTTATGTGAAAAAAAATGTTTTGTCTCTGTTTAATACAAAAAGCTAAGACTTTGAATCTTTCAGTGTATATTATTCATAAAATTTTATTACAGGCCCTTGTTCTTAGCAATGGGTCTTTAATATTTTTTTTAAATATTTGTTGCTTCAAAAGATTCAAACATCATCAAAATGGTAATGGCTTGAGAATAATTTCATCCTTTTAAAAGGAAAAGCAACTAAAGATGCTACATTTATTTTCTATGCTTACATAGTCATTGCCTATATTATTGTCTATTCATAGTGTTCCAATTAAAATTAAAACAAATAATGGAACTGGATATTTACTACAGTCATCAAATATTTGAGATGTTTTTAACAATTTAATGTGATATAATTCTCAAGGACTAGATATCGTGTAACTTTTAAACAATATCTTCTAAATAAAAAACAAAAAAAGGAGGGAAATTATATCCCTGTGCATATTGTTTAAATTATACTTTATATTTTTAAGAAAAATTTTAAAATTTGGATGCCAAAGAACTCCTTGCTGAGTGTATAGCATCCAACAACTAGGCATACTCATTCCTAGGTGAGATGAAAGGATCAAATTATTGTCATATGGCATGATCCTGATCAGTTATTTAATATGGGGAAGAAGGCATGTTTGTGTTTTTTCCACAGAATTGTGCAGAAGCATTCTAGCTGCTAGAGTGATGAGTGTGACATGCTGAAATAATGCCAACCTGTGAACTTGCTGAGTGCCCTGACAACGGTGACTTTACTTGTCTATGTCCCAGATTAAATACACTGCCTTGCTGTAAGCTTTAGATCTTGTTGGACAGAGAACAGGGGAGACTGTTAAAACTGACTTAAAAAATATACTAAAAGACAAGTTTTGACTCTTCTCCTTCCTTTAATGTGATCAGTTTACTCAATCATAAAGTGGTCTAGCAATAAGTCCATTATTGGGGACTCCAATTATGAAGATGGCTAATAATCTTTTTCAGCCAACTGAGTTAATTTCAAATTTAGTCTCCATTCTTTCTGAGAAATAACAGGTCTCTGTTGATTTTCAAAGCCACATCCCTCACACTGGGAAGTTAAGCTGTTTTAAGTTAAGTTGTGTTTTAAGAGCTACTCATTTACATTTGAATAACTTGGACCTTCCAGAGACAAGCTAATTTGCAACTGAACACTGTTTCTTTCTTAACTCTTTGTCTTGTATTTTAAGCAGAATGTCTCCATCCAGGCTCACCTGAATTGGAAACAGGCATGTCTGTTAAAGACTAGTAAGGCATTTGGCAATTATTTGACTCTGGCATCAAAGCCTATACAAGTGGATCTCCTTCATGGAGCCACATAGAACTCAGATCTATGTGTGTCTGCTTACGAGCTGACATGGGCATTAGGAGTTGCACAGCAAAGCATTGCATGGAGAGGATTTAATTATACAGTTCTGAGACCCAGAGAGTACGCCTGATGTGCATAGGGGTTGGTATCAGTCTTTAGACCACCTTACACTCTGTGGGGATGTCCCACTAATCTAAGGCTCTGCCCCTCCCCTCCAAAAGACACCAAGAGCCATCTAAAAGGTGGAAACAATTATTTGTTCTCCACGAGGGGAATTAGACCTCTGTTCCCACTCCCTGGATAAAGGCCCACCATCATGGATGGATTACTATCTACTTGTTTAAACTAATAAGGAAGGGGGAGATGTAGAGAGTCATTGTAATGCCATATAACCTGATAGTCAAATTCAGCTGCCTGAATTTCACATACGCCGAGCTGAGGAATTCCAGCCACACCTCCCCCCACCTGGCAGAGCTGGCAGAGCTCTGGGAACAAGCCTTTGTCTTCAAAGGAGCTGCAGTTTCCTGTGAAAGGGGGTCAGTCACCATCTCCTGCAGAGTAGCAGACCCTGTGAAAGTAACATCTTCCTGAGACCTGTTATGGCAACATCTCTCAGGCTGGTGGAGACCTGCTGACAAGACTTGCAGCTTTGGGAGGGAAGGTCATGCCCACAGCACATATATTGTCGCTCTTATCCCCCAAAGTAAAAAGAAAGATTTTGTACAGCCATGCACTAATGTCTCTGTGTGTTCTTTTCTCTCGACTCCTGTCGTTTCATTTTTCAGCTCTCCCTCCACTTAGAACCTGCACATGAGCAATTCCCGAGAAGCTTCACTTTCTCAGGTGCTTTCTTCAAGGTAGTTTATCACAGCACCAAGAAAAGAACCTAGTACAGAAATTGATACCATCTAGCAAAGTCCTTGCTGGGAAAAACCGGACCATGTGGTTGTAAAATAAATGCGGTTCAAGAGGCTCTGGAAGTGATTTCTATCTAGAAGGGAGAATTTACTTCTTTAGGATAGAAAAACTCCAGTGTATTGGAAGAAGAACTTAGTTCACCTTTGCTAGAAGCTTGAAGACAAGAACATTGAGAGAGGTGTGGGCAGTGCACACATAGCTTATGGCATTTCAGAGGAGAACAAAAAAGTTTACCAGGAAATAGATAGACCCCAGCTATTCATATATTTTGGCCAAGAATCTGGCTTCATTATGCCCATGGTCTGAGAACTTGAGTAATGTCAGATGTACAGAAAATGGACTAATTGGCTTGGCAGAGGATAGTTGTGACAGCAAGCTTAAAATTTAACAGAGTACACACAGGGAAACTGCTGTAGTTGTTGAAGAGGTTGGTGCCATTAAACATGGTGTTTGGCACAATGATAATGGAGAAAGTATCCTTGTTGGCAAATCCCTCACCATCGAAGGCTACAATATGCAAAGTTGCAAGTTTACATGAAACAAGAAACCCTGAACTGAGTCATTGGTCCTCAAAAGCAACTACCTATGAGACGGTTCCCTGGGGTCAGAACTGATGTAGCTGTGGTCAGGTGGGAGATGGTAGGTGCAGGTTCTGTGTCAAGTTGGTAGGACAACTAGGCAGAATTGTCGACCTGGAGCTGTATTTGAAGGCATGGAAGATGAAGGTCTCCAGGAGGGGCATGGAGAGCAGTTGAGGTCAGGCAATGTGTGGTGGGTCCCAGTTCCTGCATGCAGCTGTGAAGGAAGGTGATGCCTAGATTGCAATGGAGACCCCAGGATGTTGGAGATGAGAACTGTGGGACATCTGCCCAGGATAGCTTTGCACATGGTGAGGAGCAGGCCAAAGCAGAGGCTCTGTGTGCTACAGGAAGCCAAGCTGGAGCAGTGGGGCTACCTAATCCTTTGGAACAGAGAGGATTTCAAATCCTAGATACCAGACACAGAATTTCAGGCTTTGTTTTCTGTGCTGGGTTTTGATCATGCTGTAGTCTGATCTTTCCTTACTATGTGCTCTCTCATCTCCTTTACATACCTTTATATATTGGAGATTTAAAAGGATTTATTTATTCACTTTACATCCCAATCAAAGCCACCCTAACCTCCCCTTCCCCTGTCACACTGCCCCTTCCCCCCTTTCTTTCTTCCTTTATCCTCTGAGAATGGGGATTACCTCCTGGGTAGAAATCCACCCTGACAAATGAAGTCACTGGCAGACTGAGCACATCCTCTCCCACCAAGTTCAGACAAGAAAGCTCAGTTAAGGGAATAGGATCCATAGGCAGGCAACAGAGTCAGGCACAGCCCTCTCTCCACTTGTTAGGGGACACATATGAAGACCCAGCTACACATGTGCTACATATGTGTGGGAGGTCTATGTCTAGCCTATGAATGATATATGGTTTGGGTTCAGGTTCTGGGAGTCCCCAAGTGTCCATGTTAGTTGACACTTTTGTTGTTACTATGGAGTTCTATGCCCTCTGGGTTCCTCCATCTTTCCCTCAACTCTTCATAAGGCTCCCCAATTTGTTTTATGGTGGCTATGGGTCTCTTCATATGTTTCAGTAAGCTGCCTGTTGAACCCTCTCAGAGGGCAACTATGCTAGGCTCCTGTCTTCAGCATAACAAAGTATGATTAATAGTGACAGGGATTGGTTCTTGTTCATGGGGGGGTCTAGATTTGGGACAGTTACTGGTAGGTCACTTCCTCAGGCACCACTCCATCTTTATCTCTGCATTTCCTGTAGGCCAGCCAAATTTTAGATTGAAAGTTTTATTGGTAGAATGGTGTCCTCAATATCCCTCCACTGGGAGTCCTCCCTGCTGCAGGAGGTAGCCTTTTCAGATTCCGTGTTTGTATTGAAGAATGTAGACATATTGGGAAGGAGGAGTGTGGAACCATAAATACACACACACACACACACACACACACACACACATAAGTAAAGTATGCATCCCCCAAATAATAAGTTAATGTGACAATAAGCAACATCACTACAATAAAACCGACTTGGAAAAAAATACTCTTCCTGAACAAAAGACAGACAACTTGAATAGCTTATCTCTTATTTGCAAATTCCCAAAAATAAATGTTCTGTAATTGTCCATCACAGTATATTTTCTGATAACATAAATATAGCAAGATGTACCCCACTTTGAGAACCCCATATATGTTATTTCTTCTCCTGATGCTGTGATAAAAGATACTGCCAAAGCAACCTAAGGGAGAAAGGGTGTGTTTTGGCTAACAGCCCCAGAAGGATATAGACCATCAAGGTGGGAAAGACATGGCAGCAGAAAGAGAAACATGTCAGTATGGCCACAATGCTGTACTCAGGAAGAAAGCAGAGAATGGGACCTGTAGCCATGCTACACAACCTCAAAGCTCATTCCTGTTGTACTAATTCTTTAAGGGTTTTCTATACCCTTTTTGCTCACAAGTAATTGTTGCTTTTTCTATGCTCTAATCCAGTTTGTTTTAGCTCCTGGCATTTTCAATAAAAAAGCTGTAAATCTAAGCTGGGCATGTTCTGAGCTATTCTAACCTGACTAGGCTGCTAATATAAATGCCCCTTACTTGCATCTGGTTCTGCCTTGTCATCCTCTGGTTCATGTTTGACCTCATGACTGCTCTCTCACTATGACAGGTCTCTTCATACCTCTTGTCCTGCTGGTTTTTATCTACTCTGTGTCTGTCCTTGGTAACCCCAAGTTGGAATTGGCAGCCTTTCCATACTCTCTTCTACACAGATAATTAATTGGCTGATCAGATTCTTATTAACCAATCAGTTGTGGTCCAAATTGTTTTTTTATAACATTGATCCTGAAGATGTTTAAGCATATCAATTTCTGGACGGCAACTTGATGTCTGGGCAGAAATCAGCATCTGAATACATAGTGCACAACTATACCCCAACATGTACCCAGTGACCCACTTGTTCCAGTGGGACTCTTCCTCATGAAGATTCCACAATCTTTTGAAACAGTCCTACCAGCTGGGGACCAGGTAAAATCCCCATAGTCTTTAATAGTCCCCAAACTATTGAAAACCCCAAAGTAAGACTATCATAAAACCCATGGCAATTTATTAATCATGCTTTCCTATTAAATAAAACTAAAAATCCATATTATCACTTCATTGTAGTAGGACTGCTCTAGTCCCACTGTGCTGCATCTTGTGGTCTACACTTCTGCATGCAAACCCAGATCTACACTCCATTCTGTGGATCAGAGGTCTGTCTGCATTCCTGGAGGGCTGCTGTTATTCAGAACAACCACATGTGATCCCCAAAGCTCAATCTCCTGCACATAGGGTCCTCCAGCAATCCCAGGAGCCATGAAGTCTGCCCTTATGCTCTGTCCTGCAACCAGTCCACACCTCTACCTGTAAGCTTGGAGGCCTGCAATCATCAGGGACCACCAGCTGTTCCTGCATTCCCTGAAGCCTTCTGCTACTCAGAACAACCACAGCCCTGAAGCCATCAGGGAATACCAGCTCTGCCTGCAACCATGGAAATCTGCAGCCACAAGGGATAACCAACTCCACCTGCAATCAAAGAGGTCTGCTGTCATCAGGAATGACCAGCCTACCTGTAGTCCCACAGCCCTGTTGCCAACTGGGACTACCAGGCATGCCATTACTAGGGACAACCAGATTGCTAAAGGCCCATGTAAGACACAATCAACAAAAGCCAGGGTAATGTGGCACCACCAGAACCCAGCGATCCTAGTTCAGCAAGCCCTGGATATCCCAACACATATCAATCACAAGAAATTGCTTTTAAATCTGTGAAAATGATAGAAACCTTTAAAGAGAAAATGAATAAATCCTGTAAATAAATGCAGGAAAATACAATCAAACAGAGAGATGCCCTTAAAGAGGAAGTAAGTAAATATAAAGAAAAAGAGAAAAATACGAGCAAACTGGTGAAGTAAATGACCAAAACTGTTTAAGATTTAAAAATTGAAGTAGAAGAAATAAAGAAAACAAAAACCAAGGCAATCCTGAAGATGAAAAACCTGGGAAAGGGAACAGGATAGACAAATGCTTGCATCACAGAATAAAAGAAGTGGAAGAGAATCTCGTGTGTGGATATGATGGAAGAAATCAATACATCTGTCAAAAAAAATTGCAAAATCTAAAATTTTCTAACAGAAAATATCCAGGAAATTTGGGACACTATGAAAAGAAAAAATAAAACCTAAGAATAATAGGAATAGAAGAAGGAGGAGATTCCAAGCCCAACAGCCCAGACAATATTTTCAACAAGATCATAGAATAAATTTCCATAACATAAAGAAAGAGAAAGGGATAAGTCTACAAGAAGGTTACAGAACACCAAGTAGATTGGATCACAAAAGAAAATCCTCTTTTTATATAGTAATCAAAACACTAAATGTTTAGAAGTAAGAAAGGCTATTAAAAGCTGCAAGGGAAAAAGGCCAAGTAACATATAAAGACAGACCTATCAGAATTACACCTGATTTCTCAGCAGAGTCTCCAAAGTTCAGAAGGTCCTGGGAAGATGCCTTGCAGTCCCTAAGGGACCACAGATGTCAGCCCATACTACTATACCCAGTAAAACTTTCAATCACCATAGATTCAGAAAATAAGATATCCCATGAAAAAAACAAATTAAAACAATATCTTTCCATTAATCCAGCCCTACAAAAGATGCTAGAGAAAAACTCCAACACAAGGAGGCTAACTACATCCAAGAAACATAAAAAATGAATAGTATTGCAACAGCAAAAACAACACAAGAGAATCTCTCTTTCTCTCTCAAACACACACACACACACACACACACACACACAAACACAGTACCTCTACCAACATCAAGATAACAAGAACAGAAAATGTGGTACATTTACACAATGGAGCAATACTCAGCAATTAAAAACAATGATTTCATGAAATTTGCAGGCAAATAGATGGAACTAGAAAATATAATCCTGAGTGAGGTAACCAAGACACAAAAGAACACACATGGTATATAGTCACTGATAAGTGGATATTAGCCAAAAAAGGTCAGAATATCCATGATACAACTCACAGACCATATGAAACCCAAGAAAAAGGAAGAGCAAAGTGTGGATGCTTCAGTTCTACTCAGAAAGGGGAAGAAAATAATTTCAGGGGATAAAGGAAGAGAGGAATCTGTGAGGGAGAGAAGAGGGGGAGGGAAAAGGGGGCAGGTTAAGATGTGGGAAGAGACAGGGAGATATACAGAGGGTCAGAAATTTGAACAGATGTGTGTAGCAGTGGGAGAGGGGGAACTTGGGGTAGCCACTAGAAAGTCCTAGATGCCAGGGACCCAAGAGATTTCTAGGACCAACAAAGGGGAGATAGAGCCCATAGAGACCAAATCCAATGGATAGGCATGGCCCCACAGATCAGGGACCACCCAACTCAAAAATATTAATCCAGAATTGCCCCTGTCAAAGGAAATTCAGGGACAAAGAGTGGAGCAGAGACTGAAGTAAAGGTCATCCAGAGAATGCCCCACCTTGGGATCCAACACATCTACAGGCATCAAACACAGACAATTATTGCTGATGCTAAGAAGCACTTACTGACAGGAGCCTGGTATAGCTGTCAAGTGAGAGGCTCTGCCAGAGCTTTAGCAATACAGATGTTGATGCACATAGCCAACCATCAGACTGAGCGTGAGGACCCCAATGGAGGAGTTAGAAGAAAGACTGAAGGAGCTTAAGGGGTTTGAAACCCCATAGGAAGAACAACAATATCAATAATCAACCAGACCTCCACCCCCAGAGCACCCAAGGACTAAACCGCCAACCAAAGAATACACATGTAAGGACCCATGACTACAGCTGCATGTGTAGCAGAAGATTGGCTTATCTGGCATCAATGGGTGGGGAGACCCTTAGTCCTGTGTAGGCTCAATTCCTCGGTGTAGGAGAATGTTAGGGGCACTGAGGCTGAAGTTGGTGGGTGGGTGGTAGAGCACCCTCATAGAAGCAGGAGGAGGGGGAGGGGATAGGGGTTTGTGGAGCAGAAACTGGAAAGGGGGATAGCATTTGAAATGTAAATAAATAATATAACCAATAAAAAGAAAAACAAACAAACAAAAAAGATTTTTTAGAATTCAATAAAAATGATGGTACAACATACCCAAACTTATAAGACACAGTAAAAGCAATACTAAGAGGAAAGTTCATGGGACTAAGTGTCTTCCTAAATAAATTGGACAGATCTCAAACTAACTATTTAACAGCACCCCTAAAAGCTCTAGAAAAAAACTGAAAACGCACCCAAGAGGAGTAGATGGCAGAAGATAATCAAGCTCAGGGCTGAAATCAATCCATTTGAGCCAAAAATGAACAATACAAAGAATCAATGAAACTAAGAACTGGTTCTGGTTCTTAGAGAGAATCGAGGCGATTTTAGCCAAACTAACTAAAAATCAAAGAGACAGCACCCACATTAACTATATCAGAAATGAAAATGGAGACGTAACAACAGACACTGAGGAAATTCAAAGAAACATTAGGTCTTACTTCAAAATCCTATTCTCAACAAAATTGGAAAATATAAGTGAAATGACCATTTTCTACATTCCAATTACCAAAGTAAAATCAAGGCCAGACAAATGACATAAAGAGTCCTGCCATATTCTCTTCTTCCCATCTAATTGGCTGATCAGAACTTTATTATGAATCAGTGATGGCTAAAACAATTTTCATATAACACAGACACTGGAGATGGCTGACTATGCCATCTTCTGAGCTACAGCCAGATATCTTGGCATAGAAATCAGCATGCAAGTTCACATTGCACAAAACCATTCCCCAACATATCCCCAGTGACCCACTTGTTCCAGTGAGGCTCTTCCTCATGAAGATTCCACAACATTTTAAAACAGTGCCTCCATTTGGCACGAGGTGCTTAAACCAGTGAGCCTTTGGGGGATATTCCTCATTCAAACCTCCACATTCCATGCCTGGCTCTCATAGGCCACTTCTTGAAACAAAGTGTATTTTGTTCAATATTGAAGTCCCCATAGTCTTTAACAGTCTCCATTCCATTGAAAAGCCAGAAGTCCAGACTCTCATGAAACCCACTCAATTTCTAAGTCATGATTCCATATTTAAAGACTAAAGAGCCAAATTAATATCTCTAGTGTATCAAGGATTGCCCTATCCCCTCTATACTTTATCTTGCAGTCCATACCTCTACCTGCAATTGCAAATCTGTACTCTATTCCCTGGGTCACAGCTCTGTCTGCATCCCAGGATGCCTGCTGTTAACCAAGACAACAAAGTGAAATCCCCAGACATTCCCCATTAACTGGGTCCCCCAGAAATCCCAGAATGCATGAGGTCTGCCCTGTCCCCTCTACAATCCAACTTCCAGTCCATAGATCTATCTGTAGTCCCCAAGGTGTGCAGACATCAGAGACCATCAGCTCTGCCTGAATCCTTGGAAGTCTGTTGCTACCCAGGACAATCAACTCTAAAAACCCAGAGGCCTGCTGCCATCAGGGAATACCAGCTTTAACTGCAATTCCAGAGACAGTTGACAGGGTCTATGAGGCCTACCAACACCAGGGACAACCAAGAGGTTAAAGGCCAATGTAAGAACACAATCAGAAAAGCCAGGGAAATATGGCGCCACCAGCACCCAGCTATCCTAGTTCAGCAAGCCCTGGATATGCTAACACATATGAATCACAAGAAAATGACTTTAACTCTAAGCTTATGAAGATGATAGAGAGAGGCCTTTAAAGAGGAACCAAAAAACCCTGTAAAGAAATACAAGAAAATAGAATCAAACACATAGATGCACTTAAAGAGGAAATGAATACATATTAAGAAAATAAGAAAAATACAAGCAAACTGGTGAAGGAAATGACCAAAAATGTTCCATACTTGAAAATGGAAATAGAAGAAATAAAGAAAACACAAACTGAGGGAGTCCTGGAGGTGGAAAACCTGGTAAAGAGAACAGGAAATACAGATGAAAGCATCACCAACAGAATGCAAGAGATGAAAGAGATAATTTCAGTTGTAAATGATATGATGGAAGAAATCTATAAATCTCTCAAAGAAAATGCCAAATCTAAGCTTTTCTCACACAAAATATCCAGGAAATTTGGGACACTATGAAAAGACCAAGTCTAAAAACAATAGGAATAAAAGAAGGAGAAGATTTACAACTCCAAGCCCCACAAAATATCTTCAACAAAATCATAGAATATTTCCCTAACCTAAGAAAAAGATGGTTTTATATGTATAAGAAGGTTATAGAACACCAAATAAGTTGGATCAGAAAAGAAATCCTCTCATGCTATAATAATCAGAACACTAAATGTGCAATACAAAGATAATATTAAAAGCTTCAAGGGAAAAAGCCAAGGAAGATATAAAGGCAGACCTAGCAGAATTTTTCCTGATTTTTCAACAGAGACTCAAAAGGCCAGATGGTCCTGGGCCATCAAAACTTTCAATCACCATAGATTCAGAAAATAAGATTTCCCATGACAAAACCGAATTTAAATAATATCTTTCCACTACTCCAGCCCTACATAGGAAACTAGAAGGTAAACTCCCACAAAAGGTGGGTAAATTCGCACAAGTGACACAAGAAATGAATAATTTCACATCAGCAAAAACAAAAGAAGAGAATATCTCCCACTGCACCCTCTCAAACACATACAGACACACACACACACACACACACACACAAGATATGACATTTTGCTGCAAAGAAGAAACACACTTCAGAAACAAAGATAGACTATATCAGATTAAAGGTCTAGAAATGGTTTTTGTAAGCAAGAGGATCCAAAAAACAAGCTGGAGTAGTCACTCTAATATCTAATAAAATAGACTTTCGCCCAAAGTAAGCAAACAGATTGGGAAGGACACTTCATATTCATCAAAGAAAAAATCCAAAATGAAGTCTCAATTCTCAACATTAGTTGCCCAAATGCATCTAATACTCACATTTGTAAAATAAACATTACTAAAGCTTAAAAGACACATCAAACCCAATGCATTAGTATTTGGAGATGATATTCACTTAAAAATGAGTGCATACCATGTGTTTTCTTTGTGACTGGGTAACCTCACTCAGGATGATATTTTCTAGGTCCATTCATTTGCCTAAGAATTTCATTAATTCATTGTTTTAAATAGCTGAGTAGTACTCCCTTGTGTAAATGTACCACATTTTCTGAATCCACTCCTCTCTTGAGGTTCATCTGGGTTCTTTCCAGCTTCTAACTATTATAAATAAGGCTGCTATGAACATGGTGGAGCATGCGTCCTTGTTACGTGTTGGAGCATCTTCTGGGTGTATGGCCAGGAGTGGTATAGCTGGATCCTCAGGTAGTACTATATCCAATTTTCTGAGGAACTGCAAAACTGATTTTCAGAGTGTTGTACCAGCTTGCAATCCCACCAACAATGGAGAAGTGTTCCTCTTTCTCCGCATCCTTACCAGAATCTGTTTTTACCTGTGTTTTGATCTTAACCATTCTGACTGCTGTGAGGTGGAATCTCAGGGTTGTTTTGATTTGCTTTTCCATGATGACTAAAGACATTTCTTGAGGTGCTTCTCAGTTATTTGAGTTTCCTCAGTTGAGAATTCTTTGTTTAACTCTGTATCCCATTTTTAATAGGGTTATTTGGTTCTCTGGAGTCAAGTATCTTAAGTTCTTTATATATATTAGATATTAGCCCCCTATCAGATATAGTGTTGGCATAGATTTTTCCTAATCTGCTGGTTGCTGTTTTGTCTTATTGACAGTGGCATTGGCCCTAGTGAAGCTTTGTAATTTTATGAGGTCACATTTGTCAATTCTTGATCTTAGGACATAAGCTTTTGGTGTGCCGTTGAGGAAATTTTGCCCTGTGCCCAGTGCTTGAGTCTCTTCCCCACTTTCTTTTCTATTAGTTTCAGTGTGTCTGATTTTATGTGGAAGTCCCTGATCCACTTGAACTTGAGCTTTGTACAAGGGAATAAAAATGGATTGATTTACATTCTTCTACATGCTAACCACCAGTTGAACCAGCACCATTTGTTAAATAGGCTGTCTTTTTCCTATTGAATGGTTTTAGCTCCTTTGTCAAAGATCAAGTGACCAGTGGTCTGTGGGATCATTTCTGGGTCTTCAGTTCTATTCCATTGATCTACCTGCCTGTCACTGTACCAATACCATGCAGTTTTCATCACAATTGCTTAACCTTAGGTAAGGGATGGTGATTCTCCTAGAAGTTATTTTATTGTTGAGAATAGTTTTTGCTATTCTTGATTTTTTGTTATTCCTGATGAATTAGCAAATTGTTCTTTCTAACTCTGTGAAGAGTTGAGTTGGAATTTTGATGGGGATTGCATTGAATCTGTATATTGCTTTCGGCAAGATAGGCTATTAACCCAGATGCTCAGAACACCCAAAATACAATTCACAGACCACATGAAGCTCAAGAAGAAGAAATACCAAAGTGTAGATACTTTGGTCCTTCTTAGAAGGGGGAACAAAATACTGATGGGAGAAGATATAAAGACAAAGTATGGAACAGAAATTGAAGGAAAGTTCTTCCAGAGACTGGCCCACCTGGGGATCCATCCCATATACAGTTAGCAAACCCAGACACTATTGTGGATGCCAACAAGTGCTTGCTGACATGAGCCTGATATAGCACTCTCCTGAGAGGCCCTGCCAGTGCCTGATGTAAATATAGGGGTAGATGCTTGCAGCCACATTGAACTGAGCACAGGGTCCCCAATGGAGGGGCTAGGAAAAGGACCCAAGGAGCTGAAGGAGCTTGCAGGTCCATAGGAGGAACACCAATATGAACTAACCAGTACCTTCAGAGCTCCCAGGGACTAAACCACCAAATAAGGAGTACACATGGAGGGACCCATGGCTCCAGCCGAATATGTAGCAGAAGATGGCCTTGACGAACATTAATGGGAAGAGAGGTCCACGGTACTGTGAAGGCTCGATGCTCCAGTGTAGGGGAATGCCAGGGCAGGGAAGCAGGAGTGAGTGAGTTGGTGAACAGGGGCAGGAGGATGGAATGGATGATTTTTGGAGGGTAAACCAGGAAAGAAGATAACATTTGAAATGTAAATAAAGAAAATATCTAATAAAAATTAAAAAATAGTGGGATATGCTAATGCCCCACTATGCATGACGTCATGGATAGGTCATCAAAACAAAAACTAAACAGATAAATAATAAACTTACCTGATGTTATGACTCAAATGGTCCTAACATATCTACCGAACATTTATTTTTATGTTCTATATTTTTTTTATTTACATTCCAAATGATTTCCCCTTTCCCATTTCCTCCCTCCCTGAAAGTTACATAAGCCCTCTTACTTACCCCTGTTCCCCATTCAACCCCCTCTCACTTCTCTGTCCTGATATTCCCCTACATCCAGTCTTTCCAGGACCAGGGGTCTCTCCTTCAATCTTCTTGGAAACCTATTGATATGTGAATTGTGTCTTGGGTATTCCGAGATTCTGGGTTAATATCCCCTTATCAGTGACTGCATACCATGTGTGTTCTTTTGTGATTCTACCGAACATTTTAACCAGACAAAAAAATTTATTCGTTCTTTTCCGCATCTCATAGAACCTTCTCCAAAACTGATCACAAGACAAGACTCAACAGATACAATAAGATATACAAGAAGATAGAGGCAAACCCTTCCATCTTATCAGATCAGCATGGATTAAACCTGGACATCAACAACAAAAACAACAGAAAGTCTAAAATCTCATAGAAAGTGAAAAACTCTCTACTCAATGACCCTGAGTCAAAGAAGCAAGAAGGGTAGAAATTAAAGAATTTCTAGATGTCAATGAAAATGAAGGCACAACATACCCAAACTTATATGGCACAGTAAAAGCAATACTAAAAGGAAAGAACATAGGACTAAGTATCTTTACAAAAAAAATGGATAAATCTTATACTAGCACCTTAACAGCACCCCTAAAAGCTCTAGAACAAAAAGAAGCAAACACACCCAAGAGGAACAGATGGCAGGAAATAATGAAACTCAGTGTGAAATCTATCAATTAGAAACAAAGAACAATACAAAGAATCAATAAAAACGAGAGCTGGTTCTTTCAGAAGATCAAGAAGATAAAAAAACTCTCAGCCAAATTAGCTAAAAGGCAGAGAGACAATATCCAAGTTAACAAAATCAGAAATGAAAAGGGGACATAACAACAGGACCTGAGGAAATACAAAAAATTATTACTTCATACCATATTACAAAGACACCTGCTCCATAAGGTTTGTAGCAGATTTATTCCTAATATTCAGAAACTGGAAACAACCTACCTCAACTGAAGAATGGATAAAGAAAATGTGGTTCATTTACATAATGGAATACTACTTAGCTATTAAAAATGAGAATATCATGAAATTTGAACATAAATTGATGGAACTAGAAAATATCATCCTGAGTGAGGTAACCCAGACCCAAAAGGATGTACTCAGTTATAAGTGGATATTAGTAAAAACAATACAGAATATCCATGCAACAGTCCATAGACCCAAAGAAGGTAAATAACAAGAAGAGCCCAAGGGAGGATGCTAGAATCTCACACACATGGGCAAATAAAATAGTCACTGAGGTGGATCAAGGAGAGAACTGGGCAAGAGAGGAGATGGGATCAGGAATGGTGGGCATAGGTGTCAGGACAGAAGGCCAAGAGAACGAAAGGAAATAAATAGAAGGGGGTAGCATCTCTAGGACATGCCAGAGACCAGGGATGGTGAATGTCCCAGGGAGTCTATACTGTTGACTCTAGCTGAGACACCTAGCATTAGGGGATATAGAGCCCTAAGTGGCACCTCCTGTAGGCAGGCAGGACTCCCAGTGGAGGAATGTTGATGACACCTTATCACCCACAACTTTCAATTCAAAATTTGTCTGGTCTATGGAAGGTGCATATACAAAGATGAAATAGAATCTGAGGAAGCAGTCTAGCAATAACTGGCCCAACTTGAGACCCATCCCATGAACAAAATCCAATCCTTGACATTACATCTGCTAGGCTGAAGACAGGAGCCTAGCATAATTGCCTTCTGAGAGGCTCCACCCAGCAGCTTACTGAAACAGATCACCATAAAACTGACAGTCACCATAAAACGAAGCATGGTAAGCCTTATGATGAGGTGAGGGAAAGATTGAGGAACCCAGAGGGCATAGGAACTCCACATTAATAACAACAATGTCAACTAACCTGGACACTCAGGGAGTCCCAGAGACTGAACCACCAAAAAAGGCACATTCATGGGCTGGAACTAGGCCTCCCACACATATGTAGCCCATGTACAGCTTGGTCTTCATGTGTGTCCTCTAAGAACTGGAGAGAGGGCTGTGCCTAACTCTGTTGCCTGCCTGTGAATCCTATTCCCTTAACTGGGCTCTCTTGTCTGAACTCAGTGGGAGAGAATGTATCAGTGACTTCATGTGTCAGGGTGTGTTTGTACCCAGCTGGTACTCTGCCTTCTTAGAGAAATCAAGAGGGAATGGTGGAAGGGACTCTATGAGGATGTGAATGGGGGGTTAGGGTGGCTTTCATTGGGATGTAAAGTGAATAAATAAATGCTTTTAATCTCTGGTATATAAAGGTATGTAAAACATATTCCTCAAGAGAAATGAGGGCATAGTAAGGAAAGATCAGACTACAGCATGATCAAAACCCAGCACAGAAAACAACAAAACCTGCAATTCTGTGTCTGGCATCTAGGATTTGAAATCCTCTCTGTTCCAAAGGCTTATGTACCCCCACTATTCTAGCTTGGCTGCTTGTAGCACAGATAGCCTCTGCCTTGGCCTCCTCCTCACCATGTGCACAGTCATCCTTTGCAGATGTCCCACAGGCTTTACCTTCCTTCACAGCTGCATGCAAGGACTGGGACCTTGCCACACATTGCCAGACCTTGACTGCTCTCCATGCTGCTCTCGAGTCCTTCATCTTTCATGCCTTCAAATGCAGATCGAGGTGGATGATTCTACCATGTTGTGGGGCAGCTTGACACAGAGCCTGCGTCCACCATCTCCCAACTTACTGCAGCTGCATCAGTTCTGACCCTAGGGAACCATCTCCTAGGTAGTTGTGTAAGACTGGGGGGAGTTAACTTACTGGAGAGACCAACTGAGTTGAACATGTGGAAACAGGTATCGATGCAAATGGCAAGAGGAATTTTTATTTTAATATCCAGCATGCTGGGGTCGCCTACATGGGGAGAGAATGACTCCTCCACTCAGTGCTGTGTAGGCCTTTATACAGTCCTCAGGGCAGCCACCATTAGGCACAATGTGATTGGCACAACAGTGTTACCTTTAAGCTAATTGGTTTTTAGGTGATGAGGTAGGTGGCCAACAGACTCTGGGCCTTTCCTAGCTGTAGGAACCTCCCTGTTGTCTGAGGAATGTAATTTAGCCTCTCTCTTCTGGGAAGGGGAACACTTGCCCTTCTGGGAGGAGCAAGTGTTCCACCACCTTTTCAAAGTTCCTGAGTTAACCCTTTCATTTGCTGTTGAGGAGCAAGGACGCAGTTCAGGCTTTCTTGTTTCATGTAAACTTGCATCTTTACATATTGTAGCCTTCTATGGTTAGGGATTTTTCATCAAGATACTTTCTCCATTGTCACTGCTCCAAGCGCCAAGTTTAATGGCACCAGACTCTTCAACAACTACAGCTGTTTCCCTGTGTGTACTCTGTGTAGACTGTAAGCTTGCTCTCACACCTATCCTCTGCCAAGCCAATTAGTCCATTTTCCGTACATCTGACATTACTCAAGTTCTCAGGCTATGGGCACAATGAAACCAGATTCTTGGCCAAAATATTATGTGAATGACTGTGGTGTATCTACTTCCTGGTAGAGCTTTTGTTCTCCTCTGAAATGTCATAAACTAGGAATCCCACATTCTCTCAAAGGTATTGCTTCAATGCGTTGACCAAATGGTACACTAAGTTTGGCTTCCAGCACGCAGAGACTTTTCAGTTAAAGCAGTAAATTCACCATGCTAGCCTGAAGTCACTTCCAGAGTCCCAAGAACCTCATGGTCAGATTTTTCCCAGCAATGGCTCTTCCACTAGGTACCAACTGCTGCATTAGTTCCTTTCCTGGTGCTGTGATAAACTACCCCAGTGAACACAACTTGAGAAAGTTTCTTTGGTTTGCAATCCCTGAGGAATACTGCCACAAAGATAGCAAGAACCCGAGAGCAGGCAAGGATGGCATTGTGGTTTGGACAGGCGGCTGGCTTGTCACATTGCAGGTGCACTCAGCAAACAGGGCACAGGACAGGAAGTAGGGCTGAGGTCCACAGCCTCAAGGCCCACCCTAGTGACTTCACTGAGGCTCCGTGTCATAAAGGTTCCAAATCTCCCCAAACAGCATTGCCACTGGGGACCGAGGATTCAAATGCAGGATCTGTAGGGACAGATCACCCTGGAAGCACAGCAATGGGGGACATGTGAGGTGAGAGTGTTGAGGATACTTAGCAACTTCAGACTTCAGTTTGGAATGAGCTTACGGATTACATTAATGACAAGAGAAGAAAACACCAAGGGCGAGCCATTCGTGGAGGATGCAATTCTTATTTTTTCACTTTTATTTTATCTGCATTGGTGTGAGGGTGTCAGATACCCTGGAAATAAAGTCATGAGCAGTTGTGAGCTATGATTTGGTGCTGGAAATTGAAACCAGATCATTGGGAAGAACAGATAGTGCTCTTAACTACTGAGTCATCTCTCCAGTGATAGTCAGAGTGCTTTGTCACAGCAAGAGAAAACTAAATAAATTTGAGACATGTATCCTGTGCCTGACACTTAGATTCCTATTAAATAACCCATATCTTTTGGGAGCACGATTTTTCTCTTCTGTAGGGTATCTCTGGATAAATTTCCTTCCACTTTAAAAGTGAAATAGAGTAATAGTACTTTTGCTCTTCTCTTCCTTCCCTCAAATTCTATCTACATTTGCCATATTCAATTTGGTAGCCTACTTATATTGATAACTATTGTCACACACATCACACACATGTATGTAACCATATATAGTATATTATACATATATAATGTTATATGTAAACACATATATGCACATACAACTTATGGAGTACATTTTTTATCTCTATTAATCTATTTAATTTACATCTGATTGCTTTCCCCTACCCTTTCCTCCTCACATAATCCCTCCACTATTTGTCCTCCCCTTTTCCTCTAAGCAGGTGGGGAAGCCCCTGCGTATCCTCCTACTCTGGCACATCAAGTCTCAGCAGTGTTGGGTGCATCCTTTTGCCACTGAGGCAGGACGTCAGCCTAGTTAGGAAAATGGGATCCCACACAAAGGCAACAGATACGATTCATTTTTATTAGTGCCAAGAAGAGGTGTTTCTACGTGTATTCAAAAGTAACACTCTAATAGTTGGTACCAGTTACAAAAAAAGTAATAATGAATCTCTAAAACATTTCACATCATTTATTATTAATATTATTATTATTATTATTATTATAAGTGTGGGTGTGGCCATGGATATATTCACATAAGTACTCCTAAAGGACAAAGGCCCCAGATACCCTGAAGTTGGAGCTACAGACAGTTGTGAGCTACCTTACAAGCATGCTGGGATTTGAACTCAAGTCCTCAGGAAGAGAAGCCCGTGCTATTAACAGATATGCCACCACTCTAGCCCCACAACACATATATTTTAATACTGAGAAACACTTGTCATGTTACTTACACCAGTACTTAGGAGCATAAAAGTTTTCTGTTGTTAGTTCTTGGACTACATGACAGTGACTTGACTCTTTTGAGAATGCAGGGGACCTAGAAAGCTGGCTCAATGGTATTGACTTCTCCTCCAGAGGACCAAGGTTTGATTCCCAGCATCTACATGGTGGCACACAAGCACCTGTAACTTCAAAATAAAACACAAGCAAAGCCAGTGATTGCTTATTTTTAAAGCTGTGCATGCTAATATACAAGTTTATTCCCCAAACTTGTTTGCGGCGATTCTGGTCCACATAGGGAGCTCCAGGATAGTCAGTAAGTATACAAGAAATTTTCTTGAAATAACATCATTGCTGTCAACACTTATTGTATATTAGCCATGGAAAAAAATCAAGAAATTGCCTATGGATTTTCAAAGCAGAACCATTCTGTGTCTTTTTGTCTAAATGTCCTTCTCTTGAGCTAGCGTGGCTGCTAACAGACCGATGTAAAGGTGTTCCTGGAAAGAGACAGAGTGCATACGAACAGATACATCCATTGATGATTTTTACTACAAAGACATTAGTGAATTTTAAGGAACAGTGTTGATAAAGGGAAACATTATTAAACTGTTAAGAGAGCTTAGAAATCTTATTCAGGTGGTTATAGTCACAAAAACATCAAAGCCAGCATTAACTTAACTTCTTTCATATTTCTTTCAGAATTGCCATTAAACCATGCTACAGTATAAAACAAACACTTTCATATAATAGTTGTACCTGCAAAGAAAATCAGTAAAACATTTCAGATTGATGTAAAATATTTGCAAATGCACATCTATACTCATAAAGTACAGAAAGAACATCCAGAGAAAGCTAACGAGCATTTGCACTGACTCCCACAGTCTGAGAAGCCTCGGTCCCTTGCATCCGAGCAGAAGTTTCTGTGGAAAGCCAATCCAGGTTGACAGGCAGCCAGAGATGCCACAGTCAGGAATGAAGCCCTTCCATCTCCTTCACAGCCAACATTCAGATTCAAACAATCAATTCAATGAGACACTGCGAGGGAAAATGTTTGTAATCTTGTTCAGTCAGTGAGATAAACTGGTGAGCTTCCACCAGAATGTCAATTCTGAAATTTTGCCAGAGAGTGTCCAAAACCAGCCTTTAGATGAGTCCACAGGGCAACTCAAAGTCCCGTGTCACTATTCATCACACGATTTGTCTCCTCAGGGCCCCCATGACCTCCTTGTTCCTCAGGCTGTAGATGAATGGGTTCAGAACAGGGGTGACAATTGAGTAGAGCACAGCCACCACTTTGTCCCTTCCAGGAGAATGCAAGGAGTGAGGCTGTGTGTAGGTGGAGAGAGTGGTGACATAGAACAGGCTGGCCACAGTCAGGTGTGAGGAACAGGTGGACACAGCTCTACTCTGTCCCTTCCCTGAACCCATCTGAAATACAACAACCAACACCTGAGCATAGGAAGCTAGGATGGCCAGGAAGGGTAGCAGAAGAATGACAAGGCCACTCATGAGTACTGTATGCTCATATTGGGATGTGTCTTCACACACCAGTGGCAGGAGAGATGGGACCTCACAGAAAAAGTGGTTAACCATCCTAGATCCACAGAAGGGAAGTTGAAATACATACACTGTGTGCACTAACGCATTGACAGAACTGCTGCACCAAGCACCAGCGACCATGGAGGAGCAGATCTTCCTGCTCATGAGCACAGGGTAGCGCAAGGGCCGGCAGATGGCTATGTACCTGTCATAGGACATGAAGCCCAGCAGGAGGGCTTCAGACCCACCCAGGGTCACAAACAAAAAGGTTTGTATCTCACAGCCCAGAAAGGAAATGGCTTTGGTGTCTGACAGGAAGTTGGCTGCCATCTTGGGCACAGTGGTGGAGATGTACATCATGTCAATGATGGAGAGCTGGCTGAGGAGGAAGTACATGGGGGTGTGGAGTCTTCGGTCCAGCCTGATGAGGTGGACTAGTGTGATGTTGCTTATGAGAGCCACTGCAAAGAGGATGGCAATGACTGTGAAGAGGAAGGTGTCCATGTGTCCATACTGGAAAAGACCAACCAAGGTGAAGTCTGTCCCACAGCTGTGGTTTCCTGTCTCCATGGCTTAGACTGAACCATCAGAGCAGATCCAATCTGGAAAGGGCATGGCTTGCTGAGGACTGTCCTTCAGGAGGAAATGACAATAATTACATAGGATAGTTTTCCTCAATAACATTAGGGCACCCTCTCTTCTACCCTGTATATTAAGCTTTCATATATACATTATTAAAAATAGTCCTTTTCAGTTATTTTTAATGGTTTTAGTTTTCTTTAGGTTTTGTGTCATATGCATTAATGCAAGACTTTGCTGTTTCCATGCATGCCTGACACACTCAGCTTTGAAACAGGACTTTGGATTCTCTGTCCTCACCATTTCTACATGGATGGAGTCTTCAGTCTTGCTTTTGAATCAAGGTTGTTTATAAGTTATGACTGAGAAAATAAGAATAAACATTTTGGAGATCACAGAACAAAATTTAAATAATCACAAATTTAGCAGTTATGTAATTCTCAACCAATTTACTATACTTCTGCAGATCCTGTTTGGTGAGAGGGTGGAGTCAGGTCTCCTGTGACAGACAGCATTCACTCTCTCAGTTCTGTTTTCTGTGTGAAAAAGTATTGACAGGAGAATTTGAAAAACAAAACACAGATTGTGTATAGGAAATATTAAGAAGATGTAGTATATGTACAAGAGGATTACATAACACAAGGAAACATGTGAAATAATACTAGGCATTTTGCTACATTATACATATTTTATTCAACTGTTGCATAAAGCAAGTAGAATACTTTCAAGCAGCAGTGGAGTAGGCAACATTTTCAAACTCTCAAAATATGATTTATGAAAGAGAATTAGCAGAAACTAATAGTGCAACGTAGGACATGGTTATTACTTTTTATATAAAGATCTCAGTTATCCCTCATCTTCCCACTATTCCTAAGACAATAAAATACTAGACTGCCCACAGTTTTGGTTTGCTCCTCAATTACCACGAGTGTCAGGTGTTATGACCCTGGTAGTAGTCACCGCTGAAAGTGTGGTCTTACATGCTGATTTCCAAGGTGCACATGCATATGTGTGTGAACACGTGGGTGTGTGCTACTGGGATCAGATGCCTGGCCTAGGCAAGCACTGTGACCCTGAGTTATACCCTTAGTACTTGTTTTTGAGGCTAGGTCTTTCTCACTCATCTTGCTCAGTAGTTCAGATTCGTCCTCAACTTCAATCCTTTCCTGAACTTCCAGAGGGCTGGGATAGAGGCTGGGCCACCAAGGCTAGCCCAGTCCTTGCTTCCATCATTAGAAGCTTAGTCAATGTCTGCTGGACACTTACATATGGTAAAAGTGATTATTTTGTGCTGTGAAATTGGAAAAGGTAAATTTCCTTTCTCTTCATTATAGTTAGAGCAGAATTTTTGCTTTTATTCAATATGTTAGAAATCACCTCGTCCAGTTTCTTATTCTCTAAAGACAAAACTTATTCTGGCAGTAGCAGCAGCAGCAACAGCAGCAGCAGCCCTGGGTCTGAAAACTTCCCCAGGTCATCCCAAACACAATGTGTGTTAGATGTGGCCACTTCCCTTTGGAGGACAGTGTATGCTGGGGCAACCCAGAAGAGTGGACACTCTTGAGCTCCTTATTCTTGCGAATCCCTTTCACAACCACATCTTTTAGCAATGATAGACTGAATAAGGGTAAATTGGAATCAGTGTAAAAGATGTCCACTAGCTTGATGCACACTGTATGCACTGTATCCTTGTGTTATATTATCACCTCTGTAATTAATAAATTAAACCATAATTAATTTTGGAATCAGAAAATATTCAAAATATGCTGAGAAATTTCGTATTTCATGGCAATCTTGTCCCCTGAACCTGGGAGAGCCCGAGTTCTTTCTCCTTGTGAGAAGGGTTATATATCCGATAAGACCAATGGACAGCATTCATACACATTGACCTTGCAGATATTTTTTAAAACCATTGCTGGAATGTGCATCTAGCCAGGAGTGGATTCAATTCAAGAGTATGCGTTAGAGGTAGAACAATACACTTTATCCAGTAATCTCAATACATACCTTCACCAGCAAGAACACCACTGCTATAGGGTCTCGTCAAGAAGATCAATAGCAAATTCACCAGAGAATTTGGCTTTACTTCAGTAATTCCTTTACTGCAAGGCTCCTTTGTCACTGAAGGGGGTGTGCCATGACCAAATCAGAATTCAATCTTTCATCAAGCTGACCTTTTTAATAAGAGGATCATGGTGACCTTTTCCTTCAGATGACTAGATGTGTGGACTACCTGTCTTTTTATAAAATTAACTCTAAAATAATTTTAGCTACATCATGAGCTACGGTATAATAGATATACACATCTCACTGTCCTAGGATTTCTCCTCAAGAATGGAATACTAAGTAAGAATGGAAAATGAAGCTGTACAAAAATAGAAAGAAAAGACACCTAGAGATAACAGGTAGAAAGTCACAACTATGCCTCCAAGATTACCTTTTAATACAGTGTGAATATCCAGTGAATCAAGCTCTTAGTCTGTGTATAAAGAAAAAGAAACCCTGGCTTCTAAAACCTGTGAATCCCAGCACATTTTGGAAACTGTTAGGCCACTTTGATTTTGTAAGATGGTTTTTATTTATTTATTTTTTTGCTTCAAAAAATAAATCTCACTTAACATTGAAGCCTTAGGTGGAAAAGAAATATCGTTTTGACATCTATGGAAGACTTTTAAGATTTTAAATGCTCTGGCTGCCTGTGGAAGATTGAACCTCATAGGCATTCTTTTAGAATCCTTGTGGGAAAATCTTGTCTCTTGTCCACAATTAAATAAACACATTGCATCCAAGAGAGGTAGGATTTTATTAGAATTCATGTTTGCACTGCACAATATAAGTTTAACAAGGTAAGAATTAATGTTCAAACATATTTTTGTCATAACTGAAGCTGATAAGTTTTTTTTTTAAAACCTCATTCCATTGCACATTCTTAACGGGCACATCTGCACAGAAGTATAAGGAATGAGCTGCAAAATGTAGATATTAGGAACCCCATAAATATGGTATTTCAAATAATTATATAACCCAGGATTGGACTTGTGTCACATATTTCTTTCTTTCTTTCTTTCTTTCTTTCTTTCTTTCTTTCTTTCTTTCTTTCTTTCTTTCTTTCTTTCTTTCTTTCTTTCCTTCTTTCTTTCCTTTCTTTCTTTCTTTCTTTTTTGTTTTTGTTTTTTGTATGTTTTTATGTTTGTTTGTTTGTTTTTTGAGACAGGGTTTTTCTGTGTAGCCCTGGCTGTACTGGAACTCACTCTGTAGAACAGGCTGACCTAGAACTCAGAAATCCACTTGCCTCTGCCTCCCAAGTGCTGGGATTAAAGGCATGCGCCACCACTGCCTGGCATGTCACATATTTCTGAAGACAATTTTCCAATGCTCAGTATGACCCTTGATGTAGGAGAGTCAATTTTTTTGTGAAAGCCACAGCTCCATTTGATGTTGGAAAAATAATAGTTCACTGTCTCTCAACTTGAACAAGAAGTTGGCTTAATGGCAAAGTGCAATGTTTTCCTGTTGCAAAAAACATTTCTGTTAATTTAAAATGTTATAGTTTTTAATTATAAGAGAAAATGGATGGATCTGTTTAATATTGACTGTATACTGAAATCTGTCCCATTTCCCAATAAGTAGTAACATGGTATCACCATTGTAAATCTGGGTCTTTGAAATTAATTATCCCAACATATTCCTGGTTTGCTCGGTAACGTGGTTAAATTTTAATCTATTAATACAAATGCCTGTTTTTTTTCTATTGTCCTTTTGGCTGGAGACAATATTAATCTTCTAAGAGCAAGCTTCACTAAAAATTTAGCCTTTGATAATATTTACTGGGTGAATTGTAAAAATTTGACCCAATCAATTCTAGGTAAGTGTTTATATGTTACACTCTACACTGAACCATTTTTAGCACTGATACCTTTTCTATGAGACATTTTTCTTGATAACACAGCAGATTCAAGAAAAATGATTATTATATATTATTCTTCTTATAGATTCCTTATCATTATTTACATGTAGAGTAATTGGTGAAAAGTGGGCTTCATTAACCTTGAAATGAATATTTTCTACAATTTAACAACAAAGCATTTTCTTGAATCATTCTGTTGCTGACACATTCTTTTTTCCATTTGTGACAACTTCTTCATCGCAGTGCTAAAATTATTATTTTTCCTTTTTTTCTTATTAGACATGTTATTCATGCTGTCATTTCCCATTAGTTATGGATTTTATGGTTTCTTCTACATTCAATGGATTTTTTGACCTTACTAACTAATGACCCATTGATTTATTGCTACCTCCACCACACACTTTGATGCTTAGATTTATGAAAATTTCACTTTTTAAGCATAGCCTTAAAAAATCTTTCACTCCCTTTTTCTTACCTTATGTTTTCTGTTAATTTTACTACTAGTTCTTTTACTTCTGTGTTTAAATTAAAATTTCAAGTTTAGCCAATAACTAATGTGCAATATTTATGTGTATAAATATTCCTCTGTGACATCATTTCTATGCTAAGCAATGAACAGTCTTATCCAAGAAAACTGATAGTTACACACAAAGTTCCCAAGTGTAGCTGGCTTACATGGGCAATAAAAATTAATTGCAACACCTAGTTTGTCACCAATACCTACTTCATCCATTTTAGTAGATGTATGATGTGTTCTAATAGGTTGTACACTTTTCCTGGTTATGTTTTGTTTATTTGTTCTTTTATTATGCATGTATAGGTGTTGTGTTTCCATGTGTTCCCATGTTCTATGTACCTGCTTGGTGCCTGAAGATACCATAAGAGGGCGTCAGATGCTCTTGATTCAACAGATGGTTGTGAGCTGCCCTATGGGTACTTGGAATTGAACCTGGGTCCTTTGGAAGAGTGCTAAGTGCCCTTACTGTGGAATCTCTCTATTTTACTTAAATACTATTGATAGCTTTATAATTTCATGAGAATTATTATATGGAAAATAACTGTTATTCACAAGAATAAAAATTTTCCTGAGGAGGTAAGAAACAGCACAGAACCTCATTCTGAAATATAATAGCTTAAGAGTTGAGGCTCCTCTTTCCTTTTTAAAAGTCCACAAGTGTTATTTGCAATACTCACAGTCTGTATTTTTAGACAGGTATGTTGACATACATCTGTAATATCTGCACTTAGGAGATAAAAGTGGAAAGATGAGAAGTTCAGGGCCATTCTCCACTGCATAGTGGGGTTGCATATATCCTGGGCTATCTGAGACCTTGCCTCAAAACAAATGAATTTATAGGTAAACAAACACAAAATCAATCAAAATAAGGTATTTGTTGCTTCTGTTTTTTAAAGCTAAATATAACTATAGCTTGCTGTCTTGCAGCACAGACTGGCATCAGCCAGTGCACTTCTGCTCCATTTCTCCATCATGGTGTCAGAAACTACACACATGTGAACCTTTCAAACAGTTTTAAAATGTATGTGTATAACTGTTTAGCCTGCATGTGTGTCTGTGTATCAGTTTTGTGTCTTATGACTTCATAGGTCAGAAGAGGTCATCAAATCCCTTGTGACTGGAGTTACACACCATTGTGAATCACTGTATGGGTGCTGGGAATTGAACCCAAGTCTTCTGCAAGAGCAGTAAGTGCTCTCAGCTCTTGAGATATCTCTCTATTCTCACTCCCTCTTTTCTTTGAGGGAGGGTCTCATTGTGCTGTGCTGGTTTTGAACTCATTGTGGAGCCAATTGTGACCCCCTGCCCCCACCTCTTCAGTGATAGAATAGCAGGTATTTATTATCACATTAGGTCTGCACATGCTAACTGAGTTACATAGCTGGTCTCTGCATGTGCCTTTGTCACATGCATCAGTTCACCCTAGGATTTTTGAGTCCCCTGCTATGGCTAACTCATTTGCAAACCACACTAACAAAATCTCCTTTTTCTAACTCATATATACAAACATATTTGTGTTCTGCCACATGCATTTATGAATCTCGGGACCCAAAAAAAATCCTCTGTTCATATATCCAGAGAGAAATTGGCAAAGCACATGGGAAGGTTTCCCCAAATGCTGAAAGGATAAAGAAAAGTGGCAAAAAAAAGAAAAAAAATACCAGAACAAAACCAGGCCTAAAACCGGTTTTGTTCTCAGTGAAGAATACATTGGACTTTCTTCCCACTCTTCAAACCCCCAATCTACCCCATTTCATGATCAGAATCTCCCACACTTCAGCTAGTAACCACTTCCTAGAATGTAGAAAGGAAAAGGAAGCAACCAGGAAGCAAGGCAGAGTCTCCACCAATGCAAACACTATCTCACATCTCTTACATCATTTGCTTTATGATGTAAGTGTTCGCACGTGCAAATACCACATAATAAGTACATTCCTCACAAGCCTCTGCTCTCCCTTTTCTCTCCCCTTCCTGACAACCTCTGTGTTTGTACCCTTGACCTGTAGCATCCATGTATCCACTCATAAGCAGCAGGGAGAGCTCTGGAAAACTGACACACATTATGAAACTCATTTTTCTCTTTAATGTCCTGTGATTGTACTCAGAGATCCCACTCTCCAGTCTTGTGCACAAGACCCACCTGTCTGGTAGCTGCTACCCTCTCTTAGTGTATTCCTATTTTCTCTGTCTTTTAAAGTGTCTGAGATCACTCTGGCATGAAGAAACATGAGCTTCCCTACTATAAGAGAGATGTCTGGGTTCTTTTGCTTCTTCACACAGATGAAACACCACCTCAGAGCTGTCCCCTGGATGTCCCTGTCAAGCCTTCACTATCCCATGGCAACCCTGACATGTTTCTTCATTTTCCATGTATTGTTGAGTGGCAGCTTTATCCTTGACACTCACTCATAGTCCCCAGCACACACAGCAGCAGATACATCTCACAGATTCCGTAACCTGTAGACTGATCAGATGTTTGATTCTGTATTGTAAACACTTCTTGGAACAGAAAAGTTTCTCCATGCTGGTGAGATAATTCCATAACTAAATCGTTTTGTGGCCTTTAGGATGATCTGAGTTCAATCCCCAGAACACAGGGTTGAAAGAAAGTGCAAACACCCACTCAAGTTGTCTTCTGACCTCTACACATGAGCCATGGCATGTGCACTCCAATAAATGAACAACTGTAATTGAAAATAAAGTTTCATCTATGATACTGTTGTATGAGGAAATGGTGGGAAGGTACAGAGGCCCATCATGCCACGGAAAGATCTTGTGGTAGAATATAGTGAGGGCCAAGTTAAAGAAAGCTCTTGTTCATGTTGACAGCCTCTTGCCTGGAGTATGCATCCCAGAACAACATATGGTACTGCCTGTGAAAACTAAATGCTCAAAGTGTCTGTGTCAAGGAAAACCCATGTCTCTCAGTCAGTTACTCAATCTCTTTACCAGACAGACTTAAGAACACAGCACAGTGCTCATTCCTGGCCTTCCTCAGTAGGGCTTGTTGGCTTTGAGCATCAGGAATGGTCAGCAGACCAGACAACAATACATATGGCTTTAGCATCCTAGAACACATACACTCCTTCACAATTCTCACAGAAGAAAGCAAAATGAGCCAAAAGTCTGTAATTAACTCTGCTTCAAACCACACAGGTGCTAGTGGTATTGAACATGGTTAACCATCCCAAATTTTGTAAGGTTTCAACCTGTTGGGAGGTCCCAGGTTTGCTGTTGATTATAATTTCTTTATTAAACTTACATTTCCCCAAGTCAGCATCCTGAGGGTCCCCTTCACCTCCTTGTTCCTGAGTGTGTAGACTAGAGGGTTGAAGAGAGGGGTGACAGTGTTGTGGAAGAGGGTGAGGAACTTGTCCTGGTCCTGGGAGGAGCTGTTCCCTGGCTGAATGTATATGAAGATGATATTTCAATAGAAAACTGAGACCACAGTGAGTTGTGAGCCACAGGTATTGAAGACTTTGTGCCTTCCTGAGGATGGCATGGCCCTCATGATATAGAAATGAGAAAACAACATGAACACCAGGGAGGACAGAACAATGCCTGTTGCCAGGACAAAGACAATGCCTTCGATGACAACTGTATTGGTACAGGCCATCCTGATGAGGGCTGGCATTTCACAGAGAAAGTGGTCCCCCCCACAATACCCACAGCAAAGTAACAATGATTATGTCATTGTGAACATAATCAAAGAGACACTAAAATCATACAGAGCCTTGCACTCATGACGACCATGCAGTGCAGGAGCTTGCAGACCGCCACAAAGCAGTCATAGGCCATGACAGCCAGCAGTAGGCACTCCACACCCCCCAGGTCCTGAAACAGGACCAGCTGCAGAGCACAGACCACATAGCTCATGGTCTTCTCTGGCCCACTGATGTTATAGAGCAGCTGTGGGATGGAGCTACTGGTGAAGCTGAGGTCCGGGAAGGACAGATGTGTGAGGAAGAAGTACATGGGTGTGTGCAGGTGTGGGTCCAGCCTGGACACCAGTAGGATGATGCTGTTGCCCAGCAGGGTCAGGAGGTAGGCAGGCAGGATGATGGTGAAGCGGACCCTCTCCAGCTGGGGCCGGTCAGAGAAACCTGTAAGGATGAAATGGCTGAAGGTGCTGTTGTTGGCTGTGCCCATCTCTACTGCACCTGAGGAAGATGGGAAAAATAAAGATATAAATAAATAAATAAATAAATTCATTATTACTAATGATACTTAAATTTCTGGTAAAAATGATCCATTTCCACATGTTTTACTGGGTTACATTTAGAAGTGGATTCTTCTCAATAGACGATCAGGAATCCTTTCAAAACACTACACAAAATATGAAAATAAGTTATCAATGAATAAAAATGTTGGCCAAAATTAAAAATAAAAACGTTTTTATGGAGAAAAATAGCAGACTTAGGCTGCAAACTTGGACTGTCTTTTGAAATAAGGGTTCTTCATGTGTTTTTTGGACAAAGTCTCAGGTTGTTCAGAAATATACTATGTATTCAAGGTTGGCTTCAGATTCATGGCAAACTATCTTCTCCTGCCATAGCTTTTGAATATGAAAATACATTTCCAAATTTAAGGAAATAAGTTGACTTTTAACTCTTTGACACAAGTTATTGCTATTGTGATAGATAAAGATATTCCATTGCATGCCAGGCATCCATCTTGGTACCCGCTAGCTATTTGTTTCTGACCCCCAAGCCCTGGGAGACAAAGTCCCATAACCCTGACTCAGAGACCCCCACCCAAAAATGGATAGCTGTAACTACTTATCTTGTCATCATATGACTGTCTTTTTTGGCTTCTGTACCTTGCTTATTAGGATACCCAAAGATTGATTGTGAGTCATGTCACTTGGTAGAACAAGGCAGTTTTGCTTGCTTGCACAGATAGAGAAGATCTTGTGTTTTACCCTTTTAAAATTTTCCTATGCAGCTTTTAAAATTCATTCTTTGTTCTATAAATTTAGTGTTTTAATCTTATGTAGTGGGAGGATTTTCTTTTCTGGTCCAATCTGTTTGGTTTTCTGGAAGATTCTTTTACCTTTATAGCCATATATTTTTTTATGTTAGGGAAATTTTCTTCTATCATTTTGTTGAAGATGTTTTAGGGGCCTTAAAGCTGGGCTGCTGCTTCCTCCTCTTCTTCTTATTCTTCTTCCTCTTCCTCTTTCTCTTCCACTTCTCCTCCTCCTCCTCCTTCCTTTTTCTCCTTCTTCCTCCTCCTCCTTCTTTTTATATTCCTATCATTAGGTTTGCTCCTTTCATAGTGTCCCAGATTTTCTGGATGTTTTGCATCATGAACTTTTTAGATTTTTCATTTTCTCTGACTGATGTATTGATTTTTGACTATCATATCTTCTAGTCTTGAGATTCTTTCTTCCATCTCTTGTATTCTGTTGGTGATGCTTGTGTCTGTTGTTCTTCTTTTCTCTAGACTTTCCATCTCTAGGAGTGCCTTGATTTGTGTTTTGTTTATTGCTTGGATAGTTTGACTCATGTCCTTCACCTGTTTGATTGTGTTTTCCTGTAATTCTTCATATTTATTTGTTTCCTCTTTTAATGCTTCTACCTGTTTGAATTCATTTCCTGTTTTTTTTTTCTTACGGGATTAACTCATGCCCTGTGTGAACCCTATTTTGCAAGCTGTGTCCCAATGAGACCCTGCTTGCATGGTGGGCAGATCTGACTAGGATTGGTGGTCAGGCAGGGTTCCAAGCTGGTTGGTTTTGGGGCCCCCAAAGGTTTCCACAAGGAGGCCAGATGTTCTTGGGGTCCTGCAAGTCTCCTCAGAACAGAGGAGCAAGGCCAGATCTAGACAATGTGATCATTATTAAAAGATCCAAGGTCACCAGTGATTCCTCCCAATAAAGAATCGTTTTTTCTAATTAGTATTTTTTTTCATCTTAAGTCACAGAAAGGTCACCATCTCATAATAGGAGTTCCATTGCACTTCATCAGAGTTTCTTACTCTGGAGACTCATTCAGTAAGCATCATATAGAAGAGTATGAGTCATAGACCACATTAAGCAATGAGAACTGTAATGGGTGTTTTCTTTTGTACCTGAAAGTGTTGGAACGTACACTAGCATTTACACTGGTATATTGCCTTTGAAATTTCCCTGGGTAAATTTGGATGAGTGAACTAACTTTTGTTTAGTAAGTTGTTTATGCAAATATAGCTTAACCTTTAACAGTTGGTGATATCAAGAAATAATTTAATATCTTGACTGTATTGGTTAGCCTAATAACTTTGTGAAAATAGAGTCTTAAGCTAGATAGAAAAATTAAAACCATCAGTTTATTTGATACTGTGCTTGCAAACTAAGACATGTGTTCTTTCCTCCTAGTACAAAAGACAGAGGTGAGGTGCACAGGAAGCAAAACACACTAATTACCTGATAGAGATAGGGAAGAAACATGCAGTGTGATGGGTCCCACAGCTCACAATTCTTCCCCTGGAAACTGGAGTAAACTTACAACTCACACTTTGCTTTGTTCTCTCTCTCTCTCTCTCTCTCTCTCTCTCTCTCTCTCTCTCTCTCTCTCTCTGTCTCTCTCTCTCTGTCTCTCTCTCTGAAGAATAATGTCACCTCCCTACAGACCCACAGCATTCTCTACTACCATGACCATCACCATCACCAATATCACCACCACCACCACCACAATCATCATCTCATCACCACCATTACCATCTCTATTATCCTGCTACTCCAAGTTCTCTGAAGACTGGGCTTTGGGCACTGAGACACAGTTAATGAGTTAGTTATTTGAACAATGAACAAGGAACTATCATCGTATTTGCTGTCGCATGTGTGAGAGAGAGGTGGGATGTAAGTGTGATGGCTCTCTTGTTTTTCTCACATTGCACTTTTGTCCTGGATGGCCCATGAGTTTCTGGATGGCTCTTCTGTCTCTGCCTCCCATTCAGCTGTAGGAGTGCTAGGATTACAGATATGTGCCACTATACTGGGATTCTTTTTTTTTTTTACGGGTTCTGGAAATTGAACTCAGGTCCCCAGGCTTGGACAGCAAGTGCTCCTACCCTCTGAGTCATCTTATGAAGCCCAGAGTAGACTTATTTCTGCACTTTCCATTTGCATAATCCATGTTCTTCTCTTCTCCTTGATGGACATGATGGCAGAGTTTAGGGACACAATGGTTTATCCTCATTTCCCCTGATGCTGCTGAAAGCATTCAGGTAGGAGTGAAACTGTTCCAAAGAGAGACACTGTGGCCCTCACTTTGGAGATCAGACAACTTGGACAATGAATGCATAGAAGTTGGAATTTCCCCAGGAATCCTACACTTGGAGAAGGGAATGACTGAAGCTTGGTGCTGGCCAGAAGGAACACTTGTATCCCAGAAAGATATATCATACATTTGCAACAATCATCAGACCACCTTTCAAGAGGGGCTAGCATCTCAACAATGATGGGCAAGCCATGGGCAAGACCATACTCTGACCAGGACTAACGGTTACCTATGCATACCTCTTATCCTCTTAAAAGCTACACTTCATGTCATGACACTGAAGATGAGTTTTACTGGGTCTCTCAGTTTCTGTTCACAATGTGACCAGAATACATTTTATGTCTTTATTTTTCACTGGTACTTACCCTCTTTCTCTGGCTAACTGAGGATAGACACCCAAGTCTGACTTGTCAGAGCTCAGGATTTGACCCTACAGCCAGGACTATTCAGAATCCTTGTCTCAAAAACAAAACAAATACCAACCTAAACAAATGAACAAACAGAAAATAACACAAAACAAAACAGAACAACAAACCAATAACAGAAACAAAAAACAAACAAAAATACCAAACAAACAAACAAACAGACAAACAAACAGCCACCTGTTTGACAGCAAGTATCTCTTCATCTAGGGGTTGTGATGACAGTAATCAGCATGTAAGGTTCCTGGCCTGAACTGGTTCCTCATCCATATGGAGGAGACGGTGCCTGTCTTCCATTCTCCAGACCACTTCAGGAGGGGGCGTGGAGAGACACTGATGTTCTTGGGCAGCTGTAGTTATTGTCTGTTTCTGTGAAATAAATGAGCTTGAATGGGTTGAATTCTTTCACATACAGCTTCCCTGTCTGGGTTGGGGTTTACTGTAGACTCAAGGCACCTGCCACTTTAAGACAGTGGGAATGAAAAGGACCCAGAGAAAGCCTGACTTTCTTTTTTGGAGATCACATTGAACTTGCTACATAGTCAGGAGGTGAGCTTGAACTTTGATCCTCCCGTGAATTCACCTCCCAAGTGCTGGAGTTACACATTTACATCTCCACCACACAAACACATTGGTTAAGGGCTTCATGCATATTAGGCAAACACTCCAGCAACTGAGCTATATCCCTAGCCCAACCCATAATCTCTGAGGAATGAAAGTCAGGTTCACACAGATAGGAGGGTGAGGTTTAGAAATAATTGGCCATGTTAAAAAAATCATTTATTTAATGTCTATGAATGCTCTATCTGCATGTACACCTGCATGCCAGAGGAGAGCATCAGATCCCAGCATAGATGGTTGTGAACCACCACGTGGTTGCTGGGAATTGATCTCAAGTCCTCTGGAAGAGCAGACAGTCCTCTTAACCACTGAGCCATGCCTTCAGCCCTACAATTGGCCATTTTTTAATTTATAAAAACAATCCATTAGCAGAATCAGAAAAGGAGGCCTCTGCCATTCAGTCTAGACATGCTCCAGTTTTATTTTGTTCCTGTGCTAAAACACTCTGACCAAAAATAACTCAGGGACAAAAGGGTTCATTGGTTTATTTTTGCAAGTTGATCACTGTGGGAAGTCAGGGCATGGACCCAAGTAGGAACCTGATGTAGATTCAAAGAAGGAAAGCCACTCCATGACTCATTCACAGGCTCATGCTTAGCTTCTTCCTTATACAGCCCAGATGCATTTGTCCAAGGAATGGTGCTGTCAGCAGTAGAACCAAAATCAAGGCAATCCCTCATAGACATGCCACAGGCCAATCTGACCTCGTCAACCCGTCAGTCCATGCTCTCTTCTCAGATGACTTTAGGTGATCCATCCGGCAGGTCTAGTTATTCAGGGTCCTGAAGAGGCGCTACCTGAGGGTCAAGTGGGGGAGAAAAGAAGGAGACAAAGCAAGGTTCTGTTGTCAAGGTCTCATTTTAATGGGGCATGCGTTACAGGTTTTAAGGCTTTCAGATTGGGGAAGTGACCTTTGTGAAACACAAAGGAGGGAGGGGCAAAGGTATTCTTGGCGGTGATAGCAGGAAGTGAAAAGGTCATCTGGTGGAGACATCTGGTGTTTGCGCAGGCAGGAACATTCCGCGGTCAGGGTTGGGACATTCTGCAGTCGCTCCCGGAACCTCCCAGATGGCATAAGAAGATTCCGAGAACAACCACAAAATGCCCCATCCGTTCGTGGAAAAGGCTTCTGTCCAACAATCTCATGGCCTTATGGCAGCCATCTTAGGGCTGAGCGCCTGTGGCTGTACAGCCCAGAATGGCTCCTTACATTTAGGCTGTGTCAAACTGACAATTAAGGCTGAATCTGACATGATATGTTTCTCACACACTTTGTTGCTTTCAGGAATAAACAAAATATTCCCAAGCTGGTGCTTTCTCCTCCATCAACTACACTGGAGTAAGTAGCTGCTGACGTTTGTTGTTCTCATTATCCTGATTGGCTGTTCCCAATTGCCGCAGCCAAAACCTGTTATTTAGAAGACAGAGGGGCTTATGTTTCTTTTGTACGCTTCCTTTGCTCAAGTGTAGTCCAAGAAGTTTCCAATTATAGTAGAGGTTATGCTGAGAGATGAGCCTGTGTTCCCTGCTCTCTGGGGGCACAGCCATGACTAGAGGATCCGTGAAGACAAGAGTGTGCCCACACACCTCAAGCACTCATGGGGAGGAACCTGGTAGAGTAGATATCACAGTGGATAACTTTCTTGACCACTCTCAGCTTTGTCCTGGAAGAAAAGCTGCATGATTTTCCTAGAGGAAAACAAAACAGGATTCTCCCCTCTTTTCATCCTGGAGTTTAGGCAATAGAATCACAGCTGTCTGCAATGAAGCAAGACCTTATGCATCTTGGATTGGGGGAAGATTCTGTCAGCTTTGTCTTTAGTTCTGAGTTCAAAGTGGGAATGAATCACCTTAGTTAGGTCAGCCACAAACTAATGCTGAGATTTAACAAGAGGAGAGCCTGGCAGAGACTTACCACACATAGAGGCTTTCTCAGAAAATGAAAACTAGCCTAATAGTGACGTGTAATGCCCCCACTCATGTTGTTATCTTAAGTCAGCTTTTCTGTTTATCCATAATCTTACGGCAGACATGGGGTGGGGTGGGTCAAGTCACAGTTTGGGGTTTAAGGACAAAGAACCAATACACTTCCATAAAATGCTTTGGTTTGAATATTGGAAACATAAAACACCAGACTATGTGGAAATCAATGCAGAATGGTGGCATGAAGAGACACTTTGTTTATTATATGAATAAAACACCTAGCATGTGATTAAGAAATTAAAAAGCAGGTTTGGCAAGATGGCTCAGTGGGTAAAGGTAAGTATTGCCAAGCCTCTTGACTTGATTTGGGTCTTCAGGACCTGTATGATTAAAGGAGAGACCCAACTCCTGCAAAGTTGTCCTCTGATGTCCACTGTGAAACATGCAGCCTACACACCTACACACACACACACCAAGTAAAAGTCATCAGAAAGAAATTTAAAACAAGACAATGAGATACATTTCTAAGAAACTTTGTGTCCTACTTGGGACAGGTTGCAAGCTGGTGGGAACTTACCTTTGCTGTTACATTAATTAGTCTTACTGTTACATTACTTACTACTACATTACTGTGCCTGAGTAACTGAGCTTTGGTGAAGAAGTAAGGCCCAGAGGCTCAGGGGCTCCGAAGGTTCTGTCCACGTTGTCCAGAAGACCTGGCCTGGTGAGCTGCTGCTCACCTCATGGCAGACTGGCAACCACAGGGAGATATGGCTTCCTGCTTGTTTCTTCTTTCTTAGTCTTGTTAACTGTCTGGGGCACAGAGCCACATTCAGGATGGGTCTTCCCCCTCAGTTAATGCTCTACAATCACCCTCACTGACCCACTCTGAGGTGACCCTTGGTCTCCTGGGTTCTAAACCTACTCAAGCTGACAGGGGAGATGAGTGGGAATACTCTGTGTTCATTTGTGACTCATTGCAGGGTAGAATGATTTGGAAACATATAATGTTCAGTTCATTCACAAAGCAGATGATTTGGGACCTCACACAGGATTATAAAAAGTCCAGAAGATGCAAATCAGTGGAGAGCTGTCCACTAGTGTTGATCAGATCCAGTACTGCCAATGCTACCCAAGGCCTTACATGGACTGATATCCAGGCCAGGGATGTCATAAGCCCTGATATCAAATTAGGGACATACATGGGGACAAGAGAGCATAGATGCTTATGCCTTAACTGAAAGGCCAGCTACCCATAATCACTCTCCCTAATGCCGCTAATGCAAAAAGTGTACAGAAAGCACCTGTTTTCCCCTTCCTTACCTTACCAGGAGAACACATTTCACCACGTACTGGATAACACTACACCAGTCTAGGGAAAAACCATCAGATCTGCTTCTTTCATGGGGAAGTTTGCTTTATCCATAAGGAAGAAATTTAAAACACACACCATCCTAATGAATACCAAATCCCAGAACCCTTTGCAAATCCAGTAACGTGCCTGTGTTTTCTTCTGTTGCAAGACAGCCAGAATTTCCCCCAGATCACTGTGGAACGTTTTCCTCTGCCCCGTTTCTTTCTCGTTAAAAGCAGGTTCTCATCAGACTTTTCCTGGGCCTGCTGCCTAGGCAACTGCTGCTTACTTTTCTTCCAAAGCACATAGGAAATATTGCTTAAAGGAAAATTGAATCCAAATTAAAATTTTGTTTTAATTATGTGTGTGTGTGTGTGCGCGTGTGTGTGTGTGTCTGTGTGTCTATGTTAGCTCATCTTTGCAGGTAGAATGACAACTTTTAGGATTCAGTTTTCTCCCTCCATCATGTGAGCTTGGGGAATCAGATTCAGGTTACCAGGTTTGAAAGCAAGTCCCTTGACCCACTGAGACTTCTTGCCAGTTAGAACAAGAAATGAAGAAGGTCCAGGGTCCAGGTTTGAATCCTGCCGGGAGAAGATTGTTTGACCCACCTTACAGCTAAATAACACAAGCATAGTCCCTTGCTTCCGTAGCACATTACAGGAAAGTCAGAAAAGTAAGAGTCTTGCTCTCCCAGGTTTGGTCAAATTAAATAACCCAATTTCTCTACCAATTTCCATCCGGTAATCTCTTTGGCACACAGGAAAGCTGAGGCAGCCTGCATGCCCTGCACCAATGCTGCATGGGTCATAGGGAGGCATGAGACATTAACCATGCTTGTGAGCTTCGTGAGAGTTAATTTGACATCACAGTTCTAAAGAGATTTCCTGCTTCTCTGTACACACACCTCAAGGCTGTACATTTGGTTTTAATTAAAGAAACATGTTTCTTTTACAAGATTGAAAATTAAGTATTTTCTCTTTGCCCTCATTTAATCTCATGTGTCTTGCATTTTTTGACCCACCCCCCCAGTCAGAGGATATATACCCTCCAGACCATCTTCACAGCATCAAAGGACAGATGTTTCACAGAAAGAGTGTGTGCATGTTATTAACTTCTAGAGATAATAATTTCTAGTTAATAACATTAGTTATTTAATAGACAATGGTATCATAACTGAGAAACAAGGAATTGCTAAATTCAAATGAGCACAGGCACGTGACATCACTTGAAATTTTGACCACCCACATATTGTAAGTTCAAATACACAGAAAACAAAATATGGGGCTGGGGTTCATTTGCCTAGCATGCATGAAGTCCAAGTTTCATCCTCGGCACTGTCTGGTACCGTGTAAAAGAAATGTGGTAGTACATCATTGTCATCCTAGTAGTCAGGAAACAGAGGTAGGAGGATTAGGAGTTCAGGGACAGCTTTGGCTACACATCATGCTCAGAGATATCCTGAGCTACACAACAAAGCAAATTATATTGTGAGAACACACACATAACTAAATAAGCAATATCTCTCCGTCTATTTCTCTCTTTATCTCTGTCTCATTCCATCCATCCCTCCCTCCCTCCTTCCCTTTCTCCCTCTCTCTCTGAGACAGAGTCCCACTTTGTAGCCCTGCTTGGCCTATAATTCACTGTGATGACCAGGCTGGCCTCAAACTCACAGAGATGCTCCTGCCTCTACGTCCCAAGAACTGGAATTAAAGGTATGTACCACCATGCCTGGCAATAAATCATTTTTCCAAAAATCTTTCAATAGCACGTTTCTGAGTATTAAATGCCATTTGCAGATTTCTCTTAAATATATAACATATGGTAAGTGATGATCATAAATTAATATCTTCATGTTTTAAATTGCTGGCCCTCAGTCATCAATAAGAATATTTCTCGTGTTTAAAAATCACTTGTTTGTAAACCTTTTGTTTACATACAAGTCATTTTCTTTCATTTCTTATTCTGTTAGAGTTTTTGTATGAGATTTTTGAAAAGATTCAAAAACGGATCTCTAATTTCGTATTTCACTAGACAAATGTGCTCTTTCAGATATTCTAGTTTAAGAAAGGTACATACATAACATCTGTCTGTGTGTCTCTATGTCTGTGTGTCTGTCTGTCCGTCTGTCTGACTCTGTCTCTGTCTTTCTCTGATTGTCTCTGTGCAGATTCCTGCAGAGACCAGAAAGGGACATGGGATCTGCTGGAGCTGGAGCTATAGGTGACTATGAGCCTCCTGATGTGTGTGCTGGGGACCCAACACAGGTCCTTTGGAAGAGCTGTACATGCTCTTAACCGCCGAGCTAGTCATCCCGTCCCCAGGAGTGATAAAATGCTAATCTATCCTTTTATCTTTGACATTAGTTTCTCTTATATCAGGACCCCAACTCTCCTCTGCATTCTCCTAAACAACAGAATGAGAGTGGGGACAAGGGAGGAAGACAAAAGAGGCTGAACTCAAGGCAGCTGAAATGGCTCTCCAGTAACTATAGCAACGAGCTGATGCTTCCAAAGGGGTTCTGGGAACTGAGAAACACATCAAAGCACGATGAAGGGCTTGGTCTGGTTTTCAGGACAGCTTGAGTTCAGATGTCCTTCCTAACATCCATTTTTTCTGACTGACACAGACAAGAACAACCTTCCCCTGAGAAGATTCCGTGACTTTTTATGTACGTGTTTAAGAGGAATGTTAAAACTAATGGCCTCCATGCCATCAGATGTTAAGAGGCTGTTTGACTGATGCTCTTTCTAAAAATATCAGCTGGTTCTCATGTCCCCTTGAGATTTGTGTCTCTGTGAGGCCTGAAATCATTACTAGAGTGCCTAGATTTGGCATAATGCAGTATTTCAAATTTGATTCTAATAAGCTGTTGATTTCTCTAATATAAGATTTTTTCTCTCTCCCTAAAAGACAAACACAATTAAAGCCCCAGCAAACATAAGACCTGAAATCAAGACAGTACCATGCCCTCAAGCAACTCCACAGGGCTTTCCCACTAGCACAAGCCTTTCAGAGAAACTGGTATTTAACAGGTACAGGACACCTTTGCTGTCTGAAAGGCTCCAGGAGGGCACACCCCTTACTCTTTCTGAATCAGACTCTGGAGGGACATGCTTTCCCTGACAGTACTTAGCCTCAGGTCCAGGATTTCAGCTCTCTGTGCAGGTACTTCTTGTCCAGAGCAGTGTGACTGGTGTCCTATCAATAGAACTTGATAGAGAGAAAAAGAGAATTTAAAAAGCCGTTCACAGCCAGCTCTTCCCAGACCAATTGGAGGCATATGCAAGTCTGTGCCAGCTTTGTGGTTAAAATGTTCTGAGCCATGATGGACAAGATCCTTTCTGATGCAGACATGGGTGCCTCGGACATCTGGACACCTCCCTGAGACATATGAACACTAACATAGTCCCCTCCTCTGAGACAAATAGCATGCTCAGTTAGCAAGCCACTTTACAGAAGGCTTAGTTAGTTGTTGATAACACACTTTTGTGTAGATACCAGGGGCTTCTTGTCTCGACAAAGCTGAGACCTCCTAAGAAGAAGAGAAAAATCTTATTTCACCCTCAGGGAGACACAAGCCAGAATTTAAAAAGAAATAACACTCCCCAGAGAACATGATAAGAGGATACAGGCAGTTGTCCCCTCACTGAGAAATGGACTTCCAGACCCTAGACCCCTCTCCCAGGGCAGCAGCTTACAGGCCCTCCCTGCTTGGCCTGCTTGCTCAGAAAAAGTAGATTTTTTTCCTCTATTTTCTCTTTGCAGGTACTTGCCAAAATCCATTCTTGCTTCTCAACCCCAACTCAAGAAGCTGCTGAGAATCGCTAATGCAAATATCATGTCTGCCTTTCCCTCCCTCCCTTTCTTCTTCTCTCCCTCCCTTCCTCTCTCCCTCACTTCATCCCTCCCTTCTTCCCTCCCTCCCTCCTTCCAATCCTGTCTCACCTAGCAACTTCTGAGATCTCCAGCATCCCTCCCCTTTGGTTTTTTAAACTCTAATAAAATAAAATTGTCCTTCAGTTTTCTCCTGGGTCCATTTTTTAATTCTTTTATCTATAAAGAATCTTAAAAGTCCTTGATCTACAAATAAGATGCTATGTGTGTCAGTGACATTAAACTAAATTAGATACCTTTCCATGTACCAAGCAGAGTTTCCTATGCTGGGGTAGCCTCAGCTAGGTGCATCCTTGCATGGTTCACACCTGGACACAGAGCAGGCAGTTACTCATGGGTTATCTCAGCCTCAAAGGAGGGTGAGTATTCTTGTCTTGGAGAAATATTCATCTTCCACATCCTTACTCCAGAGGCAAACATGGATAGAACTAGATGCTAAGTTGGAGCAAAGTCCTCCCTACATGGGTTGAGGTCAAAGGTAGAAAGACCAAGAGGAGACTGAAGAAGATCACTCACAGATGGTGTTGGAAACAGCAAAGTTGTTCACCTGCACAGATGGGTCCTTTCCCTGTGAAGCATCTCTACAGCATGTGTGTTTGGAAGCATGAGCAGACAGTGTGTCACACTGACATCACCTGTGGATGCTGATGGGTCAGACAGTGGGGATCTCCTGTCTTCATGTGTACTGCTTCATTTCAGAAATGTCTGCACTTGATTGGAGTCAAAGCTGTGAGCTTTTGCCAGATTCTAGGGTGCTGGCAGTATTCAGAAAGAGGTATTTTAGTTTTCTTGAACACTAACATTTTTTTAAACAAATTTATTTTATCATTTAAAAGACTAAAGATCTTACCCCCCTACCCCAAGTTTGACTGTAATAACAGGGTAAAGGTACTGAATTACACTTTCAGAGAAGAGAATCTTGGTCATCCAACAAGAAGTCAATATAAATTTTATTTCTGTTGTGGGGTTGGAAAACCCAAATAAACTTCACACCTCAGATCTCATTTTCTTTCTTTCTTTCTTTCTTTCTTTCTTTCTTTCTTTCTTTCTTTCTTTCTTTCTTTCTTTCTTTCTGACAAAAATCAGTTTTTCTTTTCCCCACAAACTCTAGTTTCAGTATTCTGACACAAGAAAACGAGTGTTTTCTGCGTCATTCAGCACTTTTATACCTAATCCTGTAAAAATGGCGCACCACTTACAGTTAAGCAACACAATGAGTGTCCTGTGCTGCTGCTGTCCTGTCTCAGTATCCAGGAGTTACCTCCTCACTCATCAGGAGCTGGGACAAGGCAGATGAGCACTCTACTGCTGAGCTAAGCCCACAGCTTGTCTTTGTTGAACAAACCAGCTGAGAAATGCATATCTCTGAGATCAGCTCCCACATTCAGGATATACTCGCCATTGGACCTGGGTGTGGCCAGTGCACTATATACCTCAGTTCAGAAGGTGTGGCCCTGCAGATGTCAGGACAAGCAGTACCTTCTGCATTAGATGCACATAGACACTGCAGTTGGAGTCTCTGTGGAGCAAATCAAGGTGCCTATTCCTGCCTTGGCATCACCCTCTGTCTGAAGGTCCCAGTGTTTGCACAGCAGAAAGCTGCAGTTGCAAAGATGGTGCTCTCCAGAGGAGCCTGTAGAGAGTCCCGTGCGGGTCTGAGTTCTTCAGCATCCACAAGGGAGGCAGAGCCAGCATCCCCTCAGAATCCCCATGCTCTGGGCAATCTTCAGAACCCACCAGGGTCATTAACACATTCATTTTGTTCTTATCCTGTGCCACCTCAGTGTTCTAGTCCCCAGAGATCAAGCTAGAAAATGAGGGCTGTGAGAATTTGTCCCTTGATAGAATAATAATTTAATATGGCATGCAGGCAAAATGTGGGCACTAAATCTGTTCAAAAGACAGGAATACATAGGGACTGTTTTACTTCTTTCTCTTATTCACAAGAATTAGTATGTTGCTTTAAAATAAATCATTTGAAGAACAACTAGACCAATTCGACCCAGAAAAGGATCATGCACCTTTTAAAACCTAAGATCCACTGAAAATCGGTCTTTTTTTTTTCATCTTTAATCAATAATTTTATGTCAAGAAAGAGCCTGGTTGTCCAGACAAGGGTTTCATAAGTTGTAGCCGCCTGCGGCTAAGGGAACCAAGGTCACCTGGAGAGCTGGGGCTAAAATAAAAGGTCGGGTGAAATGAGCTAAGACAAGATTTCTGATCAAAGCTCAAAGTTTAATGGGGGTCTCCAAATATATAGGCAGGGGAGGAACCCTTCCCCCAAAGGCTGGAAACTGGTCTGCAGAACGGGTCCTTGCTCAGCAGGTGGCTAGTGCCTCTCAGGAAACTGCAAGTCCTTGAAGAACAATGGGCTAGAGCTCCACCCTAGGAGGGAAATAGTGGCTAACATTGAGGTCTGAAATTCCAGCTCAAAGGCTGGGAGGAGAGCACAATAAGTAAATTGTTTGACTGGAAGACTCAGTTAATGAGTTGGCAGGTGAGCTTCTATTTCTTTATTTTTACTACTGAATTTGGGAAAATGTTGGCATATATAGATTTATATTTTAGCTTCAGAAACAAAACATTATCACAAGCTCCCCAATTTCCTTGTAAATATGCATATATTTATTGTTTTCCCTGTGGTATTGTAAGTAGACTCTAGAACTTCATATAGCTAGGCAACTGTTGGCCACTGAATGACTCCACAGACAAGTATCCTTGGTTTAACATAACTGTAAAGGGAAAAATAAATAGAAAAATGACTAGCAACTGTGTATTTGGTGAGTCCCAGGTGAGTATTTGTACACATGCAGATCATCTACACCCTTTCCTACTTCTTGCATAGTAGAAGAGAGTGACAGAGACCTAGTCACAAACCAAGGGGCTGATGTGGGAGAGAGGACAAGTTTATCTCTGCCCTGTGGGATGTAGCAATACGAGCTGCCACTCGAAGTGAGACTAGTGGGTAAGGTGAGTGCCACATATCATCTTCCCATAGAGTTCTTGATCCTGGGTCTTTCCATTGCTCTGAGAAAACTAGTCTATTTAGGTAATTCACTTATTCTTGATTCGGGAGAGTGGGGCAGGAAGAGAGGAAAATATTTATGAAATTAGTTCTGTAAAGAACTCATTTAGACTGCTGGAAATACAGGCATTGCTGTTTGTAGAATCAACTTGAGATTTATAGGATAAAGGAATCTAATATTGGGGATGTAGTGAGAATTTTGGTTTCTTTGTAAAACACAGAAACATTGTGGGAATATAGGACTGTTTTACAGCAGGTAACTATGATTTGCCTCATGCTCTAGCAGGGGCATGTTCTTGCCACCTGCAGATAGTTTCTATGACTGTGCAACATTTGGAATTCGGGAATTTTTCAGAGTGCGTGTAAATGCTAGGGCCACGTAGAAGGGGCTGGTTGGCCAGTTGGTGGTTATTGCAGTCTGTTGCAGTTTGTCAAGTAGTCATACAGAAAGAGATGAAAGGAAATTAGATATCCTGACAGTGAAGCTCAAACTTGTCCCAAGAAACTCAACCTCCCTAATCAGCAGGAAGTCATCTAATGATATCATCACCCCCTTTCCCCTCTATCCTTTTTCCCTCCTTTATAGTGTTACAGGGCTGACAGGGAAGAAGGGGAGGGGTGGAGAAAGGTGAAAGAATAAAAGAACCCTCAAAGTAGTTCAAGTCTAGCTACATAGAAGTTGACTTTATAATTATTCTTTATAAAGAAGAGAGTGCCCTAATTCTCAGAGCAGTGTGAAGGAAGTGTTGTGCCAGGAAGCATTCCTGAACCCCAAAAGATCACCAAGGAGCTGATTCTGATTCAATCCCATTAGAGTCTCTATTTATGCTCCACCTTGGGCTCCCTGCCAGCCCTGACACAGCAAGATAGGAAGGTGGAAAAGTCAGCCCAGTTTCAGACAAGCATTTGTAGAGCTAAGAAGGGTGTACACATCTGATTGGGGGAGCATTATTGTCTTTAACATAATTGGCTGGTGCTGGGAGCCAAACCATAAACATAACTCCTGTTTTTCTCCTGATTGGTGGTTGTTAGGAAGTGAAGTGTCAGGGACAGGCTTGTAACCTGGAAGTGCAGATTTGTTGGGGAATAACCTGAAAACTGGTGTTAGACACAGGTCTGATTGTGTGTGTGTATGTGTGTGTGTGGGGGGGTAACCTGGAAACTGGTACTAGGTGCCAGTTTGTTAGTTAGCTCAAGTTCAACCTTAGGTCAGTTTCTCTAAGGTGGAGTCTGAACCCAAAAGTCTCTCAGAAGTAAGAGAAACTTGAGAAAGTGGAAAATGATAATACTGCAGACTAGAAAAAATCCAGTCTATAGTAAGAGGAATGTGCACTAGGATAGATATGATGAGGAGAGGAGCAGATACCAGACATCCCATGAGGGAGGGATCCTGCCATTTGACTCAGGAGAGAGGCCCATGCACCATGATGAAATCCATTTCTTTCTTCCATTTTCGTGTGTGTGTGTGTGTGTGTGTGAGAGAGAGAGAGAGAGAGAGAGAGAGAGAGAGAGAGAGAGAGACAGACAGACAGACAGACACAGAGAGAGAGGTATGAATGGCTGTTAATATGAATGTGGCTCCACATATGTGGAGGCTGAAGGGTGATGTAGGAAATCATCCTCAATTACTCTTCCACTTTATCGAGAAAGGGTCTCTAAATCAAACCCAGAGCTAACTGATATGGACAATCTTGCTAGCCAGCTTACTCTGGAGATCCTGTCTGGAGTTACAGGAGAGCTCCACAACCACTTGATATTTGCATGGGTTCTAGGGACCCAAACTCTGGTCTTCACACTTTCAAGACAAGCAATTAAGCCCAGAGACATCCCCCTGCTCCAGGTATCATTTATCAAAGTTCCTGGGTGATTCCTCACATTCCAAATCAGTAATCATCCACAGCATGGCCTACCAATCCTGAGGGAATCCACAACTTTATGGTGTCATTGTGACAATACAAGGATCCCAAACTCCAGCATGCTTAGTGAAATCATGTCTGAGAATGCAGTACTATCCCATCACTGGAATCCTGTATGTCTCTAAAATGGGCTTTCTAGTTAAAAACTTCCTTTGTCTAAAATAGACTGGACACATTTAGCACTTGGCATCATTAGCCTTTAATGGATGGTGGCTGTCTACTTATAAATAGTATCTCTATTTTGCATTTTCCAAGACATTTCTAGTTACATCATTGAATTCTCTTTCCAGGCACTTAATCATTTATTCATTCAACAAATAAGCATTCAGCCACATTCAGAGTCAGCCAGTGTTTGAGATCCTGGAAGATGCTTAGAAATATCATGTTAATAAATATCCTGCTTCTCTTCATGATGCTAACACAACACCATGAAAGGACAAATAAATTAGCAATTAAATAAGAGTTCAGTGCGGTGTTCTTGGAGCTGATACATACTGACATATACCATGTGGGGTAAGTGAGCCTCCATAAACCTGGTGAAGGAGACTGAGAAGGTTTGTTCTGGGAGTGTAGAGAGAAGATGTGTCTAATGTCAAGTCTTAGAGTGGGTTTATCAGAGAGAAGGAAACAGATTAAGAAGCACTGGGAAAAAAGAATTGCAATCAGAAGTCACAGTTGGAGAGCAGTCCTGTGGTGGAAAGAACTTGCTTTGATATGGTTCTACCATTCAGGCAAGGTAGCTAGAGCAGAATGAAATGAGGGAGGAAGACAGAATTGGAGGAGGGATTGGACTCAGGTCTTTGAGGGCCTGAGAGCTCAGCATGAAGGGTGAAGGTTACATTGGACTCTAAGCCTAGTGAGGGTCAGGTCAGTACAGTGGCTCCACTGTCTGGGGCCTGAGTGGGTGTGTTGGAGATGAATGTGATCAGGATGGAGCCAGCTGGGATACTGTAGAGATATGAATACAGTAATGCAGAAGAGTTGGGGGCAGGGTGCGGAGGGTTGAAAGTGTAGGCTGCTTCTGCAGCAGCTAGAGGTCAAGATGGACAGGTTCTGCAGCCCTTTGAAAGCCGAGCCACACTGTGACTGCTGAGGGACTATAGGTGGACAGTGGAATCAGGGACACAGCAAAGGAGTTGCTTGAGCTGAGCAACAGAAGGGAAGGTGCTGTCATGCACTAGATACAGAGACTCTTTTTCCCCTGTATTTAATCAGAGGGAGATTTACCTTGGTAAGGTCCAGGGCTAAGTTTTAGGGTGTGTTTTAAATTCCTATAGAGTTGAAGTCAACAGTTACATATAAAAAGGGTATTGTATGGGAGAAAGGTAGGAAAGGTAGAGAAATAGATATCTACTTAGAGGGCTTTGCTGGCAATGAGCTAGAATTCTAGTGGAATGGTGAGAACATATTGTGGATAAGATAAGCAAGGAGAAAGATTTAAACAAGAGAGGTGAGATTTGAAATCTTAGAATACAGAGGATGAAGTCTTTAATGACTCACTTTGTGTTGGTGACTGACATCTTGCTGGGAGACATGGTGAGATGGCAAGACTCAGGGATGCCCTTGAGATGGGAATGAGGGTCTCCATGACAGGAAGTTTGGCCTGGGACTTGGGTAATTCTGTTGTTTCCCTCCCAGAAAAATGGCTTCCCTATCCCTGTCAGTGGTTGGAGTTTCCATGAGAGATGTCACCTCAAGCCAGTCATTGGCCCATTGGGAAGGAAGCTCTAGCATGGATTCAAGATCCTTTGCTCTACCAAGATCATGAACAAAGACGGCTTATGTGGTCTGTGAACTACCCGTGGGGTCATGTAAAGACTTGCCATTTCCTCTTTTTAAATGAGAGACAGAGCAGATAAGTATCCTTGCCCTGGCCTGTGGGGGTTTTCATCAGGAGACCCTAAGAGAAAAGGGTAGAGAATGGGAAGGACAGGAGATGCAAGAAATGAGGCCAAGACCGAATTCTTGTCCAAGGCCTGGCAAACTGTATTTTCTCAGGGAATTTATACAGGTAGGGGAAGAAGTAAAGCAAATGGGATTTTCCACAAAGCCTGGGCATTCTGCCAAGGTGAATCTCTGGCAGCTTTAAGATGTTTTCTTCTTTTGGCAGGGCGTAGTGACCGTCGACCACCCAATTTCTCCAAGGTCTATAGCTGAGGAGAAGTCAAAACCTATGCCTATCTTTAAAATGGAATCTAAACATAAAGTAAGGTCAGTTTGGCTCCTGGCATATCTTCATATAACCAAATAAAAATAGAAAGAAATCTGTGTCAGTAACATGTTAGAAGTAACAATGTCAGCCATAAAAATATCCTTGGGAAAGAAAAACATCTTGACCATTAAAGTAGAGCTAGAGAGGAAGGTGAATATCAAGATAGAGATAAACAAATTTGCCAATAATTCCTATAGGGTTGGCATTTTAGAACTTGGCATTTTAGCATTTGTATAACACTAATTTAGCAGACCCAGATACAGAAAGGTATGGCAGGAAGTGGCCTTCAGTGACTTCTAAGGGTTTCATTAGAAAAACACAGAACACTTTACTTTAAAAATAAATCAAATATCATTATCATTTCAACACCATCTTTACATAGTATTAAATAAGAGCCTGTTTGATACCAAATAAATTCCCACTGAGATCTCCTTTCAAATCTTGCGGGGGGGGGGGGGTGTTAAATTTTGTCCCTACCACTGTATCTAATAAAGGTTGTGTAAAAGTGGCAGCAGGCCCATACTGGTCACAGCTGTTTTTAACTTTTATCACTCTTGAAATCATCTTAATTACAAAATATGGGTGAGTTAAGTATTGTGAGCCTTCGATCAGATGGCAAACTGCAGTCAATGGAACATGCTAACTGTAATTCTTAAGTTTCTCTTGCAATATTAGAGCATAACTACAACTTTGGAAAGCAAAACCCAATTTTAAACAATCTATTCTCTTTCAAATCAATAGCAAAAGCATTACTTTCATTTTTACAAATTTGTCTGCCAGTTCTTATGTTTGAATGCAAGACAGTGCAACTTATAATACCTCATTAAAGAGTCATTGTTTTAAATCTTATCCCTTATATAAGTCTAGGATCCCTTATAACTCTATATCCCTTATAATTCTAGGATAAGAATTACATAAAATATTATGCCAATTTATAAGTATCTTTAGAGGCCTGTTTTCCTGTGTTGGGTCATTTCACGTGTTGTTGTTTAAAATGACTCCTAGCCTGAATTTCCAGTTTTAAGCTAACTTTCTTGTTACCAATATTACAATTTTTAATCATGCTCAATAACTTATAAGCCAATACTCTATAGCCAATTCATTTAAACATATTTATACCTTTAAGACCAATCAGAAACAAAAATGAAGCAACTACACAAATCTTATAAATTTAAACCAAACAAAATTTTTTCTTTTTCTAGCTGTAATTTCAAGAGAAAAAGCACTTTGGACCCACTAATTACAATTGTAGAGAATTTTCTAGGAGAAATGAGCATCAGCCTATTTGCCCTAGAACTTGAGAAGCTGCTGGCCCTTTTAAAGCAGCTTTTTCTCCAGCTGTGCTTGACTCCTTGCTAAGAATGCAGGGCAGCTTAAATCAGCCTCCACTGTGTAAACTGAGACTGGATCAAGAGATGGACTGCCAACAGATAAAGTCTTTACCGGTTTTTCTTTTCGACATGAAACATAGAGTAACAGTCTTTCAAACAATGAAACAAGGACAGACACAAATTGACACGTGGACAAATTGGTGCACCAAAGACAAACAATACTTAGGGAGGGAAGTACACTTATTGTAATCAGTACTAAGAATATCTCCAGTAGCGTCCATAGGGGAAACAGGAAGTCTCCAGATTTCCCCTTGTCCCTAGGAGAGCACTGAAATCCATTTTCCTTCTCTCTTTCTCTCTCATGTTTCTAAACATTTTTTTTGGGTTTTTTTATTCGTTTTATTTTGTTTTATGCCCTATTCCCTTCGCCTGATGCAGTTCTAGACTGCAGACAATTGCCTAATAAGCTTCGATGTCCCGATTCACTGTCACACCCTAGCTAATTTCAGTGTTGGGCCTATGCTGATTCAGTCTAGTCTGTATCCTTTTGGCACACCTGCAACAACAGCCTTCAAAAGATGACATTTATAGTGCTAACATTAATGCTGTATGTTGCTTACAGTGCTGGATATATAACTTTTTCTGTTCCTGTGGAGCTCCAACTAAGACAGCATCCCTCAGTTGGTCTCTCCATTTCCAAGTCCCACATTTGGGCACCAATCCATAACTGCCTGCAGCTATGGGGAAGCGAGGTCACCTGGAAGGAAAGCTGAAACTGAAATAGAAAGGACAGGAGGGCAAGAGAAATAAGGAGCCAAGACAAAGTTTTTCTGATCAAGGCTCAATGTTAATGGGGAGCTCCAAATTTAAAGGTAGGGGAAAACCCTTCCCCCAAAGGCTGGGAACTAGTCAGCAAAACTGGTTTGGTTGCTCAGCAGGTAGTTGGCTCCTCTCAGGAAACTGCAGGTCCTTGAAGAACAATGGACTTCACCTTGGTACTAGAGGTCCACCCTAGGTGGGGGAGGCTGTGGCTAGCACTGAGGTCTGGAATTCACACTCAAAGGCTCAGTAGGGTTGGGGGAAAGCACAGTTTCCTGCAATGTGTCTTCAAATGCTGATTTCTAGGCCCAGACATCTGGCTGCAGCCCAGAAGATTGCATGGTCAGCCATCTCCAGTCTGTCATATAAAAATTGTTTTGACCATCACTGATTGATTAATAAAATTCTGATTAACCAATTACCTGGGCAGGAGAGAATGTGGCAGGACTTACAATCCCAGGTTGGAGGTACCATGGACAGAGGCAGACTAGAAAAGGACCAAGAGGAGAAGAGTTGTGGAGAGACCATCTGGAGAGAACAAGACTATTTGCCCTGAAGTAATGATGAGAGAGCAGCCATGAGGACACACATGGACCGGAGGGAGCCAGGGGATGAGCAGAATGCAAGTAAGGGGCATTTGTCTGGGTAATAGCAGTCTAGTCAGGTTAGAATAAATCAGAACATGCCCAGTTTAGATTTGCAGCTTTTTTATTAAAAATACAAAAAGCTATAACTGACTTGAGCAGAGCATAGAGACACCAACTTGGAGCAAAAAGAGTGTAGAAAACCACAAGGAATTAGTACTACAGGAATGAGCTTTGGGGTTGTGTAGTTTGGCCCCAGTTCCTGTTCTCTGCTTTGCTTCCTAAGGATTTATGCCAATACCACCTTGAGTTCTCTTTCTGCTGCCAGGTCTTTGCAATCTTGAGGGTCTATATTGTTCTGAGGCTGTGAGCCAAACTGCACCTTTCTTCCTTAGGCTGACTGTGTGTCAGGATATTTTATCACAGCATCAGGAGAAGAAATAACATGCATACTATTCTCAATTTGGAGTCTAACTTAGTATATTTATGTTATCAGCAAATACATTGTGATAGACAGAAAAATCTATTTTGGAGTATTTGCAAGAAATAGGCAAACTAATTATACTGTCCATCATTCCTTTGCAACAGTATTTTTTCCAAGTGATTTCATTTTACTGTGGTGATGTTGTTTATTGTCAAAATACGTTATTGCTTGTGGGAGGTATACTTTACCTATTTGTGTATGAGTGTTTGTGCGTGTTTGTGTGTATGCATGAGTGTGTTTATGTGTGAATGTAGACATGTTGGGGAAGAGGAGTGTGGAACCATGAACACACACAGACACAAAAACACAAAGAGAGATACAGACACACACACGCACACACACACACACACACACACACACACACACACACAGAAGACAGAGGATGGAATCACATCTCGTCTTCTATCACTCTCCACTTCCTTCTTTGAGGCAGAGACCCTCCCTGAACCTGGGGATCATGTTTGCTCAGCTAAGTTGGTGACCAACAAGCACCAGTTATCCTCCTGTCACTGCCCAGCTAGGAGCTGGGGTACATGTGGGAGCAGGATATCAGGCTTGGTACATGGGTGTTGAGATGCCACTGCTGCCTGATTGCCCTAACTCTGCTGAGCCACCTCACCATTCCATTCTTTTGTTACTATTTTTTTCTGTAGCATTACCATACTCCTTCTGCAATCTTAGGGTTTTTCACCTGGTGTGCTGGGGGACTCCTCAGAATACACTTGACTTTATTTTCTGCTTCTTAACATAAGATCCAAAACAATCAGTTGGGTGGTTTTTTTTCACATTCTAGATGTATCTTCAGCACAGATTTCCTCCCCAAGCCCTTGGTTTCATTCACTGAATACAAAGACTCCTTCGATGGCATTGCTATAACGTGTTGTATTGTCCTGTGCTAGGAACCTGGAAGCCAGCTGCCTGTGAGCAGGCCGAACCCACATCAGCTTCCTCTGGCTCCCAACTCCAGTTGTCACTCTGCATAGGCCCCTGCTGCTTTCTCATTTTACAGCTGAGCAAAGGTCACTGATATGATATCAGTGTGCAAGGACATTCATTCCATTCAGTCTTACTGCAACTCCCTTCAATTAAATAACTTGGTTACCATATGGAGAGATTAAGTGGCCACTAAGAAACAGCCCAATCCATTCTCCATGGGATGTGACAAAGTATCAGCACATTTGAGTGTACCTGGGGCTCTGGGAAGTTAGTCTACTTCAGTTATCAAGATGGTTTTCAAGGATAGATGCTGCGATAACTGGAATGTACCAAAGCCTCTTTTATTGGTCTCCTAAAATATCATATGGTTGCTTTGGGTTATCTATACATTTCAGTTCATTGCTTATGAGCAACTGTGTGTATCTCACATGAACGTTAAAACCAGAGTTCTCAAACTTCCAATTGTGACTGTTACTTATTCGAACAAAATTTTGGGGCATTAACTGTGAACTCTATTTTAAATGGTTTGCTGAAATGGAATGCAGACAGCAGCTCTAATGAAACACATTTTCTGTACATAGTGTGTTTAATTGTGGATGTGAGACTAGTTTTCCCAGAAGGACTGAGCCAGAACACCTGTGAGTCCCAACTTTCATCTGGTAGCCAGATTCTTGGAGAGATGCAAAGCATTTGTTAGGATGAGAAAAATGACAGCGATTTTATTTCAATTCTACTTTTCACTCAATATTTTAGTGCTGACTGAAGGTCTATTTATATAAGGTCAAAGTAGTGACTTCCAAGTTCATAGAGTAGGCATAGTTCCTAAAATATGATTGAGATTGGAGACCATGGAAATGTAGCCTTTCTACTTTAGAAGATTTGGCTCAGGTGGATACATACCTCAGAGCACATCAATTTCCTTTTCTATGTCTATTTGGTAAAAAAAAAATCACAAATATCATAATTTCATTTTAAATGTCATCAAGGAAGTCATAGGTATACAATCTAGTAACTGTGTCTCAGTGGGGCTGAACTGTCAGAAAGTTAGCCTTTGAAATATCATTTCCCTGTAATTGCTATAGAGAGAAGATTTATCTGCAACAAAGGAGCTAAATAGACCACAGTCATTATTGAATGGGTTATACTAGGAAACACACAGCAAACATCCCTGGAAATCTGCAGGAAAGCACTCATCATTCTCTGCCATGTTCAAAGCTCAGATGGGTGGTGGCAAGAAGGCTGTTTCCCAGAGATTCCTTCATCTGTCAAGGTGCCCTGCAGTCAAGGAAGCATTGAAGTGAAGCAGAACTGAGAAAGAACTGTTGAGATATAACTTGTCCTCCCTGCTCCTTCAGGTACATCTGACACTCATTGCCCTCTATAGCATACTGCATTCATTCCTTGTTGACTCTGATTTAGATTCATTCCAGGCTAGACGCATTTCTAGGTATTTCTTTAAAAAACTTTTGCATGGTGAAAGTGTGTACAGCCAGGTTACCCAGGCTCTGAAGAGTGCAACCATCTCACATTTTTAAGGATGTGAGCCCGAGCTCAGTGTTCCCACATGCGGACACAGGTATGGTTGTCTAGCAAATTCTCCCCCCAAAGGAGCAAGACCTGTCAGAGTCATGGGGTGCCTTCTTGGGGTATGGAAACACATCTCTTTCTTGTTTTGATCTTAGTTTTGAAAACTAAAGTTATCCTATAATTATATTCCACAATATTCCTTATATGCAGCAGATTCTATTCCATTTCTAAAATATTTTTAAATTAGAAAGATTTTAATTCAATGCATACAATAAATATGTGTATAGTACATGGTGCATGTATAGTAAAGTGTCCTTCCATATCTTTTTTGATGACTTTTGGTTGAAAGTCAATTTTATTGGATATTAGAATGACAACTCCAACTGGTTTCCTGGGACCATTTGCTTGGACAATTGTTTTCCACCCTTTAAATCTGAGGTAGTGTTTGTCTTTGACACTGAGTTTCATTTCCTGTATGCAGCAAATTGTTGGGTCCTGTTTACATATCAAATCTGTTAGTCTATTTTTATTGGGGAATTGAGTCCATTGATGGTAAGAGATATTAAGGAATAGGGATTTTTGCTTCCTGATATTTTTGGTGTAATTTTTATGTTTGTGTGGTTATCTTCTTTTGGGTTTGTTGAAAGAAGATTAATTTCTTGATCTTTCTAGTGTGTAGTTTCCTCCTTTTGTTGGTGTTTTCCACTCGTTATCCTTTGAAGGGCTGAATTTGTGGAAAGATATTGTGTAAATTTGTTTTTATCATGGAATACTTTGGTTTCTCCATCCATGGTAATTGAGAGATTGGCTGGGTATAGCAGCCTGGGTTGGCATTTGTGTTCCCTTAGGGTCTGTATGACGTCTGCCCAGGCTCTTCTGGCTTTCATTGTCTCTAGTGAGAAGTCTGGTGTAATTCTGATTGGTCTACCTTTATATGTTACTTGACATTTTTCCCTTACTGCTTTTAATATTCTTTCTTTGTTTAGTGCATTTTGGTGTTTTGATTATTATGTGACAGGAGGAATTTCTTTTCTTGTCAAATCTACTTGGAGTTCTGTAGGCTTCCTGTATGTTCATGGGCATCTCTTTCTTTAGGTTAGGGAAGTGTTTTTTCTATAAAATTGTTGAACATATTTACTGGTCCTTTAAGTTGGAAATCTTCACTCTCTTCTATACCTATAATCCTTAGGTTTGGTCTTCTCATTGTGTCCTGGATTTCCTGGATGTTTTGGGTTCCAAGCTTTATGCATTTGGTGCCATGTTGCCTTGATTTCTGTTAGTAACATTCCTATGTTTGCCTTTTTCCATCTGGTTATCTTTGGTGTTAGTTGGTCCTACTGTCTCTGACTGGTGCTTGTCCCTCCTGTATGCCTACAAGCCTGTCTCAGCACCCCTGGGTGACCGGCTCTCCCCTGACACAGAGTGCTGTGGCACTGTCCAGCTCCTGGGTGTAGGTGTGGCCCTAGCAGACCGTGTCCCAAGTGACCTTACACTAGGGTATTCCCTGCATTCCTAGCTGCACTCATCTGCTCCATCACAGGAGCAAAGATTGGGGTGATGTGTGGGACCTTAGTGTGAGAGAAGGCCATAATCTCATAGCCATCAGTCACGTGTAGACATGCCCCAGGTTCTAACCTGACTCCACCTCTGCAGTCACCTGGCCAGGCTCTTCCCGCAGCTCAGTTACCTGGCAACCCGACTCACTTTAAATAGCGCCCCCTCCTGCTCTCTCTCTCTCTCTCTCTCTCTCTCTCTCTCTCTCTCTCTCTCTCTCTCTCTCTCTGTCTCTGCCCTTTTCTTTATCTATCTCTCTCGTCTCTCTGTCTCTCTGTTTTCTCCCCTTTTCACGTGGTCATGGCATTTCTTATCTATTTTCTCCTTTTTCTTTCTCTTTCTATTTTCTTAATAATAAAGCATTAAAGATATGAGTCGTCTCCTATTGAATTTACTGCGCGGTTTAAGCTACCAGAGACTCAGTCAGGCCACCTCTCATTCTAACAGTAACAGCATCTCAGCCACACAGCCAAATGCCCAACGGGAACAGGTACCGGGAAATCTACACCAGAACGGAACCGCCTTCTAAGTGAGACTTTTCTGCCCTCGTGCTAGCCGGCAGCTGCGGACTGGCGACATCATTGCTCGCTCGCTATCTCACTGAGGTGCGTGCACATCCTGCCAGCTTCCCTAAACCCCACGTGGGCCTGCATGTATCATATACGGGCCGTGCCCACCTCTGCCCGAGCGAGACCCACATGCGGCCGCGCTGCTATGCGTGCTTTGGCCCTGCTCTCTGCTTCTGCCCTGCGCCACCTTTCTTTCTTCCCCCCCCCCCACAGCAATGCATTTTCATATATTCAACCACCCCTCTATCCTTGGGATGAAGCTTACTTTATCATGATGGATGATGTTTTGATTTGTATTTGGATGTTGTTTGTATGTATTTTAAAGAGTATTTTATGTCAATGCTCATAATAGGAGTTCATCTTAAATTCCCTTTCTTGGTTGAGTCTTTGTGTGGTTTATATATCAAGGTGACTGTGGCCTCATAGAATGAGTTCTTTCTGTTTCTATTTTGTTGAATACTTTGAGGAGTATTGGTATTAACTCTTTGAAATTCTTGTAGTATTCTATGCTAAAACCATCTGGACCTGGACTTTTTGTTGTTGCTGGAGAATTTTGATGACTGCTTCTATTTCCCGAAGGGTTATAGAACTAGTTAGGTAGTTTGTCTGCTCTTGATTTAACTTTGGTAAGTAGAATCTATCCAGAAAAATCATCATTTCACTTAGATTCGTGTTTTGAATACACTTTTAAAAACTGGTGGAAATGTGGAAGATGGAACATTATTGGGACTGTTAGAAACTATAGTGGATAGAGCCTGGTTAGAAGAAGTACATCACTGGGGGGCATGGCTTTGAAGGCTGTACCTGATCCCTAGTCCCTTACTCTGGTTCCTGTTCTTTACGAGGTGAGTTGTCTATGCTGCATATTCCTGTCACAGTGAGGTCTGCCTTACCATGGGCCCAGAACCAACACAACCACGGACAGAATATGCATGCCAAGATATGCATATGGAAGTCCTCTAGAGTGGGGGAGTAAGTTCTCTTATCCCACGTGGTTCCTGGCTATTGAACTCAGGTCACTGTGATTAAGAACAGGTGTCTTTACATGCTGAGCCACCTCCCTGACCCCTGTTCATCTATTTTTAACTAACCAGACACAGCAATTTGAAGATTACTTTTCAAACTTAATGTTTAAAACTTTGAAATTGCCTCACTGAGAATCTGCTTCCCTCCCAATTCCCCAACTACTTGTCTACCCCAGCAAAATGATATATTTAAAAGGATTCTAACAGTTCTCTGTGAGTTTAAAAATCAAAGACTAAATTATTCTATATTAGTGGCCTTTTAAATGAGCACGGTGAAAATAGGTGATTCTCCCATAGAAAAAATAGCTGTCTCTTTTATGTGCAAACAAAATGCTGCATGAATTTAAAACCTGAATTTGGTGTCAAATGTAAAAACCAGGAAGCAGCAGTTGGTTTGCAAAAGGAAATGACGCACAATAATTTTTCAGGAACTAAGTCATTAGGAGAAATGTCTTGGTTACTTTGGTGAGTCCTTGAGATGAGACAGTATTGTAATAGTTATTTAATACCAACTGGGGGTTTCTACCCTGCCTTTGATCATTTAGGTCCCAGATAAAATACACCAAAACTTTCATATTTATAATAAGGCTTATGTACTACAGCTAGGCAGATATCTACACTCTAAACTCTTAGAATCTACTCCCCCATCAATAACCCCGAGTTATAACTTGCCATCTTTCTTCAGGGCAGCTCTAACTCCAATTGGCCAGCCCTCCAGGTCATGTTTTCATGACTTACCTACTCCATGGCTTCTTCTCCTCTCTCCGCCTTCTCTTGTTGTGGTCCTGCCTCAGACCAAAAATCCTTTTTACTCTCTTCTGCCCAGTTATAGGTTGTCAGTATTTTTATTCTACCAATAGTTGTAAATTAAGGAGAAAGGTCACATAGCATTACTTGATGTAGGTATGGGTTCTCTAGTCCCTGGGGGCAACCAGGCTTACATTACAATAAATAGCAAAAGACCAAACCTCAAAGCAGAGAAGGGAAAGGGGAACAGTATAGTTTTTTACAGAAGCAGCATAGCAGGGTCCCAAAAAGGAAAGAGAGGCTTCTCTTCCAGAGAGGAGCTTCATTAAGAGAAACAGCTGGAAGCACAAGTGAGACAGAGAGACAGAGCTGCCATGGGAGTTGGGAACAGAGAAAGAGGAGAGCCTGCAGACAAATCACCTGAACAAAGGAAATATCCTACTTCTGTAGCTTTTCAGGGGAGATGGGGGTTTTATATCACATGATTTAGTCTGGGGAAGTGTATGTGACTGAGAAGGGAGAAGTCAAGTTCTGGGAGGATCATAAATTAGAGCTGTAAGACCACAGCACAGAGCAGCTTTTAAATTTTAGGTTCCAGGAGCTCTGCAGGAGGGTGTGGCCCAATCTCATTAGGCTATGTGATATGACCACCAAAATGACCAATACTGTAAAATTCTATGGTCATCAGACCTGACACAAGGTTTCAATGTTCATTGGCATAAAGAGAACATGATATAAATTATAGAAAACAATATTTATAATTTTGCACAAAGCTAGAGAGAAGGAAATTTTTAATCAGTTCCTGCCTTGCTCCCAGAATAGAACCTTTCATAGAAAACAAACGGAACAATAGCCAGGACAAGACCACAGATATGGCTCAGCAGGGTGAAGAACTTGCTTTCTAAACCTGAGGACCTGAGTTCAGTTCCCTAGAACACAGAACTGAGCCCCAAAGTCATCCGTTGATCTCTGTTAGTGCACTGTGGCATGTACACACCCATATTCATACACACACATACACACACACACACACACACACACACACAAAAACACACTATACACACAACAATAATGATAGAATAAAAAGTTAAGCCAAGACCTATGTCCTAGAAGGTGAGTCCTTTCCCTCCTGAAGGCCCCTATAACAGCCCATCTCCACTTCCAGCTAGAATTTCCTAATTCCTATGGCCCATCCTAAATATTCTGTGTGTTGAAGATTTAACACAAGGGAATCTGAAGTCCCCAAAGTAACCTAATGTGTCTATTGATGCATATTATTAGATGAGCATTATTAGACTAAGTTTTCTGGTCTTTTATATAGTAGAATTTTTCTTCATTTGTGGAACTATGAAGTGAAGATTCAGGGCTTGGCTTCTTCAGTTTGGATAGATGCAGTTCTGATTAATCCCTAGATAAAAACTGACTCTCTTAATCCTTTTAAATATCAGATTCATTATGGTCCAAATTAAGTAAAATAGTAGTATGTTCCTTTTTAAAGGGTTCTTCTTTTAAAAACCACTTTATTTGATGCATGTGTGTGTGTGTGTGTGTGTGTGTGTGTGTGTGTGTGTGTGTGTACCTGTGTATGTGTGCATGAAATGCCCTAGGAAACCAGAAGAGGATATAAGGCCATTTGGAGCTGAAGTTCCAGGTAGTTGTGAGCCACCCATCATGTGGGCAGGGAGTTAAACTAAACACTGGTTTCACTGGGAACCCAGCAGGAGCTGAGGCCCAGGAGCTTCCGGAGATTCCTGCAGCTGAGCATTTTCACTGATTCACATCTACTCTGGCTGGAAAGGAGATAGTAGCCCTCGGACTCTGTGAGCTGACCACCACTGGCCTTATTCTGCCTTGTTTCAGCATCTTACCTAGAGATCCTTACATTCTCAGCTTTGTCTGATTCTGCATCTTCCATGGACTCTTGTATGTCTTGTCCCCCTTTTCCTGGTCACACAAGGCTGAGCGTATGAACAGCATCTCATTCCTTTGGATGGTAATTGTGGTGGAGAAAAGAAAGCCCCTAACTCCCATCATAGAAGTTCACACAAGTGTTGGAGACTCTGTTATGTAACCATCGTAGGAAGGGTCACATCCCTCATGGTCTATTGCCTTTGAATTAATTCAACGGAAGGCCATTGGTGAAGGTGCAGACTCAGTTGCAGTTGACAGTTCAGGACTGAAGTGGGTCATGCAAAGAAATTGAGGCTTGGCACCATGAAGAGAGCCTATAAGGGGCTCTTGGTGAAACCTAATTGCTGGAGAAGACTCAAATGAATCAGAGATATGAGTACTGTGGGATGATCACCAAGAACGACAGCAGCAGTGGAGTGGGGTCAACCAGAGCCTAGAGTGTTACAGATTACAGAGCTGGAGATGTGGCCCAATCCCTTTGAAGGAGCCTAGAAAATTTAGCTGGTCTTGCTGTCTCTGATTTTGCCTTATCTGTCCTAAAGCTTGTGTATCTGTACTCCTGGAATTCCTGTTCTCTCTGTGCTCACAGGTATTTAGGCTTTCCTGAGAGACCAGCTCTTCTGGGCTCCCAAGCCTCTCCACACTTCAAACGACCTGAGGGTGGCTGGTTCTCAAATGCCCTGAATGAAGCTGGTCCTCTAGGAAGTATTAGGAGATGGTGTCTTCACTATGCCAAACCTGGCAAGATTCTGCCACAGCAGAAATGGCAAATGCCCTGAGTGGATGGTTCTCAAATGCCTGTTTCTCTAGGAAGTATCAGGGGATGGTGTCTTCACTTTTGCAGACCTGTCAAGGTTCTCCCCTAGTAGAGAGGGCTGGCAGTGGCAGAAGGGGGATAAGGATAAGAAGGGGATTATTTTTCAAAAGGACAGGGCTTTTGTTGGTTACTGGGTAGTGAGTCCTGCTGGACCCCTTGCAGCAGCTCTGGTCCTCCAGAGGTGGTTGTGGGGGTTCTTACCAACTGCCCAGAGTGGCTGGTTCTCTAGAAAGTATCAGGATATGGAATCTTCACTGTGGCAGACCTGGCAAGGTTCTGCCACAACAGAAAGGGCTGGTGGCAGTGGAAGGGGGAGAACTATTGGAAGGGGACTGCTATTCAGAAGGGCGGGGCTTTTGGTGGTTGCTGGGTAGTGAATCCTGCTGGACCCCTGGCAGCAGCTCTGGGCCTTTATAGATGGGGAGGGGTTCTTACCAAGTGGCTAGTTCTCTAGGAAGTATCATTAGATGGAATCTTCACTGTGGCAGACCTGGTAAAGTTCTGCCACAGCCGAAAGGGCTGATGGCGGCAGAAGGGGGATAAGGATCAGAAGGGGACTCTGAAAGTTGATTTCATTTGATATTAGAATGGCTACTCCAGCTTGTTTTTTGGGACAATTTGCTTGGAGAATTGTTTTCCAGCCCTTTACTCTGAGGTAGTGTCTGTCTTTGATACTGAGGTGTGTTTCCTGTGTGCAGCAATATGCTGGGTCCTGTTTACATATCCAGTCTGTTAGTCTATGTCTTTTTTTTTTTTTTGAGTAATTGAGTCCACTGATGTTAAGGAATAGTGATAGTTGCTTTCTTTTATTTTTGATGTTATTTTTATGTTTGTTCAGCTATCTTTTGTTGGGATTATTGAAAGGTTACTTTCTTGATTTTTCTAGGGTGTAATTTCCTCCCTTGTGTTGGTATTTTCAATCTATTATCCATTGTAGGGCTGGATTTATGGAAAGATATTGTGTAAATTTTGTTTTGTCATGGAATATCTTGGTTTCTCCATCTATGGTGATTGAGAGTTTTGCTGGGTATATGAGCCTGGGCTAGCATTTGTGTTCTCTTAGGGTCTGTATAAGATCTTCCCAGGATCTTCTATATTTCATTGTCTCTGATGAGAAGTCTGGTGTAATCCTAATAGTTCTGCCTTCAAATGTTACTCAAACTTTTTCCCTTACTGCTTTTGGTATTCTTTGATTTGTACATTTGGTGTTTTGACTATTATGTGACTGAAGGAATTTCTTTTCTAGCCCAATCTATTTGGAGATATGTAGATTTCTTTTATATTTATGTGCATCTCTTTCTTTAGGTTAGGGAAGTTTTCTTCTATAATTGTGTGGAAGATATTTACTGACCCTTTAAGTTTGGAATCTTCACTCTCTTCTATAACTATTATCCTTTGGTTTGGTCTTCTCATTATGTCCTGGATTTTCTGGGTGTTTTGGGTTAGAAGCTTTTTGCATTTTCTTTGACTGTTGTATCAATGTTTTTTATGGTATCTTCTGTACTTGAGATTCTCTTCTTTTATTTGGTTGGTAATGCTTGTGTCTAGGACTCTGGATGTCTTTTCTGGGTTTTCTATCTCCTAGGTTGTCTCACTTTCTGATTCCTTCATTGTTTCTATTTCCTTTTTTAGAACCTGGATGCTTTTGTTCAATTCCTTCACTTGTTTTGGTCATGTTTTTCTGTACTTCTTTAAGGGATTTTTTATAGTTTCCTTTTTAAGGGCTTCTACCTGTTTGCCTGTGTTTTCCTATATTTCCTTTCCAGAGTTATTTATGTCCTTCTTAAAGTCCTCTATCCTCATCCTGAGATGTGATTTTAAATCAGAGCTTTGATTTTCTGGTGTGTTGGAGTATCCAGGGCTTGCTGTGGTGGGAGAACTGGGTTCTGATAATGCCAAGGAGCTTTGATTTCTGTTACTTATGTTCTTGTCCTTGCCTCTCACCATCAGGTTATCTCTGGTATTAGCTGGTCTTGCTGTCTCTGACTGTGGCCTGTCCCTCCTACAAGTCTGTGTGTCAGCACTCCTGGAAGACTAGTTCTTTCCAGGAGGAATTTGAGTATGGAGAGCTGTGGGATAGGGTCAACACTGGGATGCAGACAGAAACCAGAAGGATCCTGTCTCTGCCTGTTCCTTGGTTCCTGTGTCCTGATGACTCTGGGTGGGTCCCTCTTGGGCCAGGAGAAGTAAGTTTGTTGCAGTCAACAAAGATGAAAATGGAGTTGGAGATCTGAAAACTACTTTGACATCAGACATGGAGTTGCAGTGTTTGCAGTTTGCCCAGTTGGTTTCCTGTCTTGATTCTTGGATCACAATGAAGTGATTGTGTGGTTGTCATAAGGGACTTTGAGCTTTGGTCTTTTAACATTGTTGTTACTGCTATAGACTATGGGGACTTTGGAAGTTGGACTAAATGTATTTTTGTATTATGCTATGGCTAGTTATGGTCCCAAAAGACTCATGTATTTGAACAAGTCTATGGGGGTCAGGAAGTGGAATTTGATGGCTTGTATATGCATGGCCCAGGGAGTGGCACAATTTGGAGGTATGGCCTTGATAGAGCAGATGTGGCCTTGTTGAAGTAGGTGAGTCACTTTGGGTGTGGGCTTTAATACCCTACACCTAGCTGTCTGGAAGTGAGTATTCTGCTAGCAGTCTTCAGATGAAGATGTAGAATGCTCAGCACCTCCTGTACCATGTCTTCCTGGTTGCTGTCATGTTCTTCCCTTGATGATACTGGACTGAACTTATGAACCTGTAAGCCAACCCCAATTAAATGTTGTCCTTTATTAGAAAAAAAAGAGAAAATGCCAGATCTAATATTTTCTAATAGAAAATATCTAGGAAATTAGAGACACTATGATAACTTCAACAAAATCATATAAGAAAATTTCCCTAACCTAAAGACAGATATGGCTATAAACATACAAGAAGGATACAGAACAAAAAAATCGATTGGTTCACAAAAGAAAATCTTGCCATATAGTAATCAAAACACTAGATGTATATAACAAAGAAAGAATATTAAAAGCAGCAAGGGACAAAGGCCAAGGAACATACAAAGGCAGACCTAATCAGAATTACATCTAATTTTTCAGCAGAGACACTAAAGGCCTGAAGGTCCTGGGAAGAGTCTTGCAGACCCTAAGTTACCATAGATGTCAGCCCTGACTACTATAACCAACAACCAATATATTCCATGAAAAAACAAATTTAAACATTATCTTTCCACTAATCCATTCCCACAGAGAATACTAGAAGGAAAACTACAACACAAGGAGGGTAACTATACCCAAGAAATATAAGTCATGAATAATTTCACACCAGAAAAATAACAAAAGAAAAAATCTCTCTCTCTTCTTTCCTTCCTTCCTTCCTGCCTGCCTGCCTTTCTCTCTCTCTCTCTCTCTCTCTCTCTCTCTCTCTCTCTCTCTCTCTCTCTCTCTCTCTCACACACACACACACACACACACACACACACACACCCATACATGTAAATACATACATAAACACACAGACATAGAAACACACACTACCTCCATCAACATCAGAATTACAGGACCTAATAATCACTGGTCTTTAATATCTCTCTACATCAATGGACTCAATTTCTCAATAAAAAGGCACAGGCTAATGGTGGATGTGTAAACAGGATCTTATTCTGCTGCATACATGAAACATACCTTAGTAACAAAGATGGACAGGAGCTCAGACTAAAGATATAAAAAAGTATTTCCAAGAAAAAAGACCCAAGAAACAATCTGGGATAGCCATTCTAAAATCTAATAAAATAGACTTTCAACCAAAAGAAAGAAAACAGATGAGGAATGATATGTCATATTCACCAAGATGATTTTTCAATGCTGAACATCTGTGCCCCAAATGCATCTATCACACACATTCATAAAGGAAACATTACTAAAGCTTAAATCACACACAAAACCTCATAGAGTAAGAGTGGGAGACAATAGCAGCTCAATCTCACCAAAGGACAGGTCATTGAAACAAAAACTAAACAGATTAAATAATGAAACTCCCTGACATTATGAATCAAATGGGCATAACAGATAGCTACAGACCATTTCATCCAAACACAAAAGAATACACTTTCTTCTCAGCCTCTCACAGAACCTTCTCCTAAACTGACCATATATTCAGTCACAAAGCAAGTCTTAACAGATACAAGAAGGTACAGACAACCTTTTCCATCTTACCAGATCACAATGGAGTAAAGCTGGACTTCAACAACAACAGAAACAAGAGAAAGCCTACAAATTCATAGAAAGTGAAAAACTCAGGGTTGTTTTGATTTGCATTTCCCTTATGACTAAGGATGTTGAACATTTCTTTCGGTGCTTCTCAGCCGTTCGATATTCCTCAGGTGAAAATTCTTTGTTTAGATCTGTACCCCATTTTTAATAGGGTTATTTGGCTCTCTGGAGTCTAACTTCTTGAGTTCTTTGTATATATTAGATATTAGCCCTCTGTCAGATATAGGGTTGTTAAAGATCTTTGCCCAATTTGTTGGTTGCTGTTTTGTCCTATTGACAGTGTCCTTTGCCTTACAGAAACTTTGTAATTTTATGAGGCTCCCATTTGTCAATTCTTGATCTTACAGCATAAGCTATTGATGTTCTGTTCAGGAAAATTTCCCCTGTGCTCATGTGTTCAAGGCTCTTCCCCAGTTTCTTTTCTATTAGTTTCAGTGTGTCTGGTTTTATGTGGAGGTCCATGATCCACTCACACCAGTCAGAATGACTAAGATCAAAAACTCAGGAGACAGCAGGTGCTGGTGAGGATGTGGAGAAAGAGGAACACTCCTCCACTGCTGGTGGGATTTCAAGCTGGTACAATCACTCTGGAAATCAGTCTGGTGTTTCCTCAGAAAACTGGGCATGATACTACTGGAAGACCTTGTTATACCACTCCTGAGCATACACTCAAAGGATTCTCCACCATGTAATAAGGACACATGCTTCACTTTGTTCATAGCAGCCCTATTTATAATAGCCAGAACCTGGAAATAGCCCAGATGTCCCTCAACAGAGAAATGGATACACAAAATATGGTATATCTACACAATGGAATACTGTTCAGCTATTAAAAACAATGAATTCATGAAATTCTTAGGCAAATGGGTGGGACTGGAAAATATCATCCTAAGTGAGTTAACCCAATCACAAAAGAACACACATTGTATGCACTCACTGAGAAGTGGATATTAGCCCAGAAGCTCAGAACACCCAAGACACAATTCACATATCAAATGATGCCCAAGAAAAAGGAAGGAGAGGTCCCTGGTCCTGGAAAGGCTCGATGCAGTAGTGTAGGGGAATACCAGGACAAGGAAGTTGGAGGGGGTTGATTGGGGAACAGGGGGAGGGGAGAAGACTTATGGGACTTTTGGGGAGGGAAGACCAGGAAAGGGGAAATCATTTGAAATGTAAATAAAGAATATATCTAAGAAAAAGAAAAGAAAAGAAAAACTCAGTGACCACTGGGTCAAAGAAGAACTAAAGAAAGAAAGGCTTTCTAGAATTCAATGAAAATGAAGGCACAACATACCCAAAGTTATAGAATACAGTGAAAGCAGTGTTTGAGGAAAGCATATAGCATTAAATGCCTTGATAAAGAAATTGCATAGATCTCATTTTAGCAACTTAACAGAACCCATAAAAGCTCTAGAAGAAAAAGAAGAAACACTCCCAAGAGGAGTAGATTGCAGAAAAGAATCAAACTCTGGGCTTAAATCAATCCAGTAGTAACCAAGAGAATGATACAAAGAGTAAATGAAAGCAAGAGTTGGTTGTCTGAGAGGTAGAGAAGCCCTTAAACAAACTAACTAAAAAACAAAAAACCAGATACACTAAATCTAATAGAATAGAAAATAGGGAATACATTTGAACTCATTGGCACATGAGAAAAAAATCCTGGACAAAACACCCATAGCTCAGGCACTGAAATCAACAATTAACAAAGGGCTCCTCATGAAACTGAAAAGTTCTGTAAGGCAAAGGACACCATCAATAGGACAAAATGGTGGTCTACAGAATGGGAAGATTTTTCACCAACCTTACATCCAACAGAGGACCAATAACCAAACAATTAAAAAATTCAAGAATTTAGACACCAACCAATGAAGCCAATTAAAAACAGGGTACTGAGCTAAACAGAGAACTCTCAACAGAGAAATCTCTAATGACCAAGACACTTAATGGTTTATATCAAAACCTCAAGTGACAGCACATGCTGGCAAGGATGTGGACCAATGGGAACATTCCTCCATTCCTCTTGGGAGGGCAAACTTGTACAACTGGAAATCAAGCTGGTGGTTTCTCAGAAAATTAGGAATAGTTCTACCTCATGACCTAGCTATACCATACAACTCCTGGACATACACCCAAAAGGAGCTACACTCCACCACAAAGATGAAGAGAGGCAGGAATCCTGGCTCTGCACTTTCCCTCCGCTTGTGCAGAGCTCCCCTCACCTTCCCCCTTTCCCAGCATAGATGCTTCTGGCCTTTCAGAGAGGGCAAGGAGCCCAGGCTGGTGCCAGAATATTGCAATTTCCCTTTTCATGGTGGCACTCCTTTCCCCCTAAGAACCACCCCCCACCCCCCGCCGTGGAGAGCAGCAGATGCCAGCTTTGGGAAAAGACAAATGGCAACATATCCTAGCCTCTGTGTCACCGAGGCTGGCACTCTCCTTGATAACTAACATTTTTCCAGTGCAGATGGCTCCTGTCCTTGAGAGAAACAAGGGCCAAACATCCTTGAAAAGATAAGTGCTCCACTCTTGAGCTGTGAGAGAAGGGCAATTAAGTGTTCTCAGACAGCTGTGGCCAGTTGGTAAAAACATACTAGTTCTGGATAGCATCATATAGTTACTTCCCAGGTCAGAAGAGTCCTCCCTCCCAGCTGCACAATTCAGCCCTGCTGTCTGAACAAACAATATCAGGTTTGAAGGATGGCTGCCACTTGTCACTTCCCCTGTCAAGTAACCCTGAAGCTGAGGATCCCTGCTTATGCATATGTGCTTATAAAAACTCCAAGCCCCTGGATGAGAGCATCGAATGCCTAATCCGCACAGTGGGAAAGAATTGTGATCTGGGTTTGAATCAATAAAGGCTCTTTTGTTGTATTACTTGGAATTCTTAGAGTTCTTCCGGGGTTCCTGAGAATTGGGCATAAAAGAGACAACTGCTCTATTACTTTCATAGTGATTTTATTCATAATAGCAACCGGAAACAACCTAGATTTCAATCAACCAAAAAATGGATAAAGAAAATGGGTAATTTACACAATACTATTCAGCTATTAAAAACAAGGACACCATGAAATTTGCAGGCAAACCGATGGAACTAGAAAATATCCTGAATGAGGTAACCCAGACCCGAAAGGACATGCATGGTATGTACTCAAGTATAAGTGGATAGTAGCCATAAGCTCCAGGGTGCCCCTGAGGAAATAAAATAAGTATTGGAAGTGTATCTATAGAAGGGACTGGTTGGGATAGGAGATGGGGACAGGAATGTGGATGGTCAAATGTGAGGAGAGAAGGCCAGGAGAGTGAATGAAAAACACAGACTGGGAGGGGACATCTCTAGAATATGCCAGGGAAGGGGGATGCTCCTGGCAGTTGATAGGGGTGATTCAAGCTGAGACCCCTAGTATTGTTGGATATGGAGCCTGAAGTGACACCTCCTGTAGTCAGGCAGGACTCCCAGTGGAGCTCTGTTTTGGATACAATCCCACCCACAAAACCCTTGATACAAAATTTGTCCTGCCTACTGGAGGTGCAGGGGCAAAGGTGGAGAGGAGACAAAGGATATGCTCTACTAATAATTGGCCCAACATGAAACCCATCACAGAAACAAGAACCAAACCCTGATGCTACTAATCATATTCTGTTATGCTTGCAGATAGGAGCCTAGCATGTCTTTCTTCTGAGAGTCTCCACCAAGCAGATTACTGAAATAGTTCCACAGTTAAACATTAAATGGAGCTTTGGGAGTCTTGTGAAGAGTTGGGGGAAATGGAGGGACCTGGATGGCATAAGAACCCCACACTTAGACCAAGAGCATCAACTCACCTGGACATTTGGGGAGTCATAGATTCTGAACCACCAACCAAAGATTATTCATGGACTGCACCTATGCCAATACAGATATGCAGCTTGATCTTCATGATGGTCCCCTAACAACTAGAAAGAGGGCTGTCCCTAACTCTGTTGCTAGTCTGTGGATCCAGTTCCCCTAATTGGACTCTCTTGTCTGATTTCAGTGGGAGAGGATGTGCTCTCTCTGTCAATAACATGATGTGTCAGGATGGGTTGGTATCCAGCGGGTGTTACCCTTTCTCAGAGGAAAAGGGGAGAAGGAATGGGAAGAATGGACTGTGTGAGGAGGGGGATGAGAAGAGGGGAGCTTTGAATGAGATGTAAAGTGAATAAAGAAATTTTTGTTAAAATCTCCATTATATCTTGGTATATGATATGTATTCTCCATCTAAAGAGGAGGGAGAAATGCATAGTAAGGAAAGATTAGACCACAACATGATAAAATCCAGCAGAGGAAACAACAAAACCTAGAGTTTCATGTCTGGCATCTAGGATTTTAAATCATCTCTGTTCCAAAGGCTTAGGGAGCTTCACTGTTCCAGGTTGGCTGTCTGTAGCACACAAAGCCTCTGCCTTGGCCTACTCCTCACCATGTGTACAGTTATCCTTGGCAGATGTCCCACAGTTCTGCATCTCCAACATCCTGAGGGCTCCACTGCAATCTGGGCTTCACCTTCCATCACAGCTGCATGCAGGGACTGGGAACTGCCACACATTGACTGTTCTCCATGCCCCTCCCTGAGTCCTTCATTTTCATGCCTTCAAATACAGCTCCAGGTGGATAATTCTCCCAAGTTGTGCTGCCAGCTTGACACAGAGCCTGCACCTACCACCTACCACCTTACCACAGCTGCATCAGTTCTAACATCAGGGAACTATCTCCCAGGTCATTGCTGTTGAGGAGCAAAGACTCAGTTCAGGCTTTCTTGTTTCATGTAAACTTGCATCTTTACACATTGGAGCCTTTGATGGGTAGGGTTTTGGCATTAAGAAACATTCTCATTGCCACTCTTCCAAGCACCAAATTTCATGGTACTAACCCCTACAACAACTACAGCTGCTTCTCTGTGTGTACTCTGGCTAAATTTCAAACTTTCCCTCACACCTATCCTCTGTCAAACCAATTAGTCCATTATCTTTACATTTAAGACCACTCATGTTCTCAAGACAAGGGTATAATGACTCCAGATTCTTGGCCACACTATCACATGAATGGTTGGTGTCTACTTACTTCCTGGTAGAGTTTTTGTTCTCCTTTGAAATGTCATAAGCTCAGTGTCCATGGCCCACATTCCTCTCAACATTGTTGTCTCTGAGCTTCCACTAACTGTTGCACACTGTGGCTTTTCTATTCTAAAGACCTAAATTCTTTATTCAAGCCAGAAGACAATTCCAGAGTCCCAAGACCTTCATGGTCAGGTTTTTCCCAGCAATGGTTCTTCCACTTGGTGCCAACTTCTGTATTAGGTTCTTTTCCTGGCACTGCAAAAACACCTTGAGAAAGTTTCATTGGTTTGCAGTCCCTGAAGAATATAGACAAAAAGATGGAAAATATGGCAGCAGACAGGGACTATATGGTGTTTTGAACAGGAGGCTGGCTGATCACATTGCAGTTGTACTCAGGAAGCAGAGCACAGGACAGAAAGTAGGGCCAGGGTCCACAACCTCATGACCAGCCCTAGAGACTAGAGATGCACTTCACTGAGGCTCCATATTGTAAGGTTCCAAGTTTCCCCAAACACCATTGCCACTGGGGACTGAAATCACAGCAATGGGAGACACGTGAGGTGAGAGCATTGAAGATACTTAGCAACCTCAGACTGTCAATTTAGAGTGAGTTCATGGATTACATTAACTACAAGAAAATAAAACAGTAAAAGGGAGTCATTCACAGATGATGCAATTCATTTTTTAACTTTCATTTTATTTGCATTTGTGTGAGGTTGTCAAAAACCCTACAAATAACATTATAGGGAGTTGTGAGCTAGAAATTCAACACAGATACATTGGAAAAACAGGAAGTGCTCTTAACCACTGAGCCATCTCTCCAGTGAGAGTAATGGTGTTTTGTCACAGAAATTGAAAACTACTTAAGACAATCTCAGAGAGGTATCCTGACACTTAGATTTCTATTAAATAACCCAGATCTTTAGGGAACACTATTTTTATCCCGTGTAGGGTATCTCTGGCTAAGTCCTTTTCATTTTATAATTTTATTATATTTTTAAGTGAAGTAGAGTAATATATTTTTCTTCTTCTCTTTCTTTTCTCAAACCTCATCCACATTTTCAATTTGATAACCTCTTTTTACAGTTATAGACATGTTTGTATTCATATATAGTATATAAAATATGTATATAATAAATTATGTACATACATGTATGCATACACAACTTGTGGAATACATTCATTTTACCATTTATTCATTTATTCATTTTACATCATGATTGCTACTACTTTGTTGGTCCCTCCTCACACAATTCATCCCCCATAGCAATTCCCTTTTCTTCCAAGAGTGTGGGGGCACCCTGGATTTCCATCCACCCTGGTGTATAAACTCTGTGCTTTTATTGCTCTCACTTTTATGAATATTAGCATGGACAAACATAGATATTGTCTACAGATCTCTAGAGCAGAAATATTCTGGGTCTGTTTCTCTAAATGTCCTTATTATAAGTTAGCATGTGTAATCAACATAAATTTAAACATGGGAGATTGACATAAAGCTGTTCATGAAAAGAGACAGAGTACATACTGACAGACACATCAATTGATGATGTTAATTACAAAGTCATTAGTGAATTTTTGGGAACAATGTTGATAAAGTGAGTCAGCAAGACATCATTAAACTTCTTAGGGAGCTTGGAAATCTTAATCAGTTTGTAACAGTCACACAAGAATCAAAGCAAGAATTACCTTGGTTCCATCCCTATTTATTTAAGAATTATCTTTAAAATATGACACATTATAAAACACACATACACTGTTATATGATAGTTGTGTCTGCAAAGGTAAACCAATAAAATATTCCAGATTTCTGCAAAATTCATGCAGAAGTACAGCTGTACTCCTAAACTGCAGAAAGAGCTTCCAGAGCAAGACAAGTACACAGCAGGCAACTGTACTGACTCCCAAAGTCTGAAAGCACTGCATCAGGGCTGAAGATAAGAAAGTTTTATGGAAAGAAAACCCAGGCTAACAGGCATCCAGAGATGCCATGGCCCGGTAAAAAGCCCTTCCATCTCCTTCAAAGACATTATCCAGATTCAAATCATCAACTCAATATGAAACTGTGTATGCAAAGCTCTGTACTCTTGTTCAGTAAAACCTGGTGAGCATCCAGCAGAATGTTGATCCTGAAATTGTCCCAGAGAGTGTACAAGACCGGCTTTCAGATCAGTCCACAGGATAACCCAAAGTCCTGAGTCACTATCCATCACCCCATTTGTCTCCTCAGGGCCCCCATGACCTCCTTGTTCCTCAGGCTGTAGATGAATGGGTTCAGAACAGGGGTGACAATTGAGTACAAAACAGCCACCACTTTGTCCCTTCCAGGAGAACGCAAGGAATGTGGCTGTGTGTAGGTGGAAAGACCAGTGACATAGAACAGGCTGGCCACGGTCAGGTGTGAGGAGCAGGTAGACAAGGCTCTACTCTGTCCTTTCCCTGAACCCATCTGGAGTACAACAACCAACACCCGGGCATAGGAAGCTAGGATGGCCAGGAAAGGTAGCAGCACAAGGACAAGCACACCCATGACAATAAGATGCTCATATTGGGACATGTCTTTACACACCAGTGGAAGGAGAGATGGAATCTCACAGAAAAAGTGGTTAACCATCCTAGATCCACAGAAGGGAAGTTGAAATACATACAGTATGTGCATTAATGCAGTGACTGAGCTGCTGCTCCAGGCACCAGCAACCATAGAGCAGCAGATCTTCCTGCTCATGAGCACAGGGTAGTGCAAGGGCCGGCAGATGGCTATGTACCTGTCATAGGACATGAAGCCCAGCAGGAGGGATTCAGACCCACCCAGGGTCAGAAACACAAAGGCTTGGATCGCACAGCCCAGAAAGGAAATGGCCTTGGTGTCTGACAGGAAGTTGACTGCCATCTTAGGCACAGTGGTGGAGATATACATCATGTCAATGATGGAGAGCTGACTGAGGAGGAAGTACATGGGGGTGTGGAGTCTTTGGTCCAGCCTGATGAGGAGGACCAGTGTGGTGTTGCCTATGAGAGCCACTGCAAAGAGGATGGCGATGACTGTGAAGAGGAAGTTGTCCATGTATCCATACTGGAAAAGACCAACCAAGAAGAAGTCTGTCCCACAGCTGTGGTTTCCTGTCTCCATGGCTTAGACTGAACCATCAAAGCAGATCCAATCTGCAAAGGGCGTGGCCTAGTGAGGACTGTCCTTGAGGGTAAATTTCTGGACTAGCTGTGGGAGTACCCTCTTCTATCCTTGTTTTAGACTTTCATCTATCGAAGGACAGTTCTTATAGTTATTTTTATTTATTTCAATTTTGCAAAATAGGTAATAGTTACCCATTCTAATGTAAGACTTTTCTTTTCCACAGGGTGCATATAGCATGCATGCATTAAGTTATGGGATCCCTTCTCCATCCCCTTCATTCCTCCTGGTCATTTCTCATGTGTGAGGACTGCAAGCTCTTCCTCCTCAAGATCTTTATGAATACAGACACCTTGATCTCTTTCTAAGCTTTTTCATGTTATAATCACCACTCTTTACCAGAGGAAGGGCTTTTAAAAAGCTTACATAAATTTTAGAGACTATTTGGGGAATCTCATGTTGGTTTTGGAACACCATGTAGCCAAGCATAAGATCACAATCTTGTTATCCTCCTGCTGCTGTCTCGCAGGTGTTAGGCTTACCACTGTGCACTGTCTCACCCACATTATGAAATACTGTATCAAACAAAGGTTTGCTACATGATAGGTGAACACTCTTCCAGCTGAAGTAAATCTCTAGTCCTCTATGGATTACTTGAACTCAACATAGAATAAATTAACATCCTCAAACGTTACAGAGGGATGATGCAATTCTGCATTTTTCCTGACCATCACAGACTCAGCAAGGAATCCACTAGGAATAAAATGAGCAGCAACTTGGAGATGTCTCCACTACAGCACTACCTTTTCTCACAGCTTCACCAGGTATACAGGTCTGTACCACTCACTTTCATGTTTAGTATGAATATGAACACCGATGTGTCAGGCATCTATTGATTTACCCATGGACAGTAACTCATCAAGGCACACAGGACCTGGACAAATGGTACAACTAGGGACATGGAAATAGCAGGTTTCTCCCAGGAAAGTTAAAAAAAATCAAGTCAACAGTAGAATTAAATGCACCATGTACTATACAAATATTTATTGTATGCAGTGAATTAAAATCTTTCTATTTAAAAATGGTCTAGAAATTCAATAGAATCTGCTCCATGTCAGGAATATGGTAGAATACAATTATAGGTTAACTTTAGTTTAAAAACTGAGGTCAAAACAAGAAAGAGATGTGTTCCCATAACCTATGAAAGCACCCCGAGACTCTGACAGGCCCTGCTCCTTCGGGGGAGAATTTGCTGGACTACCATACCTGTGCCCCTATGCAGGAACACTGAACCCCAGCTCTCATCCTTAAAACTGTGAGATGGTTGCACTCTTCAGAGCCTGGATAATCTGGCTGCACACACTTTCACCATGAACATGTTTTTAAAGAAATACCTAGAAATGTTTCTAGCCTGGAATGAATCTAAATCAAAACATGACCCAACAAAAGGATGCAGTGCGCTGTAGAAGGTAATGCCAGTGAGACATACCTGAATGAGCAGGGGAGGACAAGTTGTGCCTTCTCAACAATTCTCACTCAGTTCTGCTTTACTTCAATACATCACTGGCTGCAGGGCTCCTTGATGGCTGAAGGAATGAGCTGAGAACCAATCTTCTGGTCTCCACCCATCCTGAGCTTTGAACGTGGCAGAGAACAATGGGTCCTTTCCTCCAGATTTCTAAGGATATGGGCTGTGTGTTGTTTCCTAGGATAACCCATTCAATAATGACCGTGGCCTATATAGCCTTTTGTTGCAGATAAATCTTCTTTCTAGAAAATTTATAGGGAAACAGAACTACAAAGGTTAACTTTCTGACAGTTCAGCCCCATTGAGACACAGTTACTAGATAGTACACCTATGACTTTGTTGATGACTTTTAAATGAAATTATGATATTTGTGATCATTTTTTAAACAAACAGATATAGGAAAGGAATGTGATGTGCTCTGAGGGATGTATCCACCTGAGCCAAGTCTTCTGAATTAGTAAGACTGCACTCCCTTGGCCTCCAATCTCAACTGTATTTTTGGAACTATGCCTACTCTATGAACTTGGAAGTTACTACTTTGACTTTATATAAATACACATTCAGTCAGCACTATAATCTTGAGTGGAAAGTAGAATTGAAATAAAAATGTTGTTGTCATTTTTCTCATCCTAACAAATGCTTTGAATCTCTCCAAGGAACTGCCTACCTGATGAAGGTTGGACTCACAGGGGTTCTGCTCAGTCCTTCTGGGAAAACTAGTCTCTCATTCATAATTAAACACACTATGTACAGAACATGTGTTTCATTAGAGCTGCTGTCTGCATTCCATTTCACAAAAACATTTAAAATAGAGTTCATAGTTAATGCTCAAAAATGTTGTTCAAATTAGTAACAGTTTCAATTGGAAATTTGAACCCTCTGGTTTTAATGTTCATGTGAGATACACACAGTTGCTCATAAGCAATGATTTGAAATGTATAAATAAACCAAAGCAACTGTATGATATTTTAGGAATCTAATAACCCAGACTTTGGTACATTCCAGATATCACAGCTTCTATCCCTGAAAAGCATCTTGATAACTGAAGTAGACTCAAACTTCCCAGATTCCCAGGTACACTCAAATGTGCTGATACTCCATTGCATCCTATGGGGAATGAGTTGGGCTGTTTCTAAGTGCTCACTTAAATCTCTCCACGTGGTAACCAAGTTATTTAATTGAAGGGAGCTTCAGTATTACTGAATGGAATGAATGTCCTTGCACATTGACATGACATCAGTGAACTTTGCTCAGCTGTAAAAGGAGAAAGCAGCAGGGGCCTGGGCAGAGTGACAACTGGAGTTGGGACCCAGAGGAAGCCAATGTGGGTTCAGCCTGCCTCACAGGCAGCTGGTGCCCAGGTTTCTAGCATAGGACAATACAAGACATTATAACAGTGCCTTGGAAGGAACCTTCCTAATCAGTGAATTCCAGCCAAGGTTTTGGGTATCAAATCTGTGCTGAAGGAATGTCTATAATGTGAAAAAAAATCTAATTGATTGTTTTGGATCTTATGTTAAGAAGCAGAAAACAAATTCAAGTGTATTCTGAGGATTCCCCCAGCCCACCATGTGAAAAGCCCTAGTATCTCAGAAGGGGTTTGGCAATACTACAGAAGAAAATAGTCACTAAAAAGGACCATGGACTGGTGAGGTGGCTCAGCAGAGTTAGGGCAGTCAGGAGGACCAGCACTGGCATCTCAGCACCCATGTACCAAGCCTGGTATCCTGCTCACACCTGTACCCAAGCTCCTAGCTAGGCAGAGGCAGGAGCATGACTGGTGCTGGCTAGTCCAGTTTATCTGAGAAAACATGATCCCCAGGATCATTCAGAGTCTCTGCCTCAAAGGAGGGAGTGTAGAGTAATAGAAGAGGAGACATGACCCTCTTCTCTCTCTGTGTGTGTGTGTGTATGTGTGTGTGTTTGTGACTCTGTGTGTGTAATTGTGTGTATGTGTGTGTTCACAGTTCCATACTACTCTTCCCCAACCTGTATACATTCATGAATACAGGCACACACACACACACACACACACACACATACACACAAACACATACACACACACAAATAAGTAAATTATACCTCCCACAAACAATAACCTGTTCCACAATAAACAATATCACTACAGAAAAATGAAACCACTTAGAAAAAATACTGTTCACAAAAGCATGACAGACAGCTTAAGTAGCTTGCCTCTTTATTGCAAATACTCCAAAATAAATTTTGAATTTGTCCATCACAAACTATTTGCGGATAACATAAATATACTAAGATAGACTCCAAATTGAGAATCATATGTGTATTATTTCTTCTCCTGATGCTGTGATAAAAACATCCTGACAAAGCAGCCTAATGGTGGAAGGATGTGTTTTGGCTCACAGCCCCAGAAGGATATAGACCATCAAGGTGGGAAAGACATGGCAGCAGAAAGAGACAGGATGGCAATGTGCAGAAATCTGTACTTAAGAAGAAAAGCAGAGAACAGGAACTGTGGCCAAGCTACAGAACCCCAAAGCTCATTCCTATAGCACTAATTCTTTGGGATTTTCTACACTCTTTTGCTCCCAAGTAATTGTTGGTGTCCTTATGCTCTGCTCAAGTCAGTTATAGATCCTTGTATTATTAATAAAAGGCTGCAAGTCTAAGCTAGGCTTGTTCTAAGCTATTCTAACCTGAATAGGCTGCTAATGCCCAGACCAATGCCCTTGACTTGCATCTGGTCATGCCCTGACTCCCTCGGGTCCATGTGTTTCCTCATGGCTGACCTCTCATCCTTACCTCATGGCAAATCCTCTTGTTCTCTCCTGATGGTCTCTCCACACCTCTTCTCCTCCTGGTCCTTGTTTAGTTTGTCTCTGACCTTGGTACCCTCCAACCTGGGACTGGAAGTCCTGTCATATTCTCTTCTACCCATCTAATTAGCTGATATAAACCTTATTAACTAATCAGCATTGGTCAAATCATATTTTGTATAACATAGTGACTGGAAATGGCTGACCATGGCATCTTCTGGGCTGCAGCCAGATGTCTGGGCATAGAAATAAGCATCTGAATAAACATTGCAAGAAACCATCCCCCAACATGTTCCCAGTGACCTAATTGTTCCAGGGAGGCTCTTCCCCATGAAGATTCCATAATTTTTTGAAACAACACCTTCATCTGGGGACCAGGTGCTTAAACATGTGAGACTTTGGGGGACATTCCTCATTCAACCTTCTATATAACATGCCTGGTTCTCATAGGCCATCTCTTGATGCAAAGTAATCAAAGTTCCCATAGTCTTTAACAGTCTCCAAACTGTTGAAAAACCCAATCAGACTCTCATGAAACCCAATGCAATATCTTAGTCATTGTTCCCTATATTTTTTAAAAAATTAAAAAGCCAAATTAATATCTCCAATGCATTGAGAATTGCCCTTTCCTTCCATGGTTTATCTTGCTGTCAATACCTCTACCTGCAGTTGTATATGTGTACTCCATTCCCTGGGCCACAGATCTGACTGCATCCTAGGATTCCTGATATTAACCAAGACAAGAAAGTGAAATCCCCAAACCCTAATCCCCTGTTCACTGGGTCACCCAGAAATCCCAGGTTCCATGAGGTCTGCCCTGTCCCCTCTAAAATCCAACTTCCAGTCCATAACTCTACCTGTAATCCCAGAGGCCTGCAGCCATCAGGGACCAACAGCTTTGCTTACATCCCTGGTAGTCTGCTGCTACCCAGGACAATCAGTTCTACCTAAAATGATAGAGGCCTGCTGCCATTAGGGATTACCACCTTTAACTGAAATCACAGAAGCCTGCTGTCAACAGGGACTAAAAGGACTACCAACACCAGGGACAACCAAGTGGCTAAAGGTCAATGTAAGAACACAATCAAAAAAGCCTTGGTAATATGGTACCACCAGCACCCAGCTATCCTAGTTCAGCAAGCTCTGGATATCCTAACACACATGAATTACAAGAAATTGACTTTAAATCTAATCTTATGAAGATGATAGAGGCCATTAAAGAGGAACAAAATAAATCTTGTAAAGAAATACAAGAAAACAGAATCAAACACATAGATGCCCTTAAAGAGGAAATGAATAAATATAATCAGAAAAATACAAGCAAACTGGTGAAAGAAATGACCAAAACTATTCCACACTTGAAAATGAAAATAGAAGAAATAAGGAAAATAAGAACTGAGGGAATTCTGGAGATAGAATACCTGGGAAAGAGAGCAGGAAATACAGATGAAAGCATTAACAACAGAATACAAGAGATGAAAGAGAGAATTTCAATTGTAAATGATATGATAGAAGAAATTGATAAATCTCTCAAAGAAAAAGGCCAAATCTAAACTTTTCTAACAGGAAGTATTCATGAAATTTAGGACATTATGAAAAGACCAAGCCTAAAAACAATAGGAATAGAAGAACAACAAGATTCACAACTCAAAGGTTCACAAAAGATCTTCAACAAAATCATAGAAGAAAATTTCCCTAACCTAAAGAAAGGGATGGGTTTAAATGTACAAGAAGGTTACAGAACAACAAATAAATTGGATCAGAAAATAAAATCCTCTCACCCTATAATAATCAACAACTAAATATACAATACATTGAAATAATATTAAAAGCTGCAAGAGGTAAAGGCCAAGTAAATATGAAGAGATTTATACCCGATTTCTCAACAGAGAATCTAAAGGCCAGAAGGTCCTTGGTATATGTCTTATAGCCCCTAAGACCACACATATTAGCCCAGACTACTATATCCAATAAAACTTTCTATCACTGTAGATGAAGGAAATAATATCTTTCCACTAATCCAGCCCTACAGAGGATACTAGAAGGAAAACTCCTATATAAGGAGGGTAACTACACCCAAGTGATAACAAGAAATGAATAATTTCACACCAGCAAAACAAGAGACTCTCTCTTTCTCTGTTGAGAAATCGGGTATAAATCTCTTCATATTTACTTGGCCTTTACCTCTTGCAGCACACACACACACACACACACACACACACACACACACACACACACATGCGCGCACGCACACACACACACATACACCCATCCACACAGTCTTAGACAGCCACACATTTTGATATATTTTGTTCACACACATAGCTATGGATTTACCTGTGACATTTGGGGGCTATGGAAGTCCCATTGTGTACAGCAGAGTTATAGGAGGCCAAAATCAAGGTGTTTGCCATGTTCAGCTTTTCTGCATGAGTGAAATAAGAAACCATTAGGGTTCTTAGTGGTGCCTAAGTTTTCAAAGGCTGGAACTGAAGCTCGGGGATACTACATAAGGTCCAACTCCTCTTATCTTGCCACCCATGACTGAGGCAGGGCCTGAAAACTGGACACCCAGGGGTCTTTTTGCACTTGCTGCTTCTGCCACAAGTGAGGAATACTAAACCCATCTAGAAGTACTGCACTTCAGAGAGGTCCTGGATGGATTGAGGGGCATGGCTGTTCCCTCCTTCCGAAAACCACATCAATGGCTGATCTGCAGGCCTGTGTAGTGGAATTCTCCCACTGGGACTACTGAGTGGTTCCAGAGAGGTGCACATACTGAGGAACTCCATGGAGTGGATGATTCAAGAAAGGCAGCAGGTTCATCAAACACGGTTGCCAGAGGTTTCAATATTCCTTGGAGCATCTACACAGTGAAAAGCTAGAATTAAATGTCATTCTCCTTGTATCCTCAACCCTTCATACATGGTGTCTTAGTCTGGGTTTCTATTCCTGCACAAACATCATGACCAAGAAGTAAGTTGGGGAGGAAAGGGTTTGTTCAGCTTACACATTCACGTTGCTATTCATCACCAAAGGAAGTCAGGACTGGAACTCACACAGGGCAGGAAGCAGGAGCTATGCAGAGGCCATGGAGAAGTGTTATGTACTGGCTTGATTCCCCTGGCTTGCTCGGCTTGCTTTCTTATAGAACCCAAGACTTCCAGCCCAGGGATGGTACCACCCATAATGGGCACTCCTCACTTGATAACTGACCAAGAAAATGCCCCAAAGCTGGATCTCATGGAGGCACTTCCCTAACTGAAGCTCCTTTGTCTGTGATAACTCCAGTCTCTATCAAGTTGACACACAAAACCAGCCAGTACCATTGACCCCTTGTCAACTTAACACACAAACACATCACTATTAAGTCTCAACCCTTACTTTCACATTCATCCCCAAGATCTAAATAAATTTAAAAGTCCCACAGTCTTTACATATTAAAAGTTCAATCCCTTATAAAATTCAAAGTCTTTTAAAAATTCAAGGTATCTTAACTGTGGGCTCTACTAAAATACCTTCTTACTTCAAGAGGGAAAAATAACAGGTCACAGTCACAACCAAAAGCAAAATCAAACTCCAACCATCCAATGTCTGGGAATCCATTCATGATCTTCTAGGCTCCCACAAGGGTTTGGTTCACTTCTCCAATCTCCCTTTGTAGCACACACCTTGTCTTCTAGGCTCCAGAGGCCTGTACTCCACTGCTGCTGCTGTTCTTCATGGTCATCTCATGATACTGGCATCTCAAAAAGACTGCTGTCTTCCGCTGTAACTAGGCTTCAACAATAACCTCTCATAGGCTCTCTTCATGGTGCCAAGCCTTAACTCCTTTCCATGACCCCTTCAGTCCTGGACCATCAATTGCAATGGAGGCTGTATCTTCACCAATGTCCTTCTGTTGCCTCTCACAGTGCTGAGCCTCAGCTGCTCTTCATGACTCTTTCATGCCTTCAAAACCAGTACCACCTGGGTGAATCTAACACATTAACAAGTCCAGCCATAGTACAAGGTACAACCTTGGCTATCTCTGGAACACAGCTTCTTTGTGATCTCAGAAAACACTTCCCAGAAGATTTCACCTCAATGATGCTGGTCTCTTCTTAATCACCACTAATTTCTTAGCTCCAGCTAACCAGCATCAATAGTCCCAGTGATGCAAAGTTTTCAAGTTAGTAGTTCTGTTATCCTGTTAATCACAGCTTATTCTTCACCCCAGTTAACCAAAACCACAGAATCTTCACAATCAAATAGCAATGGCCCTGATAAGAGTCTTTAATCTTCCCTCTGAAATTTTACAAGCCAGGCCTCCATCTTCTGCACTGTTCTCAACATTATCTTCCAAGCTCTGACACAACATTCCATAGAGCTCTTAACACCAAATGGATCTTCTAGCCCAAAGTTCCAAAGTCCTTCCACAGCCCTCCCCCAAACATGGTCAGGTTGTCACATGAATAACCCACTATGCTGGTACCAATTTGTCTTAGTCATGGTTTCTATTCCTGCATAAAACATCATGACCAAGAAACAAATTGGGGAAGAAAGGATTTATTACAGTTCACACTGCCATTAATCACCAAAGGAAGTCAGGACTGGAACTCAAGCAGGTCAGGAAGCAGGAGCTGATGCAGAGGCCATGGAGGGATGTTCCTTACTGGCTTGCTTCCCCTGGCTTGCTCAGCTTGTTTTCTTACAGAATCCAAGACTACCAGCCCAGGGATGGTACCACCTGCAATGGGCCCTCCCTCCTTGATCACCAACTGAGAAAATGCCCCCATGACTAGATCTCACGGAGGCATTTCCCCAACTGAATCTCCTTTCTCTGTGATAACTCCAGCCTGTGCCAAGTTGACACACAAAACCAGCCAGGACACATGGATATTTGGGAGTATTAATTCTACTTGTTTCTGTTTGTTTTTGAGACACAGGCTCCCTTTGTATCCAAGGTTATCCCCAATAACTCCCAATAACTCAGTGTCCTAGGTGCAGGTGTGCGGCACATAACTTGGCTTAGAAATAAGGTTGCTTCAAAGTAATCTTATTCTAGTGAAGTCTCTCTCTCTCTCTCTCTCTCTCTCTCTCTCTCTCTCTCTCTCTCTCTCTCTCTCTCTCTGTCTCTGACTCTCTGTCTCTGACTCTCTGTCTCTCTCTCTCTCTCTGTCTCTCTCTTTCTCTCTCTCTTTCTCTCTCTCACTCTCTCTCCCTCTTATTTTCTGTTGTTTCTTCCTACTTAGTCTTATAGTCCTTCTAGATTAATATATTTGGAATCATTTCAAATATATATTTTTATTTCCTAGCATTATGTTCAATGATTTCTATCTTCTTTTCTGTTGTTGCTTTTTCAAAGATTTTATTCTTTTTATGTGCATAAGTTCATATGTGTGTGAATGCTACATCAATGCAAGTGCCAGCAGCTCAGAGGAGAGTGTCAACTCCCCTGGAGCAGGAGTTGCAGGTATCTGTGAACTGCCCTACATGTGTAGTGGGAACAGCACAGAGAGCTGTTTTAATCACTGCAGCCCATTCCCCTTTATTCTGGACCAGTTCTCTATTGATTTTTGAAATCCATTATTCTAAATCTAGTATAACTGATTCTTAGATCTCCTCTTTTGTCTTTGGCATCATTGCTTACATTAAAATATTTTTTAAAAACAGATTTATGTGTATAAGTGTTTTGCTGCCATGTATGTTTGTGCAGTGTCCGAGGAGGTCAGATGAGAGTATCAGCTCCCCTTGAGCTGGAGTTGTGAACAGTGAGTGGCAAGTCACCATGTGGGTGCTGGGAAGTAAACCCTGGTTCTCTGTAGGAGCAGCTAGTGCTCCTCATGACTGAGCAATCTCTCTAGCCCTGGGTTAATTTATTAAAGGAAGCCTGTGCTCTGGCATTAGTGATGGTGTATGCCGGTCATCCCAGCATCCAGGAGACAGAGGCAGGACTTTGAGGCTGGTATGGGCTCCATAGCAAAATCCTACCTCAAAAAGAAAAACAAAACAAAGTAAAAGGTAAAAACAAAACAAAAGACAAAAAGAAATAAAGAGACAAAGAAAGAAACAAAGAAAGGAAGAAAGAAAGAAAGAAGAAAGAAACAAAGGAAGGAAAGAAAGGAAGAAAGAAAGGAAGAAAGAAAGAAAGAAAGAAAGAAAGAAAGAAAGAAAGAAAGAAAGAAAGAAAGAAAGAAAGAAAGAAAGAAGCCAGAGAATCTAACTTCTTTGTAAAAGCATTTAGTTATCTTATTCAACATACGGAATTTAATCCTCAACACCTAAACAGGCAAATTTTTCTCATTATTTTAAACTTATTTTTCAGGATTTAGTGGCTCAGTAACTGGCTTGAAAACAGACTTTCCATTATACTCCATTCACTCACAGTGATAAATCTCATTGCATGAGAACAACATGTGTTTGCTTTGTGCCTCTGCACATGATTCTGGTTGTCAAGGCCTGAATCAAATCACCCAGGCTGGACATTGATCCTGTGCAGGAGGCACAGATGACCCCTCGTAGTGTAATGGAGACATTTGAAGTTATGACTGGTGAGTGGCCAGAACTTTCTTATTTAGTACTATGTAAGATGGTATTGAAATGATAATGATATTTGATTTATCTTTACAGTAAAGGGTTCTGTGTTTTTCTAATGAAACCCTTAAAGGTCACGATGGCCACCTCCTGCCATACCTCTCTGTATCTGGGTCTGCTAAATTACTGTTAAACAAATGCTAAAATGCCAAGTTCTGAAATGCCAACCCTATAGCAATTGTTGGCAAATTTTTTTATCTATATCTTGATATTCATCTTCTTCTCCAGCTCTACTTTAAAGTTCAAGATGTTTTTCATTTCCATGGATATTTTTATGGCAGATATTATTACTTCTAAGATGCTATTGACAGAGATTTCGTTCTAGATTATTTTTTTTATTTGGTTATAAGAAGATATTTCTCTGCTCTGTCTCTCATTTACAGAGAAGAAATGAAAAGTTTATACATGACACCAATGGGTAGTTCAAAGACCACACAAGCCATCTTTGTTCATGATCTTGATGGAACAAAGGATCTTGAATTGAACCTAGAGCTTCCTCCCCAATGGACCAATGACTGGCCTGAGGTGACATCTCTCATGCAATCTCCAACCACTTGGAGGGACAGGGAAGCCATTTTCTGGGAGGGAATCAACAGAAACACTCGTGTCCCAGGCCACCCTTCCTGTCATGAAGAACCTCATTCCATCTCAAGGGCATCCCTGAGTCTTGCCATGTCACCATGTCTCCCAGCAACACATCAGTCACCAACACAAAGTGAGTCATTAAAGACTTCATCCTCTGTATTCTAAGATTTCAAATCTCACCTCATCCTGATCTTGGAGAGCTGCACTTCTCAGCTGGTTTGTTCAACTAAGACAAGCTGTGGGCTTAGCTCAGCAGTAAAGTGCTCACCTACCTTGCTCCAGTTCCTGGTGAGTGAGGAGGTAACTCCTGGATACCAAGACAGGACAGCAGCAGCACAGGATACACACTGTGTTGCTTAACTGTAAGTGGTGCGCCATTTTTACAGAATTAGGTATAAAAGTGCTGAATGACACAGAAAACATGAGTTTTTTTGTGTTTGAATATTGAAACTAGAGTTTGTGGGTAAAGAAAAACTGATTTATGTCAGATTAAAAGAAAAAGAGAGAGAAAATGAGATCTAAGGTGTGAATTTTATTTGGGTTTTCTAATCCCACAACACAAATAAAATGTATATTGGCTCCTTGTTGGATGACCCAGGTTCCCTGCTCTGAAAGTGTAATTCAGTATCTGCACCCTGTTATTAAAGTCAAACTTGGGGTGGGGGGGTAAGATCTTTAGTCTTTTAAATGATAAAATAAATTTGTTTAAAAAATGTTAATGTTCAGGTAAACTGAAATACTTCCTTCTGAATACTGCCAGCACCTAGGATCTGGCAAAAGCTCACAGCTTTGACTCCCATCAAGTGCAGACATTTCTGAGATGAAGCAGTACACATGAAGAGAGGAGATCCCCACTGTCTGACCCATCAGCATCCACAGGTGACATCAGTGTGACACACTGTCTGCTCATGCTTCCAAACACACATGCTGTAGAGATGCTTCACAGGGAAAGGACCCATCTGTGCAGGTGAACAGCTTTGCTGTTTCCAACACCGTCTGTGAGCGATCTTCTTCAGTCTCCTCTTGGTCTTTCTACCTGTGACCTCAACCCTTGTAGGTAGAACTCGGCTCCAATTTAGTGTCTGGTCCTACCCATGTTTGCCTCTGGAGCAAGAATGTGGAAGAGGAATATTTATCCAAGACAAGAATACCCACCCTGCTGTGAGGCTGAGATAACCCATGAGTAACTGCCTGCTCTGTGTCCAAGTGTGAACCATGCAAGGATGCGCCAACTGAGGCTACCCCAGCATAGGAAACTCTGCTTGGTGCATGGGAAGATATCTAATTTAGTTTAATGTTACTGACACACATAGCATCCTATTTGTAGATCAAGGTCTTTAAGATTCTTTATAGATAAAAGAATTAAAAAATGGACCCAGGAGAAAACTGAAGGACAATTTTATTTTATTAGAGTTTAAAAAACCACAGGGGTGGAACGCTGGAGATCTCAGAAGTTGCTAAGTGAGACTGTATTGGAAGGAGGGAGGGATGAAGTGAGGGAGAGAGGAAGGGAGGGAGGGAAGGAGAAAGGGAGGGAGGGAAAGGCAGACATGATATTTGCATTAGAGATTCTCAGCAGCTGCTTGAGTTGGGGTTGAGAGCTTGGTTGAAGAGCAAGAATGGATTTTGGCAAGTACCTGGAAAGAGAAAGTAGAGGAAAAAAAATCTACTCTTTCTGAGCAAGCAGGCCTAGCAGGGAGGGCCTGTAAGCTGCTGCCCTGGGAGAGAGGTCTAGGGTCTGGAAGTCCATTTCTCAGTGAGGGGACAACTGCCTGTATCCTCTTATCATGTCCTCTGGGGAGTGTTGTTTCCTTTTAAGTTCTGGCTTGTGTCTCCCTGAGGGTGAAAAAGGATTTTTCTCTTTACCTTAGCAGGTCTCAGCTTTGTCCAGACAAGAAACCCCTGGTATCTGCACAAAAGTTATCAACAACTAACTAAGCCTTTTGTAAAGTGGTTTACTGAATGAGCATGCTATTTGTCTCAGAGGAGGGGACAAATAGTGTTAGTGTGTTAGTGTTCATATGTGTCAGGGAGGTGTCCAGATGTCCGAGGCACCCATGTCTGTATCATAAAGGATCTTGTCAGCCATGGCTCAGAACATTTTAACCACAAAGCTGGCATAAACTTGCATATGGTCTGGGAAGAGCTGGCTGTGAACGGCTTTTTTAATTCTCTTTTTCTCTCTATCAAGTTCTATCTATAGGACACCAGTCTCACTGCTCTGGACAAGAAATACCTGCATAGAGAGCTGAAATCCTGGACCTGAGGCTAAGTACAGCCATGGAAAGGATGTCCCTCCAGAGTCTGATTCAGAAAGAGTAAGGGGCGTGCCCCTCCTGGAGCCTTTCAGAGAGCAAAGGTGTCCTGTACCTGTTAAATACTGGTTTCTCAGAAAGGCTAATGCTAGTGGGGAATTCCTGTGGAGTTGCTTGAGGGCATGGAGCTCTGTCTCGTTTCAGGTTTTATGTTTGTTGGAGCTTTAATTTTGTTTTTGTTTTAGGCAGAGAGAGTGAAAATCTTATAGAAATCAACAGCTTAGTAGAATCAAATTTAAAATACTGCATTACACAAAATCTAGGCACTCTATTAATGACTTCAGGCCTCACAGAGACACAAGCCCTGAGGGGACTTGAAAGTCAGCTGACTTTTTTAAAAGAGCATCAGCCAAACAACCTCTTAATGTCTGATGGTATGGAGGCCATTAGTGTGAACATTCCTCTTAAACGCGTACATAAAAAGTCACCAAATCTTCCCAGGGGAAGGTCGTTCTTGACTGTGTCAGTCAGAAGAATGGATGTTAGGAAGAACATCTGAACTCTGGCTGTCCTGAAAACCAGACCCAAGTCCTTCATTGTGCTAGGATGTGTTCCTCAGTTCCCAGAACCCCTTTGGAAGCATCAGCTTGTTGCTATAGTGTCTGGAGAGCCATTTCAGCTGCCTTGAGTTCAGCCTCTTTTGTCTTCCTCCCTTGTCCCCACTCTCATTCTGTTGTTTAGAAGAATGCAGAGGAGAGTTGGGTTCCTGATATAAGAGAAACTAATGACAAAGATAAAAGGATAGACTAGCATTTATCACTCCTGGGTGCGGGAAGGCTAACTCGGTGGTTAAGAGAATGTACAGCCCCTGCAAAGGACCTGTGTTTCCCAGCACCCACATCAGGAGGCTCACAGTCACCTATAGCTCCAGTTCCAGCAGATCTCATGTCCCTTTCTGGCCTCTGCAGGAATCTGCACAGAGATAGTCAGAGAAATACAGAGACAGAGTCAGACAGACAGACAGACAGACACACAGACATAGACAGAGACACACAGACAGATGTTATGTGTGTACTTTCCTTAAACCAGAATATCTGAAAGAGCACATTTGTCTAGTGAAGTATTAAATAAGAGATCCATTTTTGAATATTTTCAAAAATCTCATACAAAAATTCTAACAGAATAAGAAATGAAAGAAAATGTCTTGTAGCTAAACAAAAGGTTTCCAAACAAATGATTTTGAAACACGAGAAATATTCTTATTGATGACTGAGGGCCAGCAATTTAAAACATGAAGATATTAATTTATGATCATCACTTACCATATGTTATATATTTAAGAGAAATCTGCAAATGGCTTATAATACTCAGAAATATGCTATTGAATGATTTTGGAAAAATGATTTATTGCCAGGCATGGTGGTACATACCTTTAATTCCAGTGCTTAAGATGTAGAGGTAGGAGAATCTCTGTGAGTTTGAGGACAGCCTGGTTGTCACTGTGAATTATAGGCCAAGAAGGGCTACAAAGTGAGATTCTGTCTCAGAGAAAGAGGAGAAAGGGAAGGAGGGAGGGAGAGATGGAGAGAGGAAGGGAGAGAGGGAGGGAGGGAGGGAAGGAGGGAGGGAGGGAGGAAGGGAAGGAGGGAGGGAAGGAGGGAAGGAAACAGAGATAATGAAAGAAAGAGAAGTAGACAGAGAGATATTGCTTATTATTTAGTTATGTGTGTGTTCTCACAATATAGTTTGCTTTGTTGTGTAGCTCAGGATAGCTCTGAGCTTGATGTGTAGCCAAAGATGTCCCTGAACTCTTAATCCTCCTACCTCTGTTTCCTGACTACTGGGATGACAATGATGTACCACCACATTTGTTTTACATGGTGCCAGACAGTGCCAAGGATGAAACTTAGACTTCATGCATGCTAGGCAAATGAACCCCAGCCCCATATTTTGTTTTCTGTGTACTTGAATTTACAATTTGTGGGTGGTCAAAATTTCAAGTGATGTCATGTGCCTGTGCTCATTTGAATTTAGCAATTCTTTGTTTCCCAGTTATGATACCATTGTCTATTAAATAGCTAATATTATTAACTAGAAGTTATTATCTCTAGAAGTTAATAACATGCACACACTCTTTCTGTGAAACATCTGTCCTTTGATGCTGTGAAGATGGTCTGGAAGGTACATATCCTCTGATTGGGGGTCAACAATTCAAGACACATGAGATTAATGAGGGCAAAGAGAAAATACTTAATTTTCAATCTTGTAAAAGAAACATGTTTCTTTTATTAAAACCAAATGTACAGCCTTGAGGTGTGTGTACAGAGAAGTAGGGAATCTCTTTAGAACTGTGTGTCAAATTAACTCTCATGAAGCTCGCAAGCATGGTTAATGTCTCATGCCTCCCTATGACCCATGCAGCATTGGTGCAGGGCCTGCAGGCTGCCTCAGCTTTCCTGTATGCCAAAGAGATTACTGGATGGAAATTGGTAGAGTAATTGGGTTATTTACAATTTAACCAAACCTGGGAGAACAAGACCTGGACTTTCAGTTAAGGCTTAAGCATCTATGCTCTCTTGTCTCCATGTATGTCCCTAGTTTGATATCAGAGTTTATGACATCCCTGGCCTGGATATCGCTCCATGTAAGGCCTTGGGTAGCATTGGCAGTACTGGACCTGATCAACACTAGTGGACAACTCTCCACTGATTTGCATCCTCTGGACTTTTTATAATCCTGTGTGAGGTCCCAAAACATCTGCTTTGTGAATGAACTGAACATTACATGTTTCCAAACCATTCTACCCTGCAATGAGCCACAAATGAACACAGAGTATTCCCACTCATCTCCCCTGTCAGCTTGAGTAGGTTTAGAACCCAGGAGACCAAGGGTCACCTCAGAGTGGGTCAGTGAGGGTGTTTGTAGAGCATTAACTAAAGGGGAAGACCCATTCTGAATGTGGCTCTGTGCCCCAGACAGTTAACAAGACTAAGAAATAAGAAACAATCAGGAAGCCATATCTCCCTGTGGTTCCCAGGCTGCAATGAGGTGAGCAGCAGCTCACCCAACCATGCCTTCTGGACAACATGGACAGAACCATCGGAGCCTCTGAGCCTCTGGGCCTTACTTCTTCACCAAAACTCAGTGACATAGTCACAGCAATGAAGCAGTAAATAATGTAACAGTAAGGCTAATTAATGTAACAGCAAAAGTAAGTTCCCACCAGCTTGTAACCTGGTCCCAAGTAGGACACAAAGTTTCGTAGAAATGTATCTTATTGGCTTGTTTTAAATTTCTTTCTGATGACTTTTACTTGGTATGTGTGTAGGTGTGTAGGCTGCATGTTTCACAGTGGACATCAGAGGACAACTTTACAGGAGTTGTGTCTCTCCTTTAATCATACAGGTCCTGAAGACCCAAATCAAGTCAAGAGGCTTGGCAATACTTACCTTTACCCACTGAGCCATCTTGCCGAATCTGCTTTTTAGTTTCTTAATAACATGCTAAGTGTTTTATTCATATAATAAAGTGTCTCTTCATGCCACCATTTTGCATTGATTTCCACATAGTCTGGTGTTTTATGTTTGCAATATTCAAACCAAACCATTTTGTGGAATTGTATTGGTCCTTAAACCCCAACCTTTGACTTGACCCACCCCACCCCATGTCTGCCGTAAGATTCTGGATAAACAGAAATGCTGACTTAAGGTAACAGCATGAGTGGGGGCATTACACCTCACTATTAGGTTAGTTTTCATTTTCTGAGAAAGCCTCTATGTGTGGTAAGTCTCTGCCAGGCTCTCCTCTTGTTAAATCTCAGCGTTAGTTTGTGGCTTTCCTAACTAAGGTGATTCATTCCCACTTTGGACTCAGAACTAAAGACAAAAGCTGACAGAATCTGCCTCCAATCCAAGATGCATAAGGTCTTGCTTCATTGCAGACAGCTGTGATTCTATTGCCTAAACTCCAGGATGAAAAGCAGGGGAGAATCCTGTTTTGTTTTCCTCTAGGAAAATCATGCAGCTTTTCTTCCAGGACAAAGCTGAGAGTGGTTGGCAAAGTATCCACTGTGATGTCTACTCTGTCAGGCTCCTCACCATGAGCCCTTGAGGTGTGTGGGCACACTCTGTCTTCGCAGATCCTCTAGTCATGGCTGTGCCCCCAGAGAGCAGGGAACATAGGCTCATCTCTCAGCAGACCCTCTACTCTAATTGGAAACTTCTTGGGCTATACTTGAGCAAAGGATGTGTACAAAAGAAACATAAGCCTCTCTGGCTTATAAATAATAGGTTTTGGGTGTGATAATTTATAACAACCAATCAGGATAATGAGGACAAGGAAAGTCAGCAGCTATTTACTCTTGTGTAGTTGACAGAGGAGAAAGCACCAGCTTGGGAATGTTTTGTTCACTCTTGAAATCAACAAAGTGTTTGAGAAATGCATCTTGTCAGACACTCAGCTTTAATTGTTAGTTTAACACAGCCTAAAGTGGCCTGAGAAGAGAGCATAGACTGACAGGTTGACGAGGTCAGATTGGCCTGTGGCATGTCTATGAGGGATTGCCTTGATTTTGGTTCTACTGCGGACATCACCATTCCTTGGACGAATGCATCTGGGCTGTATAAGGAAGAAGCTAAGCATGAGCCTGTGAGTGAGTCAGGGAGTGGCTTTCCTTCTTTGATTCTACATCAGGTTCCTACTTTGATCCCTGCCCTGACTTCCCACAATGATTGACTGTGACTTTCAAAAATAAGCCAATGGCCGGGCAGTGGTGGCACACGCCTTTAATCCCAGCACTTGGGAGGCAGAGGCAGGTGGATTTCTGAGTTCGAGGCCAGCCTGGTCTACAAAGTGAGTTCCAGGACTGCCAGGGCTACACAGAGAAACCCTGTCTCGAAAAACCAAAACCAAAACCAAACAAACAAAAAAAAATAAGCCAATGGACCCTTTTGTCCTCCAGTTGCTTTTAGTTAGAGTGTTTTAGCACAGGAACAAAATAAAACTGGAGCATGTCTAGACTGAATGGCAGAGGCCTCCTGTTCTGATTCTGCTAATGGATTGTTTTTATAACTTAAAATTGCCAGTTGTAGGGCTGAAGGCATGGCTCAGTGGTTAAGAGCACTGTCTGCTCTTCCAGAGGACATGAGTTCAATTCCTAGCAACCACACGGTGGCTCACAGCCATCTATGCTGGGATCTGATGTCCTCTTCTGGCATGCAGGTGTACATGCAGATAGAGCACTCACAGACATTAACTGAATGATTTTTTTTAAAAAATGGCCAATTGTTTCTAAACCTCACCCTCTGTCTTTGTGAACTTGTCTTTCATTCCTCAGAGATTATGGGTTGGGCTAGGTATATATGTCAGTTGCTGGAGTGATTTGCCTAATGTGCACGAAGCCCTTAGCCAGTGTGTGTGTGTGTGTGTGTGTGTGTGTGTGTGTGTGTGTGTGTGTGTGTTTGTGTGTGTGTGTAAATGTGTAATGCCAGCACTTGGGAGGTGAATTTAGGGGAGGATCAAAGTTCAAGATCATCTCCTGACTATGTAGCAAGTTCAAAGTTACCTCCACAAAAGAAGGTCAGGCTTTCTATGGGTTGGTCTCATTCCCACTGTCTTAAAGAGGCAGGCTCCTGAGTCTATAGTAGACCCTAACCCAGACAGGGAAGCTGTATGTGAAAGAATTCAACCCATTCAAGCTCTTATTTATTTCAAAAAAATGGACAATAACTACAGCTGCCAATGAGCATGAATGTCTCTCCATACCCCCTCCTGAAGTGGTCTGCAAGATGGAGAACAGGTACCATCTCCTCCATATGGATGAGTCTAATGACTACAGGTACCAGTTCAGGCCAGGAACCTTACATGGTGTTTACTGTCATCACAACTCCTAGATGAAGAGATAGTTGCTGTCAAACAGGTGGATTTTTGTTTGTTCACACACCCATGGACACTTGATTTTTGACAAAAAAGCCAAACCATACAAAACTGGCAGTCTGGATGTAGAAGAATGCAACTTGATATGTATTTATCAACCTGCACAAAGCTCAAGTCCAAATGGATGAAGAACCTCAACATAAAATCAGACACACTGAATCTAATAGAAGAGAAAGTGGAAAATAGCCTTGAATGAATTGGCACAGGATAAAATTTCCTGAACAAAATACCAATGGCTGGAGTTCTAAGATCAACAATTGATAAATTGGACCTCTTGCAACTGAAAAGCTTCTGTAAGGCAAAGATCACTGTCAAAAGGACAAAATGGCAGCCTACAGATTGGGAAAAATCGTCACTAACCATACATCTGACTGAGAGATAGTATTCAAAAATATACAAACAACTCTAGACACTAGACTCCAAAAGCCCAAATAATGCAATTTAAAAATGAGGTACAGAGATAAACAGAGAATTCTCAAGGAGGGAATGTTTTCAGGGAAATACAAATCCAAACAGTCCTGAGATTCCACTTTATAACAACCAGAATGCTTAAGATCAAAAACTCAAGGGACAGCACAGGCTTGTAAGGACGTGGAAATACTCTTGTAAGGAAAGAGGAATTCTCCTTCATGGTGAGTGGGATTACACACTTGTACAACCACTCTGAAAATCAAGCTATTAGATTCTCTGAAAATTGGAAATAGTTCTATCTAAAGACTGAGTTATACCACTCCTGGGCATGTAGCCAAAAAATGCTCCACCATTCAAGAAGGGCAAGTCCTCCACTATGTTCATAGCAGCTTTATTTGAGAAAGCCAGAAACTGGAAACAACCCAGATGTCCCTCAACCAATGATTGGTTACAGAAAATGTGGTTCATTTATATGATGAAATATTATTCAGATGTTAAAAACAAGGACATCATGAGATTCGCAGGCAAATGGATGGAACTGGAAAATATCATCCTGATTGAGGTAACCCAGACCTCAAAAGGACATGCATGGAGCATACTCAGTGGTAATCAGATATTAGCCATAAAGTACAGAATATCCATGATAAACCCCACAGACCCAAAGAAGTTAAACAAGAAGGCAGGCTTAAGTAAGGATGCTTTCATACTCAGAAGGGGAAACAAAATAGTCATAGGAGGCAGAGGAAGGGAGACAACTGGGTGAAAGAAGTAGCAAAACTGTCCTCTGAAAGGCTCTACCCAGCAGCAGACTGAAACAGATCTAGATACCCACAGCTAAACTTTAGATAGTGGTTGGGGACACTTGTGGAAGAGTTGGGAGGACTGAAGGCCCTAAAGTAGATGGTTCAAGGTACAAACACAGAGAGAAGGGAGAGAAAAGTGAGAGCAGAGGCCTATAGGGAATATGCTCAGTATGTGGTATTTACACGTACAAACATGTCATAAAGCAAATGATGTAAGAGATAAGAGAGAATGTTTGCATTCATGGAGACTGTGCCTTGCCTTCCAAGCTGTTTCCTGTGCCTTTCTACATTGTAGGAACTGATTACTAGCTGAAGTATGGGAGATGCAGATCATGACATGGGGTAGATTTGGGGTTTAAGGAGTGGAAAGCAAGCCCAATGTATTCTTCACTGAGACCAAAACTGGTTTTATGCCTTGTATTGTTCTGTTTTGTCCTTTTTTCACTACATTTCTCTGTTCTTTCAGCATTTGGGGAAATGGACTCAATTGAAACCTTTCCATGTGCTTTCCAATTTCTCTTCAGATGTATGGACAGCAATGTCTTTGGGGGTCTGAGATTTACAAATGCATGTGTCAGACAAAAATATTTATCTCTATTTATGACTTGCAAAAATGAGATTAGGTTAGTTTTGTTTGCAAATGACATAGAATGGGACTCAAAAATCCTAGGGCAGACTGATGTGTGTGACAAAGGCATATGCAGAGACCAGCAATGTAACTCAGTTAGCATGTGCAGACTTAATGTGTTAATAAATGCCTGTTATCCTAACACTGGAGAGGTGGAAGCAGGGGGTCAAAATTTGCTCCACCATGAGTTCAAAACCAGCACAGCACAATGAGACCCCCCAAAAAGAGGGAGGGCGAATAGGAGATATCTCCACAGTTGAGAGCACTTACTGCTCTTGCAGAAGACTTGGGTTCAATTCCCAGAACCCATAGAGTGGTTCACAATGGTGTGTAACTCCATTTCTAAGAGGTTTGATGCCCTCTTCTGGCCTCTGAAATCATAAGACACAAAAGTGATACACTGACACACATGCAGGCAAACAGCCATTCATATACATTGAAAAACTATTTTGAAAGGTTCACATGTGTGTAGTTTCTGACACCATGATGGAGAAATGGAGAAGAAGTGTACCAGCTGATGCCAGTCTGTGCTGCAAGACAGCAAGTTATAGTTAGATTTAGCTGAAGAAATCAAACCAATAAATATCTTGTTTGGTTTGGTTTGGTGTTTGTTTACCTATAAGTTCATTTGATTTGAGACAAGGTCTCATGTAACCCTGGATAGACTCAACCCCACAATGTAGTGGAGAATGGCCCTGAACTTCTGATCTTTCCACTTTTATCTTCCAAGTCCTGAGATTACAAGTGTATGTCATCATGCCTGGCTCATAACACAGTCTCTTTTAGTATTGCAATTAACAATTGTGGACTTCAAAAGAGGAAAGAGGGGCCTCAGCTCCTCTGAAAGCTATTATACTTCAGAAAGTAGTTCTGTGCTGTATCTTACCACCTCAGGAAAATATTACTGTGAGTAACATTTATTTTCCATACAATAATTTTCATGAAATTATAAAGCTATCAAGTATTTAAAGAATAAATAGAGAGGTTCAGCAGTTAAGGGCACTGATTACTCTTCTAAAGGACCAAGGTTCAATTCCAAGTACCCAAAAGGCAGCTCACAACAATCTGTTGACTCCAGGGCATCTGACGCCCTCTTATGTTCTCTTCAAGTACCAAGCAGGTACATAGAACATGGAAACACAACACCCATATATGTATAATAAAAGAACAAATAAACAAAACATAACCAGGAAAAAGTGATTCAAACTATTATAACATATCATACATCTACAAAAAATGGATAAAGTTGGTATTCATGACAAACTGGGTGTTGCAATTATATTTATTGCCCTTGTAAGCCAGCTACACTTGGAACTTTGTGTTTTCTTGGATAAGATTCTTCATTGCTTAGCATAGACATGATGTCACAGAGGACTCTTTATACACATAAATATTATACCTTGGATATTGGCTGAATTTGGAATTTTAATTTAAGCACAGAAGGAAAAGAACTAGAATTAAAATTAAGAGAAAATATAAAGAAAGTAAAGGGGAGTGAAAAAATTTCTAAGGCTATGCTTAAAAAGTGAAATTTACATAAATTCAAACATCAAATATGTGGTGGTGGTAGCAGTAAATAAATGGGTCATTTGATAATAAGGTTAAAAATTCCCATTGAATGTGGAAGAAACCAAAAATCCATGACTAATGGGAAAATACAGCACAAATAACATGTCTAATAAGAATGTGTCAGCAACAGAAAGGTATAAGAAATTGCTTTGTTGTTAAATTGTAGGAAATATTCATTTCAAGGTTAAAGAAACCCACTTTTCATCTATTACTCTAGAGGTAAATAACACTAAGGAATCTGTAAGCAGAATAAAACACAATTGTCATATTTCTAGAATCTGCTCTGTTATCAAGATAAATGTCTCATAGAAAAACGTATCAACACTAAAAGTGGTTCAGTGTAACATGCAGAGACTTAATTAGAATTGATTGGGTCGTATACTTACAATAGATACAGTAAATATTATCAAAGGCTAAATTTGTAGTGACGCTTGCTCTTAGAAGCTTAATATTGTCTCCAGGTAAAAGGACAAAAGAAAAATAAACAGGCATCTGTATTAATAGACAAATAATTACATGTTACCTAGCAAACAAGGAATGGGTTTGGGATAATTAATTTCAAAGACTCAGTTTTTTCAATGTTGATATGATATGGCTACTTATTGAGAAATGGTACAGACTTCAGTATACAGTCAATACTAAACAGATTCATTCATGTTTCTCTTCTAACTAAAAACTATAGCTTCTTCAGATTAACAGAAACATTTTTGCAACAGGAAAAGATTGCGCTTTGCCATTGATCCAACTTTTTTGTCCAAGGTAAGACACAGTGAACTATTTTTTTATTCCAACATCAAACTTGTGGCTTTCACAAACATGACTCTCTCTGACATCAGTGATCATGCTGAACATTTGAAGATTATCTTTGGAAATGTGTGACACAAGCCCAATTCTAGATTATAATTCATTGAAATACCCTATTTATTGTGTTCCTAAAATCTACATTTTGCAGCTCATTCCTTATGCTTCTGTGTAGATGTGCATGTTCAGAGTATGTAGTGGAATGAGTTTATAAAACAACTAATCAGCTTCAGTTATGACAAAAATATGTTTTGAACATTCATTCTGACCTCTTTTAACTTCTACTGTGCAGTGCAAACATGGGACCTAAGAAGGTGGTGTCTCTCTTGTATGTAATGTGTTTATTTAATTGTGGACAAGAGACCAGGTTTTCCCAGAAGGATTCTGAAAGAATGCCTATAACGTCCAATCTTCCACAGGCAGTCAGAGCATTTAAGACCTTGAAAGTCTTCCATAGTTGCAAAAATTATATTTCTTTTCCACCTAAGTATTCAATGTTAAGTGAGATTTATTTATTGATGCAAAAAGCCAACTATCTTACAAATTCACAGTGAGCTAACAGTTTCCAAAATGTGCTGGGGAATCATAGGTTTTAGAAGCCAAGGTAATCTTGGAGGCATAGTTGTGACTTTCTACTCATTATCTCTAGGTGTCTTATCGTTCTCTATATTTTTGGACAGGGTGATTTTCCATTATTACTTAGTATTCTATTTTTGAAGAGAAATCCTAGGAAAGTGAGATGTGTATCTCTAATATACAGTACCTCATGATGTAGTTAAAATTATTTTAGAGTTAATTTTATAAAGACTGGTAGTCCACACATTTACTCATCTGAAAGAAAAGGTCCTTATGATCCTCTTATTAAAAAGTTCAGCATGATGGAAGATGGAATTCTGGTTTGGTCATGGCACATCCTCTTAGCTGACAAAGGAGCCTTGCAATCAAAGAATTACTGAAGTAAACCTGAATTCTCTGATGAATTTTTTATTGATCTTGTTGATGAGACCCTATAGCAGTGGTGCTCTTGCTGGTGAAGGTATGTATTGGGATGATTGGGTAAAGTGCATTGTTCTACCTGTAACCCATACTCTTGAATTGAATCAACTACTGGCTAGATGCACATTCCAGTAATTGCTTTAAAAATATCTGCAAAGTCAATGTGTATTAATGCTGTCCATTGTTATTCTTGGATGTATAACCCTTCTTACAAGGAAAAAGGGACTGGGGCTCTCCCAGTGTCAGGGAATAAGATTGAAATGCAATACGCAATTTCTCAACATATTTAGAATATGTTCTGACTTCAGAACTAATTATGGTTTAATTTATTAATCACAGAGGTGCAGTGTGATAATATGACACACAGGTACAGTGCATACAGTGTACATGGATAAACATCAGGTTAGTGGACATCTTTTACACTGATTCCAAATGATACTTATTATAGACACTCATTGTTAAAAGATGTGGTTGTGACAGGGATGCACTGGAGTAAGGAGCTCACGTGTGCCCACTGCTCTGGGCTGCTCCAGCACACTCTGTCCTCTAAAGGAAAATGGCCACATCTAACACACATTGTGTTTGGAATGGCCTGGGGAGGTTTTCAGAACCAGGGCTGCTGCTGCTGCTTCTGTTGCTGCTACTGTCAGACTAAGTTTTGTTTTTAGAGAATGAGAAACAAGACCAGGTAATTTCCACATATTGAACAAAAGCAAAAATTCTGCTCTAACTCTAATGAAGAGAGAGGAAATTTACCTTTTCCAATTCCACAGCATTAAAAATCACTTTTACCATATGTAAGTGTCCAGCAGACATTGACTAAGCTTCTAATGATGGAAGCCAGGGCAGGGCTAATCTTGGTGGCCAAGCCTCTATCCCAGCCCTCTGGAAGGTAAGGAAAGGATTGAAGTTGAGGACAAATCTGAACTACTGAGCAAGATGAGTGAGACAGACCTAGCCTCAAAACAACTCCTAAGGGTATAACTCAGGGTCACAGTGCTTGCCAAGGCCAGGCATTTTATCCCAGTAGCACACACCCATGATTGCAAGCACATGCGCACATGCACCATAGAAATCAGAATGTAACACCACACTCTCAGCAGTGACTACTGCCAAGGTCCTGATAATACCTGATACTCGTGGTAATTGAGGAGCAAACCAAAACTGTAGACAGTCTAGCATTTTATTGTCTTAAGGAATAGCGGGGAGGTGAGGGATAACTGAAGTCTTTATACAAAAAGTAATAACCATGTCCTATAATTTCTGCTAATTCTCTTTCATAAATCATATTTTGAGAGTTTGAAAATGTTGCCTACTACACTGCTACTTGAGAGTAGTATACTTGCTTTATGCAACAGGTGAATAAAATATGTATAATGTATAAAATTCTTAGTATAATTTCATGTTTTCTTGCATTATGTAAACCTCTTATAGACATACTACATCTTAATTTTTGCATTGCACGATGATATCAATACTTCGTTTATTTCCTATACATATTCTGTGTTTTGATTTCCTGAAACTCTCCTGCCATATTTTTTCACACGGATAGAAGAACTGAGGGAGTGAATGCTGTCTGTCACAGAAGGAGACCCGACTCCAGCCTCTACCAGAGAAGATCAGCAGCAGGTATAGAAAATTGGCTGAGAATTACATTGCTAAATTTTTGATTATTTAAATTTTGTTCTGTGATCTCAAAAATGTTTATTCTTATTTCTTCAGTCATGACTTATAAACAACCTTGATTTAAAAGTGAGACTGAAGACTCCATCCATGTAGAAATGGTAAGGACAGAGAATCCAACTCCTGTTTCAGAGCAGAGTGTGTCAGGCATTGATGGAAACAGCAATGTCTTGTATTAATGCATATGACACAGAAGCTTAAGCAAAACTAAAACCATTAAAATAACTGAAAAGGACTATTTATAATAACATATATATGGAAGTTTAATATATAGGGGAGAAGAGAGGGTGCCCCAATGCTGTTCAGGAAAACTATCCTATGTAATAATTGTCATTTCCTCCTGAAGGACAGTCCTCACCAGGCCATACCCTTTCCAGATTGGATCTGCTCTGATGGATCAGTCTAAGCCATGGAAACAGGAAACCACAGCTGTGGGACAGATTTCACCTTGGTTGGTCTTTTCCAGTATGGACATATGGACACCTTCCTCTTCACAGTCATTGCCATCCTCTTTGCAGTGGCTCTCATAGGCAACATCACATTGGTCCACCTCATCAGACTGGACCAGAGACTCCACACTCCCATGTACTTCCTCCTCAGCCAGCTCTCCATCATTGACATGATGTACATCTCCACCACTGTGCCCAAGGTGGCAGCCAACTTTCTCTCAGACACCAAAACCATTTCCTTTCTGGGCTGTGAGATCCAAACCTTTGTGTTTCTGACCCTGGGTGGGTCTGAAGCCCTCCTGCTGGGCTTCATGTCCTATGACAGGTACATAGCCATCTGCCGGCCCTTGCGCTACCCTGTGCTCATGAGCAGGAAGATCTGCTCCTCCATGGTCGCTGGTGCTTGGTGCAGCAGTTCTGTCAATGCGTTAGTGCACACAGTGTATGTATTTCAACTTCCCTTCTGTGGATCTAGGATGGTTAACCACTTTTTCTGTGAGGTCCCATCTCTCCTGCCACTGGTGTGTGAAGACACATCCCAATATGAGCATACAGTACTCATGAGTGGCCTTGTCATTCTTCTGCTACCCTTCCTGGCCATCCTAGCTTCCTATGCTCGGGTGTTGGTTGTTGTATTTCAGATGGGTTCAGGGCAGGGACAGAGTAGAGCTGTGTCCACCTGTTCCTCACACCTGACTGTGGCCAGCCTGTTCTATGTCACCACTCTCTCCACCTACACACAGCCTCACTCCTTGCATTCTCCTGGAAGGGACAAAGTGGTGGCTGTGCTCTACTCAATTGTCACCCCTGTTCTGAACCCATTCATCTACAGCCTGAGGAACAAGGAGGTCATGGGGGCCCTGAGGAGACAAATCGTGTGATGGATAGTGACACGGGACTTTGGGTTGCTCTGTGGACTGCTCTAAAGGCTGGTTTTGGACCCTCTCTGGGACAATTTCAGGATTGATATTCTGGTGGAAGCTCGCCAGATTATTTCACTGACTGAACAAGAGTATAAACCTTTGCCCTCAAAGTGTCACATTAATTGATAGTTTTAATCTGAATGTTTGTTTTGAAGGAGATGGAAGGGCTTTGTTCCTGACCCTGGCATCTCTGACTGCCTGTTAGTCTTCCACAGAAACTTCTGCCACTATGCAAGGAACCAAGGCTTCTCAGACTGTGGGAGTCAATACAATTGCTTGCTATCTTTTTCTCTGGATGCTCTTCCTGCAGTTTATGAGTATAGGTGTGTATTTCCAAATATTCTACATAAATCTGAAATGTTTTACTGGTTTTCTTTGCAGGTCCAACTATTATATTAAAGTTTGTGTTTTTACACTGTAGCATGTTTTAAGGGCAGTTCTGAAAGCAATATGGAGACTTTAATGCTGGCGTTGATGGTTTTGTGTAATAACCACCTGAATATGATTTCTAAGCTCTCCTAAGTCTTCTAATGATGACTTGTTGACTCCCTTCATCAATACTGTTTCCCCAAATCCACAAATGGCTTTGTAATAAACATTATCAATGGACATCTGTCAGTATGCACTCTGTCTCTTTCCATAAAAACCATTATATGGGTCTTTCAGCAGCCACACTAGTTCATGATAAAGCCATTTAGTCAAAAAGACCGAGAATGGTCCTGCTTTGAAAATCCATAGACAATTTCTGGATTTTTTCCATGGCTAATATACAATAAGTACTGACAGCAATGATGTTATTTCAAGAAAATTTCTTGTATACTTACTATCCTGGAGCTCCCTATGTGGACTAGAATTGCCTCAAACTAGTTTGGGGAATAAACTTGTATGTCAGCATGCACAGATTTGAAAATAAACAATAACTGGCTTTTGTTTGTGTTTTATTTTGATGTTATGGGTGCTTGTGTGCCACCATGTGGAATCAAACCTGGGTCCTCTTGAGGAGCAGTCAATAGCATTGAGCCAGCTTTCTAGGTCCTCTGCATTCTCAAAAGAGTCAAGTCACTGTCATGGAGTCCAAGGACTAGCAAAAGAAATTTTTTATGCTCCTAAGTACTGGTGTAAGTAACATGACAAGTGATTCTCAGTATTAAAATATATGTGTTGTGGGGCTAGAGTGGTGGCATAGCTGTTAATAGCATGGGCTTCTCTTCCTAAGGACTTGAGTTCAAATCCCAGCATGATTGTAAGGTAGCTCACAACTGTCTGTAGCTCCAACTCCAGGGGATCTGAGGCCATTGTCCTCCAGGTGCACTTATGTGAATATATCCATGGCCACACCCACACTTACAATAATAATAATGATAATAATAATAGTAAATTATGTGAAATATTTTAGAGATTTGTTATTATGTTTTTGTAATTAATTGGTACCAATTATTAGAGTGTTAATTTTAATAACACTTATTTTTGTTGCTAATAAAAATGAATTATATCTGTTGCCTCTGTATGGGATCCCATTTTCCTAACTGGGCTGACTTGTCCTGCCTCAGTGGCAAGAGGATGCACTCAGTCCTGATGAGACTTGATGTACCAGGGTTGGGGAATACCCAGGGGGTTCCCCACTTGCTTACAGGAAAAGGGGAAGGGAAATAGTAGAGGGAAATGTGAGGGGGAAAGGGTAGGGGGAAGCAATCAGATGTAAATTGAATAAACAAATTAATGAAGATAAAAAATGTACTCCATTAGTTGTACATGCATACATGTGTTTACATAAAACATTATATACATACATACATACATATATATTATGTGTATAAGCATATACATGTGTGTGATGTGTGTGATAATAGTTATCAATAAAAGGAAGCTATCAAATTGAATATGGTGAATGTGTATAGAATTTGAGGGAAGGAAGAGTGAAGTAAAAGTACTATTACTCTATTTCACTTTTAAAATGGAAGGGAATTTATTCAGAGATACCCTACAGAAGAGAAAAATAGTGCTTCCAAAAGATAAGGGTTATTTAATAGGAATCTAAGTGTCAGGCACAGAATATCCCCCTCAAATTTGCTTAGTTTTCTATTTCTATGACAAAGCACTCTATCACTGGAGACATGGCTCAGTAGTTAAGAGCACTATCTGTTCTTCCCAAGTATCTGGGTTCAATTTCCAACACTAAATCACAGCTCACAACTGCTTATGACTTTATTTCCAGGGTATCTCACACCCTCACACCAATGCAGATAAAATAAAAGTGAAAAAATAAGAATTGCATCCTCCACGAACGGCTCGCCCTTGCTGTTTTCTTCTCTTGTCATTAATGTAATCCGTAAGCTCATTCCAAACTGAAGTCTGAGGTTGCTAAGTATCCTCAACACTCTCACCTCACATGTCCCCCATTGCTGTGCTTCCAGGGTGATCTGTCCCTACAGATCCTGCATTTGAATCCTCGGTCCCCAGTGGCAATGCTGTTTGGGGAGATTTGGGACCTTTATGACATGGAGCCTCAATGAAGTCACTAGGGTGGGCCTTGAGGCTGTGGACCTCAGCCCTACTTCCTGTCCTGTGCCCTGTTTGCTGAGTGCACCTGCAATGTGACAAGCCAGCTGCCTGTCCAAACCACAATGCCATCCTCGCCTGCTCTCGGGTTCTTGCTATCTTTGTGGCAGTATTCCTCAGGGATTGCAAACCAAAGAAACTTTCTCAAGTTGTGTTCACTGGGGTAGTTTATCACAGCACCAGGAAAGGAACTAATGCAGCAGTTGGTACCTAGTGGAAGAGCCATTGCTGGGAAAAACCTGACCATGAGGTTCTTGGGACTCTGGAAGTGACTTTGGGCTAGCATGGTGAATTTACTGCTTTAACTGAAAAGTCTCTGCGTGCTGGAAGCCAAACGTGTGTACCATTTGGTTAAAGCATTGAAGCAATACCTTTGAGAGAATGTGGGATTCCTAGTTTATGACATTTCAGAGGAGAACAAAAGCTCTACCAGGAAGTAGATAAACCACAACCATTCACAGAATATTTTGGCCAAAAATCTGGCTTCATTGTGCCCGTGGCCTGAGAACTCGAGTAATGTCTGATGTACAGAGAATGGACTAATTGGCTTGGCAGAGGATAAATGTGAGGGCAAGCTTAAAGTCTACACAGAGTACACACAAGGAAGCAACTGTAGTTGTTGAAGAAGTTAGTGTCATTAAACTTGGTGCTTGGAGCAGTGACAATGGAGAAAGTATATTGATGGCAAATCCTTAACCATCAATGCCTCCAATATGTAAAGATGCAGGTTTACATGAAACAAGAGAGGCTGAACTGAGTCCTTGCTCCTCAACAGCAACTACCTATGAGATGGTTCCCTGTAGTCAGAACTGATGAAGCTGTGGTCAGGTGGGAGATGGTGGGAGATGGTGGGTGCAGGCTCTGTGTCAAGCTGGCAGCACAACTTGGCAGAATTGTCCACTTGGAGCTGTATTTGTAGGCATGAAAAATGAAGGTCTCAGGGAGGGGCATGTACAGCAGCCAAGGTCAGGCAACGTGTGGCAGGGTCCCAGTCCCTGCATGCAGCTGGGAAGGAAGGTGAAGCCTAGATTGCAGTGGAGACCCCAGGATGTTGGATATGCAGAACTGTGGGACATCTGCCCAGGATAACTGTACACATGGTGAGGAGCAGGCCAAAGTAGAGTCTCTGTGTGCTACAGGCAGCCAAGCTGGAGCAGTGGGGCTACCTAAGCCTTTGGAACAGAGAGGATTTCAAATTCTAGATGCCAGATACAGAATTGTAGGTTTTGTTGTTTTCTGTGCTGGGTTTTGATCATGCTGTAGTCTGATCTTTCCTTACTTTGCCCTCATTCCTCCTCTTTAGATGAGGAATAAGTTTTACACACCTTTATATATTGGAGATTAGATAACATTTATTTATTCACTTTACATCCCAATGAAAGCCAACCTAATCTCCCATTCCCATCCTCATACAGTCCCTTCCCCCATTCCCTTTTGATTTCTCTAAGAAGGGGGAGTACCCACTGGCTACACACCCTGACATGTCAAGTCACTGAAAGACTGGACACATCCTCTCCCACTGAGTTCAGACAAGACAGTCCAGTTAAAGGAATAGGATCCACAGGCAGGCAACAGAGTCAGGCACAGCCCCCTCTCCAGTTCTTCAGGGAAACACATGAAGACATGTGCTACTTATGTGTTAGAGGCCTAGGTCCAGCCCATGAATGTGCTTTGTTTAGTGTTTCAGTCTCTGGGAGTCCCCGAGTGTCCAGGTTATTTGACACTGTTGTTATTAATGTAGAGTTCCTATGCCCTCTGGGTTCCTCCATCTTTCCCTCAACTCTTCTGGGGGAATCAATATTCCGGACCTCAGGCTGTACCCAGAAGTTCTTTTACTCTTGAGAATAGTTTTAGCTATCCTGGGTTTTCTGTTATTCCAGATGAATTTTTGAATTGCTCTTTCTAACTCTATGAAGAATTGAGTTGGGATTTTGATGGGGATTGCATTGAATCTGTGTATTGCTTTTGGCAAGATGGTCATTTTTACTATATTAATCCTGCCAATCCATGAGCATGGAATATTTTTCCATCTTCTGAGGTCTTCTTCAGTTTCTTTCTTCAGAGACTTGAAGTTCTTGTCATACAGATCTTTCACTTGTTTGGTAAGAGTCACACCAAGATACTTTATATGGTTTGTGGCTATTGTGAAGGGTATCATTTCTCTTACTTCTTTCTCAGCCTGCTTATCCTTTGAGTACAGGAAGGCTACTGACTTGCTTGAGTTGATTTTACATCCGGCCACTTTGCTGAAGTTGTTTATCAGCTGTAGGAGTTCTCTGGTGGAGTTCTTTGGGTCGCTTAAGTATACTTTCATATAGTCTGCAAATAGTGATAATTTGACTTCTTCCTTTCCAATTTGTATCCATTTGACCTCCTTTTGTTGTCTAATTGCTCTAGCTAGAACTACAAGTACTATATTGAAAAGATATGGAGAGAGAGGGCAGCCTTGTCTAGTCCCTGATTTTAGTGGGATTGCTTCAAGTTTCTCTCCATTTAGTTTGATGTTGGCTACCGGTTTGCTGTAAATTGCTTTTATTATGTTTAGATATGGGCCTTGAATTCCTGATCTTTCCAAGACCTTTAACATGAAAGGATGCTGAATTTGTCAAATGCTTTCTCAGCATCTAATGAAATGACCATGTGGTGTTTTTCTTTGAGATTGTTTATGTAGTGGATTACAATGATGGACTTCCTTATATTGAACCATCCCTGCATCCCTGAGATGAAGCCTACTTGATCGTGGTGAATGATCATTTAGATGTATTCTTGGATTTGGTCGGCAAGAATTTTATTGAGTATTTTTGTGTCGATATTCATAAGAAAAATTGGCCTGAGAATCTCTTTCTTTGTCAGATCTTTGTGTGATTTTGGTATTAGCGTAATTGTGGCTTCATAGAACGAGTTGGGTAGTGTTCCTTCTGTTTCTATTTTGTGGAATAGTTTGAAGAGTATTGGTGTTAGGTCTTCTTTGAAGGTCTGATAGATTTCTCCACTAAAACCATCTGGACCTGTGCTTTTTTGGTTGGAAGACTTCCAATGACGACTTCTATTTCTTCAGGGGTTATAGGATGGTTTCGATGGTCTATTTGATCCTGATCTATTTTTGGTATTTGGTATCTGTCTAGGAAATTGTCCATTTCCTCCAGATTTTCTAGTTGTGTTGAATACAGGCTTTTGTAGTAGTATCTGATGATTTTTGAATTTCCTCAGTTTCTGTTGTTATCTCTCCCTTTTCGTTTCTGATTTTGTTAATTTGGATACTGTCTCTGTGCCCTCTGGCTAGTCTGGCTAAGGGATTATCTATCTTGTTGATTTTCTCAAAGAACCAACTACTAGTTCTGTTGATTCTTTGTATGGTTTTATTTGTTTCTACTTGATTGATTTCAGCTCTGAGTTTGATGATTTCCTGCCTTCTACTCCTCTTGGGTGTATTTGCTTCCTTCTGTGCCAGGGCTTTCAAGTGTGTCATTAAGCTGCTAGTGTATGCTGTCTCTCATTTATTTTTGGTGGCACTCAGGGCTACGAATTTTTCTCTTAGCACTGCTTTCATTGTGTCCCATAAATTAGGGTATGTTGTGCCTTCATTTTCATTAAATTTTAAAAAGTCTTTGATTTCGTTCTTTATTTCCTCCTTGATCAAGTTATCATTGAGTAGAGCATTGTTCAGCTTCCATGTGTATGTGGGTTTTCTGTTGTTTTTGTTGCCATTGAAGACCACCCTTATTCCATAGTGATCTGATAGGAGGCATGGGATTAGTTCGATCTTCTTATATCTGTTGAGGTCTGTTTTGTGACCAGTTATATGGTCGATTTTGGAGAAGATACCATGAGGTGCTGAGAAGAAGATGTATTCTTTTGCTTTAGGATGAAATGTTCTATATATATCTGTTAGTTCCATTTGGTCCAAGGCTTCAATTAGATTCACTGTGTCCCTGCTTAGTTTCTGCTTTCCTGAACAATCCATTTCAGAGAGCGGGGTGTTTAAGTCACCCACTATTATTGTGTGAACTGAGATGTGTTCTTGGAGCTTTAGTAAAGTTTTTTTTTATGAATGAGGGTGCTCTTGCATTTGGAGCATAGATGTTCAGAATTGAGAGTTCTTGGTGGATTTTTTCTTTGATCAGTATGTAGTGTCCTTCTGTGTCTTTTTTGATGACTTTAGGTTGAAAGTCAATTTTATCTGATATTAGGATGGCTACTCTGGCTCGTTTCCTAGGACCATTTGCTTGTAAAATTGTTTTCCAGCCTTTTAATCTGAGGTAGTGTTTCTCTTTGACACTGAGGTGTGTTTCCTGCACGCCGCAAAATCCTGGGTCCTGTTTACATATCCTGTCTGTTAGTCTATGTCTTTTTATTGGGGAATTGAGACCATTGATATTAAGAGAGATTAAGGAATAGTGATTATAGCAACCTACTATTCTTGATGCTATCTTTATGTTTGAGTGGTTATCTACTTTTGGGTTTGATGCAAGAAGGTTACTATCTCATTTTTTCCAGGGTCATGTTTCTCTCTTTGTATTGGTGATTTCCACCTATTATCCTTTGCAGGGCTGGGTTTGTGGAAAGATATTGTAAAAATTTGGTTTTATCATGGAATATCTTGGTCTCTCCATCTATGGTGATTGAGAGTTTTGCTGGATATAGTAATCTAGGCTGGCATTTGTGCACTCTTAGTGTCTGCATGAGAACTATCCTAGATCTTCTGGCTTTCATAGTCTCTAGTGAGAAGTCTGATATGATTCGGATGGGTCTTCCTTTATATGTTACTCGGCCTTTTTCTGTTACTGCTTTTAATATTCTTTCTTTGTTTAGTACATTTGATGTTTTGATTATTATGTGACGGGAGGTATTTATGTTCTGGTCCAGTCTGTTTGGAGTTCTGTAGGCTTCTTGTACGTTCATCGGCATCTCTCTCTTTAGGTTAGGGAAGTTTTCTTCCATAATTTTATTGAAGATATTTACTGGCCCTTTAAGTTGCAAATCTTCACTCTCATCTATACCTATAATCCTTAGGTTTGGTCTTCTCATTGTGTCCTGGATTTCCTGGATGTTTTGGGTTCCACGTTTTTTGCATTTTGCATTTTCTTTGACTATTGAGTCTATGCTTTCTATGGTATCTTCAGCACCTGAGATTCTTTCTTCCATCTCTTGTATTCTATTGTTAATGTTTGCATCTATGACTCCTGATTTCTTCCCAAGGTTTTCTATCCCCAAAATTGTCTCCCTTAGTGATTTCTTAGTTGTTTCTACTTCCATTTTTAGATCCTGGATGGATTTGCTGAGATCCTTCACTTGTTTGTTTGTATTTTTCTGTATTTCTTTAAGGTATTTTTGCATTTCTTCTTTCAGGATTTCTGCCTGTTGACCCAAGTTCTCCTGTATTTCTCTAAACGATTTTTGTGTTTCATTTGTAAGGGCTTCTACCCGTAGATTCATGTTCTCCTGTAATTCTTTATGAGACTTATTTGTGTCCTTCTTGAAATCCTCTAATAGCATCATGAGAAGTGATTTTTAAATCCAGATCTTATCTTTCTGGTGTGATGGGGTATCCAGGACTTGCTGCTGTTGGAGAATTGGGTTCGGATGGTGCCATATTACTTTGAATTCTTTTAGTAACATTCCTACGTTTGCCTTTTGCCATCTGGTTACCTCTGGTGTTAGTTGGTCCTGCTTTCACTGGCTGTTGGTTGGACCTCCTGTGAGCCTGCAAAGCTATTTCTGATCCCCCTGGATTACTGGGATTCCCCTGGCTCCAATTTCTGGGACCTGCCCTGCTCCTGAATGACTTTGGAGCCCTTATGTGCCTTGCCCCAAGCGATGTTATATTGGAGGGGGGGTCCCTGGGTACCTGTATCCTCAGTGCAGTCGATCCCTGGAACAGAGGTCACCAAAGGGAGGCTGGTAGGCTCCTGCCCTGTGCGGCTGTGATCTCTCCCAGAGCAGGGGGGTCCCTCTACAGGGCAAAAGTCACACAGCAGAGCTGGTGTGTAGGTTACTGCAGACCCGCCCAGCTCTTGGGAGCAGGGAGCACACAAGCTGGCTGAGACCCAAGCGATATTATGCTTGATTGTCTCTGTGTCTGGAGTTTTGAGTTGCCCTGTTGCCAGAGCAATGAAGGTGGAGTGCACTCTGCACTCTCTAGGCGCAGGTCACTCTGCAGGGCAGATGGCCCACAGCAGAGCTGGCGCCCAGAGGACCGCAGAGTTGCCCTGCTCTTGGGTGCAGATGGAAGCCCAACAGGCTGTATCCCAAGCGATGTTATATTGGAGGGTTCCTGGGTACCTGTATCCTCAGTGCAGTCGATCCCCGGAACAGAGGTCGCCAAAGGGAGGCTGGTAGCTCATACCTTTTTCTATGACACATTTTTCTTGATAATACAGCAGATTCAAGAAAAAAATGATTATTAAATATTATTCTTGCTGTAGATTCCTTATTGTTACTTACCTGTAGAGTAATAGGTGAAGAGTGGGCTTCATTAACCTTGAAATGAATATTTTCTACAATTAAACAGGAGAGCATTTTCTTGTATCTTTCTGTTGTTTACACATTCTTTTTTCTGGTTCTCATTGCACTTCTTCATTGCAGTGTTAAAATTATTATTTTTCCTTTTTTTCTTATCAGACATGTTACTCATGCTGTCTCTTCCCATTAGTCATGAATTTTAGGGTTTCTTCCACATTCAATGGATTTTTTAACCTCATTAACTAATTTCCCATTGATTTACTGCTACCACCGCCACACTCAATGGGTTTTTTAACCTCATTAACTAAAGACCCATTGATTTACTGCTACCACCGCCACACATTTGATGTTTGGGTTTATGCACATTTCACTTTTTAAGCATAGCTAAGAAAATATTTCAATCCCCTTCTGTTTATATTTTCTCTTAATTTTACTATTAATTCTTTTCCTCCTGTGTTTAAATTAAAATTTCAAGTTCAGCCAGTAACTAATGTGTAATATTTATGTGTATAAATATTTCTCTATGACATAATTTCTATAATAAGCCATAAAAAGTCTTATCCAAGAAAAAAGTTAGTTACATGCAAAGTTTCCAAGTGTAGCTGGCTTACATGGGCAATAAAAAAAATTGCAACACTTGGTTTGTCACCAATACCAACTTCATCTATTTTTGTAGATGTATGATGTGTTCTAATAGGTCGTATTACTTTCCCTGGTTATGTTTTGTTGCTTTATTCTTTTATTATACATGTATGGGTGTTTGTTTCCATGTGATTCCATGTTCTATGTATGTGCTTGGTGTCTGAAAAGAAAAGAGGGTGCCAGATGCCCTGGATTCAACAGATGGTTGTGAACTACACTGTGAGTACTTGGAATTGAACCTGGCTCCTTTGGAAGAGTTATCAGTTTCCTTAAATGCTGAAATGCTCTATTTATTCTTTAAATACTTGATAGCTTGATAATTACTATATGGAAAAACTGTTATTCACAAGAATAAAATTTTCCTGAGGAGGTTAAAAAAAACAGCACAGAACCACTTTCTGAAATATAATAGCTTAAGAGCTGAGGCTCCTCTTTCCTTTTTAAAAGTCCACAACTGTTATTTGCAATACTCAAGAGTTCCTACTTTTTTTTTTTAATTTAATTTAATTTTATTTTTTTAATTTACATTCCAAATCACTTCCCCTTTCCCGTTTCCTCCCTCCCCGAAAGTCCCATAAGCCCCCTTCCCTCCCTCTTTTCTCCGTTCAACCCCCTCTCATTACTCTGTCCTGGCGTTCCCCTACATCCAGTCTTTCCAGGACCAGGGGTCTCTCCTTCCATCTTTTTAGAAATCTATTGATATGCTGATTGTGTCTAGGGTATTCTGAGATTCTGGGTCAATATCCCCTTATCAGTGACTTCATACCATGTGTGATCTTTTGTGATTGGGTTACCTCACTAAGGATGATATTTTCAAGTTCTGACCATTTGCCTAGGAATTTCGTGAATTCATTGTTTTTAATTGCAGAGTAGTATTCCATTGTGTAAATATACCACATCTTCTGAATCCATTCCTCCGTTGAGGGACATCTGGGTTCTTTCCAGCTTCTGGCTATTATAAATAAGGCTGCTATGAATATAGTGGAGCATGTGTCCTTATTGCATGCAGGTAAAGTCTCTGGGTATATGCCCAGGAGTGGTATAGCCGGATCCTCCGGAAGTGTCATGCCCAGTTCCTACTTTTACACAGGCATGTTGACATACATCTGTAATCTCAGCACTTGGGAGGCAAATGTGGAAAGATCAGAAGTTGTAAGCCATTCTCCACTTCACAGTGGGGTTGCATGCATCCTGGGCTACATTAGACCCTGCTTCAAAACAAATTACCTTAAACACGAATTCAAACAAAATAACATATTTGTTGCTTTTATTTTTAAAGCTAAATAAAACTATAACTTGTTGTCTTGCAGCAAAGACTGGCATCAGCTGGTACACTTCTGTACCATTTCTCCATCATGATGTCAGAAACTACACACATGTGAACCTTTCAAATATTTTTAAATATATATGTATGGCTGTTTTGCCTGCAAGTGCGTCTGTGTATCACTTTTGTGTCTTATGCCCACAGAGGCCAGGAGAGGGAATCAAATCTCTTGTGACTGGAGTTGCACACCATTGTGTACCACTATCTGCGTGCTGGGAATTGAGCCCAGGTCTTCTGCAAGAGCAGTAATTGCTCTCAGCTCTTCAGATATCTCTCTATTCTCCCTCCCTCTTTTTTGTGAGGGAGTGTCTCATTGTGCTGTGCTGGTTTTAAAGAAATTATGGAGCCAATTTTGGTTCCCTGCTCCCACCCCTCCAGTAACAAAATGACAAGCATTTATTACCACATTAGGTCTGCACATGCTAATTGAGTTACATAGCTGGTCTCTGAATGTGCCTTTGTCACACACATCAGTCTGCTTTAGGATTTTTGAGTTCCCTGCTAGGGATAAGTCATTTGCAAACCGCACTTACACAATCTCCATTTTCTAAGTCATATATATAAACCTATTTGTAAATCTCAGGCCCCCAAAGACTTCACTGTTTATATATCCAGAGAGAAATTGGCATACCGCATGGAAAGGTTTCACCAAATGCTGAAAGGACAGAGAAAATTGGCAAAAAAAAAATCAGAACAAAACAAGGCCTAAAAATAGTTTTGGTCTCAGTGAAGAATAGAAAAATAGTTCTGGTCTCAGTGGACTTTCTTCCCACTCTTCAAACCACCAATCTACCACATGTCAGGATCGGCATCTCCCACACTTCAGCTAGTAACCACTTCCTACACTGTAGAAAGTCACAGGAAACAGCTTGGAAGGCAAGGCACAGTCTCCACAAATGCAAACATTCTCTCCTATCTCTTACGTCATTTGCTTTATGACATGTTTGTACGTGTAAATACCGCATACTGAGCATATTCCCCATAGGCCTCTGCTCTCCCTTTTCTCTCCCTTCTCTCTGTGTTTGTACCTTGAACCTGTAGCATCCACTGTATCCACTCACAAGCAGCAGGGAGAGCTCTGGAAAACTGTGATGCTCATTATGTAACTCATTTTCTCTTTAATGTCCTGTGATTGTATTCAGAGATCCCACTCTCCAGTCTCACACACCAGACCCTCCTGTTTGGTAGCTCCTACCCTCTCTTAGTGTGTTCCCATTTTCTTGGTCTTTTAAAGTGTCTGAGATCATTATAGCATGAAGAAACATGAACTTCCCTGCTACAAGAGAGATGTCTGGGATCTTTCGCTTCATCACACAGATGAAACACCACCTCAGAGCTGTCCCCTGCATGTCCCTGTCAAGCCTTCCCTATCCCTTGGGTACCCCTTATATGTCTCTTCATTTTTCATGTGTTGTTGAGTGGCAGCTTTGTCCTTTACACTTATTCATAGTCACCAGCACACACAGCAGCAGATACATTTCACAGATTCTGTAACCTGTAGTCTGATGGGATGTTTGATTCTACATTGTAAACACTTCCTAGAAGAGAACAGTCTCTCCATGCTGGTGAGATGATTCTGTAAATATATTGTTTTATGGCCATTTGTGATGATCTGAATTCATCCCCAGAACACACATGGTTGACAGAAAGCACAAACTCCCACTAGAGTTGTCTTCTGACCCCGACACATGAGGTAAGGCAAGTACACCTGATAAATGAACAATTGTAATTAAAAAGAATTAAAGTTTCATCTATGACGTTGTTGTATCAGGAAGTGGTGGGAAGTTACAGAAAGCCCATCAAGCCAGGAAAAGATCTTGTGGTAGAATATAGTGAGGGCCAAGTTAAAGAAATCTCTTGTTCATGTTGACAGCCTCCTGCCTGGAGTATGCATCCCAGAACAACATATGGGGCTGTCTGTGAAGACTAAATGCTCAGAGCATCTGTGTCAAGGAAATCCCATGTCTCTCAGTCAGTTACTCAATCTCTTTACCACACTGACTTAAGAACACAACATAGTCCTCATTCCTGGCCTTCCTCTGCAGGGCATGTTGGCTTTGAGCATCAGGAATGGTCAGCAGACCGGACATCAATACATACTGCTTTAGTATCCTAGAACCCACACACTCCTCCACAATTCTCACATAAGACAACAAAGTGTGCCTAAAGTCTGCAATGAACTCTGCTTCAATTCAGACAGGTGCTAGTGGTATTGAACATGGTTAACTATCCCAACCTCAGTAAGGTTTTAACCTACTGGGAGTTCCCAGCTTTGCTGTTGATTACAATTTCTCTATTAAGCTTACATTTCCCCAAGTCAGTCTGCTGAGCACCCCTTCACTTCTTGTTCTTGAACATGTAGATCATAGGATTGAGAAGAGGGGTGAGGAACTTGCCCTGGTGCTAGGAGGAGCTGTTCCCTGGCTGCATGTACATTTAGATGATATTCCCATAGAAAAGCAAGATCACAGTGAAGTGAGAGCCACAGGTGTTGAATGCCTTCTGCTGCCCTGGAGCCGAGAGGTTTCCCAACATGGCCTCACGATGTAGCCATAAGGGACCAAGATGAACACCAGGGGCAACAGCATGATTCCTATCGCCAGAATGAAGGCAATGCCTTCGATGACAGCTGTGTAGGTACAGGCCATCCTAATGAGGGCTGGCATTTCGCAGAGGAAATGGTCTACCCTGCAATAACCACAGCACAGTAACAATGATTATGTCCACACACCCCAGGCCCAGGAACAGGACCAACTGCAGAGCACAGCCCACATAGCTGATGGTCTTGTCTGGCCCGCTGAGGTTATAGAGAAGCTGTGGGATGGAGCTACTGGTGCAGCTGAAGTCCAGGAAGGACAGATGTGTGAGGAAGAAGTACATGGGGGTGTGCAAGTGCGGATCCAGCCTGGACACCAGGATGATGGTGCTGTTGCCCAGCAGGGTCAGGAGGTAGGCGGGCAGGATGATGGCAAAGAGGACCCTCTTCAGCTGGGGCCGGTCAGAAAAGCCTGTAAGGATGAAATAGCTAAAGGTGCTGTCGTTGCCTGCGCCCATCTCCACTGTACCTGAGGAAGATGCAGAGAAAGAAAGAAAGAAAGAAAGAAAGAAAGAAAGAAAGAAAGAAAGAAAGAAAGGAAGGAAGGAAGGAAGGAAGGAAGGAAGGAAGGAAGGAAGAAAGAAAGAAAGAAAGAAAGAAAGAAAGATAGATTTATTGATAGATTGATAGATAAATTTGTTTATTATATGTAAATACACTGTAGCTGTCTTCAGACACCAGAAGAGGGCGTCAGATCTCTTTTCGGATGGTGAGCCACCATGTGGGTGCTGGGATTTGAACTCGCGACCTTTGGATGAGCAGTCGATGCTCTTATCCACTGAGCCATCTCCCCAGCCCGATAGATAAATTTGATATTAGTAATGATACTTAAATTTCTTGTAAAAATGATGCATTTGTGCATAATTTACAGGATTACTTAAAGAAGTCGATAGAACATTTCTCACTAGACCATCAGAAATTCTGTCAAAACAAAATGCAAAACATGAAAATACATTTTTACTAAATAAAAATATTGGCCAAAATTAAAAATAAAAGCATTGTATGGAGAAAAAGAACAGACTAAACCTGCAAATAATGTGCTTGGACTGTCTCTGAATTAAGGGCTCTGCATATGTTTTATTGGACAAAGTCTCAGATTGTTCAGGAATATACTATATATTCAAGCAAGGTTGGCTTCAAATTCATAAAAAAAACCTATTTTCTCTTGCTATATCTTTTGAAAATAAAAACATATTTCCAAATTTGAGGAAAGAAGTATACATTTAACTCATTGGGACTTGAGTTCTTGCTATTGTGATAGGTAAAGATACTCCATGTCATGCCAGGCATCTATCTTGGTACCCACTAGTTATTTGTTTCTGACCCCAAGCCCTGGTTGATAAGGTACCATAACTCTGACCCAAATTTGTGTTTCTCTGATGACTCAGGATGTTGAACACATCTTTAGGTGCTTCTTACCCATTTGATATTCCTCAGGTAAAAATTCTTTGTTTAGCTCTGTACACCATTTTTAATAGGGATATTTGGTTCTCTAGAGTCTATCTTCTTGAGGTCTTTGTATATATTGAATATTAGCCCTCTGTCGGAAGTAGGGTTCATAAGGATCTTTTCCCAACTTTTTGGTTGCTGTTTTGTCCTTTTGACAGTGTCCCTTGCCTTACAGAAACTTTGTAACTTTATGAGGCCCCATTTGTCAATTCTTGATCTTAGAGCCTAGGCTCTTTCCCAGTTTCTTTTCTATTAGTTTCAGTTTGTCTGGTTTTATGAGGAGATCCTGAGATTTCACCTCACACCAGTCAGAATGGATAACAACAAAAACTCAGGAGAAAGCAGGTGCTGGCGAAGTTGTGGACACTGCTCCACTGCTGGGATTGCAAGCTGGACAACCACTCTGGAAATCAGTTTGGCGGTTCCTCAGAAAACTGGGCATGATACTACTGGAGGACCCAGTTATACCACTCCTGAGCATCTACCAAGAGGATTCTCCAGCATGTAATAAGGACACATGTTCCACTATGTTCATAGCAGCCCTATTTATAATAGCCAAAAGCTGGAAAGAACCCAGATGTCCCTCAGTGGAGGAATGGATACTGAAAATGTGGTTTATTTACACAATAGAATACTAGTCAGCTATTAAAAACAATAAGTCCATGAAATTCTTAAGCAAACAGATGGAACTGAAAAATATCATCCTAAGTGAGGTAACCCAATCACAAAAGAACACACATGGCATGCAATCACTTATAAGTGGATATTAGCCCAGAAGCTTGGAATATCCAAGACACAATTCACAGATTAAATGATGCCCAAGTAAAAAGAAGAACTAAGTATGAATACTCTGGTCCTACTTAGAAGGGGTAACAAAATACCCACAGAAGGAGATACAGAGACAAAGTATCGAGCAGAGTCTGAGGCAAGGACCATCCAAAGACTACGCCACCTAGGGATCCATCCCATATACAGTTACAAAACCCAGACACTATTATCGATGCCCACAAGTGCTTGCTGTCCAGAGACTGATATATCTGTCACTTGGGAGGCTCTGCTAGTGCATGACAAATAGAGAGGGGGACACTCTCAGCCAGCCATTAAACTGAGCAGAGGGTCCCCAGTAAAGGAGCTAAAGAAAAGACCCAAGGAGCTGAAGGAGTTTGTAGCACCGTAGGAGGAACAACGATATGAGCCACCCAGTACTCCCTGAGCTCCCAGAGACAAAACCATCAACCAAAGAATATGCATGGAGTTACCCATGACTCCAGATACATAGGCAGCAGAGGATGGCCTTGTTAGACATCAAAGGGAGGAGAGGCCCTTGGTCCTGGAAAGGCTTGATGCTGCAGTGTAGGGGACCAGGACAGGGAAGTTGAAGAAGGTTGAGTGGGGAACAGGCTTATTGGATTTTCGGCGGTGGGGGGGGAACCCAGGAAACGGGACAAAATTTGAAATGTAAATACAGAATAAAAAACCCTGACTTAATATCCACCCAAAAATGGATAGCTGTGACTACTTAACTTGTTAGGATACAACTAACTGCTCTTTTGACTTCTGTAAATTGCTTATTAGGATACCCAAAGATTGATTGTGAGTCACATCACTTGGTAGAACAAGACAGTTTTGCTTGTTTGCACAGATAGTGAAGATACTGTGGATTCCCCTTTAAAAATCCTTCCTTGACCTCATTTCTCAGGGCAATCTCAAATCTGGCTCAAATATTGTTCTTTATATCAATCAATAGATCTTTTTATTTATTTATCATTAATTAGTTAGTTAATTAACATCCCAAACACTGTCCCCCTCCTGGTCCCTCATTTACAGAGTCCTCCTCCTCTCCCCTTATCCTCTGAGAGGGTGGGGCCACCCTGGGTCCCCCCTCACTGGCACATCAAGTCTCTGCCAGTTTAGGCACATCCTCTCCACTGGGGCCAGACAGGGCAGCCATGATGACTGAGTTACACATCTGCTACATATGTGCCAAGACCTCATTCCAGCCCATTTATGTTCTTTGGTTGGTGACTTAGTCTCTGAGAGCTCCCAGGTTTATTGTCTCTGTTGTTTGTCCTGTAGGGTTCTCATCTACTTTAGGGCTTTCAGTCTTTCTCCCAACTCTTCCATAAGTGTCACCAACCACTATCTAAAGTTTGGCTGTGGTATCTGAATCTGCTTCAGTCTGCTGCTGGGTAGAGCCTCTCGGAGGACAGTTTTGTTAGGCTCCAGTCTGCAAGCATAACAGAATATCATTAATAATGTCAGGAATTGATGCTAGCCCATGGGATCGGTTTCAAATTGAACCATTTATTGGCTGGTCATTTCTTCAGTCTCTACTTCTACCCTGCATTTCTTTTAGACAGGATAAATTTGGGGTTGAGACTTTTGTGGATGGGTTGGTGTCCTTATCCCTCCACTGGGCATCTTCCCTGCCTACAGCAGGTGGCCTTTTCATATTCCCTCTCTCCAGACTTAGGCTAAAGTTACCAGCACTGAGTCCTGGAATCCTCCTCTATTCCAGGTCTCTGGGAATTCTTAGGGATTCCCACACACATACCATAGCTGCAGATTTCCATTCATTCTCCAGCTTTATCTCCCAGCACCCAATCAATCCTGCCTTCCCATTCCCCTTCTCCCATCCAGTTTTCTCCCTCCCTCTGCCTCCAATGACTGTTTTGTTTCCCCTTCTTAGAGTGATTAAAGCATCCATATTTGAGTCTTCCTTCTATTCTAACTTATTTGTGTCTGTGGGGCATATCATGGGTATTCTGTACTTTATGACTAATATCTGCTTACCAGTGAGTATGTACCATGCATGTCCTCTTTGGGTTTGGGTTACCTCACTCAGGATGCTATTCTCTAGTTCCATCCATTTTCCTATGAATTTCATGATGTCCTTGTTTTTAATATCTGAATAATATTTCATCATGTAAATGAACCACATTTTCTGTAACCAATCACTAGTTGAGGGACATCTGTGTTGTTTCCAGGTTCTGCCTGTCACAAAGAAAGCTACTATGAATATATTGGATGACTTGTCCTTGTTGTATGGTGGAGCATCTTGTGGGTCTATGTCCAGGAATAGTATAGCTCAGTCTTCAGGTAGAAGCATTTCCAATTTTCTGAGAAACCAAAAGCTTTATTTCCAAGTGGTTGTACAAGTTTGTATTCCCATTACAGTGAAGGAGTATTATTCCTCTAGCTCCACAGCCTTACCAGCATGTGCTGTCTCTTGAGTGTTTTATGTTAGGCATTCTGGTTGGTATAAGGTGGACTCTCCGGGCAGTTTTGATTTGCATGTCCCTGATGACATTCCGTTTTTGAGAATTCTCTGTTTAGCTCTGTACCCTCGTTTCTAAATTGCATTATTTGTGGTTTTGGGGTCTATCTTCTTGAGTTCCTTATATTTTTTGAATATTAGTTCTCAATCAGATGTAGGGTTAGTGAATCTGTAGGCTGCTGTTTTGTCCTTTTGACAGTGACCTTTGCCTTATAGAATCATTTCAGTTGCAAGACTTCCCATTTATCAATTGTTGATCTTAGAACAGGAGCCATTGGTATTCTGTTTAGGAAATTTTCTCCTGTTCCAATTTGTTCAAGGTTATTTCCCACTTTCTCTTCTATTAAATTCAGTGTGTCTGGTTTTTTATTGAGGTTCTTGAACCATTTGTACTTGAGCTTTGAGCACGGTGATAAATACGAATCAAGTTGCATTCTTCTACATTCAGACTGCCAGTTAGACCAGCATCATTTATTGAAGATGCTATCTTTTCCACTGTATGGTTTGGTTTCTTTGTCAAAAATCAAGTATCCATAGGTGTGTGAAATTATTTCTGGGTCTTTGATTCTATCCCATTGATGAACCTGTCTGTCTCTGTATCAATCCAATGCCATATGTATTACAATTGTTTTGTAGTACAGCTTGAGGTCAGGGAGGATGATTCCACCAGAATATCTTTTATTGTTGAAAATTGTCTTGGCCCTTTGGGTTTTTATTTTTCCAAATGAAGTTGAGAATTGCCCTTTCAAGGTCTGTAAAATCGTGTTAAATGGAAAATGTATGTGGAAATGTATGATTCCTGAGGAAGACAGGGGGAAACTGGCAAAGCCAAAGATTGTATTTCCAGAAACAGTGAAAGAAGAGCTGGAGGAAATTGCTTCAGAGACTTTGGATTCCATTTATTCCACAACTCCTGAACTTAAGGCCTGATCTTTGTAGTGTGCTACAGATACCATATAGTACATGGACACAACAAGCAGAGACAAGCATCAGACTTCAGAGTTACTGTCTGCCAGTGGCAAAGAGGGCAGAAAATATTGGGGCATATGGAACAACTACTCAGTGTTGCCCATGAGTGAAAATAGCTGAGTGTATGAGGTGCAGGCAGGATTATGTGCACACAGTACCATAGCCTGCTGTCTGTGATGAAAAGCCAACTAACAATTTCCATTTTACACCTATATTTCTTGTTCATATTATGGAGAAGAAAAATATATTGGCCTATTTCTCTACTTTTCCCTTAAACAAAACTGCCTTTTTCACTTTGCTTAGTTATGAAGAAGAGGAAACACATGATAAAGTAACTGGTTTGATCTCTTTTATTGTACACTGACTGTTTCTGAACATCTAACATCTTTTAGTTATCTAAATAAAATGCCTCTATGAAGATGATAGAATTCTTTAAAGAGAAAACAAATGAATCCTGTAAAGAAATACATGAAAATACAACCAAACAGATAGCTACCCTGAAGTGGAAATAAATATATATATAAAGAAAATCAGAAAAATACAAGCAAACTGGTGAAGGAAAAGATCAAAACTGCTCCATACTTGAAAAGGGAAATAGAAGTAACAAAGAAAACAAAAAGTGAGGTCACCCTGGAGATGGAAAACCTGGAAAAGAGAACAGGAAATACAGTTGAAAGCATCAGCAACAGAATACAAGAGATGAAAGACAGAATTTCAGTTGTAAATGATATGAGAGAAGATATTGATAAATCTCTCAAAGAAAATTCCAAATCTAAACATTTCTAACACAACGTGAACTTGAAATTTGGGACACTATGAAAAGATGAAGCCTAAAAACAATAGGAATAGAAGAAAGAGAAGGATCCCAGCTTAAAGACCCACAAAATATCTTCAACAAAATCACAGAAGAAAATTTCCCTAGCCTAAAGAAAGAAATGGGTTTAAATGAACAAGAAAGTTACAGAACACCAAATAAATTGGATCTGAAAAGAAAATACTCTCACACTATAATAATCAAAACACTAAATGTGCAATACAAAGAAATAATAATAAAAGCTGCAATGGAAAAAGGCCAAGGACCATATGAGGGCAATCTACCAGAATTACACCCGATTTCTCAACAGAGACTCTAAAGGCCAGAAGGTCCTGAGTAGATGTCTTGTAGACCCTAAGAGACCACAGTTATTAGCCCAGACTACTATATCCAATAGAACTTTCAATCACCATAGATTGAGAAAATAAAGTATCTGATGACAAAACTAAATTTAAACAATATCTGTTGACTAATCTGTCCCTACAGAGGATACTAGAAGGAAAATTCCCACAAAAAAGGTAACCCCACCCAAGTAACACAAGAAATAAATAATTTCACAACAGCAAAAACAAAAGAAGAGAATCTCTGTTTCTCTGTCTCTCTATGTCTCTCTGTATCACTATCTCTCTCTATCTCTCTCTTTTTTTCTCTTTCTCTCTCTCTCTGAAACACACACACACATACACACACAAATACATTCCTGCTTATACTGTCTCCTCCAGCAGCATCAGTACTGAACCCAGGGAAGCATCTGCTAGGTGGCTGCTGTCAAGGAACAAGGACTTAGTTCAGTCTTTCTTGTTTCATGTGAAATTGCATCTTTACATGTTGGAGCCTTTGATGGGTTGGGATTTGCTATCAAGATACTTTTTTCATTGCCACTGTGCCAAGCACCAAGTTTAATGGCACAAACCTCTTCAACATCTACAGCCTCTTCCCTGTGTGTACTCTGTATAAACTTTAAGCTTGCTCCACAGCTAAGCTCTGCCAAAGTAATTAGTCCATTATCCTTATATCTGATATTACTCAAGTTCTCAGGACGTGACCATAATGAAGCCAGATTCTTGACCAAAATATCCTGTGAAGGGCTGTGGTCTATCTACTTCCTGGTAGTGTTTTTGTTCTCCTCTGAAATGTCAAAAGCTAGGTGTCCATTGCCCACATTTCTTTCAAAGGTCTTATCTCTGAGATTCCACAAAATGCTGCACTTGTTCTGCTTCTGAGGCTTTTGTTCTAAAAGAACAAAATTCTAAAAGAACTAAACTCTCCATTCCAAGCAGAAGACACTACCAGAGTCCCCCAAACTGCATATTCAGGTTTTTTCCATCAATGGTTCTTCAACTTGGTACCATTTCTGTATTAGTTTCTTTTCCTGGCGCTGTGACAAAATACCCTGATGAAAGCAACTTGAGGGAGAAAGGTTCTTGGATGCAGTTCCAGAGGATTAGGGCCATGAGGATTGGGAAGACGTGGAAGACAGAAACGACTGCATGGTGGTGTCTACTGGAGGCTGGCTTGTCACATTGCAGCTGCACCCAGGCAGCAGAGCACAGGACAGGAAGTAGGGCTGAGGTCCACGACCTCAAGGCCCACCCTAGTGACCCACTTCACTGAGGCTCCATATCATAAAGGTCCCAAATCTCCACAAACACCTTTGCCACTGGGGACCAAGGATTCAAATACAGGAGCTGTATGGACAGATGACCCTCAATTCACAGAAATGGGGTTCACATGAGGTCAGAGCATTGAGGATCCTTTTCAACCTCTGTCTCAGTTTAGAGGGAGTTTATGGATTACAGTAATGACAAGAAATTGAACAGCAAAAGCAAACCATTCATGGAGGATGCAATTCCAATTTTTTTATATTTATCTGCATTAACATGAGGGTGTCAAATATCCTGGAAATAAAGTTTCAGGTACTTGTGAGCTGTGACTTGGTGCTAGAAATTGAACACAGAATCTTTGGAAGAAGAGACAGTGCTCTTATACACTTAGCCGTCTCTCCAATAACAGTCATGGTGGTTTGTCACAGAAATACAAAACTAAGACAATTTGAGGAAAGTATCCTGTGTCTGACACTTAGACTTCTATTAAATATCCCATTCCTTTTGAGAGCACTATTTTTCTACTCTGTAGGGTATCTCTAGATTAATTTCCTTTCTCATTAAAATTTTCCTATATTTTTAAGTGAAATACAGTAATATTACTTTTGTTCTTCTCTTCCTTCCCTCAAACTCTATCCACATTGACCAGTTTCAATTTGATAGATTCCTTTCACTGATAATTATTGTCACACACATGTATGTATCCATATGTATTCTGTAACACATATATATACATATATATATGTATATATATATGAATATATGATGTACACACATGTATGCACATACAATTTGTGGAGTACATCCTTTGTTTCCATTAATTAATATATTTATTCAATTTACATCTGATTGATACCCCTCTCACAAGACCCTCTACTATCCTGCTTCCCTTTCTCCTTGGAGCAGGTGGGGCCCCCTGGGTACCCTTCACCCTGGCTCATCAAGTCTCTGCAAGGCAGGGTGCATCCTGTTCCACTGAGGCCAGATAAGTCAGCCCAGTTAGGGGAAAAGGATGCCACACAGAGACAACAGATGCAATTCACTTTTTATTAGTGCCAAGAAGAGTTGTTTCTGTGTGTCATTAAAATCATCAGTCTAATTATTGGCACCAATTACAAAGAAACAAAAAGGAATCTCTAAAACATTTCACATTACATAAGAATAATAATGATAATATTATCATTATTATTATATAAGTGTGTGTGTGTGTGTGTGTGTGTGTGTGTGTGTGTGTGTGTGTGTGTGTACATGAACATGTACTCATAAGTGCTCATGGAGGCCAGAGGCTTGAGGTATCCTGGAGTCAGAGCTACAGAGAGTTGTGAGCTAACTTACAAGGCTGCTGGGATTTGAACTCAATTCCTCTGAAAGAGGAGCCAGTGCAATTATTAGCTATACTTCCACTCTATCCCCACAACATATAAATTTTAACACTTATAATTACTCATCATGTTACTTACGCCAGTAAGTGCATAGACATTTTCATTTATTGAATCTTTTACTGCATGACAGTGATTTGACTATTTTAAGAATGCAGGGGACTTAAAGAGATGGCGCAACAGATAAAAGCACCAACTTCTCCCCCAAGGGACCAAGGATTGATTCCCAGCATCCCCATAGTGGCTCAAAAGCATCTGTAACTTCAAATTAAAAAAAAGACAAAAGCCAGTGATTGTTTTATTGTTTAAATCGGTGGATTTTGGTATACAACGTTATTCCCCAAAATAATTTGGTCCACATAGGGACCTCTGGGACAGTCGGGACTACATACTGTATATATATATATATATATATATATATATATATATATATATCGGAAATTTCCTTGAAATAACATTATTGTTGTCAGCATTTATTGTATATTAGCCATGGACAAAATAACAGAACTTCTCTGTGGATTTTTAAATTAGGACCATTCTGTGTCTTTTTGTCTAAAAGTCCTTATCATAAGCTAGCTTGGCTGCTGAGAGATCCATAGAAAGGTGTTCAAGGAAAGAGACAGAGAGCATATTGACAGACACATCCATTGATGACATTTATTACAAAGCCATTAGTGAATATTGGGGAAAAGTATTGATAAAGGTAGTCAGCAAGACATAATTAAACTGCTTAGGATAGATTAGAAATTTTATTCAGGTGGTTACAGTCACAAAAGCATCAAAGCCAGCATTACCTTATCTCCTTCTACATTTCTTCCAGAATTGTTCTTAAAATATGTCATGGTATAAAAACACACACTCTTATATAATAGTTGTACCTGCAAAGTAAAACCAATGAAATACTTCTGATTTATGTTAAATATCTGAAAATGTACACCTGTACTCATAAATTGCAGAAACAGCATACAGAGAAAGAGATAGAAGTCAACTGGACTGATACCCACAGTCTGAAATCCTTGCATCAGGGCAAAAGTTTCAGTGGAAAGCCAACCCAGGCTGACAGGCAGTCAGAGATACCAGGACCAGGAACAAAGTCCTTTAAACTCCATCTGAGTCAACATTGATTCAAACCATCAACTCAGTGTTACACTATGTGTAAGAAGTTCTGCACTCTCGTTCAGTTAGTGAGAAAGCCTGATGAGCTTCCACCACAATATTGACCCAGGCAGTGTTAAATATCCGCTCTCAGATCAGTCCACAGAGCAACCCAAAGTCCACTGTCACTATCCATCACCCCATTTGTCTCCTCAGGGCCCCCACGACCTCCTTGTTCCTCAGACTGTAGATGAATGGGTTCAGAACAGGGGTGACAATTGAATACAGCACAGCCACCACTTTGTCCCTTCCAGGAGAATGCAAGGAGTGTGGCTGTGTGTAGGTGGAGAGGCCTGTGACATAGAACAAGCTGGCCACGGTCAGGTGTGAGGAACAGGTGGACACAGCTCTACTCTGTCCCTTCCCTGAACCCATCTGGAGTACAACAACCAACACCTGAGCATAGGAAGCTAGGATGGCCAGGAATGGTAGCAGCACAAGGACAAGGACACACATAAGTACTGTATACTCATATTGAGATGTGTCTTCACACACCAGTGGCAGGAGAGATGGGACCTCACAAAAAAAGTGGTTAACCATCCTAGATCCACAGAAGGGAAGTTGAAACACATACACTGTGTGCACTAACGCATTGATGGAGCTGCTGCTCCAGGCACCAGTGACCATGGAGCAGCAGATCTTCCTGCTCATGAGCACAGGGTAGCGCAAGGGCCGGCAGATGGCTATGTACCTGTCATAGGACATGAAGCCCAGCAGGAGGGATTCAGACCCAGCTAGGGTCAGAAACACAAATGTTTGGATCTCACAGCCCACAAAGGAAATGGTCTTGGTGTCTGACAGGAAGTTGGCTGCCATCTTGGGCACAGTGGTGGAGATGTACATCATGTCGATGATGGAGAGCTGGCTGAGGAGGAAGTACATGGGAGTGTGGAGTCTTCGATCCAGCCTGATGAGGTGGACTAGTGTGATGTTGCCTATGAGAGCCACTGCAAAGAGAATGGCGATTACAGTGAAGAGGAAAGTATCCATGTGTCCATACTGGAAAAAACCAACCAAGATGAAGTCTGTCCCACAGCTGTGGTTTCCTGTCCCCATGGCTTAGACTGAAACATCAAAGCAGATCCAATCTGGAAAGGGCATGGTCTGGGGATTGACCTTGTGGAGAAAATGAAAACTATTACATAGGATAGTTTTCCTGAATAGCTTTAGGGCACTCTTTATTCTACCCTGTATCTTAATCTTTCATATATACATTGTTATAAATAGTCCTTTTCAGTTATTTTTAATGGTTTTAGTTTTGCTTAAGCTGCTGTGTCATAGGCATTAATGCAAGACTTTGCTGTTTCCATGCATGCCTGAGACACTCAGCTTTGAAACAGGACTTTGGATTCTCTGTCCTTACCATTTCTATGAGGATGGAGTCTTTAGTCTTACTTTTGAATCAAAGTTGTTTGTAAGTTATAAATGAGGAAATAAGAATAAACATTTTTGAGATCACAGAACAAAATTTAAATAATCACCAAATTAGCTGTTATCTTATTCTCAGCAAAATTAGTATACCTGCTGCAGATCCTTTCCCGTGAGAGGCTGGAGTCAGGTCTCCTGTGACAGACAGCATTCACTTACTCAGTTTTGTTATCCGTGTGAACAAAGTATTGACAGGAGAGTCTTAGGAAATCAAAACACAGAATGTGTATAGGAAATGAACACAGTGCTACGATCATTGTACAATGTAAACATTAAGAAGATGTAGTATGTCTAAAAGAGGATTACATAATACAGAAAAATATGTGAAATTGTACTAAGCATTTTGTTACATTATACATATTTTATTCACATGTGGCATAAAGCAAGTAGACTACTTTCAAGTAGCACAGGGGTAGGCTACATTTTGCAAACTCTCAAAATATGACTTATGAGATGACTTAAGAAAATTAGCTGAAATTCAGAGTGCAACATAGGACATGGCTACTACTTTTTGTTTAAAGATTTCAGTTATCCCGCATCTCCCCACTATTTCTTAAGAAAATAAAATGCTAGTCTGACCACAGTTTTGGTTTGTTCCTCAATTACGGTGAGTGTCAGATGTTATCAGGACCCTGGCAGTAGTCACTGATGAGAGTGTGGTGTTTATATTTTGATGTCTATTGTGCACGTGCGCATGTGTGTGCACATGTGGGTGTGTGCTTGGGTGCCTGCATGCATGTGTGTTACTGGGACCAAATGCCTGTCCATGGCAAGCACTGTGACCCTGAGGTACACCTTAGTAACTCTTTTTTGAGGCTAGGTTTCACTCATCTTTCTCAGTAGCTCAGATCCTTTCCTGACTTTCCTGAGTGCTGGGATAGAGGGTGGGCCCCCAAGACCAGCCCTGTTTTTGCTTCCATCATTAGAAGCTTAGCCACTGTCTACTGAATACTTACATATATTAAAGTGATTTTTAAATGCTGTGAAATTGGAAAAGGTAAATTTTCCTTTCTCTTCATTACAGTAAGAGCAGAATTTTGCTTTTATTCAATATTTTGGAAATCACCTGGTCCAGTTTCTCATTTTCTAAAAACAAAACTTAGTCTGTGGCAGCAGCCGAAGCAGTCCTGGTTCTGGAACCGTCCCCTGGCCATCCCAAACACAATGTGGTTTAGATATGGTTGCTTCCCTTTGGAGGAAAGAGTGTGCTGGGGCAGCCCAGAGTAGTGGACACTCTTGAGCTCCATACTCCTGTAAATCCCTATCACAACCACATCTTTTAACAAGAAGAATCTGAATAAGGGTCATTTGGAATCAGTGTAAAAGATGTCTACTAGCCTGATGTTTATCATTGCACAGTTTATGCACTGTACACGTGTGACAAATTATCACCTTGCACCCCTGTAATTAATAAATTAAAACATAGTAATTTTTTAAATAAGAAAATATTCTAAATACATTGCAAAATGTCATATTTTCTGGCAATCTTGTCCCCTGAGCTGGGAAAGCCCAATCCCTTTTTCATTGTGAGAAGAGTTACACACCTGAGAATACCAATGGACAGCATTCATACATGTTGACCTCACAGATATTTTTTAAAGCAACAGCTGGAATATGCATCTAGTCAGAAGTTGATTCAGTTGAAGAGTATGGGTCACAGGTAGAACAACCCACTTTACCCCATAATCCTAATACATACCTTCACCAACAAGAGCACTACTGCTCTAGGGTCTCCTCAACAAGATCAACTGCAAACTCATCAGAGAATTTGGCTTTACTTCAGTAATTCCTTGACTGCAAGGCTCCTTGGTCAGCTAAGGGGGTGTGCCATGACCAAGCCAGAATTCCATCTTCCATCAAGCTCAGCTCTTTAACAAGAGGATCATGAGGATCTTTTCCTTCAGATGAATAGATGTGTAGACTACCAGTTTTTTTATAAAATCGATTCTAACACAATTTTAAGTACATCATAAGCAACTGTGTATTAGAGATACACATCTCAATGTCCTAGGACTTCACCACAAAAATGGAATACTAAGTAAGAATGGAAAAGAACTTGCCCAAAAATATAGAGAAAGATAAGACACCTAGAGATAACAGGTAGAAAGTCACAACTATGCCTCCAAGATTACCTTTTACATACAGTGTGAATATCCAGTGAATCAGGCTATTTAATCTGTGTATAAAGAAAAAGAAACCCTGGCTTAATAAACCTGAGATTCCCAGCACATTTTGGAAACTGTTAGCTCACTGTGAATTTGAAAGGTAGTTTGTTTTGCCTCAACAAATAAATCTCACTTAACATTGAAGGCTTAGGTGGAAAAGAAATATCATTTTGACATCAATGGAAAACTTTCCAGATCTTAAATGCTCTGACTGCCTGTGGAAGATTGGACCTCAAAGGCATTCTTTCAGAATCCTTATGGGAAAATCTGGTCTCTTGCCCACAATTAAATAAACACATTACATGTGAGAGAGACATCATTTTATTTGAACTCATGTTTGCACTGCACGGTAGAAGTTAAAAGAGATCAGAATAAATGTTCAAAACATTTTTTTCATCACAACTGAAGATAAGTTTTTTTTAAACCTCATTCCATTATACACTCTTAACAAGCACATTTACACAGAAGTATAAGAAATGAGCTGCAAAATGCAGATTTTAGGAACCCCATAAATAAGGTATTTCAATAAATTATACAATCTAGGATTGAGTTTGTGTCACATATTCCAGAAGACAATCAGAACAAAACAAGGCCTAAAAATAGTTTTGGTCTCAGTGAAGAATACATTGTGCTTTCTTCCCTCTCTTCAAACCACAAATCTACCCCATGTCAGGATTGGCATCTCCCACACTTCAGCTAGTAACCACTTCCTACACTGTAGAAAGGAAAAGGAAGCAGCTGAGGAAGCAATGCAGAGTCTCCACCAATGCAAACACTATCTCACATCTCTGACATCATTTGCTTTATGACATGTTTGTACATGTAAATACCGCATACTGAGCATATTCTCCATGGGCCTCTGCTCTCCCTTTTCTCTCCCTTCTCTCTGTGTTTGTACCTTGAACCTGTAGCATCCACTGTAACCACTCACAAGCAGCGGGGAGAGTTCTGGAAAACTGTGATGCTCATTATGTAGCTCATTATTCTCTTTAACTTCTGTGATTGTATTCAGAGGTCCTACTCCCTAGCCTCGCACACAAGACCCTCCTGTTTGGTAGCTCCTACCCTCTTTTAGTATATTCCTATTTTCTCTGTCTTTTATAGTGTCCAAGATCACTCTGGCATGAAGAAACATGAACTTCCCTGGTACAAGAGAGATGTCTGTGGTCTTTTGCTTCATCACACAGATGAAACACACCACCTCAGAGCTGTCTCCTGGATGTCCCTGTCAGGACTTCCCTATCCCTTGGGCAACCCCTGACATGTCTCTTCATTTTTCCTGTATTGTTGAGTGGCAGCTTTGTCCTTGAAACTCACTCATAGTCCCCAGCACACACAGCAGCAGATACATCTCACAGATTCTGTAACCTGTAGACTGATCAGATGTTTGATTCTGCATTGTAAACACTTCCTAGAAGAGAACAGTATTTCCATGGATGATAAGATGGCTCTGTAAATATGTGGTCATTTGTGATGGTCTCAGTTCAATCTCGAGATTCCCACATGGTTGAAGAAAAGTGCAAACTCCCATTAGATTTTCCTTCTGACCTCCACACGAGCTATAGCATGTGTACCCCAATAAATGAACAACTATAATTAAAAATAATTAAAGTTTCACCTATGATGCTGTTATATGAGAAAGTGGTGGGAAGGTACAGAGGCCCATCATGCCAAGGAAAGATCTGGTGGTAGAATATAGTGAGGGCCGAATTAAAGAAAGCTCTTGTTCATGTTGACAGCCTCTTACCTGGAGTATACATCCCAGAATGACATATGGTGCTGTCGGTGAAGGCTAAATGCTCAGAGAGTCTGTGTCAATGTAATTCCATGTCTCTCAGTCAATTACTCAATCTCTTTACCAGACTTACTTAAGAACACAGCATAGTCCTCATTCCTGGCCTTCTTCAGCAGGGCATGTTGGCTTTGAGCATCAGGAATAAGCAGCAGATAGGACATCGATATACACGACTTTAGTATTCTAGAACTCACACAGTTCTCACAATTCTCACATAAGACAACAAAGTGGGCCAAAAATCTACAACGAATTCTGCTCCAATTCAAACAGGTGCTAGTTGTATTGAACATGGCTATCTATCCCAATTTTTGTAAGGTTTTAATCTTTTGGGAGGTCCCAGATTTGCTGTTGATTATAATTTCTTTTTTAAGCTTACCTTTCCCCAAGTAAGCCTCCTGAGTGGCCCCTTCACTTCCTTGTTTTTGAACACGTACATCGGAGGGTTGAAGAAAGGGGTGACAGTGTTGTAGAAGAGTGTGAGGAACTTGCCCTGGTCCTGGGAGGAGCTGTTTCCCAGCTGCATGTACATGTGGATGATATGCCCATAGAAAAGCAAGACCACGGTGATGTGCAAGCCACACGTTTTGAAGAATTTGTGCCTTCCTGAGAATGACTGCATATGTAACATGATAGAGAAATAAGAAACCAACATGAACATCAGAGGGGATGGCACAATGCCTGTTGCCAGGATGAAGGCAATGCCTTCAAAGACAGCTGAGGTGGTACAGGTCAACCTGATGAGGGCTGGCATTTCACAGAAAAAGTGGTTTATCCTGCAATACCCACAGCAAGCTAACAATAATTATGTCCATGTCCTCTAAGACCAGGAATAGGAAAAGCTACAGAGCACAGCCCACATAGCTGATGGACTTGTTTGCCTGCTGAGGTTATAGAGTAGTTGCGGGGTGGAGCTACTGGTGAAGCTGAGGTCAGGAAGGACAGATGTGTGAGAAAGAAGTACAAGGGGGTGTGCAGGTGTGGGTCCAGCCTTGACACCAGGATGATGGTGCTGTTGCCCAGCAGGGTCAGGAGGTAGGCAGGCAGGATGATTGCAAAGAGGACCCTCTCCAGCTGGGGCCATTCAGAGAAACTTGTAAGGGTGCTGACATTGGCTGTGTATATCTCTTCTACACCTAAGGAAGATGCAGAGACAGACAGACAGACAGACAGACAGACAGACAGACAGACAGACAGACAGACAGATAAATTCTATATTATTAATGATACTTAACTTTCTGGTAAAAATGATACATTTATGCCTAGTTTATGGGGTTACTTAAAGAAGTGGATACAATATTTCTCCCTAGACCATCAGAAACTCTGTCAAAACAGCACAAAACCTGAAAATACGTTTTTTTGTTTGTTTGTTTGTTTGTTTGTTTTTAATTTTATTTTTTTAATTTACATTCCAAATCACTTCCCCTTTACCGTTTCCTCCCTCCCCGAAAGTCCCATAAGCCCCCTTCCCTCCCTCTTTTCTCCATTCAACCCCCTCTCGTTACTCTGTCCTGGCGTTCCCCTACATCCAGTCTTTCCAGGACCAGGGGTCTCACCTTCCATCTTTTTAGAAATCTATTGATATGCGGATTGTGTCTAGGGTATTCCGAGATTCTGGGTCAATATCCCCTTATCAGTGACTGCATACCATGTGTGTTCTTTTGTGATTGGGTTACCTCACTAAGGATGATATTTTCAAGTTCTGACCATTTGCCTAGGAATTTCGTGAATTCATTGTTTTTAATTACATCTTCTGAATCCATTCCTCCGTTGAGGGACATCTGGGTTCTTTCCAGCTTCTGGCTATTATAAATAAGGCTGCTATGAATATAGTGGAGCATGTGTCCTTATTGCATGCAGGTAAAGTCTCTGGGTATATGCCCAGGAGTGGTATAGCTGGATCCTCCGGAAGTGTCATGCCCAGTTTTCTGAGGAGCCGCCAGACTGCTTTCCAGAGTGGTTGTACCAGCCTGCAATTCCACCAGCAGTGGAGGAGTGTTCCTCTTTCTCCACATCCTCGCCAACAACTGCTGTCTCCTGTGTTTTTGATCTTAGCCATCCTGACTGGTGTGAGATGGAATCTCAGGGTTGTTTTGATTTGCATTTCCCTAATGACTAAGGATGATGAACATCTCTTTAGGTGCTTCTCAGCCATTAGATAGTCTTCAGGTGAGAACTCTTTGTGTAGCTCTGTACCCCATTTTTTAATAGGGTTACTTGCCTCTCTGGAGTTTAACTTCTTGAGTTCTTTGTATATCTTGGATATTAGCCCTCTGTCGGATGTAAGGTTGGTAAAGATCATTTCCCAGTTAGTTGGTTGCCACTTTGTCTTTTTGACGGTGTCTTTTGCCTTGCAAAAACTTTGTAATTTAATGAGGTCCCATTTGTCTATTCTTGATCTTAGAGCATAAGCTATTGGAGTTCTGTTCAGGAAATTCTCCCCTGTGCCCATATGTTCAAGGTTCTTCCCTAGTTTCCCTTCTATTAGTTTCAGTGTGTCTGGTTTTATGTGGAGATCTTTGATCCACTTAGAATTGAGCTTAGTGCAAGGAGATAAGGATGGGTCAATTTGCATTCTTCTGCATGTTGACCTCCAGCTGAGCCAGCACCATTTGTTGAAAAGGCTATCTTTTTTCCACTGGATGGTTTTAGCTCCTTTGTCAAAGATCAAGTGACCATAGGAGTGTGGATTCATTTCTGGGTCTTCAATTCTGTTCCATTGATCTACATGTCTGTTACTGTACCAATACCATGCAGTCTTTAACACTATTGCTCTGTAGTACAGCTTGAGGTCCGGGATACTGATTCCCCCAGAGGTTCTTTTACTCTTGAGAACAGTTTTAGCTATCCTGGGTTTTCTGTTATTCCAGATGAATTTTTGAATTGCTCTTTCTAACTCTATGAAGAATTGAGTTGGGATTTTGATGGGGATTGCATTGAATCTGTGTATTACTTTTGGTAAGATGCTCATTGTTACTATATTAATCCTGCCAATCCACGAGCATGGCAGATTTTTCCATCTTCTGAGGTCTTCTTCAATTTCTTTCTTCAGAGACTTGAAGTTCTTGTCGTACAGATCTTTCACTTGTTTGGTTAGAGTCATGCCAAGATACTTTATATGGTTTGTGGCTATCGTGAAGGGTATTATTTCTCTTACTTCTTTCTCAGCCTGCTTATCCTTTGAGTATAGGAAGGCTTCTGACTTGCTTGAGTTGATTTTATATCCGGCCACTTTGCTGAAGTCGTTTATCAGCTGTAGGAGTTCTCTGGTGGAGTTCTTTGGGTCGCTTATGTATACTATCATATCGTCTGCAAATAGTGATAGTTTGACTTCTTCCTTTCCAATTTGTATCCCTTTGACCTCTTTTTGTTGTCTAATTGCTCCAGCTAGAACTTCAAGTACTATATTGAAAAGATATGGAGAGAGAGGGCAGCCTTGTCTAGTCCCTGATTTTAGTGGGATTGCTTCAAGTTTCTCTCCATTTAGATTGATGCTGGCTACCGGTTTGCTGTAAATTGCTTTTACTATGTTTAGATATGGGCCTTGAATTCCTGATCTTTCCAAGACCTTTAGCATGAAAGGATGCTGAATTTTGTCAAATGCTTTCTCAGCATCTAATGAGATGACCATGTGGTTTTTTCCTTTGAGATTGTTTATGTAGTGGATTACATTGATGGATTTCCTTATATTGAACCATCCCTGCATCCCTGGGATGAAGCCTACTTGATCGTGGTGAATGATCGTTTTGATGTGTTCTTGGATTCGGTTGGCAAGAATTTTATTGAGTATTTTTGCATCGATATTCATAAGAGAGATTGGCCTGAGATTCTCTTTCTTTGTCGGATCTTTGTGTGCTTTTGGTATTAGTGTAATTGTGGCTTCATAGAACGAGTTGGGTAGTGTTCCTTCTGTTTCTATTTTGTGGAACAGTTTGAAGAGTATTGGTGTTAGGTCTTCTTTGAAGGTCTGATAGAATTCTGCACTAAAACCATCTGGACCTGTGCTTTTTTGGTTGGAAGACTTCCAATGACAACTTCTATTTCTTCAGGGGTTATAGGACGGTTTAGATGGTCTATTTGATCCTGATTTAATTTTGGTACTTGGTATCTGTCAAGGAAATTGTCCATTTCCTCAAGATTTTCTAGTTGTGTTGAATACAGGTTTTTGTAGTAGGATCTGATGATTTTTTGAATTTCCTCAGTTTCTGTTGTTATCTCTCCCTTTTCGTTTCTGATTTTATTAATTTGGATACTATCTCTGTGCTCTCTGGTTAGTCTGGCTAAGGGCTTATCTATCTTGTTGATTTTCTCAAAGAACCAACTCCTCGTTTTGTTGATTCTTTGTATGGTTTTATTTGTTTCTACTTGATTGATTTCAGTCCTGAGTTTGATGATTTCCTGCCTTCTACTCCTCTTTGGTGTATTTGCTTCTTTTTGTTCCAGGGCTTTCAGGTGTGCCATTAAGCTGTTAGTGTATGCTGTCTCCCATTTCTTTTTGGCGGCACTCAGGGCTATGAATTTTCCTCTTAGCACTGCTTTCATTGTGTCCCATAAATTAGGGTATGTTGTGCCTTTATTTTCATTAACTTTCAAAAAGTCTTTGATTTCTTTCTTTATTTCCACCTTGACCAAGTTATCATTGAGTAGAGCATTGTTCAGCCTCCATGTGTACGTGGGTTTTCTTTTGTTTTTGTTGCCATTGAAGACCACCCTTATTCCATAGTGATCTGATAGGAGGCATGGGATTAGTTCTATCTTCTTGTATCTGTTGAGGTCTGATTTGTGACCAATTATATGGTCAATTTTGGAGAAGGTACCATGAGGAGCTGAGAAGAAGGTGTATTCTTTAGCTCTAGGATGAAATGTTCTATATATATATCAGTTAGTTCCATTTGGTCCAAGGCTTCAATTAGATTCACTGTGTCCCTGTTTAGTTTCTGCTTTCCTGAACGATCCATTTCAGAGAGCGGGGTGTTGAAGTCACCCACTATTATTGTGTGCGGTGCGATGTGTGCTTTGAGTTTTAGTAAAGTTTCTTTTACGAATGAGGGTGCCCTTGCATTTGGAGCATAGATATTCAGAATTGAGAGTTCTTGATGGTGGATTTTTCCCTTGATCAGTATGTAGTGTCCTTCTGTGTCTTTTTTGATGACTTTAGGTTGAAAATCAATTTTATCCGATATTAGGATGGCTACCCCACCACGTTTCTTGGGGCCATTTGCTTGTAAAATTGTTTTCCAGCCTTTTACTCTGAGGTAGTGTTTGTCTTTGACACTTAGGTGCGTTTCCTGCATGCAGCAAAATGCTGGGTCCTGTTTACATATTCAGTCTGCTAGTCTATGTCTTTTAATTGGGGAATTGAGACCATTGATATTAAGAGAGATTAAGGCATAGTGATTATTGCCATCTGCCATTCTTAACGCTATCTTTATGTTTCAGTGGTTATCTACTTTTGGGTTTGATTCAAGAAGGTTATTATCTCATTTTTTCCAGGGTGTTGTTTCTCTCCCTGTATTGGAGGTTTCCACCTATTATCCGTTGCAGGGCTGGATTTGTGGAAAGATATTGTGAAAATTTGGTTTTATCATGGAATATCTTGGTCTCTCCATCTATGGTGATTGAGAGTTTTGCTGGGTATAGTAGTCTAGGCTGGCATTTGTGCTGTCTTAGTGTCTGCATGAGATCTGCCCAGGATCTTCTGGCTTTCATAGTCTCTGGTGAGAAGTCTGATGTGATTCGGATAGGTCTTCCTTTGTATGTTACTTGGCCCTTTTCTCTTACTGCTTTTAGTATTCTTTCTTTGTTTAGAACATTCGGTGTTTTGATTATTATGTGACGGGAGGTATTTCTGTTCTGGTCCAGTCTGTTTGGAGTTCTGTAGGCTTCTTGTACATTCATTGGCATCTCTCTCTTTAAGTTAGGGAAGTTTTCCTCCATAATTTTGTTGAAGATGTTTGCTGGCCCTTTAAGTTGCAAATCTTCACTCTCATCTATACCTATAATCCTTAGGTTTGGTCTTCTCATTGTGTCCTGGATTTCCTGGATGTTTTGGGTTACACGTTTTTTGCATTTTGCATTTTCTTTGACTGTTGAGTCGATGCTTTCTATGGAATCCTCAGCACCTGAGATTCTTTCTTCCATCTCTTGTATTCTATTGTTGATGTTTGCATCTATGACTCCTGATTTCTTCCCAAGGTTTTCTATCTCCAAAGTTGTCTCCCTTTGTGATTTCTTAGTTGTTTCTACTTTCTTTTTTAGTTCCTGGATGGATTTGCTGAGATCCTTCACTTGTTTGTTTGTATTTTCCTGTATTTCTTTAAGGTATTTTTGCATTGCCTCTTTCAGGATTTCTTCCTGAAGACCCACGTTCTCCTGCATTTCTCTGAGTGATTTTTGTGTTTCCTCCTCATGGGAATCCATCTGTTAATCCATTGTCTCCTGCATTTCTTTAAGCAGTTCTCGTGTTTCCTTTGTAAGGGCATCTAACCGTTGATTCATTTCTTTAAGCAATTTTTGTGTTGCCTCCTTATGGGCATCCGTCTGTTGACCCATATTCTTCTGCATTTCTTTATGCCAATTTTGTGATTCCTTTGTGAGTGCATCTACCCGTTGATTCACCTCGTTAAGCGATTTTTGTGTTGTCTCCTTGTGCGCCTCCATCTTTTGATCCATGTTCTCCCGCATTTCTCTAAGCGATTTTTGTGTTTCCTTTGTAAGGGCTTCTAACCGTTGATTCATGGTCTCCTGTAACTCTTTATGAGATTTATTTGTGATCCTCTAATAGCATCATGAGAAGTGATTTTAAATCCAGATCTTGTCTTTCGGGTGTGGTGGGGTATCCAGGATTTGCTGCTGTTGGAGAGTTGGGTTCGGATGGTCCCACATTACTTTGATTTCTGTTAGTAACATTCCTACGTTTGCCTTTTGCCATCTGGATACCTCTGGTGTTAGTTGGTCCTGCTGCCACTGGCTGTTGGTTGGACCTCCTGTGAGCCTGCAAAGCTATTTCTGCCCCCCCCCCTGGATTACCAGGATTCCCCTGGCACCGATTTCTGGGGCCTGCCTGCTCCTGAGTGACTTTGGAGCCCTAATGTGCCTTGCCCCAAGTGATCTTATATTGGGGAGGCCTTGCATATCTAAAGGCTCATCCTAGTGGATTCCTGGAGCAGAGGTCGCCAAAGGGAGGCTGGTAGGCTCCTGCCCTGTGCAGGGGTGTGTGATCTCTCCTGGGGGGGGGAGGGGGCATCCCTCTGCCAGGCAGAAGTCCCACAGCAGAGCTGGCGTGCTGGTTACTGCAGATCAGCCCAGCACCTGGGATCAGGTTACACACAAACTGCCTGAGACCGAAGCGATATTATGCCTGTCTGTCTCTGAGCCTGGCGGTCCCAACTACCTGGCCACTGGAGCAAAGATGGCGGAGGGCACTCTCCGTGGTGCCGCTCACCCTGTAGACGCGATGGCCCGCCGATCTGGCACCCAGACGACCACAGCGCTGACCCGTTCTCGGGCACAGACGGAAGCCCCAACAGGCCGTGTCCCAAGTGATGATATATTGGGGATAGGGAGCTTGGGGTACCTGTCTCTTCAGCGCAGTCTGCGGGAACAGAGGTCGCGGAAGGAAAGCTGGTAGGCTCCCGCCCAGTGCGGGGTCCCTCTGCCAGGCAGAAGTCCCACAGCAGAGCTGGCGCGCTGGTTACTGCAGATCAGCCCCGCACCTGGGAGCCGCACACACACAAGCCGCCCGAGACCCAAGCGACATTATGCCTGTCTGTCTCAGAACCTGGCGGTCCCAACCTCCCAGTCACTGGAGCAAAGATGGCGTAGACTGAAAATACGTTTTTAATAAATAAAAATATTGACCAAAATTAAAAATAAGAACATTTTTATGGAGAAAAGCAACAGAATAAGCCTACAAACAATGTACTTGGACCATCTTCTGAATAAGGGTTCTGCATAGGTTTTTGGACCGTCTCAGGTTGTTCAGGAATATACTATATATTCAAGAAAAGTTGGCTTCAAATTCATAGAAAACTATTTGCTCCTGCCATATCTTTTGAAATTAACAACATATTTCCAAATTTGAGGAATTAAGTATACTTCTAACTCTTTGGGACAATTTCTTGCTCCTCTGATAGGTAAAGATACTGCATTTCATGCCAGGCATCTATCTGGGTACCCACTAGCTTTTTGTTTCTGATCCACAAGCCCTGGGAGATAAGATCCCATAACCCTGACTCATAGTCCCCACCCAAAAAATGGATTACTGTGACTACTTAACTTGTTATGATACAAATAACTGCTTTTTTTGGCTACTTTAACTTGCTAATTAGGATAACTAAAGATTGATTTTGAGTCATATCACTTGGTAGAACAAGGCAGTTTTTGCTTACGTGCACAGATAGTGAAGATCTTGTGGATTCCCCTTTAAAAATCCTTCCCTGACCTCATATCTTTGGGCAATTTCAAATCTGGCTCAGAGATTGTTCTTCATGCTAGCAACTAATCAATATATCTTTTTATCAATTAATTAATAAATTAATATTCCAAATACTTTCCCCCTTCTGGTCCCTCCCTCACAGAGTCCCTCTTCTGTCCCGTTATCTTCTGAGAGGGTGGGCCAACATGGATACCCTCCCAGCCTGCCCCCCACCCCACACTGGCACATCAAGTCTCTGCCAGTTTAGGCACATCCTCTTCCACTGAGGCCAGACATAGTAGCCATGACAACTGAGCTGCACATCTGCTACATATGTACCAAGGCCTTGTTCCAGCCCATTTATGTTCTTTGATCTCTGAGAGCTCCCAGGTTTGTTGACTCTCTTGGTTGTCCTGTGAGGCCTTCAGTCCTCCCAAATCTTCCATAAGTGTCCCCAACCACTATCTAAAGTATAGATGTGGGTATCTAAATCTGTTTCAGTCTGTGGCTGGGTAGAGCCTCTCAGAGGACAGTGTTGCTAGGCTCCAGTCTGCAAGCATAAGAGTATATCATTAATAATGTCAGGGATTGGTGCTGACCCGTGGAATAGGTTTCAAATTGAACCATTTATTGGCTGGTCATTCCTTCAGTTTCTACTTCTACCCTGCATTTCTTTTAGACAGGATAAATTTGGGGTTGAGACTTTTGTGGGTGGGTTGGTGTCCTTATCCCTCCACTGGGCATCTTCCCTGCCTACAGCAGGTGGCCTTTTCAGATTCCCTCTCCCCAGGCTTAGACTAAAGTTACCAGCACTGAGTCCTGGAAGCTTCCTCTTTTCCAGGTCTCTGGGACTTCTTAGGGATTCCCACACACATACCATAGCTGCAGATTTCCATTCCTTCTCCAGACCCTCTGGGCCTATCTCCTTTATCTCCCAGCACCCAATCAATCCTGCCTTCTCATTCCCCTTCCCTACCTCTTTCACTAGTTCTCTCCCTCACTCTGCCTCTTATGACTGTTTTGTTTCCCATTATAAGAATGATTAAAGCGTACTTACTTGAGTCTTCCTTCTTGTCTAACTTCTCTGGATCAATGGGGTATATCATGGGTATTCTGTACTTTATGGCTAATATCTGCTTACCAGTGAGTATGTGCCATGCATGTCCTTTTTGGGGTCTGGGTTACCTCACTCAGGTTATTTTTCAGTTCCATCGATTTGCCCGCGAATTTCATGATATCCTTGTTTTTAATATCTGAATAATATTTCATCATGTAAATGAACCACATTTTCTGTAACCAGTCATTCATTGAGGGACATCTTGTTTGTTTCCAGGTTCTGGCTATCACGAAGAAAGCTGATATGAACATAATGGAGGACTTGACATTGTTGTTTGGTGGAGCATCTTGTGGGTCTATGTCCAGGAGTGGTGGGTCTATGTCCAGGAGTGGTATAGCTCAGTCTTCAGATAGAACTATTTCCAATTTTCTGAGAAACCAACAGTTTGATTTCCAAAGTGGATGTACAAGTTTGTAATTCCATTACAACGAAGGAGTATTCCTCTTGCTCCACACACTTACCAGCATGTGCTGTCTCTTATTTTATCTTAGGCATTCTGTTTGGTATAATGTGTCATCTCAGGGCTGTTTTGATTTGCATGTCCTTGATGACATTCCCTTGTTGAGAATTCTCTGCTTAGCTCTGTACCTCATTTTTAAATTACATTACTTGGGCTTTTGGAGTCTAACTTCTAGAGTTCTTTATATATTTTCAATATTAGCTCTCAATCAGATGTAGGGTTAGTGAATCTGTAGTCTGCCGTTTTGTCTTTTTGACAGTGACCTTTACCTCACAGAAACATTTCAGTTGCAAGACCCTGCATTTATCAATTGTTGATCTTAGAACAGGAGCCATTTGTATTCTGTTTGGGAAATTTTTTTCCTCTGCCAATTCGTTCAAGGTTATTTCCCACTTTCTATTCTATTAGATTCAGTGTGTCTGATTTTATGTTGAGGTTCTCGATCCTTTTGGATTTGAGCTATCTGCAGAGTGATAAATCGAATCAAGTTGCATTCTTCTACATTCAGACTGCCAGTTAGACCAGCATCATGTATTGAAGATGCTTTCTTTTCCACTGTATGGTTTAGCTTCTTTGTCAAAAATCAAGTATCTATAGGTGTGTGGATTTATTTCTGGGTCTTCTATTCTATCCCATTGATAAATCTGTCTGTCTCTGTATCAGTATCTGCATGTATTATAATTGCTTAGAAGTAGAGCTTGAGGTCAGGGGTGATGATTCCCCCAGAAGATCAATTGTCTTGGCTGTCATGGGTTTTTGTTTTTCCATATGCAGTTGAAAATTGCCCTTTCAAGGTCTGTAAAAATGTGTTAAAATTTTGATGAGGATTTCATTAAATATTTTTGATGCAAAAAAACAAATATCTCAAAAATCACAGTAAGCTAACAGTTTCCAAAATGTTCTGTGAATCTGAGGTTTTAGAAGCCAGGGTTTCTCTTTCTTTATACACAGATTAAATAGCTTGATTCACTGGATATTCGCACTATATTTAAAAGTTATTGAAGGAGGCATATTTGTGACTTTCTACCTGTTATCTCTAGATGTCTTCTCTTTCTCTATATCTTTGGGCAGGTGGATTTTCTGTTTTTTACTTAGTATTCCATATTTGAAGAGAAATTCTAGGAAAGTGTGATGTGTATGTTTAATATACAGTAGATCATGATGTAGTTAAAATTATGCTAGAGTTAATTGTATAAAAAGTCAGGTAGACCACACATCTAGTCATCTGAAGGAAAACGTTACCTTGATCCTCTTATTAAAAAGCTCAGCTTGATGGAAGATGGAATTCTGGCTTGGTCATGGCACATGCACATCAGTGACCAAAGAGACGTGCAGTCAAGGAAGTAATGAAATAAAGCCGAATTATCTGATTAATTTTCTATTGATCTTGTTGAGGATACCTTATAGAGGAATGAGGTGTCCATGTGTCCATACTGTAAAACACATACCAAGGTGAAGTCTTTCCCACAGCTGTGGTTTCCAGGCTCCATGGCTTAGACTGACCCATCAGAGCAGATCAAATCTGGAAAGGTCATGGCCTGCTGTGGACTGTGCTTTTGGATAGTTTTCTGCACTAGCTGTAGGGCACTCACTTGTACCCTTGTTTTAGACATTCTTCTATTGAAAAAGAGTTCTTTTAGTTATTTTTATTTATTCTAATTTTGCAAAATAGGTAATCGTTACACATTCTAATGTAAGACTTCTCTCTTTCAGAGGGTGCATGTAGCATGTATGCATTAAGTCATGGGATCCCTTCTCTATCCCCTTCATTCCTCCTGGTCATTTCTCATGTTTGAGGTCTGCAAGCTCTTCCCTCTCAAGGTCTTCATGAATACAAACACCCTGAACTCTTTCTAAGGGATTCACGTCACAGTCACCTCTTTCTATCAGAGGAAGGGCTTTTAAAAGGCTTACTCCAATTTTTGACACAATTTTGTGTAGCTCATGTTGGTTTTGGAACACCCTGTAGTCAAGCATAAAATCACAATCTTGTTATCTCATGCCGTTGCCTCCCATGTGTTAGGATTACAAGTGTGCACTGTCACACCCACATTATGAAATACTGGATCAAACAAAGGTTTGCTGCAGGACAGGGGAACACTCTTCCAGATGAACTGAATCCCTAGTCCTGCGTGGATTACTTGAACTCAACATAGAATAAATTAACAACTTGAAGTTTACCATGCAACAAGTCCACATACTCTACCTCAATGATGAGTAAATTACAATAAAAATAAACTTTAAAAACACTGAGAAGCAGGTTCTCACACCTAAATAAATGTCATGCTAAGCACATTTCAATGCCCTGTGTCACAGCTCTAGGGTGGTGATACACATCTATTTCCCTGAAGGAGGAGTTCAGCCACACATAACCCTGTCTATTTGAATTGTCAGGGAGCCTCAAACCTTACAGAGAGAGATGTGGTGGTTTGGCATGTTTCCTGACCATCACAGACTCAGCAAGGTGTCCACTATGAACAAAAGGAGCAGGAGCTTGGAGATGTCTGCACTGCAGCACCGTCTTTTCTCACAGCCGAACCAGGAGCACGGGTCTAGACCACTCGCTAGAGTGTTTACCATGAATATGAAGACAGAAGAGCCTGTCATTTTACCATATAATGATTTAACCATGGACAGTAACTGATCAAAGCACACAGAACGTGGACAAATGCTGCAACGAGGGACATGGAAATAGCAGGTTTCTCCCAGAAAAGTTAAAAAAAAAATCAAGTCAACAGTAGAATTTAATGCACCATGTACTATATAAATATTTACTAGTTGCAGTGAATTAAAATCTTGCTATTTTATAAGTATTTTAGAAATGCAATAGAATCTGCTACCTATCAGTAATATGGTGGAATATTATTTCAGGATAACTTTAGTTTTAAAGTTTGAGGTATGAATAAGAAAGAGATGTGTTTCCTTAGTGAGGTAACCCAATCACAAAAGAACACACATGGTATGCAGTCACTGATAAGGGGATATTGACCCAGAATCTCGGAATACCCTAGACACAATCCGCATATCAATAGATTTCTAAGAAGATGGAAGGAGAGACCCCTGGTCCTGGAAAGACTGGATGTAGGGGAACGCCAGGACAGAGTAACGAGAGGGGGTTGAATGGAGAAAAGAGGGAGGGAAGCGGGCTTATGGGACTTTCGGGGAGGGAGGAAACGGGAAAGGGGAGATGATTTGGAATGCAAATTAAAAAAAATAAAATAAAATAAATAATTAAAAAAAAAGAAAGAGATGTGTTTTCATATCTACAAGAAAGAATCCTGTGACTCTGTCAGGTCCTGCTCCATCAGGGGAGAATTTACTAGACTACAGTCCATATGACTCCATACAGGAACACTGAGCCCCAGCTCTCATCCTTTTTAAAAAAAAAAAGATTTATTTATTGTGTATACAGTGGTCTGCCTGCATGTGTGTCTCCATGCCAGAAGAGAGCATCAGATCTCATTACAGATGGTTGTGAGCTGCCATGTGGTGGCTGGGAATTGAACTCAGGAACTGCTGAGGTGCATCCAGTACTCTTAACCTCTGAGACATCTCTCCAGCCCCCAAATTATTTATTTTTAAAACCATCTCTTACTGTGTAGATACATACATATCCATGAAGTTTATTAAAAATGACCCATTAAACAAACAACATTTCAATTGTGACAAATATTAAAAAATAGCTTACTTTAAAGGAACAAAGTTCTTTTTTTTGTCTTCCTATACTTTTCTCTATATATTTGTTTTTTTATTTTCTATAATCTTTATTTACATTCAAAATGATTTCCCCTTTCCCATTTCCCCCCTCCCCAAAAGTTCCATAAGCCCTCTTCCCTTCCACTATTCCCCAGTCAACCTCATCCTTAAACCTGTGAGATGGTTGCAATCTTCAGAGCCTGGGTACCCTGGCTACACACATTTTCATCATGCACATGTTTTTAAAGAAATACCTAGAAATGCTTCTAGCCTGGAATGAATCTAAATCAGACCATGAGCCAACAAAAAAAGGATGCAGTGTGCTGTAGAAGGTGATGCCAGTCAGACATACCTTAATGAGCAGGGTAAGACAAGTTGTGCCTTCTCAACAGTTCTCACTCAGTTCTCCTTCACTTCAATACTTCACTGGCTATAGGGCTCCTTGACAGCTGAAGAAATGAGCTGAGAACCAACCTTCTGGTCTCCACCCATCCTGAGCTTTGAACGTGGCAGAGAACGATGGTTCCTTTCCTCCAGATTTCTAAGGATATGGGCTGTGTGTTGTTTCCTAGGATAAACCATTCAATAACAACCCAATGATAGTCTATACAGCCTTTTTGGTGCAGAAATCTTCTCTCTAAAATGTTTACAGGGAAACAAACCTACAAAGGCTATCTTTCAGACAGTTAATGCCCACTGAGACACAGTTACTGGGTAGTACACCCGTGAATTCCTTGATGAAGTTTTAAATGAAATTATGATATTTGTGATCATTTTTTACAAAACAGACATAGGAAAAGAAAGTGATTTGCTCTGAAGAATGTATCCACCTGAGCCAAGTCTTCCTAAGTAGAAAGTTTACACTCCCTTGGCCTCCAATCTCAACAATATTCTAGGAAATATGCCTTCTCTATGAACTTGGAAGTTACTACTTTGACCTGATATAAATACACCTTCAGTCAGCATTAAAACTTGAGTGGGAAGTATAATTGAAATAAAATTGTTTTTGCTTTTCTTATCTTGGCAAATGCTTTGATTGTCTCCAAGATTCTGGCTACAAGATGAAGGTTGGACTCACAGGGGTTCTGGCTCAGTCCTTTTGGAAAAACTAGTCTATCATCCACAATTAAACACACTGTGACAGAATATGTGTTTCATTAGAGTGGCTGTCTGCATTCCATTTCAACAAAGCATTTAAAATAGAGTTCAGAATTAATGCTCAAAATTTTTGTTCAAATTAGTAACAGATACAATTGGAAATTTAAAAACTCTGGTCCTAATATTCATGTGAGATACACACAGCTGCTCATAAGTAAGGAACTGAAAGGTCTAGATAACCCAAAACAAACTTATGATATTTTAGGAGTTGAATAACCCAGGCTTTACTATGCTCCAGTATTATAGCATCTCTCCCTGATAATCACTTGATAACTGAAGTAGACTCAAACTTCCTGGAGTCCCATATACACTCAAATGTGCAGATACTTTATTGCATCCCATGGATGTAGAGAGCCTTATTGGGGTGTCCTGTCACCTAGCAGGAACTTGACATTGACCAAGGTGACGTTCTTCTCCCAGCCAGTGAGCTGGAATTCCTGTGCTAGCCATAATCTGACCCCACCTAGTGTGGAGCAAAGGTGAAGTTCATAGTTCCTCCAGGTCTACAAATTCCTGAATTAAGCAAGTGACCCACCCAGCTGCCCGAGCAGTGGAGCCAACGCCTAGTGCACACCCAGGCCAGTTCTGCAGACCTGTTTCCAGCCTTTGGGGGAAAGGGTTCCCCCCACAAACTATATATATTTGGAGACCTCCACTAAACTTTGAGCCTAGAACAGAAATACCGTCTTGGCTCCATCTCTTTTCGCTGCCTCCCCATCTATCCACAGCTTCCTTTCCAGATAACCAGTTCAGATGTAACTGCTGGTGGTTACACATGGAGAATGGATTTGGCTGTTTCTAAGTGCCCACTTAATCTCACCCCGATGGAACCAAGTAGTTTAATTGAAGGACGTTGCAGTAAGACTGAATAGAATGAACATCCTTGCACACTGATGTGACATCAGTGACTCTCACTCAGGTGAAAAATGAAAAGAAGCAGGGCCTGGGCAGAGTGACAACTGGAGTTGGGACCCAGAGGAAGCTGATGTGGATTCAGCCTGCCTCACAGGCATCTGGTGCCCAGGTTCCTAGCACAGGACAATACAACATGTTACAGCCTTGCCATGGCAGGAACATTCGTATTCACTGATTGACAACCAAATGTTTGCGTAGGAAATCTATGCTGAAGATACGTCTAGAATGTGAAAAGACAAATAGATAGTTTTGAATCATATCTTAAGAAACAGAAAACAAAGTCAAGTGTATTCTAAGGAGTCCCCCAGCATGCCATGTGAAAAGCCCTATGGACTGCAGAAGGGTTTGGTAATGCTATAGAAGAAAATGGTCGGGCTGGAGAGATGGCTCAGTGGTTAAGAGCACTGACTGTTCTCCCAAAGGTCCTGAGTTCAAATCCCAGCAACCACATGGTGGCTCATGATCATGAGATCTAACACCCTATTCTGGTGTGTCTGAAGACAGCTATAGTGTACTTACATATAATAATAAATAGTATTTACTTATTTATTTTATGTATATGAGCACACCATTGCTCTCTACAGACACACCAGAAGAGGGCATCAGATCCATTACAGATGGTTGTGAGCCACCATGTGGTTGCTGGGAATCGAACTCAGGACCTCTGGGAGAGCAGTCAGTGATTTTAACTGCAGAGCCACCTCTCCAGCCCAAGACCCAGAAATGAATCCACACTCCTATTGTCACTTGATCTTTGACAAAGGAGCTAAAACCATCCAGTGGAAAAAAGATAGCCTTTTCAACAAATGGTGCTGGCTCAGCTGGAGGTCAACATGCAGAAGAATGCAAATTGACCCATCCTTATCTCCTTGCACTAAGCTCAATTCTAAGTGGATCAAAGATCTCCACATAAAACCAGACACACTGAAACTAATAGAAGGGAAACTAGGGAAGAACCTTGAACATATGGGCACAGGGGAGAATTTCCTGAACAGAACTCCAATAGCTTATGCTCTAAGATCAAGAATAGACAAATGGGACCTCATTAAATTACAAAGTTTTTGCAAGGCAAAAGACACCGTCAAAAAGACAAAGCGGCAACCAACTAACTGGGAAATGATCTTTACCAACCTTACATCCGACAGAGGGCTAATATCCAAGATATACAAAGAACTCAAGAAGTTAAACTCCAGAGAGGCAAGTAACCCTATTAAAAAATGGGGTACAGAGCTACACAAAGAGTTCTCACCTGAAGAATATCTAATGGCTGAGAAGCACCTAAAGAGATGTTCATCATCCTTAGTCATTAGGGAAATGCAAATCAAAACAACCCTGAGATTCCATCTCACACCAGTCAGGATGGCTAAGATCAAAAACACAGGAGACAGCAGTTGTTGGCGAGGATGTGGAGAAAGAGGAACACTCCTCCACTGCTGGTGGAATTGCAGGCTGGTACAACCACTCTGGAAAGCAGTCTGGCGGTTCCTCAGAAAACTGGGCATGACACTCCCGGAGGATCCGGCTATACCACTCCTGGGCATATACCCAGAGACTTTACCTGCATGCAATAAGGACACATGCTCCACTATATTCATAGCAGCCTTATTTATAATAGCCAGAAACTGGAAAGAACCCAGATGTCCCTCAACGAAGGAATGGATTCAGAAGATGTGGTATATTTACACAATGGAATACTACTCTGCAATTAAAAACAATGAATTCATGAAATTCCTAGGCAAATGGTCAGAACTTGAAAATATCATCCTTAGTGAGGTAACCCAATCACAAAAGAACACACATGGTATGCAGTCACTGATAAGGGGATATTGACCCAGAAGCTCGGAATACCCTAGACACAATCCGCATATCAATAGATTTCTAAAAAGATGGAAGGTGAGACCCCTGGTCCTGGAAAGACTGGATGTAGGGGAACGCCAGGACAGAGTAACGAGAGGGGGTTGAATGGAGAAAAGAGGGAGGGAAGGGGGCTTATGGAACTTTCGGGGAGGGAGGAAACGGGAAAGGGGAAGTGATTTGGAATGTAAATTAAAAAAATAAAATAAAATAAAAAAATAAATAGTATTTAAAAAAAAGAAAAAAGAAAAGAAAATGGTCAGGAATAAAAATAAAGGACTGATAAGGTGGCTCAGCAGAGTTAATGCAATCCAGAGGATCAGCAGTGGCATCTCAGCACACATGTACCAAGCCTGGTGTCCTTCTCACACCTGTACCCTGGCTCCTAGCTGGGCAGAGACAAGAGAATGACTGCTGATGGCTAGTCCAGTTTAGCTGAGAAAACATGATCCCCAGGTTCAGGGAGAGTCTCTGCCTCAAAGGAGGAAGTGGAGAGTGATAGAAGAGGAGACATGACCCTCTTCTGTCCTATATGTGTGTGTTTGAGTGTGTATGTGTGTGTGTGTCATTGTGTCTATTTGTGTGTTCATGTTCCACACTCCTTTCCCCCAATATGTATGCATTCACAAATACAGGTAAAAGCACACACACACAAATATGTAAATTTTACCTCCCACAAACAATAACCTCTTGTGACAATAAAAAGTATAACTACAGTAAAATGCAATCACTTGGAAAAAATACTGTTCCAAAAGAATGATGGACGCCATAAAATGCTTGCCTCTTTCTTGCAAATACTCCAAAATAAATTTTCCAATTGTCTATCACAATGAATTTGCTAATAACATAAGTATAGTAAGTTAGACTCCAATTTGAGAATCACATGTTTGTTATTTCTTCAACTGATGCTGTGATAAAACATCCGGACAAAGCAGCCTAAGGGAGGAAGGGTGTATATTGGCTCACAGTCCCAGGAGGATATAGACCATCAAGGTTGAAAGACGTGGCAGCAGAAAAAGAAAAGATGGAAATGTGCAGAAATTCATTCTTAGAAAGCAAAGCAGAGAACAGGAAATGTGGCCAAGCTACACAACCCCAAAGCCCATTCCTATAGTACTAATTCTTTGGTGTTTTCTACACTCTTTAGCTTCCAAGTTATTGTTGGTGTCTTTATGCTCTGCTCAAGCCAGTTATAGATCCTTGTATTAATAATAAAATGCTGCAAGTCTAAGCCGGGCATGTTCTGGACTGTTCTGACATTACCAGGCTGCTAATGCCCAGACAAATGCCCTTTACCTGCATCTGGTCATTCCCTGACTTCCTTGGGTCTATGTGTGTCCTCATGGCTGCTCTCTCATCCTTACCGCATGGCAAATCTTCTAGTTCTGTCCAGATGGACTCTGCACACCTCTTCTCCTCCTGATCTTTGTCTGCTTTTCCTCTGTCCTTGGTTCCCTCCAACCTGGGATTGAAGTCCTCTCATATTCTCTTTTGCCCAACTAATTGGCTGATCAGAACTTTATTAACCAATCAGTGATGGTCAAAACATTCTTTATATAAAATAGAGACTGGAGATGGCTAACAATGCGATCTTCTGGGCTGCAGCCAGATGTCTGAGCATAGAAATCAGCATCTGACAACACATTTTGTGAAACCATCCCACAATAGGTTCCCAGTAACCCACTTGTTACAGTGAGGCTCTTTGTCATGAAGATTCAGCAATCATTTGAAACAGCACTTTCATCTGGGACCAGGTGTTTAAACACATGAGATTTTGGGGAACATTCCTCATTCAAACTTCCATATTCCATGCCTGGTTCTCATAGGTCATCTCTTGAAGCACATTGTATTTTGTTCAATATCAAACTCCCAATAGTCTTTACAAGTCCCCAAATTATTGAGAAGCCCAAAGTCCAGACTCATGAAACCAAAGGCAATTCCTTATTCATGGTTCACTATTTAAAAAAAAATCTAAAAAGCTATTTACTATCTCCAATACATCTAGAACTGCCCTACACCTGTGTGTTTTACTTGTGGTTCATGCCTCTACATGAAATTGTATATCTTCACTCTATTCCCTGGGCCACAGCTCTATCCACATTCCAGGATGACTGCTGTTAACCAAGAAAACCAGATGAAGTCCCCAATCCCCAATCCCCAACCCCTTGTTCACTGGGTCCCTAGAAATTCCAGAATCCATCAGGTCTGCCCTGTCCCCTCTACAATCATATTTCCAGTCCACACTGTTACCTGCAATCCCAGAGGCCTGCTGCTATCAGGAACTACCAGCTTTAACTACAATCCCAGAGACCTGCTGTCATCAGGGACTACAATGCCTACCAATGCCAGAGATAACCAATTGGCTAAATACAAATACTAAAATACAATCAACCCCAATGGTGGTCACACTTAGTGGGGACTCCAGGTTCAGCTTTGGTATGAGTGCAGGGGGGCTTAAACAGCCTAAAGAACTGCTGCAGAGAAGGAGGATGAGAAGGAGGATGACCCCGCCCTTGGTTCCTGCTCCAAGTCACCATTGCCATGAGGCAGACACCATTCACTTGCTTGGGTCACATGTGGCCAGTGGTGGATCTGATCTTCAACAACATCACATCTTACAGCTACTTTCTGATCAGTGCTTCCAAAGATGGCAAACCTATGCTCTGACAGGGAAATGCAGGAGACTGAATTGGAATATTTTTGGTTCATAAAGGTACTGTTTGGGGTGCAACATTGAATAAGGATGCTAAAGCAGCTGCAGACTTCACAGCCAAAGTATGGGGTGCTATTGCAGGAGATGAATTGATGATGCTGACTGATAAGCACATTGTCAAGACTGTGGATTTCACACAGGACAGCAATTACCTGCTACCTGGGGGGACAGCATAAACTTCTGTACAAACGTGACTTGAACAAACCTGAAGCAGAACATAAGGAATTTAGTGGTTACACTTCGGGTATTAAAAAGACTCTGTGGTACAGTGAAGATAAACAAATACTTTCAGCTGATGATAAAACTGTTCAGCTCTGGGATCATGCCAAATTGACAGAAGTGAAATATCCATAAATTTTAATATGTCTGTTAGCAGCATGGACTATATTTCTGAGGGAGAGATCTTAGTTATTACTTATGGATGATCTATTGCTTTTCATAGTACAGTATGACTGGTGCCAAGTAAATCCTTTGAAGCTCCTAAGACCATCAATTGTGCATTTCTTCATTCTGAGAAGGAATTCCTAGTTGTGGGTGGATAAGACTTTAAACTGTATAAGTTTGATTATAATACTGGAGAGGAATTAAATTCCTACAAAGATCACTTTGATCCCATTCACTGTGTGAGATTCAGTCCTGATGGTGAACTCTATGCCAGGGGTTCTGAAGATGGGGTATTGAGATTGTGGCAAACTGTGGTAAGAAAGATTATGGCCTATGGAATGTATGCTTCCTGAGGAAGACAGTGGGGAACTGGCAAAGTCAAAGATCAAATTTCCAGAAACAGCAAAAGAATCGCTGGAGGAAATTGTTTCAGAGAATTCAGATTCCATTTATTCAACAACTCCTGATGTAAAGGACTGAGAATCAAATGTTTGCCGCAGATACCATATGGACTCAACAAGCAGAGACCAGCATCAGTCTTCATAGTTACTCTCTAACTATGGCAAAGAGGGAAGAAAATATTGGGGCATATGGATTAGCTCCAGTGCACAAGCTAACACTCAGTGTTGCCCATGAACAAAAATAGCTGAGGTATGAGGTGCAGGCAGGAGGACTGTGTTCACTAGTGCGATAGCCTACTGTCTGCAATGAAAAGCCAACTGACAACTTCCATTTTACACCTATATGTCTTGTATATGTCCATGTTATGGAGAAGAAAAATACATTGGCCTATTTCTCTGACTTTTCCCTTAATAAGAATGCCTTTTTCTCTTTGCTTAGTTACAGAGAAGAGGAAGCACATGATAAAGAAACTGGTTTGATCTCTTTCACTGTACACTGACTGCTTCGGAACATCTAATATTATTTAGTTATCTAAACAGAATGCCTCTATGAAGATGATAGAATCCTTTAAAGAGGAAACAAATCCTGTAAAGAAATACATGAAAATAAAATCAAACATATAGATACCCTCAAAGTGGAAATGAATATATATAAAGAAAATCAGACAAATACAAACAAACTGGTGAAGGAAATGACCAAAACTGTTCCATACTTGAAAAGGGAAATAGAAGTAATAAAGAAAACAAAAACTGAGGGAATCCTGGAGATGGAAAACCTGGAAAAGAGAACAGGAAATACAGTTGAAATTGCCAACAGAATACAAGAGATACAACAGAATACAAAAGGCGGAATTTCAGTTGTAAATGATATGAGAGAAGATATCAATAAATCTCTCAAAGAAAATTCCAAATCTAAACATTTTTAACCCAAAGTATCCATGAAATTTGGGACACTATGAAAAGACGAAGCCTAAAAACAATAGGAATAGAAGGAAGAGAAGAATCCCAGCTCAAAGGCTCACAAAATATCTTCAACAAAATCATAGAAAAAAATTTCCCTAGCCTAAAGAAAGAAATGGGTTTTAATGCACAAGAAGGTTACAGAACATCAAATAAGTTGGCTCTGAAAGGAAAATCCTCTCACACTATAATAATCAAAACACTAAATGTGCAATACAAAGAAATAATATTACAAGCTGCAATGGAAAAAGGCCAAGGACCATATGAGGACAATCTATCAGAATTACACCAGATTTCTCAACAGAGACTCTAAAGGAGAGAAGGTCCTGAATAGATTTTGTGTAGACCCCAAGAGACCACCAATATTAGCGCAGATTACTATATCCAATAGAACTTTTAATAACCATAGATTGAGAAAATAAAATATCTGATGACAAAACTAAATTTAAACAATATCTGTTTACTAATCCAGCCTTACAGAGGATACTAGAAGGAAAACTCCCGCAAAAAAAAGGTAAAACCACCCCAGTAACACAAGAAATAAATAATTTCACAACAGCAAAAACAAAAGAAGAGAATCTCTCTCTCTGTTTCTCTTTGTCTCTGTCTCTTTATCTCTCTAAATCTCTCTCTTTCTCTTTCTTTTTCTCTTTCCCTCTCTCTGAAACACACACACACACACACACACACACACACACACACACACATACAAATACATTCCTACTTATACTGTCTCCTCTAGCTGCATCAGTACTGACCCCAGGGAAGCATCTCCTAGATAGATGCTGTCAAAGGAACAAGGACTCAGTTCAGTCTTTCTTGTTTCTTGTGAAATTGCATCTTCACATGTTGGAGCCTTTGATAGGTTGGGAATTATTATCAAGATACTTTTTCCAAATGCCACTGTGCCAAGCACCAAGTTTAATGGCACAAACCTCTTCAACATCTACAGCCTCTTCCCTGTGTGTACTCTGTATAAACTTTAAGCTTGCTCCACAGCTAACCTCTGCCAAGGTAATTAGTCCATTATCCTTATATCTGATATTACTCAAGTTCTCAGGACGTGAACATAATGAAGCCAGATTCTTGACCAAAATATCCTGTGAATGGCTGTGGTCTATCTACTTCCTGGTAGTGTTTTTGTTCTCCCTTGAAATGTCATGAGTTAGGTGTCCACTGCCCACATTTCTTTCAAAGGTCTTGTCTCTGAGATTCCAAAAAACGCTGCACTAATTCAGCTTCTGAGGCTTTTGTATCCTAAAAGAACTAAATTCTCCATTCCAAGCAGAAGACACTACCAGAGTTCCCCAAACTGCATGTTCAGGTTTTTTCTATCAATGGTACTTGCGCTTGGTACCATTTCTGTATTAGTTTCTTTTCCTGATGCTGTGACAAAATACCCTGATGAAAGCAACTTGAGGGAGAAAGGTTCTTGGATGCAGTCCCAGAGGAATAGGGCCATGAGGATTGGGAAGACAAGGAAGACAGGAGCGACTGCATGGTGGTGAGGACAGGAGGCTGGCTTGTCACATTGCAGCTGCACCCAGGCAGCAGAGCACAGGACAGGAAGTAGGGCTAAGGTCCACGACCTCAAGGCCCACCCTAGTGACCCACTTCACTGAGGCTCCATATCATAAAGGTCCCAAATCTCCCCAAACACCTTTGCAACTTGGGACCAAGGATTCAAATGCAGGAGCTATAGGAGCAGATCATCCTCGAATAACAGTAATGGGGTTCACATAAAGTCAGAGTATTGAAGATCCTTAGCAACCTCAGTCTTTTAGTTTAGAATGAGTTTATAGATTACATTAATGACAAGAAAATAAAACAGCAAAGACAAGCAATTCATGGAGGATGCAATTCCTATTTTTTGTATTTATTTTATCTGCATTAACGTGAGGGTGTCAAATATCCAGGAAAAATATTTCAGGTACTTATGAGCTGTGACTTGGTGCTAGAAATTGAACACAGAATTTTTGGAAGAAGAGTTAGTGTTCTTATCCACTAAGTCATCTCTCCAATAACAGTCATGGTGGTTTGTCACAGAAATACAAAACTAAGACAGTTTGAGGAAAATATTCTGTGTCTGACACTATTTCTATTAAATAACCCATGCCTCTTGAGAGCACTATTTTTCTCCTCTGTCGGGTGTCTCTAGATTAATTTCCTTTTACATTAAAAATTTTCTATATTTTTAAGTGAAATACAGTAATATTCCTTTTGCTCTTCTCTTCCTTTCCGCAAACTCTATCCGCATTCACCAGTTTCAATTTGATTCCTTCCTTTCATTGATAATTATTGTCACACACATGTATGTATCCTTATGTATTATGTAACATAAATAGTATATCATATATATATATATATATATATATATATATATATATATATATATATATGATGTACACACATGTATGCACATACAACTTGTGGAGTACATCCTTTATTTCCATTAATTAATATATTTTTTTAATTTATGTCTGATTGCCACCCATCCGATTTCCCACTCACAGGATCCCTCTACTATCCTGCTTTCCCTTCTCCTCTGGGCAGGTGGGGCCCCCTGGGTACCCTTCACCCTGGCTCATCAAGTCTCTGCAAGGCAGGGTGCATTCTCTTCCACTGAGGCCAGATAAGTCAGCCCAGTTATGGGAAAAGGATCTCACACACAGACAACAGATGCAATTCATTTTTATTAGTGCCAAGAAGAGTTGGTCCTATGTGTCATTAAAATTATCAGTCTAATTATTGGCACCAATTACAAAGAAACAACAAGGAATCTCTAAAAAAAATTCACATCATATAAGAATAATAATGATACTATTATCATTATTAGTATATAAGTATGTGTGTGTGTTTCTGTATATGGATATGTGTGCATAAGTGCTCATGGAGGCCAGAGGCCTCAGGTATCCTGGAGTCAAAGCTACAGATAGTTGTGAGCTACCTTAAAAGGGTGCTGGGATTTGAACTCAATTCCTCTGGAAGAGGAGTCAGTGCAATTAATAGCTACACCTCCACTCTCTCCCCACAACACATAAATTTTAACACTGAGAATTACTCATTATGTTACTTACACCAGTAAGTAAGAGCATAGTCATTTTCATTGATTGGATCTTTTACTGCATGACAATGACTTGACTATTAAGAACGCATTGGACCTAGAGAGATGACTCAACAGATAATAGCACTGACTGCTCCTCCAAAGGACCAAGGATTGATTCCCAGCATCCATGTAGTGGCTCAAAAGCATCTGTAACTTCGAATTAAAACAAAGACAAAAGTCAGTGATTGTTTTATTTGTTTAAATCTGTGGATGCTCATATACAACATTATTCTGCCAACTAGTTTGTTCCACATGGGGACCTGTGGGATAGGCATGACTGTATACAATATGTATATCCTGGAAATTTTCTTGAAATAACATTATTGTTATCAGCATTTATTGTATATTAGCCATGGACAAAATACAGAACTTGTCTGTGGGTTTTTAAATCAGGACCATTCTCTGACTTTTTTTTTTCTAAATGTCCTTATCATAGGCTAGTTTGGCTGCTGAGAGATCCACAAAAAGGTGTTCATGGAAAGAGACAGAGAGCATACTGACAGACACATCAAATGATGATATTTATTACAAAGCCATTAGTGAATATTGGGGAAATGTATTGATATAGGGAGTCAGCAAGATATCATTAAACTGCTTAGGAGAGATTAGAAATCTTATTCAGGTGGTTACAGTCACAAAATCATCAAAGCCAGCATTACCTTATCTCCTTCTATATTTCTTTCAGAATTGTTCTTAAAACATGTCATGGTATAAAAACACAGTTGTACCTGCAAAGTAAAACCAATGAAATACTCCTGATTTATGTTAAATATCTGCAGATGCAGACTTGTACTCATAAATTGCAGAAAAAGCATCCAGAGAAAGAGATAGCAGGCAACTGGACTGACACCCACAGTCTGAGATTCTTGCATCAGTGAAGAAGATTCTGTGGAAAGCCAACCCAGGCTGACAGGCAGTCAGAGATACCAGGACCAGGAACAAAGTCCTTTAAACTCCATCAGAGCCAACATTGATTCAAACCATCAACTCACTGTTACACTGCGTGTAAGAAGTTCTGCACTCTCGTTCAGTTAGTGAGAAAGCCTGATGAGCTTCCACCACAATATTGACCCAGGCAGTGTTAAATATCAGCACTCAGATAGTCCACAGAGCGACCCAAAGTCCACTGTCACTATCCATCACCCCATTTGTCTCCTCAGGGCCCCCATGACCTCCTTGTTCCTCAGACTGTAGATGAATGGGTTCAGAACAGGGGTGACAATTGAATACAGCACAGCCACCACTTTGTCCCTTCCAGGAGAATGCAAGGAGTGTGGCTGTGTGTAGGTGGAGAGGCCTGTGACATAGAACAAGCTGGCCACGGTCAGGTGTGAGGAACAGGTGGACACAGCTCTACTCTGTCCCTTCCCTGAACCCATCTGGAGTACAACAACCAGCACCCGAGCATAGGAAGCTATGATGGCCAAGAAAGGTAATAGCAGAATGACAAGGCCACTCACAAGAACTATATGCTCATACTGGGATGTGTCTTCACACACTAGTGGCAGGAGAGATGGAACCTCACAAAAAAAGTGGTTAACAATCCTAGATCCACAGAATGGAAATTGAAATACATACACTGTGCACTAATGCATTGATGGAGCTGCTGCTCCAGGCACCAGCGACCATAGAGCAGCAGATCTTCCTGCTCATGAGCACAGGGTAGTGCAAGGGCCGGCAACTGTGTATTAGAGACACACATCTCAATGTCCTAGGATTTCTCCTCAAAACTTGAATACTAAGTAAGAATGGAAAATGAGCTTGCCCAAAAATATAGAGAAAGATAAGACACCTAGAGATAACAGGTAGAAAGTTACAACTATGCCTCCAAGATTACCTTTTAAATAAAGTGTGAATATCCAGTGAATCAAGCTATTAAATCTGTGTATAAAGAAAAAGAAACCCTGGCTTCTAAAACTTGAGATTCCTAGACCTTTTGGAATCTGTTAAACTCACTGTGAATTTGAAAGGTAGTTCATTTTTTGCCTCAACAAATAAATCTCACTTAACATTGAAGGCTTAGTTGGAAAGGAAATATCATTTTGACATCAATGGAAGACTTTCAAGGTCTTAAATGCTCTGACTGCCTGTGGAAGATTGGACCTCAAAGGCATTCTTTCAGAATCCTTGTGGGAAAATCTGGTCTCTTGTCCACAATTAAATAAACACATTACATGCCAGAGAGACGCCATTTTATTAGAACTCATGTTTGTACTGCATGGTAGAAGTTTAAAAGAGGTCAGAATGAATGTTCAAAACATATTTTCGTCATAACTGGAGCTGATAAGTTGTTTTAAAACCTCATTCCATTACACACTCTTAACAAGCACATTTACATAGAAGTATAAGAAATGAGCTGCAAAATGCAGATATTATAATAATCTAGGATTGGGCTTGTGTCACATATTCCCAAAGACAGTATTCAAATGTTTATCATGATCCTTGATGTCAGAGAGTCATATTTGTGAAAGCCAAGCTACATTTGATATTGGAATAAAAACATAGTTCACTGTGTCTCACCTTGGACAAGAAGTTGGATGAATGGCAAAGTGCAATCTTTTCCTGCTGCAAAAATGTTTCTGATAATCTAATGGAGCTATAGTTTTTAATTAGAAGAGAAAAATGAATGAATGTTTAATATTCACTGTATATTGAAATCTGTACCATTTCTCAATAAGTAACATCATCATATCACCATTGTAAATTTGGATCTTTGAAATTAATTAACCCAAACCTATTCCTTGTTTGCTAGGTTTTTTTAAAAAATAAGTAATTTTTAATCTATTAATACATATGCCTGTTTTTTCTTTTCCCTTTAACCTGCAGACAATATTAAGCTTCTCAGAAGATGTTTCACTAAAAATTTAGTCTTTGATAATATTTACTGGGTTAATTGTAAAAATTCAATCCAATCAATTCTAGTTAAGTCTTTACATGTTACACTGTCCACTGAGCCATTTTTACTACCAACACCTTTTTGTATGAGACATTGTCCTTGATAACATAGTAGATTCAAGAAATTTGAAAATTTTGTTTTGTTCTTCCTGTAGATTCCTTATTGTTATTTATCTAGAGAATAATAGGTGTAAAGTGGGTTAATTTAACCTTGAAATGATTATTTCCTACAATTTAACAACAAAGCAGTTTCTTGTATCTTTCTGTTGCTGACACATTGTTAGACATGTTATTCATACTGTCATTTCCCATTCATGGATTTTATGATTTCTTCCACATTCAAAGGGGTTTTTTAACCTTATTAACTAATGACCCATATTTACTGCTACCTCCACCACACATTTGATGTTTGGATTTATGCAAATTTCACATTTTAAGCATAGCCTTAGAAAAATTTTCACTACCATTTTCTTACTTTATATTTTCTCTTAATTTTACTACTAGTTCTTTTCCTTCTGTGTTTAAATTAAAATCCCAAGTTCAGCCAATAACCAAGGTGTAATATTTATGAGTACAAACAGTCCTCTGTGACATCATGTCTATGCTAAGCAATGAAGAATCTTATTCAAGAAAATATTTAGTTATACACAAAGTCCCAAGTGTAGCTGGCTTACACGGGCAATAAAAATAGTTGCAATACCCAGTTTGTCATGAATACCAACTTTGCCCATTTTTGTGGATGTATGATATATTATAATAGGTTGAATCACTTTTTCTGGTTATGTTTTGTTTATTTATTCTTTTATTATACATGTACGGGTGTTTGTTTCCATGTTCTTTGTACCTGCTTGGTGCCTGAAGAGATCATAAGAGGGTGTCAGATGCCCTGGATTCAACAGATGGTTGTGAGCTGCCCTGTGGACACTTGGAATTGAACCTGGATCTTTTGGAAGAATAATCAGTGACCTTAACACCTGAACTTCTCTATTTATTCTTTAAATACTCTTAATAGCTTTATAATTTCATGAGAATTATTGAATAGAAAATAAATGTTATTCACAAGAACAAAATTTTCCTGAGGTGAGAAACAACACAGAACCACTTTCTGAATTACAATAGCTTCCACAAGAGCTGAGGCTCCTCTTTTCTCTTTTAAAGTCACAATTAGTATCTGCAATACTAAAAGAGACTGTGTTATGAGCCAGGCATGATGACATACACCTATAATCTCAGGATTTGGGAGGTAAAAGTGGAAAGATCAGAAGTTCAGGGCCATTCTCCACTACATAGTGGGGCTTAGTCCATCGTGGACTACATGAGACCTTGTCTCAAAACAAATGAACTTATAGGTAAACAAACACCAAACCAAACAAAACAACATATTTATGTATTTGATTTCTACAGCTAAATTTAACTATAACTTGCTATCTTGCAGCACAGACTAGCATAAGCTGGTACACTTCTGCTCCATTTCTCCATGATAGTGTCAGAAACTACACACATGTTAACCTTTCAAATATATATATATATATATATATATATATATATATATATATATATATATATACATACATACACACACACATTTATGGCTGTTTTGTCTGTGTATCACTTTTGTGTCTTTTGACTTCAGAAGCCAGAAAAAAGGGTATCAAATCCCTTGGCACTGGAGTTATAGTTCTGACTCACTATAGTTTATAGTTAAGTGTTGGGAATTGAGCCCAAGTCTTCTGCATGAGCAGTAAGTGCTCTCAGCTCTTTAGATATCTTTCTATTCTCACTCATTCTTTTCTTTGAGGGAGGGTCTCATTGTGCTGTGCTGATTTTGAACTCATTGTGGAGTCAATTTTGGCCCCCTGCCTCCACCTCTCCAGTGATAGGATAACAGGCATTTATTACCACATTAGGTCTGTGCATCCTAATTGACTTACACAGATGGTCTCTGCATGTGCCTTTGTCACACACATCAGCCTGCCCTAGGGCTTTTGAGTACCCTGCTATGTTATTTGTAAACCACACTAACATAAAATCCTATTTCCAATCTTAAATAGAGATGTATATTTTTGTCTGTCACGTGCATTTGTAAATCCCAGGCCCCCAAAGACTTCACTGTTCATACCTCTGAAGAGAAATTTGACAGCACATGGAAAGTTTCATTTTGACTTCATTGTCCCAAATGCTGAAAGGACAGAGACAAGTGGCAAAGAAAGAAAAAAATCAGAAAAAAACAAGACCTAAAAACAGTTTTGGTCTCAGTGAAGAATATATTGGGCTTTCTTCCCACTCTTCAAACCACGAATCTACCCCATGTCAGGATCGGCATCTCCCACACTTCAGCTAGTAACCACTTCCTACACTGTAGAAAGGAAAAGGAAGCAGCTGAGGAAGCAATGCAGTCTCCACCAATGCAAACACTATCTCACATCTCTGACATCATTTGCTTTATTACATGTTTGTACATGTAAATACCGCATACTGAGCATATTCCCCATGGGCCTCTGCTCTCCCTTTTCTCTCCCCTTCCTGAGTAACCTCTGTGTTTGTACTTTGAACCTGTAGCATCCACATGGGCAAGAAGGAGGGAGAGCTCTGGAAAACTGTGATGCTCATTATGTAACTCATTTTTCTTGTTAACTTCCCGCGATTGTACTCAGATGTCCCACTCTCCAGCCTGGTACACAAGACCCTGCTATCTGGTAGCTCCTACCCTCTCTTAGTGTATTCCTATTTTCTCTGTCTTTTAAAGTGTCCGAGATCACTCTGGCATGAAGAAAGATGAACTTCCCTGGTACAAGAGAGATGTCTGTGGACTTTCACTTCATCACACAGATGAAACACCACCTCAAAGCTGTCCTCTGGACGTCCCTGTCAAGCTTTCACTATCCCGTGGGCACCCCCTCATATGTCTCTTCATTTTCCATGTATCGTTGAGTGGCAGCTTTGTCCTTGACACTAACTCATAGTCCCCAGCACATAGAAGTACAGATACATTTCACAGATTCTGTAACCTGTAGTCTGATCAGATGTTTGATTCTGCATTGTAAACACATCCTGGAACAGAAAAGTCTCTCCATGACTGATAAGATGGCTCTGTAAATATATTGTTTCATTTGTGATGATCTGAGTTCAATCCCCAGAACACACATGGTTGAAGCAAAGAGTGAACTCCCACTAGATTGGTCTTCTGACCTCCAAAGCATGTGCACCCCATAAATGAACAACTGCAATTAAAAAGAATTAAAGTTTCATCTATGATGCTGTTGTATGACGAAGTGTTGGGAAGGTACAGAAAGCCCATCATGCCAAGGAAAGATCGGGTGGTAGAATATGGTGAGGGCTGAGTGAAAGGAAGTTCTTGTTCTTGTTGACAGACTCTTCCCTGGAGTATACATCCCAGAACAACATATGTCAGTGAAGGCTAAATGCTCAGCAAGTCTTTGTCAATGAAATTCCATGTCTCTCAGTCAATTACTCAATCTCTTTATCAGACTTAAGAACACAGCACAGTCCTCATTTCTGGTCTTCCTCAGCAGGTTGTGTTGACTTTGAACATCAGGAATGGTCAGCAGATAGGACATTGATACACACGGCTTTAGTATTCTAGAACTCACACACTCCTCACAATTCTCACACAAGACAACAAAAGGGGCCAAAAGTCTATAGCGAATTCTGCTCCAATTCAGACAGATGCTGGTGGTATTAATCATGGCTAACTACCCCAATTTTTGTAAATTTTTAACCTTTTGGGAGGTCCCAGCTTTGCTATTGATTATAATTTCTTTATTAAGCTTACCTTTCCCCAAGTCAGCCTCCTGAGCAGCCCCTTCACTTCCTTGTTTTTGGACATGTACATCAGAGTGTTGAAGAAAGGGGGGACAGTGTTGTAGAAGAGGGTGAGGAACTTGCCCTGGTCTTGGGAGGAGCTGTTTCCCAGCTGCATGTACATGTGGATGATATGTCCATAGAAAAGCAAGACCACGGTGATGTGCAAGCTACACGTTTTGAAGACTTTGTTCCTTCCTGAGGATGACTGCATATGTAACATGATAGAGAAATAAGAAACCAACATGAACATCAGAGGGGATGGCACAATGCCTGTTGACAGGATGAAGACAATGCCTTCAACGACAGCTGGGTTGGTACAGGCCAACCTGATGAGGGCTGGCATTTCACAGAGAAAGTGGTCTACCCTGCAATACCCACAGCAAGCTAACAATGATTATGTCCATATCCCCTAAGACCAGGAATAGGAAAAGCTACAGAGCACAGCCCACATAGTTGATGAACTCTGGAGCCTGCTGAGATTATAGAGCAGCTGTGGGGTGGAGCTACTGGTGAAGCTGTGGTCCAGGAAGGACAGATGTGTGAGGAAGTAGTACATGGGGGTGTGCAGGTGTGGGTCCAGCCTGGACACTAGGATGATGGTGCTGTTGCCCAGCAGGGTCAGGAGGTTGGCGGGCAGGATGATGGGGAAGAGGACCCTCTCAAGCTGGGGCCGGTCAGAGAAGCCTCTAAGGGTGCTGCCATTGGCTGTGTCCATCTCTTCTGGACCTTAGGAAGATGCAGAGACAGACAGACAGACAGACAGACAGACAGAGAGATAAATTCTGTATTAATAATGATACTTAACTTTCTGGTAAAAATGACACATTTATGCATAGTTCATTGAGTTACTTAAAGAAGTGGATACAATATTTCTCACTATACCATCAGAAATTCTGTCAAAACACAGTACAAACCTGAATATACATTTTAATAAATAAAAATATTTATTAAATATTTAATAACCAAAATTAAAAATAAAAACATTTTTTGTGGAGAAAAACAACAGAATAAGCCTACAAATAATGTACTTGGACCATCTTCTGAATAAGGGCTCCGCATATATTTTTGGACAAAGTCTCAGGTTGTTCAGGAATATACTATATATTCAAGAAAGGTTGGCTTCAAATTCATGGAAAATTATTTGCTCCTGCCATATCTTTTGAAATTAACAACATATTTCCAAATTTGAGGAAATAAGTATACTTTTAACTCTTTGGGACAATTTCTTACTATTGTGATAGGTAAAGACACTCCATTTCATGCCAGACATCTATCTGGGTACCCACTAGCTATTTGTTTCTAACTCACAGGCCCTGGGAGATAAGGTCCCATAACCCTGACTCATAGTCCCCACCCAAAAAGTGGATTACTGTGACTACATAACTTGTTATGATACGAATAACTGCTTTTTTGGCTACTTTAACTTGCTTATTAGGATACCCAAAGATTGATTATGAGTCATATCACTTGATAGAACAAGGCAGATTTTGCTTGCTTGCACAGATAGTGAAGATCTTGTGGATTCCCCTTTAAAAATCCTTCACTGATCTCATTTCTTCAGGCAATCTCAAATCAACTCAGAGATTGTTCTTCATGCTAGCAACTAATCAATATATCTTTTTTATTAATTATGTAGCTAATCAATTAACATCCCAAACACTGTCCCCTTCCTGGTCCCTCCCTCACAGAGTTCCTCTTCTGTCCCGTTATCTTCTGAGAGGGTGGGCCAACTTGGGTATCCTCCCAGCCTGCCCCCCACCCCACACTGGCACATCAAGTCTCTGCCAGTTTAGGCACATCCTCTCCCACTGAGGCCAGACATGGTAGCCATGACAACTGAGCTGCACATCTGCTACATATGTACCAAGGCCTCATTCCAGCCCATTTATGTTCTTTGATCTCTAAGAGCTCCCAGGTTTGATGACTCTCTTGGTTGTCCTGTCTACTTTAGGGCCTTCAGTCCTCCCAACTCTTCCATATGTTTTCCCAACCACTATCTAAAATTTAGCTGTGGGTATCTAAATCTGTTTCAGTCTGCTGCTAGGTAGAGCCTCTCAGATGACAGTTTTACTAGGCTCCAGTCTGCAAGCATAACAGAATATCATTAATAATGTCAGGGATTGGTGCTGGCCCATGGGAATGGTTTCAAGTTGGGCCATTTATTGGCCGGTCATTCCTTCAGTCTCTACTCCAACCCTGCATTTCTTTTAGACAGGATAAATTTTGAGTTGCGAGTTTTGTGGGTGGGTTGGTGTCCTTATCCCTCCACTGGGCAGTCTTCCCTGGCTACAGCAGGTGGCCTCTTCATATTCCATGTCCCCAGAATTAGGTCAACATTATCAGCACTGAGTCCTGGAAGCCTCCTCTATCCCAGGTCTCTGGGACTTCTTAGGGATTCCCTATTCACACACCATAGCTGCAGATTTCCACTCATTCTCCAGGCCAATTGTACCCAATCAATTCTGCCTTCCCATTCCCCTTCCCCCACCTCTCCCACCCAGTTTTCTCTCTCCCTCTGCCTCCTATGACTATTTTGTTTCCCCTTCTGAGTGATTAAAGCATCCTTACTTGAACCTTCCTTCTTGTTTAACTTCTTTGGGTCTGTGGGGTATATCATGGGTATTCTGTACTTTATGGCTAATATCTGCTTACCAGTGAGTATGTGCCATGCATGTCCTTTTTGGGGTCTGGGTTCCATCCATTTGCCTGTGAAATTCATGATGTCCTTGTTTTTAATATCTGGATAATATTTTACTATGTAAATGATCCATATTTTCTGTAATCATTCATTCATTGAGGGACATCTGGGTTGTTTCCAGATTCTGGCTATCACAAGGAAAGCTGCTATGAACATAGTGGACGACTTGTCCTTGTTGTATGGTGGAGCATCTTGTGGGTCTATGCCCTGGAGTGGTATAGCTCAGTCTTCAGATAGAACTATTTACAATTTTCTGAGAAACCAACAGCTTGATTTCCAGACACTAGCAAAGAAGGAGTATTCCTGTTGCTCCACAACCTTACCAGCACGTGATGACTCTTGAGTGTTTTATCTTAGGCATTCTGTTTGGTATAAGGTGGAATCTCAGGGTTGTTTTGATTTGCATGTCCCTGATGATATTCCCTTGTTGAGAATTCTCTGTTTAGCTCTGTACCTCATTTTTAAATTGCATTATTTGGGCTATTGGTGTCTAACTTCTTGAGTTCTTTATATATTTTGAATATTATCTTTTAATCAGAAGTAGATTTAGTAAGATCTTTTCCCAATGTGTCAGCTGCCATTTTGTCTTTTTTTTTTTTTAGTCTTATTGTCTTATTGGCAGTGACCTTTGCTTTACAGAAGCTTCTCAGTTGCAAGAAGTCCCATTTATCAATTGTTGATCTTAGAACACCAGCCATTGATACTCTGTTCAGGACATTTCTCCTGTGCCAATTCATTCAAGGCTATTTCTCACTTTCTCTTCTATTATATTCAGTGTGTCTGGTTTTATATTGAGGTTCTTGATCCATTTGGACTTGAGCTTTGTGCAGGGTGATAAATACAAATCAAGTTTCATTCTTCTACATTCAGAATGCCAGTTAGACCAGCATCATGTATTGAAGATACTTTCTTTTCCACTGTATGGTTTGGCTTCTTTGTCAAAAATTAAGTATCCATAGGTGTGTGGTTTTATTTCTGGGTCTTCTGTTCTATCCCATTGATGAACCTGTCTGTCTCTGTATCAATCCCATGCAGTATTTATTATAATTGCTTTGTAGTACAGCTTGAGGTCAGGAATGATGATTACCCCAGAATATCATTTTCTGTTGAGAATTGTCTTGGCTGTCATGGGTTTTGTTTTTCCATATGAAGTTGAGTATTGCTCTTTCAAGGTCTGTAAAAAAAATTATTTTGGAATTTTGATGAGAATTTCATTAAATCTGTAGATCGCTTTGGCAAGATGGCCATTTTCACTATGATTTAAAATTTAGTATTGTTTCTTTTACAAATGTGGGTGCCCCCATATACACTTTCTGCTTGCCTTGCTGTGTACCACATAATGGTCTTGAAATCATGCTTCTCCTATCTCAGACTCTCTATTAGTAAGATTGTTTATTTGATGTTTTTACACTATACTATGGTTTTCAGAACAGCTTACATATTTCAAAAATATGTATACAGCCAAAAGAAATAATAGACAATTAATTTGGGAGGCAGATTGTTAGAGAACAACAAAGAGTGAGACCGAATGTTTGGTTTGATATTTATAATTATTGCATCAACATTGAAGAAGATGATCTTATAAATTACTCTTTTTTCGAGATGAATGCTTTTCAAAATCATCACAACCAATGAACCAGAATCTTACCATCACCTAATGTCTGTGCCACTCTCCAAGCAGAACCATTGTTCGTTTCAACAGTTGATGAATGACTTCATGGACAGACCATCTTAATACACACACTATTTCTTAAATGAATATAACCTGTTCCTTGTAGGCTCAGAACAATGACAATCACTCAAGTCAAATAGCTTTGACCATAGCAGGAAATCTGTATCCAAACAATCATGCCTACAATTCATTCCTCAGTGTAGCAGAACTGTCAACTCTTAGCTTAGTATGGAGGTAAAATCCTTTGGTGATATGAGGGACATTGAAGTACAGCCTTTTTACAATGAATCCCAATGTCTAAAAATTGTTCTTATTTTGGGTTTGTACCACAGTAAGAACCAAGATTTTAAGCTTTACTAAAAACAAAACAAATAAGAAAGAAAGGAAGGAAGAAAGAAAGAAGACAGACAGGCAGAAAGAAAGAAAGAAAGAAAGAAAGAAAGAAAGAAAGAAAGAAAGAAAGAAAGAAAGAAAGAAAGAAAGAAAGAGAAAGAGAGAAAGAGAGAGAGAAAGAAAGAAAGAAAGAAAGAAAGAAAGAAAGAAAGAAAGAAAGAAAGAAAGAAAGAAAGAAAGAAAGAAAGTAGGGAGGGAGGGAGGGAGGGAGGAAGGAAGGAAGGCATTGAAATGTATCCCCTAAGACTTAAATAAAAGGCTGACCTTGAGAATATGTGGCTAGTGCTAATCATCAGGAAGTACTTTCTATGATGTTTTTGCTACTTTAAATAAGCTAATCTTCTAGGAGAAAATTGTAAAACAGCAAAACCAAATCTCAATATCTTGTACAATTAAAAGAATAGAAAGGTTAACATGCTTTATATATAGAAGTAATAATGCTAAACATGGTATTAAATAGTTTTTATCATTTTTCGTATTTTATCACCATCAAAAAAATGTGGATGCCTGTCCATTTGGGGCATAGATTTTCAGAATTGAGATATCTTCTTGGTGGACTTTTCCTTTGAGGAGGATGAAGTGTCCTTCCCTGTCTCTTTTGATTACTTTTTTGGTTGAAAATCTATTTTATTAGATATTAGAATGGCTACTCCAACTTGTTTATTGGGTCCATTTGCTTGAAAAATCATTTTCCAGAACTTTATACTGAGATAATGATTATCTTTGTTGCCACGATGTTTCTTGTATACAGCCTAATTATGGATTTTGCTTATGTATCCATTCTGTTAGCCTGTGTCTTTTTACTGGGGAATTGACCCCACTGATGTTGAGAGATAGTAATGACCAATGATTGTTAGTTCCTATTATTTTGATGTTGGTGGTGGTTTTGGGGGTGTGTGTGTGTGTGTGTGTGTGTGTGTGTGTGTGTGTGTTTCTTCTATTATCTTTAATGGTATGACATTATTTCTTGTGTTTTTGTGAGTGTAGTTAGTCTCATTAGGTTGGAATTTTCCTTCTAGTATCCTCTGTAGGACTGGGTTAGTAGAAAGGTATTGTCTGAATTTGGTTTTGTCATGGAATATCTTGGTTTCTCTATCTATGGTGATTGAAAGTTTTGCTCGGTATAGTAGCCTGGGTTGACGTTTTTGTTCTCTTAGGGTCTACAAGACCTCTGCCCAGGATCTTCTAGCTTCTAGAGTCTTGAATGAGAAACTGGGTGTAATTCTGATAGGTCTGCCATTATATGATACTTGGCCTTTTTCCATTGTAGCTTTTAAAATTCATTCTTCGTTCTATGTATTTGGTGTTTTGATATTATGAGGTGGGAGGATTTTCTTTTCTGGTCCAATATGTTTGGTGTTCTGTAAGATTCTTGTCCCTTTGCAGCCATCTCTTTCTTTATGTGAGGGAAATTTTCTTTTATTATTTTGTTGGAGATGTTTTGGAGGTCTTTGAGTTGGGATGCTGCTTCCTTCTTTCCTCCTGTTTCTCCTCCTCCTCTTCTTCCCGTTCTTCTTCCCCCTCCTTCTCTTTTTCTCCTTCTCCTCCTCTTTTTTTCTATTCCTATCACCATTAGGTTTGGTCCTTTCATAGTGTCCCAGATTTCCTGGATGTTTTGTGTCATGAACTTTTTACATGTTGCATTTTCTCTGATTTATGTATTGATTTTGTCTATCATAACTTCTAACCCTAAGATTCTCTCTTCCTTCTCTTGTATTCTGTTGGTGATGCTTGTGTCTGTAGTTCTTCTCTTCCCTAGGTTTTCCATCTCCAGGACTGCCTCGATTTGTGTTTTGTTTATTGCGTGGACAGTTTTATTCATATCCTTCACCTGTTTGATTTTATTTTCCTGTATTTTCCTGTATTTCCTTAAGGGAGTCATTCATGCCTTGTGTGAACCCTATTTTGCAAGCTGTGTCCCAATGAGACCCTGCTTGCATGGTGGGCAGATCCGACTAGGATGGGTGGTCAGGCAGGGTTCCAAGCTGGTTGGTTTTGGAACCCCCAAAGGTTTCCACAATGAGGCCAGATGCTCTTGGGGTCCTGCAAGTCTCCTCAGAACAGAGGATCAAGGCCAGATCTAGACAATGCGATCATTATTAAAATATCCAAGGTCACCAGTGATTCCTGCCAATAAAGAATCTTTTTTTTCCAAGTAGTATTTTTTCATCTTAAGTCACAGAAAGGTCACCATCTCATAATAGGAGTTCCATTGCACTTAATCAGAGTCTCCTACTCCTGAGACGCATCCAGTAAGCATTATATAGAAGAGTATGAGTCATAGACCACATTAAGCAATGGGAACTGTAATGGATGTTTTCTTTTGTACCTGGAAGTGTTGGAACGTACACTCGAATTTTAATACAGTGGTATTTTGCCTTTGAAATTTTCCTGGGTAAATTTGAATAAGCTTACTAACTTTTGTTAACTAGGTTGTTTATGCAAGCATAGCTTAACTTTTAACAGTTGATGATATCAAGAAATAATTTAATATCTTGACTGTATTGGCTAGCCTAATAACTTTGTGAAAAGAGAATCTTAATCTAGATAGAAAAATTAGTTAACCATCAGTTTACTCATCCTATGCTTGCAAACTAAGACATTTGTTCTTTCCTTAGTACGATAGACAAAGGTGGGGTACACAGGAAGCAAAACACATTAATCTTATAGAGATAGGGAAGAAGCATGCAATGTAATGGGTTCTGGGGCTCACAGTTCTTCCCCTGGAGACTGGAGTAAATTCACGGCTCACACTTTGGTTTGTTCTCTCTCTCTCTCTCTCTCTCTCTCTCTCTCTCTCTCTCTCTCTCTCTCTGAAAAATGATGTCACCTCCCTACAGACCCACAGCAGTCTATACTACCACGATCATCACCACCATCACTACTAACACCACCACCATCACCACCATCAACATCACCACCACCATCACCACCCGCACTACCAGCACTACCCTTATTACCATCATTACCAGTATCATCAGTATCACCACCACCACCACTATCACCTCTACTACCCTGCCACTCCCAGTCAGGTCTCCGTAGATTGGGCTTTGGGCACTGGGATACAGTTAATGAGTTATTTGAACAATAAGCAAAGAACATCATTTTATTTACTATTGTTGCATGGGTGAGAGAGAGGTGGGATGTATGTGTACATGCCACAGAACCTGTGTGGAGATGAGAGGGCAGCTCTCAAGGACAGGATATCCTTCTGCTAGTTCTCTTGTTGCATTTCTCACATTGCACTTTTGCCCTGGATGGCCCACAAGTTTCTGGATGGCTCTTCTGTCTCTGCCTCCCATCCAGCTGTAGGAGTGCTGAGATTACAGATGTGTGCCACCATACTGGGATTTGGTTTTTATGGGTTCTGGAAATCAAACTCAGGTCCCCAGGCTTGGAGAGCAAGTGTTCTTACCCTCTGAGCCATCTTGTGAAGCCCAAATAATGGACTTATTTCTACACTTTCCATTTGCATAATCCATGTTCTCCTCTTCTCCTCGATGGACATGACATCAGAGTTTAGGGACACAATGGTTTATCCTCATTTCCCCTAATGCTGCTGAAAGCATTCAGGTAGGAGTGAAACTGTTCCATAGAGAGACACTGTGACCCTCACTTTGGCTGTCAGACAACTGGAACAATGAATGCAAAGAACTTGGAATTACCCCAGGAATCTCACACTTGGAGAAGGGAAAGGCTGAAGCTTGGTGCTGACCAGAAGGCATGTTTGTATCCCAGAAAGATATTTCATACATGTGCAACAATCATCAGACCACCTTGCAGGAGGGGCTACCATCTCGACAATGACAGGCAAGCCATGGGCAGGACCATACTCTAACTAGGACTGGTTACTTATGCATGCTTCTTGTCCTCTTAAGAGCTACACTTTATGTCACGACACTGAAGATGAGCTTTATTGGGTCTCTTGGTTTCTGTTCACAATATGACCAGAAAAATGTCTCTGTCTTTATTTTTCACTGGTACTTAACCTCTTTCTCTGGCTAGCTGAGGACAGACGCCCAAGCCTGACAAGGAGATGAGCTTGAACTTTGATCCATCCCTGAATTCACCACCCAAGTGCTGGAGTTACACATTTACACACACACACACACACACACACACACACACACACACACACACTGCCTAAAGGCTTCATTCACATTAGGCAAACGCTCCAGCAACTGAGCCTTATCCCTACCCCAACCCATAATCTCTGAAGAGATGGGTGGGTGAAGTTTAGAAACAATTGGCCATTTTTTTTTAAAAAAAAATCATTTATTTAATGTCTGAGTGCTCTATCTGCATGTACATCTGCATGCCAGCAGAGGGCATCGGATCCCAGCATAGATGGTTTTGAGCCTCCATGTGGTTGCTGGGAATTGAACTCATGTTCTCTGGAAGAGCAGACAGTGAGTGCTCTTAACTACTGAGCCATGCCTTCAGCCCTACAATTGGCTAATTTTGTTATAAAAACAATCCATTAGCAGAATCAGAACAGGAGGCCTCTGCCATTCAGTCTAGATGTGCTCCAGTTTTATTTTGTTTCTCTTTTGTTCCTCTAACCAAAAGTAATTCAGGGGCAGAAGGGTTCATTGGCATATTTTTGCAAGTCAATCATTGTGGGAAGTCAGGGCAGGGACCCAAGTAGGAACAAGACAAAGAATCCAAGAAGGAAAGCCACTCCCTGACTCACTCACAGGCTCATGCTTAGCTTCTTCCTTATACAGCCCAGACGCATTTGTCCAAGGAATGGTGATGTCCTCAGTAGGCTGGGTCCTCCTGAACCAATTAAAACCAAGGCAATCCCTCATAGACATGCCCACAGGTCAATCTGACCTAGTCCATACTCTCTTCTCAGATGACTTTAGGCTGTGTCAAACTGACAATTAAAGCTGAGTCTGACATAATGTGTTTCTCACACACCTTGTTGCTTTCAAGAATAAACAAAATATTCCAAAGCTGGTGCTTTCTCCTCTATCAACTATACAGGAGTAAGTAGCTGCTGACATTCCTTGTTCTCATTATCCTGATCGGCTGTTTCAAATTATTGCAGCCAAAACCTATTATTTAGAAGACAGAGGAGCTTATGTTTCTTTTGTACACTTCCTTTGCTCAAGTGTAGCCCAATAAGTTTCCAGTTAGAGTAGAGGGTCCACTGAGAGATGAGACTGTGTATCCTTCTCTCTGGGGGCACGGCCATGACTAAAGGATCTGTGAAGACAGAGTGCGCCCACACAACACAAGTGTTCACCGTGAGGAGCCTGTCAGAGTAGACATCACAGTGTATACTTTCCCAACCGCTTTCAGCTTTGTCCTGGAAGAAAAGCTGCATGGTTTTCCTGGAGGAAAACAAAACAGGATTCTCCCCAGCTTTTCATCCTGGAGTGTTGGCAATAGAATCACAGCTGTCTGCAATGAAGCAAGACCTTATGCATCTTGGATTGGGGGCAGAATCTGTCAGGTTTTGTCTTCAGTTCTGAATCTATCATGGGAATTACCTAAGTTAGGTCAGCCACAAACAAACAAACAAACAAAAAAACGATTTAACAATAGGAGAGTCTGGCAGAGACTTATCACACATAGAGGCTTTCTCAGAAAACAAAAACAAGCCTAAGTAATAGTGAAGTGTAATGCCCCCACTCATGTTGTTATCTCAGGTCAGCTTTTTTGTTCATTCAGAATCTTATGGCAGACATGGGGTGTAGTGGGTCAAGTCAAAGGTTAGGATTTAAGGACAAAGAACCAATGTGATTCCACAAAATGCTTTGGTTTGGATATTGGAAACATAAAACACCAAACTATGTGGAAATCAAAGCTGAATGGTGGCCATGAAGAGACAGATTGTTCATATGAATAAAACATTTAGCATGTGATTAAGAAATTAAAAAGCAGGGTTGGCAAGATGGCTCAGTGGGTAAAGGTGCTTGTTGCCAAATCTCTTGACTTGATGTGGGTCTTCAGGACCTGTATGGTTAAAAGAGAGAACCAACTCCTGCAAAATTGTGTAAAACTGGGGAGCCTTAACTTTACCGGAAACCCCCTGAGTGAACAATGTAGAGATGGGAATCAATGCAAAAACAAGAGAAATTTTATTTACTCCAGTGTGCTGGGGTTGCCCTGCACATGGGGAGAGAACGACCACGTGCAGCAGGCTGTGCGGGCCTTTGTACAGTCCTCAGGGCAGCCGCCATTAGGCACAATGTGATTGGCAGAACAGTGTTACCTTTAAATTAATTGTGTGTTTGGGAATGAGGTAGGTGGCCAATGGTCTCTGGGCCTTCCCTAGCCGCAGGGACCTCCCTGTGGTCTGAGGAATGTAATTTAGCTTCTCCCTTCTGGGAGGGGCAAGTGTTCCATGACCTTTCCAAAGTTCCTGAGCTAACCCTTTCAGTTGCCCTCTGCCATCCACATATGCACTGTAAAACATGTCAGCCTACACACTTACATACACATACACACACACACACACACACACACACACACACACACACACTAAATAAAAGTCATCAGAAAGAAATTTAAAACAAGCCAATGAGATACGTGTCTAAGAAACTTTGTGTCCTCTTGGCTCCGGGTTGCAAGCTGGTGAGAATTTACCTTTACTGTTACAATACTTAGCTCTGCTGTTATATTAGTTACTGTTTCATTGCTGTGACTACATCACTGAGCTTTGATGAAGAAATAAGGCCCAGAGGCTCAGGGGTTCCGATGGTTTGTTTATCTTGTCAGAAAGGCGTGGCCAAGTGAGCTGCTGCTCACCTCATGGCAGCCTGAGAACCACAGGGAGATATGGCTTCCTGCTTGTTTCTTCTGAGTCTTGTTACCTGTCTGGGGCGCAGAGCCACATTCAGGGTGGGTCTTCCCCCTCAGTTAATGCTTTACAAACACCCTAAGTGACCCACTCTGAGGTGACCCTTAGTCTCCTGGCTTCTAAACCTACTCATGCTGACAGGGAAGATGAGTAACAAATGAGATGACTCTTTGTTGATTTGTGGCTCATCATAGGGTAGAACAGTTTGGAAACATGTAATGTTCAGTTCATTCACAAAGCAGATGATTTGGGATCTCACACAGGATTATAGAAAGCCCAGAGGATACAAATCAGTGGAGAGCTGTCCACTAGTGTTGATCAGATCCAGTACTGCCAATGCTACCCAAGGCCTTACATGGAGTGATATCCAGGCCAGGGATGTCATAACTCCTGATATCAAAATAGGGACATACAATGGGGACAAGAGAGCATAGATGTTTATGCCTTAACTGAAAGGCCAGCTACCCATAATCACTCTCCCTAATGCCGCTAATGCAAAAAGTGCACAGAAAGCACCTGTTTTCCCCTTCCTTACCTTACCAGGAGAACACATTTCACCACGTACCGGATGACACTACACCAAGCTAGGGACAAACCGTCAGATCTGCATCTTTCTTGGGGAAGTTTGCTTTAACCATAAGGAAGAAATTTAAAGCACACACCATCCTCATGAATACCAAATCCCAGAACCCTTTACAAATCCAGTAATGTGCCTATGTTCTCCTCTGCTGCAGAACAGCCAGAATTTTCCCCAAATCACTGTGGAACATTTTCTCTGCCCCCTTTCTTTCTCATTAAAATGCTTTCCTGAGAGCTTGCAATGTTCTCTCAGTACTCCTTGCCATCCTCACCAGGACAGCTTCCCTCTGGTCCTTCTGGAACCAGCCCTTACTTGCCCTGTCTCTCGGCTACCCAGCAGCAGCCTCCTGAGAGCCCCTTTCACCTCCTTGTTCCTGAGCGTGTAGATCAGAGGGTTGAGGAGAGGGGTGACAATATTGTAGAAGAGGGTGAGAAACTTGCCCTGGTCCTGGGAGGAGCTGTTCCCTGGCTGCATGTACATGTAGATGATATTCCCATAGAAAAGTGAGACCACAGTGAGGTGCGAGCCACAGGTGTTGAATGCCTTCTGCCGCCCTGCAGCTGAGCGGATTTGTAACACAGCTCTCACGATGTAGCCATAGGAGACCAAGATGAACACCAGGGGTGACAGCACAATGCCTATCGCGAGGACGAAGACAGTGCCTTCCACTGCTGCAGTGTTGACACAAGCCATCCTGATGAGAGCTGGCATCTCACAAAGGAAGTGGTCCACTCTGCGGTGCCCGCAGCGGGGTAGGCTGAGGGTCACCGGAGACATAGCCAAGGAGTTGGCCACCCCGCAGCTCCAGGCCACTGAGACCAGGCCCATGCAGAGCCTTGGACTCATGACGACCATGTAGTGCAGGGGCTTGCAGACTGCAACGAAGCGGTCATAGGCCATGACAGCCAGCAGCAAGCACTCCACACCCCCCAGGCCCAGGAACAGGACCAACTGCAGAGCACAGCCCACATAGCTGATGGTCTTGTCCGGCCCGCTGAGGTTATAGAGAAGCTGTGGGATGGAGCTACTGGTGAAGCTGAGGTCCAAGAAGGACAGATGTGTGAGGAAGAAGTACATGGGGGTGTGCAAGTGCGGGTCCAGCCTGGAAACCAGGATGATGGTGCTGTTGCCCAGCAGGGTCAGGAGGTAGGCAGGCAGGATGATGGCGAAGAGGACCCTCTCCAGCTGGGGCCGGTCAGAGAAGCCTGTAAGGATGAAATGGCTGAAGGTGCTGTCGTTGGCTGTGCCCATCTCTACTGCACCTGAGGAAGACATCGATACTGACAGTGATCAGAGAGGACATAGCTTATCACTTATTTAGTTACAACAAGATGTAGATAACAAGCAAACTGAGTCATGAATGTGGCAAGTCAGTTGTCATGTTTAGAAATGGGACAGGGTTTGTTTTGATCCCAGCAATTGCAACTTAGTGTTGCCTGCTTCACTCGCTCTAGACTTGCTTCTAATTCCGTGAAGTGAGAGATGAATTGGACTGTTGCCCAGATTTTAATTCTCTCCAGAACCATGATCTCAAGCTCCTGTCCAAAGGCAAACAGCACAAAATACAGTCCTGCATAATCATCCAAGAGCATCTGAAGATGCCAGGCACAGATGACGGGAAATGTGGACATCACCCATGTGAGCCCGTGTGGGTTGACTCCCAGCCAAATGTATTTGAAAATAAATTTGCCGGGTTTTTCTTTAGAGATTATTGAAAATTGGGTAATTAAGTACAGACTGGCATTACTTAAAAATATCTTTAATTTTTTACAAATGTATAAACTGTATATATGCATTTTATAATCAACGGCAAAATATAAAGGCATCCACTATAAAATATTAAGGTTTAGCAAAATTGACAGGAACAAAAACCGTCTAGGGGAACGCCAAGACAGAGAAGCGAGAGGGGGTTGAATGGGGAAAGGAGGGAGGGAAGGGAGCTTATGGGACTTTCGGGGAGGGAGGAAACGGGAAAGGGGAAATGATTTTGAATGTAATTTAAAAAAAACTTAGAAAATAAAAAACAAAAAAACCGTCTAGAGCATTGTTCCCAGCAGAGAGGAACTTAAATGTGGATGTGAAGCACTAAACCACATCGGGATCAAAAGGTCTGAGGTTTGCTTGGGATGCATGGGACACATTCTGTTCCTTTGATTACTATTTTTAGTGAATTTTGGATGTCCGGATAGAGGAGTGGTGTAGGGGACAATAGGTTACCAGTGAAAGCAGGCACTCATAAGACCTTTTCCTGGGCCAGCTGCATAGGCAACTAATGCTTGTGTTTCTTCCAAAGTACATAGGAAATATTGCTTTAAAATAAATTGAATTCCAATTAAAGTTTTGTTTTAATTACATTTGTGTTTGTGTGTGTGTGTGTGTGTGTGTGTGTGTGTATTAGCTCACCTTTGCAGGTACAAGGACAGCTTTTAGGAATTAGCTTTCTCCCTCCATCATGTGAGCTTAGGGGATCAGATTCAGGTCACCAGGCTTGGCATCAAGTCCCTTGACCCACTGAGTCTTCTTGCCAGCTAGAACAAGAAATGGAGAAGGTCCAGGGTCCAGGTTCAAACCCTGCTGGGAGAAGATTGGTTGGCCTACCTCACAGCTAAATAACACATGCATAGTCCCTTGCTTCTGTAGCACATTACAGGAAAGTCAGAAAAGTAACAGTCTTGCTCTCCCAGGTTTGGTCAAATTGTAAATAACCCAATTTTTCTACCAATTTCCATCCGGTAATCTCTTTGGCATACAGGAAAGCTGAGGCAGCCTGCATGCCCTGCACCAATGCTGCATGGGTCATAGGGAGGCATGAGACATTAACTATGCTTGCGAGCTTCATGAGAGTTAATTTGACACATAGTTCTAAAGAGATTCCCTACTTCTCTGTACACACACCTCAAGGCTGTACATGTTGTTTTAGTAAAAGAAACCTGTTTCTTTTACAGGATTGAAAATTGTGTATTTTCTCTTACCCTCATTAGTCTCATGTGTAGGAATCTGTCCTGAGTTTTTTTGACCCCCAGTCAGAGGATACATACCCTCCAGACCATCTTCACAGCATCAAAAGACAGATGGTTCACAGAAAGAGTGTGTATATGTAGTTAATAACTTCTAGTTAGTAGCATTGTTATTTAATAGACAATGGTATTATAAATGGGAAACAAGCAATTGCTAAATTCAAATGAGCACAGCCATGTGACATCATTTGAAATTTTGACCACCCAGATATTGTAAGTTCAAACACACAGAAAACAAACTATGGGGCTAGGGTTCATGTTTGCCTAGCATGCGTGAATTCCGAGTTTCATCCTTGGCACTGTCAGGCACCATGTAAATTAAATGTACATCACTGTCATCCCAGTAGAGGTAGGAGGATTAGGAGTTCAGGGACATCTTTGGCTATACATCAAGCTCAGAGCTATTCTGAGCTATACAACAAAGCAAAATATATTGTGAGAACACACGCATAACTAAATTATAAGTAATATCTCTCTGTCTGACTGACTGACTATCTGTCTGTCTGTCTGTCTACCTATTTGTATGGATCTCTTTTTCTTTTCTCTCTCTCTCTCTCTCTCTCTCTCTCTCTCTCTCTCTCTCTCTCTCTCTCTCTCTCTCTCTCTCTCCCTCCCTCTCTCCTTCCTTCTCTCCCTCCTTCCCTCCCTTTCTCCCTTTCTTTCTCTGAAACAGAGTCTCACTTTGTAGTCCTGCTTGGCCTATAATTCTCTAGGAAGACCAGACTGGCCTTGAACTCACAAAGATGCTACTGCCTCTACCTCCCAAGCACTGGAATTAAAAATGTGTACCACCATGCCTGGCAATAAATAATTTTTTCCAAAATCATTCAATAGCATATTTCTAAGTATTATATGCCATTTGCACATTTCTTTTAAATATATAACTCATGGTTGTTGGTGATCATAAGTCAATATATTCATGTTTTAAATTGTTGGCCCTCAGTCATCAATAAGAACATTTCTTATGTGTAAAAATCGCTTCTTTGTAAACCTATTGTTTACCTACAAGACATTTTCTTTCATTTCTTATTCTGTCATAGGTTTTTTTATACGAGTTTTTTTTAAATATATAAAAGTGAATCTCTCTTATTTCATAATTCACTTGACAAGTGTGCTCTTTCAGATATTTGTTCTAGTTTAAGAAAAGTACGTATATGGACATCTGTCTGTGTGACTCTGTCTATGTCTGTGTGTCTGCCTGCCTGTCTGTCTGACTCTGTCTCTAACTGTCTCTGTGCAGATGCCTGCAGAGGCCAGAAAGGGACACAGGATCCACTGGAGCTGGAGCTATAGGTGGTTGTGAGCCTCCTGATGTGGGTGCTGGGGACCCAACATAGGCCCTTTGCAGGGGCTGTACATGCTCTTAAGCACTGAGCTAGCCCTCCAGCCCCAGGAGTGATAAAAGGCTAGTCTATTCTTTTATCTTTGTCAATAGATTCTCAGAGATAGGGATGCCAACTCTCCTCTGCATTCTCCTAAACAACAGAATGAGAGTGGGGACAAGGGAGGAAGACAAAAGAGGCTGAACTCAAGGCAGCTGAAATGGCTCTCCAGTCACTATAGCAATGAGCTGATGCTTCCAAAGGGGTTCTGGGAACTGAGAAACACATCAAAGCACAATGAAGGGCTTGGGTCTGGTTTTCAGAACAGCCTGAGTTCAGATGTTCTTCCTAACTTCCATTCTTCTGACTGACACAGTCAAGAACGACCTTCCCCTGGGAAGATTTGGTGACTTTTTATGTACATGTCTAAGAGAAATGTCTACACTAGTGACCTCCGTGCCATCAAATATTAAGAGGCTGCTTCGCTGATGCTCTTTTAGAAAACATCAGCTGGCTCTCATGTGTCCGGGTTTGTGTCTCTGTGAGGCCTGAAGTCATTACTAGAGTGCCTAGATTTTGTGTAATGCAGTATTTCAAATTTGATTCTACTAAGCTGTTGATTTCTCTAATATGAGATTTTTCTCTCTCTCTCCCTAAACCAAAAACAATATTAAAGCCCAAAGGAACATAAGACCTGAAATCCAGGCAGAGCGCCGTGCCCACCAGCAACTCCACAGGGCTTTCTCACTAGCGCTGGTATTCTGAGAAACCAGTATTTAACAGGTACAGGACATCTTTGCTGTCTGAAAGGCTCCAGGAGGGGCACGCCCCTTACTCTTTCTGAATCAGACTCTGGAGGGACATCCTTTCCAGGGGCCTGTGCTTAGCCTCAGGTCCAGGATTTCAGCTCTCTGTGCAGGTACTTCTTGTCCAGAGCAGTGAGACTGGTGTCCTATTAATAGAACTTGATGGAGAGAAAAAGAGAATTTAAAAAGCCGTTCACAGGCAGCTCTTCCCAGACCAATTGGAGGCATATGCAAGTCTGTGCCAGCTTTGTGGTTAAAATGTTCTGAGCCATGGCTGACAAGATCCTTTCTGACACAGACATGGTTGCCTTGGACATCTGGACACCTCCCTGACACATATGAACATAACACAGTCCCCTCCTCTGAGACAAATAGCATTATCAGTCAGTAAGCCACTTTACAAATGGCTTATTTAGTTGTTGATAACACCCTTTTGTGTAGACACCAGGGGCTTCCGCTTGTCTGGACAAAGCTGAGACCTCCAAAGTCAAGGAACAAAATCTTATTTCACCTTCAGGGAGACACAAGTCAGAAGTTGAAAGAAAACAACACTCTCCAGAGGACACAATAAGAGGATGCAGTCAGTTATCCCTTCAGTGAGAAATGTGCTTCCAGACCGTAGAGCCCTCTCCCAGGACAGCTGTTTACATGCCCTCCCTGCTTGGCCTGCCTGCTCAGAAAGAGAAGATTTTTTTTTTCTTTTCCTCTATTTCCTCTTTCCAGGTACTTGCCCAAATCTATTCTTGCTCTTTAACTAAGCCCTCAACCCCAACTCAAGCAGCTGCTGAGAATCACGGCTGAGCCCATTGTTTTGATAACCTCTAATGCAAAAATCTAGTCTGCCTTTCTCTCCCTCCCTCCCTCCCTCCTTCCTTCCCTCCCTCCTTCCTTCTGATCCTGTCTTTTCCAGAAATTTCTGAAATCTCCAGCGTTTCTGCCCTTTGCTTTCTTAAGCTCTAATAAAATAAAATTGTCCTTCAGTTTTCTTCTGGGTCCATTTTTAAATTCCTTTATCTATAAGGAATCTTAAATTCCTTGATCTACAAAAAGGACACTATGTATCTCAGTGACATTAAACTAAATTAGATACCTTTCCATGCACCAAGCAGAGTTTCCTATGCTGGGGTAGCCTGAGCTAGGTGCATCCTTGCATGGTTCACACCTGGACACAGAGCAGGCAGTGGGGTTATCTCAGCCTCACAGCAGGGTGGGTATTCTTGTCTTGGAGAAATATTCCTCTTTCACTTCCTTGCTCCAGAGGGAAACTTGGATAGAATCAGACACTAAATTGAAGCCGAATTCTCCCTATATGGGTTGAGGTCACAGGTAGAAAGACCAAGAGGAGACTGAAGAAGATCACTCATAGACGGTGTTGGAAACAGCGAAGTTGTTCACCTGCACAGAAGGGCCCTTTCCCTGTGAAGCATCTCTACAGCATGTGTGTTTGGAAGCATGAGCAGACAGTGTGTCACACTAATGTCATCTGTGGATGTTGATGGGTCAGACAGTGGGGATCTACTGTCTTCATGTGTACTGCTTCATCTCAGAAATGTCTGCACTTGATTGGAGTCAAAGCTGTGAGCTTTTGCCAGATCCTAGGGTGCTGGCAGTATTCAGAAGGAAGTATTTCAGTTTACCTGAACATTAACATTTTTTAAACAAATTTATTTTATCATTTAAAAGACTAAAGATCTTACCCCCTCCACCCCAAATTTGACTATAATAACAGGGTGCAGGTACTGAATTACACTTTCAGAGCAGGGAACCTGGGTCATCCAACAAGGAGAGAATATACATTTTATTTGTGTTGTGGGGTTGGAAATAAAATTCACACCTCAGATCTCATTTTCTCTCTCTTTTTCTTTTAATCTGACATAAATCCGTTTTTCCTTACCCACAAACTCTAGTTTCAATATTCAAACATAAGGAAACTCGTGTTTTCTGCGTCATTCAGCACTTTTATACCTAATCATGTAAAAATGGCGCACCACTTACAGTTAAGCAACACAATGTGTGTCCTGTGCTGCTGCTGTCCTGTCTCAATATCCAGGAGTTACCTCCCCACTCATCAGGAGCTGGGACAAGGCTGAACTAAGTAAGACCACAGCTTGTCTTTGTTGAACAAACCAGCTGAGAAGTGCAGATCACTGTGATCAGCTCCCATGCTCAGGACCTACTCACCACTGTACCTGGGTGTGGCCAGTGCACTATATGCCTCAGTGCAGAAGGTGTGACCCTATAGAGGTCAGGACAAGCAGTGCCTTCCCTATTAGATGCACACAGATGCTCCAGTTGGAGTCACTGTGGAGAAAATCAAGGTGCCTTTTTCTGCCTTGGCATCACCCTCTGTCTTAAGGTCCCAGTGTTTGCAGAGCAGAAAGCTGCAGATGCAAAGATGGTGCTCTCCAGAGGAGCCTGGAGAGAGTTCCATGGGGGGTCTGAGTTCATTAGCATTCACAAGGGAGGTGGGGCCAGCATCCCCTCAGTATCCCCATGCTCTGGGCAATCTTCAGAACCCACCAGGGTCATTAGCACATTCATTTTGTTGTTGTCCTATGCCTCCTCAATGTTCCAGTCCCCACAGATCCAACCAGCAAATGGGGGCCATGAGAATTTGTCCCTTGATAGAAAAATAATTTAATATGGCATGCAAGCAAAATGTGAGCACTAAATCTGTTCAAAAGACAGGAATGCGTTGGGACTGTTTTGCTTTTTTCTCTTGTTCACAAGAATTACTATGTGGCTTTAAAATAAAAACAAAATCATTTGAAGAACCCAGAACAGGGTTACACACCTTTTAATACCCAAGATCCACTGAAAAATCAGTCTTTTTTTTAAATCTTTAATCAATAATTTTATGTCAAGAAAGAGCCTGGTTTTCTAGACATTAGAAGGACATCATAAGCAAATTGTTTGATTAGAAGATTCAGTTGATGAGTTAGCAGGTGACATTCATTTTTTTTCTTTTTTGTTTGTTTTTTTTGTTGTTTTATTTTCTATAGTTTTTTATTTACATTCCAAATGATTTCCCCTTTCCCATTTCCTCCCTCCCCGAAAGTGCTCTTCCCTCCCCCTGTTCCCCATTCGACCCCCTCTTGCTTCTGAAGAAGCAAATACACCCAAGAGGAGTAGAAGGCAGGAAATCATCAAACCCAGGGCTGAAATCAATCAAGAAACAAATAAAACCATACGAAGAATCAACAAAACTAGGAGTTGGTTCTTTGAGAAAAATCAACAAAATAGATAAGCCCTTAGCCAGACTAGCCAGAGGGCACAGAGACAGTATCCAAATTAACAAAATCAGAAACGAAAAGGGAGAGAAAACAACAGAAAAAATTCAAAAAATCATCAGATCCTATTACAAAAGCCTGTATTCAACAAAACTAGAAAATCTGGAGGAAATGAACAATTTCCTAGACAGATACCAAATACCAAAATTAAATCAGGATCAAATAGACCATCTAAACTGTCCTATAACCCCTGAAGAAATAGAAGTTGTCATTGGAAGTCTTCCAACCAAAAAAAGCACAGGTCCAGATGGTTTTAGTGCAGAATTCTATCAGACCTTCAAAGAAGACCTAACACCAATACTCTTCAAACTATTCCACAAAAGAGAAACAGAAGGAACACTACCCAGCTCGTTCTATGAAGCCACAATTACGCTAATATCAAAATCACACAAAGATCCAACAAAGAAAGAGAATCTCAGGCCAATTTCTCTTATGAATATCGACGCAAAAATACTCAATAAAATCCTTGCCAACCGAATCCAAGAACACATGAAAATGATCATTCACCACAATCAAGTAGGCTTCATCCCAGGGATGCAGGGATGATGCAATATAAGGAAGTCCATCAATGTAATCCACTACATAAACAATCTCAAAGAAAAACACCACATTGTCGTTTCATTAGATGCTGAAAAAGCATTTGACAAAATTCAGCATCCTTTCATGTTAAAGGTCTTGGAAAGATCAGGAATTCAAGGCCCATATCTAAACATAGTAAAAGCAATTTACAACAAACCGGTAGCCAACATCAATCTAAATGGAGAGAAACTTGAAGCAATCCCACTAAAATCAGGGACTAGACAAGGCTGCCCTCTCTCTCCATATCTTTTCAATATAGTACTTGAAGATCTAGCTAGAGCAATTAGACAACAAAAGGAGGTCAAAAGGATACAAATTGGAAAGGAAGAAGTCAAACTATCACTATTTGCAGACGATATGATAGTATACTTAAGCAATCCAAAGAACTCCACCAGAGAACTCCTACAGCTGATAAACAACTTCAGCAAAGTGGCCGGATATAAAATCAACTCAAGCAAATCAGTAGCCTTCCTATATTCAAAGGATAAGCAGGCTGAGAAAGAAATAAGAGAAATGATACCCTTCACGATAGCCACAAACAATATAAAGTATCTTGGTGTGACTCTAACCAAACAAGTGAAAGATCTGTATGACAAGAACTTCAAGTCTCTGAAGAAAGAAATTGAAGAAGACCTCAGAAGATGGAAAAATCTTCCATGCTCATGGATTGGCAGGATTAATATAGTAAAAATGACCATCTTGCCAGGTGACATTCTATTTCCTCATTTTTATTACTGAATTTGGGAAAATGTTGGCATATACGAATTTATATTTTAGCTTCAGAAACTGAACATTATCTTGAGCTCTCTGATTTCTTTGTAAATACGCATATATTTATTGTTTCTCTGTGGTATTATGAATAGACTCTAGGACCTCATTTAGCTAGGCAACTGTTGGCCACTGAATGACTCCACACACCTGTGTCCTTGTTTTAATATTACTGTGAGGGGAAAAATAAATAGAAAAATTAATAGTCCTTCAAGTTCGCAAGGTGATGCTGGAGACCAACAGATGGAATTAGAGCCATTACCTAA